>CM056731.1:0-2400000 GCA_029844215.1 Przewalskia tangutica | reverse complement strand
GCTTTAGCTATTTTGCTACCGATTTTGGCCATTTTATTGACTGATTTATGGCCATTGTTGCTACTAATTTTCGTTATTTGTTGGTGATTTTGGCCATCGGACTGATTGGGGCTATTTTATTTCGATTTTCACTATTTTTTGTTATTTTCGTGACTGATCTTCGGGCCTTGTTGATACTGATTTTTAACATCTTGTTTGCTCATTAATTGATAATGAACAAGATGCTACACTTGTATGGTAGATGAAGGAATCTCCGTCGATTTCCAAGGCCTCCATGCGTAAGACGATTTATTTTTTGCTTTATTTATTAATTATTGCAATTACTTTAAAAATTGTTTATTTTATTACTAACACTTTTACTAAGTGTCTATGCAGGTACCCGGAGATCATCTTGTGCAGAAGGCCTAAAAAAGGCTAAAGATGTCCCGGATTCTTATCTCATGTCGCATTTAATTTTAGTTTTATTATTTCGTATTGCCTTTTATTTTAATTGTAAAAATGCTTAGAATAGATAGAATAAAAGCCAATATATAATTAGCTTAGGTTTGAACGGATAACCGCAAGTTAGTGGATCCTATAGGATGCCTGACCCCTTCCCTTTAGGATAATAAAGAACCCTTACCTGGAATCTCACATAGCTTTTCGCAGACCTTTAAGTGGAGATCATTCATAGCATTTTATGCAATTTAAAAAGTGTCCTAATTCACTATATTAATTAGGTGGCGACTCCTTAAAATACATTTAGGAATCAACCATACGTGACACTCCCGTTTTCGACTCCGGTTAAAATGGGGTGTTACAACTTGTTTTCTTAAAAGTTAAGAGACTTGAAGTATTTTGAAAGCTATGTGATTTGATTTGAAAGTATAAGTCTCTTGGTTATAAAGAGAATGAATTAGTTTAAGGCATAAAGTTAGTATGACGGCTTTATGGGAAGTTGGTTATAATAACTTTATGGGAGGTTAAGAGAATGGTTTTCTTCAGTAACATAAACAAGAAATGATTTGAAATAAAGAAGGGCAAATTGTTTTAAAGGTACCAATTGCTTAAGGTCTTTAAGAAGAAGTCACTGATTTAGTAGCGGTAATTGTATTTCTAAAAAAAGCATTGTGACTTGTCGTGAAAAGTAGATATGACTTGATACTACGGTTATTAGTATCTTGGAAGTTTTGTTTGAAAGAGAATCATTTTAAAGGAGTAGAGGCACGTAGTACGTTGGGTTAAATTCCCGGATTTTATAATGACATGTTAGTGCCTTAAGTAAACAAAAATGAGAGTGTATATGAACAAGCTAATAAGAAGTTAGGGGATTTCTTAACTTGCTTATATTATGTATGATAAGCCGGTAGTGCTTATGTTATGTATGATAAGCCGGTAGTGCTTATGTTATGTATGATAAGTCGGTAGTTGATCGGTGTATTTTATATACAATTTTTGAGTCATTTTTAGTTAGTATTTTACTCATTTCATTTATGTTTAGTACAGTATTAGGGTCGTTTTCCTTTCTTTTGTGTCACAAATGGTCAAAATGGAGAAATGACGAAAAGGAGATGAAATGAGCATAAAAGAGATGAAATTGCACACAAAAGGCCAAGAAACGGTCTAAGAAGTTCCGAATTATAGAGAAAATCGATTAAGTCCGGACGAGAAAAGACGACGAAACGGAATTCGTAGGGTGTCATATCCATGCGCTGGAAGCATAGCCGCGCGCCCAAAGAGCTGAAAGTCCAAGAGTTGTTGACTTCAAATACGCTAATCAGGTGGCGCATTGACGCTGAATCAGGAAGTCAATGATTTGACATGTTTAATCCTAAAGGATAACTTTTCCTTCTTAAAGTGGATAACTTTTCCTACCTAAAGGAAACCTTTCCTACCTAAAAACCCTTACCTAAAAGGATTCTAATAACTTTTCCTACCTACACAAATCCTTAACCCTTCACCTAAAGGATTCTTTGGCTATAAATACTCTACATCATTAGAAGAATTATTCATTCTCCATTCTACCATTCACCATTCTACATCCATCCATCCACCATTCCACCTTGTAAATATTCCACAACACAACCCTCGACGCTTGGCTTGGAGACTCGTTCTTAGTAATTTTCTTTTCTTTTTCTTTACTTTATTTCAGCTTTTATGATGAACTTTGAATTAGTTCTTGTCATGTCAATGACTAGGAACTAATTCTCTTATAGGGCTTTCTATGTTGAACTTCTGAAACTTGTGTTATAATTTAATGCGCTTATGTTTGTTTTTGTTATTGATATATCTATCCAATAATCGAAATGAATTCTTGGTAATTAATTGACAACTAATTATCACTATATGATTTCTAATCAGATTCCGAAAGGGGGGATTGTGAATATGCTGTAAGTTGGGTAGACGGTCTTGAATTGGGGATGAAAATACCTCAATTAGATTTGTAGCGTTGATGAGAGGCTTAACAACCCTAATTTTGCGCAGTGTGCGTGACGGTCAACTAGGTTTTTGTGCTTAATCCTCCTATAGAGTTACCCTTATGAAAGTTAGGTAAGGAACAATACGGGTTGAGTGTTTATATAACCCTAACGGAGTATAAAACGATTTCAGAACCCGCTTTCTCCAAAAGAAGAACACCATAAGTAATGCATTAACAAGTAACATGCGGATAGTAAGGATACATGTAAGCCCTATTCTCATCACATCAAGTAATTCTTTATATTTACTTGTCTTGATAATTCTTAGTTATAAACAAAACAATCAATCATTAAATCACCAAATAGATACTAGAAAATAGATAGTGGTAATTGAACCCTAATCCTGGAGGCGATATTCTGGCCTTATCTAAGACTATACTACTTGATACGATAACGCACTTGCGTTTAAAAGTGTGTGCATATTACGTGCATCAAGTTTTGGCGCCGCTGTCGGATTAGGCAATAGTTCAATATCAAATTATCTATTTTAATTTCTAATTTGGTTTTAATTTTTTATTTTTACGCTTTTCGTTATTAAAAAAAAAAAAAAAAATAATCGAGGTGCCGTGATTCGTTGTTGGTTTTGATTTATCTTAGGGATCCCTAAGACATGGATTTATACTTTCACGATATGATCGAGCTCAACCATGTAGAGGAAGAGAGGAGGAATTACGAGAAACTCTACTCGCCTCACGAGGTCCCAAGCTGCCACGGACGAAATAAGGTCGGGCATAAAGAAGTTGGAAACGCAAATAGCAGAACTCGCAATCATATTAAACAACGAACAACAAATTGAGGAGCGAACCAAATCCAACTATTGAGAATCTGCAAGAAGCGGTTGGTGTAGAAGGAGAAGAGTGCAGATCCAATTATTCACCTTCGATTCCTTGGAAAATCTTTTTCTTGTACCTATTGCGTAAGAAACACCACTACTGTCAAAATTGACTCCCAAACAGAAGTCAATACCATCAAGGGCACCCCTAGAGTTGAAAGATGTAGGAATCTCACCGATCCCTACATTAGAGAACCTAAAAGACAAGCATGCCTCAGATACTGGGGATAATCGTATATTTGAGGCCATTGTTTGAAGCAATTGTTGTAGTTGAAGTGAGACTGCACAATAACTCATGGATTGCAAGCAGTTCGCGAAGGATCCAATGGGCACTTCGGAAAGGTTAATTGCGTCCGCTAAAAGACGTTAAAGACAATATTGAGGCAACCCAATGTTTTTAATTATGTTATTTTAATTTCTATCTTTATTTTATGTTATTTTGCTTAGTAACAAATCTCACGTCTTGGGTTCTTGTTTTGTGTTGTTGGATGACAGTGGATCAAAGCTAAAACCGAGGAAAAAGGAGCAAAAACGCCAAAAAGGAAAGGCTCGGCGCCAAGGCTAAAATCGAACAGAATCTCGTAAGAGCCACAAGATTAGCAGTGGCCAAGCGCTGAATCTCGTGGTCGGCGCGAACTTCGAGAGCCATATTTCCGCAAATTCGAATTTTTCATCCTAGACCTCCGCATGCACTGTTGTGTCGCAGTTGTCATTTTCTTTTATTTTCTTTGAGTCTTGCACACATTGGGGACAATGTGTGATTTAAGTTTGGGGGTGTTTTATTTGGGTCTTGTTATGTTTCAATTAAGTCTTTTTTTTTATTGTTTTGTGTTTATTTTTGAGTCACAAATTTTTTTTTTTTCTTTTTTTTTTCTTTCTTTTTTCATAATTGACTGTCAAAGATCATGTACGCTGTAGTTGCTAGAAACACCTAGTGAAGGAATTTGGAATAATGTAATGGAATTAGAATCAAATATCTAAACACACAGGTTAGATATGCCAAAATTCACAAAAATCATTTATTTGGAGTTTCGTGCTTAAAATTGTGCATGCTAAATTATGAAAACCTATGTGTTATGATTGCTTGCTATTTGAGGCGAAATAGTTAGGATATGCATGTTAGGGAGATGACTCAGGCATTTCTTTGATAGCCAATTTTTACCACTCTTTTCTACCCCGAACTTTAAAAGTATCCTAGTCATATCGAGCCCAAAATTGAAACTTCTTCTTTGACACCCTATATTCCCACAGATTGTGCCATAAGTAAAAATGTGAAGTAGTGGAATCAATTGTGTTAAAAAAGAGACAAAAAGAGTGAATGAGCTTGTTGCACCCCAATAAAAAAAAAGTAATAAGAAAGAGGCAAAAGCCTAAGTTTGGGGGTGCTTGTTATTATAATACTCTTCATTCTCCCAAAACAAAAGAGGGAAAAAGATAGAATTGAAGTGAAGAAAAGAACAAAAAGAAATGGGAAAAACTGAAAAGCTAAAGAGCTTATGGTACACAAAAATGAGCCTAAATGCCTATTTTTACCAACCCCTACCTAAGCCTACATTACAACCCTTAAAGTCCTGAAGATCTCTTTTATGCATATCCAAGATTAGTGGAGAA
Organism: Przewalskia tangutica; assembly: GCA_029844215.1. Taxonomy (NCBI): domain Eukaryota; kingdom Viridiplantae; phylum Streptophyta; class Magnoliopsida; order Solanales; family Solanaceae; genus Przewalskia; species Przewalskia tangutica. The sequence continues at coordinate 2,395,101 of CM056731.1, read as the reverse complement.
TAGCAAGTAAGCATGCCATAGGATTTTTGAATTTATATGCATGATTTAGTATATTGACTTCCATTAAAGCATGATAAATATGAGTTTGCGAAATATCTAGCTCAATGTGTTTAGTGTGCTGAAAATTTTCATGCTACATGTTCCTGCATATTATTCTGCTAACCTTCATGTTTTTCTAGATAACACTAAATGCAGCAAAAGTGATCAATGTCAGTGAGTCTTTTATTTTTCGCTTCGAGTCTTTTATTTCTTTCTTTCTATCTTTGCTCGAGGCGAGCAAAGGTTAAGTTTGGGGGTATTTGATCGGTGTATTTTATATACACTTTTGAGTCATTTTAGTTAGTATTTTACTCATTTCATTTATGTTTAGTACAAGATAGGGTCGTTTTCCTTTCTTTTTGTGTCACAATGTCAAAAATGGAGAAATGACGAAAAGGAGATGAAATGAGCATAAAAGAGATGAAATTGCACACAAAAGGGCCAAGAAATGAAGTCTAAGAAGTTCCGGGAATTATAGAGAAAATCAGACGAAGTCCGGACGAGAAAAGACGACGAAACGGAAATTCGCCAGAAAAATGTCACCGCCATGCACGGAAATAGCCGCGCGCCAAAGAGCTGAAAGTCCCGAAGAGTTGTTGAATTTGGGCCATGCGCGCCACAGGCGCGCACGACGCTGAATTGTGGGCCGAATTTGACATGTTTCAGAATCCTAAAGGGATAACTTTTCCTTCTTAAAGGGATAACTTTTCCTACCTAAAGGGAAACCTTTTCCTACCTAAAAACCCTTACCTAAAAGGATTTGTTATACCTCGTGGTTCAGGCCGTGCGTATGGGGCCATGCGGAAGGAGTTAGGACTCAAATCGTAAAACTTGGTCAGGGCCTCGGCCAGCCGGGGCGAGGGCATGCGCCAAGGCAGGGAATTCATGGCGGCGCCGGAAATCGGGGCGCGCGCTAAAGTTCCGAGTCCGCAGAGTTGGCCATGCGCCGAAGGGAAGCGCGCCGAGGCGGAATTTTGGGCGGAAAAAACTTAAAGTCCGATTTTTGTTTTAAAAGAGGCCATGGGAGGGTGACAAGTGTCCCCATCCGATTTTACGCTCATGCATTATATTGACCAAGGCTTGGTCATTTCATTCAACTTTTCATCTTTACACTCCATCTCTAAGTTAAAAGCTCATCCTTCTCTAAATTCCCAGAGGAATTCTAGCCTAAGGGAAAAATCAAAAGTGTAATAGGAGGAAAGGTTATTACAAGCTTGTGAAGACTATTGTGGTGGTGTTCTTGGAGAAAAGGCTAGCAAGGTGTTGGAATAAGTTTGGCTAAAACTTAAGGTAACATTTCTTCTCTTGTAGTTGGTTTTGGGTGTTGCATGTTTAATAGGAAGAACTTGTAGTTGGAAAATGCACTTAGAGTAGTTGCGTGTAAGAAATGGGGTTGATTATGAAAGAATTGGTTAGGGGATATTATGAGCATGTTGTTGCCTAAATACTACATTAGACTTGTTGGGTTAGTTGTTGTAACTTGTGGGGCTGAATTTTACACACCAAAATTTAGGTGTGTAATCCCTTGGTGTTGGTTGGTTGTTGAGCCTTAAACATGGCATTTGAGCGTTATAAATCGACCTTGGAAAAGGTGGCAAAGTATGTAGAAACAAAGGAAATGCGCCCAATTTTTAGGAAATTGGTGACTTTAACTTGGAAAAATTCTGCATTATAATTAGAGCTTGATAAACGTATTGTGGTCATTTTAGGTTGACATACTCGTGCGGTAAATTGGACTTAGCTTGTGGATTGACCGAAGAGGTATGTGGAGCTTTCCTATCTCTTGAGCATGATTAGTTGTACACATGTAGTACGGTGAGCGTCAAGATTTGGAAATCTTCGCTTGTTATAAGTATTTGATACTTGCTTCGTTTTAAAGAAAAGTATAAAAATCCCTTGGACTTAAGTGAATGTGTTTTACTATTGTTTAACTCTAATATAACGGCTTTATGGGAGTTGGTTATATTAGTTTGTGAAAGTTTAATGGAGAAAGGTTTTGATGATTTGAACTTGTGGAAGGAAAATGGTTTTAAGGCATGAATTGCCTAAGGTTTTACAAGAAAGGAAGACACTTAATTTAGAAGCTTGAGATAGTTTTAAAAGGTAATGTTACTTGTATTGAAAAGAAATCGTATCTTGATACTATTGTGATTAGTATCTTGGAATTTTTGTATAAAAAGAGTTATTTCTTAAAAGGTTAGAGGTACATGATACTTGGGTTAAATTCCCGGATTTTTATTAAAAGACATGATCGTGCCTTAGGTATACTAAAATGAGAAGATGTATTAATACTATTAATAAGAAGTTAGGTGATTCTTAACTTGCTTAAGTGATGATAGGCCGGTAGTGCTGATGTTATGATATGATAGTAGGTAGTGCTTATGTTATGATATGATAGTAGGTAGTGCTTATGTTATGATATGATAGGCCGGTAGTGCTTATGTATGTATGATAGCCGGATGAGCTGTGTTATGTATATTATTGCGGGTAAACCCCGGGTTATTCTTGTTATTTCCTTTGGACATCTTGCGATGGGTGGCCACGGGTATGCTCCAATAGGATGGTTTACTATTTATGCCATGGATTTGCTACCCATGACGCGAGTCGCGGCGCTTGTACTCGTGCGGATCTGGACCATAGGATCCGTGCGGGTGAAATAGTCCCGTGCGAGTCTGCGATGGTACTCGTGCGGATCCACGGGATCCACGCGGGTGAAATAGTCCCGTGCGGGTGAAATAGTCCACGACGAGGCGGATGACCTCATGCGGGTCCACGGGACCTATGCGGGTGAAATAGTCCCGAGTAGGATTGCTTAATGATACTACAGGCGAGGTACCTGTTTTGATCGTGAGCCTCCTATTTTTATGCTATAAAACTTATACTTGTTACTCATTGTTAGTAAGGCACGGTCTGAGTAAACCGATTTAGCCTATAACTCCAGCTAATATTTTGACTTATGATATTATTACAGTATTTTCCAGTTTAGCATATTTGGTAAATGTTATCGACCTCGCCGGCTGCGTTCATCGCAGTTGAGGTTCATAGCTGGCGATCCGCTCTTAGGATCACGGTTCGGTTCTCGGAAGGCTCATTTCTCGGAGGCCTCGTCTTTTACGATTCCACGAGGTTGTAGACTTTTGTACATTCGGGGTATGGCGGGGCCCCTGTCCGTCATAGTGTTATTCATTCTTAGAGGCCTGTAGTCTTGTCAGAACTTGGTTCGTTAAGGATGTAACTGTTCGGTCTATGTACTTTTGGGTTAGCCAGTTTAGGCTAGACTATTCTATATCTTGATGGTTGTTTATCTTGAGTTTACATTCCGCTGGTTTTCTCTGATGTTGTGTCACTAGGGTGCCGGGTTAAGGCACGTCCACGGTCGGGTTCGGTCGTGTGATTCTAATAACTTTTCCTACCTACACAAATCCTTAACCCTTCACCTAAAGGATTCTTTGGCTATAAATACTCTACATCATTAGAAGAATTATTCATTCTCCATTCTACCATTCACCATTCTACATCCATCCTTCCACCAATCCACCTTGTAAATATTCCACAACACAACCCTTGGATGCTTGGCTTGGAGACTCGTTCTTAGTAATTTTCTTTTCTTTTTCTTTACTTTATTTCAGCTTTTATGATGAACTTTGAATTAGTTCTTGTCATGTCAATGACTAGGAACTAATTCTCTTATAGGGCTTTCTATGTTGAACTTCTTGAAACTTGTGTTATAATTTAATGCATGCTTATGGTTGTTTTTCTTATTGAGAGATCTATCCAATAATTGAGCTGAATTCTTGGTAATTAATTGACAACTAATTATCACTATATGATTTCTAATCAGTTACGAAAGGAGGATTGTGAATATCTTGTAAGTTGGGTAGACGGTCTTGAATTGGGGATGAAAATACCTCAATTAGATTTGTAGCGTTGATGAGAGGCTTAACAACCCTAATTTTGCGCATTGTGCGTGACGGTCAACTAGGTTTTTGTGCTTAATCCTCCTATAGAGTTACCCTTATCAGCGAAAGTTAGGTAAGGAACAATACTGGGGTTGAGTGTTTATATAACCCTAACGGGAGTATAAAACGATTTCGTAAACCTGCTTTCTCCAAAAGAAGAACACCATAAGTAATGCATTAACAAGTAACATAAGCGGATAGTAAGGATACATAGAAGCCCTATTCTCATCACATCTGAAGTAATTCTTTATATTTACTTGTCTTCAATAATTCTTAGTTATAAACAAAACAATCAATCATTAAATCACCAAATAGATACTAGAAAATAGATAGTTGGTAATTGAACCCTAATCCTAGAGGACGATATTCGGTCTTATCTAAGACTATACTACTTGATACGATAACGTGCACTTGCGTTTAAAAGTGTGTGCATATTACGTGCATCAGTAGTGCTTATGTTATGTATGATAAGTCGGTAGTGCTTATGTTATGTATGATGGCCGGTTGAGTTAGGGTAAGAGTATAAATGAGGGGCAAGCCCCAAGACGTTATACCACCTTCTCCAGGGTAGGAGTATAAGTGAGGGGTAAATCCCCAAGACACTACCACTTTATGTGTTATTTGTGGCCGGTCGAGATAGGGTAAGAGTATAAATGAGGCAAGCCCAGGCGTTATACCACCTTCTCCGGTGTAAGAGTATAAATGAGGCAAGCCCAAGGCGTTATACCCTAACTTTACCATACTCCGGGGTAAGAGTATAAATGAGGACAAGCCCAGACGTTATACCACCTGTTTTGATTGATTTTATGGCGTGAGACCCGTGGTTATGTTTACACTTTTAGTCATCGACGGTGATGGGATTCCACGCATGCTTTGATATTGGTGTATCGATCGCGTCATTTGGTAGGGTAGTATATGTGTCCCTCGTAGTGGCGGACTATGTTATGAAAGATAAGTAAGTTAGATAGAAATGAACTTAATGACTTCTCTAAGTAAATGCGTAAGATATGGCTATAACTCTTAATGGAATGGAAAAGATATTGATGTGAAATTAAGTTCATAAGTGGTAATGACACGGCGGGATCTGGTATGTATTTTTATACTGCGTCCTTGTCATTCTTTTGTGCGATTATGATCACATTTCTTGTACTTTATTTACATTCCATATTGGTACATGTTATCTTGACCCGCCGCGTTAAATGTCATGAGTTTAGGTACCTGTTGTTATGGATCATGAGCTTAGGATCTGGTTCAGATTTTGAGATGACTCAATGTTAGGAGTTGTCATGGCTATGTATATTCAGTGCACGGGGCCTTGTCCGTTATAGTAGGTGTTCAAATCTTAGAAGTGCTGTATTCACGTGTGAAATTTGGTGGTTAGAATTGTAATTACATTTTGGATAGTGTAAGCCACTTTTTGGGTGATTTATATTACTGCGACCTTATCGGCTTTGCCTTGGTTTTAAGAGAAAAAAATGTGTTACTTATTTTCCGCAGATTTATTATGTTGTATGTTTGAGGTGCCCTGTAGGGCACCGATCATGATCCGGTCGGGTCGTGACAAAAGTGGTATCGAAGCGATTAGTCCTCGGAAAGTGTCTGAGGCCGTGTTCAGTAGAGTCTTGATTATCGGTGTGTTGTGCACCCATCTATAATCGTGAGGCTGCAGGACATTTAGGATTGGTTTTCATTCTTCTCACTCTGAGATCGTGCGATAGAGTGTAGTTAGGGTTGTCTCTCCACAACGATTATGTTGATTGCATTTCGAGAAAGCGTGATGACCGGAAGGACTATGCGGATTGCGTTTCCAGGTTGGTAATGATTAGAGTATAGTTGGTATTGTGACATACACCTATACAGAGTTATGTATGAGGGTCAGACGCGTGTTGCCTAGAATGATTATAGATTACCAAGAGTTTGTAAAGACTAACTAGATCAGGAAGGTATGGAGCGATTAATGAATTCTCGCCAAGGTCTTCTGTAGAAAGATTTATTATAGACAAGAATAAGAGTTAAGTGCGACGGTGGGACGGGGTGATGACTGTGCGGGTCGCCAGCCGGAATAGAGTGGGATCAGTTGGTAGTAGTTCGCTCGTGGCGAGTCACGAAGGTGCAAGGCCAGTCTAGTTAATTGTTTTACGGGTTCGTGGACGCGTTCCACCGAATCAGTCGTGAAGGCCGGAAATGGCCTTATATTGTTTTATAGAGTGACCCCGGATTAGAGGCCAAAATCGGTATGGAAGTTATGTATGTATGCTAGTAAGAGTTGGAAGTACGGAAGGAGTAGAGCTGAATCCATTAGAACCTTTCGAGGTAACTACACGCGTGCGTGTGTGGGGTGGTAATGAACATGAGGGTTTCCGGTGATGATCTGATCGTCGGACCATAGTAGACCTAGTAGAGAGGATTATGGTGACTTTGAGGTCATTATGAGTATGGGCTAGTTGGCCGTGAGTGCAAGGTTGACGTCTTAGTTTAAGTTGTTATGTGGCCATGGGTGGCATATGTAGTATGAAGGAGTGCGATGGAGGAGACTATGTCGCTATCTATTTAGATTGGACTCTGAAAGAACATTCGGGACGAATGTTTCTAAGGGGAAGAATGTTACACCGTAACTCGAGGACATGTTTAAGAGAATGTACGTAAGGAACTCAAGACTTGAAATTAGTTCGAAAGGAAGAATTGTTTTTCCGACGGAAAATCTTCCGAACGTCGGAAAGGAAAAATGTTCATTGGTGAGAATTAGGTTCTCAAAATGCATTAATTGAAGAGTATGGAACTTATTATCATTATGGAAATTTATTGTTTTACGATTTTGGTCGCGTGGGGCCCACCCGAGGAATTTTACATTTTTGTGGGGCCCAGAGGGTTACGGAAATTTATGGACGAATGAGAGGGCGACACGTGGCACCCCCCACCATAGTCTTGGATGAAATTTGCAAGGGTATAATGGTCATTGACCATCTTGGAAGATAAGTCTTGCTAGGCAGGTTTGTTGACCAGTCAACTTGCCACTGTGTCTTAATCCATGTGATTTTCATCTTAGCCACCCATTTGTTTAAGTCTAAGCCTTCCAAGGTGTTATATATTCACTACACTAGTGCAAGACTAGTCTTGAACACTTAGAAAAAAATAGAGAGGCCTTGTTCTTGAGCTAAGTGCTCTCGGCTTTGTCTCATTCCCACACAAAATTTTTGTAGTTTTGATCCATTAGCCACAAGACTTTAACCCAAGGTCCCTAAGGGTATTGTAAGGATATCTCAATAGAAAGATTTCGGGAAAACGACGTTTTTACGTTAGTCATGGCGAAACCCTAAGGTGTTCTTCAACTTTGAAGTTGGAAATAGAAGAGGAGTTTTCACAAGCTTCAGGGTCGCAAATAAGCGGATTGAAGCGTTAAGAAAAGGAGTTGGAGTTGCTAAGGATCGACTTAGGGTTTTGGAGCATTTTGAGCTTAAGAAGGTATTAATCTCCGTCTTACTATTATAATTCAAGATTTCATGTTGTAGTAGTTAGAAATGATCATGTGGATTATATTATGAAGAATGATATGTGTTATGGAATAGTTGGATGGAATCCGAAGTTGCATGATTTAGCCTTTAAGATTGTAATTCAATTTAGTACTAGTTTAGTCGTCGCATGTTATCTAAAGAGTGGATTAAGGTGGTTATAATTGTTAAGTTGTTTATTACTATATAACATGCTAGACTAAGAACTTGGATTGAAAAGGAATTGGAAAGGTTGATAAGTTGTTGCACTTTTTGGCGAATTGACATTTGCATTGTGGACTAGTTTAATGTAATTTGTGGGCGGAATTTTACACGTCTGTTAAGGCGTGTAATCCCCTTTAGTTAGCTGACTTGTTGGGCCTTAAATGTGGCGTGTTTGGTTATTGTATTCGGCCTTGAAAAGGTGGCAAAGTATGTAAAAACAAAGGAAGTCTTTGCCCGATTTTCCGTAGATTTTAGTGGCTTAGCACTTAGAATATTCGTTCGAAGCTAGAGGTTAATGGGCGTATTATGGCCAATTTAGGTTGAAGTACCAAGTATAGCGTATTCTACTTGACGGATGGAATAGCTAGCAAGGTTGAAGTACTTTGGAGCTTTTGCTACTTGTCGATAATCGTCGCGAGTATGTGAACCTCTTCCTTCTTTTGACATGATTCTATGTATGGAATATACATGTAGTACTATTTCATGATTCCTTACTCTTAGGAGTTAAGAGGTAGTTATGTTGATTTACTCTATGCAAAAGCTACGTCTAAGAAATCCTAAGTCCTTACAAGTCTTATGGGGATGTTGGTAAGAGTCGTTAGGAGGTATTTTGGAGCAAGTTGACTTGGCTAATTTACGAATAAGAATAAGTATCGAACAAGCCATTGCGGCGTTAATAAAGGAAAATGTAATGACAATTAATTATGTTAAAACAAGTAGAATTCTCCATCTGCATAGAAGCTAAGATAAGACAAATTGTATTACATTTTCTAGATCATGGCTACTTGAATAAGATCGTTATAAATAAGTATAACTTAATCACGACCAAAGTATATGTTACTAATTTTATAAGAGTTTACGTATGAAGTTTTAAGACTTTGAAACTTGTTTTCTTAAAAGTTAAGAGACTTGAAGTATTTTGAAAGCTATGTGATTTGATTTGAAAGTATAAGTCTCTTGGTTATAAAGAGAATGAATTAGTTTAAGGCATAAAGTTAGTATGGCGGCTTTATGGGAAGTTGGTTATAATAACTTTATGGGAGGTTAAGAGAATGGTTTTCTTCAGTAACATAAACAAGAAATGATTTGAAATAAAGAAGGGCAAATTGTTTTAAAGGTACCAATTGCTTAAGGTCTTTAAGAAAGAAGTCACTTGATTTAGAAGCCGGTAATTGTATTTCTAAAAAGCATTGTGACTTTTAGTGAAAAGTAGATATGACTTGATACTACGGTTATTAGTATCTTGGAAGTTTTGTTTGAAAGAGAATCATTTTAAAGGAGTAGAGGCACGTAGTACGTTGGGTTAAATTCCCGGATTTTATAATGACATGTTAGTGCCTTAAGTAAACAAAAATGAGAGTGTATATGAACAAGCTAATAAGAAGTTATGTGATTTCTTAACTTTCTTATATTCTGTATGATAATTAGGTAGTTCTTATGTTTTGTATGATAAGCCGGTAGTGATTATTTTATGTATGATAAGTCGGTAGTGCTTATGTTATGTATGATAAGTCGGTAGTGCTTATGTTATGTATGATGGTAGGTTGAGTTAGGGTAAGAGTATAAATGAGGCAAGCCCAGGCGTTATACCACCTTCTCCGGGTAGAGTATAAGTGAGGATAAATCCCAGACGTTGTACCACCTTTATGTGTTATTTGTGGCCATTCGAGATAGGGTAAGAGTATAAATGAGGGCAAGCCCAGACGTTATACCACCTTCCGGGTAAGAGTATAAATGAGGCAAGCCCGAGCGTTATACCCTGCTTACCACCTTCTCCGGTAAGAGTATAAATGAGGACAAGCCCGGCGTTATACCACTGTTTTGATTGATTTTATGGGCGTGAGACCCGTGGTTATGTTTTACACTTTTAGGTATCGCCGATGATGGGGATTCCACGCGTGCTTTGATATTGGTGTGATCGATCGCGTCGATTTGGTAGGGTAGTATATGTGTCCTCCGTAGTGGGCGGACTATGTTATGAAAGATAAGTAAGTTAGATAGAAATGAACTTAATGACTTCTCTAAGTAAGTCGTAAGATATGGCTATAACTCTTAATGGAATGGAAAAAGATATTGATGTGAAATTAAGTTCATAAGTGGTAATGACACGGCGGGATCGGTATGTATTTTTATACTGTCCTTGTCATTCTTTTATCTGATTATGATCATTTCGTACTTTATTTACATTCCATATTAAATTTTTGTTATCGACCCCGCCGCTGCGTTAAATGTCGCAGTTTAGGTACATTATTATGGATCGCGAGCTTAGGATCTGGTTGGCATTTTGAGATGGCTCCAATGTTCGGAGTTGTCATGGCTATGTATATTCGAAGTGCAGCGGGGCCTTGTCGTTATAGTAGGTGTTCAAATCTTAAGTGCAGTATTCACGTGTGAAATTTGGATGGTTAGAATTGTAATTACATTTTTGGATAGTGTAAGCCCTTTTTGGGTGATTTATATTACGGCAGCCTTATCGGCTTTGCCTTGGTTTTAAGAGAAAAAAAAATGTGTTACTTATTTTCCGCAGCAGTTTATTATGTTGTATGTTTTGAGGGTGCCCAGGTAGGGCACCAGTCGCGGCCCGGGGTCGGGTCGTGACAGGATCACACTCACATGGATGAACAACTACACCCTATGGAGTAGAGCAATGAAGCTGGCCTTATTAGGAAAGAACAAAATTGGTTTCGTTGAGGGAACAGTGAAGAAAGAAGACTTTACTGGGATACTTGCAAATTTATGGGAGAGGTGTAATGCTATTGTAGTATCGTGGTTAATGGAGAATGTGAGTAAAAGATTATTGAATGGAATGTTGTTCAATTCAGATTCACACCTAATATAGAAAGAGTAGAGAGACAAATTCGATAAGGTCAACAGCTCTAGAGCTTTTCAGTTACACAAGGATATTTTTACACTGCGACAGGGAACACATCCTGTGTATGTGTACTACACAAGACTTGAAGGACTTATGGGATGAATATGACTCTATTATGCATGTACCAAACTGTTGTGTTAAGTCCAAAGACTTTGTATATCATCTTCAATATCAGAGGATGTTGCAGTTCTTAATGGGGCTTAATGACAGTTATGGCCATGTAAGGAGTCAAGTATTGTTGATGCATCAGATGCCTAACCTAAATCAAGTCTATGCCAAGATAAATCAGGAAGAGAGTCAGAGGTGTCTAACTGGGACAAGTCAAATGGGTGTACATGATGTAGGTGACTCATCTGCAATGTTCACTGCTGCATCTAATAATGGAAATGAAGCCTATAGACAGAGAAGACCATACAATCCAAATGTGGTGTGTGATTTATGTCACACAAAGGGACATGTGAAGATAGATTGCAATAGATTGAAGAAATGTACATACTGTGGTAAAATAGGACATGTACATAGAGATTGTTACAGGTTGAATGGGTATTCAGAGGACTCCAAGGGCAAGACAAAGAAGGTGAATATGGTGACTGAATGTGGTTTTATTCATGATATACTGGACAAGGAACAACAGTTCAATATCAACCACAACCTATGGAGAATCACAAAAGTCAGTCTGCTGAAGGAAGGCAGATTGGAGCACGTTCACACCTCAACAGCATCAACAATTACTCAACTTGTTGAATCAATCAGAGTCTAAAAGGACAACAAATAACATTGTGGCTAATATGGCAGATATCTGCAATACTAACAAACATACATTAATAAAATGGATAGTAGATTCAGGGGCCACCAATCATATGGTTGGTAATCAACAAGTTTTACATAATAAGCATTTGACATAAAGTGCAGGTCAAGTGCAGTTGCCCACTGGGGAGTCCACCAAGATATCACACATAGGTGACTATAACATGGTAGGAGGTGATGTCTTAAAAGATGTTCTTTGTGTTCCAAGCTTTCAGTTTAACTTGATGTCAGTCTCTAGGGTGACAAATAAACTGAATTGTAGTGTTACATTCTTTCCCACATGTTGTATATTTCAGAATCTCTCATCTGGGAAGGTGATGACGATTGGTACTGAAGAGGATGAATTGTATATACTATTCTTGGACAAGCAGAATAAGGGAAGGAATCTACATCAATGTCTTGCAGCAACTCAGAAGACTGATGCAGTAGTATGGCATCAGAGAATGTGTCATGTTCCACATACTGTATTGAAGAGAATACCTTGTTTCCAGAATGATAGTTCCTTTACTTTACATAATTATGAAATATGCCCTATAACAAGGCAGACTAGAGTGTCATTTCCTATTAGTTATACTGGAACATATAATCCTTTTCAATTGTTATATATGGATGTTTGGGGACCTTATAGAGTTGATACCTATAATGGAATGAGATATTTCCTTACAATTGTGGATGATTATTCTAGATGGACAAGGTTTTTTTTATGAGACTGAAGTCTGATGTGTTCACTTTGTTAAAAAATTTCTTCATCACAGTGAACCCACAGTTTGGGGCAAAGATTAAAGCAGTAAGATCAGATAATGGCACTGAGTTCTTCAATAACAATTGCAAGGACTTATTTCAGCAATATGAGGTAGTACATGAAAGTTCTTGCCCCTACTCTCCTCAATAAAATGGAGTAGTTGAGAGGAAACATAGGCATATCTTGAAAACAACAAGGGCTATCAAAATCCAAGGATGCATACCAGATAGGTTCTGGGGATTCTGTATTGAGGGGGCAGTGTATATCCTAAACAGGATCCCTTCTTCTGTTCTTAAGAATATGTTACCTTTTGAAATGCTATACAAGTCTATTCCCCTAATATCTCATCTAAGGGTAATTAGATGCTTGTGCTTTGCAGCCAATCTCCTTTGTCATGATAAGTTCAGTCCTAGAGCCTTAAGAGTTGTTCACCTAGGATATGGTACATTCCAAAAGGGATATAAACTATATTATTTGAAAAATAGAGTTGTCTTCATGAGTTGAGATGTAGTCTTCATGGAGAATATTTTTTCTTTTTTAAGAATGATAGTGATAAAAATAAAGTGATATCTATTCACACACATGAGTCATTTTGTTATGATGACTTAGTGCACCCAAGTGAGATTACAGTTGGTATTCACTTAGATAATGGTGGCACTCCTGATTTTCAACACACACCTCACAATACTGATATGTAAATCCTTGATTTTGATATACAGATCTCTGATTCTGATATGCAGGTTCCTGATTCAGACCTAAGAAGATCTACAAGAGCTAGTAGACCTCCCATTTGGCACAAGGATTATGTCCCACAACAAGGATCAACTAACTGTCACTATTCTGTTTCTGCAGGAATAAGTTACTCTAATCTCTCTTCCAATTATCAGGCATTCATAACAAAGTCCTCAGCTGTCACATAACCATGCAACTATAAGGAGGCTGTCAAGGATGCTAAATGGGTTGAGGCAATGAAAGTTGAAATTCATGCCCTGGAGGAGAACAAGACCTGGGAACTGGTGACACTACCTAAAGGGAAGAAAGTCATTGGATGCAAATGGGTGTACAAAATTAAATACAAGTCTACTGGGGAGATTGAGAGGTTCAAAGCAAGACTAGTTACAAAAGGATATAATCAGAAGGAGCGACTGAATTACCAGGAGACATTCTCTCATGTGGTTAAAATGGCCACAGTCAGAGCTGTTGTTTCTATTACAGCAGTCAAGCAGTGGATTGTGTACCAAATGGATGTCTACAATGCATTCTTGCAAGATGATCTATTTGAGGAAGTCTTCATGCAATTGCCTGAGAGATTTCACACAGAATCTGGTAATGGCAATGTGTGTAGATTGATGAAGTCACTATATGGACTAAAACAGACATCTCGACAATGGAACATCAAATTAACCTCAGCCTTGGTTAATTCTGATTTTACACAGTCTTAGATACTACTCTTTGTTTACCAATCATCAGGATGAGAAGATTGTTATTGTGCTGGTATATGTTGATGATCTACTGCTCACTGGAAATGACAGAGGATTACTTTAGTCAACTAAGGAGACACTACAATCTGCATTCAAGATAAATGATCTAGGTGAGCTTAAATATTTTTTGGGCATTGAATTTGCAAGGAGTGATAAATGTTTTGTCATGCATAGAGGAAGTATGCGTTAGAGCTTATATCCGACATGGGGTTGGCAGGGGCCAAACCATTTCCTTCTCCTATGAAAATGCATCAGAAATTGACAACTCTGGAGTTTGATCAACATACTGCTGCATTTGATGTTTCTGAGACTGCCACTATGAAGAATGATCTATTGCTTTTAGATCCTTGAGTTTACAGATGACTTATTGGCAGGCTACTGTATCTTACTAATACCAGGCCAGATATTGCATATTCAGTTCAGTGCCTTAGCCAATTCATGTAGACTCCTAGACAGTCCCATCTTGAGGCAGGATTGACGATTGTAAGGTATATCAAGGATGCACCAGGAGCTGGTATTCTTCTTAACAACATTAGTTCATATAGTCTGCAGGTTTTCTGTGATGCTGATTGGGGATCCTGCCCCAACAGCAGAAAATCCATCACTGGTTACTTAGTCTTATTTGGGACATCTCCCATTGTGGAAATCCAAGAAGCAAGTCACTGTGTCTCGCAGTTCAGCTGAAGCTGAACATCGAGCATGGGAAGCATCTGTCGCTGAAGTGGTATGGATAGAAGGTCTTTACAAGGAGCTTGGTATATATGTCGAATTGCATGTTCCAGTCTATACTGATAGTCATTCTGCAATTCTCATTGCTGCCAATCCAGTTTTCCACGAACGTACGAAGCACATCGACATCGATTGTCACTTTAATAGGGAGAAGATTATAGCTAGTCTCATTCATATAATATACATACCTACTGTTGAGAAGCCAACAGACCTCTTCACTAAAGCTCTCAGTCGCGGACAACACAAGTTTTTATTATTCAAGCTAGGAATGAAGAATATCTTCATCACTCCTAGCTTGAGGAGGGTGTAGAAGTATTGAGCAAGTGCACTAAAGTGCCATGAGGGTCATGGTAGAGAATTATGTCATTAAATTAGGTATTTGGTAGTTAGTGACTAATTGACTAGTTGGTTAGAAAATATCAGCAGTTAGTATTAGTGCAGTTAGTGTCGGTGCAATAGTTAGTATACTATACTTGTATATATATTGATGTATTGTAAAACATTTAGAGGTTAATAGAAAATATCAGTCGAAGAGCAACTTTGCTTCCAAAATATATGTTCTCTTTCTTTCATTCTCTCGAACACTTCTGAGAACTTCCTCTTCTCAAATTTCTTAATCGATCTTGTTCAATTACACATGGATCGTGTACATGCAGCATGGGATTCTTAACAGGTACGTTGTATTACGCTAGACTGCACTGGACAAAATAATAATACAGCGTTTGGTGTGCGTTTTCAACCGGACTGGACTGTACTATTTTTAAAAATAGTATACTCCAACTGCTATTTTTGAGACTCATCTAGTCTCCGCAACTGTACTAAAAAAAATACAGTCTATTATATATTAATATTCTAATACCGTCCATTATATATTAATACAGTTCAGTCAATTACAATACAATATAATCCATGTAAAATTATACAGTCCAGTGCGACATATCAAAAAAGCCCTAATTGAATACTCTTTAGATCCGAAGGGAGTACACTCTAATAATAATAATATATTTTATGTAAATATAATTTTTTAAGTGGAGGAGGAGAAATTTATGATATCTTACACAAGTTCAACTAAAGAAATCACCGACGAGCATTGAAGTGTACTGAAAGTGAGAAGTACGAAATACTAATCCTTTATTTCGGGGATAATCTATCATTCTAGAACCAATTGAGCTACGCCCGTATCATCAAATACGAACCTTTCTTTTTGGTTTTGCAGAAAGGCATGTGGTCTACTCTCGTAAAGTACAAATAAAAGAGTAAAGCAGGTTTGACCAGTATGTTACATCGTTATTTACAGTTTCACAATACCTTAGATGTATCTGTTGATTTTTCCGTCCTGGAGTACTATAGTTTTCTCGAGAATCTTTCTGACCTATAGTTAGCCAATATTTTTCGTGTAAACCTCTAAATTTTAACCAACTCCAACTACCAAGGTAACCGATTCTTTCAATTTGTGTGTAAAACCTATGTTAGTTTTAATATTTTATTCACGTGAAGTGACATTGTGTATTTGCTTGACGCGTGTTCTCTAACTTATTTTTTCTTAGTTTGTTTACAAGGTTAAATAATAGAGAAATCACTATTAAAAAAAATCAAATTTTCCATTGAATTTCTAACGGTAAAATTTTCAGTGAAAAAAAAAATCTAAATAGTAGCGTTTTTACAAAAAAAAAATTAAAAAATTCAACGTTTCAATAAAAACCTATTTTCATCATGCGTTTTCTAGTGAGCTGATTCGGTGGGAATAATGTGGAAAAATTATATTTTATAGTATAATTATTTCATTGAATGTTGGTAAAAAAACTTATATTTTAGTAGTGAGTATAAAAAGATACTATGTTTACTTATAAATCGATCCACATATCCTTAAAATCACTTATAAATTTAATTGTACATTTTTTAGGGTAAACAAAATTAAAATAGGTATAATTAAAGTAAAATATACTTTGCATTTATTATTTTTTAAATGAATATGTATCAAGCTAAAACGATATTTAAGATAAGATGGAGACAGTATCATGATAAAAACAGAACGAAATCATGTCGAAAACCTATCAAAGTGAGCTATAAAATCATAGATAATTGACAATGATTAAGTGAATGAGAATAAGTAAAAGAAGTAGCATGAGTTGGTGTTATCTTGATTAAAACTTGGTTATGTCCTTAGCAGAATTGCCTCGATCCCGAGCCAAAGAGTAACGTCTGACACCGAATCCGGATCAGATCCGCATCAAACTCCTTCGGTCACCTACCCGACGTCACTTGCTTCGACCCTTGCCCAATTCTATTCTTCAAACCGGACTCAACTTGAAGTATCTCACTATGGGTGCACAACACTGCTACACCCTTCGACCTCACACCTAAACCATGTCACGTGTCGTGTCGAGTCAGTTTCCATTATACAGATAGTCCCCACACTTCTTAGATCAAGGTTTACCACAATGATGGAAAGTGAAAATGATCCCTCCGGTATCTTCTCTTGTAAGCTTTCTTTCAAACTACTCCAAAATAGGTGAGAAAATGAAACCTTTACATTTCTCAAAATTTGATTCACGTCTTATCACTCAGCGACTCTGGACACATGTCAACCTCTTCTTGAACCGTCACTTCGATTCACGAACCAAAGCGTTTCGTAATAATGACTTCATCCTTATAAAAAAACCTTCTTGATTTCTTTTTTCATCCTTCGAGGGAACAACCTTCAAATATCAAGATTTTCTTCAAATCTTCGTACCCTCAAATATTCAAACCTTTAAACCTTCATCACAATGGCAAGAATGCTTAATCTTTCTCTAGGCAATTTTCTCCGGTGACTTCACCATTGTCGGCCACTGAAGAGGTCACCAGCGCCGGTGAAACTTCTGAAACTCAAGATGCTACTGAACCCAGAACCTACGACATGTTGCCTTCAACCTTCCACTTCGACACAGAGTTTTCATTCAAACGACCTCCAAGAATTCTGACCGGGTAGAGGAGGTTAGAAACTGATCGTCCTCTATCAAGGCATCCGACCTCAAGAGTCTGAGATGAGTGTGGTTAGACAAACCTCTTTGGGATCATCATCCTCGGCCCAGACGATGACAACACCACCTTCAGGTCCAGATACTCCTCCAATGTATACACCTACCCCTTTACTTTGAAACTCGACCCACCGATCGATCGTGTGATTCTCAAAATATGCAAGACCTACAACATGTGTCTTGCACAAATTGATTCGATCGTAACCTGCCTCAGTTTTTTGGCCGACTTAATCAAAGAGAACTTTACTTTGGATCATTGATCAGTTTATATGTGCCACGATTCATTCGTGGTAGAATAGTCCAGCTTTCTAAGCGAGGTAAATTCCACATCATCTCCGGTGTCGATGAGAATCGAGACCGGGGGTGGTTGGAATATTTTGTTGCGGTTCCGACTACTGAAATAATTCCGGCGAGGTACATGTCATTCTCGGAGGAGTGGAACATGCATCATAACTATCGAATAGGGATGTCAATGGGGCGGGGCGGGGCGGGGCGGGGGAAGGGTATCCCATACCCGTATCCACCACCTAAAACACATCCCCACCCCCGCCCCACCACTGATCGGTGTATTTTATATACACTTTTTGAGTCATTTTTAGTTAGTATTTTACTCATTTTATTTATGTTTAGTATAGTATTAGGGTCGTTTTCCTTTCTTTTGTGTCACAACGGTCAAAAATGGAGAAATGACGAAAAGAAGAGAAAATGAGCTTAATTGAGATGGAATCGCACAAAAAGGGCGAAATAAAGTCTAAGTTAAGAATTATAGAGGAGATCGACGAAGACCGGACGAACAAAGGGCGAAGAAGCGAAAAATCGGAAGAATTCCGTCACGAGCAGCGGCGCTTAGCGTGGCCTTGTGGCGCGACCAAGCCGCCCAACTATCTACGATTTTTGTGTATGGCTGATCTGCGAACGCGGCACCGACGCGAAATTATGAAATCTTTGGCGAATTTGACATGTTTTCAGAATCCTAAAGGGATTATTTTTCCTACCTAAAGGGATTATTTTTCCTACCTAAAGGGATAACTTTTCCTACCTTAAAACCCTTACCTAAAAGGATTCTAATAACTTTTCCTTTCCTACAAATCCCTAACCCTTCACCAAAAGGATTCTTTGGCTATAAATACTATACATCATTAGAAGAATTATTCATTCTCCATTCTACCATTCACCATTCTACATCCATCCTTCCACCAATCCATCTTGTAAATATTTCACAACACAGCCCTTGGATGCTTGGCTTGGAGACTCGTTCTTAGTAATTTTCTTTTCTTTTCTTTTACTTTATTTCGTTTTATGAAGAATACGAGATTAGTTCTTGTCATATTTATGGCTAGGAACTAATTCTCTTATAAGCTTTCTATGTTGAATTGCTTGAAACTTATGCTATAATTTAATGCGTGCTTATGGTTGTTTTTCTTATTGAGAGATCTATCCAATAATTGAAATTTGAATTCTTGGTAATTAATTGACAACTAATTATCACTATATGATTTCTAATCGATTACGAAAAGGGGATTGTGAATATCTTTGTAAGTTGGGTAGACAGCTTGAATTGGGGATGAAAATACCTCAATTAGTTTTGTAGCGTTGATGAGAGGCTTAACAACCCTAATTTTGCGCATTGTGCGTGACGATTCAACTAGGTTTTTGTTCTTAATCCTCCTATGTAGAGTTACCTTATCGAAAGTTAGGTAAGGAACGATCTTGGGGTTGAGTGTTTATATAACCTAACGGGAGTATAAAGCGATTTCAGAAACTGCTTTCTCCAAAAGAAGAACACCATAAGTAATGCATTAGTAAGTAGCATAAGCGGATAGTGAGGATACATAGAAGCCCTATTCTCATCACATCTGAAGTAATTCTTTATATTTACTTGTCTTTAATAATTCTTAGTTATAAACAAAACAATCAATCATTAATTCACCAAATAGATACTAGAAAATAGATAGTTGGTACTTGAACCCTAATCCTAGAGGACGATATTCGGTCTTATCTAAGACTATACTACTTGATACGATAACGTGCACTTGCGTTTAAAAGTGTGTGCATATTACGCGCATCAACCACCCATCACGGGTAGTAATTCTTCCACCCGCCCCCGCCCCACTTACTTCACGTGGATACCCACTTACCCGACGGGTACCCATTAATAAAATGTTCAAATAATGTCTAGCAATTGTTTTAGTCACCAAAATGAAAGTTATATAAGAAAAAAGAAAAAAATGGAACCTTTCCACTATGGTGTATCGAATATCAAGTCTAAAACCTTGTCAAAATATTATGAATATTAAAAAACAGTAAAGACGAAAATATTTAACAAAAAAAAACAGAACAAAGAGAATAAGAAAAAGAAACGTGGTGCATTACGGTGCGGGTTAGCTCAAGTCACATTTTAAATCAAGAAAGGGCCAAATAAATTCGTAAATAACCTAATTAAACTAATAGATGATACGAATATGGGCGGTGCGGGTACGATCGGTGTGGGTACGATGCGGGTAGCGTGGCGGGACGGGTGCGGGGCGGGTCTTATATGAAATCCACCCCCGCCCACTACCCATGGCGGGTAGCACTTTTGATACCCATACCCGCCCCACCACCCACCAAACCATCCCCATACCCGCCCCAATTGGAGCGGGTGCGGAGCGGTACCCGCATTTACCTGCCCCACTGACATCCCTACTATCGAAGCTCTTCTTCATTTTAAAATCTAAATGACTTGCTATTACAAAAAATTCTATTCGTCTTTTCAGCCATCCAATAGATTCCAAACCATGTAGATAAACTCCCTGATTGGGTCGAGAAAATAATCAGCACATATCCGCACAAAAGCGGTCATGGAAAGAACTTTCTGATAAATGATGGGTAGCCTGAAACCGCGATCAACATTTTTATTTAAAATTTGATTTAATATGTACAATTTAATAACTTAGAACCTCATAACTGCTAAGAGTTAAAATTCAGATTCCATAAGCTTCAAATTTTGAATTCTTCTCTTGAAAAATGAAATATTCATGCAGATGATTACACCACCTATAAGACTTGACTAAATATTTGTAAGGACCTACGAATACTCTATACATTCTTTTGTCTACGAGAAAGATGGTGTACTAGTTCGTTGCTGCTTCGCAAAAGTGACTGAGAAGCAAAATGTTATAGAACACAAATCCGCACAATCCATAAAATCAATCCCCAAACTCGAGTCTTATGATAAAACAATCCAACATGGGGTGTTTTCATGGAGATACCATATTACTTGGTCGGTTTAAAATATGGAGTACCGTATTAGACATCATAGATAGATAAGAAATAGTATACGAGAGTTAAAAAGAGAAACAGAGGGCCCAGAAACAGGAATGCCAACATATGAAGTTTCGAGGAAACATACTCATGTATTGAACTTCACCACATCAAATTCTGCAAATTTATGGATAAGATATCATGTATTGTAATCAGCAAAGGAACAAGCTAGCTACATTAATAGGTGTAATAGACCCCAGACAACGCATGCACATTCATACATATTCTCGTATCAAATTATTTATCGTAGTTACTAAAAATAGTTGTCTCAAATTATTTGTCGTTTTAGAAGTTCAAAACATAATTAATTATTTTTTCTCCATTTTACCTTTTGTGATTAATGAAGATGACACATAAATAGAGTACATATTTAATGGAGAGAGATTATAACTTAAACATAAATAAAAGTAAAGTATGTCAAATACATCTCCTAATTAATATTCCTTTAAAGGACGTGTAAACAAAAAAAGTGACAAATAATTTGAGACGGATGTAGTAATTCAGAAAACCAAAGTAAACATCAGTATACAACTGCGGTTTTGAGTTACAGATTTGGTAGAACTCAATAGCTTTGATTCAAGTCATCTATACATGTCAAGAAATTTATCTAATACATACAAAAATTAAATTTAAAATTCAGTTATTAGCACTTGAGGCTCGTAAAATTCAAATCTTGAATCCGTCTTAATCAGAAAACTATCAATACCAGCATAAAAATTATCGCAGGGATAATATAATTACAAATTAAAAAGTACTAATTGAAGTTCTTTATATTTTATACTGACATAAATATCTTTAATAGAACTAAAAGACTCCTAGAAACAATAGGACCTAAAACAAACATACTTAGATCAAA
Source organism: Przewalskia tangutica (assembly GCA_029844215.1). Taxonomy (NCBI): domain Eukaryota; kingdom Viridiplantae; phylum Streptophyta; class Magnoliopsida; order Solanales; family Solanaceae; genus Przewalskia; species Przewalskia tangutica. The sequence goes on along the minus strand of CM056731.1, from coordinate 2,373,580 downwards.
TAATCGACCCTGTTCCTAATTACGTATCTGGTTCATTAAAAAGAACTGGAACCTATGGAACAAGTGGGAAAATGAAAATTCACATCACTTGCTAATAACCCTCCATCATTAACCAATGATCGGGTTCGATCCCTCGAAATGAGTCTTCATTGGTAGGGAAAAGCTTTAATCTGAATGCGGGACTTTCTGATACAAATTCAAATTAATGGGGCCCGAAAATATGAACTTATTTTCATTAATGAAAAAGTATATATTTATATAATTTACAATTTCCATAATAGAAAAATCTTATTCCTATTCTACTCTCAAAATCTTATTCTACTTGTACAATAATTATACAATTATGATAAGTGTACAATTCTAAATATATACAAAATTGACTATCACAAATAGACGATATACACGGTGTACATACCGTGTATATCACGGTCTCCCGATTGCCTCTTCGTAAGAGCCTGCTTGATCCACAAATTCTGCTTCGACCAGCTCCCAACCCCCTTGTGATTTGAAAAGAGCTTTCATTTTAATATTCCAAAACTCATATTTTTGACGAGTAAAAATTGACATGAGTGGTTGTGAAGATGATGAAAATACCATTCATTGCCATTTTTTTTAATCTCACACTTCCTCTCTTGTTTTACTCAAATACTCCATTAATATAAGTCTCACGGTTCACTCAATTTTAAAAAGAATCGGGCTCTGATATCAGATTTGTTGAAAAAAAAGGAAGTCTAAGGAGAAAGTAAACAGAAAATAAAACAAAAAGATGAAAATCTGCTGCAAAAACTTGAACCCTAAAATAGGCTATCATTTTATCATGACATCATAAAACTCGAGTTTAATTTGAGGTTTGATTTTATGGTTGTGCTCTATAACATAGCTTTTGAATCACTTTTGCCTAGTCAATTCACCTTCTTAAAGGCAATGAACTAAAATGTCATCTTTCTACGACAAACGTTTGTGGTGACTCCGTCTTAATCAGAGTTTGGGGTTCAAACCCCATTAATACGATCACTTTGGCAGGGCACGTTTTACCTGGGTGAGAAACTAAAAAATTAAAGAGAATCATCTTTCATGAAAAACGGATTAAGTTCACACACACTGAAAAAATGCAATCATGTATATCCTTGATCGCTTGTCTTATTTACCATTTCTGTAGCCAGTAATGTGTGCCATCGTACAAAAATAATTTTTAAATACAAAAGTCACTATCTTTCCACGAATTAGTGAATTAGACATAATTTCTTTGTCCTTCACAAGTTATGAGGCCTATTAACTCAAAATATGGGCATAGTATAAGTAAACATGTGCCAATACCTACAACATTAATGCACTAACACTTGGATTCTTGAATTTTAGTAGTACTACATAAAAGAGGGCAAAATTTGAAACGGTTCATTTGCCTATCCTTTTACAGCCATTTTGAGATTTGATTTTCAATTACCCTTAATTCCTTCACCTCAAGTTTTACCAATTATAGAAACTATAACTAAGATGAAAATATCAAGAAGCATGATGGTCCTGGAAGTGGGGTACTGTGTTTTTATCAAATAAAGGACTATCTAATAGTATTTGTGGTACTAATTAAGATGGCATTTTTAAGTTGTTGGTGCTGATATCACACAGGGCCTTGCAGTATATATTGTCTCTGGTAGTACTTGAGTTAAATTTGTACTGCAAGAGTAACATGGCCTCCATGTGCTATATGGAAAACTTGGTGTAAAGTCCCGAAAATAATGATATATAATTAATAATTTTAAAAAAAATAATAGAAAACAGAAAATAAATATGTAAAGTGATTACGTGATCACAAATATGTAAATGTATTTGTAAATACATTGGATCGGATTGCACGCCGCAAACAAATATGTAAAGTGAATACGTGTTCATAAATATATAAATGCATTGGATCGGGTTGCACGCCGCAATAAAAACGTAAAGTGAATACGTGTTCACAAATACGTAAATGCATTTGTAAATGCATCGGATCAGGTTATACGGCGCAATAAATGTAAAAATGCAAAGGAAATTATCTTAACGTGTAATACGGGATAAAACAAAACATTAGTTAAATTAAGAATTTTCTATAAGGAGTTGAGGGAAGATGTTGCATACTTGTATGATAAAGGTATTGTAACCTAATATGTTTTTGCAACATGTTTATTATGTTATAATGTGATTGTACTTAGAATATTGTGAAGTTACTTTGAATTGTAGGGTGAGGTTCTCACTCAGGATGGTAAGACTGACTCTTTATTTAACATATTTCAGGAAAGCGCGATAGAGGAAAAGCTCCGCAACAGGGCTAACGATCGTCCCGCAGCCTCTTTGACCCATCAATCCATTATTTCGAATTTGATTAAAGTTATTCTATATTAGGTATGTTTAAAGAACTAGGTTTCATTATCTCGGGGAATGACCCACATAAGATTGTTCTTTGTAAACTTTGAATTGCTTATTATTATATATATGTTATTTCCGTATTTGAATACATGTATAACTTAGGGAGAAATGAAGTTAAATGATTCGCATAAAAAGGGATAATTATTCAGGTATCATCACGTCCTAAGAGAATACTTGAGAAAAGTCGAGGCGTGACACTTGGTCACCATCATACAACACAGTTTAAATTGTGGTTCACTTATTTGTTGTACACTTCTCCGTGCTTTGGTGATCGAGTATCCCAAAAAGAATTAAAGATTAATAGGAGTGAATTTAAACGTGAATTGATTGGAGGAACTGCAACACGGCGTATATTCGCGTCTCATTGCAATGCTGGCTCATTTTTAGTTGTTGATCGTAAGGCTCACTCAAGAACCTCATTGGAATGGCAATATTGTACATGTGGAAAGCTCGCATTGATCTTTGGACGCAAAATCTTGAAGCACCATCGTGAATGACGCTAAACATTTTCCTATGGTGTGATAAGTCAACTAATTATATACTCTATCCGTCTCAATTTATATGATACTATTTCCTTTTCAATTAGTTTAAAAAAGAATGACGATCTTTTTATATTTAGTAATAACTAATTTCTCAACACGTGTATGCTTGATGGAAGGAAAATATATGTATCCAATGTTAGTTTGGAATCATGTGATTTGTATTTGCTTGATCGCTTTATCTAAATCATTTTTCCTTGCTTTACATGGTTAATTAATAGAGAAGTGCCAAAGAACAAAAATCTGAAGATACTTCGATTTAACAGTGAACATTCAACTATATATGATCTCCATTTTACTCCTACTGATATTAGGACCAATCTTTTAGGTTTCCGATTAAAAAAATTACAATTTCTTCGAATAAATCTACTCCTATATTTAATCTTGAATTATGTCACATTGTATTGTGAATTGTCAGACTCAATTAATCTTTCAGGTAGCCCCATGGTCTCTATATTAGGGGAAATATCTTTTCAACATGATACTCTTGTTCCAACTTCCAATAGACAGCTCGCTGACTAAAATGTTTCAATTAGAGTTGTAATGTGAATCCAGCCTGTACTGGGACTGTTGATGATTTAAAAACAAGGAAAAAGGGCATGCATTTTTTTGGGGCAAAAGGCGAAATACCTCGCTCGCATGGCTACTACCGGCTGCAGACGCGGTGGAGGAATCACGCTGACTAACACTACTGGGAGCGCAATGCTGGTGACCACAAAGCCAACCCCATAAAAGAGGAATGAACGAACTCCACATCATGATCGAACTAACCGAAATACGCTCATTCGGGCTAGGGCATGCATTTTTATAACTAGAACTAAATGGATACATATATTTTCCTTCTTTAAAGTGGTCCTTCGCCAACATTATCATTTGCAGAATAGTGGTTTTCAGAAAACTAGCCACATTCGAATCTCCAATATAAGCACCACAGAATTGATTAAATCTCCCAAACGAAAGCGTTGGATTCATTATGAGAAGGGAGGATAAAAGAAGGCAAGCTAGGGACACTAGTATTTTTTGCATGTTCCAAGGCTAAGAATGCAATCCACATAGCTATCAATCTTTATTGATGTGTTACGGTTATGTCCTGCATTTTTCTCTACTTTTGTAAGAGTTCCTTTCCTTACAAAAGTACAACATAGTCAACGTAGAGAAGTTAATTCACGATTTTAATTTGATGGGTGGACATTATTTAATAAATACGTAATTATCTTGAATACATTGATCATTTATGTATGTTCTGATCTCTTCGAAGACAAGAAAAAAAAAGATCTACTAGTTGTTTCTTCAACAATCTATTAATTAAAAAAGAAAAAAGAACTAAAGGATCTTAGGTTGTAGGATTCTCAAGAATGTAATTAAGATAAAGCAATTGAAGAATGGCCTTTCTGTTTTCATGACTTTACTCATTTTCTCTTATACTGAATTGTACTTGCAATTTAGGAAGAAAATGAGGAAAATGCACATGCAAAAAAGACAGGATCAGATAAGGGTAAATGGGTTGTACTGAAAACGAGAGACTGTGATGAAGTGTGGTGTAGTAAGTAAATAATGAGTATGAATGAAGAAAACTAAAAAGGATGAAGAGGGGAAAATACTCTCCCTTATGTTATGACACTATTACTACTTGAATAGCCAACAATCTCTCTTTTTTTTTAGAATGTGTATTGTTTGTGGTGGTGGTAGTTTAAGATTTCAATGTACTGTATCCAAGCTTAGAACGAGCTTGTGGCGGACCATTGTCGTCCCACTCTTGAGTGATCCTACGATCCACAATTAAAAATGAGCTTTGCTATTAGAGATTCTTGAGACGCAAATATTCCCATGATGAGGTTCCTCCACTCCATTACGTTCCTCATTTGGGTTAGGTGAATATCCAATTGATGTCCTTTGATTACTCTTGAAATATGTAAATTTTGTTTTAAACACTTAAGAAACTCCATGTTTGCTTGTTCAAGTCCATATAAGGAGTCCATGTTTTCATTCAATTTTCGATGTGAGACTCTTAACACTCCCCACACGCTCAAACCTCGTTAACTGGAGCGTGGACAATATAATTTGGGGGTCCAACATTGGTGAACAAAGAAATGGAATGAGTCTGATTTTGATACCATGTAAGAATGGATCTTGAGCCTAACTCAACCCCAAAAGCTAGCTTGTAGGATGAGGATTGTTCAAGTCCATATTTTCATTCCATTTCCGATGTTTAACACTCCTTATATGGACTTTAACAATCTTCATCCTACAAACTAACTTTTGGAGTTGAGTTAGGCCCAAGATCCATACTTACATGATAACAGAGCCAGACTCATTTCAATTCTTTGTTCGTCGGTGTTGGGCTCCCAAACACTCTTCAGCTAACGAGGTTTGGGCGTGCGGGGGAGTGTTAAGAGTTTCATATCGGAAATGGAATGTAAACATGGACTCCTTATATGATCTTGGGCCTAACTCAACCCCAAAAACTAGCTTGTAGGATAATGATTGTTCAAATCTATATAAGGAGTCCATGTTCCCATTCATTTCAGATGTGAGACTCTTAAACTCAACCCCAAAAGCTAGCTTGTAATATAAGGATTGTTAAAGTCCACATATAAGGAATTTATGTTTTCATTCAATTTTTGATGTGAGACTCTTAACAATTACGATAAATAGTAAAACTTGGATTCAATGAATTGAGGGGAGTTCAAATGAAATCTGATTTATTAATGAAAAATGAGAACAACTTTTAAATAGTGCTTTTGACGTAGTCCCATTAGACAGTTGGTGTAAAGATGTTGTCTAGCTCAACTGCCTTCTCCATCCTATAACATGACCAGAGGCAGAGCTTAATTTTTTTTTAAGTTTATGGGTTCGGGATTGTAAAAAGAAATAGCTTATTGTGTTCTAGATTAGTTATTTATATGTATTTAGTTGAACATGACCTTGCACCTAAACATCGAAACTTGAAAGAACAGAAAAAAATATACTCCCTGTTCTTTATTGCAGATAGATTGAGAGGCATTTGTATGCAAATTAAATAGATTGATTGACATTCACTTCTCTCATAGGGTGCTTAAAAACACAACTGCAAGGAAAAACACTTCTAATATCCACGTGATTCCTAGGTCAGGGTTAAAGGAAAGTCACAAAATAATAAATAAATAAATAAATAAACAAAACAAAAAAGAAGTGAAGAAGGATGTTACAAAAAAAAGAGAAGCAAATTGCTTCATCTTGAGGTAGCCCATCCTTCTTCACTCCAAAACCTTACACCTAATATTCACTCTTTTCAAATACTTTACTATCTCAGCATCGAAGTTAGTGATTGGAAAATGAATTCTTCGCAAGGAATGGTGATGCCCATCTCATGATGGAAGCCAAATTCTTCCTCCGCGCAACGAAGGAGGCACTGAAACTCAGGGTGGCTTAAAAAAGAAATTGGTACAATGTAACGAGTTCGGTTCTCTCCCACGTAAACTGCAAAATGTCCTTTTGGTACGTCAATGGGAGGGTGGCATTCGTCGTTATAGCTGTTTTTCTTGCCCAAACTCGAACACTTTTTCAAAATTTGCTTCAAAACTGCAGCTTGCGATAACTTGTTTTGTTTTCTGATGGCCATTTGGGTATGTTTTCTTGAAGAAATCTAAAGAAAGTTGAGAGCTTTAGGAAGAACAAGAAATACCAATACTTCTTTTGCTTTGAGAGATAGGAATGATACTAAAGAAGTGGTGGTGTTTAGGATGGGGGATGTAAAGCTATTTATGGAGGGAAGTCCCCAACTATTTACATGTTGCATCTTGTGGGTGGTGGTAAGAAGCAAAGGTCAGAACATGGTGGGGTATGTGTATTACGAAAAGGACAAGGTGGGGGTCCAAATTCCAGTTTCTCCTAATTGCAAAGAGGACCCTTCCCTTTTATGGAGTATAATTATGAAGTTTTCCCTAAAATATACTAGTGTTAATGCTACTTTTTTCATTTCTACTTGGTATTTTATTCAGATACTATTTGAATAATTGCACTCATTTGATTTTGTTGTGTTAAAGGTTTGTTTGGGTTAACAACTTATGTGGTGGCCAGAAAAAAATGGCACACTGTTCAAGGAAAGTTACAAGTGTTGAACAACAAAGGTATTAATGGTACTTGTTTCTATTTCCAACATCCTGTTTCAAACTTGGTTCTCATTTTCATTTTCAATTGAATAGAGATTCAGTTTCTTCATACTCCTCTACTTTTGTTTTGTGGCTCCTGCTTTTTTGGCTTCTTACAAATTATTTTCTACACCTTACTGTTATTGATTTTTTCTTTTGTTTTTGTTTATATCTTGATATTTTTGTACAAGTTTCTGATTTTTCTATGCTAAAAGAAGGAATAACAGGCACAGGGTGGAGTTTCATTTCTACTTTGTGGGGATGATTCTTTGTCGGTCCTTGTCGGTATCAGACACTGGGGCCTTTTAATTATAGGTGATAAATAGGTTCTAAAATTGAGTTAGGGTAACTCTAATTTTTTTAATTGAGTAGGGGTGATAAACTTTGAATTAGTGATTAGAGAGTTTTGATTTACCCCAAAGTTATATTTTTAACACTTTGATCCCAAATTTTATTTTTTACACTTTGCCCCCAAATTTTATTTTTAACACTTTGACCCAACCCATATAAACCCTACAGAGCAAAAAAAAAACGCGACAAATTTTTTGTTTGCCTGCGCCGTTTCCATCATTTTTTGCTCTTCTTTTTTGCTTCGTTTCTTCTTCTTCTTGCTTCTTCTTCTGCTGCTGCTCGTTTCTTCTTCTTCTTCTTCTTCTTCTTCTTCGTCTTGACTGGATTTTGCTCAAGAAAGAAAAAAACAAGACCACCTGATTTTGCAACTTTTTGACTGAATTTCATTCGTGTAGCACTGGAAATTACTTCATAACTCATTCCATTGTTCTGCTTTCTTCTTCTTCTTCGTCCGTCAATAATATGTTGGAACAACTGCTGCAGCTGTTTCATTTTGTTATAGATTGGTATGTATTCTCATGACCAATTTTTTGTTAAACAAAATATCTCCAGGTACCTCGAACACCACTAATAGGGGACTCAATAACAATAGGGGTTGATTGCCATGGTGAATGGATTGAGAAGAACAATCGATATATTTGGCGATGGAAGGGTAGTGACACGTTAGAGACGATAGCGATGACTTTCCAAAGAGATGTTATGTTCGATGATTTTGTGAACCTAATCATCACCTATTGCGAATTAATTTGTGAACCAAAAGATCTTGTCATCACTTACATGCACAACTTTTTTGAAAATCAGAGGGTCTTGCCATTTAAGATAACTGATCAGGTTCGTTTGCGTGCTTATTTGAATGATGTAGCTAGGCCCATTTTAAGGGTATACGTTGTTGGAAGTCCGATAGAGAACCACAATTTATATAAAAGACCAACAAGATGTGTTAAATTATGAATTAGATGAGGTGGATGTGGATATCCCAGATAATGGAAGTGGGGCTGACCCGATTCCTATACCTGAAGTTGCGAGCAATGCACTACACAATCAATACAGTCTAGCCATGTTCAAGATGATGAAACAGGTTTTTATAAAGGAATGTCATTCAAGAACAAGGAAGAACTAGCCACTTGGTTGAAACTTGCTTGCTTAAAGAAAGATTTTAAAATCAAGAAGGTGATTAATCCGCTGCATCGTATTGCTTCGATGTGTACATCCGAGCGCAAGTGGTGGTAGGTGAAGCTTTTAAGTTCTGACAGATTTTGTATTAGAACCTACATAAAGCATCACAGATGTGGTTCTGAGCACATTACGAGCCATAATCCACACGCTACTGCGAAAGTCATTAGTGAATACTTCAAAGATAAGTTTCCTTATGGTAAAGGTCCATCTACAAAAGATATGAGTCAATCAATCCGTACGGATTTGAGTTGTAAGGTAAGTTATTGGAAGGTTTGGAAGGGCATGGAGATTGCAAAGGCTTTGACAAGAGGGACACATGAGCACGAATATGCGGTGCTTGATGCGTACTGTTATATGCTTCGTTATGCAAATCCAGGAAGTAAGACGGCATTGAAGGTTGATGAAAATGGGAAGTTCAAGTACTTTTTGTTTATAAGGCTTGGATGTAACTGCGCAAATGAAAAGAGTCATACCGCCGATGTGACATTCTCGGCGAGCAAGTACGAAGGAGTGTTGTCAGCGTGATTACGCGGAGAATCATAATTTTCCAGTGACATTTTGTGTATTGGACAAGGAGTGTGATGCTTCGTACAAATATTTTTTTGAACAAATGAGAAGCTATATAAATGATAACCCTAAGTTGTGCATAATTTCTGATAGACATCCAAGTATCAAAAAGGCGGTTTCAATTGTCTTCCCTACATGTCATTATGGTTTTTGCATGAGGCACCTAAGGAAAAATTTGAGAACCACCTTTCACAATGGGGCGGTCGTATCTCAATTTTATAAAACAACAAAAGTGTACAATATCAGTCTTCAATGACCATTTCAATCAAATCATAGATTTGGTTCCTGGGGCCGCCGAGCATCTTGAACGTGCTGGATTCCACAGATGGAGCAGGGCATTCTGCCCCGGAAATAGGTATTTTCACATTTCTGTTTCCAACAAGTAACGTATTTGCTGCAACTAATAGGTAACTTGTTGCGCCAAATATTGTACTTATTGTGATTTTTGACACAGCTGAGCCTCAGCCACATGTTCCAACACTAATATGTTTGTTTTGTCAAGTATGATTTTATGACGACAAACGCTGCTGAGTCGGTGAACTCAATGTTCAATGTTGAAAGAGAATTTCTCATTATTGCTCTATTTGATTCCATAAACAGGAGGTTTACTGAGAAATTTCATGAGATGCGTATGGAGTTCATCGACTCACCAACCATCTTTGTTCCCTTAATGGAAAAAAATATCAAAATTTGTCAACTTGGGTAATAAGTTGTTGGCCCATCAAATTTCCAACTACAAGTTCACACATTACCACGACTACGTCTGCAATCGATCCGCAGAAGATCTTATACTTGTAGAGTTTTTTACCTGGACAAAATACCTTGCCCAAATGCTATGACAGCGCTTCGAGTCCAATATGGTGAAAACTTTGGAAGACGGATTTATGACTACTCGTCTCCATATTACAAGATGGAGAATTGCATAATTGCATACTGTGAGGAAATGAATCTCGTACCTTTTGAAGAATCTTAGGAAGTTCCTATGGAGATTTTAGAGAGAGAAATACCTCCTCCACATGTTGATCCGAGCAAACCGGAAAGAAGATGGACAAAGAGGAGACGTGGAATCGGGGAATCACTTGCAACGAGAAAAAACAAATGCTCCATATGCAAACCAGGTGGTCATAAAAAAACTACATGCCCAAACCGAATTATTCCCTAGTTGTTAAATTTGCAATGTCTTGTAATAATAATTACTATTGTTTGTGTTTATGAAATTGAATTTTATGACATTTTTATGTTGTTTATGTTAGTAAAATTGATTTAATGATATGTTGATCTTGCTCAAATCACCAATGTATGTTTTGTGGTTTTGCAATTTCTGAACAATTTTCACCAAGTAAAAATTATGTTACAACAACTGTGTAACTTGTTGGGATTTTATCAACCAATAATCGAACTTGTTGCAGCAACTAACTTAACTTGGTTTTCCAACAGATTAGTCAGTTGTTGCAACAAGATGTAAATTTGTTGCAACAGATGGTTCAGTTGTTGCAACATATGGTTTAGTTATTGCGATAAATCTAACTGCTGTTTTAGAAGTTGCAACAAGTTGATAATCTGTTGCAACAAGTTTGTGATCTGTTGCAACAAATGAGTCAGTTGTTGCAACAAGATGTAAATTTGTTGCAACAGATGGTTCAATTATTGCAACATATGAGTTAGTTGTTGTGATACATCTAACAGTTGTTGAAGAAGTTGAAACAACAGAACCATCTGTAGCAACAGATCACAAACTTGTTGCAACAAGTAAATAATGTGTTGCAACAAGTGACATTATCTGTTATAACGGATGAGTAACCTGTTTAATTGGTTCACATTTAGTAAACAATAAGTATAATTGGTTTTCGTTGTTTACACCTAAATATGGGTGAATTAAGTAGTTCTCATCAAATTACACCAACGATCACTCGATTTGGGAAGTATACGCTTAGTTGATCATATGTCCTGACTCAGAATACCATCAAATTGATTAGGAACATTTAGTAAACAATAAGTATCATTGATTTTCGTTGTTTACACATAAATATGGGTGAATCAAGTAGTTCTCATCAAATTACACCAACGATCGCTCGATTTGGAAAGTATACACTTAGTTGATCATATTTCCTAACTCATAATACCACCAAATTAGTTAGGAACATTTAATAAACAATAAATAGCATTGATTTTCGTTGTTTACACCTAAATATGGGTGAATCAAGTAGTTCTCTTCAAATTACACCAACGATCGCTCGATTTGGGAAGTATACACTTAGAATTTTCCATCAAAGCAATGAAATTACCGTCTAATCCATTAAGGATGTTAGTAGATAAATATATTGATCACTAAATATCATTGAATCCCTTTGTTTAACACTAAATATCATTGGTTTTCTCTGTTAATAACTAAACATATGTGACTTATATCCTAGTTGTTGCAGCAATTTCATGATCTGTTGCAATAATTACATAATTTGCTGCAGTAATTGCATAATCTATTGCAGCAGTTACATAACCTGTTGCAACAAATACATAATTTGTTACAGCAATTGCATAATCTGTTGCATCAATTGTATAACCTGTTGCAACAAGTACATAATCTGTTGTAGCAGGTAACATAGTTGTTGAATAAGTCATATCACTTGTTGGATGAAACAGTTAATGCACTTGTTGCAACATATTATTAACTTGTTGCAATAACTAACACATCTGTTGCAATAGATTACAAACTTGTTGCAATAAATGGGTAAGTTGTTGCAATTTCTTCAACAATTGAAAGATTTGTTGCAACAACTGACTCATCTGTTGCAATAAATCACAAATTTGTTACAACAGATGGATAAGTTGTTGCAATTTCTTCAACAATTGAAAGATTTGTTGCAACAACTGACTCATCTGTTGCAACAGATCACAAACTTGTTACAACATGTTATCAACTTGTTGCAACTTCTAAAATAGCAGTTAGATTTATCGCAATAACTTGTAATTTATTGCAACAAGTTTGTAATCTGTTGCAACAGATGAGTCAGTTGTTGCAACAAGTTTGTGATCTGTTGCAACAGATGGTTCAGTTGTTGCAACTTCTTCAACAACTGTTAGATCTTGTGACTTGTTTAAAACTATTGAAACCATTGAACATAATGTATTGAACACAACTTAAATAATGAACACATAATATATACTTAACAAAATGTCTTAGAAAAGTACTGAACACCTAATATATACTTAAATTACATAATGTCATAAAAAACTCCTAATATATACTTAAATTGTTCAACAGGCCACATTTTGGCTTCAAAAAATGCAAAATTAATGAATTGTTAATCAACCCATCTTAGGGCTCCAACACCTTTTCAATGACACCTAATGTCCATATCCATTGCATCCTCCCTACAGAGTTGTCGCTGATTAGACTTTCGGGTTTTGTCACAATTGTGTCGGTAAGCAAAGCCTCCATAAAAGCAATTGACCACGAACCACATGCCCTACTAGTGACATCATGCGGAGATTCAGAGCCTATCAATTCCCATGATTCATTGAGTAACTTTACAGGCAAGTGTGCAAACATTTCACTCTGTTGCAATAACTTGGGCCACAATTTCATTACCGGCTCCATGAAACAAAAGTAATTAGATTCTTCATAGACAGGAGTGTTGCAGTCATACACATTTACCACTCTCTCTTCAATCATGAACTTGAGAGTGACAAAATGTGTGGCATTAATATTCATCACTGTTAAAACCCTCTTTGCACTAGCCCACGAGCAGCCTCCCTGGTAGGGTCTGACACCTCTACAATAATCGAGCATATCATCACCCCACTTGAATTCAGCAAGTCTAACCATCAGAGGCACGACATTTAGAACTGTACTCTCTTTTGTCAATTATGCGTACCTCTTGGACATATTGTTGTAAAAGTTGAGGTCCACGATTATGTCAGTGGAATCATAGCATAACTTGTTGCAACAGATGCATGTGTTGTTGCAGCAGATTATAAAAGCTGTTGCAGCAGATTATAAAAGCTGTTGCAACACCTAGTCATCTGTTGTGTTCTAATGCTTACAGCTTTCTTAGGGGAGTTGAAAATGTCAACACTCAATTTTGTGTTGTTCCTGGCAGTGAGCCATCTAAAGAATTCTTGGATAGGTAACTTCTTTGGAGTATTCCTTGACTTGATGCCTGAGGTGAGGAATGACTTCAAATGCCCAAGCCTAGAAAAAAAGATGCCATCATGTCAAAACCACACCACATTATTTCTCATGATATATTTACATTGTTTTGCTTATTATCCACGTATGAGTACTAATCTTTATGCGAGTACTATTCCATATGTATTCGCGTTATTTTGCCGAGAGCGCTACATCATTATTATAGATATAGGGCGGTGTGGATCCTTACTAAGCACACTCCATCCTCCTTCTCTTTTGGTGAGCCACATTGATGTTTGAGGCCTTTCCATTTACAACACGAACTTGAGTATTCTCTTGAGTATATACAAGGCCTTGTCATGATATTTCATTTGTTCATAATAGTCATAGAAGCTATATATCACTTTCGCATATCCATCAGACGACAATCCTTTTGAGGGTTCCTTAGGGACCGATTCACTCTGTAAATAATGTTTTTAGTCCATTTCCCTTAAGGAATACATAAATTTAATTGTAATTCCTAGCAAGGACTTTTCCTGCTATTCATTTCTAAATCCCTTTCACCCAACACTAGCTAACTCGATGGGGTGTAATGAAGTTTCATGCTCGAGCTCTAGAAAAATGGTGATCCCGTGGAAAAGGAATAGACACACATTTTTCATGTTTCATTTTTGTGTGATTGAAAAAAAAAGGGTAAAACATTAAAGAAAATTTACCATGAAAGCCCAAGGGAAGGCATATATGTTTTGTGTCTTTCCCGTTGGCTTTAAATCCTTCATCAAATATTCAACAGTCAAAACAAAGATTTGAAAACCCCAGACATAGTTGTTGAAGGCATCATAATCCTCAGCAAGTTTAATTAATCCAAGTGGTATGTTGTTGTTTACGTCCCTTGCCCAGAGAACACTGTGCACAAATCAAACTAAGCACAGTGACTGCTTGTGCTTTTTTGAGAAAGTTTTGAACTCCAAGTATTTCAACAATTTCTTTTGAATGTAGCTCTTTTCCACTAAGTTTACCAAAGAGACATCATTCTTAGCTTTGGAACCCTTTGCTTTCTTGGTTGCCTTGGGCGTCCGGGCTGGCTTGGTTAATACAAAAGTAGGAAGAGGCTCACAAGGATAACATCTCAATCCGGTAACTATGACAAACTCCTTCATGCCAAAGCAAACCGGCATGCCACAGTAAGTTGATCCAAATCTCAGCTTTTCTATTACAAATAATCTTACGCTTCAAAAGCTCAGAAATCATTGTCATTTAAAATAGGGCACCGGTATCTTCAGGCAAATCTAAATAGAACCCAAAGCAGCTAGCCCTAAAGAAATTCTCCAACCCCTACTGCCGGAGAATGCCCCTAAAGGTGTCAAAGCCCTTTCCCATGGTTGATTTAACCACAAAATCACCGGACAAATCCTTATTTTCATTCAACGGTATCGTCACGCCGTACTTTTCAATGCTGAAACTCTTGACGACCTCCTCAATAGAAGGTCTATTGAGATCTATGGCAATACTAGAAGACTCAACAATATTGACATCCACATTATGTTTCATTTTTCTTCTTAACTCGACCAAGGTCTGATCTGTTGATTCTTCTTCTTCTTCTTCTTCAATACCATTTTCAGTTTCTGCATCTTTTTCACCTCCTTCATCCCCTTCAGCTCTTTCATCCCTTTCATCTCCTTCTTCTTCATCTCCTTCTTCTTCACTTACTTCTTCTTCATCTTCTTCAGCATTTTTTTCATTTTCTTCATCTCATTCAGTAGATTTTTCATCATCTTTTTCACTTTCTTCTCTAGTTTCTTCACTTTGTTCATTTTTATCACTTTCTTCTTCATGCCCAACAGAGGTGTCGTGGGTTTCCTCTCTTTCTGAAGCCCCAGTTTCACTAACTCTTTCCTCGTCTGTTAATTGACAAATAACAGTAACAAGTTCATCTAATGATGTTTGCACCTTAGCTCCCTCAGTTGGTTTCTCTCATTTTATTTTTACTGGAGCCATTTTATCTACACATAGGAGATAGAAAACAGTTTTAATTGGTTAGTGCAACATTCAAGTAAAAAGGGAAAAAAAAATATGTTGCAACAAGTAATCAGATGTTGCAACAAGTAATCAGTTGTTGCAAAAGATTAATAATATGCTGCAACAAGTAATCAGTTGTTGCAACAAATTAATAATATGTTGCAACATATTATTAATCTGTTGCAACAACTGATTACTTCTTGCAGCAGAATCTTAATCTGTTGGAAGTAAAAAAACAGTAGCAACAACTTAACAACTGTTTTGATTTTTTACAATAGCTTGTTAATATGTTACAACAACTGCTTCAGATGCTGCAAAAACCTCAACAATTGTTTTGATTTTATCCAGCAGCTGTTGGATAAAATCAAAACTTTTCCTAAACCATAGCACGACAGCAACAACAACATCAAAAATATCTAAATTTAACTACCAAACATCTATATTTCACTACAAACACATAACCATCACAAAATCTCACTCACAACTTAAATAAAATACACCAAATCATACAACCTCAGGAGATGTTTGCAACTGTCAAACAAGTGCTGAATTTGCTGCAACAGGTAACCTCAGTTGTTGGAAAACATCGACAAAATTGTAAGCCTTTTTTCAAAATAATAAGGAGAAGAACAAAAACAGCACCAAAAACCATAATTTCACAACCACAACCACTATTTACAAACTCACAAACCCCAACAAGTGCAATAAATACACAAAACTACAACAAAACAAACAACATTCAAGAAAAACACATGCTTTTCTTCATGTTCTCTAACCAAAATCATCATTTTCACACTCTGATTTCAAAACCCTAACTTTTGAACCAAGTGAAAAAAAAAAAAGTTTACCTGAGAATGAATAGAGAAGAAGCAGCAATGGAGAGAGAGAGAAATGAGCAGCAGCAACATCAATGGAGAGAGAGGAACGAGTAGCAACAATGGTGGTCGCCGGTTTTTTGCAGCAGCAACGGAGAGGAGAGACAGAGACAACGAGGGAACTGCTTTTTTTTTTTTTGAAATAAAATGAATTTTTGAATAATGTTGTATGAGTTGGAAGAAATTTTTGTATAATGTGTATGGGCTTTTGTGTATTTTGTAAAAGATTATAAGTTTTAAAAATAATAATTCAGTCCCAATTTTAGTTAATCACATTTTAAGACAAGTTTAACCTTGGTTGGTCAAACTTGTCACCATTTCTAATTACGTGACTTTTTTATCACCATAAGTTAAATCTTTCCAGACATTGTTCCTCCCACCTAGTGGGCCGCTGAGTCACCATGATTTACCTCTTCCACTAATCTCTGTTGGATCGGGGGTGGGGTCTTGTGAACGAGGGATTTCACTTTTTTACCCCCAAGGAATAACAAACTATCTTTATCTTGTCGCGGAACTGGAAAAAGAAAAGCATTAGAGATACCAAAAAATTCTCCAACTACATTTGTAAATCTCCAGATAGATATCTATTTTTGATATAGTAAATAAGTAAAAGTGCACGGAGAAGAGAGTAATAGTTTGTAAAACTTTCATTTCTTTTAGAAAAATTCAAATCCCCATTGAACAAGTCCTATGACATCTTTAAATAAGACTAAAGGGTACTGCACAGAAATCACGGGCGAGCAATAAGTGTACTGAGAAGTACAAAATACTAAACTTTCTTTTTTGATAAGTGTTTGTTTTTTAATGAATGTTTGGTTTCTGGTTTTTTTTTTATTCTATTCAGATAGATAGAAGAAACAGTAGTTTAGTTGATTTCAGGATGGTAGATTCCTCCTAAGTAGGCTGGTTCGAGCTCTGACAGTCGCAGTGTGAGAGTTTCATTTCTCTTTTGTGAGGGATGACTCCTTGTGGGCACTATGCACTGTATCTCCCAATCAGAGTCGGCTCAAATATTTTGGGGCCTGTTCTAATTCGTAAAAGTGGATCCTTAATTGAGCTAAGACTTGCGAATTATGGACCTTTACAGTAAATTCTGGCTAATACTACTTAATAAAAAATGAAAAAAGGGGCTCTAAATTTTTTCATTTTTCGGAGGGCCTGTGCGGTAGCACACCTCGCACGGGTCCAAAGACGATTCTGTGTCCCACCTAGTAGGCCGTTGAATCAATTTACTTTCTCCACCAATCTTTATCGAACCGGAAGAATGGGGGCCCGTGAGCGAGGTATTTTGCCTTTTCCCAAGAAACAGTTAACTGTTGCAAAAAATTTAAGCAGAAAGGCATGTGCACTTCTCTCGTGTAGTAGTACAAATTAAAGACTAGTTTTCTTTTTAATTTCGGAAAGAATCTTCCACTCCTTAGTTAGCCAAGCTTTTTCGTGTAAATTTATAAAATTTCAACTAACTCCAACTACCAAGGAAACTGATTCCTTGAATTTGACTGTAAAACAAATGTTAATCGGAATTATATTTAATTCATTTGAATTGACATTTTGTATTTGCTTGGCATTCTATATAATTAATGAAATATTTTTAGTAGGCGCCTCATGATTTCATATTTTAATTTCAAATCAGTATTTGTTAATGAAATTTGCACAAAATTTTAACTTCAACTGAATATCATGATTTCAAATCTCAAAATTCTATAAAATATAGGATTTAGCCTGGATTGCAAATCACGATTTTAATTATTTTTTAAAAGCAAAACTTGACTCATAGTTTATATTTTGTAAAAATATATCCTTCATTTTAAATTTTACAAAAAAAAAAAGAAGACACACATACTCGCCGTGAAAAAATTATCGACACCATGTCTAAGGATTATATTAAATAATAGCTAGTTGCTACTATTATTGCTTTTTTGGATCAATGAATCTTTGTCAAATTATGTATATTTAAAAGTTTGTAATTGCGAGCATTTATTTACAAGACGAACGTGGAGATATACGATTTTGTAGTGCGGCATGATAGGATATTATAATACCTTGTTAATGAACTATTATTTGCTCATTTAAAAAGATTATATAAAAGTTGGGATTTTTTTGATAATTTAAAAAAATTATGAAATTTTCATATTTATAATTTTTTTTCCGTAATATAAAATTCAAATTATATGTCGAAACAAATTTCAACTTTAAATCTCGGACCCTTAGAATCTCGGAATGAACCTCATTCCCCGGTTAACTATACAGGGCGGGAAAAGCCTGTATATGTTGTATTGGGATTGTTTGATGACATTTAAACAAGAGAAAACAAGGGCACAAACATTTTTAGAGGTGCAATAGTTAGTGATCCCAATAATATTACTGGAACTATCCAAAGATAGTGGCCCAGTGATCATTAGTCAAATTTGTGGCCTTAGGATCACAAGTTCGATTCTCGGCGGATACGTTTTCCGGGGCATATGCCTCGTATTAAAGCCTGGTAGCTTAACCGCGCGGGCATGTTGCAGTGTGGGTTTGATACTCCCTCAAACAATCCCTGTTGGGGGTCGGACCTTGTAGCATTGATCCGTTGGTGGCGATCGACATCGAATGCGCGCGCATCCGCGATTTACAGCGGTGGCGGCTAAGAACGGGTTCCATTCGCCTCGGGAGCATAATACAGATTGCGTGCAATCGCGATTAGCGATATGAAGTCTTAAAACCCGAGACCTGGATTATAAAAAAAAAAATAATAATATTACTGGAACTACATTGAGACAGAGTTACTTAAATTAGTACTGATTTCCTTTTTCAAAGTGGTCCTTTACCAACATCAATATAATTTGCAGTAACTGCAGAAAAGTAGTTATAACACAATGAGCTCCCATCCATGTACAACTCCATTATGAGCACCACAGAATTAAATTACGAAATTGTTGACTATAAATCTTGGATTCGCGATACTAACTATCAAGAAAAAAAATTTAGGAATGAATAACTCGAGGACTAGCATAAAATGAAAAACCTTCACCAAGTAGGCAAGTATACAGTGTAATTTCATCATCATGCATGATAATAAATCAACAAAAGAAACTTTTTTCTGTTTCACTTTAGCCATGTTCTCTTACACTGAATGGTACGTAGGGGTGCCAATGGGGTAGGTGTAGAAATTTGTTGGGTGTAAAACACACAAGTAAGGCACAACGGAAGTTTAAAATTTTATTTACTTACTTGCCCCAACAAAGATCGTCTGGTATGATTATGCGATAATTCAAATCTGCAAAGACAGGAAGAAAACTTACAGTTTAAGCTTTGTTAGTCTTTATTAAAGGGAGCGCACGCGGATTGTCAATCCGGGTGCAAGCCTTGCTTCGGTATAATTCCTTTGCCCAAGAAAGCTAGGAAATCTTGACAGAGGTTTGAGAGAATTTTATTTCCTGAACTCTGAGTTCAGAAAGTGGAAAGTGAGTGCCAACTGAAATTATGGGTTAAGTGCCAAATATATAGTGGAGGAAAACCTAAACCAAATCAGATTTGGATTAGGTTTCAAGACCTGACCCAAATCCAAATCGCGATGGGCGATCGACTGGTCCATCACTTTGTGCGGCTCCTCCATTTATTTTCTGCACGTTTTAGTTCTAGTTAAATCCAAGATTTAATTTTGACTTAATTATATAATTTTCATCAAATGAAAATTATCCCATAATTTATTATTAAATAAAATATCTTGATTCTAAATCCGATATTTTACATTCTCTCAATATACCCTTAGACCGAAAAGACAATCGACTTAGTATGACCCTTTAGGCCTTCACACATCGACACTTGATCAAATCAAGGTTCACATAGAACTCTGAAGCGGCGCCAAATGTGCACCAATGTGTGAAGTACGTTTACAAGACTCAAGTAAACATACCTCTATGTGAGATGATAAATTCCTTTCATTCCCGACACACTCGATCAAGCTTAAGATTTGCCAAGTGTCTATCAAAATGGCTTGATCACTTTATCTCATCTATATATTAGTCGACAACTAGACCATATCCTAGATATGTCTCTTTGCGTTAACAATGACTGATCGACTTAATATCTCTGAGAAGCTGAGTGTTCTCTCGAAATTCCAATCGAGGAATGAATCTTATTCTTGGCTCAACTACCACCTTTAATCTACTTCGTAATGCACCCAACACAAGCCACGTCTCAACCTATAAGACATTTGAGCTTAGGACAAGATCAAAGTGCATTACTCCGTAAACAAGGTGATATTGACCTCAAGTCTAAGGAACTCTATCTCCCACATGCTGATAATATCTAGACATGTATAACAAATAGTTTATCAGCAGAGTATGTCAATACTCCTCTAAGAGTATTCATGTGTCCTTCACTAGCAACTATTGTTGGTAGTAAGTGAGATATACTACATTCTCCAAGAATGTGATGCAGACCACATGTCGACTTATAACATATCATTGATATCTCATTCTCAATGATCATTAGTCTAGGCTAATTTAAGAACTACACTCTATCATTTATATCTCACACTATTAATGACAATGTAAGTTCAAGGGATGCACATTAATGAATAATATAAACAATCAAATAATAATTCAATAATTGCAAATGCCAAGTATATTAATCTTATTAATAATATGAATGTGTTCAAGTACATCTGCTCCTAAAATGATTGTTTCTAGGACATATATACTTTCAGTAGGTTAGGGCGGGTTACGACAGGCCTTGTCCTGCTAAGATGTTAACCCGTCCTGCCCTGAACCGTTTAGCATTTTTTAAATATTTGCCCTGCCCCGTTAAGTCATGTCTCGTCCTGTCCTGTTTATGTTTATGAAACAAGACACAAACTTAAAACAGTCATAACTTCTTATCCGTAAGTCGGATTAATCCTTATAAAATATCAAACTGTCGAGAACTGAGAAAACTAGAACTTTTATTCAGCACAAACTTTCAGATTCTCTACCGATTTGTACAGTTTTTACGTTATACATTCTGCTCTTTCAGATTTCGGTTGATCCGAGACATAAACTTTAAACAGTAATAACTTTTAAACCGTAAGTCGAATTTATCCCCGTAAAGTCTAAAACTGTCGATAACAGAGTAATCTAGAACTTTTATTCAGCATAAACTTTCAGATTCTTTACCAATTTCTACAGTTTTTACGTTATACATTCTGCCCTTTCAGATTTCGGTTGATCCGAAGCAGAAACTTTAAATAGTGATAACTTTTAAACCGTAAGTAGAATTTATCTCCGTAAAGTCTCAAACTGTCGATAACGGAGTAATCTATAACTTTTATTCAGCACAAACTTTCAGATTCTTTACCGATTTGTACAGTTTTTACGTTATACATTCTGCCCTTTCAGATTTCGATTGATCCGAGACAGAAACTTTAAACAGTGATAACTTTCAAATCGTAAGTCGGATTAATCCCCGTAAAGTCTCAATATGACCGTAACAGAAAGATGTACAACTCTATAAAAATTTAACCAATTCTAACAAGTACAACCCATCGTAACAGATTATAATTTTACAATCCAAACTTGTTAGAATTTTCTAAAAATTATAACATATTATTAACTGCTCTGCCCTATTTAGAATTTTCTAAAAATGTGTTTTGACCTATCCCGCCCTGCCCTGTCCCGTTTAAGCATTGTCCTGCCCTGCCTCATTTGACATCCCTAATGGTACGTGAAATTTTAGGAACAAAAAGAGGGAAATGCACATGCAAGAAAGAGAGGAACAGATAGGGGTAGCTCAAAATGGGAAGTACAATAAACGAGACTCATCAAGAGTGTAATGAGTGTGAATGAAGAAAACTAAGCATGCCACAATTGTTTGATACTATTACTGTTTCAAGAGACAATCAGTTTTTTCTTTATAAAAAGATTTTCAGCCTGAATTGAAAAGTAGCCAATATTGTTTCAAAGGTGAAAATTCCAAAACAATGTCATGGAGTTTCATCACATGAGAATTTGAAACTCCATGAAAATGATTATTTTTTTCAAACACAGGTTGAAATGTGGTCGGTAGCCATAGTTTTCTAATTCGCTAGAGTCGTCGATGTTAAGAGTCCCACATCAAATATGAAATAAAAACATGAACTCCTTATATGGACTTAGACAATCCTCACCCTACGAGCTAGCTTTTGGGGTTGAGTTAGACCCAAAATTCATTCTTTACATGATATCAGAGTTAGACTCATTCCAATTCTTTATTCACCGATGTTGAACCCCAAATTATATTATTCTGGGCGTGCGGGGGAGTGTTACGAGTCCCACAGAATATGAAATGGGAACATGGACTCTTTATATGGACTTGAACAATCATCACCCTATAAACTAGCTTTTGAGGTTGAGTTAGGCCCAATATCCATTTTTTACCGTCAAATCCAAAATATTTGGTAAAAGGTTTAGCAATCCTACCCATCGCACCATCCTACTTGGTAGTAGGTGGTCGACGTACTCACCAAAGCACGGTGATGTGTACAACAAATGTATCATATGATGGTGACCAAGGTTCCACATAGCACATGGAGGCCATGCTACTCTTGAAGCCCAAATGCAATAAGTAGTACTCCTAAAGACAATATTTGGAGGCCCAACTACTTGAAACTGCCATCTTAACTTCACTTCTCCTTCATTCATATACATGTATGCTCTAATTGCCACAAATATTAAATAGTCCTATACTTGATAAAACCACACTACCCCACCATCATGCATCATACTTGTTGATATTTTCATCTTAATTAGTTGTTTCCATAAATGATATCATAAAACTTGAGGTCAAGGAACTGAGGGTAGTTGAAGTCAAATCTTGAAAGGGGGTATAACTGGATAGCTAAATGGACCATTTATTTTAGCTCTATTTTATGTAGGATTATTAAATCTCAAGAATCCAAGAATTACTGCAAATGCTGTAGGTATAGGTGGTTTTTTTTACGTATTGGATGTCAAGATAGCGAGTTCATAGACACCATAACTTGTGTTGGACAAATGAATCCTGTCTGAATTCACTAATTAGTGGAAAATATTTGAGCTTTCATTTGATAAAAAGATTTCCGTAGGATGACGAAAATCAGAGCCGTCTTTGGATTCGTGCGAGATGTGTTACCGCACAGGTAGGATTGTTAGTGAGCCGAACTATTCGATCCGATTCGTAAAATTCGGCTCGAAAAAGCTCAATTAGAGTTCGATTCGTTGCATCAAATATAGGGCCGAACCTTAGATTATGATTCGGCCCAAATCGAGCCGAATATTCGGTCCAAATCGAGCTGAATATTCGATCCGATCCGAATTGCCAAATATTTGCGAATATTTACCGAATATTCACTACTACAGATTTCAGCTTGCGTAACGCAGCTTAGATAACGCTTTTTCAAATTTTCAAATAAAAAAAAATCTAACAAAAAATACAGCCATAGCGCTTTTCGGAAATTTTAATCGAAGCGCTATGCAAGTTACTCCTTGCATAGCGCTTATTTAAAGCGCTATTATAATTTGCGTTACCCAAGTAATTTATTAATATAATAATATAAAAATTCTCACTTAGATAGCGCTTGTGGAAGCGCTATTGAAGTAAAGAATTACAAAATAAGGAAGGACTTAGCCGATGTACGTGTAAGAAAGTCCCAAATTCTCGATTTTCATCGGTGAACAGTGATTCCGACGGCGAATCGTCGATTCCGGCCACCACATGACTCCATTGGAGACGAGAATTATACCATTAGTTTCGTCTCTTCAAGCCCGTCATTTCCATACAAACCACAATCGCTTGCCTACTACATCGCCGAATCTCGGATCGAAAAATCCTCGCTTTCCGATCGTCGTTCTTGATTTCGGCCATCTCCGGCCGATTCGAGTCGAGTGTGGTGCCAGGTTAGTTCGTCTTCATCAGACCTACAGTTTGCACCTAACAACGCCCTTCGATTCAACCCCTACATCTACATCTCCCAAATCAAAATTCTCAAAAACCCTAGGCGAAGCTTTCGATTTTCCGGCCATCTCCGATAACGTCGAGCATCAAGAGAGGTCTCATTGTGTTCGTATAGTTGTTCACTACATTCTATACCCACCACCGTCTCTTATTACTATGATATTGAGGCCATTTCCGCTGAGTATTTCAGCCTACTGTTGCTATGATTTGGCTAACATATTGTTGTCTTGAAGCTGTTCCATACGGCGTCTATTACTTCTGGTATTTATTGATTTGAACGAATACTACATTTAGGCCAATGAAATTGAAATTGAGGCCGCGTCCCTTCGGTTTCGGTATAATACGGATTTGAATATGATACTACATGACCCTTCCGGAAAGGTTGTCCCTCGGTTTGCTTTTCTTCGAAAAAAGGGCAATGATGACACTTATGGATTTTTCACATATATATTGGATACCAACATGCTTGGGGGCAGCTAGATTGACTGACAAGTCACTAGGACACACCTATGACTTGTTTGAGATGTCCCTTTACAAAATATAGATCTGAGCCTTCCGTAATTAAAACTCCTATTGTTTTATTACGGATCCGAATGTTTTACTCGTATTCATTCATTTTACTAACTCTTTTACTAAGTGTCTTTTGCAGATACCCGGAGGCGCATCCTAAAGTTAAAGCCCGCACAGAAAAGGAAAATAAAAGTGAAATACCGCTAAGTTCACTTCACTCTCTCTTTATATAATCTTTGCTTTCTTGTTAAATGCATATCTTATTTAAATACCCAACCATATTTGTATGAGGTTATTTGTGTAAGTATGTTTATTTGTTGGACGCTTCTATTCTAACTATGTTTTTGTAACATCTATGTTTTGCAGTTTGTTCATAGTTCACCACTCAAATTTATCCTACAAGCAAAATGAAGAATTTTCGAATTAATTGGGCAGGCTACTTGTACAATCGATTCCTCAAAGAAAAAATGGAAGGTTGAATTAGTTAGTATTTTGATGTAATTGTTGACTATGTCGTATTGTTATTAGTTAATGATTGTAAGCTACTAATGATTCAGATACTATTTTAAATATATTATTATGTTTTATGCGAATGATTATATTATATTATATTTTGAATGAGTATTATTTTTGTTATCTTTTTGATATTTTATTTATTAGGTGAAAAAATAGGGGAAAAAAATAGGTACCAAAATAATAAATAAAAAGTAAAAAAAAAAAAACAGATAAAAACACATGGATAGCGCTTTTTTAAGCGCTATGCAAGCTAGTATCTTCAAAATAGAAGTATAACTTGCATAGCGCTTTTTTAAGCGCTATCTAAGAAAAACGTTATGGTAGTAGCCTGCTTGCATAACGCTTTTTTAAGCGCTATCTAAGCTATCATAGCGGTATCTTAGATAACGCTTAAAAGCGTTTTGCAAGCCTTAAAAAAAAGCGATATGCAAGCGCAATTCTATAGTAGTGATTTTCGAATATTCGATCTGATTTGCCGAATCAGATCGAACCTTAACTGCTCCAAAACAACGTCGAACCCGAATCGAGCCTTAATTTCTAAGGTTCGACGAGTTCGAGCCGAATAGAATATCTGCATTATTCGGTAGAGTTCGGCTCGGTAACAGCCCTACGCACAGGCCCCCCGAAAAATGACATATTTTAGGAGTCCTTTTTCATTTTTATTAAGTAATATTAGTCAGAATTTAATAAAAAGGCTCATAATTCGCATGTCTTAGCCCAATCAAAGGGGTTGATTAACTTGAAGTTGTATTAGGTTGTTATTTACAATTTAAAATAATTTCTAATTATTGAAATTGTATGTTTACTTATATTAAGAGCTCAATTTTACGAATTAAAACATGACCCTCAAAATGTTTGAGACGGTCACTCACTAAGAAAACAGTAAATAAAACAAGCAATCAAGCTGACAAATCAATATTATCTTTTTCCCACCTAATAAACTTCCACGCGATTTGGCTAAGGCAAAAGTGATTGCAAAGCAAATGTTATATAGCAAAATCCATAAAATCAATCACCGAACTCGAGTTGGACAATTTCATGATAAAGCATCTAACAGGCGGTGTTTTCGTAGGATGTTTCGAGGAAATATACACTATTAGAGTTAGACCCACACATCAAACATAATTGTGCAAATTTTAAGGATATCATGTACGGTACATATGCACTATGCAATAACAAAGGTACAAGCTAGCAACTGGATATGTTTTAAAGCCACCAGACAGCGCATGCACATTCATTGCATGCAATTCACAAACAGTAAGTAAACATCAGCTTAATTATCAAATGAGACTTGTTTCACTATCAAATGATTCTAGTACTACAAATAGTTGATGTTAGAGCTGGCTTAGATTATAACTATCCTACTAAGATCAATTAATTTACCTTGTCACTAATTAGTTACCAATATAATTGAGTGATTTGTGTTACAAAATAAAATTAAGTGGTTTTCTGGGATAAAAAATGTTAGTTGAGTGACAGTCAATTAACTCTCATTAAGAGTTGTGAAAGAAATAATTTCTTGATTATTTTTATTAATGAAAGACATATATCTACAAGTTACAAGGAAAATTCTCCTCTTATTCTACCTAGGAATTCCTATTCTATAAGAATACTAACTTTACAATTATGATAATATTACACTACTAATTTATGTACAAACCTAAGTCTAATATTTACCAAATATACAATAGAAAAGGGGAAGGACCCCACGGCTGATGGGCTCACACGGCTAAGCCCATATATACTTTAACACACCTCCGCAGTCATAGCGAGCGGTCTTCGTACGCTGAGACTGTCTCTAAAATATTCAAAAAGGACCGAGGGAAGACCCTTTGTAAAGATGTCTGCAATTTGATATCTTGAAGGAACATGGCAGACGAGTACTTGTCCTTTGGCTACCTTCTCTCGAACAAAGTGAATATCCATCTCTATGTGTTTAGTACACTGGTGTTGAACTGGATTACCAGAAAGGTAGATGACACTTATATTATCATAATACACCAAGGTAGTCTTCTCAATAGGACAATGAAGCTCTAACAGTAGATTTCGTAACCAGCATGACTCAGAAACCACATTGGCTATCCCTCTATATTTGGCCTCTGCACTTGAACGTGAAAGAGTGGATTGACGCTTGACAGACCATGAGACCAAGTTATTACCTAAAAACATGCAATAGCCAGACGTAGACCGTCTGGTGTCAGGACAACCATCCCAATCAACATCTGTGCAGGAGACAAGTGTAGACGTCGACGAAGGATACAAATGCAAACCATACTCAAGTGTACCCTGAATGTACCTAAGAATGCGTTTGAGCGCATTCATATGTTTCACTCTAGGATCATGCATAAACAAACACACCTACTGTACGACAAATGTAATATCTGGTAGCGTGAACGTCAGATATTGAAGGGCGCCTGCAAAACTGCGATAGCGGGTCGGATCCTCATATGGAGAGCCAACTGCAGCACCCAACTTGGGTTTAGTATCAACTGGAGTAGAAGTAGACTTACAGGATGACATCTCAGCCCTCTCAATGAAATCTGATGCATATTTTCTCTGTGACAAGAACAATCCACTTACATGACACGTTACAACAATCCCCCAAAAAGTAACTCAATGGGCTCAAGTCCTTCATGGCAAACTCAACACTGAGCATTGTCATAATGGACTTGCGCAAGGCATCAGAAGAGGTAATCAAGATAATATCATCAACATATAGTAGTATATAAGCCATGGACGAATCCTGACGATATATGAATAATGAATTATCAGACATGCTGTGAGAAAAACCCATAGTCGAAACAAAATCAGCAAACCTCTTAAACCAAGCTCGTGGAGACTGCTTAAGTCCATACAAGGACTTCTTCAATAGACAGACATGATGAGGGTATCTAGTATCCCTAAACTCCAAAGGCTGATGCATATACACTGTCTCCTGAATATCACTATGTAGGAAAACATTCTTCACATCTAGTTGATGAATGAGCCATGATTTTGAAAGAGCCAAGCTGAGCACAGTGTGAATGGTAGCCGGCTTGACCACTGGGCTAAATGTCTCACCACAATCCACACCAACCTGCTGAGTCTTACCATCACCTACAAGTCTAGCCTTATGCCTTGCAAATGAACCATCAGAATTTTCCTTATGAACATAAATCCACATAGACCGAATAATTTTAACACCAGATGGACGGGGTACCAACTCCCACGTCTTATTATCAATAAGAGCATTATATTCTTCGGTCATGACAATTTTTCAATTAGGGTCATTTAAAGCAGACACATGATTACGGGATAATGAGATTTAAGAACATTTGAATTCAAATTAAAATGTCTTTTTGGTTTAAAAATACCCCGTTGACTACGAGTGACTGGACCATGACTCTGGGCTGGATTGGGTGAATTTTGAGAATTTTCGGAAACTCCAGGAATTACCGTCGAGGGCACCGCGGTGCTAGGGCCGAGGGCCGCGACGTCAGAAGAACTGGGAAGGTCGCAGGAGTATGGCGCCGCGGCGCTAAGGATGGGTTTCGGGAAACCTGTGTATTTTTTGACAAACCTGAAAAATATCGGAGAACATAGGGGAAGATATCATTATTCGAAAAATAATAAGAGCTAGACACGAATTTTTCTACTTTAGAGAAGGGAAATTGGGATTCATCAAAGAAAACATGACGACTAATGATGATTCGTTTAGAGGACAAATCAAAACATTTATATCCACAATGATTTGACGGAAAACCCAAAAATACACGAGGTAACGCGGTCCAAGTTTGTTGATTGTAGTGGATGGAAACAGTGGATAACATAAGCATCCAAAGACCCTAAGATGAGTGTATGACAGAGTCTTATTGTATAACACTTTTAGAGAGGATGAATATGTCAAACCTTTATAGGGAAGAATATTGAGGAGATCGGTAGCCATTTGTAGTGCATGATGCCAAAATAATGAAGGAACGGAAGAATGAACCAATAAAGTGCGGATAACATTATTAATGGTACGAATTTTTCGCTCAGCTTTCTCATTTTGTGAAGACGTATGAGTACAAGAAAAATGAAAATTTATCCCATTTTGAGCACAAAACTCCCTAAATTCTCCATTATCATACTCTATGTCATTATCACATTGGATGTTTTTGATTTTTCATTCGAATTGTGTTCTTATGAAAACTCTAAATTTTATGAAAATGAAAAAAACTTGAGATTTTTTCGTAATTGGAAACGTCCATAAATATTTAGAATAGTCATATAAGAATAGAACATAATAACGATGACCCATAGAACTGAGAACCGGAGATGTCCATAAATCACTATGAATAATTTTAAATGACATTGAAGTATTAGAATTCGAAGCTACAAATGATAATTTAATAACTTTCCCAAAGCACAAAATTGACAAAGTGGAGTACTACGCGTACCCTTACAAGAAATAAACTTTTGTCTATCTAAAGAAGATAAAATAGACGACCCCGGATGACCTAGATGAGCATGCCACAAGGAAGAAGCAAGAGCTGCAAAGGTGGATGACATAGCTTGACGCGAGACGCTGTGACTTGGTGTGATTGGATAGAGGTCCCCCCTACTGTTACACCTCATGAGATGACTCCCCGTCTTGAAATCCTTCACAGAAAATTCAAATGGATCAAAATTAATAGAAACTCAGTTATCAGTTGTGAATTACGGACAGATACTAAATTTTTAATTAATTTTGAGGCATGAAGGGTATTTTTCAGGACAAGTGGTGGATGAGGAGGGGACAAAGTTTTATGACCATAACCCTTAATTGGAATAGAACTGTCATTACCAGCAGTGATACCATGATTAGTGCTCAAATTGGAATAAGACGAGAGAGTACCTTGATCGGATATCATGTGGGTAGTGGCGCCGGTGTCCATGTACCAATTAGGGTCTGATTGAGTCAGGCCAAGTGTGTGCATCGCTGCTTCAATGTCGATCTGAGTGTGTCCAACTGCGTGGTGGGCCTGATGGAGGCGAGGTACAAGTATACTAGATCACGAGATCGCCATACGCTGTCCAACTCGAGTCCGGATCGGGAGAAGCCGGGCCGCGCGGATACGGCCGACATCGAGGCAAGCGCTACTTTATTAGTCAAACCAGCTTCTTCCAAAGTGAGCATAGAACGGGCTTGATAAAATCCTGGCAGGGGGTTACTCTGACGAATAACTGAAGCAACACCGCTATAGCCTCGACAGCTCGCAACTATCTCCGAAGAACTAGACGACTATTAGAAATAGGAGAACCCACGTTGCTGAGTTGGTATACCAAGTCCTTGAGACGTTTGCAATAAGAAGAAACGTTTTGAAAATTCACCATAGCCACCTGTGAAAATTCCTGCTCAAGGATAACAATCCGAGAATGACTGTTATCTTGAAATATATCTTGCAATCGATCCGACGCCGCTGTGGAGTTGAGTTCCATAATCGTCTGCAAAAGGTCTAAGGAAATAGTGACATAAATTCACTGAAGAATCTTGGAATCAAGCATGTCCCATAATTCTGGGTCTGCTTCTTTAATGAGCACATTAGATGTAGTCGCCTTATCACCCTCTTTTGAAGGAGCAGGAAAGATGATGTGGTGAAGAACTTTATGTGATTTAACATGAATCTTGAATAACTTCGCCCACGTCCCATATTGGACGTTTTCAAAATTAAGAACAATAGGGATGACGCTCTTGATGTTAGAAACTGAGAGGGCGGGATGAAAATTGTTCTTATCAGCCATAGGGATAGAACAAACAAGATTCGGAGAAGGAAATTTGTAGAAAAGAAGAAGGAGGTCTCAGATTTTTGCTGAAAAATCCGAGAATTTGAGAGGGATTTGCACGGTATTTTTGAGAAGAAATTGAGAAGCGAAAGCAAGGAAAAGAACCTAGACTCTTGATACCACGAAAGAAATAATCCCTTGATTATTCTTATTAATGAAAAACATATATATACAAGTTACAAGGAAGATCCTCTTATTCTACCTAGGAATCCCTATTATATAAGAATACTAACTTTACAATTATGGTAATATTACACTACTTACCTAAATATAATATTTACCAAATATACAATGAAAAAGGGAATGGAACCCACGACTGATGGGCTCACACGGCTAAGCCCATATATACTTTAACAAGTTGGATGGATGTATGAGACAAGTCGGAAATTTTGAATTAACCACGCTACGTTTCTGAAAGTTACTCATAATTTCAGATCATTGCTCTCTTATATTATTGATTAAGTTCATTTTAATTGTGGTACTTATTACAAATAATTGATCCAAAATAATTGTCATTTTAAAAAATTAAAATTTTATTAATTATTAGTTTCACCTTTACCCTTTCTCAATAAGTATGGAGAGAGATTAATATGGTAAACAAGAGTAATATTAAATTGAGATCAAAGAATAAATAAAGCTAATTTGTTTAAATTACCTTTATATAGTTGTCATCACTTTAATTTAGCTTTTTATATTTTCTTTCGAGAGCTTTCATAGTATATGTCAAAGATTTTTCTGTTAACATTCAAATTAGATTCGGCTGCAGTGGAATTTTATTTCACTTACTTCAAATTGGAGAGTTTTTCTTTACTTCGAATTGGATTCAGCTGTAATAGACTTTTGTTTAACTTACTGCAAATGGGTTTATATTAGTATGACATGAACTATGCTCTTTCACTACAACAATTTGCCTCAAAGAGGACGATTGATTTATACCAATAAAAACGACAAAAAAATGCCCTAATAATTAAAATAGTACAGTGTCACGGTTCAGACCAGAATTTGAATCCCAGACGGTGCATTTAATTTATTTTCTTTTTTGAACCATATAAAAAAGGGCGAGTGACATCGCCCTATTTGATGGATCTCAAAAAGGGCGAGTGTAGTCGCCTTATTTGAATCACACCAAATAGGGCGATTTGTCAAGTCGCCGCCTTTGGTTAGGACCAAATAGGGCGACTACACTCGTCTTTTTTGATGGATCTCAAAAAGGGCGAGTGTAATTGCCCTATTTGGTCCTTACCAAAGGCGTCGACTTGAAAAACCGCCCTTCTTGATCTAAGACAACATACATAATAAGACGACTTGAAGGGCGACTAAAAATCGTCTCATTTGATTTAAGTAGGCGATATTCCATTCAGAGAGGGCGACTAGACTCGTCCTCTTCGATCTAAGGGGCGATATTCCATCCAGAGAGGGCGACTTCACTCGCTTTCTTTGAAGCGATTTGTTGTAGTGTTTATGCAGGTATTAGTGCAATAAACATTTGTTAAAAGAGGAAAATAACATGCTGAGCATAGTGTCAATGTTCTGATTATGTTCATTCTAATTTAAGTGCAAAGGAAATTAAGAAATTTCTTTTACAGCCAACTGCCCAGGAATGGAAAAGTTTCTTTGAGAACAGGGCATTTTTGTCAATTTCACTATTTTATCCTGGGATAACTAATTTTGTGATTGTTATTCCATCATTTGATGAGTATAAGTTATTTCAGTACTATTTTTAATGTTGTGATAACTTATCTCAGAATTAATAACTAAACAAGGAATAATGTGATACTAAAATTTTATCCGAGAACTATTTTTACTTATCCATCCTATAAAACGAGCCCTGAGTGATCTAGTTATGTTAGTATAACAGCTCATTGATTCTAATTCCTTGAAAGGTCCCCCCTTTTCCTATTGCGGCGGCAGGAGAAAACAGTCAAACACTATAAAAAAAACTGGGATTAGTAATGTATTTTATCATTAATTTATTATTAAATTGCTCGTAGCTAACATAATTATTAATATTCTATCACTAATTCATCATTAAATAAAATTAGTAATGAATTTTATTATTTAACTACAAAATTTATTTATCGTTAATTCCTACTTTTTTTTCTGACTCACCCTAAATTTCAATGCCTCCTTCAACTTGCCGAAGAAGAATTTGGCTTCGATCACGACATGGGAATTACTATTCCATGCGAAAAAGTCGTTTTCCGGTCACTAACATCCATGTAGTGAATGAAGTATTTGAAAAGAGTTTTAATATTATCTGTAAGGTTTTTGCTTGAAGATGAAGCAATTTGGTGTTGTTTTCTTCTCTCCTTTCCTAACATCTCATTTTTTTGGGTATTATTTTTTCTTGTAATTTTCCTCTAACCACATGATATGAGTAGTAGTGTTTTTATGGGTCAGAATCAGATTTATAAAAAGATCTTGGAATTTTTCCGCTGTAGTGGTGTTATTTTTGCACCCTGTGAGAGAAGAATGTTTCAATCTATTTACCATTTCGACACAAATATTGTCTCTGATCAATCTATTTGCATATGTTTTTACTGCATGTTTATCTGGGAAATGTTGTTGTTGTTGTTTATCTGGGAAATGTCCAATTGAGCATACTGAAATTGGCCCGATTTGTGATATCTACGTAGTCACTATGCTGTCCATATTATGTTCTCCAAGTTTGTACTCACACTACATTGTAATACCAGTGGACAGTACTGAAAGAACTTATCCTCTATTTCAAGTTAGTTGTCATATTTAGAACTCAAACTATATGATTAATATTTTAAAACATATTTTTTTCATTAAATTGACATGAGAAAAATTATAATTTGGAGTAATTTTTGTATAGCTTTTGAATATTCAAATGTTAATTGTAAAATATTAATATTGAGTTGATCTAATCCAATATAACTTCGAATATAAGTGAAATTGACTCTCGAGAAGCCACGAGAAATTGCATCTATCATTTCTTGTATTAAGTTTTTATGCTATCACCCAAATCTATAAAAATGTAGATATATATGTAACAATTTGTTAGGAAACTTCTCAAAGTTTTCACATTTTATTGAGTAGTAATTTCTTGTATCTTGGACGAAGGTACATCGTTCAAAGTTAATTTGTTAAGATATTACTATCGGTATCGTCCAAGTATTAAGATGTTGGTTGCCTAAACCTATATAATCTTTGTCTGTTTCTTTTATAAAACGCTGTTTTTTTCATAAACAAAAATACATTACAATATAAGGAAAGTGCCAAAGTTTTAATTTGGTAGTTTTAAGTACGGCCCTAGTAAGTCAATGGTTCTTGGAGCTGAATTCGTCAAAAAAAAAAAATCAAATTAAAGGTTTTTTATGCCACCTATGAAAGTGACTATTACTCCGTACAGCTGCATTTTCTTTGAGAAAATTACCCTCATATTTTAAAGCAATTTAAAAAGTGCATGCAAGTCAAATAATGCTAATTATTTGTACTTGCCATCGATTTTTTCAATGAATGAATTGATATATTTGTTAAAATTATTATTCACATCGTCCAAGAATCAAGGTGTTGGCAGCCTAAGAAATCTTGTCCGTTTCTTTTACAATACGTTGGTTTCTTCATAAACAAAAGATAAATGAGAATGCTGAATAATTGAAGGAAAGTCCCAAATATATTTGTAATTTGATATAGTAATAGTTATGAAAGAATTTGAGCGTCCAATTAATAAAAAAAATTAAAATAATGGATTAAGTAGCTCAAAATACTATAGCCCTCTTTGAAAATCATAGACAATCAATCGAGGGACAAGTACAATCTCAAACGCCCTCCTCATGTGTAGCCTATTTTTTTTGGTCATTTTAATGAGTGGGTCTAAAGACTCTAAAGCAATATTAGTGACTCAGGGCTGATTTGAGATATAGAGAAGCTCAGAGCCACAAAACACGAGAGAAAGTAGTTGTACATAGAGGCTCACTAAAATTTGAGGTTGATACCATATGAAAGAATTTGAGCAAGAAACTAAAAATTATAATACAATGAGCAGAGTATTGTAGGACATTATAAAGTCCCTTTGAAAATTCTTACACAGTCGATAAGAGACAAGCTAGTGTATTTTCTAACATTGGTTCTCTAGTGTATTTTCTAACATTGGTTCTTGGAGCTAATAACTTCGTACAATGTACGGGTAAAAGTCAGAAAAGGGATCAATCCGACCATTGCAAAACCAAACAAAAGTTCCAAGTTTTATTTATTTATGCAACCTATGGGTAAATAATGTATCTTGACCTAACTCAACTCCAAAAGCTAGCTTGTAGGGTAAGGATTGTTCAAGTTCATATAAGGAGTACATGTTCTCATTCCATTTTCGATGTGAGACTCTTAACACTCCCCCGCACGCCCAGACCTCGGTAACTGGAGCGTGGACAATATAATTTGGGAGCCAACAACGACGAATAAAGAATTGAAATGGGTCTGACTCTAATACCATTTTGAGGTGAGGTATGAGGGCAAGAAAATCGAAACACCATGTCGTGATCCACACAAAATTTATGAAAGAGAAGATTGTCAAACTCTCGGTCGTTATCACATTGAAACGTTTTGATGGTCTTTTTAAATTAGGTTTAACATATGCTTGAAATTCAAGAAAAATTGTATAGACTTGAGACTTATATTTTAGAGGATACACCCAAAGAAAGTGAGAGAAATCATTCAAAAATACCAAATAATATTTGTGACCTAGTTTGCTAGTAATGAGAGATGTCCATAAACCCGCATGAATAATATCAGAAGGAGAAAAAGTAACACTCAAAGATGATTTAAACGGAAGTCAAACATGCTTCCCCTAAAGGACAAGAATAACAATTTTGGATAAATTTCCCATTATTACATTGAATGAAATTTTGACTTTTAAGAAAACTAAAAATTGGTGTTCTCGGGTGCCCAAATCCATTATGTCAGGTTGATCGAGAGATTGAAGCTATAGAAGTATGTGGATGGACATGTGCAGCAGAATTGGATGAGAAATGATAGAGGTCCCCACACTATTACATCTCGTAAGAGGTGTCCCCGTATGTAGGTCCTTCACAGAAAAACCAAAAGGGTCAAACTCAATAGATACGAAATTATCACTAGCAAATTTCCTAACAGAGATTAAAAATTTAATGATGTTAGGAGTATATAGGATATTTTTTAGGAAAAAGGGAGGGTGAGGTGGTGGTGTATGAGTGGTGCCATAACCTTGAATTGGAATGTGATTGTCATTTCCGACCAAAATAAATTGAGAATTGTGCAAATTAAATAGTCGAGGAAGGTGCGAGTGAAGTGGGATGTGGCGCTCGTGTCATAGTGATGTAGGCTTGGGCTAATTCGGTAGGGGTGAGTAGGTTAGAAGATTGATGTTGTTGGGCATGCTCTGTGCGGCCTGTCTGACGCAGACCTGTATGAGGGCCCAGTATGTTAGCCTATTACCACTGGCCAGCGTGCTGGGCCGACAACGTCGGGTATGGGCTTGGAGGGGCGGCCTAGTTTTCTGGAAATTACCCAAGGCAGTGGGCTGGCCTAAGGTGAAGGGTATATGCCTGCATTGTTGGACCGGTGGAATTGGATCATCATCCACAACCCTTTCTTCTTCCACCACGCTTGTTGCCGCGACCACGTCCCCTATCGTCGCATCGGCCACTACGGTAGGGGTCTGTGGGTTACGGAGGAACGGCGGGTGTGTTGGGGGTTGGGGGTTGGCGGTACGTTAACCGCCAATTCCTGTTGAGTGTGTTCATTCTGTTTGGCTCGTCTGGTCTCCTCCAACAGTAATTGTGAACGGGCCTTGTTGAAGCTAGGGAGTGGATCAACTTGTTGGATCATCGTTGCAAGTGTATCGTACTCACCCTTCGGAAAACTATTGATAAGTTGTAAAACCATCTTTGTTTCGAAAATCAGAGTGCCAACATTAGACAACTGATCGACAACCAATTTTAGTAGTTTACAATAGTCTGACATATTGGCAAAGTTCTCAAGACGAGTGTTGTTGAATTGTTCATCCAAATAGACGACACATGTATGTTTGTTGTTTTGAAATATTTCCTCTAGCCATTTCTACAATTCGTGAGCCGAGGCATCTGTCTTTATAATAATATGAAACAAATCATTGGATATGGTGTCATATATCCATTGTTTAACAATTGCATCTAGCCGCTTCCACGTCAGGTTATCGACGTCGGGCGGATAAGGTGTGATGGAATCGATGTGATCAAGGACGTATGCATAAGCATGTATTTGAAATAATCAACCCACGATGAGTATTGTCCATCCTCTTGATAAAAAATCAAAGGGATAAAGTTCTTGATATTTGTTACGGCGAATGCTGAATTAAAGGAGTTAGAAGAGAAGGATGTGTGACATCAGAAGTGGAGGAGGCACCCTCAGGAGATTCAGGAGTAGCCATGAATTGGCTATTTTTGGTGGTTCAAGAGAGAACAAAAAACAATTTAGGGTTAGGGGAGGGTTGCCGCTGTCGGAAGTAAGGAGATGGATGGGGGGTTGCGACAAAAAGTGTAGTAGAGAGAGGGTGTTTAGGGTTTGACTCTTGATACCATGTAGAGAGGGGGTGTTTAGGGTGTTAAGAGTACTCTTGACTATGGATTACATCTCTATCCATTTGCACCGACTTGGTTGATATCATGTACGGACGTCGATTGGGGCGGCTGTCCGGACACACGTCATCCACTTCCGGCTATTGTGTATATTTGGGTGATAACCTCATCTCGTGGTCAGCCAAACTGTTATACCCCGTAGTTCTGGCCATGCGTATGAGAGCGTGCGAAAGGAGTAAGACTTAAAATTTTTCGAAAGATAAGTTGACGGATTGTTTCGGACGGATTTTGGTCAACTTTGAGGCGGGTTATGACCCGCTACATTGAGAGTTCCTAAGTATTTCAAAGGCCTAGTGCGTAGTTCGTTGAGTCTAGTTTCCAACGCAACCGACCGTTCGTCGATAGGACATCGGAGTAGAAAGTTATGGGAGTTACAAGTTCAGTGCGCAGACGGACAGAAATGTGTTTCAGGCAGGAGCCACAGGGCCGCGGCGCCGGAAAGATCTGAGGGCTCGCTGAAGTTGCAGAGCCGCGGCGCCGGGAAGCGCTGGCGCGCGAAAGTCTGAGTCGGCGAAGTTTCAGCGCCACATGAAGGCGGGTTCTGCGAAATTAAGTGGGGATTTCTGCACTGTTTTATTTTAAAAGAGGTCATGGGTGGGTGACAAGTGTCCCCCCCCCCCCCCACATTTGATTTCTTGCATGTCTTATATTGACCAAGTCTTGAAGATTTGGTCATCTTTCAAATCCTTCTCTCTCTCTAAACTAAAGCTCTCACTTCTCTCTAGAATTCCAAGAGGAATTCAAAGCCTAAGGAAAATCTGAAAAGTTGGGACAAGAAGGAAGCTTGTGGCTAGCTTGTAGGAGTTATTGTGGTGGTATTCTTGGAAAGGAGGCTAGCAAAGTTGTTGGAATAATTTTGGTTAAAGCTCTAAGGTAACAATTCTTCTCTTGTAGCTAGTTACATATGTTGCATGTGAAGAAGAAGTGATTTGTAGTAGTAAATAATGCTCTTAGATTCATTGCATGTGAGAAAGGTGGTTTGGATATGAAAGGATTGATTAAAAAGGTTATGTGAGCATGTTGTAGCCTAAGTACTACTTTAAAAATTGTTAAGTAAATTGTTGTACCTTATGGGGCAGAATTTTACACACCCAAGTTTAGGTGTGTAATCCCCCTTTGAAATGTTTGGATTGTTGGGCCTAAGATGTGGCGTTTGGATGTTGAATTCGGCCTTGAAAAAGGTGGCAAAGTATGTAGAAACAAAGGAAATGCTGCCCAATTTTTCATAGAAATTAGTAACTTTGAACTTGGATTATTCTACATTGAAATTAGAGGTTAATAAACGTATAATGGTTATTTTAGGTTGACATATTACTTGCGGTAGTTTGGGCTTAGCAAGTGGATTGACCGAAGAGGTATGTGGAGTTTTCCTATCTCTTGAGCATGAGTAGTTGTATCTATGTAGTACGGTAGACGTACAAGATTTGGTATTCTTACTTGTTTTAAGTATATAAAGACTTGTTTCGTCTTAAAAAGTATAAGTCCCCGGGTTATGGGAAAAGTATAATTTTTACTAAAGTATAGGGTCAATATAACAACTTTATGGGAAGTTGGTTTGTTAGCTTTATGAAAGGATAATAAGAAGAGATTTACTCTAAGTAAGATAAGTAAGGACAAGTGACTTGATTTATGAAAGGTAAATTGATTTTAAGACATCAATTGCCCAAAAGTTTTATATGAAAAAGAGTCATTTTTAAAGGATATAAGTATGTGGTACTTTGGGTTAAATTCCCGAATTTTCTTTTGTAACGCCCCATTTCAAACCGGAGTCGAAAACGGGATTCTAGCGAACCCTGCTTGAATAAGAAATGTTAGAAAATAAATAGAAATGTTAAATGTTAGAAGAATACTAAAATTTAAAAGGGTTGCTAAAGTGTTAGAAAAGGTGTTTTAAAAAATGCTAAAAATGCTAAAAGGTTCGCGGAGTCGCCACCTAATTAGTTTGGGTGAATTAGGACACCTAAATG
The DNA here is from genome assembly GCA_029844215.1 of Przewalskia tangutica. NCBI lineage: Eukaryota > Viridiplantae > Streptophyta > Magnoliopsida > Solanales > Solanaceae > Przewalskia > Przewalskia tangutica. The sequence continues at coordinate 2,334,065 of CM056731.1, read as the reverse complement.
TTTAACCAGTTTAAAGTAAACATTAACTCCATTTGATGGTCTGCTAAACTTAATGAGATTCTGGATAAGGATTCTTTATTATCCTAAAGGGAAGGGGTTAGGCACCCTAAAGGATCCGCTAACTTGCGGTTGTCCGTTCAAACCTAGGTTAATTATTTGGCTAAGAGATGTGCGTTTTAGCAAAAGATTATTTAAGTAAAGGATGTGGCAGGTATCTAAAAAATATTTTTTGATGACTAAAAAGGATTTTTTTCTTCTAATACTTCACCAAAATATGTAAAACTAATTATACATTTATAAGACATGAATTTATTTTATTTGACAAAAAGCAAAATGATAAATTACTCCTATAAGTACATGCAAGGTTAAGACTATTATATATAAAGTTAATTATGAAATTACCTTCGTAAAAGTTTAATGATAAGAGGGAAATAATAAATTACTCCGATGATGTTTATGAGGAGTTTATGAGAAAATTTATTTTTTTAAAATAAGATGTGAAATGATATATTAACTACGTGACCAAAGCATAGCTAGGGTTATTTTAACTTTAGATTTATATGATGATTCTAGAACGAACAAGGAACGAATTCGTCTTTAAACTACCCTTCCGCTGTATTCAAGGACTAATGGAGTTAGTTATCCTATTAATTACAAGGTTAACAAATAAAATTACAATAACAAATAAAATGAGATAAGGAGGTTAAGAGAGTAAGGGATTGAAGCGGATGACTCCATCCTATTTGTTTTTTCTAGGAATTGATGAAGATTGAAGCGGATGACTCCATCCTATTTGTCACGACGAGTCTCACCATGAGACTCTTTGTTGCTCCGATGCGTTTCATGTAAAAATAAAATAAAATAAAAGAAGATAAGGATTAGTATATGTTCCAGCAATATCACACAATAAGTAAGCGTCAACATATAAATCACGACCCTTGGATAATAACAAACCCATAAAACAAAATAGAATAATAAGAAAAATCTTAGCTCATGCCTAGAACAATTATGCAGATCCTACTAGTTTTAGAACTTTTGGGTTTCCTTTGGGGTAACCCATTGCAACAGCCACGTCAAAAGAAAGAGCAACAAAATAACATGAGTAGGTTCTAATGCAAAATAATAGTAACAGCGACACCGAAGCCAGAAACAAAAGCGGCGATTCCCATAGTTGATTGGAAATGGCAACGCAGCCTCATTCTTAATTATAAATGGCGACAAGAATACATGGTGAGATTTAAATAAATGCAGGGTTATGTTTACTATCCAGGGTCACTATCCAAAGCAGGGTAAATGTCTATCAGTTTGCTAAAGTGGTACTCAAAGGTGTAAAGACCATTTAAACAGTTGGACACAGAAAATAATACCATACAATGGCCAACAATTTTTGATAAGACTATGCAGTTTAAGACTATGCAGTTTAAGCAATATGCTGATGACGAAATATTCAATTTCATGCTAACACAGGCTCAGTCATAGCTCGAGTTATCAACAACTAGGCTACTTAAACAAACACATGACAAACTTTTACTCATCACATAACCCACAACACATGTTTGCTACAGTAGATTTGGCGCAAACCAAACACCAAAGATACACATACTTCGCCTTAACATAATTTTACCAGCACAAGGATCAACGACACACAAGTATATGATTAAGCAGGCATAATCCAAGATTTGAGAATACATTGACATTGGTTTAGACAACGTGGAGCACAAGTATTGTATAATACTAGCACATCGTATTAAACTAATGCAATCAGGCAAATCATAACAAGACTAACTGGCTGCATGCTCAGTCTATCCTGATAGACTAAATAATTTACTAGAAATACATACAGCGAGGTCAAACAAATCACTATACAACAGACTAACTGACTTGATCATTTTCATGAAATTATCTGAATAGTCAAAATGATAAATAAGGCTTAAACCAAGTGTAGACAAGGCATAAGGCTAAACCACAACACTTAACTTAACGACCCGCACTCGACGCGACTATCGTTACATTGACAGACAAAATGGACATAGAGGCCTCGTTGGTAGATCAACTTATAATTTAACACAACGAGATAGTAGGCAGATTATTGACACAGGAACTATACCAAATGCTTGATATTATGCTACGATTTCAAACCCAATAATCTTATCAAACGATCTTCAATTAGTTTAACACATACATGAAGAAACTACATTGCTAATCATGTTTCAGTTATTTACCCAAAACAGAATAGAGCATACTTAAGGCGGGATAGCAGGCTATAACCCAACGTATGAACACAATGTCAATAATATGAATGAACTAAACAACACATGTTTACTCACGCATACACACATGAACACAAAATGAACTGAGAAGAATTCAGATTTACCTTCTAGCGGCAGAACCGGCGTATCAAGTCGTCGAGCCACTCGAAGGCTTGCTAATGCGAATTTAAGGATCACGAGAATACTAAGGGATTGCAGAAAAATGCTAAAGGGGTCCTCGAAGGTAAAAGGAGGGGTGTTCGACCTATGTTTTTCTGCCCTACTGTGCTCGACTGATCTCTCACTGAGCTCTAAATTGCTATGTTGCTATTGGACTCCTCTGAGTCCTGCCTTACTCTGCTCGACCCCCTGATTCTGACCTATGTTCGACTGATGCATGTGTTTCTTGACTGATGGATGGTGAATGAACGATGCCTGTTGCATGTCAAAACTTGGATATTTATAGCTCCTAATTGGGATTCGCTCTTATGGTAAATCTAGGACGGGTTTTAGGGTTGATTTGTACTGATTTTCGAGTGATTGTTTACCAAAAATAGGTGCTGATTTTGGACCATTCTAAGGACTGATTCGCGGATGATTTGAAGGGGATTTTGGTGTGATTTTAGGTGTTATATGGTGAGGTTTGATTTCTGAAGTTTCGGTTATGGCAGGTACGAGATTTTGTTGCCATTTTCGTACTGATTTGAAGACTAGTTGGTAAGGTTTGAAACAGAAGGAAGGTTTGATTCGGGGGGCGTGATTTTAGGAAGAGATTTGGGATATCTGTGCGTTTTGGAAGGGTACAGAATGGTGATACTATTGACTCGCCGGAAAATCCGGCGAGGATCTTGCTCGCTGTCGGCGGGAGAAGAGGAAGTTAGGGTTAGGGTTTCTATTTAGTTTACGTTCTTTAAGGGCTGTCGACAGGGGAGGGGTAAAAGGGAAATAGACTGAAAGATAAATGGGTGTGGGTTGGGTAATGTAAGGGAAAAGGATTAGAAAAAGGCTGGGGCGTGCTGGGCCTTTGGGTAACTGGGCTGCGAAAAATAAGTGGGGATTGGGCTGCTAGTAATTTAGATGGGTTATTAGTGTTAGGTTAGTTTATTTTGGGTAGAATTTAATTTAGGGTATTTAATTTTAGGAGTTAATTAATTAATTAGTGGTTAATTATTATTAATTAATTAAACTAACAAATGTGATCAAATTGTTTAGGTGTTTTATTAATCTAATTGTTATGAAGGCGGCGTGCTATTTAATTAGTGCTTAATACTTTAGACTGCGGCGCTATTATTATCTTATTATTGCATTATTGCGAAGTTAAATTAAAATTGAATTGAGTTTAGATTAAAATATTTAAATGCTAAATGCAAGTTTGATGTTTAAAGCTTTTATAAGTGCGACGCTACTAGATGCATATATCAGATTAAAATTGATTTTAAATTACAAATGATTACTAATAAATGCGGCTATGCTACCTGACACGACGTTATCGCTAAATTATTTATTTTATGCATTTATTAATTACGACAAAGCTTAAAGTTAATGCGGGCGCGGGATTCTAAGTGTTTAAAACTCTACGTAAGACGCGATGCCATTATTAAATTATTTATTTATGCATGTATTTATGTTTTATCGCTGTATTTTATTATAAAAATTACTAAAAATTGTTTTACCAAATTAACCTAATTTTATAGTTAATGACTGGACGGGAGGGTCAAAATTGGGTGTCAACAGCTGTCCCTCTTTGTATGGAGATGATGGAAGAATCTTCGGACAAAGACGTTGACTCATAGCCAATTTTGTCTCGATCTCCGGAATTGCGAAAGATGCTGGGCAGGTAGACAAGGCTGACGCAAAAGATCAAAAATCTGTCCCAGTGTCGAGTTATGACGACACTGGGTTACCACGGTCGAAACACCAGGGCGGGCTAATGCGGACTCAAAGCTGTCCCAGTGTCGAGTTATGACGACACTAGGCTACCATGGTCAGAACACCAAGGCGGGCTAACACGGGCTTAAAGATGTCCCAGTGTCGAGTTATGATGACACTGGGCTATGGTGCAAAAAGTAAAAGAATATAACTGGCTTGAACACAGGGTGTCTTGCTATGGCTTGTGGTCTTTGGGTTACATGGTGATGTGGGCGAGTGGGCCAAGCGGCAGGCGCTACGCGTCGTTGGGAAGGTTGGCCCCAACAGTTGCCGGTTATTTGTAAGAAAATCCACGTTGTGCTCACGCTCCTGCGTGCTAAGACTTAAACAAGCGGTTAGTGCATAGCGTTAAGGCAAAATGATGATCATAACTTTAAAGTAATGCAAGCGTGAGTAGAAAAGGTTATCTGCAAAATATGATGCTGCTGTGTTGATGCGATCTTTGCAAATCTTTGTGATTTCGCCGCACGCGGGCGTGTGGCGATTGTGAATGTGAATCGTTGTCGCTTCTTTGCAATTGCCCTGTAGACTAAAGCTCGAAAGAGTTAGTGCATGCGCTAAGGCAAAATAAAGCATGAATGAGAGAAATGCAATTTTGAGAGCGAGAGAAAATCGTCTGTGCGGATGTGATATCTTTGATGATAAGCGTCGTCGCGCGGGGCGATGTCATTTCTTTGGCGTCGTTGCGTGAAGCGATCTTGATGGCGTCGTTGCACTGGGCAGCGTTCTTCTTTGGCGTCGTTGCGTAGAGCCTTCTTGCGATGGTGTCGTTGCCTGAACACGATCTTTGAATCGTCGTTGCACGGATGTGTTCTTCTTTGGCGTCGTTGCGTAGCCGATCTTGATGGTGTCATTGCTGGACACAATCTTTGATAACGTCGTTACTGGGCGTATTCTTTGAGGCGTCGTTGCGTAAACGCAATCTTGATGGTGTCGTTACTGGACCGCAATCACGGATAATGTCGTTACTGGACATATTCTTCTTTGGCGTCGTTGCGTAGGCAATCTTGATGGTGTCGTTGCACAACCGCAATCGTGCGTCGTTGCACGGGCGTATTCTTGAGGGCGTCGTTGCGTGAGCGCAATCTTGATGGTGTCGTTGCACGGACCACAATGCGGATAATGTCGTTACTGGACATGTTCTTCTTTGGCGTCGTTGCGTAAACGCAATCGCGATGGTGTCGTTGCTGGACACGATCTTTGAATCGTCGTTACTGGGCGTATTCTTTGAGGCGTCGTTGCGTGAAGCGCCAATCGCGATAACGTCGTTACTGGGCGTGTTCTTTGGCGTCGTTGCGTAAACCTTGGCGATGGCGTCGTTACTGGGCGATGTTCTTCTTTGGCGTCGGCTGCGTAAACGCAATCTTGATGGTGTCGTTGCACTGGACACGATCTTTGAATCGTCGTTACTGGCGTATTGTTGGGGCGTCGTTGCGTAAAGGCCTTAATCGATGGCGTCGTTACTGGGCGTGTTCTTTGAGGCGTCGTTGCGTAAACCAATCTTGATGGCGTCGTTACTGGGCGTGTTCTTGAATCGTCGTTACTGGGCGTATTCTTTGGGGCGTCGTTGCGTGAAGGCAATCTTGATGGCGTCGTTACTGGGCGATGTTCTTCTTGGCGTCGTTGCGTAAACGCAATCTTGATGGTGTCGTTGCTGGACGCAATCGATAACGTCGTTATGCGGGCGTGCGGCTTCTTGCTCCTGTAGAATAAATGCTCCTGCAAGCTGAGCTTGAGAAAACGTTAGTGTATACCTGTTTAAATGAAATGGTAAACACATACGAGAAGTGCAATTTTATGGGTAGAGATGTTGTCCCTGCTACGCCATATGAATACTGAGATGTCGTCCTTGCATGGACATGCTAAATCTTTTGCCGGCGAATTGCCATGATGCCTCTGTTGGGTGTGATGCATTGGCTGCCACTTTGACTTTGTGCCCTAGTTGATGCGCTAGGTTTTGTTGCGAAACTCTGAACTTTGATTGCCGATTGTTGATGCCCCTTTCTGCTGCTGCTTTTTGCTGCTTCCGCCAATGTGAAGAGACTTTTTCGCCGTATTTTCTGCTTTGGCTATTGCGCTTTCTGCTTCTGTTAACATGAAAAACCTGCGCTCAAAGAAAATTTGTGAGTTTTTGGGGGGGGGTCGATTCGTATCTGACTTTGCCGCCTTGTCCCTTGATGTCCACGTGCCTGGCCTGTTTGGGTTTGCAACCCCTGTCTGACCTCTTTGAGATGTTTAGTAGTGCCCCAAAAGCATTTTCCAAAAATGAAATGTTTTCATGAAGTATGCACAAAACATCTTTATGTAAACATTTATATGACATGCGTAAAAAATGTAAAAGCCTCGTCTAATTTGCCGAATATGACATGTATTTCGACCAAGCGAACATCTTTTGGAATCCTTGTTATTGCCTTCCTCACAGTGCGCAAAACTGTCTCAATTTCAATGTGTGTCGCGTGGGCGGAACTTAACTTCGTGATGAATTGCTCATATCCCCTTTGTTGCCTGTAGACGAATGGGAAGATTCCTAACGGTGTGACCGAAGCCGATTTAGGCCGCCTACGTATCCCCATGAGGGAATCAGGTCATGACGTAGTTCATTACAAGCGAAATTGGGTAAAATTCTAAAAGTGGGACCGAAGCCGATATGGCCGCCTACGTATCCGCCAAGGGAATCAGGTCATAACGTAGTTCAGATTACAAGTAAAGGGCTTTCTAATTTGCAGCGGCGAGACCCTATATGGGCTCTATGCATATCCCACCGAGGGAATGCTTTTACAATATAAAGGGATTACACGGAAAACAAATACTCCTAGGCGTAATATCTCTTCACCGTCTGCGTTGATAGCCTTGGGCCATACCTCGCCATCCATCTCACCAAGATCGGGCCCTCCACTTAATACTCGATGGACCGTAGGGCCGCGCCAATTGGGTGCGAACTTTCCTTTAGCTTCAATTTGATTCGGAAATATGCGTTTCAAAACCAATTGTCCCGGTTTGAATAACCTTGGCCTTACTCTCTTGTTAAAAGCTCTAGCCATTCTGCTTTGATATAGCTGCCCATGACAGATTGCATTCAACCTTTTTTCGTCAATCAACATCAATCGCCATAACGATCTTGTATCCACTCGGCCGCTCAACTCGCTTGGATGATTCTCAACGATGGTATTTCCACCTCTGCTGGTAGCACGCTTCATTCCATACACCAAAGATACGGCGTTGCCGGTAGAAGTTCGGATTGTGGTGCGATAACCCAAAGCGCAAAAGGCAAATTCTCGTGCCAATGTTTGTAGTTCTTGATCATCTTGCGCAATATCCTCTTGATGTTCTTGTTGGTACGCTTCATCGCTCCATTCATCTGAGGTCGGTACGGAGTGGAATTACGGTGAGTGATCTTGAAATTTCCACATATCTCACGCATCAAATTACTGTTGAGATTGGTTCCGTTATCGGTTACAATTGATTCGGGAACCCCAAATCGGCAAATGATGTTGTTGCGACGAAGTCGACCACCACCTTTTCGCATCGATCCGTGTGATGACGCTTCTACCCATTTAGTGAAATAGTCAATTGCTACGAGGATGAATCGCGCCCATTTGAGGCAACGGGTTCGGACGGCCGATGACATCCATGCCCCAAGTGCGAATGGCGAGAGAACTGTCACATTAAGCTCACTTGAGGCACTCGAATCAAATCTCCGTGAATCGGCATTGTCGACATTTACGCACAAAACGAATACAATCTGTTTCCATCGTCATCCAAAAGTAACTGCCGCGAATCTTTTCGCCAAAGTGAAGCCGTTCATACGAGGTCCACACGTCCTCCGTGTATCTCTTCTACTAGCTTGCACGCCTCTTGAGCATCGACACATCTCAATAAGCCCGGATCGAGTCCTTGGTACACAATTTCCCATTCAAAAGAAATGATTTGCTAGTCTTGAAGTGTCTTCTTACGGATGTTGGTTATGCCTTACGGATATTCTCCGCTTTGAGGTACCTTTTGATGTCATGGTACCATGGATTGCCGCGTCTGTTTCCTCGCCTATATGGGAGCAATAAGCGTTGCTCTACGCTTCACACCGTGATTGGATCGATGTAATTCTTGTCGGGATCTTTGAATCATGGAGGATAAGGTTGCCAATGTGTCGGTAATTCGGATCCTCGGAACATGCCTAAATTCTATGTGGTGAACCTCTTCGTAATTCCTTCACGCAAAATGTAGGAAGTATCTTCATATTCTGGTCGCCCATTCGCCATGTACACGATGGATCGATGAAAGTCTGAATCACCTATGACCAGGCTCTTGTATGTCCATATCTACGGCCATTCCGAGCCCCGATATGCAAGCTTCATATTCCGCCATATTGTTGGTGCATGGAAACACGAGCTTCGCGGAAATCGGATAATCTTGACTGTTTACGAAACCAAAGCGCTCCAATGCCGACTCTTTGAAATTTGCCGCTCCATCGAAAAACATCCTCCAAGGTAATCCTCCGAGATATCTTCTCCGACAAACAATACCTCTTCATCGGAAAATAGGTTCGAAGGGCTCGTACTCATCGATCGGGTTCTCGGCAAGATGATCGACTAATGCACGTCCTTTTACGGCTCTGCGTGGCGTGAAGCGATGTCAAACTCGCCAACATAATTTGCCATTTTGCTAGTTTTCCGGTGGGCACGGGCTTCAAGGATATACTTAAGCGGATCCATCCTCGAAATAAGATAAGTAGTGTATCTTGGATAGATAGTGTTCGAACTTCAGGCGACCCAGTTAATGCGCAACAAATGCGTTCGCAGAGTATAACGAGCTTCATATCCGTGAACTTCTTACTCAAATAGTATATGGCACATTCCTTTTCCTGTTTCATCGTGTTGCCCACACGCATCCGAAAGCATTTTCTAACACGGACAAATAGAGTAGCAAAGGTCTCCGGTTACGGAGGTACTAGAACCGCGGATTAGAAAGGTATTCTTTGATTACGTCAAAAGCGTTGCGTCTGTTGTCCACTTGGTAGCATCCTTTTCAATAATTTGAATATCGGCTCGCATATCACGGTGGCGGGCTATGAACTCTTGATGTAGTTGAGGCGGCCAAGGAAGCTCATCACGTCCTTTTTGCTTTTCGGAGGAGGTAACTCTTGGATGACTTTTATTTTCGAGGGGTCTAGCTCAATCCCTCTCCTGCTCACTATAAAACCCAACAGCTTCCCCGCGGGAACGCCAAAATCGCGCTTTGCGAGTTGACTTCAAGTTATACTGTCTTAGTCGTTGGAAAAATTTCTTCAAGTTTGCCAAATGGTCCTCTGCTTTTCGCGACTTGATGATGACGTCGTCCACATAGACCTCAATTTCTTTATGAATCATGTCATGGAAGATGGTGGTCATGGCTCTCATGTAGGTGGCGCCTGCGTTCTTGAGACCGAACGGCATAACTCGATAATAGTACACCCCCCACGGGGTAGTGAATGCTGTCTTTTCTGCGTCCTCTTCTGCCATAAGGATCTGATGATAGCCAGCAAAGCAGTCGACGAACGACTGTAGTTCATGCTTCGCACAATTATCGATGAGTATATGGATGTTTGGAAGAGGAAAGTCATCCTTCGGGCTGGCTCTGTTGAGGTCTCTGTAATCCACGCAGACTCGGACCTTTCCATCTTTCTTCTTTACCGGCACGATATTTGCTAACCAAGTAGGATACTTTGCAACTCGAATTACCTTTGCCTCAAACTGTTTAGACACCTCTTCTTTGACCTTCAAACTCATGTCTGGTTTGATCTTTCTCGGCCTTTGTTTTACGGAAACAAGATGGTTCAATAGGTAGCTTTGTGTGCGGCGATGTACGTACTCGAACTGGCGTGTCCTCATATGACCAAGCAAACACATCGATTGTCTTGTTTGAGAGCTCAATTAATTCTTCTTTCTGTGTGACGTTTAGGTGGGCGCTGACTCTAGTCTCTTTCACGGTTCCCTCATCGCCTAAGTTTATTAACTCTGTTTCTTCCAAATTTGGTTTAGGCCTATTCTCAAAGTTTTCCAGCTCTTGGCTAAGTTCTGATTGCGGACATTCCTCTTGTTCCTGGTTATGCTCGTCATTTGAACTTTGTTCGTTGGTCTCATTACATGTCATGTTCGCGTTATCAACGGGTTTATTAATATGATCATTTGAAAGAAAAATGCTTAAAGAATTTAATTTTAACACAAACAAAATCTTTTAAAAAGTCGAAAATGTCTGGAATTTATGATGAAAGTAAATTGCGAGATTAAAAACATATTAAGAATCATAAATGCGTATGCTGCTTTCTTTCTAGATAAAAGGTCACGCCGCTAGAACTAATCATAAATTCTACCAAGCTTCTGACGGTCGGGGCGAGTGCAAGTCCAATTATTCAGCCGTATCCATGCTCTGCATCCCAAATGGTGAGCTCTCGCGTGATCTCTGCGATCATGCAACAATCGCCTCATCATCACCTATGAACAGTTACGGAACCTCTTGCAAGATCATCCGGTCATCTTCTCGGCATCTGGATGGTGTAGGCTTTGACGAATGGCGACTCGAGGCGGAATGGGCGCAGCGAGGAATGTATCCTTCTTCCGAGGTTCGTGGTCACCAAATCCTTGAAGTGGTGGTACCCCAAACCAAAGTGTCTCTCTTCCCAAATAACCGGATAGGCTCGTGATCCCCTTCATATCGACTCCAAGACCTCTCACGCTCGTATCCATTTCTTAACATTTCCTTGGCCACCATTTTGAGAGAACGTGGCAGCTGCAATGGTCGGACCCTACTTGCTCTCTTGATCTCATTAATGTGAAAAACTGAACCATCCGAACGTTTCACGTCTTCTATGACAGGGATTGCATAATCAGTGTTGATGCTCCCCTTTTTATCTCCAAATACTACCACTTCACTGTGATTCCATATAAATTTTAGGCATCGACGCAAGCGACGGATCGCATCAAATTTCACGGATCCACGGCCTTCCTATCAACAGGTTGTAACATGTAGCAATATCCAGTATTTGAAATTCCACAACGAATTCTGCAGGTCCGATCCGCAGTGTGAGGTCCATCACGCCTTCGACTCCCCTATGGACTCCGTCGAAACCTTTGACTCTGATATGACTTTCACGAATTTCCTTACAGTCTGCCCCCAATTTCAACAGTGTCGTCATGGGACAAATGTTGACGGCTGAGCCTCCATCAATCAAAGATCGTTGAAACAATCTTGTCGCGACTTGGATGGTGATATTCAATGCAAGGTCAGGTCTCGACGCCTCACGGTAACTCGTCATCGTGAAAGGTGATTCTGCGGGCCTCTAGTACCTGTCCGACCAAAGCTGCCAAGTTCCCGTCTGTTGTACCCTCCGGAACGTATGCATCCTTCAACACCTCCATCAATGCAGTCCTGTGTGAGGCAGAATGCATTAACAATGAAAGTAGAGAAATATGCGTTGAGGTTTTCTTTAACTGCTCTACGACTAATACTTTAGTGGGCATCTTCTCCAAAATTCCTCGACTTCACCTCACACGGGCTTCTTTGCGGTGCCTCCGCTGCCTCTCTATGGGCGTGTAATACCTCCCTGACCTGGTTATACCTGCAGCGGTGACTTCTATGACCCGCTTCCCACTTTCTCCGCGATCCATCTTGATCGGTGGCCCCTTCCCGGGTGCCTGAATAACTGTGATTGACCCTTTATGTCTCGGGCGTGCTTTCCAACTCAAATCGCTTTCTTCGAGGATTGGTGGCGACGAAAGCGTATGTTCGACTCTTCCTCACTTCGAACTGACGGATGGTTCCTCCAAGTTGTATTCTCATCAAGGGCTATCAGTGCACATTGGCGTTGCCCTGGTTTGGCAATGGATTATCATGCACGCCAGCGTGATCCTTCACCAATTACTCCTTCTTTGATCAACTCTTCGATTTTGTCCCTGAGGGTGTAGCAACTTCCGGTGTCATGCCCTGGGCTATCAGAGTGATACGCACAACGCTTATTCTCATCATACCATCTGGGATAGAGCCGAATCCTCCCCGAATTGGTGGATCAAACTCGCAACTCGCAATCTTTCGTATATCTGGGGTATGGGTTCAGCAAGTGGGGTGCGGGTTCTGGATGGTTTTCCTTAAAAATTCGCATTTGGTCTGGGCGCATTGGGTGCTCTATGTTGTTGGCGGGCTTGATGGGCGGGTTGACGCGGGTCTGGATAAATGGGTGCTTGGGAAGCGTTATATATGGGCCGTGGTGGTAGCCGCGCGCGGTGTATAGTGAGGTGTAAAGTTTCGTCACGGTGTGGTAGTATGGGTTTGATAGGTGGGTTCGTATGTTATGAATGCTTGGGTTTGCGTTCAGTACAAACATGGCAGGGAAGCGCTCTCCTTCTTCCTTGAAGTTCGATCGCCCCCGATCAATCGCCTTATTGGTTGCTCGCAATGCCGCCCGATTCGTAATCCCGCCGCTTTAATACCTTCTTCTACGGTCACCCATTCTCGACGACCTCGCAAAATTTCGCCCATGACGCTTATCATCCGCTCATAATAGGTCAGATCCTTCAAAGATTGTACAAATAGTGTGGTCATCTCACTCTCCACCACGGGTGGTTGCACCTTTGTCGCTCAACGCCACCTCATGGCGTACTTCAAAGTCTCCGAGACTTCTTTTCCAACTTCATTAGATAGAACTCGCCCACACCGGTTTCTGTGTTGAATCCGAACCGCTCCACAAAGTCTTGGGCTAATGCATTCCAACTATGCCATTTACGCGGATCCTGGCTAGTGTACCAATCTATTGCCTCGCCGGTTAAGCTTCGAATGAACAACTTCATGATGACCGCTGGGTTCTTCCCTACCCCGATTAACTTGTCGCAATATGATCTCAAGTGTGCACGAGGATTTCCCTTTCCATCAAATAAATCGAACTTCGGCACCTTATATCCCACTGGCAGTTCCACATCTGGATGCATGCAAAGATCTTCATAATCTAGTCCTTCGTGACCTTTATCCGATCGCATGCCACGAACTGCTTCTTTCAGCCGTGAATCTCTCGCCACGCTATCGTCCATTTTGGCTCGGACTTTCCTTTCCATTTCTTCGTAATGATCCACTTCGGGCGCGGGACGAAAAGGTTGGGTTTCGCTGTAAGTTAGCTATGCAGGTGGTTTTGGGCCGGTAGTGGGTATGGTGCGTGGGCATCGTTGGCTTGGCGATTAGGGCTGATTATGGTGAAGTGAGTAGGCGGAGGCGAGGTACATGGGCGATGGGAGGATCATTTTGAAGGTGAGGTTGATGATTGGCGGGCGGCGATTGGGTCAGAATCGCGGCCTTTGTGGGGAGTTTGGGGATATGTGGTGGTGGAGGTCGACCGGGGGTTCGCGAGATAGTGGCCCTTTGCTCGCATGGGGTATTCAAACCGATGGATAGGTTGGTCGATTCGTAGCCTCTCCATCTCAACTCGCATATCGCCAATTGTTGCAAAGAATGAGCAATACATTCTTCCCGATCGTGATATTCCTCCTTCAAGTTTCTGTTACGACAGAACAATTCCCAAACCATTCGGCCAGACGCCGAACGACCATATCGCTATTTCTTGCCTTGGATGCGGTGAAGTGTGGATGCTCCGACATTGTTGAGTCAAATACGAACCGACCTTTGGGAAGATGATAAATCTTTCTAAAAATGCAACAAACAAATTAGCATAAGAACATAATTTGCAATTATGTAGCGTATAATATTGCACACAACACATTCAAACGCTTCCTAACACGCAGGACCTCTTTATGCCAGGTAGGCCTAAACGTCATATATGCGATAATGATGGATTGGTCCGAGCCATCGAAGAAATGCTTTTATTGGGACTAAAAATAATTAAATTGCAACAATGAAATGTTAAAACTAAAGATCTATTCCTAATGCTATATCATACCGCTGTTAACGCGCGCGCTAGGCCCGCTCCCGCATCTTTCAAATATTGCATGATGTTTTGAAGTTGGTCCCACCTCTCGAGGGAACGTGTTGTTCCCTAATCTGCACACTTTTACCAATTGGTCATGTCGATATCCTCAAACCTTGCTTGCCTTTGGGGCTGGATCGCTACAATCTTCCTCAACCACGCACGATTCAGCGCACTCCCGCTTGTTCGTATTTGACATCTATTTTCTCAACGTTGTTCCATTCTTCAAGGATTTGCTTCTTTCTGGGGAAAGTGCAATTTGCCCCAAACGCGACCTCTGAATCCTTCATGTCTGATCGAGCGGATTACCTGCTTGACCAAATCAAGCGAGTACACGAACGAGCATATGGTCAAGTCCCCTTAATCCGATGAGCTCGATGTAATAACGGTCCTTGCTCCTTACATAGGCTTTGTTGATACGGGATAGCAGATGGTACCTCCATTGCACTTGGTCTAGTGCGGGATGCCGTAAATTCATACCAATCCTAATGCCGACGCGAAACAAACCGCTTCATCCCGTCGTAAAACTTACAATCCTATAATCATTGCTAAAACAAATGTCTGGCATATTCGATCACGATAAAAGTGTTCCATGGCCCACATCCGTAAGATGAGATCGCATCCTCGAAAAAATTGGTTTCCTTCGCTTGCATTTTCCTGAGCTCAAATATCTCGGCTAGAATCATGGGAACCAAAGTAAGTCATGCGTGCCATTAATGCCTTCAAAACCATCCGGTCACGTAACATATGCAAGATCGATCCGTCCGTGTTCGCGGGAAACACTAGAGTGCCTAATAGAGCAACGGTGAATGCGGTATGTCGCCTAGTTTTCCATTGTCCCAAATCGCAAGAAAACTCCTTTCGAATGATCGATAGCTATCTTGGCGACCATATCTCTCGCAGAGATAATCTAGGAAACCCAATTGTTCTCAAGCAACGGAGTTCCTTTGTGTTTTTAGGCCCATGTAATGCAAGAATCTCTTTCCGCATTGATTATAAGGGATGATTTGCCCTCTGTCTTCGTAATCTAGGCTCGTGAAGTAGTTGATCTCTCCAACGCGGGTGAGTTCAAGTCTCAAACACGAACACCGCTTTATCCGATCCTAACCGAATTAAGGCCCTAACTATATGTTGATCCGAGCGATGTCAAACAAAGCCGTGAGACACCCTAATTTGCTTCGATAATCATTTTATCACGCTGCCGAAATTCTCCCACCAAACCTTTAGCTTTGTCGGAACACCGCTTACCATTCTGACCTCCGGGATTATTGGAATACTGCTCATCCTATACATAAATAGAAGTAAAATGCAAAAATTTCCCAATGTTAGCATGTCACGTTGGGCTCGGATTCGTCCATTAATATCACGTAGCACATAATATGTTGTTGGTCGTTGGGTCGTGAAACCCGTCGACAAGTTTGGTGTCTTCCTAATTGTGTCGATGCGCGACCGACCCACCTAAGGTAAATGCATGCATGCCCTAAAATAAGGGTGGTATAGCTCTATCTTAAGTTTCTAAGATTTGGCTTTCTGGACGCAAGGTTCCCGAGCGGACAACTCGAGTGAGAAGGCTACGCGGCCACCGGTTAGACCGGGCACTCCACGTATATTACCAACTCTCCTAAATTTGGATTTTGAAGAAAGAATTTTGCTGATGCACCCAGCGCACCTCGCATGTAGTGTGTGATTGTGTGAATTTTCCAGAGTGGAAGAAATATGAGCGGAATGCCAGTTTAAGGAAAGCAGTAAAGCAGGTAGCAATCAAAAAATAAATAAAACAAAGTACAACACACAAAAATTAAATGCCAAAGTAATTGCCAAATAATTATCCTAGATCTGTTGTGGTTAAGAACCTAAATCCCCAGTGGAGTCGCCATCTGTAACGCCCCATTTCAAACCGGAGTCGAAAACGGGATTCTAGCGAACCCTGCTTGAATAAGAAATGTTAGAAAATAAATAGAAATGTTAAATGTTAAAAGAATACTAAAATTTAAAAGGGTTGCTAAAGTGTTAGAAAAGGTGTTTTAAAAACATGCTAAAAATGCTAAAAGGTTCGCGGAGTCGCCACCTAATTAGTTTGGGTGAATTAGGACACCTAAATGTTTAACTAGTTTAAAGTAAACATTAACTCCATTTGATGGTCTGCTAAACTTAATGAGATTCTGGATAAGGATTCTTTATTATCCTAAAGGGAAGGGGTTAGGCACCCTAAAGGATCCGCTAACTTGCGGTTGTCCGTTCAAACCTAGGTTAATTATTTGGCTAAGAGATGTACGTTTTAGCAAAAGATTATTTAAGTAAAGGATGTGGCAGGTATCTAAAGAATATTTTTGATGACTAAAAAGGATTTTTTTCTAATACTTCACCAAAATATGTAAAACTAATTATACATTTATAAGACATGAATTTATTTTATTTGACAAAAAGCAAAATGATAAATTACTCCTATAAGTATATGCAAGGTTAAGACTATTATATATAAAGTTAATTATGAAATTACCTTCGTAAAAGTTTAATGATAAGAGGGAAATAATAAATTACTCCGATGATGTTTATGAGGAGTTTATGAGAAAATTTATTTTTTTTAAAATAAGATGTGAAAGGATATATTAACTACATGACCAAAGCATAGCTAGGGTTATTTTAACTTTAGATTTATATGATGATTCTAGAACGAACAAGGAACGAATTCGTCTTTAAACTACCCTTCCGCTGTATTCAAGGACTAATGGAGTTAGTTATCCTATTAATTACAAGGTTAACAAATAAAATTACAATAACAAATAAAATGAGATAAGGAGGTTAAGAGAGTAAGGGATTGAAGCGGATGACTCCATCCTATTTGTTTTTCTAGGAATTGATGAAGATTGAAGCGGATGACTCCATCCTATTTGTCACGACGAGTCTCACCATGAGACTCTTTGTTGCTCCGATGCGTTTCATGTAAAAATAAAATAAAATAAAAGAAGATAAGGATTAGTATATGTTCCAGCAATATCACACAATAAGTAAGCGTCAACATATAAATCACGACCCTTGGATAATAACAAACCCATAAAACAAAATAGAATAATAAGAAAAATCTTAGCTCATGCCTAGAACAATTATGCAGATCCTACTAGTTTTAGAACTTTTGGGTTTCCTTTGGGGTAACCCATTGCAACAGCCACGTCAAAAGAAAGAGCAACAAAATAACATGAGTAGGTTCTAATGCAAAATAATAGTAACAGCGACACCGAAGCCAGAAACAAAAGCGGCGTAGTTGATTGGAAATGGCAACGCAGCCTCATTCTTAATTATAAATGGCGACAAGAATACATGGTGAGATTTAAATAAATGCAGGGTTATGTTTACTATCCAGGGTCACTATCCAAAGCAGGGTAAATGTCTATCAGTTTGCTAAAGTGGTACTCAAAGGTGTAAAGACCATTTAAACAGTTGGACACAGAAAATAATACCATACAATGGCCAACAATTTTTGATAAGACTATGCAGTTTAAGACTATGCAGTTTAAGCAATATGCTGATGACGAAATATTCAATTTCATGCTAACACAGGCTCAGTCATAGCTCGAGTTATCAACAACTAGGCTACTTAAACAAACACATGACAAACTTTTACTCATCACATAACCCACAACACATGTTTGCTACAGTAGATTTGGCGCAAACCAAACACCAAAGATACGCATACTTCTTAACATAATTTTACCAGCACAAGGATCAACGACACACAAGTATATGATTAAGCAGGCATAATCCAAGATTTGAGAATACATTGACATTGGTTTAGACAACGTGGAGCACAAGTATTGTATAATACTAGCACATCGTATTAAACTAATGCAATCAGGCAAATCATAACAAGACTAACTGGCTGCATGCTCAGTCTATCCTGATAGACTAAATAATTTACTAGAAATACATACAGCGAGGTCAAACAAATCACTATACAACAGACTAACTGACTTGATCATTTTCATGAAATTATCTGAATAGTCAAAATGATAAATAAGGCTTAAACCAAGTGTAGACAAGGCATAAGGCTAAACCACAACACTTAACTTAACGACCCGCACTCGACGCGACTATCGTTACATTGACAGACAAAATGGACATAGAGGCCTCGTTGGTAGATCAACTTATAATTTAACACAACGAGATAGTAGGCAGATTATTGACACAGGAACTATACCAAATGCTTGATATTATGCTAACAGTTTCAAACCCAATAATCTTCCTCAAACAGTCTTCGAATTAGTTTAACACACATACATGAAGAAACTACATTGCTAATCATGTTTCAGTTATTTACCCAAAACAGAATAGAGCATACTTAAGGCGGGATAGCAGGCTATAACCCAACGTATGAACACAATGTCAATAATATGAATGAACTAAACAACACATGTTTACTCACGCATACACACATGAACACAAAATGAACTGAGAAGAATTCAGATTTACCTTCTCCGGCGGCGAACCGAGGCAGCGTATCAAGTCGTCGGAGCCACTCGGAAGGCTTGCTAATGCGAATTTAAGGATGCAGAATACTAAGGGATTGCAGAAAAATGCTAAAGGGATCCTCGAAGGTAAAAGGAGGGGTGTTCGACCTATGTTTTTCTGCCCTACTGTGCTCGACTGATCTCTCACTGAGCTCTAAATTGCTATGTTGCTATTGGACTCCTCTGAGTCCTGCCTTACTCTGCTCGACCCCCTGATTCTGACCTATGTTCGACTGATGCATGTGTTTCTTGACTGATGGATGGTGAATGAACGATGCCTGTTGCATGTCAAAACTTGGATATTTATAGCTCCTAATTGGGATTCGCTCTTATGGTAAATCTAGGACGGGTTTTAGGGTTGATTTGTACTGATTTTCGAGTGATTGTTTACCAAAAATAGGTGCTGATTTTGGACCATTCTAAGGACTGATTCGCGGATGATTTGAAGGGGATTTTGGTGTGATTTTAGGTGTTATATGGTGAGGTTTGATTTCTGAAGTTTCGGTTATGGCAGGTACGAGATTTTGTTGCCATTTTCGTACTGATTTGAAGACTAGTTGGTAAGGTTTGAAACAGAAGGAAGGTTTGATTCGGGGGGCGTGATTTTAGGAAGAGATTTGGGATATCTGTGCGTTTTGGAAGGGTACAGAATGGTGATACTATTGACTCACGAAAATCCGCGAGATCTTGCTATTGTCGGCGGGAGAAGAGGAAGTTAGGGTTAGGGTTTCTATTTAGTTTACGTTCTTTAAGGGCTGTCGACAGGGGAGGGGTAAAAGGGAAATAGACTGAAAGATAAATGGGTGTGGGTTGGGTAATGTAAGGGAAAAGGATTAGAAAAAGGCTGGGGCGTGCTGGGCCTTTGGGTAACTGGGCTGCGAAAAATAAGTGGGGATTGGGCTGCTAGTAATTTAGATGGGTTATTAGTGTTAGGTTAGTTTATTTTGGGTAGAATTTAATTTAGGGTATTTAATTTTAGGAGTTAATTAATTAATTAGTGGTTAATTATTATTAATTAATTAAACTAACAAATGTGATCAAATTGTTTAGGTGTTTTATTAATCTAATTGTTATGAAGGCGGCGTGCTATTTAATTAGTGCTTAATACTTTAGACTGCGGCGCTATTATTATCTTATTATTGCATTATTGCGAAGTTAAATTAAAATTGAATTGAGTTTAGATTAAAATATTTAAATGCTAAATGCAAGTGTGATGTTTAAAGCTTTTATAAGTGCGACGCTACTAGATGCATATATCAGATTAAAATTGATTTTAAATTACAAATGATTACTAATAAATGCGGCTATGCTACCTGACACGACGTTATCGCTAAATTATTTATTTTATGCATTTATTAATTACGACAAAGCTTAAAGTTAATGCGGGCGCGGGATTCTAAGTGTTTAAAACTCTACGTAAGACGCGATGCCATTATTAAATTATTTATTTATGCATGTATTTATGTTTTATCGCTGTATTTTATTATAAAAATTACTAAAAATTGTTTTACCAAATTAACCTAATTTTATAGTTAATGACTGGACGGGAGGGTCAAAATTGGGTGTCAACATCTTTTATTAAATATGTTAGTGCCTTGAGTAAACTAAAATGAGAGGGTATATGAACAAGACTAATAAGAAGTATGAGCTTTCGTAACATATAAATATGATTATGATATGATGACCGATTGAGCTAGGGTAAGAGTATAAATGAGGGGCAAGCCCCAAGATCGTTATACCACCTTCTCCAGGGTAAGAGTATGAATGAGGGGCAAGCCCCAAGATCGTCATACCACCTTCTTCAGGGTAAGAGTATAAATGAGGGGTAAATCCCCAAGATCGTTATACCACCTGCTTCAGGGTAAGAGTATAAATGAGGGGTAAATCCCCAAGATCGTTATACCACCTGTTCCGTGGATTTGCTACCCACGATGCGAGGAATACCTCATGCGAGTCCTTATGGACTCATGCGGGTGAAATAGTCCCATGCGGGCGGGTGAAATAGTCCTATGCGAGGAATACCTCATGCGGGTCCACAGGACCTATGCGGGTGAAATAGTCCAGGAGTAGGATTGCTTATTGATACTACAGGCGAGGGACCCTGTTTTGATCACAAGCCTCCTATTTTTATGCAGTAAAGTATATACTTGTTACTCTCATTGTTAGTAAGGCACGATTATCGTATTTTGATTTTCTTCCACGACTCCAACTACTTTTAGACTTATGATATCATCATTCTGAGATTTTCGATTTTGCATACTTGGTACATATTGTATCGACCCCCTTCCCAGGGCTGCGTTAAATGCACGTAAGGGTAAGCGGTGGTGGATCCTCGCTCTTAGGATCACCGTTCGGTGTTAAGCTCAATTCCTCGGAAGCTTGTTTTGTTATTGCACGGTTTTTCCACGATGTTATAGGCATTGTGTATATTCAGGGTATGGCGGGCCCCGTCCGCCATAGTTGTTATCTTAGAGTCAGTAGTCACATTTGTGTTTGTTTGTAAGAACAAGTTGTCTTCTTATACTTTTGATTAAGTATGTTTTTATGGAAGCGGCACTTATCGGTGGCGGTGATGTTTACCTTTTATAAGTTATGTGTTATGTATGTTCATTGTTATTCTCGATGTACACACGACTGGTACCGGTGGGTACGATCGCGCCCGGTCGGTCGTGACACAAACGACAAGCCACACTTTCCCGTTCGAGTGCAGAAGCAGAATATAGAGGCGCTGCGAACATTGTTGCCGAGATTTGTTGGCTCTGAAACCTTCTTCTAGAGCTTCATTGTCCCTTACGTAAGGCATCTATTTCTGTTGTGATAACATATATGTTGTCTACTTGTCTCATAACCCGGTTCAGCACCAGTGAACCAAACATATTGAGATGGATATTCACTTTGTTCATGAGAAGGGTGTCATTGGTCATGTTCGAGTGTTACATATTTTCATTCCATTTTCGATGTGGGACTCTTAACACTCCCCCTCACGTCCAAACCTCATTAACTGGAGCGTGACAATATAATTTGGGGCCCCAACATCGACGAACAAAGAATTGGAATGAGTCTGGCTCTGATACCATGTAAAGAATGTATCTTAGACATAACTCAACCTCAAAAGCTAGTTTGTAGGATGAATATTGTCCAAGTCCATATAAGGAGTACATATTACCATTCCATTTTCGACGTGTGACTCTTAACACTAGCAAATCGAATTTCGGAGAGGGAGACGAATATGTATGTGTAAGTCATGGAGCTTTGTCTTCCTCTCCTCCCAATGCCTAATCTTGTCCTCTTCAATGCAATATCCTCCCTAAATAGCTTCACATCTCTCTATTCCAATCCCACAACTTCTTAAATAGTAGCAACTCTTTTTTCTAAAAGCAAAAACAAAAAAGTGTTAACATTGTAAAGTCTCACATCGGTGGGCATAAGTTTTTGTTTTACTTTTGAACTCTATATAAAGTGATGTAGTTGCTTTTCTTTTACTTACCAATTCACTATCAATAATAGTCTTATTCTCTTTTCTTTACTCTTGTTATTGCCTTACAAGAATTCATATATAATATGAATTTTAACATGGTATCAATAACGCAAGTTAATATTTTTAGCTCGATCGCGGATCCAACTTCGCGGTGAGTTAATTGGGGGTTCGCATGCAGCACACCCCTGATATCAGTTGTTGACAGTCAATTTTGACCCGTTTTTCGCATATTTATTGCAATTTTAGGTGTTTTAGGACACCGTATTTTAATCAGCATTTTTTGCACTTTTTATCTTTTTATTTTAAATTAAGCATTATGTCTTTGTTAATATTATGTTTTTATTATTGTTACACCGTCGTTTTATTTTAATAATATTTGCATCTTTTTAAATAATTAATTGACATCCCGTTTTTACTTTTAATCAGACATTAAACATGTCTTAAATATTGCATTTTAGTATTATTGCATCGGCATTTGAATTTTAATAATTTTGCATCTTTTTAAATAATTTTTCTTTTAAATAATTAACCCGCCTTGCATTTTGTCAAACCAGTCCAGTCCAGTCCAAGACACAATTTGAATCAGTCCAATCCAACACCATTTTAATTTCATCCAAACACTTTTTTTTTTCTCCCTAAAATCAAAACCTACTTTTCATTACCCCCCCCCCCCCCAAAACAATACCCCACTTTTCATTTTTTCCCCCCAACTACCAAACCCTAACACTATCCTATAAAATAAAACTTATCTTTCTTCATTTTGATAACAGAATCAGCCCAGCAGACCCATTTCTCCCTTTTTGTCTCCCTGCCCTCTCCTTCTTCCCCTTTCCCGTCGCCGCCGCCTCCCTTCGCCGGAGCTCCAAGCTCCGGCGAATCCCCCTTTTAACACCCACAAACCTCTCCCTCACCCTCTCTCCCTTCCTTCCCGTCGCCGCCGCCAGTCTCACCGGCGAACCCCCTTAAACCAGCCACACACACACACTGCCCAACGAACCACCACTGTCTCGTCTCCCGTCACCTCCCCCCACCGCCGGAGCTTTGAGCTTCGGCGATCACACCACCTTCACCACACACCCCTCCAGTGAACACGTCACCCCAGCGTCGGTGAACATTCCCGTCGCAAACCACCATCCCATCGAACCCACAGCTCACCGACGAATCTCACCACTGCGGTGGCGTCGCTCCGGCGACCTCGCCGGGGAAGCGACGTCGCTGCCCGCTGCCTTTTCGTGTTGTTAACTCCGACGATAACACTGTTTGTATCTCTTTTGTTGGCTACGCTGGACTGATTTAACGTTATTTTCTAATTTTATGTCTTACCGGAGTTCTTGGAAATTTTGGTGACCTTCGTTGGTATCGTTTTGAAGGGTATATGTTTGTGGATTTGGTTATTGGACTATGATATCTCGCCGGAGTTTTAAACTCCGGCGTTTCTCTGATTTTACCGGCGATATTATGTTGCTGCTGAATTTAGTTTATTTACTTATTTTGGCTATGGTGCTGGACCGATTTTTAGGCTATTTTGCTACTGATTTTCGGCTATTTGCTATTGATTTTCCAGTGAACTGCTACTGATTTTGGCTATGGTGCTGGACTGATTTTTAGGCTATTTTGCTACTGATTTTAGGCTGGTTTTACTGATTTTGAACATGTTGCTACACTTGTTGGTATTTTACTGATTTTTGAACAAGATACTACACTTGTTTGGCCAATGAAAAAGTTATCAGTCGATTTTTGAGGCCTCCACAGTTGCAAAGACGGAAAATAAAATAAATGAAGCTTTCTGGGCGTTGATGATTTCTTCTACTTACACAAGATAACCAACATGCGCTGGCGAGGCGAATTTTCGCAGCCGGACTTGTGTAGGATGTCCCACTTTATTTTTATATATATCTGAGCCCTCCGTGTTTAAAACTATTACTGTTTTGGCACGGATCTGAAGGTTTTATTTATTTTATTGCTTTTAACAATATTGGCCGATGAAGGAATCCCCGTCTGATTTCCAAGGCCTCCTTTGTGCAAAAGACGGATTTATTTATTTTTTGGCTTTACTTATTAATTCCTGTCATTGCTTTAAAATTATTTATTCTATTACTAACACTTTTACTAAGTGTTTATGCAGGTATCCGAAGATCATCTTGTGCAGAAGGCCTAAAAAAGGCTAAAAGATGTCCCGAAATTTTATTTTATGTCGCATTTAATTTTAGTTTTTATTATTTTTGTATTGCATTTTATTTTAATTATAAATTATGAAAAATGCTTAGAATACGTAGAATAAAAAAAAGCAATAAATGATTAACCTAGGTTTGAACGAATAACCGCAAGTTAGCGGATCTTAAAGGATGCCTAACCCCTTCCCTTTAGGATAATAAAGAACCCTGATCCAGAATCTCACTAATTTCGCAGACCATTAAATGGAGATTAATTGCAGTATTTTACTGCAATAAATCAAGTGTCCTAATTCACTTAAATAATTAGGTGGCGACTCCTTAAAAACAACATTATTGCTCCATCCAGGGAACCGCGCCAAAGAGCAACGTTGCGGATACCGTTCAGACCCCCCGAGGTCAAAAACGGGCGCGACATCAGTTAATTTATTTTTTCGCTTAGCTTGTTTTGGAAGCTTGTGCTCGTTTTGGTTGCTCGTGCTCGTTCTGATCTGGGTTTCGTTTTCTTCGCTCTCGCATCTGATTGGTGAGATATGTCCCTTATTATTTTGTTGCTTGTTATTTTGGGATTGTTGCTTGTCATTTACATCACGAAGTAAGTAGGTTCTGTCTAAGGAGGTTGATATTTAAGTGGTCCAGCTGTGACCCTCCAATCTTTCCTGGGAATCTTCTTACAGAGGTCAGATTTGGTTTTTTTTCTGTTTTAAATTCATAATGGTTGGAGGTGATGATTCTTTGCAATCTATTGGTGTTCGATTAAATGAAAAAAATTATTCCTATTGGAGCTATGTCATGGTAATTTTTTTGAAGGGAAATGAGTTTTGGGATTATATGTCTGGAAAAGCCAAATGTCCTAAAGTTGGAGATGAAAAATTTGATGAAGTATTTAAGACTTGGGAGACCAATAATTCAAAGATTATTACTTGGATTAATAACTCTGTTGAACAAAAAATTGGTGTTCAATTGGCTAAATTCAAAACTGCTAAAGAGATTTGGGACTATTTGTCAAGATTGTTTGTGCAGAATAATTTTTCTGTTAAATATCAGTTAACATCTGAAATTCGTGCACTAGTACAAAATGATTTGGGCATTCAAGATTATTTCGTGCAATGACCACTTTGTGGGATCAGTTAGCTATGACGGAATCTACTGAATTACAAGCATGCGATGCTTATATTAAATGTAGAGATGAAGACCGTCTTGTTCAACTATTGATGGATCTTCGGTCAGAATTTGAGAATTGTCGTTCAGGCTTGTTGCACCGCAAACCCTTACCATCTGTTGAAGATGTGGTAAATGAACTTATGGATGAAGAAACATGTTTGAGGACTCTAAAAAGGGTACATAAGGCTTCTACTTATATATTGGCAACTCCTTCATCTGCACCGGTCCTTGCAGCCCCTACACACCAGTATAGAACATATGTCATGGGTAATTGTAATTATTGCAAGAAATCAGGACACTGGAAGAATCAATGTCCTGAGCTGCGAAAGACGTTAGGTTCTAAACTTCCATATTCGGGACAAGGACAAAAGCTTTCTCAACAGAAGCCATATTCTCGGGGTCAATTCAAGAACTCGTATCCACCGACTCAGGCTGCCTTTGTGCCATCTCTTGATCACCCAGCTTCAGGAGCCTCTATGAGTCACAGTACTGAATCTGTAGCTGACCAATTTCAGAAGTTCCTCGCCTTCCAACAGTTTTAAAAGAATTCTCAATCTTATGCTCTTTCTATTCCTTCCGCCTCATCACCATCTATTGGTTCAGATATCATTTCGTCTTCTTGGATCTTGGACTCTGGAGCTGGAAATCATATGTCTCCTGATTCTTCCGTCTTTGTATCTATGTCTTCTGACCCTCCTTCCACTTCTGTTGTAACTGTTGATGTCACACCTATGCCATTGACAAACATTGACACCATTCATACATCTAATATATCATTACCTGATGTTTATTGCATTCCAAAATTACATATGAATCTTGCTTCTGTTGGTCAAATATGTGACTCTGGATGCTTTATTGGACTTTTTCCTAATTCTTGTTATGTGCAGGATCTAAAATTCAAGAGAGTGATTGGGACCGGACGTAGAAAGGGGAGAGGTCTCTATGTTTTGGATAAGCTACATCTTCCTACTCATGCAGCATATATGCCTGTTAATTTATCTTCTTTTCATTTAACACATTCCTCTTCGAAGTTTTATTTGTGGCACTCTAGACTTGGTCATGTAACAGACTCTCGTCTGCGTTATATGTGTAGTACTGGTGTTCTTGGTGATTTACAATCCAATGATATATCTGACTGTAGTGGATGTAAACTTGGAAAATTTTTTACTTTGCCTTTTAATCTTAGTACTTCTACTTCTTCTGCACCATTTGATCTAGTTCATTCAGATGTTTGGGGGCCAGCACCTATCCCTACTAAGGGAGGCTCCAGATATTATGTTTCATTTATTGATGATTATACTCGTTATTGTTGGGTTTATTTGTTGAAAAAACGTTCTGATTTTGTTCACACTTATGTTGAGTTTCAAGCCTATGTGAAAACTCAACATTCTGCCATTATTAAATATTTTCGGGCTAATTTAGGAGGTGAATACACTAGTGGGGATCTTTCTGGTATTTTCAAAGTTGATGGTACAATACATCAGTTTTCTTGTACTGATACACCACAACAAAATGGGGTAGCCGGGAGAAAATATAGACATATTGTTGAGACCGCTAGATCTATGCTTTTGTCCGCTAGAGTACAAAGTGAATTTTGAGGAGAAATTGTCCTTACATCTGTTTATCTTATTAATAGGATCCCTACCTCTCATAATTCTGAAATTTCTCCGTATGCTAGACTATTTAGTCATACCCCACTATATTCCCATTTGAAATTTTTTGGTTCTACATGTTTTGTTCTACGTCCACATGCAGAGCGTACTAAGTTATCTTCTCGTGTCGCCATTTGTGTTTTTCTTAGATATGAGGTTGGACAGAAAGGTTATCGTTGTCATGATCCAGTCTCTGGAAAATTATATGTGTCTCGTAATGTTTCCTTTATTGAGCATGTTCCTTTCTTTTCCATCCCACTTACCTCACATGACAAAATCTGACCTCATTGATATTGATCCATTTGATGTTGATTGCCCATCTGATTCTACATCTATATCATTTGTTTCTTCTCAGTCTTCTGGCAGGTCCCATGACATTGATACTCATGGGACCTACGCCTACGCCTATTTCAGAACCTCTTGTGGTTGCAAATTCAGATCCACCTCGCTATCCTAAACACACTCCGCGATCTACTCAGATATCCGATTTTGATTATTCTTGCTATGCTCCATCATTCGCTTCCTTTCTAGTTTCTATTAATTCTCTCTGTGAGTCTACCTCCTACTCTGAGGCAACTCATGATCCTCTTTGGCAAGAGGCTATGAATGAGGAACTGGTTGCTTTGAACAAAACTGATACTTGGAATTTGATTTCTCTACCAACTGATAAGAAAACTATTGGTTCTCGATGGGTGTACAAGATTAAGACCAAGTCTGATGGTTCTATTGAGCGATATAAAGCTCGTTTGGTTGCAAAAGGGTTTTGCTCAAGAATATGGTATAGATTATGAAGAGACTTTTGCATCTGTTGCAAAGATGACATCTGTCCGGGTTCTTATTGCATTAGCCTCTGTTCGTTATTGGCATATTTCACAAATGGATGTTAAAAATGTCTTTTTGAATGGAGATCTTCAAGAAGAAGTCTACATGATCCCTCCACCTAGTGTTTCACATAGTCCAGGACATGTGTGCAGGCTTAAGAAAGCTTTGTATGGTCTCAAATAAGCTCCAAGAGCTTGGTTCGACAAGTTCTCCACTGTAGTATCATCTCTTAGGTTTATTTGCAGCTTTCATGATTCATCGTTATTTGTTAAGTCATCCCCTGCAGGTTGTATTTTGCTTTTGTTGTACGTTGATGACATGATCATTACAGGTGATGATATTAATGGTATTGCAAACCTAAAATCTACTTTGTCTGGACGCTTTGAGATGAAAGATTTAGGTCATCTACGTTACTTTTTAGGCATTGAGGTAGCTTATTCTGAGAAGGGATATCTTTTTCTCAATCTAAGTACACTGCAGATATTCGTGAGCGGGCCCGTCTCACAAATACTCGTATAGTTGACTCTCATCTTGAGGTTAATGCTCGATATACACCTACTGACGGGGATCCTCTTCCTGATACTACTTTATATCGTTCAATTGTAGAAGTCCTGTACTCACCATTACTCGCCCTGATATTGCATATGTTGTTCACATTGTCAGTCAGTTCGTTTGCTCTCCTACATTTGTACATTGGGCTGCAGTTATGCGTATTCTTCGCTATCTTCGAGGAACGATTTATCAGAGTCTCTTGTTTCCATCGACCTCATCCTTGGAGCTTCGTGCATTTTCTTATGCAGATTGGGCTAGTAACCCGACTGATCGAAAATTCACTACTGGTTATTGTGTATTTTTAGGAGATTCACTCATTTCATGGAAAAGTAAGAAACAAAATGTTGTTTCTCGCTCTTCAACTTAGGCAGAGTATCGTGCTATGACTTCTACTACGTGTGAGATTGTATGATTACGATGGTTATTGACTGATATGGGTGTCTCTATTTCCTCACCGACACCGATGTACTGCGATAATAAGAGTTCTATTCAGATTGCACACAACACAGTCTTTCATGAACGTACCAAGCATATTGAGATTAATTGTCATATTATTTGATATCATCTTCAACAATACACTCTATCCTTGCCATTTGTCTCATCTTCGATGAAACTTGCAGATTTCTTCACAAATGCACATACATTACAACATCACCAGTTCTTTCTTGACAAACTCTCGATGTTTCTCTCTACACCATCGCGAGCTTGAGAGGGGATGTTAACATTGTAAAGTCCCACATCAGTGGTCATAAGTTTTTGTTTTACTTTTAGACTATATAAAGGGATGTAGTTGCTCATGAACTTCTGAACTACTGATCACGACATCAATTTAATCAGTTACTCCAAGGGTCCTCCCAATGTCGATTATTATGTACAAAAAAAGAATGGGAGGGAATCGGTGATTGTTGTGAATTTTTTTAAGGGAAAGATAAACTAATAAAAATTTGTTTCGATCAGTGAATTTTAGTTTTAAAAAAAGACTCTGTCTATTTCTGTTTATTGCCAGTAAAAAGATAGTGTTTCCTAGCTAATGTTCATTTGCCAGTAATAGTTCTGGTTTACGGAATGATTTAGTGGCAGTTGATTTAATGCCATTAAACAATTGCCACTAAAAGTGATTTTTGTCGTAGTGATAAGGCACTCAGCAAGACCCCCTCTATATAGAAACAATTAACTTTGCATTCTCATTACAAGAGGACTTGCTAATTAATTTCCATATGTTAGCACTGACAAATAAGTCAATTAAACAACTATAGTACTTGGGGACTGGGTATCAAACTGTAAACACAAGCCACTGAATCAAAGTACTCACGTCCCAAGATTTACTTGGCCAGTGCAACTACAAGTTGTCATGGCAGTCAAGAGTGCCACATTGATTCCTTCCATCACCATCCCTTAAACAAGTTGATCACTACTTTAAAGTTATTGAATACAAGGCTAGCCTTCTTCACTAGTTCATAATTTCACATTAGCTAAATATTTCAAACAACAAATTTGCATAAAAGGGCAGCCCGGTGCACTAAGCTCCCGCTATGCGCGGGGTGCCGGGGAAGTACCGGACCACAAGGGTCTATTGTATGCAGTCTTACCTTACATTTCTGCAAGAGGCTTTTTCCACGGCTTGAACCACCCACGGCATCTTAGCTTCAGAGCAGCCTCACAGGAGTTCATTGGCACACACAGGTTTCTTCACAGGAATTTTATCAAACATAACTGCATTTTTGGTAAACAAAGATTTGTCAACAAATCAAACAAAGCAGAGCACATATACACGCTTAAAAGAAAACTAGATTCATGCAAAAGAGAGTGAATCACTTGGCCAAAAGTTGACAATTTGAAGTTACAGAGATGCACAAGGTGTTGGATCAACGGGAACACCATTCGGATGCATGGAAGAGAAGTTATGGAGAGCGAGAGCATTAGAACACATTTTGGCAAAAAAATGGAGGAAATTGAACTTAAAGGAAAAATGGAAATTAAACTTCCTATGCGTAAGACAATGTATCAACAGTGTGGTACGGAAGAACCATCCATAGACGAACATTATTTGCCAATTCAGTTATAAACATAGTGACCATAGCCATCTCTGCGAGTGCACGAACCACAGCATTTAAAACTGAACCATTTTCAGGAACCCTAACTCTTGGAGACTACAAACTCTGTCATCAAAATGAACCAGAAATGATATCGTATTACCACTACTGTTTGTGATAACAAAATAACCAAAACCACCAACTGTCATCTGTAAAGTGTCGAAAATTATAAGAAACTATCAATTTGATCCTTTACTTGAGATTTAGAAATAAAGTTCTAAC
This sequence comes from Przewalskia tangutica, assembly GCA_029844215.1. NCBI lineage: Eukaryota > Viridiplantae > Streptophyta > Magnoliopsida > Solanales > Solanaceae > Przewalskia > Przewalskia tangutica. The sequence continues at coordinate 2,303,288 of CM056731.1, read as the reverse complement.
TAGCGGGAAAGGGCCATATTTTACCAAAAAACAAGTGTGCCGAGAAGTGTGTTGTCTTTGTATAGCACACCAAGGGACAAGAAGATTATTAGGTGTGTCGCACCAGCAATGGAATACATAAAGAAAAGTTTGGTAAGCTCTCCCAGTATCTAGTATGGTGCAAAAGCAGTTTTAAGATTACAAGTGCCTTCAACACCCATTTCAAATCCACCATAAAAGATAACGGTACACTTATCAACTACAATTTTCAAAATCCTACTTGTTTAGATGTTAAGAGTCAATTTGATGATCAAAATCAAATGGGCTTAAATAAAGTATTATGTGCTTAAAAGTGGAAACTTCATTCCGCATCATGTGAAAGTAATTAAAATACTAAGCTATTAAAACAGTTATTGTAACTCATGCAGTCCTCAAATCAAATAACGCTCCACCAAAAGATTGCTTTTGTTGGGGACATTTCAGAGAAATAAAGGAGCACTGAGAAAGTAAGGGAAAAAACTTTATCCGCCTCTAACAAACACTATCAGTTCAATAAATATCCATATTTATGCATGCTAAGTTACTACTCTAATAGATAGAAAAATGCAATATTACTTGCAAGGAGCGAGAGCAAGACTTTGTTCGCTTTCCTTCCCAATAGAAGGTAGATGAACTTCACTGCCTAAATGATTTAGAGAATTCTTTGTTAATTTCATATGTATGTGCACCAAGTGTTCTTCTTAGCTATTGTTTTATATTAGGGATTGAAAAAAGTATCACAGACGCACAATAAACAGTGAATACAAATCAATAACTGAAATATAGATACTGAAAAAGGAAAAGGAATCTCAAACTACAACACTACTACCTCTGAAATTTGACGTTCTCTCATGAAATCAAATCCAATCAAGCAAATGTGAATAAAACTAAGAAAATGAATAACAAATCAAAGAACTACAACACAACAAATGAATAGAATCTACAACGAAATTAAATGAATGAAGTTGAACAAACCTACCAGACCGCCAGATCTGAGAGATCGTTGTTTCTCCTTTGTCCTGCACCAGTACACCGCCTTTCTCTTCATCGCTGATGAAAAACTTCAGTGCAACGATGTAAACAGTTTGATTCAGAGACAAACCGCGACAATCAACTGCTATGATTTCGATTTCGAGCTCGATTTTCTCTCGAAGCCACAAAAAACCCTAATTTTCTTCCTTTACAACTAAAACAAGCTCAGATCAGCTAATTTCACCAATCAAACTACACAAAACCTTAACAATTGAGTCGACACACATACGACACGCAAAATTTGTAAATAAACAAAGAAAGGATTAAAAACTTACCAGTTACGACCGAGGACTTCGTATGAGCGGTAACCTGTCGAAATTTCGGACACAGTATTCACATATATTATCGGAAGATCTGGATCTAAGGCATCGGAGACGACGATTAAAGACGGCATCGTTAAAAGATAGAAAAGTTGAGAGATGGCGATCGATGGAGGTATAAAGATGAGATGAGCAGAGGCATTTGAGAAAAATGATGAGAACTTTTTTTTTTTCTGTCAATGATCGATTATTAAGGGGAGGCTGTGCACTAAGGTCAGCTACACAACTTATCTTGCATTTCTGCAAGATCACGGGCTTCTTCCAATGTGATTATTTTCTACAGAAAAATAAAGGGAGGGAGAATCGGTGATTGTTGTGAATTTTTTTGAAGGGAAAGATAAACTAATAGAAATTTGTTTCGATCAGTGACTTTTAGTGTCTATTTCTGTTTATTGCCAGTAAAAAGATAGTGTTTCCTAGCTAATGTTCATTTGCCAGTAATAGTTCTGGTTTACGGAATGATTTAGTGGCAGTTGATTTAATGCCATTAAACAATCTCCACATTGTGGATTTCACTGGGTTGTTGTAAACAATTGACACTAAAAGTGGTTTTTGTCGTAGTGACAAGGCACTCAGCAAGATCCCCTATATAGAAACAATTAACTTTTCATTCTCATTACAAGAGGACTTGCTAATTAATTTCCATATGTTAGCACTGACAAATAAGTCAATTAAACAACTATAGTACTTGGGGACTGGGTATCAAACTGTAAACACAAGCCACTGAATGAGAGTGCCACATTGATTCCTTCCATCACCATCCCTTAAACAAGCTGATCACTACTTTAAAGTTATTGAATACAAGGCTAGCCTTCTTCACTAGTTCATAATTTCACATTAGCTAAATATTTCGAACAACAAATTTGCATAAAGATAAAATTAGTTTCCATGTAGAGAGAATTTGATCTGTGTAGAGGTTTAAAAATCGCATCTTCATTACCAATGCAAGGCCACCACCCACGACATCTTAGCTTCAGAGCAGCCTCACAGGAGTTCATTGGCACACACAGGTTTCTTCACAGGAATTTTATCAAACATAACTGCATTCTTGGTAAACAAAGATTTGGCATACAAAGCAGAGCACATATACACGCTTAAAAGAAAACTAGATTCATGCAAAAGAGAGTGAATCACTTGGCCAAAAGTTGACAATTTGAAGAGTTACAGAGATGCACAAGGTGTTGGATCAACGGGAACACCATTCGGATGCATGGAAGAGAAGTTATGGAGAGCAAGAGCATTGGAACACATTTTGGCAAAAAAGTGGGGGAAATTGAACTTAAAAGGGAAAATGGAAATTAAACATCCTATGCGTAAGACAATGTATCAATATATGTAAGGATTTTGAACTACTTAATCTGTCTTAAAGATTTAGTAAACCCGTTCTCACACTCGGGTAAGGTATTTGATTGAATTATAAAAATATCCAAATTCTAACCAATAAATCAGGCAATATTTCAAGTAATATCTTGGCCAAGTAGATAAGTTCAATGGTTTCAGCACTTCAAGATAAATATTATCTTCAAACATTTGGTAAGAGAAACAAATGTGGTATCTGTATTCAATGAAGTAGTGTCATTGTGAGTAAAAAAGCACCAAACTTTGTAGTGCTAAACCTCACTTGACTTCTAACTAATCAACTGTACAAGACGGATCTACTACTTTTGTATACAAAATTGTGAGACCTATAAAAAGGAAAAATGATCTCAACTCTATCCTTAAATCCTAAACTGAGAAGTAAGATCAATGAATGCATCCTCGCTACAGGGAATTGTGACTCCACCCATTGGATGATCAAAGCCAAATTCTTCCTCTGCTTGACTTAGCAAATCTAGAAATGAAGGCTGGCTCAAGTATGATATGGGTATCACAAATCTCTTCCTCTGCTTCTCCCCGACATAAACAGCAAAATGGCCCTTGGGAACATCCAAGGATGTCGATGACTTCTTGATTATACGAGGAACACGGATAGCCATGGTCTTTTACTTAAGATTAGCAATGAAGAGAAAAATTTACTAAAGATTCTGAAAGCTTTGAGTAGTTTTCTTGTTTTGTGGAGAGTTGTGGTGGTGGCAACTTCTTAAAACAAGTTTATATAAGCAAACGGCAAGTCACAAAATCTCATGATTTGTGGTGGCATCAGTGGAAGACAATGATATCTCAATAACCACATGGTCCTGCCTTCCAACTAACTGACATGATTAATTACTTTAGCTCATATAAGTTCAAGAACACTAGGTCGTACCTTTTTCCCATTAGGACTAAAACATACCGCATAAGCAAACTCCATGTCCATTCATGTAAGAACTACTCCCTCTGGTTTTGACTTGGCACAAAATTAAAGAAAATAGAGAAGACTTTTGAATCTTGTGGTCTTAAATTAAAGATATGTTGAATGTACAAAAATGACATTTACTCTTATGGTCTTAAACATGTCATGTGGAAAGTTGGAATAAAAGAGTTGCCAAAAAAGGAAAGAATCATTCGAAACGGACTAAAAAGGAAAGTAAGACAAACTTTTTGAAACGGAGGGAATATAAGAGAAACAAGCCCAATCAGACTTAAGATTTTACTGGTGAAGAGGCATTTGATGCACTGTTGATTGACAATAGCAGATGAAGTATCACATGGTTTTGTTGTCCAACTCATTGCCAACAATTTATGACTTTAGGCCATTGTGCCTGAAGATCGGCAGGCCCCACTGTTTCTATGACATGGTAGAAAACACAGGATCTTTACAAATCAAATTGATAACAATGGGTGATCGTCCTGTAATTATGCAGGTCCGGACCACTTGGTCAGCAGTTAGAGAAAAACTTACTCGCACTATCTGACAACTTGTCTGGTCCCTCATGCTAAGTCATATGTAGGATCAACTTTCCAGACTAGAATTCAATTACAATTACCTAAGCTATTTCAGTAAAATTTCAAAACAGTAGAGAAAAAAAGATGTTTACTCACTATTAACCCGTTCCGCATCTATAGTTTCCAAATTTCCACTAAGAATCCAAATGTTATATATTAGAGTTAATTAGCTTACATATGTTTTAATCAGCAGCAGAAATGTTGAAGATCTTGAATCGAATGATAATGTATTGAACGTTCCAGGTGTAGGATCGTTTTGTTTATGATATCAGACTCATCCATTCTGTGTTCTTGCCATAAATGGCATTAACAACAGAAATCAAACAATGAACTAAATATGAATACCGCATATTTGATTAGTGCTAACTAGTAAGCAGGGAGCTTTACTTGAAAGTAGAAGATTTTTTCACACTCGTATGCTACACAGGTAATGGGAAAGCCAAATGGTAAATACAGTAGCTCTTATCACATCTTCAAAATACTTTTTTCTATCGCATTCAGTTCCACTTACAAAACCAAAAAGTTGATCAAGAATATTTATTATGCAAGGAATTACTCCATCAATACATGGAATTGATTAGAACCATAGAAGTAAAAAAGTTCATTACTTCAATTTCTATTGAAGTAGAAAAATGTGATGAGGATAAAGGAATGACATCCATTTATTATGGATCTAAATTCATTAGTCTACCTAGTCAGAGAGTGGTAACTCTCCTCACTAACAGAAAACTATTGTTTCTTCTAACTCCTGAACTGTACACACTTGAGATCCTACTTTAAAGATTTGCAAAATTGTGTAAGCAAAAATTGGGAACTGGTTAATGTCCTTCTCACTTCCTCAAGTGACATGTGAGAGCAATGAACACATCCTGCAAGGAATTGTGAGACCACCCATTGTATGATCGAAACCGAATTCTTCTTCAGCTTGACTGAGCAAATTTTGAAATAAAGGTTGACTCAAGAATGATACGGGGATCACATATCTCTTCATCTGCTTCTCCCCGACATACATGGCAAAATAGCCTTTTGGAACATCTCCAGATGTGGAAGACTTCTTGATTATACGAGGCATATGAATAGCCATGATCCTTTAGTTTAAATGTGTATGAGCAAAGAAGGAAAAGAAGAATACTAAAGACCTCAAAAGAAGAAAAATATTCTTTGAATGCTTTCAAGTGTTGCTGAGAGCTGTGGTGGTAGTAGGGGTGTTATCGGTCCGGACAGAGAACCGGACCGATAAGGTTTCGGTCCTGAGTCCAGATCCGGGACGGTAAGAATTTTCCGGGTCGGGTTCCGGGGCCCGGATTTTTAAAAAAAATTGAATTTCCAATATTGAAATTGACATTCTCGGACACATTACCACGAAATTTGGACGTTGAAATCTATTGTATATCGCGAGATATTTAGCTTTGAAAAGGGGAAAAACGTAAAGATTTGAAAAAGTGAAATTGATTGGCAAGACGGACGTTTTTTGAGAAATCAGCAGCTCCAAATCGCTTTGGCAGTTTGTCCGGCCCTGTCTCGAAAAAATACGCGAAATCAAAAAAATAATTAGGTGAAACAGACGTACGAGCGCAGAGTTATGACCATTTAAAGTTTCACCAATTTACAACTAATTAGAGCTGCCGGGGGGTGGGGTGTTACCGGGTTACCGGTCCGGCTCCTTATCGGTCCAGGTAATTTTTTGATACTCGTATCCGGACCGTTAACTTTTCGATCCGAGTATCGGTCAGGGTTTACCGGTCCGGTTCTCGGATAATTATCGGGAGTATCCGGACCGCTAACAGCCCTAGGTGGTAGACACTCTTTAAATGTGTTTATATAGGCCAAATGGCAACTCAGAGAATCCTGCTGATAGTGAAGAGTTATTTCGTGGGCACCCCAGTAGACTATAGCACCTTAAGTAACATGGTTTTGTCTTCCAACTAATTGTCAAATATTGACAACTTTAGGAAAAATTAGCTCAAGATAAGGCCCTACCTTTTCCCTGAAGTTGGAACATAGCATGCCTCACAATCAAATTGCTAAAGAAGAGATGTATCTTTGAGTGATTAACATAAAACTAGACATTTCTTGTCATTAACATAGTTTTCTAAGCAATTATTTATATATAAAAAGAAAAAGAATGAAGAGCCGAAGATTCATCACCAGAAACAAATAGAACAAAGGAACAAGAGCACTGAAAACTCAATTGGCTAAAGAATGAATCTGAAGAAAATTTCATTTGCTAAGTATATATTTTCGACATCAGCTACTGAAAATTACATTCAAAATTGGAATCTACTGCTAGAGCTGACAGTAGCCCCTATATCTAATTTTCAGTAATATGGTACAAATAACGAGTCTTTCCTAATTCCTCTACTGTACAAACTGAATATCCTGTTCTTTACAAAGCTGCAAAAGGAAACACCTCAGATCCTACTCAATCGAGAAGTAAGATCAATGAACACATCCTCGCTACAGGGAATTGTGACTCCACCCATTGGATGATTAAAGCCAAATTCTTCCTCAGCTTGACTAAGCAAGTCTTGAAATAGAGATTCGCTCAAGAATGATATGGGGATTACAAATCTCTTTTTCTGCTTCTCCCCAACATAAACAGCAAAGTGGCCCTTTGGAACATCTCCAGTTGTAGACGACTTCTTGATTATACGAGGCATACGGATAGCCATGGTTGTTAAGATCTAGATGAAAAATAAGGGAAGAATTAATAAGGACTCTGAAAGCAGAGAAAAGCTTTGTATGGTTTCAAGTTTTGCTGAGAGCTGTTAAGGTATACCCTTCTTTGGATGTGTTTATATAGGCCAATGACAAGTTGTCAAACCCCACTGATGTGTGAATAGCCTATCCAATAAAAAGGGGCATTCTGTGGACACCAGCTAAAGACAGTAGCACCTGAAGTATCACATGGTTTTGCCTTCCAACTCTTGTCATACTATTTATAGAATGAGACCAGTCTAAAAGCAGAAGGTCCCACTGATGTTCACAACAAAGAACAGATGGAAACTTCATCTTCTTGAAAAATGGTTTAGCTAAGGACCACCTCTAGCCATTTTTTGATGCTAAATCAACACGTACTTGTCAGATTCCAATGATTGATCACCAAACGCGGATCTATGAGGGAATGTACTGAGAATTTTAGACGAAAACTTGATCATCCATAACGCCAAAGCGATGGCTAAGGATACAAGTTGTTTTTTATGACCAAAAACTATTTATGGTTCCAAGTGGGTAGTTGAAGACTTAGAGAACATTTATAAAATAGTCAAAGTGACGCTTATTATTATTGGATATAATAAGAATTGTATAAGGTTAGACTATTTCTCCAGTTTCATATATCAATAAGAAGGTCGTAGGTAATGCAATGTTTGTGGTCAAAGAAAAACAAAACAAACCAGTGTCTACTTGTGTTGAGCATTGGTGGACCTCAGCACTAATTTTGTAGGGAACAAGAAGAGAAGAATGCAGAAGCTTATCTTCGATCTGGTGAGCAATTATGATAGTAGAGTAGTACTCATCCAGAAGAAGAACATGCTGGCTTAAATTAGTCAAGAAAATCAATTGACGCAGTGCACCTTTAAGTGATCAAATTATATATATCTAACAACAAGGTGACTTCGAACAGCACTTTACTAGGAATCTAAATTCCTATACCAAATTTTAACATTCTAAGTAAGTATTAATGAACAGCCAGAACTATGGCCTGTATGGTACTAGGGGACAAAGACCACAAAAGGTACAGTAAAACTAAATGAGTTCTAGAGAGTTGGAAATAGCCTCTGAGTGCTCAATGAAAATAATTTAATCAGGTGACTCAGAACAACAGGCTTCTTAATGAGCAATGGGCCTAATTCATCCTTCGGCTATATTTTCAAATGATAATTTTAGCAGCCACACAAAACCATCAACTCTTAGCAGTTTATATGAAGAGCAGAATCAACAAAAAGCAGAAAGCTAAGAAATTGATTTAGGCAAGTCCATGAATATTTCAATTCTTGGATGATTCTAATTTTTTGTAATCAAAACTTTTAAATGGTTTGGTCCTAGCATTGGGTAGTTTGTTCATTATGTGGTATCAGGCGACAGAGCTATAAAACAGAAGAGCATAAACCTTCTTGGTTGAGCCTGTCACACATGGCTTGCCAAGTGTGGTTTACATGGCTGACGTGGTTTGCAGGCTACTGCGTCAGTCCGGGGTTTACCCTGTGCGCACTCGAAAGAGTAGCGGCTGCGGGTTCCTTCGTCAACAAAAAAAAAAAAAAAAAAGAAGAGCAACTCACAAGATGTGTAGGTTGATAATGAACATCAGCATGGAAATGAAAGATGATGCCTTTTTCCTTGATATTTTTACATTTTGCTGTCATTATGTATAAGCTTGGGGAAAAGGAAATCTGATTCAAAAGGAGAAAGCAGAAAAGTTAGTAATATTTTAGTCCTGATAACAGCAATTCTTTTAGACAGTGAGTTGAGTAACTGTACCCTTAAAAATGGTTTTGCAGTGTTAAGAAATTCACTTGTTCTCAGCCTGCTACTGCTCTCATTTTCTAGGTGAAGAAACTATGGCATGGTGAAGCATTGTTTTGCAGTTTGCTCAATCTTACTAGAAATTCAAACTTGGGGCAGCACTTTCCGTGTAAGAAACCTCATTATGAACATTCCATCTCCATCAAGAAGAGTCCCTTATCACATTTTTCAAAATATATCATGAGTGACCGAAGTCCTCAGACTGCATCGCTAATACCTTGAACCATTTTCAGCTGAGCAACATGAATCCATGCTTAGGAGAATGTGGCTTCGATATAATCAGCATCTTTAACTCATCTTGTGACGTCTACCAGGCTATTGTCACTGCCTTTCTGTAGGCCCTTCTCTGTTCCCTTGGTTTCTCATTCTCATTCCACACACTATTCCTAGCATAAATTTTCGAAAGCAAAAATTAAACCACGTCATTTAGAGGGTCCAACTGGAGTACCCTTTGAGAAGCTAACTTACTGATTCAACATTGCCAAAATCACTTTAAGCACTCACCAAGACCCCCTACATGGAAACAGTTAACGGTAAATAATGGATTTTGGGCCTAACTCAACCCCAAAAGCTAGCTTGTAGGGTGAGGATTGTCCAAGTCTATATAAGGAGTTCATGTTCTCATTCCATATCCAATGTGGGACTCTTAACACTCCCCCGCACGCCCAGATCTTGTTAACTGGAGCGTGGATAATATAATTGTTGGGTTTTGATATTGGTGAATGGGAAATGATGGATGAAAATTAAAGGGGGTAAAAAGCTCTTTTGTCCCACATCGAAAAAAAAGAAGGAAAGAGAGGTGTATATATTACATTACACCTTCTCTAGTTGCTAAAAGGGTTGAGAGGGCAAGGACCCCTCGCGCCGTCGTCGTCGCTCGGCTTCGGATTCGGATTGATAATCTTTTGGACAAACGTTTCTTTAATTAATTAATTAATTATTTAATTAAAAATAAATCCAAACGAATCGACCCAAGACCCGCGACCGACCCGTCCGGTTTAAGTCCTTTCTTTTCGAATTTCCCTCCAAAATTTTGGTGACTATTCTGAATGGTTGCAAACATTCAGAATCAGTACCTCCAACAACTATCAATTCATTCAATACGAATTTCTTCGTCTGAAAAAATTCTCTCTTCCTAAATCTGTGTGATATACTACCGTTGAGTGGTTCGCTGCTACCGGAATTTGGAGTACTACTATTCTGGTAAGATAATCGTTCTATCCTGGGAGACGATATTCCATTAACCTCGAGTATTGTGAGGGGAATAATTTTCTTAAGGACACACTTTGAACTAAGTGGGCTCGATTATATTATGAAATTATTTTTTCTTATTCCAAACATATTCTGTTTATTATACTGATTTCAATTAAGTATTTTTTATACTGTGAAATCTGTTTTTACTAAGTGTTTAAACAGATTGTGTTAAAACATTATTTTGGCCATATACAGATTATTATACCAACAATCTTAAGGAAATTATGTTTATTTTATTTTAATCTGTATTCTGGTTTGGAGATTAAAACCTGTGTGGTTTTCTACTCCGTATGAAATTTCATATTCTAACTTGAAGACATAAAAACTTCGTTGGATTATTAAAGTCCAGGAAAAAGTGTTTACCAAAAGAAAAAAAAAAGTGTTTTTCTTGTATGTTGTTTGGAGACTAAAACCTTCGGATTTTCTATTCCGGTTGAGATTAAAGTTTTCATAACTTTCTACTCATTTGGATACTTGATTTGAAAATATAAAAACTTCATCAAGTATACAACATACAATCTACTGCACTTCGTTTCAAGCAATTTTGATTCGGTTTGAAGAAATAAGATCTCCACCGTTGTGTATTATATTTGTTGCTATCAAAATTGATTCGGTTTGAAGAAATAAAATCTTCACCGTTGTGTATGATATTTGTTGCATGAAATACGTGAAGATTATTTTCAAAGGTAGTAAGAATGAATTTGACTTACTCATGTGATACTTGTACAACGATTTGAAGAACATAAAAACTTCATCGTTCTGCTTAAGGAGATTAAAACTTGTGTAGTTTTCTACTCCATATGAATATTAGTATTCTGACTCGAAGATATAAAAGCTTCGTTGGAATACTAAAGTTTCATAACTATACTGCGATTTGAAGAAATAAAATCTTCATCGTTCAAATTACGATTTGAAAAAATAAAATCTTCATCGTTTAAGTTTCACAATTATACTCCGATTTGAAGAAATAAAATCTTCATCGTTTGAGTCTGTGATTTAATTGTTATTCTGGTTTTATTAAGTAAAACAGTTTGTCGATTTGACAGTGACAAACAAATAATGGCAATTGATATGAATGATCTGTGTGCAATGCTGTTGGAGTGCAATTTGGTTGGAAACCCAAAAGAGTGGTGGCTTGATTCTGGTGCCACTCGACATGTTTGCGCTGCAAAAGAAGCATTTGCAACCTATGCTCCCGCAGGACCCGAAGAGGTACTGTTTATGAGAAATACTGCAACAGCCAAGGTTGAAGGATATGGGAAGATACTTCTGAAGATGACTTCCGGCAAGGTCCTGACTCTCAACAATGTTCTGCACATTCCAACAATTCGGAAGAATTTAGTTTCAACCGGACTACTCGTCAAGAACGGGTTTAAGTGCGTGTTGGTTAGTAAGAAAATTGTAATTAGTAAGAATGATTTATTCATAGGAAAGAGTTACCTCACCGAGGGCCTTTCAAACTCAATGTAATGGTTGTTGACAATATTAATGAAAATTCAGCTTCGTCTTACTTATTGGAGTCAAATGATTTATGACATGTTCGTTTAGGACATGTCAATTACAAAACCTTGCGAAAATTGATTAATTTAGAAGTATTGCCTAAATTCGAGTGTAACAAATCAAAATGTGAAATTTGTGTTGAATCTAAATTTGTTAAACATCCATATAAGTATTGATAGGAATTCAAATCCTTTAGACTTAATTCACACAGATATATGTGATATGAAGTCAATATCATCTCGTGGTGGGAAAAAGTATTTTATAACTTTCATTGACGATTGCACTCGACATCAAGTATGTGTATTTGCTTAATAGTAAGGATGAAGCAATTAATGCATTTAAGCAATACAAGAACGAAGTGGAAAATCAATTGAATAAAAAGATCAAAATTATTAGAAGTGATAGGGGTGGAGAGTACGAATCTCCTTTTGCAGAGACATGTTGGGAATATGGAATTATTCATCAAACTATCGCTTCTTACACACCACAATCAAATGGAATTGCGGAAAGGAAAACCGAACATTAAAGGAAATAATGAATGTCTTACTAATTAGTTTTGCCATCGCAGAGCTCATGGGAAGCTATCTCATACCTAATCGAATACTCAACAGAGTACCCAACAAAGAAAACACAATCTATTCCATATGATCTATGGAAAGGAAGAAAACCCAACTTGAAATATTTCAAAGTGTGGGGTGTTTAGCGGCGTCCAAGTTCCTATGCCCAAAAGGGTAAAATCGGACCAAAAAGCGTGGATTGTGTTTTTATTGGCTATGCTACAAACAAAGAAAGCTTGTCGGTTTTTGGTTCACAAATCGGACAATCCCGAAATTCATGTTAATACGGTAATTGAATCAGATAATGTTGAATTCTTTGAAAACATCTATCCGTATAAAACTGAATGTGAGTCGTCAAGTGAAAGATCTAAACGACCGCGGGAAGAACCAAAGGAAAGTATACCAAGCAAAGAGGATCCAAGGCGTAGCAAACGTCAAAAGACATCTACTTCTTGGACTGCACTTTGTAACATTCTTGCTTGAAAATGAGCCTCAAACATTTAAAGCAGCAATGTCATCTTCTGATTCAACATTTTGGAAAGAAGCAGTCAATAGTGAGATTGAATCAATTTTAAACAACCATACATGAGAATTAGTTGATCTTCCTCCTGGAAATAAACCTTTAGGATCAAAATGGATTTTTAAAAGAAAAATGAAAGTTGATGGCACTATTGACAAATATAAGGCAAGACTTGTGGTCAAAGGTTATAGACAAAAAGAAGGCCTTGATTACTTTGACACATACTCGCAGAATGAGAATAACATCTATTCGGTGTTAGTAATCGGCGTCAGATATGGTCTTGAAATCCATCAAATGGATGTCAAGACAGCTTTCTTAAATGGAGAATTGGAGGAAGAAATTTACATGGAACAACCTGAGGGTTTTGTGGTTCCTGGTAAAGAAAGGAAAGTGTGCAGACTTGTTAAGTCACTTTATGGACTTAAACAAGCACCCAAACAATGACATGCGAAATTTGACCAAACAATGTTGATAAATGGATTTAAAATTAATGAGTGTGACAAATGTGTTTACATTAAAAATACTCCAAATCATGAAGTCATTGTTTGTTTGTATGTTGATGACATGTTGATAATGAATAAAAGATATTGTCGATGTAAATGCTACGAAGCGTATGCTCGCTAGCAAATTTGACATGAAAGTCTTAGGGGTTGCTGATTTGATCTTAGGAATTAGGATTCATAAAACTCCACAAGGTCTAGCATTATCACAGTCACAGTCACATTATATTGAAAAAATACTTGACAAGTTCAAGTATTTAAATTTCAATGTTGCAAAGACTCCAATTGATGTAGGTTTTGCACTTCAGAAGAATGAAGGTGAAAGTGACTCACAATTGGACTTTGCACGAGCTTTGGGAAGTTTGATGTATATTATGAATTGTACACGACCAGATATAGCATGTGCTATAAGCAAGCTGAGTCGATTCACGAGTAATCCCAATCAAACTCATTGGATGGCAATGAAACGAGTCTTGGGTCTGGCTCTAATACCATGTAAATAATGGATCTTGGGTCTAACTCAACCCCAAAAGCTAGCTTGTAGGGTGAGGATTGTCCAAGTCCATATAAGGAGTCCATGTTCTCATTCCATATCCGATGTGAGACTCTTAACATTAACTAATCGTTCTTGTTACACCAGAACTTGCTAACTAATTTCCACACATTTTGCATGACAATGGGTCTAAGGCGAGCTTAAATGGAGCGGCATGGTCAGTGAGGATTCATATATGATATAACCAACCCCAACTTTCTTGGGATTGAGGCGTTGTTTTGTTGTTGTTGTTTTACACTGGCATGTCCAATAAAAAGTCTACTAAACAACTATAATGCATTTGCACATACAGGTTCTTCACAGGAATTTCATCGAACAACTCAGCGGCATTCTTGGTAAACAACTTATATAAATCAAACAAAGCAGAGCACACATACACCGACACACGCTTAAAAACATATTCATGTAAAAGGGCATGAATCACTTGAACCAAAGTTGATGTTTTGAAGACAAGATGAATATGTTACAGAGATATACCTATAGCGATCAATGCGAACACAATTTCGATGCATGAAAGATAATTGATGGAGACTGGAGAGCGAAGAGAATGAAATATATTTTGTTAATTTTGGGGAAGATATTGAATGTCATATGGATCATTTGCATTTTACCCCTATTTTTGAGTTGGTCACTAATTTTTGCCCCGCCAAACAACTTTTTCACGACCATATATTTTCATATCATAATATCTACAAGTTATGTTTCAAGCCTTAAAAAATTATGTCCGCTAGACATATGTTTGATTTTGAATGATAAAAATTAAAGACCAGCCCATTTGATATCACATCAGTTTGATATGGTCAGATCAGAAAAAAAAAAATCAGATCAGAAGAAAGACAATCCTATTATAATTGATTCTTCTTTTTTTCATATCCAATCCCTAGATCGACTAATTTAAATTTGTGCGTGCTCACTACCGCAATTTTTTCCATTTTCTAGAGTTATATCATAGAGTTAGGGTCTGTTTGGATTGGCGGTGGACAAAAGTGCTTCTGTCAGGAGTGATTTATGTTTGGATGCAACAATGTAAAAGTGATTGTTATCAATAAATCATGTTTGGATAGTTTTGATCAAAATTGTTTTTAAATGTAGAATTACCAAAATGAACATTTAGTTAATACATATAAATAAAAATTACTTAAATATTAGTAGAATATTATTACAATATTAATTTAAAGTGCAAATGGTATTTAAATATTATTACAATACTAATTTTGCATGTACTCTATAATTTGATTGCAGACTAAGTCTCGAACGTGATCCATCTCTGATGAAGAAGCTACATTAAAAACCTGTGATTGTTCAAAATATAATGTATTATAGTAGTAATATTCGGAGTATTTGAAAGAAGACAATAGAAAAAGAAAGGATAATACTCGTATAATCGGACAACATTAGGATGTTTGAGGAGTTTAAAGTTCTAATCTGCAATTACACATAAACAAATATCAAATTTAGTAGTATGTTTGATTTTTTTAAATTAAAACAGAACATAAGTAGTATATTTGATTTTTTTAGTAATTATTTCTAGATATTTAATGAGGGTAATGAAAGTTGTATATTTAGATTTTTTTTTTAATAATTATTTCTAGATATTTAAAGAGAGTAATAAGTTGTATATTTGATTTTTTTTTAGTAATTATTTCTAGATATTTAAAGAGGATAATGAAGGTGGATAGAGTTGTTTATGAAAATTAAAGATGGTAATAAAGGAAATGGTAAAATTCAAATTGAAATAAATTGTAGAACTGATGAAAAACCAAACCAAATACGCTAATTTTCATTATTTTCACGAAAGTGTGACTCTAAACACTTCTGCACTCCATGCTCAATCCAAACATACACTTAATGTTCATATATCATTGAAGACAATCCTGTTATAATTGACTCATCTTTTTCACATCCAATCACCGACTAATTTAAATTTGTGTGCCCTCACTGTCGCAATTTTTCCATTTTCTGGAGTTATATCATTGAGTTAATGTTCACATATTACACGAGGTAACTTTCCATCTTAAATGAGAATATGTGTTTGGTATGGATTATGGTGTTTTTCAATTTCTCTTATACTCGGTTGGTCAAATATGTTAGAAAATATTTTCTCGTAGGAAAATAAATTTCTTAAAAATGAGATGACTTTTACTCATTCACTCTGAGCTTAAGATAAGGTATTGAATATCTAAAGATAGTGGTCCAGTGACCATTACCAATTTGTGGCCCAGGCTGATTCGATTCTCATGATACGTTTCTCCAGATATACTCGTATTAAAGCTTAACCGCGGGCATATTGCGGTGTGGGTTTGATACTCCTCGCATAATCCCTCGCTGGGCCTGACCAGTAGATTGATCCGTTGGTGGCGATCGACATCGAATGCGCGCACATCCCGCGATTTACGGCGGTGGCGGCTAAGAACGGTTCCATTCGCCTCCAGAAAGATAAGATCTTGCGCAGATTACTAGCGATATGAGATACTAAGGTCACCCCGAGATCTGGATTATCAAAAAAAAAGATAAGGAATTGGATGACTTGTTAAATTCTTTCACAACCCCCTTCACCTACATGATGTAGGCTACATCAATCAAATATTCAAATATCAAAGGATTTTACTATTATGCACTGATGATGTACAGATTTTTTTTTTGTTGCCAGATTAAAATGATATATAATGAAGTTATAAGGTAAGTGTCTAAAGTAATCCCTGATTTGGTAACATAAAAAATCAACTAAATAATCTACTATAGCAGACTTATGTTTACGCTGACCTTTATGTAAGTTAAAAAATCAAACAATGATGGAAATTATATATTAGAAGCTGAATTGTTTAGCACTTCAAGATAAATGTCTTTGCGACACATTTAGTGAGAGAGAGAGAATGTGGTATATGCATTCTTTGAATTAGAGTCTTTGTGAGTCAAATAGCACCAAACTTTGTGGTGCTAAACGCCTAAACCTCACTGAGCTTCTAACTAATCAACTGTACAATATGGATCTCTTGCTTTGGCACACAAAATTGCGAGACACCAAAAAAGAAAAATGAATCTCAACTATACTCTTAAATCCTAAATTGAGAAGTGATGTCAATGAAGATGTCTGAGCAAGGAATTGTGACACCACCCATTGGATGATCGAAGCCGAATTCTTCTTCTGCTTGACTCAGCAAATCTTGATATGAAGGCTGGCTCAAGTATGAGATCGATATAACAAATCTTTTCTTCTGCTTCTCGCCGACATAAACAGCAAAATGGCCCTTGGGAACATCCAAGGATGTCGATGACTTCTTGATTATACGAGGAACATGGATAGCCATTATCTTTTATTTAAGATGAGCAAAGGATGAAAAGAAGAATTACTAAAGATCCTGAAAAGCTTCAAGTAATTCTCTTGTTTTGTGGAGAGTTGTGATGGTGGGAACTTCACCAAACGTGTTTATATAGGCAAATGGAAAGTCATAAAATCTCATGATTTGTGGTGAAGAGCCATTTGGGTAGGGCAACAGTTAAAGACAATGATATATCAGTAACCACATGGTCCTGCCTTCCAACTAGTTGACATGATTAATTGCTTTAGCTCATATAAGTTCAACAACACTAGGTCCTACCTTTTTTATCATACAGGGAACAAAGGATCTCTCAGAATCAAATAAATATTGGTGCTGCCTTATGATGATTTCTACGAATAAAACATACCCCAGATGCAAACTGTGTCCAAAAAAAACTATTAAGAGAGAAAAAGTCAATAATATGTAAGATTTCACTGGTGGAGAGGCACTTGTTGCACTGTTGATTGACAATAGCACATGAAGTATCACATGGTTTTGCTGCCCAACTCATTGTCAAATATATATGATCTTAGCCATTGCTCTTGAATATCAGCAGACCCCAGTGTTTTTCATGACAAGATAGAGAACTGAGGATCTTTAGAGATCAAATTGATAATAACAAGTAATTATCTTGTTATGACTCAGGTCAGGACTACTTGGTCTGCAATTAGAAATATTTTTTTTGCCTTATCCGACAATAGAATGTTTACTAGCTATCAACATGTTTATGTCTGTGTTTCGCAAATCTCCATTAAATTATGAGTCAGTCAAAACATTAATAATATTTTCAGAAATTTGAGGCATACTCAAGAAAAGTATAGATAGTATATCTTATTGAGATTTAATTAATTTACATCCATTTTAATTGCATTGTTGCACGCAGTTCTTCCACATTCCTTCGGATCTAGTACATGTTGAGTTATATTTCTCTGTATGATGGCCATTACCAAGTGCATCTAACTTCATTTGAAACCACAAAGTGTAAATATCATTTTACCAATTTAATGAATTAGTCCACTTTAGATGACTAAATTCTAGCTTATTCTGATCAGCAAGCCATGAGAGTTGAGAAAACAAAAAAAATCTATTGAAATGAATTGATTACATTCAGTATATGGAACAGAATGGAGCCATAGAAGTAAAAAGTTTCATTACTTCAATTTCTATTGAATTAGAAAAATGTGTCCTTAGTCTAGCTAGTGTATCTTCCAACTGTACACAGTGGAGATCCTGGTTTACAACTGTACCAAAATTGTGTAAGCAAAAAATCGGGACTGGTTTCCTTCTCACTTCCTCAACCGAGATGTGAGATCAATGAACAAATCCTCACTGCAGGGAATTGTCACACCACCCATTGGATGGTCGAAGCCGAATTCTTCCTCAACTTGACTAAGCAAGTCTTGAAATAAAGGTTCACTCAAGTATGATATGGGAATCACAAATCTCTTTTTCTGTGTCTCCCCAACATACACAGCAAAATGGCCCTTGGGAACATCTCTAGTGGTGGAAGACTTCTTGATCATACGAAGAATAGCCATAATCTTTTAGTTTTCGTATAGATGAGAAAAGAAAAAATTCTAAGGAACTCAAAAGCTTTGAATATTTTGAAGTTTGCTGAGAGCTGTGGTGGTAGATACCTCTTTGAATATGTTTATATAGGCAATGGCAACTCATACAAACACTGCTGCTGATATGTGTTGAATAGGAATCTGTGGGCACCATCAGAAGACAATGTCACTGAAGTATCACATGCTTTTGCCTTCCAAGTATTGAAAATTTTTGCACTATTAGTTCACGAACAATAGGCCCTACCTTATTTTGAAACTTGGAACAAAGCATTAATCACTATAGATTTTTTTTAAGAAGAGATGACCTGGAGCTTATTTATGCCTGGACCACTAGGATGAAAAACAGGAGAATATTTCCATTAACATGCATTTATAGTAAGCACTATCATGGGAAACACAAAATGATATCAATTACTATCCCGAAACAAGCAATGTGAAATGCTTCGTTCAAGGGAAACAGGCCCGACCTTTTCATTGAGCTTAGAGCAAAATATCTCTCACAATCAAATTGCTAAAGAGTTGTACCATTTTATTATGTATCCCTAGATACACATCCAACTCGTATATATGTTAACATGATTTTGTCACAAGTGTTATTCCTTAGAAAATAAGAAAATTTATATGACCATAAACTTCCAATACCAAGTGCTTCCTATCTCAGGACTTCGACTTGATCCAAAATATATGGGATCTCCATATATTTTCATTAATTGGTCTGAAAGAAAATATATGTGGAGGTTTGGGAAGTGGTACTAAGATTGTAAAATTGCTGCTGTGCTATCCCATCGACAATCATCACACTATCACTTATCGTTCTACTTGTAATCAAATTGAATATACATAGGAGAAGGCCACTCATAGGCCACCTTTTCAGTGTGGTGATTGACAGACATTTAATTTCAGATCATATAGATGAAGAGATACCCCGCCAAGGAAGGGGTATGGTCTGCGTACATCCTACCCTCCCCACTGGGTATGTTGTTTTATAGATGAAGAGAGAGAATGACATCATGGCAATAATAAGTGGTAAAAATTACTTAATTGATGTCTGTGGAAGATCATATAGCTTTACCTTCTGTTTTCTTTTGTGCAGTACTTATAATTTGAGCTCATTTTGGTGAATAATAGATATGGTCATACTTTCATGACTATATCATCAATCAATATTAGATGTTTAGAAAAATTTAAATGCATTTGATCACGTTGTTAACTAGTAGTTTGGCAATAGGAAAGCAAAGCTCTTTCACCTTCGTAATTGCCCATTTCAATAGTTATCATTCTAGTAGAAACACAGTTAGTGACTGCAAGTTTGGACTTTAGAGATCACTTAATTCAGGCTCATATTTGTCAGCAAACCACGTTACTCAAGCATACGGAATCATAAGGAT
Source organism: Przewalskia tangutica (assembly GCA_029844215.1). Lineage (NCBI taxonomy): Eukaryota > Viridiplantae > Streptophyta > Magnoliopsida > Solanales > Solanaceae > Przewalskia > Przewalskia tangutica. Next base: position 2,283,369 of record CM056731.1, on the reverse strand, counting down.
AAAAAAATACCAAAGCTCACTGAATGGAACCATCAAGTGGAAGAAGGTTCAATACTTTCAATATCTTTGAAGTAGAAAAAGTAAAGAGTCATTCATCTCTTTGACATGAATAACAATCAGGGTTTGTAAATATAAGTTCATTAATCTACTTAGTCAGACAGTGTAGCTCATTCTAACATCAACTACTATTTCCTCTAACTACTTAACTGTACAGACTGTGCTTTACTCTTAAAAATTGTGAAAGCAAGTTTCTGTTTCAGTTCCTCAAATGAGAAGTGAGGTCGTTGACGATGTCCTCTTTGCAGGGAATTGTGAGACCACCCATTGTATGATCGAAACCAAATTCTTCTTCAGCTTGACTGAGAGTCTTGAAATAAAGGTTGACTCAAGAACGATATGGGGATCACGTATCTCTTCTTCTTCTGCTTCTCCCCGACATACACAGTGAAGTGTCCCTTTAGAACATCTCCAGTTGTGGAAGATTTCTTGATTATACGAGGCACACGAATAGCCATGATATTTTACTTTTTATAGATGAGTAAAGAAGGAAGAGAAGAGCTAATAAAGACCTTGAAAGCAGAACAATATTTGAATACTTTTCAAGTGCATCAATAGTTACTTCTACATAGGAACTCTTTTAGGGAACCACATAGAGTAAATACAGATATACTGATAGATGCTTTTAGAAATAAGTAAACTTAAAATAACTTTTTTTTTCATATCATAAATCATTTAATCAACTTTGCAGATCGATATTATCCTGAGTTTTTCAACTGATCGAGAGAAATCTAATAAATCAAGCTAGAGATTTGTTTTAAAAAGAGCAAAAACGAAAACTCTGATGAAGTTTGAATTTGTGAACTATGAATGTTACTTATTTGATACGTTCAAATTTCTGCTGCTGATATGAAGTTCTCTTTGCTGTCATTGCCAAAAATATTTCATATTCAGGATAAGTTCACAAATAAAGTGTCTTCTTTAGAGTTAACATAGACTTTAGCACTTTAGAATCCAATTCCCATGTTATAGAGAGAACGGTGTCATTTAAAGAACTTTGTTAAACAAGAATACTGATAAACTAAATTGGATAACGAATGAGTCTGAACAGATTTCATTTGCTAAACTACTGAAATTACATTTAAAATTGGCCCCCTCTATCTTCTTTTCAGAGATATGGTGTAAATAATGTGTATTTTCTAATTCCTCTAATGTACAAACTGAAAATCCTATTCCATACAAAATTCTGAAAGGAAAAGCCTCAGATCCTATTCAAGTGAGAAGTAAGATCAACAAACACATCCTCGCTACAGGGAATTGTGACACCACCCATAGGATGATCAAATCCAAATTCTTCCTCAGCTTGACTAAGCAAGTCTTGAAATAAAGGTTGGCTCAAGAATGATATGGGGATCACAAATCTCTTCTTTTGCTTCTCCCCAACATAAACTGTAAAATGGCCTTTCGGAACGTCTCCAGTCGTAGAAGACTTCTTGATCATACGAGGCATACGGATAGCCATGGTTGTTTAAGTTCAGTACAGATGAGAATAAAGAAGGGAAGAATTAGTGAGGACCCTGAAAGCAAAGAAAAGCTTTGTATGTTTTCAAGTTTTGGTGAGAGCTGTTATGATAAACCCTTCTTTGTATGTGTTTATATAGGCCTATGGCAAGTTGTGGAATCCTTGTGGTGTGCATTGAATATGCATTTTCTATAGGCACCAGTTAAAGATTACTTGTGTAGTTGAGTTTTGTGGCGGCACTGTTTAGAGACAATAGCACCTGAAGTATCATATGGTTATGCCTTCCAACTAATTCTCATACTATTTAGACTTTGAAACTATGTCTAAAAGCAGAAGGTCCCACTGATATACACACCAAACAACAGATTCATGAAACCTCATCTTCTTGAAAATAGTACATTTAGGGACCACCTGGAGCCATTTCTTGATGTTGAATCAACAAGTTGTAGTCACCATTCTTATGATTGATCAGGAAAGGGGAATCATTGAGGGCATATCCTAAGAATTTTAGACAAAATCTGATCGTCCATAGTGCTAAACCGATGGTTCAGATAAAAGTTGGTTCTTATGACAAAAATAAAACTAGATTGTTATGGTTCCGATTGGTGCTGCAGTTGAAGACTTAGAGACTAGAGAGTACTTATAAAATAGTCAAATTAGGATGATTATTCTTGGAAGTAATAGAGAATTGGATAATGTTAGAATATTTTTCCAGTCTCATTTATCGATAAGGTCACAGGGCCTGCAATGTTTTCTGGTCAAAGACGAACAACACCAACCAGTGTCTACTTGTGTGTTGGGTGACACCCTCAGCACTCATTTTGTAGGAAACAATCAAGAGAAGAAATTTCTGAAGAATACAGAAGCTTATGTCTAATGTGGTGAGCAATTTGATAATGAAGGAATACTAATCCACAAGAATAACATGCTGGCTTAAATTTTATCAAGAATATAATCTGACATAGAGCACCTTGAATTGATCAGATTATACAAAGATAATAATGAGCTGACTTTGAACAACACTTTCTCAAATAGGAATCCAAATTCATATTCCAAGCTTAACATTTTAAGTATTTATTTATGAACAGCAGCACTATGGCCTAATAAACTAAGACCAAAGATTTGCTTCCCTTCAAGTTTACGCCACATTTATTCAGTTAATACAATTGAAAATTTAGTTTCCAATTGATTTTAGGAGATGATGAACTCTTTCATTGGGTCGAATCCTATTGCAGCTGATACTCTGCCTTCCCTGAAATACTGCAGACCATTAAGCTGTCCATTGTCTTAAAGATTTTAGAGTAAATGTATTGATTTGGTATCACAGCGAACAAACAGTAAACCCGTGTGAGTAAACCCATGCTCACACTCCTTAACGGAAGGTATTGGATTGAATTATTAAATTACTTCACATCTTTCACTGCACCTACCAGAAATTCAAAAAAGCAAAATATCCAAATATGTCCCACAAATCAGGCAATATTTGTATCTTAGCCAAGTGGAGAAGCTGAATTGTTCAACACTTCAAGATGGACTTCTCTCGGATATAGTTGTGTTTGGATATGAGTTCATTTGGATAAAATTGTTTGTGAAAATTAAAGTCTTGTAAATCCAAAACCAGTATTTCAATATTCCACTTAAAGTTCACATACCGGAATTAAGTATTTACAGATACCCATTACCAAACTAGTGTTTGCAAATACTAAAGTTTAGTAATACTGAAATATTTGCTTGAAGTTGGATAATATGTAGTTGAAGTTGAAAAAACGAGTATCTGAAGTTAGAAGTTGAAAAAAGAGTATTTGGAAGTTCAAATTGTGTTTGGACGTGGATTTCACTTGGAGACTGCTTTGTAAGTAAAAACAAATATTTCACAAATCGTACAACGAATATTGATCTGCAAATAATATTCAAATAATGTTATATCTGTATTCTTTGTATTTTAGACTTTTTTGAGTCAAAAAGCAACAATCTATTTCTGGTGCTAAGCCTCACTTAGCTTCTAACTAATCAACTGTACAAGACGGATCTCCTACTTTGGCATACAAAATTGTGAGATCTCAAAAAAGAAAAATGATCTCCACTGTATCCTTAAATCCTAAACTGAGAAGTGGTGTTAATGAAGATGTCCTCGGGGCAGGGAATTGTGACACCACCCATTGGATGATCGAAGCCAAATTCTTCTTCTGCTTGACTTAGCAAGTCTTGAAATAAAGGTTGGCTCAAGAATGATATGGGGATTACGAATCTCTTCTTCTGCTTCACCCCAACATAAACAGCAATATGGCCCTTGGGAACATCCAGGGATGTCGAGGACTTCTTGGTAATACGAGGAATACGAATAGCCATGATCTTTTAATTAAGATGAGCAAAGGATGAAGAGAAGAATCACTAAAGATTCTAAAAGCTTTGAGTAGTTTTCTAGTTCAGTTGAGAGTTGTGTTGGTGGCAACTACTCAAAACATGTTTATATAAGAAAATGGAGTCATAAAATCTCATGAGTTGTGGTGAAGAGCAATTTAGGTTGGGAATCAGTGAAGGACAATGACAGATCAATTACCACATGGTCCTGTCTTCCACCTAATTGACATGATTAATTACCTTAGCTCATATAAGTTCAACAACAATAGGTCCTACCTTTTTCTCATATGGAACAAAGGATCTCTCAGAATCAAATCCATGGAAATGGATGGTGCCTTGTGATGATCTGTGTCTGGAACAATATCTATAACTACTCCAGATGCCAATCACACTTAAAATTTCACTGGTGAAGAGGCATTTGTTACACTGTTGATTGACAATAGCAGATGAAGTATCACATGGTTTTGACTTTTGTTGTCCAACTCATTGTCAACTATTTATGATTTTAGGCCATTGTGCCTGAAGATCAGCAGGCCCCAATGTTTTTAATTACAAGATAGAAATCACAATTGATAACAATGGGTAATTGACTAATTGTCAACACAGTTTCTTTTGAGATCAAATTAATAACAATAGGTGATTGTCTTGTAATTTTCAGGTCTGGCCTCTTGGTCAGAGATGTCTTGTTGTTAACAATTGTACCAACTGATATATTAGGTCATAAATGGACTAATTGAGAGTTCAAATTCAACAACACTACAATTATAAACAAATTTACTGCAATACTATATGATAACTTGTTTGGTCCCTCATGCTAAGTTACTATGTAGATCAACTTTCCAGATTAGAATAACTCAAGTTACTTCTACAGATTTTGAAAAATGTTTCCAAATAGGAGAGAACAGAAATGTTTATTGGCTAACAACATAAATTATGAGTCAGTCATAACCTTATTATTGTCAGAAATTTGAGTTAATATTCAAGAAAATTGTAGATACGATATCTTACCAAGAGTTAATTTTCACCTGTTTTCTATTGCACTCAGTACTAGTGATCATAATGTAATCAATTTGAATGGGTTATGCCACTTTAGAAGACTAGATGATAGTTCATTCTGATTAGCAAACCATGAGAGTTGAGCAAAAAAATTCTATTACAAATTTGCGATTAATTGACTACATCAATATATGGAATAGAATGAAATCATAGGAGTAAAGAGGAGGTTCATTACTTCAATTTCTTTTGAAGTAGAAAAATGTGTCCTTAGTCAAGAGACAAAGGAATGACATCCATTCTGTATGGAGTTAAAACTCATTAGTCTACCTGGTGTTTCTTCTAACTACTGAACTGTACACAGTGGTCCTGCTTTATAGCTCTACAAAATTGTGTAAAAAAAAAAAGGGGGGGGGGGGGGTTTAATTTCCTTGTCACTTCCTCAAGCGACATGTGAGATCAATGAAGAAATCCTCACGGCATGGAATTGTCACACCACCCATCGGATGATCAAAGCCAAATTCTTCTTCAGCTTGACTAAGCAAGTCTTGAAATAAAGGTTGGCTCAAGAATGATATGGGGATCACAAATCTCTTCTTCTGCTCCTCCCCAACATAAACAACAAAGTGGACTTTAGGAACATCTCCAGTTGTAGAAGACTTCTTGATTATACGAGGCATACGGATAACCATGGTCGTTAAGTTCAATCTAGATGAGAAAATAAGGGAAGAATTAGTGAGGACCCTGAAAGCAAAGAAAAGTCTTGTATGGTTTCAACTTTTGCTGAGAGTTGTTATGGCAAATCCTTCTTTGTATGTGTTTATATAGGTGAATGACTAGTAGTAGAATCCTACTGATGGGCACATGATTTTGCCTTCCAACTCATTGTCATACCATTTATACATTCGAGACTAGTAGCAGAAGGCCCCACATATTTCCACAAGGCATAGTTGTTGTTATAAGGTCGTAGGCCCTGCAATATTTCTGGTCAAAGAAGAACAAAACCAATCAGTGTCTACTTGTCTTGTGCCACTGCTGAACATAGGGGTGTACAAAACCGGACCGGACCCGGACCGGAAAACCGGACCGGACCCGGACCGGAAAACCGGACCGGACCCGGACCGGAATGGACCGGACCGGTCCCCGGTCCGTCAAAATGGTGGATTCCGGTTTTCCGGTCCGGTCGGGGTAAAAACCGGAATTTTCCGGTCCGGACCGGAATGGACCGGATTTTTTTTTTTAAAAAAAATTGAATTTTCAATATTGAAATTGACATTCCCGGACACATTACCATGAAATTTGAACGTTGAAATCTATTGTATATCGCGAGATATTTAGCTTTGAAAATAGAAAAAACGTAACAATTTGGGGGAAAATTCAAATTGAGCGGGAAAAAAGACGTTTTTAAGAAAATTGGCCTGGCCACGGTTTGACCACCCCCGTATCGAAAAAATACGCGAAATAAAAAAAAAATAGGTGAAACGGACGTTCGAGCGCAAAGTTATGATCATATAAAGTTTGATCAATTTACAACTACTTTACTTTCTTTTCTCCCTACCTATAATTTATGTCGATGCTTCAGAAATGTCCAAATTCCAAATAGAAAATAGAAAATATAAATGTGGTGTGTAACTTTAATTAATGAGTAGTTCGTATACGAACCAAGTACATTTGGTGGTTTTCTTTAAGTTAGTCATATTAATGAAATAAAGTATATTGAAGGATAAGAAAAAAAACAAACATATTTAATGAGATTGATAAACGAAGACATTGTTAAAAATTTATAATTTATAAATTGCATTTAACAAAAAAAAAAAAAACCGGTCCAACCGGTCCAAAACCGGGACCGGACCGGAATTTTCCGGTCCTCGGTTCGGAAAATTTCTGGATTCCGGTTCCGGTCCGGTCCGGTTCTGAACATGGGTGGACCTTAGCACTATTTATTTAGGAACAATCAAGAGAAGAATGTAGAAGCCTATCTCTAATATGGTGTAATTGACTGGTACTATACCACAAGAACAATATGCTGGCTTAAATTTGTACAAGAAAATCAAATGACAGATCATATTGGTGAAGAAATAAATAGTACCTAATTATAGTACTCAAAAACATCCTAATAATAGGTGGTGAAAGACATTTGATTAATATCCATATGAAAGACAGTAGCACATGAAGCATCATATGACTTTGCCTTCTCCGTCCTCGCGCAGGACTTATAATTTAAGACCATTTTGGTTGCATATGAAGCATCATGACTTTGCCTTCTCTGTCCTTGACTCCTTGTGCAGTAATATAATTTAAGACCAACCAAATGATTTAGTTATTGACCATCTGGACTACTAAAGATACCCCTGAGACATCTCGAAATTAGCACTGTAACAGTGGTATGAATACTAATCATGAGAAAGCACCTCCAGCAAATGCGGAGTACATAATCATCATTCAAGAAAGATAGAAGCTGGACAAAATTTGATAGGTGAATGTCTGTTTGGAAGTACTCAGAGACAGTCGCAAATGAAATAGTACCTAAATACTTTTGATCAAAAAATTACTTCAAACTATATAACTCAAAATTTGTCGTAAGAGGCAGGTCTATTGATTCTTATAACAAACATAAGAGAAGCTAGGAATTGAACCAATAAGAGTATTAAGAACCTCGTAGAAATGGTTTAGTTATTGCTTTATGTAAAATAATATTCTAGCCAGCATTGTAGAAGTGAGATGCAAGGCCTTGTCAACTGACAGCTCAGACTAATTGCTCATTTATTCTAAAATTAGCAAACGTTGAAGCCTTATAATTCCAAGCAGTAAGTGGAAAATGACTTTAAAATAGCTATCTAGACATGCAAATCGGATCAACAACAAACATCAGAACATGAAGCAGTAATCCCTTTTTTTGGGAAGTAAAGGGATTTCATATTATTTCATACGGAAGGATGCCAAAAAGCAGTCATAGATTGTTACATATGATGTTGAAACAACCTAACAGCAGTCAATTGTCAAGTCTAGGCTCTGATACCAGCAGCATTAAAAAAACGCTCACGTGCCTTCTTAAAGGTAAACTATGGGACCAAAACTGAAGTCATTTCTTCGGACTTGTAGTTACCAGTTTGGATAATATTAAGGACTCCCTTATTATTCAATGGCCACGAGCAACATACGCAAGAGAAATTGCAGCAAAAAGTGTTGTTGCTGAAGATAACATGGTCCAGAAATTCTTCTTCTTTTGTGCTTGTGCTACTGAAAACTGCAAAAACTCAACCTGTCTCTCCATCTCCTCAACTTTGATCTCTTTACTCTTGATTGCATTCTTGATCGCCTCCAACTCTGCTTCATAAGGCTTGACATCTTCCCCGTTCATTTGTTTTTCCCCATTTTCTCCTTCACCATTCGAGCAGATTGAATCTGCAGCGGTCCTCAAAGCATTCAAGATTTCCTCAGAATTACTATTTGCCAACTCAACCTTGCACTGCATAGCACTAATTTTCTTCTGTGCTTCACCAAGTGAGGTTCGCACACAAGCAATTTCCTTGTTCAACACTTGACATTGAGTTTCCAACTCTGTCTTTTCTCTAACAACGTCGAGGTAATCAGCCTTGGTTTGCTCAACTTCCTTAACAGTTTTTTCAATGTGCTTCTCCATTTCTTCAATCTGTTTCTTCATGTTCATACCATTCCGCTCCACATTGGCAAAACACTTTTGTATCTCATCCTTCTCAAGGGTAACTTGCTCGAACGCAGCCTTATACTTACCAACTTCAGATTCCAAATTCTTCACCTTCTTTTCTTGACCATTGCAAGACACCTCTAATTTCTCAACAACATCCTTGAATTCAGCTAATTGTTTCTGCAATTCAACAATTTCAGTCTCCCTATTAACTTTAGCCTCTTCCATCTCATTCTTCTCTGTAACCGTTCGTTCAATCTTTTTCTTCTGTTCATCTAATTGCTTCAATGCCTTGTCCAATTCCTTCTCAACAAAACCCTTTTCTTCAATCAAGCTCTCGACTCTAATCTCTTTCTCGTTATTTCCCTTTACTAGTTCGTTTATCTTCTTCTCCAACTCATCTTCCTTACTTAAACCTTCCAAACACTTCTTCTCTAACTCAGCCAAACTTTCACGCAATTTCGCCTCCTCCTTTTGCGAACTCAGCACCATATCATTAAGACCAGTGACTGCATTTTCCAACTCACCATTCTTCTTCACTTCTGCATTTCTCTCCACTTCGACCCCTTCTTTTTCCCTAACAATCCCATTAATCTTTTCCTTCAGTTCTTCAATCAACTTACTCGAATCCAACAAGTTATTCTCGACCAATTCCTTCTCTATCACCAAAGATTCAATCTTTCCTTCTCTATCCTTTATTTCCTCTTTAACAGCATCGCATTCAACCTTTAATTTCCCAACTTCTACTTCAATCTCCTTCTCGCGTTTCTCAGTTTCTACTAATTCCACTTTCAATCTATTCGCTTCCTCTTTTTGAACGTCGAGTTTCTTTTTCATTTCATCCTTCTCCTTACGAATCTCCTCCGAAACATTCCTCTCATTCGCCACCTCATCACTAATATCATTCACTTTCTTCTTAAGCCTTTCAATCTCAATTTCCTTACCAATCAACACATTTTCAATCTCACCCTTCTCTCTCAATACATCAACCATTTCTCTCACTACACTACTCAGTTTTCCCTCAACCAAAACACTATGTTCTTGAAACCCTTTTCTTTCCTTCTCAAACACCTCAGCATAGCACCCAACCTGAACATCAACAAACAAAGACACCAAATTTTTCTCAATATCTAACTGAATAACCTCTTCACTCAACTGAGTCAACTCGATAGTCAACAGGTTTTTCTCCGAGTTAGACTTTTTGAGTTCCGATTCCAGACACCCTTTTGCCTGGATAAGTGAATCCACTTGTTGCCGTTTCTCAATAGTCTCTTTAAGAAGCATGTTGTTGAGGTTCTTGAGGTTTTCAAATTTCTCAGAAGCTTCTTCCATTGCTGCTGTAGTGGAGTGATTGTTTTCTTTTACTACCTCTTCTTTGTTGGTGTTGTTTTGAGGTTGTTTTACTTGAGGGGTCACTTTCTTTTTGGCCATTGTGTGTTTGGAATATTTGTGGTGGCTTTTGATTTGATTGAAGATATGAGATGAGATAAGAAGATTGAGCGGCGTAAGAGTAATCTAGGGTTTTAATTTGAAAATCTGCACGGCGCCTTAAGTTTCTTTTGAAAATTTCGAGGCATAAGGTACAACAACTTATTTTAAATTTTTTACATCCATAACCACTTGGAGGTGAGTTCTGTGTACATTATATCTTTTTCATATTCCACATTGTGAGATTTCACTATGGATGTTGTTGTCGTAACCACTTTCAGAATTAAAATGACTTATATTATAACTTAAGAGTTAAGGATCAAAAATACACCTAAAATATCACTTTATTTTAGTTTTCTACATGATAGTTGAGGTGTTTTATTAACTAATTGGTCATAATTTAAATAAGAAACTCTCGCAATTGATAGTTCACATCGAAAACATAAAAAAATGATATTTAAGATGTTTTTTTTATCCTTATTTTTAAATTAAAATAAGTGGATTTTGAATTTCAAATATAGAAAGTAATTTTGAATCAGTATGTGGATGTTGTTGAAAACTTATTTTCTTCTTTTAGCAACACTTGTCATCATTTAAAAATTAGTACTATTATTATTATTATTGCAAGTTTTAAAACGTGGTTCTGAATTTCAGATTAACTGCAGTATAAAATAAAATGAAGCATGTCAAGTATTTCTTGGTCAAGACCCTAAAACTAAATGAAGCATGTCAAGTATTAAATGAGGGTTACTTATTTTCAAAGTCACAAAACCCTAAGAGAGAAAGAAAAGGACAAAACTCAAACACTTCGATTATGTCGAGGAGGTCTGAGATTAAAGAGCAAGTCAGAATTGGGCCTCTCAGCACCAAAAATAAATTGTACAGCCCAACATATGATTATACAAAATAACCTTGGCCCATCTGAATAAATATACAGCTACGTGTACAACTGTATACATTCTTAGAACCTTTTAGCATAGTATATGAATATTCTTCAGTTAGAATGTTGTTAAGAGGACAACTAATAGCATTTAGACAAATATCGTATAGGATTTAGATTTCTTTATTGCTAAATTTCATGTACAACTATAAGGGGGCGTTTGGTTCGGGGTAAACAGGAAAGGGAATTGAGGAATGAAATTCTCCTTGTTGTTGTTTGTTTGACCTTATTTCTTTATTTCCTTTACCCATTTTCCACTTTCATTCCCTTTTCTTGATTCCTCCACCCTCCTAGGTATTTGGATTCTCTTTCCTCAACCCGGACTCTGGACCACACCGGACCATCCAGAACCAAACATGTAGGGACAATCAATGTAATTTCTTTCCTTTCCATTCCTTTACTGGATTCCATTCTGTTTACCCTACGCGAACCAAACGCACCCTAAATACATTGTAAAGGATACAAGTGATATACAAGACAATTTTTTCACATGTTCTTAACAATCTCACATGATATTAGAGTAATAATCAATTCATACAAATCAATAATCATCGTAATTCTGAACTAGCACACTTAGCACCTATCATAATAGAAAGAATGTGGTATTTTATATATGCCTTGAGAAACTTATGCACCAGAGGACAGATATCATCAAAGCTGCTTCACGATTCGCTCAGATGGGTCTAAACTAAATCAAGCAGATCCTTCAATTCAGCTACATGAAACTAAGTTTAAAGTATTTATACTATAATACTAAGTTTGCACTCACATCCACTGTTCTTGATTTGAACTATATGTAAAGTTAAATTTTAAGTATCTATATTAAGTTTGAACTCACTGCCACAAATTAGATACAAAATCCTAGATCCACAAATGTAGCAAGAACTATACACAAGTTAAAACATGTAAAAGGGGTCTATAAAAATCATGACTTGACTCATCAATTAGAAGAAAACAAGAAAATAAACCGACAAACTCAATAAAACACATAAACAGTTGTATAACAGATGCTAAAATAACATACAATAAAGAGGCAATAAACCACTGAACTAGCACACTTAGCACCTATCATAATAAAGATTGTGCTTATCAACATGATGTAGAGTCACACAAGGGGCCATCATTTCATTTTAGGATCAACAAATCCAATTTCAAAGGCAAGAGTTTAGCAACAAGTATGTCTGAAGCAATGGCTACTGAAAAAACAGGACCAGAACTTCAATATATTGAGGATAACTGGCTAGAAATGGCACAACTCAAATATACTGATCTTTAAAAAAAACATGCTTAAACAGTGTAATAACAGTGCAACATAATCTCAAACTAAGTTAAGACTTCATTGAGTTGCTGCATATTTGTGTTAATCTTCTACTTGAAGATGCTCCCCTTGCACCCTAGAATTTAAATCAAATGTTAGAAAAAAGACAACAATAAAATATTAGGCTGAAATGCAATATTAAATAATACCCATGTTGAAAATGTAACTTTTACAAACAAAATCGTCTAGAGTCCATTTGTTGAAAATGCTTCACAATAACATCATCGCTAATAGTATTTAGTACATCTCTTTCTATAAAAGTTACAAGACGATCATTTAATCATTGATCGCCCATCTTATTACATAGTTCCTGTTTCACATACTTCATAACTGAAAAAACTCGTTCAACACTTGCAGTTGCTACAGGCAAAATCAAAGCTAACTTCAGAAGCAAATACACCACATGATATGTTTCACTTTTACCTGTTTCCACAAGAAGTTTAGAAAGATCTGGTTGCTCAGAAAATAATGGGTTACTTCGAACATCTTCAATATAATTTTGTATCTAGTTGCGCATAATCACTTCAGGAAAGTTCACAAAATCATGTGGATATAATTCCACCATCCTCAACAATCGAGATCTGTCAAATGCTGCAAATGATTTTAACGGACTCAAACATGCAACACAATGTAAAAGCTCGATGGTTCTTGATTACCCAAAATACTAGTATTTGCTTTATATTTAGGACGCTTTTCATAATAACGTTGCATCCTAATTTCCTAACAAATAAATTTAACAGTTCATTTAGAAACAGAAAATGAATGTAAAATAAATAAATTTAACACTAAGCCCTGCTGCTGCAATGAATAAAAAGGAGACGATTTAAGCAAGACGACGTCATTTAATAGTCAAAACGTAGATATAGCAAGATGACGATTTAAGCAAGATGATTTTGCAAATTGACGAACTTCATCCACAGTCACAGACCACATCAACCCTAAATTTCTTTTCAGTTCCAAACTTCCAATGTTTAATTTTCTTTTGACTTTCCAGAAAAAAGAGGGGTAATAGAAGTTTCAATCACCCATAACTAAAAGGATATTTACCTGAGAGGGGCGGCTGCTGAATCGCTACTTTTGGGTAAGAATGAATCGCTACTTGCTGTAATCAGTAGACGTCTCCATTATAGTTTGTAGACCAAGGGTTTAACACAAGAATGAATCCCTAATTTCTAAGAATGAATCACTTTTGGGTAAGAAATAAGAATCCCTAATTTCGCTATATCAGTAGGCATTTAAGAATGAATCGCTATTCGCTACATCACTGCTGAAGTGGACACAATTTAAGCAAAACGACGTCGTTTTGTTATTTATCAAAACGAAGAGGCTAACACCAAAACGACGTTTGATAAAAAATTTAAAAAAACTGGTGGTGCAACTGCACCACCATGGCTACTGTAAGTCCGCCACTGGCCCTACCTCATCCTCAAATTTCTTACCTATCCCCCCACCACATTCTCAAATTTCTATTTTTTTTATAAACAATTTATAAAAAATATGAATTTTTTTCATACCCCTCCCCTCCCCCGCCCTACCCATACCTACCCCTCTACCCCACCTCATTCTCAAATTTCTATTTCATATGTTTTTTACTTGTATAAAAAATATGGAATTTTTTCTTACCTCCCCCTACCGCCCTAACCCCACCTACCCCATCCTCAAATTTCTATTTCATATTTTTTGTTACTTTTATAAAAAAAAAATATTAAAAATATGAAATTATATGTTACCTCCGCCCTACCCCATCCTCCCCCCGCCCCTACACACCTACCTCATTTTCAAATTTTTATTTCATATTTTTGTTACTTTTATAAAAAAAATATGAAATTTTATCTTACCTCCACCCTACCCCCTCCGCCCTACCTCAATCTCAAATTTCTATTTTATATTTTTTTTAATTTTATAAAAATATGAATTTTTCTCTTACCCCCAAACCCACCCCATCCTCAATTTTTTTTTTTTTTTACTTTTATAAAAAATATGGATTTTTTTCTTATCTCCCCCTACCGCCCTAACCCCACCTACCCCCACCTCATCCTCCAATTTCTATTTCATATTTTTTGTTACTTTCATAAAAAAAATATTAAAAAAAAAAAATTGTACCTCCCCCTGTCTCACCCCACCGTATTCTCAAATTTTTATTTTATATTTTTTTACTTTTATAAATAATTTATAAAAAATATCAATTTTTTTCTTCACCCCGCCCCTATCCGCACATACCTACCCCCTTCCACCTCCACCCCACCCTATACTCAAATTTCTATTTCATACTTTTTTTGCTTTTATAAAAAAAAAAAAAAATCTTAAAAATATTATTCTTATTTTTAAAATAAAGATATGGAAAAATCAAATATCATACAAAAAAAAATAACATCATAGGAGGTAAGTTTGAAATTTATAAAAGCAATAGGTCATATTGGGCAAGTTGGGTTATGACCATCATTTAGCCCATCTTGACCCCATCTTAGCCCAGGTAAGTTTTGGACGGGTTGACATTGACTCATCTACAACTTCAGCCCATCTTGACTCGCCCAACTTCAGCTCAAACGACCCATCTTACCCCCTACTTGGAACTGGTGTAATGATATGGTGACAACTTTATTGTTGAATTCACTGTCAAAAAGAAATTGCAGACAATGTCATCTACTCAAGAACATCAAAAGAACTTTGGATAAGTTTAGAGCACAGACTTGGAAAAACAAATGGTGCTAAGCTCTTTCATCTCAAGAAAGAACTTAGTAGGTTAACACAGGGCAACAGTAACATTGTTGGGTATTTCACAAAGCTTAAAAGGCTTTTCTGCTTTTACACATAGTTTCAAAGCTAAATAGTATGAGAATTAGTTGGAAGGCATAACCATGTGATACTTCAGGTGCTATTGTCTCTAAACAGTGCTGCACCAAAACTCAACCACACAAGTAATCTTTAACTGGTGCCTACATAATGCCTATCCAATGCATACAGTAGGCTTCTACAACTTCTCATTGGCCTATATAAGCACATACAAAGAAGAGTTCACATAACAACTCTCACCAAAATTTGAAATCACACAAAGCTTTCCTCTGCTTTCAAAGCCCTTACAAGTTCTTCCCTTCCTTATTTGCTCATCTATTGAACTTAACGACCATGGCTATCCGTATGCCTCGTATAATCAAGAAGTCTACTACAGCTGGAGACGTTCCAAAAGGCCATTTTGCTGTTTATGTTGGGGAGAACCAAAAGAAAAGGTTTGTGATCCCAATATCATTCTTGAGCCAACCTTTATTTCAAGACTTGCTACGTCAAGCTGAGGAAGAATTTGGCTTTGATCATCCAATGGGAGGTGTCACAATTCCCTGTAGCAAGTATGTGTTCGTTGATCTTACTTCTCGCTTGAATAGGATCTGAGAGTTTTTACATTAGAAGAGTTAGGAAAGACACATCATTTATACCATATCTTAGAAAATTAGACAGAGTGGGCTACTGTCAGATGCAACAGTAGATCCCAATTGAATGTAATTTTCAGTAGTTTAGCAAATGAAATCTTTTCAGAGTCGTTCTTTATCCAGTTGGGTTTTTTAATAGTAATCTTGCTGAACAATTTTTTTTACATGGCTCCATTTTCTCCATAACATGGTAAATTGAGCTCCTGTGATGCTAAACTCTATGTTAAAACTCTAAAGAAGACATTTTATCTGTCGCCTTATCCTAAAACACTGAAATATTTTGGCAATGACAACAAAGAAAACTTTAATCCAAGAAGTCACATGAATAGATTACACTCCACCGTACATTTTCGTTCTCTGCTCTTTGAAAGCAAATTAATCTGTGGCTTGATTTACTAGAAGTTCTCTCTATCAGATGAATAACTTGGGATAGTTCTGATCTTCAAAGTTGATTAAATCATTAGATCAACGTATGATATGAGGACCAAAAATTGTTTGATTTAAGTAACTTATTTCTAAAAGCTTTGATTAGTAGGACTCTATTTACTCTATGGTTCCCTAAAATAGAAGGTCCCACTGATACACACACCAAACAACAGATTCATGAAACCTCATCTTCTTGAAAATGGTACATTTAGTGACCACCTGGAGCCATTTCTTGATGTTGAATCAACAAGTTGTAGTCACCATCCCAATGATTGATACATACCCTGAGAATTTTTAGGCAAAATCTGATTGTCCATAGTACTAAAGCGATGGCTTAGGATACAAGTTAGTGCTTCAGTTGAAGACTTGTACAGTACCTATAAAATGGTCAAATAAGGATCGCTATTATTTGAATAGTAGAGATTAGGATAAGTTGGAATATTTCTCCAGTCTCATTTATCAATTAGAAGGTCCTAGGTCATGCAATGTTTCTGGTCAAAGTAGAGCAAAACCAACTTGTGTTTTAACACTGCTGACCGTGTGTGAACCTCAGCACTAATTTTGTGGAAAACAACCAAGATAAGACTCTAAAGTTGGAGAAATTAACCCGCAAGGGTAGCCAAGTTGGTGTAGCAGTAGAGCGCGGGACCGCAAGGTCATGAGTTCGATCCCCTGCATAAACCTTATTGGTTGAGTCTGTCACACATGGCTTGCCAAGTGTGGTTAACCGGCTGACGTGGTTTGCAGGCTATTGCGTCAGTCCGGGGTTTACCCTGTGCGCACTCGAAAGAGTAGCGGCTGCGGGTTCCTTCGTCAAAAAAAAAATAAAGTTGGAGAAATTATGATTATGAACAGGTAGTAATCCACAAAAATAACATGCTGGGTTGGCTTAAATTTATCAAAAAAATCAACTGACTTAGTGCTCCTTGAATTGATTAGATTATCTAAGGAGAATAATGGATCGACTTTGGAGAGCACTTTTTCTAATGGGAATCAATTGACTTGGTGCTCCTTGAGTCTGCTCTAGAAAGAAGCAGTCATTTAGTTGAAGTATCCTTAAAACTTTTGGCTCCCTATTAACATTTACGCTTTGTTGACATTATACAAGTCCTGGATTATGTACTAATCTTGCTATATGTTGAGTGCCATGGAAGAACAAATAAAGAAGTCACTTACAGCTATGTGAAAGTAAGCAAGTTAAATCAATAAACATAATGTAGTAACTACAGCAACGAACTGAACTAGTCACCTTGTAGATTAATATCAGGATAAAACAACTGAGTCAGAAAAAGAATGAATTTGGAGTTACCTGCAGAAAGTTTCAGTTTAATTATTCCTTTTGTGCTTGAACTGAATTTGCTATGATGAAAGAGTTCTACTCTTTAACACAGGGGGGGGGGGGGGGAATGTGTACCTATTCCCTGCTATTAACATTGTTCTATATTCTGTAGCCGTAAAGGGGTTATTAAACCCCAACAAAAATTCTTCATATTCTGGGAGACAAGTTCCTCAATGTTGCCAAAAGTAAATAAAAAATGAAAGGAAAATCTCTGTTAAGTGTTTACAAAATTGAGAGTGAAACAATATGCTCCATTTTCCCATTTAAGTTCTACTTAAGCGCGAAATCAAACATGAATACATCCTCTCTGCAGGAAATTGTGAGACCACCAATGAGGTGATAAAAACTAAACTGCTCCTCAGCTGGAATTATCAAGTCTTGAAACAAAGGCTCAAATTAAAGAACAAAGAGAGACAAAAATTCTTAACAATGGGGAACATTTAGAAATATTAGAGCCTTTCTAAGAAATATGGGCCATTGTAGAGATCACTTGATTATGGCTCAAGATTGTTAGCAAATCATGAGACTTTAAAATATGGAATGATAAGGAAAAAAATACCAAATGCTAACTGAATGCAACCATCAATTGAAAAAGGTTTAATACTTCAATTAGTCAAAATAAGTAAAGAGTCATTTGTCTCTTTGACATGGAATGACAATCAGGTTTTGTGGATATTAGTTCACTAATCTACCTAGTCATAGGCAACATCCCTCATTCTAACATCAACTACAGTTTTCTCTAACTCCTAAACTTTACAGTGTCAGAATCTTGCTTTAGTATAAAATTGTGAAAGCAAGTTTCCATTTCAGTTCCTTAAACGAGAAATAAGGTCAATGAAGACATCCTCTCTGCATGGTATTGAGAGACCACCCATTGGATGATCGAACCAAAGTCTTTCTCAGCTTGACTAAGCAAGTCTTGAAATAAAGGTCGACTCAAGAATGATATAGGGATTACAAATCTCTTCTTCTGCTCCTCTCCAACATACACAACAAAGTGGGCATTCAGAACATCTTTAGCTGTAGAAGACTTCTTGATTATACGAGGCCTATGGATAGTCATGGTCGTATATTTTTCAATAAAGATGAGCAACTAATGAAGGAAAGAACTTGTAAGGACTTTGAAAGCAGAGGAAAGCTTTGAATGGTTTCAAGTTTTGGTGAGAGCTGTTATGGTAAACCCTTCTTTGTATGTGTTTATATAGGCCAATGACAAGTTGTGGAATCATTACTGAAATTCATTGAATATGCATTTTCAATAGGCACTGTTTAGAGACAATAGCACATGAAATAACACATGAATATGCATCACACATAGCGATAGAACAAAGGGAAATGAGATGTTTCGGTTGTTTCCTAGCTCGGTCCTGAACTTAATTAATCCAGAATATTTGGTTACAAAAGACTGTAAAATGAATTCAGTGCGCATCCGGGGAATCAAATCCCAGTCAGTACCGTGGGAGGATACAATGATACCACTACACCAGATGCGCTTCTTCATCTACTAATTTACAAATTCAAGTAATTAGACAAATTCAATTCTGGGGTAGACTTTGGAGAAAAAACATACGGCAAAAATATGTTTTGTTAAAGTATTTAAAACACATATAGTTATGGGTTGGGATTAAATAACTTGCAAACAGGCAACATTAGTTACTTTTCTACATAGCCACTATTTTAAGGAACCATAGAGTAAATACAGTCCTACTAATCAAAGCTTTTAGAAATAAGTTGACTTAAATCAAACAATTTTTGGTCCTCATATCATAAGTCCTCTGATCTGATAATTTAATCAACTTTGAAAGATCAGAACTATCCCAAGTTATTCAGCTGATAGAGAGAACTTCTAGTAAGTCAAGCCACAGATTAATTTGCTTTCAAAGAGCAGAGAACGAAAATGTCCGGTGGAGTGTAATCTATTCATGTGACTTCTTGGATTAAAGTTTTCTTTGTTGACATTGCCAAAATATTTCAGTGTTCAGGATAAGGCGACATATAAGGTGTCTTCTTTAGAGTTAATTAACATAGAGTTTAGCATCTCAGAAACTTGATTTACCATGTTATGGAGAAAATGGAGTCATGTAAAAAAAATTGTTCAACAAGATTACTATTAAAAACCCAACTGGATAAAGAACGACTCTGAAAATATTTCATTTGCTAAACTACTGAAAATTACATTCAATTGGGATCTAATGTTGCACATGACAGTAGCCTGGCCCCTCTATCTAATTTTCTAAGATATGGTATAAGTGATGTGTCTTTCCTAATTCTTCTAATGTAAAAACTGGAAATCCAGGTTAGTTCTTTACAAAACTGTGAAAGGAGAAGTCTCAGATCCTATTCAAGCGAGAAGTAAGATCAACGAACACAGCCTCGCTACAGGGAATTGTAACACCTCCCATTGGATGATCAAAGCCAAATTCTTCCTCAGCTTGACTTAGCAAGTCTTGAAATAAAGGTTGGCTCAAGAATGATATTGGGATCACAAATCTTTTCTTTTGGTTCTCCCCAACATAAACAGCAAAATGGCCTTTCGGAACGTCTCCAGCTGTTGAAGACTTCTTGATTATACGAGGTATACGGATAGCCATGATCTTTAAGTTCAATATAGATGAGCAAACAAGGAAGGGAAGAACTTGTAAGGACTTTGAAAGCAGAAAAAGCTTTGTATGATTTCAAATTTTGGTGAGAGCTGTTATGGTAAACCCTTCTTTGTATGTGTTTATATAGGCCAATGACAAGTTGTAGAAGCCTACTGATATGCATTGGATAGGCAATATGTGTGCACATGTGTGTAAAGAATGGATCTTGAACCTAACTCAACCACAAAAGCTAGCTTGTAGAGTGAGGATTGTCGTCCAAATTCTCATTTCATTTCTGATGTGGGACTCTTAACACTCCCCGCACGCCCAGACCCCGTTAACTGGAGCGTGGATGACATAATTTGGGGACCCAACATCGGTGAACATAGAATTGGAATGAGCATGGCTCTGATATCATGAAGGAAATATTTTCCATCATCATTCCATTCCTTGAATCCGTGGAAATAGCCTCTTGCAGAAATGTGAGGTAAGACTGCGTACAATAGACCCTTGTGGTTCGGCCCTTCCCTGGACCCCACGCATAGCGGGAGCTTAGTACACCGGGATGCCCTTTTATTCCATTCCTTGAATACAATATTATATACATAATACAAGACTTAATCTAGGCTACAATTATTGTTGAATATACTAAGAATATATTAAGAATATTTACACCCTAAATATAAGATATTTGATTTGATTATGGAAATACTCAAAGATTATTTCCATAATCTATCAAGATTATTTTCATACTAAGAATATTTACACCCTAAATATAAGATATTTGATTTGATTATGGAAAAAACAATCTATCAGTGTGGTTGAGTCTTGGTGAAGCACTGTTTAGAGACAATAGCACCTGAAGTATCACATGGTTATGCCTTCCAACTAATTCTCATACTATTTACACTTTGAAACTATGTCTAAAAACAGAAGGTCCCACTGAAATACACACCAAACAACATGAAACCTCATCTTCTTGAAAATGGTACATTTAGTAACCAGCTGTATCCATTTCTTGATGTTGAATCAACATGTTGTAGTCAGTATTCCAATGATTGATAATGAAAAGAGAATCTAGCTATGAGGACATATCCTTAGGAGTTTAGACAAAATCTGATCGTCCATAGTACTAAAGCGATTGCTCAGGATACAAGTTGGTGCTGCAGTTGAAAACTTATACACTTAACTATAAAATAGTCAAATTAGGATCATTTATATTTGAATAATAGTGACTTGGATAAGTTGGAATATTTTTCCAGTTTTGTTTATCGATAAGAAGGTCATAAGCCGAGCAATGTTTCTGGTCAAAGAAGAGCAAAACCAACTAGTGTCTACTTTGTTGTGCCACTGCTGAGCAGGTATGGACCTCATCACTAATTTTGTAGGAAACAACCAACAGAAGATAGGTCTAAAGAGTATAGAATCTTATCTCTAAAGTTTGAGCAATTATGATTATGAACAGGTAGTAATCCACAAGAATAACATGCTGTGCTGGTTTAAATTTGTCAACAAATCAATTGACTTAGTGCTCCATGAATTGATTAGATTATATAAGAAGAATAATGGGTTGACTTTGGACAGCACTTTTTCTAATGGGAATCAATTCACTTAGTAGTGCTCCTTGAATTGATTAGATTATCTAAGGAGAATAATGGGTTGACTTTGGAGAGCATTTTTTCTAATGGGAATCAATTGACTTAGTACTCCTTGAGTCTGGTCTAGAAAGAAGCAGTCATTTAGTTGAAGTATCTTCAAAACTTTGGCGCCTTGTTAGCATTTCCGCCTGTTGACAGTGTAAAGAATGAATCTTGGGCCTAACTCAACCCCAAAAGCTAGCTTGTAGGTTGAGGATTGTCCAAGTCCATATAAGAAGTGCATGTTTCCATTCCATATCCGATGTGGGACTCTTAACACTCTCCCGCACGCCCAAACGTTGTTAACTGGAGCGTGGTATAATTTAGAGGTCCAACATCGGTGAACAAAGAATTGGAATGGGTCTGGCTCTGATACCATATAAGAATGGATCTTGGTCTAACTCAACCCCAAAAGCTAGTTTGTAAGGTGAGGATTGTCCAAGTCCATATAAGAAATTCATGTTCCCATTTCATATCCGATGCGGACTCTTAACAGACAATGCATAACATATATGCAAGTCCTGGATTGTTTACTAATCTTGCTAGATGTTGAGCGCCATGGAAGAACAAATAAAGAAGTCATTTTACAGTTATGTGAAAGTAAGCAAGTGTAATGAAAAAATAAAATGAAGTAACTACAGCAACGAACTGAGATATGCACCTTGCAGATAAATATCAGGATGAAACAATAACTGATATCAGAAAAAAATGAATTCGGAGTTACCAATACAGTTTCAGTTTAATGATTCTTTTTGTTCTTGAACTGAATATGCTATGATGAAGAGTTTTACACTAACATAGGAAAAAAATGTGCTCATATTCCCTAAACGCTAACGGAAATTCTTCCTATTCTTGGAGAATAATCTTTCGCTCCTCAATAATAATGCCAAAAATAAATAAAATAAATCAAAGGAAAATCTTTTTTAAGTGTTTACAAAATAGAGAGTGAAACAGTTGTTGGAACTTAAGAAGAACAAAAAGTGATTAATAAGCGCGGTCTGATAGCCCATATTGACTAACATAGGCGGAGACACGTTCAACTTGCATCAAGCCTCCGAGTAGTGGCTCCTCAGCGAGATCAGTGGGCTAGGATACGTCGACCAAGGGCTGGACTCACTGATGCTAGGGGCTTCCTTTTCTGGTGCACGTGAGCCTGGAACTAAATCAAAAAGAAATTCTTTTTTTGCCGGGAACTAGTACTTTCTTGATCAATCCCTTTGCCCCTCATTCTTCAAGAATAAGGAAGATCCTTTTCAAGTTTGAATTTGTTCATTTGGAATCAAGGTTCTTCTACTTCATATTTATTAATATGAATTTTTTTTTTTTTTATATCATTCCTTAAGTCCCGT
This sequence comes from Przewalskia tangutica, assembly GCA_029844215.1. Classification (NCBI taxonomy): domain Eukaryota; kingdom Viridiplantae; phylum Streptophyta; class Magnoliopsida; order Solanales; family Solanaceae; genus Przewalskia; species Przewalskia tangutica. Next base: position 2,260,385 of record CM056731.1, on the reverse strand, counting down.
AGGTTTGATCCTGTAGAATTTGACCCATTTTCTCATTGAACGAAAGTTGTGATTTTAGGCGCAGCGTCGCGGCGCCCAAGAACAGGTCCGCGGCGCCGAAACTTCAGAGAAGTCAAACATATTTGTAGCGCCACGGCGCTGGGGAAGGGTCGCGGTGCTAATCCCAACGGGAAAATTCCAGAATGTCCAAAAGGTGTGTCTCTTCATGTAAGGTCACAAGATGAATGGCTGCTTAAAGTCGAATATTATGTTATATAATACATGTTAATCACTTGTTGGAAGACACACAATACTCATAACATTACAATTAATAATTAAATTCATCTAATGATCTAAGATTGTGGCTCTATTATCTTCTTCTTCCAAAGGCTATTTTCTGAAGAACACACATAGTAAATTCGTCAGGAGTGAAGTTCTTGTGCGAGAACTTCCACTCAGATAGTTGTATCCTCAAGGCAGACGTCTGTTGAACTACAGCACAAGTGGGACACTGCATCAAGCAGACCTCTATCTACACCAAGTTAGTATGTGTTTAAATACTTGTTGTTTTGTTGTTGTTGATTTCAATTAATATTGAATTACTATTAGATTATTCATTGATGAGTCTAGATTGGCGATAACAATCTAAGACAAAAATTTCTCAGAAAAATTGATTTTCTGATTTGTTGAGTTGGCAAAAAAAATCAGTGAATACATTTCTTGATTTGCAATAATGGATCAATCTGGATCATCAATAGTGAAAAATCATGTGGAGAAATCCGAGAAATTCAAGGGTTTTGATTTCAAACGCTGGCAATAAAAGATATTTTATTTGACCACTCTTCATGTGGCAAATGTACTGACTGCTGAGGCTCCAACGGCATTGCCAGAAGGAGAAGGGGAAAATGATCCTACTGATGCGGAGAGAGCCGAAAGATATTGAGACTTGGTGGAGCCAAGAGTTTCTTTGCAAGAACTACATTCTCAATGCCTTGGATGATACTCTCTATGACATATACTCCACGTTCGGATCATCACGGGAGTTATGACAGTCATTGGAGAACAAGTACAAAACTGAAGTTGCTTGTTCTAAGAAGTTCGTCATCGGAAAGTTTCTCAACTTCAAGATGAGCGATGCAAAGGCAGTTGTCAAGAAAGTGGAGGAACTCCAAGTCATTGTTCATGAACTAGAGGTTGAAGGTATGGGCCTTAATCAATATTTTCTTGTTGGTGCTAATATTGAAAAATTACCTCCTTCTTGGAAGGATTTTAAAATTTATTTGAAGCATCTAACAGAGGAAATGAGTTTTGAGCAACCGGTTCTAAAAATTCGTGTTGAAGAGGACAACCGGAAGAATGAAAGGGATGATGTTGTTTCATTGGAGCTTAATGCCAACATGGTAGAAGGCAATGCTTCCAAGGCCAAGTTTCAGAAAGGAAAGGGCAAATTTGCTGGTGCTAAGCCATCTTTTGCAACCGGGAGGAATGCACTAGCCCCACAAAGTACCCATTCAAGAAATCACAACTAGGACTATGTTGGGTATGTGGCAAACCTGAGCACAGAGCAAAAGATTGCGGCCTTCGCAAGAGCCAATGTGGTGGTTCGAGTAATGTCAACCAAACCAACCGGACTGAGACTAAGAACCAATTTATTGGGGTTGTGGCTGCTCAACCAAATCTGATTACAAATTCAACCGATTGGTGGATGGACACGAGTGCTACAAGGCACGTATGTTCAGAGAAGGACATGTTTTCATCTTACCAAGCCATCAAGGATGGAGAACCACTGTTCGTAGGGAATGCTGCTTCGGTGAAGGTAGAAGGGAAAGCAAGGTGACGTTGAGGTTCACTTCCGGAAATGATCTTGTGCTCACAAATGTGTTGCACGGGCCTAAAATTTGTAAGAATCTGATTTCTGGGCCTGTTCTTAGCAACAAAGACTTCAAAATTGTAATAGAATCTGACAAATTTGTACTCACCAAAGGGTTACCTCAGTGAGGGGCTCTTCAAACTAAGCATTGTACATACTCAGGTTGTTGCCATTATTAATGCAAATGCAGGCACTAGCACTGCTTCTGTGTATATGATTGATTCCCCTTCTTTATGACATTCTCGGTTAGGCCATGCTAATTATCGTTTCTTACAAAGAATGATAAAGATAGACATGTTGCCAAAGTGTTCTATGAACAAAATGACTAAATGTGGGGTTTGCATAGAATCAAAATATGCAAGTCATCCTCATAAATCTGTTGTGAAATCAAATGAAGTGTTTGGTTTAATTCATAGTGATTTGTGTGATTACCAAGCAACCCCATCTCGTGGAGGAAAGAATTATTACATATCGTTTATCGATGATTGCAATAAATTTTGATATGTATACTTAATACATACCAAATATGAGGCTTTGAACATATTTAAAACATACAAAACAGAAGTGGAAAACCAACTTGACAAAAGAATTAAGATTCTAAGGTCAGACAGAGGTGGTGAATATCAATCCAACGAGTTCAAAGAATTCTGTTATACTCATGGCATAGTTCATCAGACATAAATGGATTTTCAAACGGAAACTAAAGCCTAATGGTACTATAGAAAAATACAAAACTCGTATAGTAGCCAAAAGATTTAGACAAAAAGAGTGTGTAGATTTCTTTGATACCTACTCACCAATATCTAGAATTACGTCTATAAGGACGCTAATTGCTATAGAAGTGATTCACAATTTGGAAATACACCAAATGGATGTGAAGACTGCATTCCTGAATGGTGAACTAGATGAAGAAATTTACATGGAACAACCCGAAGGGTTTGTTGTTAAAGATCAAGAGAAGAAAGTCTGTAAGTTGATTAAGTCTTTATATGGACTTAAATAGGCTCCAAAATAGTGGCATAAAAAGTTTGATAATACATTATTATCAAATGGTTTTCAAATAAATGAATGTGATAAATATGTCTACATTAAGGAGTGTAATTGTCACGACCCGACTCGGTCGCGATCGTCTCACGGCACCCGTCAGTATACATCGAGAATAGCGAACATACATACACATAAACCTCGAATGAAGTAAACATCATCGCAAGCCGATGCGCCGCCCATAAAATAAACTTAATCGAAAGTGAAACAAAGATAACTTATTCTTACATTCAAACCACAACCGTGACTACGCACTTCTGAATAACAATCGTGGGCGACAGGCCCCGCCATACCGAATGTACAAAACTCTATAACCTCGGGAACCGTACTAAAAGACAAAGCCTCCGAGAAATGGAGCTTTCCAGAACCGGTGATCCTAAGAGTGCGGATCGCCAGTTACGCACTCAACTCGCGGCATTGAACGCAGCCCCGGGCGAGGTCGATAACAGTACCAAGTATGCGAATCGGGAAAATCAAAATACCTCATAAGTCTAAAATAACTGGAGACATGTATAAAATCAGTTTACAGAACACTGTGCCTTACCAACAATGAGAATATCAATCATATACTATACTGCATGAAAATAGGAAGCTCATAATCAAAGCAAGGTCATCCGCCTCACAGTATCATTAAGCACTCATACTCCTGGGACTATTTCACCCGCATGGGTCATGTGGACCCGCATGAGGTATTCCTCGCATAGGTCAGACTCACCCGCACGGACTATTTCACCCGCATAAGCCCAACGGACTCGCATGAGGTATTCCTCGCGTCGTGGGTAGCAAATCCACTAATTGGTATAACGATCTTGGGGATTTACCCCTCATTTATACTCTTACCCTGAAGCGGGTGGTATGACGATCTTGGGGCTTGCCCCTCATTCATACTCTTACCCTGGAGAAGGTGGTATAACGATCTTGGGGCTTGCCCCTCATTTATACTCTTACCCCTCATACTGCATGCCTCGGAATCCCTCATCGTAAGCATGTCCAAGGGGCATACCCGTGGAATCCCACATCACTGACGGTACGTCCAAGTAAACTCATATAAAGACCATGGAAGCATACCCGTGGAATCATTCATCACTGACTGTACGTCCAAGTAAACTCATATAAATACCATGGAAGCATACCCGTGGAATCCTTCATCACTGACGGTACGTCCAAGTAAACTCATAACTTCATTAGACTTTCATTTCTATGTTTACCTTATTAAAAAAAACCGACTCTTTAACCTTTCATAAAGTTATTATAACCAACTCCCCATAAAGCCGTTATACTAACTTTATGCTTTAAAACTTTAGACATTCTTATTCTTTCGTAAGGCCGTTATAACTAACCTCCCATAAGGCCGTTATAACTCCTTACGTTTCAAAAGATTTCGTTCTTTTATTAACCAAGAGGCTTATACTTCAAATCAAATTTACACAATTTTCGAAATACTTCTTCATGTCAAGAAATCCTTGTCTACCTTATTTAGGATAAATCATTCCTCAAGAACAAGTGGGTTAACTCCTTAACCCAAACAACTTAGACATTTTCTTAAAACAAGTCAAGTATAACAAATGGATTTACTTCATTTAAAACACGTACGTCTACCGTACTATATAGTTATAACTACTCATGCTCAAGATATAAGAATGTTTCCACATACCTCTCCGGTTAATCCACTTGCTAAGTCTAATACACCACACGTAGTACGTCAACCTAAAATGACCATAGTACGTTTATTAACCTCTAGCTCAATGTAGAATAATCCAAGTTCAAGTCACTAAATTCTATGGAAAATTGGGCAGCATTTCCTTTGTTTCTACATACTTTGCCTCTTTTTTCAAGGCCGAATTCAACATCCAAACGCCACATTTAAGGCCCAATAATCCAAACATTTCAAAGGGGATTACACACCTAAACTTGGGTGTGTAAAATTCTGCCCTATAAGGTACAACAATTAACTTAACAAGTCTAAGGTAGTTTTTAGGCTACAACATGCTCACATAACCTTCTTAACAAATTCTTTCACATCCAAACCATATTTCTTACATGCAATGAATCTAAGAGCATTATTTACTACTACAAGTTCCTTCTTCTTCACATGCAACATCAATAACTAGCTACAAGAGAAGAATCTTTACCTTAGAGCTTTAGCCAAATTAATCCAACAAAATGCTAGCCTCCTCTTCCACAAACACCACCACAACAACTCCCACAAGCTTGCAAATAAGTTTCCTTCTTGCCACACTTTTCATATTTTTCTCAAGCCTTGTGTTCTTCTTGATTTTCTAGAGAGAAGGGAGAGCTTAATTTTCTAGAGAGAGGGATGAACTTGAAGAATGACCAAGTCTTCAAGACTTGGTCAATAAGTAGTGCATGCAAAATCAGATGGGGGAGGACACTTGTCACCCACCCATGGCCTCTTTAAAAGAAAATATCAGATTTACTCAATTTTTCCGCCAAAAGTTCCGCCTCGGCGTCGCGGCCCTGCAGCCGGCGCCACGGCGCTGAAACTCCTGCCGACACCCAGAACTATCCGGCGCCGCGGCCCTGCTTTCCGGAGCCGCGGCGCTGCAACTTCAGCGCTCCCTCAGTCAGAATAACCGGCGCGGCGGCCCTGCATCCGGCGACGCGGCCTTGTGGCCCTGACCGAAACACCTTTCTTGTCCGACTGCGCACTGAACTTGTAACTTCCATAACTTTCTACTTCGATGTCCTATCGACGAACGGTTGGTTGCGTTGGAAACTAAACTCAACGAAATACACACTAGGACTTTGAAACACCTACAAACTCCCAAGGTAACTGGACATATACCAACTCAAAGTTGACTAAAAACCCGTCCGAAACAATCCGTCAACTTATCTTTTGAAAATTTTAAGTCTTACTCCCTCTCATACGCACTCATACGCATGACCTGAACTACGGGGTGTAACAGTAATAATTCATATGTCATTATATACTTGTATGTGAATGATATGTTAATTATGGTAACAAGTGAGGATGTAATTAACCAAACTAAGAAGATGTTGCATGCCGCTTTCGATATGAAAGATATGGGAATAGCAGATGTCATTCTTGGTATTAGAATTCAAAGGAATTATGAGGGTTATATATTAACTCAATCTCATTATGTTGAGAAGGTCCTTAGAAAATTTGGACACTATGATGATAGACCTGTTGTTACCCTCATTGATCCCGCTAGTCACTTTAAGAAGAATGAAGGTGATAGTGTGTCTCAATTGGAGTATATGCAAGTTCTTGGAAGCTTGATGTACATCATGAATTGTACGCGACCGGATTTGGCATATACAGTGAGTCGACTTAGTCGATACTCACACAATCCTGGAAATGATCATTGGGTAGCGCTAATAAGGGAACTAAGATATCTAAAGCATACAATGAATTATGGGTTGCATTATACAAAATATTCTCCCGTGTTAGAAGGATATTGTGATACTAATTGGATTTCCAACCATTCATGAAGTAAGTCCACAAGTGGGTATGTATTTACACTTGGTGGAGCGTCGGTATCTTGGAAATCGTCAAAGCAAACGGTAAATATGTGATCAACTATGGAAGCAGAGTTTGTAGCCTTAGACAAAGCTGCAGAAGAGGCAGAATGGCTAAGAAACTTCCTAGAAGGTATTCCGTTGTGGACAAAGCTTGTGACAGACATTTGCATACATTGTGATAGTATGACTGCCCTGACGAGGGCAAAAAAAATATACAATGACAAGTCAAGACATATAAAGCGACGTCATAATACAATACGAAGCTTGCTAAAGAATGTAATTATATGCATTGATTATGTAAAGTCAAAGGACAATATATCGGATCCTTTGACAAAAGGCCTTACAAGAGAGCAAGTCGTATTTACATCGAGAGGAATGGGCTTAAAAGCCAATACAATGAGTCGTTAACTGGTGGAAATCTAACCTATCATAATTGGAGATCCCATGGTTTAGGTTCAATTAGAAAACTAGCTGTGAAAGACTCAAGGAGCATAAAACACATATATGCTCATTCTTATGGTGTACTAAGTGTGTTAATCCGTTGATGTTTAAGGGATGAATATATTATTCTTAATAATACTCAAAAGCCTTTATGGTGGGATAGTTCAGACTATTCTTGTTTGGTATTACCTATATGAGATTGATGTGGGGTCGCATCTGGGAGAACTGATATGGCTACGTTCTCTAGAAATTCTCATGAAGAAGGAGTTGTTCATGGCCGAAAAGAACACAACCGTAAGAATTGAAATATGTTGATATGGTATATGTGATACTTGTTGTCTCGATTTACTACAAAATATGAATAGTTCAAGGCACTTCGTCCACTACTTCACAAGTAGATCTGATAGGTATTCACTACAAACGGTTCAAGTCCAAAAGACACCGTTTCTGATGCATGTCATATCGCATTTGACAGAAATGACGATAAGTTCCTAATTATCTTATTTTCTATCCACATGTGAGGTATTGTGAGATGTGTGAATAGAAAATGTAGGGTATTGCTGGAACTTGTAGAAGAAGAATAGCAAAAAGTGATTAATAAGCGTTGCGATTTTAGGCGCAACGCCGCGGCGCCCAAGGACAGGGCCGCGACACTTTGTTAAGACATACGATTAACGAATGTAGAGACACTTAGCAGGTCTAGCAGATACGCAGATGTTCATCAGAAGCACATGCAAAGTAAAGAACACCAACAGAGAAGATGAAGGAAGAAAGGAAGAACTCTGTATATTGAAGAAAGGGTAGAAAGAGTTCAGAGAAGTAGGGTTTCATACTTTACACGAAATATCCCTTTCTATTACAATTAATGAGCTTCCCTGATACTCTTCTCTTTTTATTAAAAGAATAACTATGTAATGTACTGGGCTCCCTTATGTAATAGACTGGGCTCCCATAGTGGGCTTAATAACAGCCCTTGTACATATTTAATACAACAGCCTCTTATTTATTTCAACGGGCTCCCTCAAGCTGGATGTTGGAATATGTTCAGTAATCCTAGCTTGGAACAAAGATGAGAGTGCTGATGTCTGTTTAGTCCTTTTGTGAGCAGATCTGCAGGCTGTTCTGCAGTAGGAATATACTCAGTTTTCACCACTCCCTTCTGGATCTTCTCCCGTATGAAGTGTAGATCAATCTCTATGTGCTTTGTCCTTTCATGAAAAACTGGGTTTGCTGCTATTTGTATAGCTGACTTGTTGTCAGTAAATATTGAGACTGGTTGTCTAATGTTGAAATCAATGTCTCTCAACAGCCCAACAATCCAAGTAACCTCAGCAACTGTACTGGCAAGACTCCTATATTCAGATTCTGCAGAGCTTCTAGAAATTGTAGTCTGCTTCTTAGACTTCCAGGAAATGAGAGAATCACCAAGTTTTACCAAGTAACCTGTAATGGACCTTTCAGTATGTGGCACGCATTTACCGCATCACGAGCGATTAGAGTATTCTGTTGATTACTAGACACAAGCAGCCTATGATTCTGATGTGCCCTATGGAAGGTTTCTGCCTGTAAAGGCTTTCATAGGGTGTCTTTCCAGTAATGGAGGATGGCATTCTATTTATTAGGTACACTGCTGCCTGTACACATAGACCCCAAAACTTAATAGGAATATTGGCTTGAAGTCTTATTGCTCTAGTTACCTCTAGTATGTGCCTATGTTTTCTTTCAGCCACACCATTTTGTTGAGGTGTGTAGGCACAAGAACTCTGATGAATAATTCCTAACTTCTGAAATAGGCTGCTACATATGTCATTAACAAACTCTGTGCCATTGTCAGTTCTAACTATCTTAACAGTTTGTTTAAATTGAGTAGACACATAACTCAGAAATTGATTAATAGCCACACAGGTTTCTGATTTCAATTTTAGCAGGTAAATCCAAGTCATTCTAGAGTAGTCATCTACTATAGTTAAGAAGTATTGCTTGCCATTATGAGTTTCTACTTTGTAAGGACCCCATATATCCATATGCACCATATCAAATGTAGAGTTACAACAAGTATTACTATTTGTAAAAGGTAGCCTATACTGCTTTGCACAGGGACATACATTGCAAATCTTTATTGTTCTAGCTATTTTATCAGCACTAGTATGAATTAACTGACTTAGTACTTTGCTAGAAGTGTGGCCAAACCTTCTATGCCACATATTTATATCATCTTCTGAAAATTCTTTAACTTGTACAGTTAGTCCTGACTTTCTTGGATCCTGTATGGTTCCTGAAGCCAGTACATAGAGACCATCATGGAGTTTACCAATCTCCTTCACCTTCCCACTGTAGAGATCCTGAAACAGGCAGAAGTCAGGATAAAAAACAGCAGCACATTTTAATTCTCTAGTGAGCTGAGATACAGACAACAGATTATGTTTAAATTCAGGTAGATATAAAACATTACTCAAGGTGCTTCTGGTAGACATATTACTTGTACCAGTATGTGTGGCCTTGACAGTTTCACCATTTGGTAGAAAGACATTCTTAGTATGTGCAGTAATTTCACTTAGTTTGGTTACTTTGTCTAGCATATTTAAATCAGATACCATATGATTTGTGGCACCTGTATCTATTATCCACTTTTTAACTATATCAACTACTTGTAAGGCTTCAAGTTTAGTCATACCTGCAGTATTTGCTAAAGAATTGTCACCTTGAGAGTCAGCATTAGTGGTATTCTGGCCTTTGTTCTGATTCAGCAGCATGAGTATCTGTTCATATTGGTCCTGTGAGAACACTGGTGCTCCTCCAATCTTCCAGCTATTTCCATTTTTTTCAGTTGCAGGCTTCTGAGTGTTGTGGTCAGCACCCTCAACACAAGCATTGTAATGACGTGTTCCTTCCTTTTGACACAAGCACAGTGGGTAACCCACTATTCTATAGCAAAACTCCTTTGTGTGTCCCCTCATTTTGCACACATCACAAAATAGGTTTGTATTTCTTTTAGACTGGGGTTTTGTTGTAGTCTCTGTCTTAGAATACAAATCTGAAATGCTATTCTGTCCCATACTGCTGGGCCCTACCCCAAGCAGACCTGCAGACTTAGCACTTATCCCCTTTTGATTTTCATCACTAACAATCATAGAATAGGCTTTGTTGACTGTGGGAAGTGGAGTCATGAGTAGATTCTGGGACCTAGCCTGCATATAGCTTTCATTTAGGCCTATTAAGAACTGGTACAACTTTTGCCTTTGTAAGTATTCTGTGAAGTCTTTAGAAGTGGGACATGCACAGTTGGGGGGTGGAACCAAGGCCTGAAATTCTACCCACAGATTTTTCAGTTTAGTGAAGTATTCTGAAACACTATTATTTCCTTGAGTTAGAGTGGCAATTTCCCTATGCAAGTCAAAGGTTCTTGATTCATCCACCTTATCGAACCTTTCCCTCAAATCTTTCCATACTTCTAGGGCTGATTCTGCATATAAGACCCCACTAAGTAGACTATTGGATACGGCATTCATTAGCCATGCTTGGACCACAGCATTGACTCTATCCCATTGATCCCATAGTTCCATTTCAAACTGCTCTTTGACACATCTACCATTCACAAACCCCAATTTGTTTCTCCCAAGCAGTGTTATTCTCATGGATTTACTCCATATAGTATAGTTTTCTGATCCCGAGAGTTGAAAAGACACTAAAGAGGTTCCACTCACATCAGATGCTTGTAGATACAGGGGGTGGTTGTGGTCTAGAACTGTGGTAACCGAGGAAATAACTGCATCCTCTCTTGGAACAGAATGTTTGGAAGATGTGGGTCGTGTATTGCCTTCAGGTAGGGTTTTGTGGGGTGAGTTGTCTTCAGAACTGGAGTCGGTACCCATTTTACCAGATTGATGTTGTGTTTCGTTATAGTACAGAGTGTCAAGAATCTTCTCCAATAGAGGTCAATATACCAGTTCCCAGATATTTCTTGTTATTACTATAACCGTAATTTTTAACAACAGACTGTAGGGTTTTGAACAGATTCATAGAGACATAGAATAGAAACACTAGGGTTTCGAAAAAAAAATTGCAGATCTGTCAAAGAAATATGTTTAAAGGACAGAAAAACTAGGGTTTCTTTCAAACAAATTGTAGATCTGCCAAATAAAGGACAGAAAACCTAGGGTTTCGAAAAAAAATTGTAGATCTGCCAAATAAAGAACTAAAAGAAAAGGCATAGAGAAATAACAACATTTCCATACAGATCTTCTCAGTGATGCGGTTGTGTTGAGCCCTCGATCTTTGGCTTTGATACCATGTTAAGACATACGATTAACGAATGTAGAGACACTTAGCAGGTCTAGCAGATACGCAGATGTTCATCAGAAGCACATGCAAAGTAAAGAACACCGACAGAGAAGATGAAGGAAGAAAGGAAGAACTCTGTATATTGAAGAAAGGGTAGAAAGAGTTCAGAGAAGTAGGGTTTCGTACTTTACACGAAATATCCCTTTCTATTACAATTAATGAGCTTCCCTGATACTCTTCTCTTTTTATTAAAAGAATAGCTATGTAATGTACTGGGCTCCCTTATGTAATAGACTGGGCTCCCATAGTGGGTTGCCCTTAGTGGGCTTAATAACAGCCCTTGTACATATTTAATACAACAGCCTCTTATTTATTTCAACACACTTGAACGTCAAAAATTTCCCGTGACCAGCGCCACGGCGTCGAAACTAAGTCTGAAAAATTTGGAGCGCCACGACGCTAATCGCAACAGGAAAATTCCAGAATGCCCAAAAGGTGTGTCTTTTCATGTAAGGTCACAACCTTTGATGAATGACTGCTTAAGGTCGAATCTTATGCTATATAATGCATGTTAATCACTTGTTGAAAGACACACAATACTCATAACATTACAATCAATCATTAAGTTTATCTAATGATCTAAGATTGTGACTCTATTATCTTCTTCTTCCAAAGGTTATTTTCTGAAGAACACATATAGTAAATTCGTCAGGTGTGAAGTTCTTGTGCGAAAACTTCCACTCAGATAGTTGTATTCTCAAGGCAGACGTCCATTGAACTACAGCACAAGTGGGGACGAATTTTTGTCTTAGGACACTACATCAAGCAGGTCTCTATCTACACCAAGTTAGTATGTGTTTAAATACTTGTTGTTTTGTTGTTGTTGATTTCAATTAATATTTAATTACTATTCGATTATTGTGATTATTCATTGATGAGTCTAGATTGGCGATAACAAAGTATGCTTCATCTTCCCACTAAAGTTCTACTTAAGCGCGAAGGCAAACATGAATATATCCTCTCTGCAGGAAATTGCGAGACCACCAATGGGGTGATAAAAAAACAAACTGTTCCTCATCTTGACGTATAAGTCTTGAAACAAAAGCTCAAATTAAAGAACAAAGAGAGACAAAAATTCTTAGCAATGGGGAACATTTAGAAATATTAGAGCCTTTCTATGAACTATGGGCCATTGTAGAGATCACTTGATTCTGGCTCAAGATTGTTAGCAAATCATGTGACTTCAAAATATGAAATGATAAGAAAAATACCAAATGCTAACTGAATGCAACCATCAATTGAAAAAAGTTAAATACTTCAATTAGTCGAAAAAAGTAAAGAGACATTTGTCTCTTTGACATGGAATAACAATCAGCCTTTGTGGATATAAGTTCACTAATCTACCTAGTCAGAGGCACCATTCCTCGTTCTAAAATCAACTACTGTTTTCTCTAACTCCTAAACTTTACAGTGACCGAATCTTGCTTTAGTATAAAATTGTGAAAGCAAGTTTCCGTTTCAGTTCCTCAAACAAGAAGTAAGGTCAATGAAGACATCCTCTCTGCAGGGTATTGTGAGACAGCCCATTGGATGATCTAAACCAAATTCTTCCTCAGCTTTACTAAGCAAGTCTTGAAATAAAGGTTGACTCAAGAATGATATAGGGATTACAAATCTCTTCTTCTGCTCCTCTCCAACATACACAACAAAGTGGCCTTTCGGAACATCTTTAGCTATAGTAGACTTCTTGATTATACGAGGCATACGGATAGCCATGGTCGTTTAGTTCAATATAAATGAGCAACTAATGAAAGAAAGAAATTGTAAGAACTTTGAAAGCAGAGGAAAGCTTTGTATGATTTCAAATTTTGGTTAGAGCTGTTATGGTAAACCCTTCTTTGAATGTGTTTTGACAAGTTGTAGAATCCTACTGAAATTCATTGAATATGCATTTCCAATAGGTACTGCTTAGAGACAATAGCACATGAAATAACACATGAATATGCATTCCAACTAATTATCAAATTATTTAGACTTTGAAACTGTGTCGAAAAGCAGAAGGCCCCACTGCTTTTCTAAATAAAGAACAGATTCATGAAATCTCATCTTCTTGAAATTGTCTAGTTAGGGACCACTTGTATCTATTTCTTGATGTTGCATAACAAATTGTAGTCAGAATATCAATCATAGATCATGAAACGCGAATCTATGTGCGCATATCCTGAAATTTTTAGACAAAATCTGATCATCGATAGTGCTAAAGGGACGGCTCAGGGTACAAGTTGGTTTGTATGGCCAAAAACTAGTCGTACAGTTCATGTAGTTCTGCATTTGAGTACTTATAAAATGGTCAAATTAGGATGATTATTATTGGGGAAAATGGAAAACTCGATAAAGCTAGAATATTGCACCAGCTGCACTAGTCAATAAGAAGGTCATAGACAAGCAAGGGAAAAATGTAGAAACTTATCTCTAATCTGGTGATCATAATGATAATGCACTGGTACTAATCCACAAGAAAATATGCTGACTTAAATTTGTCAAGTGAGATTTCATAAATCGAATAATGAGTTGACTTTGAACAGCACTTCTTTAATAGGAATCTAAATTCCTATACCAAACTTAACATTCTAAGTATCTATGGACAGTCAGCATTATGGCATGTATGGCGTAGAAAATATAAACCAAATATATACATCCCTTCCAGGGCAGCGCGGTGCACAATGAGTGCGACGTAGACAACCTACCCTAGTGCAAGTATTATTGGTTGCTTCCATGGCTCGAACCCTTCTAGTTTGCGCCAAATTGATTCAGTTTAATGTATTTCAGCAAAAAGTTCATCACTATCTTGATTTTTTCATAATATTGGTAAGTTACACCTAGCAAAGTGGATTAAGTTAAAAATCGTATGATAGTGCTCCTTTTCGGTTCCTAATCTGTGAAATATCAATTTAATTTTGTCTTAATAGGAGTTCTAAAAGTCGTGCTGTCGGAGCAAGCAAAAGACCATATCCAGTAATTCCTCAGTTAGTATAGCCTTACATGATCATAAATCCAGTGTGCCACTTCTCTGTTTGATCAATTTCTCAGTCATTTAGTTTTAGTCAATTAAGTATCCTCAAAACTTCTCGCGCTCTATTAACACTTTCACTCTGTTGACATTTAACTTCCGTCACATATATGCAAGTCCTCTATTGTTGTACTAGTCGTGCTCAGCTAAAAAGTAACTGTTACTAAGCTCCTCAACAGTGCCAAAAAATGAATAAAATCAATGGAAGCAAAACATTTTTAACTGTTTTACACTATTGATAATGAAACAAATATGTTCACTCCCCAACTAAAGTCATGAAAAAAAATCCTCTCTTCAGGGAATTTTAGGACCAGATAACCAAAACCAAACTCTTCCTCAGCTTGTCTTTTAGCAATTCTTGAAACAAAGGCTGTCCTAGCATCAAGTGTAAAGAAATATTGGCAACTTGCTTAGCAATGGGAAAGTTTTGAAATACTATAGGCTTTTGTTTTTTCCTTCAAGAACCCTGTGCATAAGTATATATAGGCAAGTAGTAATTCCTAATGCATATCCAGATTAGTACTGTTGATAGGACAATATCTCATGAAATATAACATGGTTTGCTTTTCCAGTTCATTTATTGACGAAGTACTTAGACTATATACTTGTTGAAAAAAAACAGCAGGTCCTACTACTTTCTCATAACCAAAAGCAAGAGGACCCCCTATTTGACTGGAAGCACTATGAATGGATGAAGTCTCTTATCTAATGATCAATGACAACTTGGATTGGATAAGTCATTAGATAGCTAGGGTCCATCTTAATTAAAGGTGTCATTGTAGACATTTACTGATGTTTAAACGTGATTAGTTATGTTAAGAAGTTAGATGATTCAATAAACCTGGTACCTGTGAAGGAATCTCTTTAAACTTTGTTAATTCCAAATTGATTAAAAGGTTATATGTATGGCACTCTGAGTGCTGTTTTTTTGGTTAGGACTTGAACGTTAGGACCTTTGCCTGTACCATATTAAATTGTGTGATTATCTAATTAAAAAATTAAATTGTTTGAGATAGTATACTTTTATTTATTTTAGGGCCAAGGTGCAAATATACCCCTTAACTTTGAAATTTATAGCAGATATATCCCGTTATAAAAGTGGTGTATATATACCCTGTCGTTACAAAATGGTGCAAATATACCCTTTTGGTTAACGGATTTTTTTTAAAATAATATTTATCTTATTTTTTAATTAAAAAAATGACACGGGGCTTTAAAAAAAGTCTACCCATTTTTTTAGTAGACATATTTCTCTAAAGCCACGTGATAAAAAAATCCTGGTGGGTCGGGTCTGGTTCGTTTAAAAAAATGGATAGATTTATTTTTTAAAAGCCACTGAGATATTTTTTTAAACAAATCAGACTCGATCCACCAGAAAAAAATTACCACGTGGCTTTAGAAAAATATGTCTACTAAAAAATGGGTAGACTTTTTAAAGCAATGAGACATTTTTTTAATTAAAAAATAAGTTAAACAATTTTTTAGAAAATTTTCGTCAGCGAAAAGAATATATTTGCATCATTTTGTAATGGCAGAGGTATATATCCACCACTTTTATAACGGGTGGTGTATCTGGTCTAAATCGCAAAGTTAAGGAGTATATTTACACATTTGCCCTTTATTATATATATCATAAATGTTTTCTACTGACTCTAAGGTAAAATTATCTAGCTTGGTCTTAAGTCGGAGTGCATTGAGCGAAAGCCGACTCCTTTCTAGTGTAGCTAGAGAGGGAGAAGTCTATCTATAGAGGAAGAATAGCTCGTTGGCAGATACTTTTAGCAGAATTCGACATTATCTATGTGACTCAGAAGTCAATAAAATGACATGTAATTGCAAATCAGTTGGCAGAGAACTCCGGTCCCTCGGAGCGAAGGGTTAGGCAGGTAGTATGGGCCGTCTGACTTCCAGCTCGGGAAGGCTTTGTATGGACTAAAACAAGCAAACTACGGCCCGACAAACTAGTGCAATCTAAAGAAGACAGAGTAAAAACCCAATGGATCGAATCTATTCGTGGAATTAGAAGAGGGGCGACGTTGCACTAAGCATATACTCGGATAGGGTCGCGAAGTGCAAAGATTCGGTCTTTGACAACGCGAATCCCCTTTTAGGGAACGACGTATAAGGCCTGGAATTCTAGAATTTCTAGAGGAGCAGTTAGACAGGGCTGGTCTGGCCGATCTGCATCCCCGCAATCCTGTAATGAAGACAAGGCGGGGGCACGAGGTTATGATCTTGTTACTTTATGTTTCGGAGTCAATTGATCCCTCGATCAAGTGTCATTGTAGTGTACTATTCTTTATCGGGTTATAATGATTTTGTGATTTTTTTGAATTCTTTCTCTTGTCTTACTACTGTTTATCAATAAATATCCCAGCCAGGGAAAAAGAGAGGATATCTACACATCGTCATCCGATCTCAATCTTTATGTATGCTTAAAGCCCGAAGTTACGTATGAATAGTCATAGAAAACTTATTTATCTATCTCGGGATGCTCAATTAATGATATTTGTTGAGGAAAGAACTACTAGTATTTAAGTTGGCCATGAATGTGCAATATTATATTTTTGTATTGCTAATTCAGCAAGGTATCATAGATGATTTTCCACTACGCAAGTCATATTTCTTTCTAATTAAAGTTCTTGAAGTTCCACTAATGGAATTATATGAATAATTGCTAATTTGCACTGTGCCACTTCCCTATGTGGACTATTGGTTTGCAGTCTACTGACACAATTTAACAAAAATCGTAGAAAATGAGACAACACTTGTATGACATTTTTTAATTAATGATGGCTTTGACTTCTTCAATATTCGGTTTTAGACTAATGTGTCAACATAAATTGGATTGACTTAACAATACTGATAATGATCTGACTTTCAATAACACGTTTAGCCATATATAGATGATGACATGATAGTGATATAACTTAAATTCTGTCTAGGAACCAAAAAGAAAAACCCATTTTGGAAATAATATTTGACGAGTCTAATTCAATTCTTGCACCAGAAAAGAAAATCTTTAGCCATTGAGGCATTTACTTTGAATAGAGTAACGTCCAAATACAATTCTTGATAAGTGAACCCAACTTAGAGAAAAAAGAGCACTATTTTCAAGAATATGCATTAAATGATCCAAATGACCCCACTAACTTTTGCTGGTAAATTTAATAGAAAAATATATTCGATCATAACTATATATGGTAAGCTTATATTTAGTCATTATTTATCGTAATTATAATTTAGAATTTAATTATTATTTATCGTAATTATAGCTTAGAATTATATTTGTATTATAGTATATTTACGACTATTTACGCCAAATCAAGTTTCAATGCCTCTATAATTGGAAAAAGAGCTACTTGCTATCTTCACATAATCGAGAAACATCTTTCTGTGTCAATTAAACAACCGTGTGCAGTTAGTGAAAGTGTTTGTCAAAAGACAGTTATAGATATTGTTAACGTGATCATCTAAAAGTTTAAATTGGAGAAAAAAAACTTTTATTTACTTAATTTTGGGTTTAATATATTCCTCACGTGTGAGCTTAATACTTTTTTCATGAGCTAAACATGCTTAATTTTGATAATACATGGTTGTGAGACTTTTAAAACGCTGCTATTTGTGAAAGAAAAAAACTTAGTAAAACTCGGCTTGATCTGAAACTATGTTGAAATTATATGACCATCTCATATAGTAATAATCTAATAAGAGTACACTTTTATTTATGTTTAACAAAAATCTAGCATGTCACATTTTTAAATAGTGCAAGATGCTTATTATTTTTGTACTCTAAAGTGGTAGGACATGATGTCCTGAAATAGATTAGGCAAAACCATGTGATCTATTGCCAATTTCTTCACCTGTTATGTTTGCCAACTTCACACATTAATCTTCTTTATTGCCAATTTGAGGATTGAAGTGTCTGTATATATATAGTCTAGTTTTCCATCTTCCATTTCAAACACAAGTCAAACTATTCATTTCAATACACACTTCAAAAGCATCAATTTAGTTTCAAATCTTTGTGATTAATTAAATATGGGAAGAGGTTTAGTTGGAATATCTCATGCCAAAGAGAAGCTTAGAAGAACAATTTCACCAAGAAATGGAAGCATTTCAGCTACTAAAAATGATGTACCAAAGGGCCATTTTGCAGTTTATGTTGGTGAAACATATAGGAGATTTGTTGTTCCAATTTCTTACTTGAATCACCCTTTATTCCAAGATTTGTTACATTGGGCTGAAGAAGAATTTGGATACAATCATCCCATGGGAGGTATTACAATTCCATGTAGTGAAGATTACTTCATTAGTCTCATTTCCTTACTAAAGTCATCATGACTTTGAAAGAATTGTAATTTCATCCCATAGGCTTAGTGATTTTTTTTGTATTTTTTTTAGTATAATCATTTGATATCTGAAATTCAATGATCCGGATTTACGCTACATTAAAGAAGAGAAGTGTTTACTATCTGGAGTTTCTTGGTTTTTATGGATTGAATCCGAGATCTTTAATAGAAAGAGATTGACTAAGTCGGCCTCTCTTTAATTTTGTAGTATGGACAGCTCCCAATGTAATCTGTATATTCATTCTATAAAATATTTTTTCCCTTTTAATTTCTTGCTTTTATTACTATGATCTTGATCTCAACTGGAAGATGATGGGAAAAAAGACTAGCCAAGCCAGGTTAGGTGCACTGACAGCCAAAAGAATCGATTAAAGAAATGCATCATTTGCAGTTGAATTAATTGGTAATGGCACCTCCAAATGATTACTGACAAAAGATATGATTTTTTTGCGGGGAAGATCAGTTGGATATTATATTAAGATACAGTTAAGGAAGATAGAAAAAATTGTAAATCATGATTAGGCATACAGTAAGATATCATAAAGTATCCATTTTTTTTCCAGCAAACATAAACAAATAAATTCAATAGAATATATTTATGAATTGTTTATGGATTGTTTAAACTAGAATATTATACACAAATTAATGAGCTAAATGATCCTGGTCATACTTTAGTTTTGAAATGTCAAGAATCCAAGATTATATTAGCCATTGATCAATAGTTTGGATTTGCAGATGGAAATGCTGAAATAATGTAAGCACATGTCAAGCTTGCTATGAGACGTGAAATTAAATAATGCTAACTCAAAACTGATAGAAAATAGATATTGCGTATGCTAACCACTTTTTAGTCATGTTTTTAAGAAAATAGTTGTTATTATGGAGTTTCAAGTTCCACTAGTGAAACTCATGACCGCAATAACCTGGAGTTTCATATGTGAAATTTGGGCTCCATGATATATATTTACTCCTGTCCTTTTTATTTGTCGTTTAAGGTTTTGGAACACCTATTAACAAATTTTTTGTAGTAATTATACAATTAATGTCTTCTTGATTTCTTAAAGTAATAATTATTTTGAAACTGGTATGTTTGGTTAAAATAACAAAAAAAAACAGGAGAGAATATATTTTCAGTTTAAAACTAAGCACAGAATGGTATATCGTGTTGACCATCTTAATTCTTGTTGAAGTGCCAAAATTGAGAGAGTAAGGTGGGAACATATATAAAATTCTACTAACAATTATTCGAGAAACTAACACTTAAAAAATATGTTTATCACGAAATGACGACGTAATTGTGTTTTATTCATATGGCACTTGATCTTATTAATTAATTAATGATAACAGCTAGCGAGTGACCATGACGAAGAATATACCAGGAACTTTGGTGCAAGCCTAAAAATTTGGGGGGAAATTACATTTCAAGTACTACGACTCAAGAAAATGCAGGCCCTTACATGCCTCATTTAATGCATCAATTTCATCTTATACTACTAATTTCATTACTCTAAAGTCTAAACTTAAATAATATACATTCGTAGACCTTTGTGATTCGGTCTTTTTTCGAATCTCGTGTATAGCGGGAGTTTAGTACACTGAACAACTCTTTTTTAAACTTAAATTATATATATTTAAATTTAAATTATATCATCCCTACAAGTTAACATGTATAGTCAGGGGCGTGGCAGTAGGGTCGTCTCAACAAGATTGGGGGCCTCAAGTCAAACTTCACACAGAGACCCTAATTTAAAAAAAAAATCATAATATATGGGCAATAAAATAGTTATATAAATAAAGATACTATAAATCTACAATTACCTAGAAAAACTTTTTCATTCCCCCAATTATGCTTCCAGTCGGTACTTACTCCCCATAAAAGGGAAGAAATTACTACTGTGTTTTTTTCTCAAATTTATATCTTCATGACTTCAAAATTAACGTAAGAGTACAATATATATATTCTTAAAAAAAGTGATGTCCTAGGTGTTGGAAATTTGCCTTTGATGGAGGTTGGATTCGCCCATCTTCAAAGACTTAAACATCATGGTTTCACATGTTGGAGAACTTGGTTCTTTACAAGTGTGTAATCTACTAAGTGAGTAGATGACCGTAGGGCCAAGAATCGACAAATTCCATTGAGAAATGGAAGAGATATTGATCCGCGAAGTAAGGCGTTTGAGACATGGAAGAGTGGTGTGTGACAAATCTACCACATCGGTAGTAAAAGGAAGATTTGTTCATGGTATAAGTCTCTAAACTGAATAAAGGATTGGGACCCCATGGGGTAACCTATGTGTTTGAAGGAGGGAAGACCTAGGTGTGCTTGGGTTTGAGACTAGGCTCACACCCGCCCGGGTCAGGTCGTGGGTCGCGGGCTGTGGGGATGTTCTGACATTATCTTTTTGGACCTCAGACTTTATTATAATTACAATTTGGTCCCTGAAATTTCTGGAAAGCGCCGGCTCCAGGCTACGGGGCCACGACGCCAACTCTCAGGAGTTTAGGCGCCGTGGCTCCAGCCTGCAGGGCCGCGGCGCTGCGGGCGTTTTTCAGAGGTTTAATGTCATTAAGTTGTTGGAACGTTGGACACTTATTTCTGAACGTTTTGGCTCTTCATTCAGCCTCATAAACAACCCTCTTAACAATCATTAACACCCAATTAACACCTCCCCTCCTTCTTAAACTATATAACCATGCCTTATTTCAGATTTGAGAAGTGAGACACAATATACACAATGGACATAAGAGAAATACTTTCTACACTTGGATGATTTCAGATTTGATGAAATCTCTTCCTTTCTTGCAATCTTACACACTCAAAGATCCTTCTATTCTAGCGAACACTTGAGTTCTCTTTGCTCATTTGTTTGATTGATGTTTTATCTTGGGAGATAAGTTGTCATTACAACCGTTGAAATGATATACAGGGCAATATTATCTTAATGATAGATCAAGAATTTGGTTGACTCAGCAAGCCAACTATCTTGTTATATTTCCTGATTCTAAACATATTGTTGTTGTTGTTTTCAAGGGGCTTGCTGAAGTTTCAACCAAGATCTCAAGACTTCAAGGAAGGATTAAACACCGAAGATCAAGATCATCAACACTTATTGATATTGTGACAACTAATGTTAGGCTTCAAGACTATTATATTGGAATTGTAATTGTTTATTCTTACTAAGCACTAATGATAGTTGTACATTATTTTCATACATCCATTAAAATATCCAACACTAGGTAATTGTCTTACCTATCAACGGGCCCAGTGTGGCGGAGTTAGAATATGTGTCACTAGTTCGTCCGAAGTACAAACTCAACAATTTTTATCTACATCATGTATTTGTTTAAGGTATTCATTGAATAGGTATAAATTACTAATTTAGAATTCACTAACTTAAAAAAATTAGAATTTACCAAAACCTATAAATTTTAAATCATAGCTCCGCACTTATGTATAGATACTTTTTTTGGTTTATTTTTATTTTTATTTTCTTTGATGTAGATGCCCTAGGTCATTGCCTTACCTATCAACGGGCCCAGCGTGGCAGAGTTAGAATACGTGTTACTAGTTCGTCCGAACTCCGAAGTACGAACTCAACAATTTTTATCTACATCATGTATTTGTTTGAGGTAGTCATTGAATATATATAAATTATTAATTTAGAATTCACTAACTTAAAAAAATTAGAATCTACCAAAACCTATAAATTTTAAATCATAGCTCCGCACTTATGTATAGATACTTTTTACAAGTTACTGTAAGGCTTTATACGGTTACTTGTTATATTTTTCAAAGCTTGGTTTTAAGAAAATAAAATAAAAAGAAACCAAAAAATAGCTGGGAATCTACATAGCGGTACGCGGTATGAGCTTAAAAAAAACTGTGGGCTATCACCATAACTATCTTACTAATATTATTAACAGGGTCGTCTTTTGATCCGTGCGAGGTGTGCTACCGCCAGTGGCGAATCCAGGAGACTATATTTGATGATGCAATTTTTTTTTTAATTTTTTATGCCTAGAAGGATTTTTTTTTTATGCCTAGAAGGCAAATTTTTTTAAAAAATCTGGTGGTGCAGTTACTGTGCATCCGCCACTGGGCCTACCGCACATGATCAGGGGCGGACGTACAGCCTCCATTATGGGTGCAAGTGCACCCACTTTCGTCAGAAAGTTACACGGTTTAGCTAAGTTAAAATTTTAAATCTATGTATATATAATGTATGGTGATACACCTATTCCTTATTTATTAAATGTGTGCACCCAGTTGAAAATATTTCTGCGTCCGCCACTGCACATGGCCCCCGAAAAATGAAAAATTTTAGGGTCCTTTTTTCATTTTTTATTAAATAGTATTAGCCAAAATTTACTGTAAAAACTCATAATTTACATGTATTAGCTCAATTAAGGGCCCACTTTTACGAATTAGAACAGGACCTCAAAATATTTGAGACGGTTCTCTTATTAAGTACTATGTTACAATTAGATTGACTAAAAACTATTCAGTCTTTCATACTGCAACAAGTTGGGGGAGCCAACTGATAAACGTATGAGATCACTGCTATCATAATGCATGGAAGGGAAAAAAGAACCATCCACCGTCGTGCTTTGTTAGGGTGTACTTTGGCCCCACACTGTTCTCATGTTCTTCCCATATATTATATGATCAATCAATTTATAAACAACCAATAGAATTCAAACTCCTATATATAGTAGTACAACTTATACATATGTTCACCAAACATTAAACAAGTAGCTTCTTCTTCTAGTTTCTCCTCCACTTGAAAACACTCATATATAACTTCTTATAAGTTTTTTTCAAGAAAATTAAGTTGATGATGGGGATGGGGATGGGTCTAAGGTCTATGATTCGACATGCAAAGAGTAATGTTCTTTTACGACCAAAAAAAGAGATACCAAAAGGACACATAGCAGTGTATGTGGGAGAAAAGCATTACAAGAAGCATAGAAAGTTTGTGGTTCCAATTTCATATTTGGAACATCCTTTATTTCAAGAATTGTTGGGGAAAGCAGAGGATGAATATGGATTTGATCATCCAATGGGTGGTCTTACTATCCCATGCAGTGAAACTACATTCCTCACTATTACTTCTCATTTGAATCTCATCACTAGATGTCAATAATATTGAAGAATCAAGAATGTTGTTGTACATGCACAGACGGATTCAAGATTGTCGTTATGCTGTTATCACTGAACCCATTGCACTTTTAAATTTATGGGTTCAAAATTTAATATTGTATTGAAATTTTGGTGATTTTTTGTTGAAAATTTATTAACGTGAAATAAAGTTAATCATATTATTTATGACTCGAATAATTGGGGCCTGCATGACGTAAACATCGTTTTCACACACGTGCACACGTTGTACCAAGGATCGTAAATTTCCTTAGTAAAAGACATATTGGTACGTAAACAAAATATTTAAAACATGAAATGATAGACGATTGTTGGCCGAATGACGAGTGTTTCACGTTGGTAAATGAAGTAAGAAGTGTACAACGTGTAAAAGATGAAACGAGTCAAAAATCGCCGCGGAGCCGCGAAGGACCGCGGCGCTAAATGATTGTTTAGCCAATGAAGCTCAGGCGCCGCGACGCTTCGGAGGCAGAATGCTCGACGGGAAGCTGAAAAATTTCTGATTTTGGGCTGATTTGGGCATTGATTCTCCATTACTTGGCACATGAATTCATCAATTATTTGACTGAATGAAACCTCTCTATAAGTGTCATTACATGACTATTGATTGTCATTAGTTGACTAGATGAGAGGTCATCTTTCTCACACTATAAATTGAGGCTCTTGGCCCAATTCATGAAGAACACACTTTCAATCAGAAATTTCTGAGTATTTCTTCCCTCTAAATTTTCTTTCACACACTCAAAAAGTTCTTTTTTGATAACATTTGAGTTTTCTTTGCCCACTTGTTCATTGTTGTTTTATCTTGAGAGACAAGTTGTAAATCACCGTAAAATAATACATACGGAGCAATATTGTCTTAAGAACAGAATTGTAATCTTTGTAATTGTTACTTACTTCTCATTTCCTTGTAACCATCATTATACTCACATTTTTTACACATATATATATACATTTAAGTTCAGTGTCAAATTAAAAATTACAAGTTCAGCTGATTTTATTTGGTACAAGATCCGATCCGCACTGTGTACATGCATGCCGTACGCATTCTTCCAATATTTTTAGTCAAATTTACCAGCAAATGTATAACATATTGTGTGCTCCATAGGCCCATTAATTTGATGTGTTGTTACTTGGTATTGCACTAGATGTACCGGCAATATTTGGCGCTTTCACAAATTTGAAAAATATTTTGACCCTTATTAGTAATTATTTGATTTAGTTTTAGTTTTTTTTTATCTGACATGCAAGTAATTTAATTATTTTTAAGTTAAGAAGATGGATTGATCCCTCGGATAAACTATTCTATGAACTCTATTGTACTCAACCAAACAAGTAAATAAGTCATTTCTTATTCTTCCACCTTATAACTGTACGCATGTTATTCTTAATTATATTAGCGAATATTAACATATATTGTCATATATTTTGTAATTAATAATAGTGTAATTAATAGTAGTGTATAATTATGGTAAATATATTATCTGTGGAAAATATGTGTAGAGACAAGAAAATGGGAATGCAACAACAACAACAAGTGAGTAAAAAATCTGAAAATGATCAAATATGAGGGTTTGTTGTGTCGACCAAATTCTTGATCTATCCTTAAGATAATATTGCCCCGTATATCCTTTCAACGGTTGTAATGACAACTTATCTCCCAAGATAAAATAACAATCAAACAAATGAGCAAATGGAACTCAAGTGTTTGCTTTGGAAAAAAGATCTTGGAGTGTTTGTGATTGCAAGAAAGGAAGACAATTTCAGAATTGTTTAGTGAATGTCAAGTGTGTTTTTGCAAATGAGTCAAATGCCTCATTTTATAGTGTTGATAAGATGACTTTCCAATTGCCCATGTAATGGCCTTGAATGGCCATGTAATGGCTTTGAATGACCATGTAATGGACTTGATTATTGAGTGTTAATTCAGCCAAATAATGGTTGAATTCATTTGGGATGTAATGGAGGTTTAATGCCTCAAAACCAGCCCAAGAGTCATATCTTTTCGTCTTCCGTCGCAACCTCTGAACTACGGCGCGCGACCTGCAGGAGGCGCTGGCGCTCCAACTGAGAGAGTGTGTGCGCGGCCCTGCGAGGAGAGTGCCACAGTTGGCGCCACTGATTTGGCGTGCGGCGACAGACCGCGGCGATTCATGACTCGTTTCATCTTTAACACATTATACACTTCTTCCTTCATTTACCAACGTGAAACTATTTGTCATTGGCCAATAACCGTCCATCAACTTAAGTCTCAAACATTTTGTATACGTACCAATATCTGATCCACTTAGGAAATTTACGATCCTTGGCACAACTTGTGCACATGTGTGGAAACCATGTTTCCTACGTGTGGGCCCCAATTGTTCGAGTCATAATTAATTGGATTAACTTATTTCACGTCTAATAAATTTACAACATGATCCTTAATCAATTAGGATTCAACATTGTACACACTATATATATTTGTATTAATGTGAAATACTCCCCAAAGGGATATTAATACATTCTTACATGATATCAAGAGCCAAACCCTAAAAACACCTACTTCTTTTTTCTCTCTATATCGTCTCCGCCACCTGCCTCCCCTTCTCCTGTCGACCAAACAAGCCCACCGACTGCCCCACAACAACCTCGTCACATTCATCTAAACCAGCCACCGGACCCGAAACCGTGTCACCCAAATCTCTTCGATTTGACCCGCTACCCAACCACACCCAACTCGTCCCGGTCATCGAAACCAAACCCCCTTCACCCCTACCCCTTAGACCTATCCCGACCACCACCCACCACTATCATTGCCCTGACAAATCCAACCCAGTATTTAACCCCTGACCCGATAAATCCAACCCAACATTTAACCCTTGACCCGACACCCCCACCAGATCGCACCCCACACATCTACCCATTTTTTCACTCCCCCACACACTGAATGGAAACCCATGCTCAACACGGGATTTTCAAACTCAAAGTACATTTTAACCTATCCATACTAACTATATCCCCAATTTCCAAAAACTCAAAATTAGTCAAACTTGACCCGAATTAAAACAACACACTTAGGATCCGGTTTCTAGATTGGATGGGGTTAATGTGATTCGATGCATATGGCTATTTCATCATAAATTCAGAGACATTTGTGACCTTGAGCGTCATAAGGCGAGACTTGTGGCTAATTATACTAATCAGTAGGAGGGTATTTATTGTGGTAAGATATTTAGTTCGGTGGTTAAATCGGCTACCATTTACACGGTTATGAGCATGGATATGGGTAAGCAGTGGTCGATACATCAGCTTGATGTGAATAATCTATAATGCATTCTTACATATGGACTTGAAAGAAACTGTTTACATGCACCAGTCACCAGGATTTGTCCATCTGGTGGCCCCTCATTATGTCTGTCATCTTCCTAAGTCACTATATGATTCGAAACAGGGTCCTCAAGCGTGGTATGAGCATTTTGCTAATTACATCATGCAGATTGTGTTTGTATGCAGCAAGTGTGATGTCACGCCCCGACTTTTCCTAAGTCTTTACTTAGGGCGTGATGGCACCTGGACAATTATTTCCCACCAGGAGCACCATTTAATTCTCTTTATTTAGAAATTTGAACTTATATTCAAATACGGAGCGATTAATAAAAATAACAATAAAGAAATCTGTTTATGACTTTATAAATGTCACGACCCGAACCCGGACCCGTGACCGGTGCCTTAACCCGGGCACCCTAGTGACACAACATCAGAGAAAACCAGCGGAATATAAACTCAAGATAAACAACCATTACAATATAGAATAGTCTAGCCCAAAATGGCTAACCCAAAAGTACATAAACCAGCGATTACATCCTTAACGAACCAAGTTACGACAAGACTACAGCCTCTAAGAATGAATAACACTATGACGGGACGGGGCCCCGCCATACCCCTGAATGTACAAAAGTCTACCACTCAGAATCGTACCAAAAGCGAGGCCTCCGAGAAATGGAGCCTTCCGAGAACCGAACCGTGATCCTAAGAGTGCGGATCGCCAGTATGAACCTCAACTGCGGCGTGAGCACGGCCGAGAGGTTAGTACAACATGTACCAAATATGCGAATCGAAAATCGTAATAATATCATAAGTCAAAATATAAGTTGGAGTTATAGGCGAAAATCGGTTTACCTTGACCGTGCCTTACTAACAATGAGAGTAACAAGTATAAGTTTTGTAAGCGTAAAAATAGGAGGCTCGTGATCAAAGCAGGTACCTCGCCGTAGTATCATTAAGAAATCCTACTCCCGGGACTATTTCACCCGCATAGGTCCTGTGGACCCGCGTGAGGTCATCCGCCTCGTCGTAGGACTATTTCACCCGCGTGGGACTATTTCACCCGCATGGATCCTGTGGATCCGCATGATACCATCAGCGTACTCGCGTGGGACTATTTCACCCGCATGGATCCTATGGTCCGGATCGCGTAGTCTGGCGCGCTCGCGTCATGGGTAGCAAATCCATGGCATAAATAGTAAACCATCCTATTGGAGCATACCCGTGGGCCACCCATCGCGTCGATATGTCCAAAGGAAATAACAAGAATAACCGGTTTGCAGTAATAATATATATAACACACCATCCGGCTATCATACATACATAAGCACTACCGCCTATCATATCATAACATAAGCACTACTGTTTATCATATCATAACATAAGCACTACTACCTATCATATCATAACATGAGCAAGTTAAGAAATCCCCAACTTCTTATTAACATTATTAATATATCCTCTCATTTTAGTATACCTAAGGCACCAACATGTCTTTTAATAGAAAATCAGAATTTAACCCAAGTACCATGTACTTGACCTTTTAAGAAATAACTCTTTTATACAAAAATTCCAAGATACTAATCACCATAGTATCAAGTTACAATTTCTTTTCAAAACAAGTCACATTTCCTTTTAAAACTATCTCAAGCTTCTAAATTAAGTGACTTCATTTCTTGTAAAACCTTAGGCAATTCATGCCTTAAAACCCTTTTCCTTCCACAAGTTCAAAACATCAAAACCTTTCTCCATTAAACTTTCACAAACTAATATAACCAACTCCCATAAAGCCGTTATATTAGAGTTGAACAATAGTAAAACACATTCCCTTAAATCCGAGGATTTTTATACTTTTCTTTTAAAAGCGAAGCAAGTATCAAATACTTATAACAAACGAAGATTTCCAAATCATATGCGTCTGCATCTACATAGGTACAACTAATCATGCTCAAGAGATAGGAAAGCTCCACATACCTCTTGGTCAATCCACAAGCTAAGTCGATTTACCGCACGTAGTATGTCAACCTAAAATGACCACAATACGTTTATCAAGCTCTAATTACAATGCAGAATTTTCCCAAGTTAAAGTCACCAATTTCCTACGGAAAATTGGGCAGCGTTTCCTTTGTTTCTACATACATGCCACCTTTTCCAAGGTCGATTTTTAATGCTCAAATGCCATGTTTAAGGCTCAACAACCAACCAACACCAAGGGGGATTACACACCTAAACTTTGGTGTGTAAAATTCAGCCCCACAAGTTACAACAACTAACCCAACAAGTCTAATGTAGTATTTAGGCAACAACATGCTCATAATATCCCCCTAACCAATTCTTTCATAATCAACCCCATTTCTTACATGCAACTACTCTAAGTGCATTTTTCCAATTACAAGTTCTTCCTATTAAACATGCAACACCCAAAACCAACTACTGAGAAGAAATGTTACCTTAAGTTTTAGCCAAACTTATTCCAACACCTTGCTAGCCTTTTCTCCAAGAACACCACCACAATAGTCTTCACAGCTTGTAATAACCTTTCCTTCCTATTACACTTTTGATTTCCTTAGGCTAGAATTCCTCTTGGGAATTTAGAGAAGGATGAGCCTTAACTTGAGAGATGGAGTGTAGAGATGAAATGTTGAAAGAAATGACCAAGTCTTGGTCAATATAGTGCATGTAGCAGAATCGGATGGGGACACTGGTCACCCTCCCATGGCCTCTTTTAAAACAAAAATCCGATTTTCTAAGTTTTTCCGCCAAAATTCCCCGCCATGCCCAGCATCCTGGCGCGGCTGCAATCCTGCGACTCTCTGAACTTTAGGCGCCATGCACGATTTCCGGCCTGCCATGAATTTCCCGCCATGCGCGGCTCGCTCCGCGCACGAGGCCCCGACCAAGTTTTCGATTTCAGTCCTAACTCCTTCCGTAGCCCCATACGCACGGCACGAACCACGAGGTATAACATTCTCCCTTAGAAACATTCGTCCGAATGTTCCTTCTAACTTACTCAAATCACAATATCGACATAGACTCAAATAAAGACGCTCACACGGCCACAACAAAACTCAAGCATAATTGCTAACCAAAACTAACAAGCAGCAAAGTGGGTTACCTGGAGGTGTAGGGAATAAGTGAGGATACTTCTTCATCATGTCATCCTCTGCTCCCACGCCATTTCCTCCCTTTTCTCGTTCGCCATAAGACCTGACGGAAGCCACGCCCTTCGTCCGAGTCGCCTAACTTGACGATCGAGTATCGCTATGGGACTCTCCTCATACGACAACTCCTCACACTGGATATCCCGAATCGGGTGCACTCAGATGGATCTCCAATACATTTCCGCAACATGGACACATGGAAAATCGATGTACCGCCCAAATCGGACCAGATCTAACTTATAGGCAACCTTGCCCACTCTTCTGACAATCGATGCGCCCAACGTACCTTGGGCCGAGTTTCCTTCCTCCCAAATCTCATCACACCCTTCACGGTGACACTTTCGAAAGACCCAATCATTAACCTCAAACTCTAAGTGTCGACGCCATGATCTGCGTATGATTTCTGTCGACTGGCTGCCAATAACCGCTCCGGATAAGCTTCACCTTACCCATCGTCACGAACCAAATCGGCCCGATTAATCGCACTTCTCCCACTTCAAACCAACCTATCGGTGACTGCACTTCCTCTCGTATAAGGCCTCATAAGCGCCATCCGAACACTAGAATGGTAGCCGCTGTTATAAGCAAACTCCACAAGAGGTAAATGATCCTCCCACTACCCCGAAATCAATAACACAAGCCCGCAGCATATCCTCAAGTGTCTGGATAGTGCGCTCGGCCTGTCCGTCCGTCTGAGGATGAAACGCCGTGCTGAGACTCACCTGTGTCCCTAATCCCTTCTGGAAAGACCTCCAGAAGTTAGCCGTGAACTGGCTCTCTATCTCGATATAATCGACACCGACTCGCGATCTCACAATCTCTCTAATATATAATCCGCATAGTCTCAAAACGCTGCCCGATTGGAAGAAAGTGGCCGATTTCGACCACAACAATAACCCAAATGGAATCATGTCTCCTCTGGGTGCGAGGTAACCCTGTAATAAAGTCCATGTTGACCACCTCCCATTTCCACATCGGAATATCAATAGCCTGCAATAGCCCACCGGGCTTCTGGTGCTCAACCTTAACCTGCTGATAATTAGGACACTGGGCAACAAACCGCCACGTCCTCTTCAAACCATCCCACCAATACACGCACTGAGGTCATGGTACATCTTAGTCGACCGGATGAATCGAATAACGAGCACCGCGCCTCCTGCACCGGCCGACGAAGTCCTCGCCACATCGGGAACACCTAATCGCCTTAAACCTTAGCACCCCATCCGTGCTACCTCAAATAGACTCTTATCTTCCCGGAGAGCCGATCTCTGCATCGCACCAAAATCGGATCCTCATATCGCCGCTCTTCACCTCCTCGACGATGGAAGACTCGGCGCCTTCGAACCCGAATTCGCTACAACGGAATCAACCAAACGAACCCCAAGGCTTGCTAATCGGTGTAACTCTCGGACCATGTCCTTCTTCCCCGCTGCACTCGGCAGACTACCCATCAATCTGCGACTAGGACATCCGCAACTACATCGCCTTCCCCGGGTGGTATAGATATCAATATCACAATCCTTAAGTAGCTCCAACCACTGCCTCTCGCGCAAATTCACCGCCATCACGAAGATATACCGAGTTTCCACGTGGTCTACGCAAATATCCACATGAAATCTATATAAGGAAATTGCCTCCAAATCTTCAAGGTACGATTAATCGCCACTCTAAATCGCGAGTAACATAATTCCTTTCGCTTCCCTAACCACAGGAAACATAAGCTCTAACCTTATCGTGTTGCGTCAAGACACAACCTAGCCCAACACCCAACGTGTTACAATAATACCCTAACCTCTAGTCTCTCAAGAGGGTTAGAATCGTAGTCGTGGTCAACTTCTCTTCCAATAACCGAAGCCTCTCTTGCACTTGCAAAATATTCGAGCATCCTTAATCTCGCTTATGGTTCCTGCTTTCCTTTCTCTCTGCAACCAAACTTGGTTACTATACTTGGATCTGATTCCTTTGCTTGCCGCGTGGCTAAGACTTCCCGCCAATCACAATTTTGGGAAGACTTCTTGATCTTGTCACAAGTAGTAATCCTATTATCCTCTCTCACTGTAGAGCTTATAGTCCGGTGTTCAACCTCAATTCACGGTATTACATAATCCAATGACTTGTCAAGATTTCTTATCGTTCGAGTGTCTACTCGTCCTCCCTTTATAAGTTATTTCAAGTTGTCCTGGGGTCCCCCACCTCTCCGTATTCTCTTTCTATCTTTCTCGTCAGTACAGATGCTACTACCTTTCCTCGAGGTGTTCCTACTGCCCATTACTTACTAATGGTCTTACACTAGTTCGGGGTAACTGTGTCTCGTGCAACTTACATAACCATAGTTGTATTCTCTTTTATCCTTCTGGTCATAACCTACCTTATGCTCATTAATAGTAAAGTGTTTCTAATTTGATCCATAACCGTACAGTTTCAAATATGCGTACTACCTGCATTTTTCTTACGACACCTCCCTGACCATTTCGTAACGTCGTTCTTAATTACCCCCAACACAATACTTTTTCCACGGATATCTAAAACCGTAACTTATGGCATGACGATACTGAAGACCTACCCGTCTCCCATCCTTCGTCTAACTACATGGGTACACATAACCCCATAATACGTAAGGCTATTCTCTTATGTAGGGGAGAGAACCTATCTCCCTTCATTAAACTTTCCTTGGTGTCACAACCCTAATCACCGGGTCCTCTCGTGGTTCTGTAATTACCTAATCATTACGCACCGCCTTAAAATCGTGTAGATTTTCAAAACCTACCAAAGATGCCCTCTTCTTTCCGTCGGCAGCGCCCGTACTTATTTTATTCTTGCCTTGCACATTTCCTTGAAGTTATCCGGAAGGTCGTGGCCCTGACCGCCACACCAAACCAACTCCAAGTACCTCCAAGGGAACTTAACATAAATTCCTTCAAATTCAAGTATTACTTACTTTCTGCGTCAATTTTTTTCCCAACGAACAAGTCACACAAACTTATTAAAAACAATGATGCCAAAGAAGGAAGGATAATTCACTGGTTACTACTACTTCACTTCCTCTCCACTCGATAACCGGCTTACCGGGAAAATTGGTACCGAATCAATCTCTTCTGTAGTCCACGTTGGCATAACATGAGGCCAACTAGCCCGTACTCATAATGACCTCAACGTCCGCATAATACTCTGCTAGTGGTCCGACGACTATATCGTTCTCGATAATTATTATCCGCCCACTCGGCTACCACCCAACACTCACGGGTGTGGTTACCCCATAAAGGTTCTCATGGATTCTCGCCATTTCTTTCACACTTGGTTGCTCACTTTCTTACCTGGCCGATTTTTCCGCATTTCCAAACTTATTCTAGCTTACGTCATAACTTCCATAATAAAGTTGGCCTTCGATCTTGGAGTTACTAAGTTAAACAATATAAGGTCATTTCCGCCTCACAACCTGGTTCCGTGGAATGCGCCCACGAATCAGTAAACGATTAACTAGACTCGCTTGTACTCGTGACTCCACGTGGCGGACTACTATCAACCGATCCCACCCCATAAACAGTATACTAACTTCTCATAATACCATAGTCGTGTCGCCTTGGTCACAACAACCATTACTTACTCCACACGGATCCCATCCGCACTATCCTCTTAAGCGTACCACGTAGCTTAATTTACAAACATAGTCTCCATCAGCCCCTTAATTAAGCTTCTTAAGGTTCCATTACTTTTTCCGACAACTCATCGTCTCCTAATTTTCTCAAACTAGCACGTAAAACCTCGATGAGAGTTCCTTAACTGTTCATACCTCCCCGATCTATTTAGTCCTTACCAAATCTCGTAATCTAAAATCATTCTTAGCAACACATATGTGCTCCTCATACGTAAATCAGATAAGTATGTCGCAATACCAACTATACTACAAGTATTACCAACCTCGATACGCAATCCATATAATCTTCTCTGGTGCATCACGCTTCCTCAGAATGCAGAACACCATAACTCGTTAGGGAGAGACGACTTAACCACACAAATTTCATCGCACGATCTTAGAGTGAGAAGAAATGGAAACCAATCCTAAATATCCTGCCTCCTCGATTATAGATGTGGTGCACAACACACCGATAATCAAGACTCTACTAGATACGGCTCAGACTCTTTCCGAGGATTAATCGCTCGATACCACTTTTGTCACGACCGAACCCGACCGCGGACTGGTGCCTTAACCCGGCACCCTAGTGACACAACCTCAGAGAAAACCAGCGGAATATAAACTCAAGATAAACAACCATTACAATAGAGAATAGTCTAGCCCAAAATGGCTAACCCAAAAGTACATAAACCCAACAGTTACATCCTTAACGAACCAAGTTCTGACAAGACTACAGGCCTCTAAGAATGAATAACACTATGACGACAGGCCCCGCCATACCCCGAATGTACAAAAGTCTACCACCTCGTGGAATCGTACCAAAAGACGAGGCCTCCGAGAAACGAGCCTTCCGAGAACCGAACCGTGATCCTAAGAGCGGATCGCCAGTATGAACCTCAACTGCGGCATGAACGCAGCTTCCGGCGAGGTTAGTACAACATGTACCAAATATGCGAATCGAAAATACGTAATAATATCATAAGTCAAAATATAAGTTGGAGTTATAGGAAATCGTTTACCTGACTGTGCCTTACTAACAATGAGAGTAACAAGTATAAGTTTTGTAGCATAAAAATAGGAGGCTCATGATCAAAACAGGGTACCTCGCCCGTAGTATCATTAAGAAATCCTACTCCTGGGACTATTTCACCCGCATAGGTCCTGTGGACCCGCATGAGGTCATCCGCCTCGTCATAGGACTATTTCACCCGCATGGGACTATTTCACCCGCATGGATCCCGTGGATCCGCACGAGTACCATCGCAGACTCGCGTGGGACTATTTCACCCGCATGGATCCTATGGTCCGGATCCGCACGAGTACAAGCGCCGCACTCGCATCACGGGTAGCAAATCCATGGCATAAATAGTAAACCATCCTATGGAGCATACCCGCCACCCATCGCGTCAAGATGTCCAAAGGAAATAATAAGAATAACCCGGTTTACCCGTAATAATATATATAACACACCATCCTAGCTATCATACATACATAAGCACTACCGGCCTATCATATCATAACATAAGCACTACCGGCCTATCATATCATAACATAAGCACTACCGGCCTATCATATCATAACATGAGCAAGTTAAGAAATCCCCTAACTTCTTATTAACATTATTAATATATCCTCTCATTTTAGTATACCTAAGGCACCAACATGTCTTTTAATAGAAAATCCGGGAATTTAACCCAAGTACCATGTACTTCTGACCTTTTAAGAAATAACTCCTTTTTATACAAAAATTCCAAGATACTAATCACCATAGTATCAAGTTACAATTTCTTTTCAAAACAAGTCACATTTCCTTTTAAAACTATCTCAAGCTTCTAAATTAAGTGACTTCATTTCTTGTAAAACCTTAGGCAATTCATGCCTTAAAACCCTTTTCCTTCCACAAGTTCAAAACATCAAAACCTTTCTCCATTAAACTTTCACAAACTAATATAACCAACTCCCCATAAAGCCGTTATATTAGAGTTGAACAATAGTAAAACACATTCCCTTAAATCCAAGGATTTTTATACTTTTCTTTTAAAACGGCAAGTATCAAATACTTATAACAAACGAAGATTTCCAAATCATGTACGCCTACCGCACTACATAGGTACAACTAATCATGCTCAAGAGATAGGAAAGCTCCACATACCTCTTCTGGTCAATCCACAAGCTAAGTCCAATTTACCGCACGTAGTATGTCAACCTAAAATGACCACAATACGCTTATCAAGCTCTAATTACAATGCAGAATTTTCCTGTTAAAGTCACCAATTTCCTACGGAAAATCGCGGCGTTTCCTTTGTTTCTACATACATGCCACCTTTTCCAAGGTCGATTTTTAATGCTCAAATGCCATGTTTAAGGCTCAACAACCAACCAACACTAGGGGATTACACACCTAAACTTTGGTGTGTAAAATTCAGCCCCACAAGTTACAACAACTAACCCAACAAGTCTAATGTAGTATTTAGGCAACAACATGCTCATAATATCCCCCTAACCAATTCTTTCATAATCAACCCCAGTTCTTACATGCAACTACTCTCAGTGCATTTTTCCAATTACAAGTTCTTCCTATTAAACATGCAACACCCAAAACCAACTACAAGAGAAGAAATGTTACCTTAAGTTTTAGCCAAACTTATTCCAACACCTTGCTAGCCTTTTCTCCAAGAACACCACCACAATAGTCTTCACAAGCTTGTAATAACCTTTCCTTCCTATTACACTTTTCGATTTCCTTAGGCTAGAATTCCTCTGGAATTTAGAGAGAAGGATGAGCCTTTAACTTAGAGAGAGATGGAGTGTAGAGATGAAATGTTGAAAGAAATGACCAAGTCTTGGTCAATATAGCATGTACGAGCAAATCGACGGGGACACTTGTCACCCTCCCATGGCCTCTTTTAAAACAAAAATCGACTTTCTAAGTTTTTCCGCCCAAAATTCGCGCCATGCCCAGATCCTTGGCCATGGCGCAACTCTGCGGACTCTCGAACTTTAGGCGCCGCCCGATTTCCGCGCGCCATGAATTTCCGCGCTGGCGCCATGCTCGCCTCCTACTGAGGCCCCCGACCAAGTTTTTCGATTTCAGTCCTAACTCCTTCCGCATGGCCCCATACGCACGGCCTGAACCACGAGGTATAACAATAAAAAAACATAACGCGAGCTCATGCTCGTGCAAATATTGTTTCTACATAGACCTACTGACAAAGACTATTCTAAGTTGGAAGGGAGACCATTCCACACGCATTTCGAGACACCGAACCGGCATCTCGAACTCGACGAATACCAAGCCCAAGCAATGGACTTGGTATGACAAGAGGTCATGGACGATCGCTAGCCTTGGCGTGTAGTCTTTCCTCTATCACGCTTTCCAAACATGTTAAATAAAAGAGTCACTACCATCCGGGCCGAGTGAGAACCTTACCTGCAATTCAAAGTAACACCACAATATTCCAAGTGCGATCACATTATAACGTAATAAGCATATTGCAAAAACATATCAGGTTACGACACTTTTAAATATGCAACAACTCCTCATAGGAAATTCTTGATTTAACTAACACTTCATTTTATCTCGTATTATACGTTAAGACATTCCCTTGCATTTTCATACGTTTATTACATTTATATATTTGTGAACGCGTATTCACTTTTCATATTTATATATAGGTGAACATGTATTCATCTTTCATATTTGTTGCAAGCGCAACCCGATCCATTATATTTACGTATTTGTGAACACGTATTCACTTTACGCTTTGTTGCGCGCAACCCGATCCATTATGTTTACGTATTTGTGAACGCCAGATTCACTTTACGCTTGTTGCGGCGCAACCCGATCCATTATATTTACGTATTTGTGAACACGTATTCACTTTACGTTTTGTTGCGGCGTGCAACCCGATCCATTATGTTTATATTTATATATTTATGTGAACACGTATTCACTTTTCATATTTTTCAGAAGATCGAATAAATAATATTCTCTTTCCCAACATTCTGTCATTCATACTTGTAACGATTATAACTTTTTAACCATAACTCCAACTAAGGTGTTTCTCAAGCGGAAACTAAGGTAAGACGGGGATCTTTCACTGTACCAAATTTCATTTAAAACTACTTTAGGTAACTAACACAAATTTATCCTCAAAACATCCACATGAAATTTGTTTCGGCATATTTTTTATTAAACAGAACCCAATCTTAGAATAGTCATAACTCCTAATCTGTAAACCCGTTCAAGACCCATAAAATCTCAAAACAACGAGAACAGAGATCTACACGTCTCCATGTGAACCCTCCTTTCATATTCTGTAGCATTTGGTACAGTTTTACACTTTTGTTCGCTGCCCTTTCTGGATCTCGATAGATCCGAGGCAGAAACTTTAAACAGAGATAACTCTCAATCCGTAAGTCTGATAAACCTCCGTAAGGTCTCAAAATGTCCACAACAGAGAGATATAGAACTTTCATTTAGCACCAATTTTCATATTTCCCACGGATTAGTACAGTTTTACGTTTCAACGTCCTGCCCTTCTGGATTCTGATGAATCCGAGGCAGCAACTTCAAACTACAATAACTCTCAACTCGTAAGTCCGTTTTAACAAATCTTTATCTATATCTGTCCGTAACAGAGAGATTTACAACCATGTAAATTTTCATATAATTATAATAAGTAAAACTCAATAAAAACAGTCCGTAATTATGTCTTTCCGAATTTCGGCCAAATCTAAGGCAGGAACTTTGAACCATGATAACTTTCAAACCGTATGTCCATTTTACCTCATTTTTGGTTCTATATGATCATAGTAGAGAGGTGTACCATTCTCCGAATTTCATCAAATTCTAACAATTATAACTCAGTGAAATCAGTTCGTAAAGTTCATGACGCAACTAGTTGTTTAAACAATCAAAAGCTCATTATTTATTTTCAACACTCAATTCTTATTCTAACATGTATTGAACTTAAAATAAAGGATGTTACCAAGAATTTCTGAGTGAGAAAACTCACCTTGTATGTGTGAAATGATTGTTATTCGGTTGCTACAAGGGACCCTTGCTCCCTAGTATTTCTTTTATTGTTGTTCTTCTTGCTTTCTTATTTTTTTTCCAGAATTTTTCTCTTCTTGTTCACTTGTTTTTTCCTGATTTTCTAACCTTTATGCTATGTACTTTGTTTGTGTGTAAATACAATGTATAAGTGGAGAGTTTTCTAGAACCTATGGGAGGTGGAATGACAAGAGTTGGAAGGGAAATGAAAAGGGGGGGGGGGGAGGGAAGAGAAGGGACGTGCAATGCTGCATGCCTCCCTTTTTCTTTTTTCTTTTGTTTTTTTGTTTTCTTATTTTATTTTATCTATCTATTTATCCAACTTTAACACTAACTCTATCCCATGCAATTTATTCTTTGTTTTCTTATATATATATATATATATATATATATATATATATATATATATATATATATATATATATATATTTTTATTAACCCAACCACAACTATATATTATTATATTTTTTTTTCCGGATTTTACATATGATCATTCTCTCTTTATATTTCATGGAGGTAGTACATTGCATACTTGTAATTATATGTGGATGATATTGTTCTCAATGCCTCTTCTGATGTGTTGAAAATGAGATAATTGCTCTGTTTAAATTCGAATTTGCTATGACTGACTTGGGAAAGTTGAATTACTTTTTGGGGATATTAGTGACTAGATCTGCAAATACTATGTTCCTGTGTCAGTGTAAGTATGCAGAGGAAATTGTGTACATTTCTAAAATGGCGAACTGCAAGATCATGCTTACTCTGGTTGATTCAAAGTCTAAACTCAGTGTCAGTGATGGTGATACAGTGTTCGATCCCACTCTGTATAGGAGCCTTGCAGGTGCACTCCAATATCTTATTTTCGCCAGGCCTGATATTACTTGTGTTGTTCAGCAGATGTGTTTATTTATGCATTTCCCAGAAAGTCTTATTTTACCGCTCTTAAGGGTATTAACTACATATGGCTCCGCCACTACAGATAAGCTGTCGAAACATGTTAAAATACACTATCAATGTAAAAGAATTTCACATTATTATTTAAAATTGTAGTACATAAGTTTAATCTAAAAAGATCGTTTCGACAGCTCATCGTCTCATTAATGATCAAAGAGTGGCTTCCACTTCTTTGGGGAAACAATAGTTTACGTAGTAACACTCGACGCTGCTTTGCATGGCTGGATTTTCTGTTTCATTTTTTGGGAATAATATTAATTCGCGGTGGAAAAACACGTTAATTGATTTAAAAAATGTGCTACTTTACAACGTTATTAACGACCTACTAATACACTGGCAAATAATTAATTGTGATATCGGTGGGGTTATTTATGCTAATTTAGTTGTACGGAGGTTGATAATTTAGTACTAGGATTTTTTTATTATCTGGATCTAAGTCACAGATTCTGTGATATTGAGAAATTTGTACAAACAATACATACATATATACTGGCATATTATTGGTCCATCTAATAATCCATTTAGTTAGTTTTTCAATTCCTTACGAAATCATTAATTAGGCTGTTTGTTTTATTTTATTAGTAAGAAATTCGTGTTTAATTTATTCACATTTAGGAATTTTCTTTTTCCTTTTCACTCCTTTCTGTTACAAGTCAACTTTTTTTTTTTACGAAGGAACCCGGCAATAACCTGCAAATCACGTCAGCCGATTAACCACACTTGGCAAATCATGTGTGACAGGCTCAACCAAGAAGGTTTATGCAGGGGATCGAACTCGTGACCTTGCGGTCGCCCGCTACATCACACTAATTCTGCTTGCGGGTTGTTACAAGTCAACTTTTTTTTTTTGTTGGCGAAGGAACGCGTGCTACTCTTCGAAGTCGCGCAGGTAAACCGACCGACGCAGAGTTGGCAAACCACGTCCATGTAAACCACACTTGTGGCAAGTGCGCCAACCAAGAAGGTTTATGCAGGATCGAACTCGCGACCATGGCCCCGCGGTCATATTCACTTCTGTGCTACACTCATGCGTAAGTCAACTTGATTATACGTTTGGATGTACAATCACCATTTTATGTTCAATAACAAACATAATTCAATCACCTCTTTTGACCATATAGCATCCATTTAACAATTTAATATGGGACAAACTTTGTGGACAATGTTGAAGTAATAAAATTAGTTAGGTGGTTATTAGATATTTTGGCGAGTTAATTAGGTGGTCATTAGATATTTTGGAGAGGTTGTGATATTGTAGTGGTGTATATAAACATATTTACTAGGCCATTGTATAACAACATATACATACAGAATATTCACTTTCAGAAGCTTAATTAGAGCCCAAAAAATCTCTCTCTTTCATTGTCTTTTGCTCCTCTTCTCTGGTTTCTGATTTCGCATCAATTGTGCACATTATCTTTGCACTGATTGCTGGTCCTGTGGAGTTTAACAGGCAATCTATTAGAATAAATGCCTGACGCGAATTGTTACAATATAACCCAAAGTGGAAATAATGGCTCTACATTGCCAATTGTCACATGCCTATGTGCAATTATTTCGACAGAGGAAAGTCTTTTTAAAAAAAAACTTAAGTTTTATGCAATGTCTATTTTTAAAAAATACTTATACAATCAGGTCACTTATTAGATAATCACAAATAATCTTCTATATACACATCAATTGGTATTAATCTGTCAGAATGTTAATGAACCGGCCTGCTATTACAGATTAGACTTAAGTAGAAAAAAAATTATTATCAATATGTATAACTTAAATTGGAATGGGGTATGTAGAAAAAAAATTATTATCAATACAAAGCCCATGTGAATGGGGTATGTTAAAAAAAATTAATTTGTTGATGAGCAAACTGCAAAGCCATGTGAAGTGGGGGCCTTCTCACATGAGACCAATAGTCCACAAGGACAGCTTAAATGCGGTGGCAACATATTGCAAGCAGTTGCTATAAATATAGCATTTCCAGTGCGAACATCAGAACAAGAACAAGTTTTGCAAATCATTAAACACCTGTATTCCTCTCAACAAGCTCCAGTTCAATCAATATCATGGGTATTCGTTTACCATCTTTGATTTCTAATGTCAAGCAATTCCACAAATTGCAGTCTGTTGTTACGAGGAATAAAATATCAGATGTACCAAAAGGACATTTTGTAGTTTATGTGGGAGAAATAGAGAAGAAACGATACGTGGTTCCTATTGCATACTTGAATCACACTTCGTTCCAAGAATTGCTTCAGAAAGCAGAGGAAGAGTTCGGGTTTCAACATCCAATGGGTGGTCTCACAATACCCTGCAATGAGGATGCATTTTTTCATGTTACTTCTCGATTGAACACTTCTTTTATGATATGAAGATATGTGATGATGCATCATTATATTATTATTCAGCAGACTAGATTAGAGCTTAGCGTATTTCCTATTTCATTTTTTCTAATATTTTTTCCTCTTGCAATGCAAGAGCTGTAAATTTATGTGCATAGCCTTTTCACTGGCTCATAAATGTTGAGAGAATTGGAAAGGAAAGCATACAATCAACTTTTTACAATTTTTCATTGTCTTTGAAAAATATTTAAGTTGTTTATACTAACAGTTTAATACAGGATTAGCCGCAATCTGTAACGCAGATTTGTTATCACTGTGTATAGAAATTGGAAGTGTAACAGGAACATTCAAAGGTCGAGAATAAACCGTAAAACGACATTATACGCAATCGCAGCTGTGCTCCTATATTCAAATTTTTGAGCTCCTTGAAACAGTTGGTTGTTTTTTCGACTTCCAGGAAATGAGGGAAGCCCCGAAGAAGACCAAATAACCAGTAACAGACCTTCTTGTATTAAGGCATGATGCTCAATCAGCATCGCAATAAGTGGTGAGACTATCAGTGTTGCCAGCATGCATAAAAAGGCCCAGACCCGGGGCCTGTTTCAGGTACCTAACCACTCGATGTGCAGCTAGAAGATGAGAAACCTTTGGACATTGCATAAACTGACTTAAGCACTGGACAACAAAAGATATATCAGGTCTGGTGTTCGTCAAATATAGTGATCTGTCAATGAGTCTCTGATAACCTGTTGGATCATCCAGCACTGAATCCTTGTTCTTTGATGAACCATCAGCAACATGTTGGTCATACAGCACAGAGGTTAACTTGACATTGACCTATATAGGTG
The DNA here is from genome assembly GCA_029844215.1 of Przewalskia tangutica. NCBI lineage: Eukaryota > Viridiplantae > Streptophyta > Magnoliopsida > Solanales > Solanaceae > Przewalskia > Przewalskia tangutica. Next base: position 2,217,388 of record CM056731.1, on the reverse strand, counting down.
ACTTTGCAGTTTTCCCAGCAGAAAAGCCAAGATCAGAGATTAGTTCCACTGCATACTTCCTCTGATGCATCACTATACCACTATCATTCCTAGCAAATTCAAAGCGTAGGAAATATCTCAGAACCCCCAAGTCCTGATCTTAAAATTCTATTGTAGATCTAGCTTTGTCTCCTGGATAAGCGATTCGTCAATTGTATCTCTGAGGCCTATCGCCAGTATCTCTTTCATCATTACCAGTGATGAGTAGATCATCCACATAAATAAGTACCACCACCATTTTGTCACCAACCTTCTTAGTAAGTAGAGAATGATCTAGTTGACTTTGAGCAAATCCTGAGCCTTGCAAAGCAGTGACCAATTTTATATTTCACTGCCTAGAAGCTTATTTTAATCCATATAGTGATTTTATTAACTTACACACCTTCCCTTGTGTGTGATCAAAGCCTTGAGGCATATTCATATACACCTCCTCATTAAGGTCACCTTGAAAGAATGCATTATAGCCATCCATTTGATATATGTGTCAATTTTTGGAAGCAGCCACTGAAACTACTGCCCTCACAGTCACCATCTTTGCCACTGGTGAAAAGGTATCTTGATAATCGACTCCCTCTTTTTTATTGTAGCCCTTGGCCACTAATCTAGCTTTAAACCTTTCCACTTCACCATTTGCCTTATACTTGATCTTATAGACTCATTTACACCCAATGGCCTTCTTGTGTTTAGGAAGATCTGTTACTTCACATGTTATTATTATTTTTCAAAGCCTGCATTTCAAGCTACATAGCATTCACCCATCTGGTGTCCTTCACAGCTGCAAAATAGGAAGTTGGTTCATGCTCAACTTCAATTTTAGAAATGTAGCTCTTGTATCTTGCATTTAGTCCAGCATAACTTAGATTATTAGCCATGGGATATAAGCAATCTTATCTACTTGTTGCATCTCCTATTTGTGGTACTTGTACAAAATCTTTCATCCAAGCATGCTGCCTCTTGCTTCTGTTTGACCTCCTCAATGGTGGCTCAAATTCAGGAATAAGACCATCATCTGTCTGGCATGTTGACTGATCAGTGTTTTCCTCCTAAGGTCTCTCCTCAACTATTACAGCTTCTTGAGATTGTACAATGTGATCTGCTCCATTATTCCCATGAATATGTTTAAAGACATCAGGAAGATATTGAAAGACATCAATATCAGCCTCTGTTACTCCTTGTTGTGACTGTTCTGAACTCAGGTTAGTATCTCCTCCAAGTGGCTTCTTCTATTGGTAGGGAAATATGTCTTCATAAAATGCAACATCCCTGCTCACAAATAGAACATTGTTAGATAAATTTAACAGTTTATATCCTTTTTGCCTAGAAGAGTATCCAAGCATCACTGCTTTAATAGCTCTAGTGTCGAACTTATCAGTATTTACCAGATTAGTTGCATAGCAAAGACATCCCACAACTCTAAAGTGAGACAGAACTGGTGCCTTCTTATACAGCCTTTCGTATGGTGATATGTTCCCCAATACCACAGTAGGTAATCTATTCATAATGTACACAGCAGTTTCCACACAATCTCCTCAAAATCTAGCAGGCAAGCAACTCTGAAACTTTATGGCTCTAGCAAGTTCTAATATGTGTCTGTGCCTCCTTTCAACTATACCATTCTGCTAGGGACTATAGGGACAGGATGTTTGATGTACAATTCCCAATTGTGCAAATAAATCCCTACAAGAGCTATTTATAAACTCTGAACCATTATCAGACCTTACACACTTAGCTTTGGCACCAAACTATGTTTTAATCATCTGACACAGTTCTTTAAGCATAGTGGTAACATCTGATTTAATATGCAAAAGGAATACCCATGTCCATCGAGTGAAATCATCCACCACAATTAGAAAAAATCCCATACCAGTATATGTGGGAACCTTGTATGGTCCCCAAACATCAAGATGTAACAAATCAAATGGAAATGTAGTCATACTCTTATAGTGGGGAAAGGTAGCCTAGTTTGTTTTGCCATAAGGCAAACATCACAATGTTGAATTGTGAAATTAGAGTTATTACTGAAGACACTTATTTTCCTAAGAACACTCATTGGTACATGTCCCAATCTTTTGTGTCATAGAGCAGCCTTCAATTCTCTTGTGCTGAACTTCGACATGTGTGCCTGTGATATCATCAATCTACCCTGCCTCCTTGTAGAATCCAACACATACAAACCATCCATCTCTCTACCAATCTCCTTCACCTTCCCAGTGAGGAGATCATGCAGCACAAACAAGTCAGGAAAGAATCTTGCACTACAATTCAATTCCTTGGTCAATTTTGACGCTGAAAGTAAGTTAAACTGAAAGCTTGGCACATAAAGCACATGTTTTATAAGTTCGCCTCCTGTCAATCTACACTCCCCAGTCTGTGTGATTGGAGCAACACCTCCATTAGGCGGCTGCACATGTCCTGAGTTTTCTGGCCAATTAGGAGTCTCAATCATATTTTTATCTTTAACCATATGGTTAGTAGCTCCTGAATCAACTATCCATAGACTACTATTACCTTCATTGTGAGCACAGTTACCTGGCATACACACTTTAGCAGCAATAGCATGATCTATACATGTTCCCTTGTTCTGGTTCATCACAGACGTCATCCTTTTCAGCTTGTCTGGTGTGCAGGTTCTTATCATCTGTTGGAGTTGCTCCTGTTGGTATGCAGAAAGCTGATGATTGCCTTCATGATACCTCTGATTGATTTCACCATATGCAAATCCACCATGAACTGCTCCATACTCCTGCACATACTTCTGAGTTGAGCCATGTCCTTCCATCTGTGGTCCCATAACTGCATTAACCTTACTCTTCCCTTTGTAGCATTTTTCTTGAATGTGTCCATGCTTCTTGCAGTAGTCACAGGAGTACAGCAGCTTATAACATCCTTCTCTATTATGCCCCTTCATGTGACAATGATCACAAAATGCATATGTATTGTACTTCTTATTTTTTATTGAATGAGACCCTGCTTGTTAGTGCCATATTGTCGACAGAACTTCCCAGGGATGAGATATGTTTTTGGCTTTCATCCTGTGTTATTGATGCGCGTAATATGCACACACTTTTAAACGCAAGTGCACGTTATCGTATCAAGTAGTATAGTCTTAGATAAGACCGAATATCGTCCTCTAGGATTAGGGTTCAAGTACCAACTATCTATTTTCTAGTATCTATTTGGTGAATTAATGATTGATTGTTTGGTTTATAACTGAGAATTATTAAAGATAAGTAAATGTAAAGAATTACTTCAGATGTGATGAGAATAGGACTTCTATGTATCCTCACTATCCGCTTATGCTACTTACTAATGCATTACTTATGGTATTCTTCTTTTGGAGAAAGCAGGTTTACGAAATCGTTTTATACTCCCGTTAGGGTTATATAAACACTCAACCCCAGTATTGTTCCTTACCTAACTTTCGCTGATAAGGGTAACTCTATAGGAGGATTAAGAACAAAAACCTAGTTGACCGTCACGCACAATGCGCAAAATTAGGGTTGTTAAGCCTCTCATCAACGCTACAAAACTAATTGAGGTATTTTCATCCCCAATTCAAGCCTGTCTACCCAACTTACAACATATTCACAATCCCCTTTTCGTAACTGATTAGAAATCATATAGTGATAACTAGTTGTCAATTAGTTACCAAGAATTCAACTCAATTATTGGATAGATCTCTCAATAAGAAAAATAACCATAAGCATGCATTAATTTATAACATAAGTTTCAAGAAATTCAACATAGAAAACCCTATAAGAGAATTAGTTCCTAGCCATTGACATGACAAGAACTAATTCCATGTTCATCATACAAAACTGAAATAAAGTAAAGAAAAGAAAAGAAAATTACTAAGAATGAGTCTCCAAGCCAAGCATCCAAGGGTTGTGTTGTGGAATATTTACAAGATGGATTGGTGGAAGGATGGATGTAGAATGGTGAATGGTAGAATGGAGAATATGAATAATTCTTCTAATGATGTAGAGTATTTATAGCCAAAGAATCTTTTTGGTGAAGGGTTAGGGATTTGTAGGAAAGGAAAAATTATTAGAATCCTTTTAGGTAAGGGTTTTAAGGTAGGAAAAGTTATCCCTTTAGGTAGGAAAAGTTATCCCTTTAGGAAAGAAAAGTTATCCCTTTAGGATTCTGAAAACAAGTCAAATTCGGCCAAAGACTCATAATTCGCGTCGTGCGCCACAGCCAGTACGCGGCTGAAGATCAAGAACTTTCGGACTTTCAGCATATTGGCGCGCGGCTCCATTGCTGGGCCGCGGATGACGTTTTCGGCGGTCCGTTCGTCGTCCTTTTTCGTCCGGACTTCGTCGATCTCTCTCTAATTTCGAACTTAGACTTTATTTCTTGGCCCTTTTAGTGTGCAATTCCATCTCTTTTATGCTCGTTTCATCTCCTTTTTGTCATTTCTCCATTTTTGACCGCTGTGACACAAAAGAAAGGAAAACGACCCTAATACTGTACTAAACATAAATGAAATGAGTAAAATACTAACTAAAAATGACTCAAAAAGTGTATATAAAATACACCGATCAGCTATCATGCCATAGGCTTGGTTCATACTATGTGTAGGTGACATCAACAAGATATGACTCCTTGCTTGGTTATATCCATCATTCAATCCCATAAGAAACTCCAACAGCCTCTGATTTCCCAAATGTGTTATATACTCCCTAGGATTCGAGCACTCACATGTATGAGGTGGTATGATCGAATCTATCTCGTCCCATAGGTCCTTCTTCTGGAGTAATATTGAGAAACTGGTGAAGCTCCTTGATTCAACATTGCCAATTCCTTCTTTAATTGATACACTCCTGAGAGGTTGATTTTGTCAAACCTCTCCTTAAGATCCTTCCAAACAGCAGCTGCACTGGTTTTGTATAAAATTCCACTCAGCAAATTTTTGTCTACATTTCTCATTATCCACGACATCACTAAGGCATTGCATCTGTCCCAATGTCTTGTGTGATTAGGTCTGTATGTATCGCGCCTTATAGATCCATCTACAAATCCAATCTTATTCTTCGTTAGCAGTATTAACTGCATGGCCCTACTCCACAACGTGTAATTTTCCATTCCAGTCAATTGAATCTCAACCTGTATAACACCTAATGTATCAGATGCATTCAGGAACAAGGGATGGTTGTGGTCAATGCCATCCGAATTAGAATTCGAACTTTCCTCTAGCACAACAGAAGGTACTGTTGTGGTATTCTCCATGATCTTTCAATTTACACAGTTATAAGTCTTACACAAGCAGAAAATCTCAATCGAGATAGTTTAGATCGATCAACTCAACAGATCGAACAAAAATCAAATCGCGAATGCGATAATACATATCAAGCAGTCAATAGATTGATCACGGATAGCAAAATCAACTAGAAACCAAGCTATAAATGCAGAAATAAAATCAATCTCAATCGAAGAGTAAATACACAATAGCCAAACCTTACAAGACGAATCTCTCAGTTTCTGTCCTAATTTGACAGAATTACCTCTGGATTCATCTTTCATGGCTTTGATACCATGTTAGATTCTTAGATTCAAGGCTAATCAAGATTGCATGTGAACTTGTCCATCTATAGTGATGGAACAATACATCGTGAAGAAGAACAAGAAGGAAATGAACTGGAAAAGGAGACGTTTTTGTGAAAGCTTTTCCAATTACTTTTCATCTAAACAACACAAGTATTTATAGTGTCAGGATTGCACTATAAACCACTTATTACAAACATAGCCACTAACTAACAAAGTAGACATAAACTGAAAACTGAAACAAACAATAAAGACTGAAATACTAAGCCCAAGCTAACTACTGTATATCGGCTAATGTATAATCAGTGTATCTGTATCCTCAACAAATGGGGAGCGAATTGAGTGAACGGTCTCTAATCAAAGAGTAAATTCCTGGGAAGAGGACCTCGTCCTCTTTCACCTTATTTTTGCTAACTTTTATGTATGGAAGTAAGTCTAGCCGAGTTTGTCCAAAGAGAAATTCATTTAATTATATTTGTTCTGATATCACTATAATAATTAAGTCACTCTAATAATTTTTTTGTGATGCAATTCAATCAATTTTATTTTTGTATTATCTGGATCTGGGTCACAGATTTGGAGTATTAGATGTCAAAGAACTTCTGTATTAAAAGTACGTGTCAAGAAATTTATTTTCTCGTTCAGATCAACCTTGTATTTTAGATCGTTTTTTCACCTTTGGAGAATTAATAATACTAACTAATTGAAAAGTAGTGACTGATAGACTACTAGATTTGAACTTATAACTATAATAATAATTAGATTTTTCAAAGATATTCCGTAAGAAATTATAATTGTGAGTAATGCCTATAATTTTTAGATTCCTTACATTTGTTCGTAAATGTAAATTTCTCTCCTGTCCACAATATTAAGGAATTCTTTGTGAGGGGTAATGTGTAGAACGGAAAGATAATAACAACAACAAATTGTAATAAAATTTGAAAATAATCAAATAGAAGGGCTTGATGAGTCGACCAAATTCTTGATCTATCCTTAAGATAATATTGCCCCGTATATCCTTTCAACGGTTGTAATGACAACTTATCTCCCAAGATAAAACAACAATCAAACAAATGAGCAAAGGGGACTCAAATGTTTGCTTTGGAAGAAAGATCTTTGAGTGTTTTGTGATTGCAAGAGAGGAAGAAGTATTTCAGATTTCAAGTGTTTTGCAAATGAGCCTAAGGCCTCATTTTATAGTGTTGTGAAGATGACTTTCTAATTGCCCAAGTAATGGCCTTGAATGACCATGTAAGGGCCGCGGCGATTCATGACTCGTTTCATCTTTAACACATTTATACACTTCTTCCTTCATTTACCAACGTGAAACCTACGTCATTTGGCCAATGACCGTCTATTACCTTACGTCTCAAACAATTCGTATACGTACCGATATCTCTTCCATTTAAGAAAATTAAGATCATTAGCACTATATGTACACGTGTGTGGAAACAACGTTTCCGACGTGCGGGACCTCAATTGTTCAATTCATAATTAATAGATTTTACTTTATTTCACGTTTAATAAATATTTTCAACATTCTTTTTATTTATTTGTTCATAATGATTATTAAAAATTCTATAAGGAAACAGTCACTGTGGTTATATTTATATAGGAAATGGCTCCTATCATTTGAATTTTTATTGCCTGGATCTGTATCACGAATTACGTGACATTGATATGTGCATGTATTTTCAATTTATTTTAAATGAAACATGTGAAAGCACTACTGTATTGTTAGTTAATTAAGATGATCAGATTTTCTTTCTTAAAATCATAACGTTCTTAATTTATTATTCCATATGGTTAAGAGATTAATAGAAATTGAATGTAATAATAATGATAAATACGTACTCGTAACACTACATATTATAACTTATAAGGCCTACCCTTGCCATCATAAAGTAATGTTTACTTCCGGCAACTTCGTAGTAACACAATGCTAAATAATGTATTTTATAAATTTAAATTCATATATACGCGGAGCCAATTATTTTTTCAATTATTCCTCTTGAGAACCAGTTGAGCTGCCCATGCGGACCGGAGCCAATTATATTAGTATGTAAAAAGGAATATACAGATAGGTAGTGATTTTGGTCAATTTAAGCAATTTATTTTATTAATTTGTAGTCGTTACTTAATCAATCATTAGGTGGTTCACATTTAGGAATTCTTTTTTCGTCTTTTTCATTTCATTTTTTTTATAAGACACTTTAATTAGATTTTTTTGTTTCACAAAGTAAATAGAGAGTACGAAACTCAACATGAGGATTGTAGTGATTGTTTTTTTAAAAACATTATTAAGTAAATAAAAATATGTATTCTTTAATTAATAAATTAAAATTTCAAATGAATTGATTACATATTTCAACATGAGGGAGGATTGAGATTTCGAATCGAGTGTCACTTAATTATCAAAAAATATATTTTCACGTGCTTGATCATAAAATAAAATAAAAAGTCAGGCCCACGTGTGAGGACTTGTCGAATTTTCTTTATATAAGTAAATAAAATTTTACTCTCGCTAACTATTTATACTTTTAGATGAGACTACCACACTTTATCATTTGAAATGGTGGAGGAAAATACTCATAGAAATATTATTTTCATGCAAATTGCCCCTAGTTGGAAACCTAATTAGAAAATTCAACACCACGAATAATCAGCAGAACACAATTGTTTATGCTGCCATACCTAAGACAAAATTGTGACGATATTAGCAAAAGTGAAGATAATGTCTTTAGCATTATCAAATCACATGCATGTGAGGAGTTATTTCCATGGAAGAAAAGCTTGTAAGCAATGCATTTAGACGTAGGAATTTGCACCAAATATTATCTTTAGATAGTGACTTCACAAATTACATGTACTTCTAAGGACTCTAACTTAATTCACCAACGACAAGAAGGCAGCATGGGAGTTGCAATTTGATGGAAAATAAAATAGTAGTGGGCAACATACATCTTTCACAGAATTGTTTAGGGGCCTGAAATGTTGGTTTCATATATGGTCATGTTTTGACACAAAAAATACTTAATATTTTATAAACATGTCCAAAGTGGAAACAATGGGTGGTGAATAGTGGTATATAACCAGCTTATTGCCACCGTCATTGCCAAATTTCAGGAATAGATTATCAAGTGGATGGCAGAGTATAACAAACTCTCCAAGTAATTGTATCCATGCAGCAAAAAGACTATTCTTCTGCCTAAAATTTGCACCTAGTTCTAACTACAAACTATTTAGTTTTGCTCAAACTTAGAGGTGGCTATGTAGTCTGCCCAACCCGCCTAAGTTTAACTCATTGGATCATGACGCCGTTCGACTCGTTAGGTCATGACATGTTTATTAATTTAACTCATTTACCAGTCAAATTTGATACACCTCTATCATTCCGATCAAACGTGAGATAAAATTATCTCAAATTTAATTATGGGATTAGTTATTTTTTATTCTTCATACCAAACTAGCCCTTAGTGTATGACTTCTACTATAATTTGCTACAGTTCCTACTGCATACCACTTTATTCTAGCCTTTGAAACTAAACTAAAAACTCAGAGGTTCTCTGTAGTAGGAACAAAAATTCACATCTGTTGTGAAACTTCTTTCATTATAAAACTATACTTCTTTCCGAGACAAAACGCATTGTAACTATAGCAACCCGTAATGCAATATAATACTAACTTGGAAGGAATATTAATAGCCGTCTCTGGGGCGGTTGAGACACAAGGCCCCCCGCCGGCGGGGCCACCGCCCCATAATTTTCATTTTTCTTTTATTGATTTCAAATATTAAGATATGTATTAAAAATGTCTCCAATTTTATCGGTGAGAGTTGTAGCCTAGCGGTTGAGAGCTCTCTTCAAAAGTCCTTCCCTAGTGAAACGTCGCGTCTTCGAATCCAATGAGTAGGAACGACCTTTTTTTTTTTACTAGGGAACCCGCAGCCGCTACTCTTTCGAGTGCGCACACGGTAAACCCCGGACTGACGCAATAGCCTGCAAACCACGTCAGTCGATTAACCACACTTGGCAAGCCATGTGTGACAAGTTCAACCAAGAAGATTTATGCAGGGGATCGAACTCGTGACCTTGCGGTCCCGCGCTCTACTGCTACACCAACTTGGCTACCCCGAAGGGTGAGTAGGAACGACCCTGATTAATACGATAGTGGGCTGATTTTGTTAGTGTCAATTTAGACCTTCAATGTATAAACCATAATAATATACAAATAACTTCAAGTAAATTGAAATTGACAACAATAATGTTCAGCAAAAGCATAAACACATACTAACTTATTTGTAGATAGAGGACTGCTCGACGCAGTGTCCTAAGACAAAAATTCGCCTCCGCTTGTGCTGCAGTTTAACGGACGACTGCCTTGAGGATACAACTATCTATAGTTCTAGCACAAGAACTCCATTCCTGGCGAATCTACTTTATGTGTTCTTCAAAAATTTCTTGAAGAGGAAGAAGAAGCAACAATGATCATCCAATGATTTGATTCGTATATCAGAAGATTAGATGTTGTCAATTGTATTGTATTTGTTAAACAAGTGATCTACATGCTTTATATAACATGAATTTCGATCAGATGCAACCATTAGTTCAAAGGTTATGACTCTATGTGAAGAGATGCAACTTTTGGTTCAAAACTGGAAAATCTCGTCGAAGGCACCGCAGTGCCTCCACAAGGCACCACCTAGGTGCAAATTCAATTTTTTTATTCCAGTGACTTACTGCCATTCAGGCACCCCGGTGCCTCCACAGGGCACCCCGGTGCCTCCACAAGGCACCTAAGTGCAAATTCGTCGAAAATTTTAATGACTAACTGATCGGTGTATTTTATATACACTTTTTGAGTCGTTTTTAGTTAGTCTTTTGTCCTTTTTTGTACAAATAAGTGTCGTATTAGAATAGATTTTCTTTCTTTTGAGTCAAAGTGGTTAAAATGGCCAAATGGCGGAAAAGGAGCTAAAAGAGGGCAAAAGAGGAGGTTCCAGAGCTAAAAGCAGAGAAAGCGGCGAAAGAGGCAAAAATCGCAGGTCAGCGCCGCGACGCCTCATGCCAACAGTAGCAGGGCCGCGACGCCCAATGTCCCGAAGTGCTGCAGAAGTTCCAGCGCCGCGGCGCCCTCAGATAGCAGAAATCAGGGCCGCGGCGCCAAATCACCCGAAGTGCAGCAGAACTTCCGGCGCCGCGGCGCCGACGCGGGAAAATCAGGTTAATTGACGAATTTCTGGGCCAGGCCTGAAGGGAAAAGTTAGAGGCGGTTTTCAGCCTATAAAAGGAGAACCCTAGGCAGTTTTTAAGGGTTCCCTTTCTTGCACAACTCAAGGATTCTTGCTTTTGAAGATTGGAGGCCTAAACTTAGTAATTTCTTTTCTTTTCTTTTCTTTATTTCAGTTTTGTATGATGAACCTTGAATTAGTTCTTGTCATGTCAATGGCTAGGAACTAATTCTTTTATAGGGCTTTCCATGTTAATTCACTAGAAACTTATGTTATGAATTAATGCATGTCTATGGTTATTCTTCTTTGAGAGATTTATCCAATAATTGCTTTGAATGCTTGGTAATTAATTGACAACTAATTATCATTATATGATTTCTAATCAAATTTCGAAAGGAGGAGGTTGTGAATATGCTGTAAGTTGGGTAGACATATTTGGGTTGGGGATGAAAATACCTCAATTATTTATGCAGCGTTAATGAGAGGCTTAAAAATCCTAATTTTACGCATGGTGCGTGACGGTTAACTAGGTTTTTGTGCTTAATCCTCCTATAGAGTTATCCTTATCACCGAAAGGTAGAAAGGTGCAATCGGGTTGAGTGTTTATATTAAACTCCAGCCAACCGTCCGTTGACCAACCGACGGTTGACCGTAGTTTAACCGGCCGACCGGGCCGGCATCGGGTTGGGGTTGGGTTGGCTCAACCAACCCGCAGTTATTTAAAAACCGTAAGGCGGGACGGTTAGGCCCAGAAACGAACCGGTTCATGCACCGATAACAAAAAAATAAAAAAAAAAAAATAAAAAACTATTTCGGCTGGGCCTGAAGGGGCGGCGTGGCAGGCATGCAGGCGTTCGGCAGTTTTGGTTTTTTTTTATTTTTTTTGTTTTTATTTTGTTATTATTTATTTTAATTCCATTTTTACCCTTTAAAAATATATAAATTCTCTACATTTTCTTCATTTTTATCAAACAACATTTCTCTCAATTCTCTTATTCTCATACTCTCTTAATCATCTTTATTATCAATTTTCAAGTTATTAATATTATTAGTTTTCAAATTCAAAGTAGCAAGACGCAAGACTTGAGCTTGAGTTTCTATTGAATTAATCCAAGTTTGGTACACTCGTTTCATTCTCTAATTATTTTATTAAATTGTCATATTTATTTGTTGATTATTTAAATATTTTATAATGTCTTTACTAAGGGAATTGCGTCGGAATTGTAGTAAATCTAGTTCAAGGGTAAAAATCGTAGGTTCTTCATCATCTAATCAAAATATAGATTATGATCAAATGCAAGAAGATTTTGGAATGAAGATAATGAATGTGATAACGTTCAATTAGATAATATTGTTGAACTTGAAGAACAAGAACAAGAACCTCCTACACCTACTAGTGTTCCTTCATCGATGTTGATGCGCTAGTGGTAGTCGTAGTCGTAGACCTCCTTTACGAGAACTGTGAGCAAGAAAAAAAGGAGTAAAGTGTGGCTCTTTTATGATAAAGTTGTAGTACCGATAGAGTTAAATGTAATATTTGTGGGAGAACTTATAAACATAAGACGGGGTGGTGACGGGGACGCACTATAGCTAGACATATAAAATTCGATCATACGGAACAATGAAAGGCTGTCACTAATTTAGACCCCGGTCCACAACAACTTAATCCATTAACCTGAGGGTTGGCTAAATACGATCCAAAAGATCGCGTTGAATTAGCAAAAATGATTGTGGAGGTTGTTTGCCTTTTCTTTTCGTTTCTTCTTCATATTTAATTACATATATTCAAAGAGTATATAATCCTTTTTTTAAAGGTGTTCCTCGTAGTACTACTAGAGCCGATATTTTTAGACTTCATAATGATTATGTTATTTTCTTGCAATATTTGTTTGCTAACCTTCCATGCCAGGTTAGTTTTACTTCAGACATTGGACATGCATTGAACGGTTATGATTATTTAACAATTACTTGTCATTGGATTGATGAAAATTTTAAAATGGAAAAACGTATTATTGCTTTTGCGTATGACGAGGATCAAAGTCATACTGGAAAATATATAAGCGAAACTATTTGTTTTTATGCCCAAAAATATAATCTTTATAATAAAATACTTTGTGTATCATTTGATAATGCATCTAATAATACTGCCGTAGATCTTTTAAAGCGGATACAACCACCACTTCGATATATTTCATGTTCGTTGTGCTTGTCATATTTATAATTTAATTGTTAAAAGTGGTCTTGATTTATTTTCACCAAATAAAACTTGTCAAAAGAGTCATTGGAGTTATTCAGGTAATAATAGGAAAAATAGAATTATAGAATTTAAAGAAAAATGTAAACAATTTAATTTGAGACCTAAATTCATGCGTAAGAGAATATTACACGGTGGAATTATACTTATTTATTTTTAAAAGAATGTTATAAGTATAAAGACCCCATAACACATGTTGCAAATGCGCATTGTAAGAACGTAATGTATATGTTAACCGACGAACATTGGAAATCAATTGGTGAACTTTTAAAAATTTTACGTAAATTTTACACGCAATCGTTGAATTTTCGTGATCTTATTACCCAACGATTTGTAATGCTTTAGCTCATATAGTGAAATTTCCTATTTACTTTATGGTTTAAAATCAAATGTGAAATATACAGATCTGATTCTGATTATGTTTGAAAAGTTTAAAAATATTTTTTCCTATTCACGATGTTTATTGTATTGGTGCGAGTCTTAAATCCTTCTATTAAAAAGGTAGATTGTCATAATCTAATATTTAGTTTATATACTTATATGGAAATAGGTGGAAACAAACTCCATCTTCATTTGATTGCATAAATAAACTTGATACTAATTTAACAACATTATATGAATATTATGCTACATTACATGATAACACCAACTCGCTACTAATATTCCTTCTAGTTACGGTTACGTGTCTACACCTGCAGGATTCAATGATGATGACGATGAAGAAGAATCTTTAGACATATGGAGCACTTTTACAACACAACCAACCACAAGCCGATCTTGCGATGAGATGCAATTTTATTTGCAAAAGCCAGCGGAGCCGAAGAAAAATTTTGACCCTTTACAATGGTGGCAGGATAACAAAAGACAATTCCCGGTACTTGCAGCGATGGCCCGGGATGTTCTTAATGTGTCGATCTCAACGGTGGCTTCGAAGTGCATTTAGCCAAGCACGAGATCAAATAAGAGACACACGTCACTCATTGGGTGGAAGCACATTAGAAGTGTTAGTCTGCTTAAGGGATTGGATCAGATCAGAGAGAAGAAATCAAGGATGTGGAGACGTTAATTCTCCAGAAGATGAAGAAATAGGCAATATTTTGGAAGGCGGGAGCGAAGGCGGGACTGGAATTAATACTCCAGATTTAGAGGCTATGGAGCATAACCAATTCAATCAACCTATAGATTACGAAGAACTTGCAAAAAGGATGCATAATATGTAAATAAAATTATTATTACTTCATTATGTACTCTTATTAACGTTATGAAAGTTCAAAAGTTTACATCTTATCATTAATTTTAATTTTACTATCTATTTAGTTGTTAATCTGTTATTACTTATAAGTTATATGACTTATATCTACTAATCTAATAAATTAATAAAATTATAATTACAAATTTACAATATAAACTATAAAGTTATAAACTATAAAGTATAAAGTATAAAATTATAATCTATAATAAAGTATAAAGTTATAAACTATAAAATAAAAAGTTAACTTTAAAGTTTCAATTTTAATATATACAACTAAATTATATATTATATTATTATATTACATATTTAAATTGAATTTAGTTTATATTATAGAAAATAAATACTAGAATTTAAAAAAAATTAAAAAAAAAAAAAAATTAAGAAACCGGCCCGGTTGGACTGATTCGACTTAACGCATCGCCAACTCGGAATCGTGAACGAACCGACCGGTTGGCTTGATGTCCGTGAACCGGACGATGCCGTCGAGCGTTAAACCTTGAGGGCTCTGCGTCGGTCGGTCACCGTTAGCCGGGTATAGTTTATATATCCTTAACGGGAATATAAAACGATTTCGTAAACCTGCTAGCTCCGAGAGAAGAATACCATAATTCATTGCATTGATAAATAACATAAGCGGATAGTTGAAGAGACATGGAAGCCCTATTCCCATCACAACTGAAGTAAACTTATAGTTAATTAGCTTTTATAATTCTTAGTTATAAACCACAAAATCAAATATCAATTGCCAAATAGATACCAAAAGATAGATAGTTGGTACTTGAACCCTAATCCTTATGGATGATATTCGGTCTTAACAAGACTATATTACTTGTCACGATAACGTGCACTTGCGTTAAAGTGTGTGCATCTTTTCGCGCATCACTTACTGGAAAGCAGGCACCGCGGTCCTTTCATCAGGGACCGCGGTCCTTCGGCCAAAATTCCAAAAAATGGATTTTAATCACTTGTTTTCTTCTTCAATCCACACAAGTTCCAACAATACCCTACATTTTCTATTCACACATCCAACAATACCCCACATGTGGATAGAAAATAAGATAACTAGGAACTTATCATCATTTCTGTCAAACGTGATATGACATTCATCGGAGACGGTGTCTTTTGGACTTGAACCGCTCGTAGTGAGTACCTATCGGATCTACATGTGAAGTAGTGGACGTAGTGTCTTGAACTATTCACGTTTTGTAGTAAATCGAGACAACAAGTATCACACATGCCATATCGACATAATTAAATTCTCACGGTTGTGTTCTTTTCGGTCATGAACAATTCCTTTCTTCATGAGAATTTCTAGAGAACGTAGTCATCTCAGTTCTCCCAGATGCGACCCCACATCAATCTCACATAGGTAATATTAGTCAAGAATAGTCCGTACTATCCCACCATAATGGCTATTAATATTATTAAGAACCAAGGTTCAACCCTATATAGTCAACGGATTAACACACTTGGTACATCATAGGAATGAGCATATGTGTGTTTTATGCTCCTTGAGTCTTCCCCATCTAGTTAGCCTATTGAACCTAAACCATGGGATCTCCAATTATGACAGGTTAGGTTTCCACCAGTTCACAACTCATTGTATTGGCTTTAAGACCATTCCCCTCAATGTAAATACGACTTGCTCTCATGTAAGGTAGTCATTGCCTACGTACACCCCAACTAGTTGGTTCTTTTTTTAGTCCGGCTGGATTGGTTGACATTACTTGAACCTCCAACACCACCACCTTGACTCTTGCGAAGGGGGCAATATTTTGCCCTGTGTCTGGATTTTCCACATACCCAACATAGTCCTGGTTGTGATTTTTTGAATGCATTGGTCATTTGTGGGGCTAGTGCATTCCTCCCTGTTGCAAAAGATGGCTTGACACCAACAAATTTGTCATAGCATTTCTGAAACTTGGCCTTTGAAGCATTGCCTTCTACCATGTTGGTATTAGGCTCCAATGAAACAACATCAACCCTTTCATTCTTTCGGTTGTCCTCTTCAACACGAATTTTCAGAACCAGTTGCTCAAAACTCATTTCCTCCGTTAGATGCTTCAAATAAACCTTAAAATCCTTCCAAGAAGGAGGTAATTTTTCAATAATAGCACCAACAAGGAAATATTGGTTAAGGCTCATACCTTCAACCTCTAGTTCATGAACAATGACTTGGAGTTCCTCCACTTGCTTGACAACGGCTTTGGCATCGCTCATCTTAAAGTTTAGAAACTTTCTGATGACGAACTTATTTGAACAAGCAACCTCTGTCTTGTACTTGTTCTCAAGTGACTGCCATAACTCCCGTGCTGTCCCGAACGTGGAGTATATGTCATAGAGAGTATCATCCAAGGCATTGAGAATGTAGTTCTTACACAGAAATTCTTGTGTCCACCAAGTATCAATCGCCTTCAGCCTTTCGGCCTTTGCCTCATCAGTTGGAGCATTCTCTCCTTCTCCCTACGGCAGTGCCGTTGGAGCCTCAACAGTCAACACGTTTGCCACGTGAAGTGTTGTCAAATAGAACAACATCTTCTGTTGTCAGCGCTTGAAATCAGAACTCTTGAATTTCTCGGGTTTCTTCACATGGTTTTTCACCATTGATGATCCAGATTGATCCATTTGTTTGCAAGTCAGGAAGTGTATTGTTAGTGTCAATCTAGACCTTCAATGTATAAACCATAATAATATACAAATAACTTCAAGTAAATTGAAATCGACAACAATAGTGTTCAGCAAAAGCATAAACACATACTAACTTATTTGTAGATAGAGGTCTGCTCGACGCAGTGTCCTAAGACAAAAAATTGCCCCCGCTTGTGCTGCAGTTTAACGGACGTCTGCCTTGAGGATACAACTATCTGAGTGATAGTTCTAGCACAAGAACTCCACTCCTGGCGAATCTACTTTATGTGTTCTTCAGAAATTTCTTGAAGAGAAAGAAGAAGCAACAATGATCATCCAATGATTCGATTCTTAAATCAGAA
Source organism: Przewalskia tangutica (assembly GCA_029844215.1). Classification (NCBI taxonomy): domain Eukaryota; kingdom Viridiplantae; phylum Streptophyta; class Magnoliopsida; order Solanales; family Solanaceae; genus Przewalskia; species Przewalskia tangutica. The sequence continues at coordinate 2,200,076 of CM056731.1, read as the reverse complement.
GATTAGATGTTGTCAATTGTATTGTATTTGTTAAACAAGTGATCTACATGCTTTATATAGCATGAATTTCGACCAGATGCATCCATTAGTCCAAAGGTTATGACTCTATGTGAAGAGATGCAACTTTTGGTTCAAAACTGGAAAATTCCGTCGAAGGCATCGCGGTGCCTCCACAAGGCACCTAGGTGCAAATTTGATTTTTTCATTCCAGTGACTTACTGCCATCCAGGCACCTCGGTGCCCACAGCACCCGGTGCCACAAGGCACCTAGGTGCAAATTCGTCGAAAATTCTAGTGACTTATTGGTAAGCAGGCACCGCGATCCTTCGGCCAAAATTCCAAAAAATAGATTTTAATCACTTATTTTCTTCTTTAATCCACACAAGTTTCCACAGATTTGTGATGACCAATATGTGCAAACTGCAATGCCATGTGAAGTAGGGCCCTTTTCACATGAGGACCAATAGTCAACTAGGACAACTGACCTGCGGTGGCAACATATTGCAAGCAGCTACTATAAATATAGCATTTCCAGTACTGCAAACTTCAGAACAAGAACAATTTGCAATCATCAAACACCTTTAGTTCATCTATTATTCCTCTCAACATATATATTACCTTCAACATCAAGAAGTCATGGTTATTCGTTTGCTATCTATGATTTCCAGTGCCAAGCAATCCCAAAAGCTGCACTCAGTTGTTACTAGGAATCAAATATCAGATGTACCAAAAGGACATCTTGCAGTTTACGTGGGAGAAACAGAGAAGAAGCGCTACGTGGTTCCTATTGCATACTTGAATCACACTTCGTTCCAAGAATTGCTTCAGAAAGCAGAGGAAGAGTTCGGGTTTCAATATCCAATGGGTGGTCTCACAATACCCTGCAATGAGGATGCGTTTTTTCATGTTACTTCTCAATTGAACACTTCTCTATAATGTGAAATGAAGCAGCATTCAACAGACTATATTAAGCATTCAACTGAAACACTTAATATAATATAATATATATGTATTGCTTCATCAAATGTTACGAGAGAAAATTTAAAGCTCTCGGGATCAAGAGATTTGCAAAAGTAGCTCTTAGATAAGACTTAAGGAGTAAAGTTAAATTGTACATACCTGGTACTCTTGGTATTATGTGTTAGATATAATGCGGGGTCCCAATTATTTGAGTCATAAATAATGGGATAAATTTTATTACACGTTAATAAATTTCCACCATTATGTAACACGAAACATAAGCATCAGTAGAAATGTTGTACCTTTCGTAATTGGTATTCTCCATAAGAACAAAGTGTAAATATTCTTAAGATTGTTGGAAATCTTACGAAAATACTTGTTCACGAACATTGTACGGAATTCTTTAAAGCTTGAGGCATGTCCATGTACACTGTCCTTAAGAATATTTCATTCGGTATGAGTGTATCTCATTATTCAACAAGCTATTCTAGTATAAAATTATAAGTCAGAATCTAACAAAGATTTAATTTAATATAAAACCCAGCAAGAAAATGAGATTAATTATCAAGAATAGTTTCTCTGAATCTATCTTTCCTTAAGAACAGTACATGGATATATATGGGTAAGAGAAAACCATCTCATTACATGGTTGAAGCTCCCAACGTGTTAAGAAATTGATGATGACCATAAAGAAGAAGAATAAAGGCAATAAATGGTCTCTTAAATCTGTCAAGAGGAACGTTAGAGGAGTAAATCATAGGAATGAGCATATGTTTGTTTTATGCTCCTTGAGTCTTCCCCATCTAGTTGGCCTATTGAACCTAAATCATGAGATCTCCAATTATGACAGGTTAGGTTTCCACCAGTTCACAACTCATTGTATTGGCTTTAAGCCCATTCCCCTCAATGTAAATACGACTTGCTCTCATGTAAGGTAGTCATTGCCTACGTACACCCCAACTAGTTGGTTCTTTGTTTTAGTCCGGCTGGATTGGTTGACATTACTTGAACCTCCAACACCACCACCTTGACTCTTGCGAAGGGGGCAATCTTTTGCCCTGTGTCCGGATTTTCCACATACCCAACATAGTCCTGGTTGTGATTTTTTGAATGCATTGGTCATTTGTGGGGCTAGTGCATTCCTCCCGGTTGCAAAAGATGGCTTGACACCAACAAATTTGCCCTAGCCTTTCTGAAACTTGGCATTTGAAGCATTGTCTTCTACCATGTTGGTATTAGGCTCCAATGAAACAACATCAACCCTTTCATTCTTTCGGTTGTCCTCTTCAACACGAATTTTCAGAACAATTGCTCAAAACTCATTTCCTCTGTTAGATGCTTCAAATAAATCTTAAAATCCTTCCAAGAAAGAGGTAATTTTCCAATAATAGCACCAACAAGGAAGTATTGGTTAAGGCTCATACCTTCAACCTCTAGTTCATGAACAATGACTTGGAGTTCCTCCACTTGCTTGACAACGGCTTTGGCATCGCTCATCTTAAAGTTTAGAAACTTTCTGATGACGAACTTATTTGAACAAGCAACCTCTGTCTTGTACTTGTTCTCAAGTGACTGTCATAACTCCCGTGCTGTCCCGAACGTGGAGTATATGTCATAGAGAGTATCATCCAAGGCATTGAGAATGTTGTTCTTACACAGAAATTCTTGTGTCCACCAAGTATCAATCGCCTTCAGCCTTTCGGCCTTTGCCTCATCAGTTGGAGCATTCTCTCTTTCTCCCTACGGCAGTGCCGTTGGAGCCTCAGCAGTCAACACGTTTGCCACGTGAAGTGTTGTCAAATAGAACAACATCTTCTGTTGTCAGCGCTTGAAATCAGAACCCTTGAATTTCTCGGGTTTCTCCACATAGTTTTTCACCATTGATGATTCAGATTGATCCATTTGTTTGCAAATCAGGAAGTGTATTATTAGTGTCAATCTAGACCTTCAATGTATAAATCATAATAATATACAAATAACTTCAAGTAAATTGAAATCGACAACAATAATGTTCAGCAAAAGCATAAACACATACTAACTTATTTGTAGATAGAGGTCTGCTCGACGCAGTGTCCTAAGATAAAAAATTGCCCCCGTTTGTGCTGCAGTTTAACGGACGTCTGCCTTGAGGATACAACTATCTGAGTGATAGTTCTAGCACAAGAACTCCCTGGCGAATCTACTTTATGTGTTCTTCAGAAATTTCTTGAAGAGAAAGAAGAAGCAACAATGATCATCCAATGATTTGATTCTTAAATCAGAAGATTAGATGTTGTCAATTGTATTGTATTTGTTAAACAAGTGATCTACATGCTTTATATAGCATGAATTTCGACCAGATGCATCAATTAGTCCAAAGGTTATGACTCTATGTGAAGAGATGCAACTTTTGGTTCAAAACTGGAAAATTCCGTCGAAGGCATCGCGGTGCCTCCACAAGGCACCTAGGTGCAAATTTGATTTTTTCATTCCAGTGACTTACTGCCATCCAGGCACCTCGGTGCCTCCACAGGCACCCCGGTGCCTCCACAAGGCACCTAGGTGCAAATTCGTCGAAAATTCTAGTGACTTATTGGTAAGCAGGCACCGCGATCCTTCGGCCAAAATTCCAAAAAATAGATTTTAATCACTTATTTTCTTCTTTAATCCACACAAGTTTCCACAGATTTGTGATGACCAATATGTGCAAACTGCAATGCCATGTGAAGTAGGGCCCTTTTCACATGAGGACCAATAGTCAACTAGGACAACTGACCTGCGGTGGCAACATATTGCAAGCAGCTACTATAAATATAGCATTTCCAGTACTGCAAACTTCAGAACAAGAACAATTTGCAATCATCAAACACCTTTAGTTCATCTATTATTCCTCTCAACATATATATTACCTTCAACATCAAGAAGTCATGGTTATTCGTTTGCTATCTATGATTTCCAGTGCCAAGCAATCCCAAAAGCTGCACTCAGTTGTTACTAGGAATCAAATATCAGATGTACCAAAAGGACATCTTGCAGTTTACGTGGGAGAAACAGAGAAGAAGCGCTACGTGGTTCCTATTGCATACTTGAATCACACTTCGTTCCAAGAATTGCTTCAGAAAGCAGAGGAAGAGTTCGGGTTTCAATATCCAATGGGTGGTCTCACAATACCCTGCAATGAGGATGCGTTTTTTCATGTTACTTCTCAATTGAACACTTCTCTATAATGTGAAATGAAGCAGCATTCAACAGACTATATTAAGCATTCAACTGAAACACTTAATATAATATAATATATATGTATTGCTTCATCAAATGTTACGAGAGAAAATTTAAAGCTCTCGGGATCAAGAGATTTGCAAAAGTAGCTCTTAGATAAGACTTAAGGAGTAAAGTTAAATTGTACATACCTGGTACTCTTGGTATTATGTGTTAGATATAATGCGGGGTCCCAATTATTTGAGTCATAAATAATGGGATAAATTTTATTACACGTTAATAAATTTCCACCATTATGTAACACGAAACATAAGCATCAGTAGAAATGTTGTACCTTTCGTAATTGGTATTCTCCATAAGAACAAAGTGTAAATATTCTTAAGATTGTTGGAAATCTTACGAAAATACTTGTTCACGAACATTGTACGGAATTCTTTAAAGCTTGAGGCATGTCCATGTACACTGTCCTTAAGAATATTTCATTCGGTATGAGTGTATCTCATTATTCAACAAGCTATTCTAGTATAAAATTATAAGTCAGAATCTAACAAAGATTTAATTTAATATAAAACCCAGCAAGAAAATGAGATTAATTATCAAGAATAGTTTCTCTGAATCTATCTTTCCTTAAGAACAGTACATGGATATATATGGGTAAGAGAAAACCATCTCATTACATGGTTGAAGCTCCCAACGTGTTAAGAAATTGATGATGACCATAAAGAAGAAGAATAAAGGCAATAAATGGTCTCTTAAATCTGTCAAGAGGAACGTTAGAGGAGTAAATAATATTCTCTCCATTAGTCACCCATTCAAGACTAATATTGAATGATCAGCATGAATATTAAGAACCATATAATGACTAATTAAGGGTTTGGTCAATATGAATAATAAGACCCATTACATGACCTTAAAAAGTGAACCTAGACAATATTTTTTTTGAGATATTAAACATATTTTTCAACAATAAGTTCCGCAAGATAGACATAAGTTGCTCAGCCTATGGTGCCGGTGTTTGATACGGGTGCAAATTTAAAGATCGGATCCTTCATGATCTAAATTTTAAGATTTGAAGTATGTATCCAAGACGTATACGAGTAGGGGTGAGCGGATCCGGATACCCTACCATTTTTTAACTATCCGGACCCTACCCTGTAAAAGACCGATTCCTAAATTTACTATTCGAAACCTATCCGTAGAAATCATTACACGGAACCTACCCGAACCCTGCAATTCCGGGTAGGTTCCCGGGTACCGTGTTCACAACAAAAGTTACTATATTGGAGGCCAAAGTCGAAGAAAGGGAAAAGAAAATTGAATCACTTCTGAAATCAAATAATGAACAGAGAGCCAGTACTGTGCAAGTCCTTGAGAGTTGTTGGAGACTGAGCGTGCTGCACGTGCTGAGGCAAACAATAGGGCAGAAGCATTATATGTTCAGTTGTAAACTACACAAGGAAAGCTGGATCTTCTTCAGCAACAGTTAACTACAGTTCGGTTGAATGAATCAGCATTAGATAGCAAACTTAGAACTGCTTCCCATGGATCTTTGAAATTTAAATAAAACAAGAGTCACTCATTCAGATATATAAATGAAAAGAAATAATATATTAAATGTCTTAAAGATCAAAATTAAATAATTTAAATGGGGTGAGTTCATAGGGTCCGAGTATCGATTTCGGGTACCGATCTCTATTTTTCGGAACCAGATCCGATATTTATCGATTTCTAATTTTACTATTCGGAATCTACCCGTTATTCTAATATATATACCCGAAACCTATCCGTTAGTGTCGTTCCGATCGGGTACTTTTTTTACGTGATCGGAAATCCCCGTCGGTGATGAACCAGTACGCACTTAGGATAGCACTTCGGGAGAGTGAGATCCGGGTGGCATATCAAAAAGACAACTCAAAATCGCCGTACCCTGTACCCGTGCTCACCCCTGTATACAGTGTGGAGATTCGGTTAATCCGATAGACCCTCGGCTATTTGAGCACTTCATACATTAGGCCAAAATCTTCGGACTAAATGAGGGGATTAACATGAGCTTTGATTTGAACCCACATTTATTTTGTCAATGATCGCCACCCGAACAAGAACATTCCCACGACGACCTTCTTCACCGCCTTTTGTAAGTCAAATCCTTAGCCATTAATTCCTTTTCTTTGTGGTGCAGCATTTGGAAGTTTTGTGATTCGTCAAGCAAGATTTGACAGTCATTTTCATTGAACGTTGAACTTCAGTGAATACAAGGAACTATAATGGATGCTTACATGACTGGAAATCCTGTTCCTCAGCCTGCTTATCATTGGCCGATGGAGGAAGTTAAAGAGTCTACCCTCTTGATTCGGCATCTTCCAGAAGCAATTCCTCATGATACCCTTTCTAGATTGCTCTCCAATTATGGGGCATCTTCTATCCGTCCTTGTACTAGTGGGAGGTATTCTGAAGAATTATTCCATAATTCCCAATTTTACTGCCATGTTTGTTTTTTATTTGTGTCTATTAAAATTGTAAAACAGCGTAGAAGGTTGTCAATCTTATGTTTCTTAAATCTGTTTATGTGGCTCATTTGTTTGGTGTAACATATATTTTTTAACAAGCAATGGGAATATGATAATACTTATGTACCACCAACCAGAGGAAATCAGCTCCCTCTGGCACAAACTAGTAGAGAGAGCATACTATAAGTTGGACGCATATCCACAATTTCATGGGTTTTAAGCTTGAGGCTGTTAATCTTAAGCATCTCAACATTGACCAATAGACTAAGGTCACTTTTCCTGCTACTCTTGCCAATCCAAAATAATGACAAGCTGTCCATTTTTGTTAGGATATGAATTGCGGGACTAGGCTTCACAACCTATTGATTTTCGTTTTTACAAATAAATAGAACAAGAAAAGTATGTTTCCACAGAATCCATTTTGTTTCAGTAATCAGTTTCAGCGACACCTTATCTGTACTAATGTTTTCTTACTTCTATTGTCTTTCTAAAATGTAGAGTCTAGGTGAATTCATGAGATTGTGCTGCTTCCTCGAATGATTGGTGTTTCTGATCCCTCCTTTTTGGTGCTAGCCAAACTTCTTTTCTCTTTTTAGCTAATTCTATTAGTTCTGTCATCTGATACTCAAACTATTTAAGTATTTTTATTTGTACTAGTATTCCAATTTACTAACTTATATAGTAGTAAATTAAGATCCGTGGGGCTTACACCTCGTTCCATTTTAGTAAAATGTTTCATAGCTAGCCTCTGCTTTTTAAAATTGCTTGGGACCTAACAAAATGCATTTATGTGTACCTTGTGTTTGGCATCATTGTGCTTATTCCATTTAGGCACTAGCTTAACCTGTCCTTGGGGTTTCTTCCTCCCTTTTCCCTTTTGGTTTATTTCATGAAAATCATAGCTCTTAGGATAACAGATTTGATGCCATCAACTGTTGATTCCAATGTTTTTTCACGTCTCTGCTTGTACATAACTGAACTGGCCTTTAATTGGAACTTTTATCAGTTATTTGGATCTTATTTTGTCCTGGACAGAATGAGGAATTGTGCTTTTGTGGACTTCAAGGATGAAAGTCTGGCACACCAAGCGCAACAGCATTTGAATGGGTATTTTTTCCTTTGAATCTTTTCTATGTGTCCTCGCTTCTCGGTCATCTTAGATAAACATATTTGAGTGCCTTCCTCTTATTTTTATTTATCTTAAGAGAGTAAGCAAGTCTAATTGCCAAATTATGTGATTGTTAGGGTACAATTTCTTGGTAAAACCCTAGCGGTGGAACGAGCCAGTAGAAGCACAGAGAGAGATAAATATCAACAAAGTGAACCTCGGATTGGAGATCATGCTGCTAAAGAATTTGGTGGAGAATCCAGAGCAGGTCCTTATCCTGGCAGCGAACCCATCGCTGAAAGACTTGGGGTCGATTATCCATTTCCTCCTCACCTCGAGTATGTTTTCAGCTGCTTCATAATTTTTAAAATCATTTATTCATTTTCCTATCTAACTTTTGTGGATAAGTGGGTAGAAGTAGCTCCTCATTCTCTGTCCTAACCTAAACCTTGCAACATTTCTCATGATTTTCCTTACCCTAATAAAAAAAAATTCTCATGATTTTCCTTAAAGTCACAGCTGACTTGCAATGGTGCTTGTATGCAAATATTTCTTACGTCTGTAGGCATGCCAGCTCTGTTTGACCTGTAAATTATAGGCTCGATTCCTGGTCCTTTTGGCTATGCAGAGAAAACTAGAAAAGGAGAAAAACAAAGAACTAAGAGGATTTAGACATTCTATCTGCTGGATCTAACTTAATAGGTCTCTATATTGTCTCTTCAGTACTCAGAAACAGAACCAGCTTCTATTTATTCTTCATAAAGCTGACTATAACCTGCTTGTGATTCAGATATGTTTACCCCCCCACCTGACGGGCATATACTTACGAATATTGTAAATGCTCTTATTGCTGTTCCTCGGTTCTACACACAATGTATTTCTTGTCATAATTTACTATCTCCTTTCTGCTTCTCAAATTTATTTTTTCATTTCCTTGCTGTTCATGTGTATTGTCTATTTTACATCTTTTTTTAAATAGTCTAATTTACATCTTTTTATACCCATATTTTGACATGCTATAGGTCTTGCACTTGATGAACAAGATGAATATTCCAGCACCATTTCGGATGGCTTTGCCAACTCCACCTCTACCAACTTCCCCGTCTGTTCCTCCTCCACCCCCTCCTCTACCTCCTCCAACAGTCTCTAAGAGTAGAATGGAAGATCAATCAAGTAGTGAATCAGAAATGGAGTCTTCGGATGAGGTAATGTTTCCTATGCTCTTAGAGATCCTTTAACTGGTGAATTGAGCTTGACAAATGCAGTTAACTGGCACTTCAAATATAAATTATAAACCTCAAGCATATACCTTCACTAGGTAGGGGTAAGGCTGCGTACACACCACCCTCCCCAGAACCCACATGTGGGATAACATTGGGTATGTTGTTGTTATAAACCTCAAGCATATTGGGGAGCTGACTCAGTTTTAATGTTCTATGAAGTATATCTCTGGTTTAATTCTTTCCATCTTTATGTTCCTCCCCAGACCCCACCTTTTGCTATTAGAGTAAACTTTTGGCAGATTCTAATGGTTTTTGTATATTTAATGGCTCAGGAAGCTCCAAATGTTGGTGGGCCTAAACAAAAGCGTATCAAACGAGAAGCTATCTTGGGCCCTGCAGTTGACAAGGATGTTGCCCATGAGGCTGTTGGATTGAGAGCTGCTGCCTTGGTTCCTAAAGAGATGCCAGTAGTTAAGAAGAAGAACCCAATAATTCAGGTGATAGCCTTTTATCTTCAATATTCTTCTCCTTCTTTGTTGTTCCTCATTGAAGTTGGTGATACTAGGTTCTTGATTGCTGTGCTTGCAGATTAAAGTAGCACCTAAACAGGTACAGAATGAAGAGAAGGGTGAGGCGAGTGCAATGTCATTGGCAGTGGAAGATAAAGAGAACGATCATAAGCCTTTTACGACCCTTGAAGAATTAAAAAGTGGAAGATTGCCCCCAGAAGAAATTCTGTCGCTTCCTATGTTTAAGGTATTGTAAATTTGTGCGTCTTTACTTTTGCCCGTGAATCACTTGCTTGCAGATTAGATTTGCAGTTTCTCTTTTAAGTATTAGGCTGGGATCCTGTCACCTGGTTTTTCATGTTTCTTTTGATGTTGGCTAGTTGATTTATAAGAGATAAAGGAAGTGGAGGTATCTAGGGCAAGGTCTTCTAACAAATGAAGTTTCTTAGGGTGACGGAAATCCTTGGAACATGCTAGAAGAGGTAATTTCTTTAAGCAGGTATTCTCGGATGGTAGTGTTGAGCATGCCAAAGTTCTTTGGCAGTCCAGCCTTGGTAGGTTAGTGCTTTGTGTAGAGCATGGGCTGGTCATTAATGTGGATTCAGAGGTGTATAACTTTGATACTCTCAAATACATGTTCCAATCATACTGTCTCTCATCAAAAGTTGGATGTGTGCACACTTATGATTTTCAAGCTGCTGAGGACAGAGATGTACCTTGTACGTTATATATACAATATAGGTAATGATTGACATTTGGGTTTTATTAAATTGCAGAAAGTCTGCATCTGAATCGATTTCATAATGGTAAAACCTATGTCATTTTGTGGCTGTACGTATGCAGCACGTTGGAGTTTGAACATGGTTGATAATGCACCAGGGTTGGCTAATTATTTAAACAGTACGCACCCATATCCATAGTCCATACGTGGATACGCACCCCAGAATCTTAAAATTTAGATTTTGCCGAATCCGACACTTGGATTCGTACTCGTATCGGATACCCGTACCCAAGTCCGAGCAACTTAGGTTACAATTGCCCTAAACAACTCAGAAACAAAAATACTAGCTCAAACATTCCTTGTTGTCTGGACTACAATGAATTGGTAGTGTTATTGAATATTGACTATAATATCTATCTGATCCTACACCTTGAAGGATTTGTTTTTCGCCATGAAATATTTATAAACCAACAACTAGGAAAAAAGTTCTTTCAGTTCTTATTTATTTCAGAAATTTCAAGTCACGAAAACATAATTGGCACCTAAGGGAAGTTTAATGAGGCTTGTTGAAGCAGACTCTTTCAAAATTTTGTCAGGTCTGTGGATTGTGAATGTTGGATCACCTTGCAGTTAAATTTTTCAGAAATCTACAACTGTGATGAAATATTCAAATACTAAATCAAACTATAACTAACTCTCCTATTTGTACTATAAAATCAACCACTCTACAAATTTTACTTTCATTTTCTTGCAACTCTTGCATATTCTTGATGCTTTTCATTAATACCACTTCATCAAAAAAAAAAATTGCTTTCATTTTTTCTTGAAGAAGGTAACAGTAATGTTTTGCTTTCATAATATAGTGTTTTCAGCAATGCTTCTTGAATTGCATCATAGAGAGCAGGCCTAGGACACACTAAAACAATATCAGTCTCATCATATCTCATAAATATTCTTATATGTTATAGTTATTTTGAAAAAAATATATGGTTTCCCTCTTAAGGGTATCACTTCCCACCTACTTTCATTCATGATGATTGACGTGATCAAATTTCGGTCTTGTATCAGACAAATAAACAATTATCTTAAGATAGAGTAGAATTTGCATGGAAATGGGATGAACTACCAATTTGAAAATTAGGAACAACAAAAATAAAATAATATCATGATTAAAGAACCTTATATGTTTAGTCATAAAAAAAAAAAACCTATCTGTTTAACTTCTAAATGCTAACTAGGTCGCAAAAGAAATAAGTAAATTAGGGATCAGAGGGTTTTGAGCAAGCTACTGCATTCCTATTTTTTTTTTTAAAGATTTGGTAAGTGTACAGACTCTTGGTTAATACTTTGAATTGCTTGGAGTCATGTATGTGGAAACCAAAAACAATGTCCAGAAAGTTTTCTTGGCTTTGATAGATGGCTAATCATCTCCTTGAAACCTTCTTAATTTCGGATAAATAGCCAAAAGAAAAAGAACTAATCTGGCCGCGTGAGAGTTAGGTTATGAGCTTATGAGATAGGTTCATGCTGCATATAACCTACTTTTTTTAATAGTTTGTTAGCTTGTTAGCCTTCCATTTTGAGATGTATCCACTGGTTTATTGATAGGTAATGGTTTAGTGTACTTAAGCTGACAAGTACTTGCTATAGAAGTTCATTAAGATTGCATCTTTCCAGTCTATAAATTATGCTGTTCTAATTTGCTTCATTATCAGTAAATGAAAAGTTTTATTAATGAGCAAAGCCAAGCAGTAAGTTTGTGCTTGGACTGTTGGACATCAAAGGAGGACATTCCCTGTACAAGCGCGAAATGGATTTCCTTCTATGTGAGCTATTAGTGCAAGCAATGGACTGAATAATAATTGACTCATGTGCTTTCCTTCTATGCAGAATTATTGTGCTGGGAATCCTTCTCAGATCTTGTACTTAAAGAACTTAGCAAAAGAAGTGATTGTTGATGATATTTACTTCATATTTGGTACGCGTTAATGCACATATCCATTGCAAAGTTAAAACACCTTTCTGAATTTTTCTCAGACTTGTAATTTTAAATATCTCACCTGCTTTAAGAAAAAAGATGGATAACAAGAAGTTACTTCAATTCGAAATAAGTTACTTACACAAAACTCATGTTCACCATTATATTTCTTCTCATCTATTATGTTCTTTAGGATCTTTATTTGGAAGCATTGATGAAGCTAAATCCAGTCTTGCGGTGAAATTAATGCAGGTGAGGTTCATCTATATTTCTTCTGCTATACTGTGATAAGTTGAGGCTTTATATATTAGTTTGTACTTCCTTTCATCGATAATTTAATATTTATTCAAGATCTAATGCTGAAGATTATATGACTTCCGATTCCAGGAAGGGAGAATGCGCGGACAAGCTTTTGTTACATTTCCCTCAGTTGAACTTGCTCAAAATGCCTTGGTATGTTATTTATAATTACTTTGTGTCTTTATTCCATTTCCTTTAATGGTCCATGCATATATCTAAAAATGTTGTTGAAGTCATTCTTTGGTGTCTAGTTGGACATAAAGGAGGTGAATATAATAGTGGTAGAGGGTGGATGGTGGAGGTTGGTTATGAAAGGTGGTTTTTGGTGATTTTTATAATTAGCAATTAGTGGAAATGATTTTTATGGGCGGATAGAAATAAGAGAATATGGTGTTTAACTGTTCTAGCAGCCAAGCACCAAAAATGTTCTTGCTGTGAAACCTAATCATGTCATCATTTAAGTTTCAATGTTTGACCCGTTTTAGTTAATAATGGAAAATTCATGAAATACCCACACGCTTCTAGTGTAAAAATACCACTCCAAATCAGACCTGTTTCTTCCTCTCACTTACCCTGATTTATTGATCCATTCTACATGAAATCTGAAGGGTGCTGCATTTCCTTTTTGTTTGGAAGGGGGGGGGGAGAGAAGTATGGTTTAGAAGATTGGAAAATGAAGAAAACGAGATCCTTTATCATGCCCACGTTCCTCTTTTCAGGGGGTGTTGGATTAATCTTTTGAAGTGCTGGATCACAGAATCATATTTCGAAAAGTATAGCAGAATCTGGAGTAAACAACGGGGGGAAACAGGTAATTTGGTATTCCGTTTTCCTCCTGTGCAGTGGGATTGTAAAATTAACACCATGAAAGTGGTAGTAGGCTTTATTGACCTCTTTAAAAAATAAATCTTAAATTTTAGAGGCATTTGGAAGCACCACATGCGGAACGGGACCCTTGGGTCTTTCACCATTAGCTTTTTGTAAGTCTCATTAAAATTGAAATACGAATGATATAACTTATGCAGACATTTTAGAATTATCATTTGTGGCATCTGTGTTAGCCTATTCGAACTTCACTATGGTGCTATGTTTTGTCCTTGATGTACTTTTATGGTGCTTTTTCCTTGATGTACTTTTATGCTTTCTCTTGAGCCGGGGGTCTGCGTACACTCTACCCTCCCCAGACCCCACGTTGTGGGATTATGTTGTTGTTGTTGTACTTTAATGGTGCAAGTTCCTGGTTAACAGTTCTCAACCTAATTCAAGCAAAACCACAAATTTGTTCAGAAGGTGATAAACCTTCTCATGTAATCGTGAACTTGTGTTAAATTTCCAATGGGTAATACAATGTGAGTATATTCATGTATATGGTTAGGTTCCTCAAGTTGGATAAAAATGTACTATGGATAAAAGGAAGATCATTTTATCATATACTTGTAAATTTATATTAGCGCATGTGACTGTCTAGAAATTAGCTAATATTGTGGTGCTAAACTTGTGTGTTATGTGACTTTACACTTGATGATACTTGTAAAATATATAATACAAGTAGTGAATGATTGCAGAATCTGGTGAATGGGTATGTGTTTAAAGGCAAGCCTGTCGTCATTCAGTTTGGTCGTGATCCTGCTAAAGCAAAAACAAGCTAGAGAGGATTTTTACTACAAGGGTAATTTAAGTCCTCAGCTCAGCATTAAGTCAGGTATACAAGTATGATGAATTTCTTAGTTTGCTATAATTATTTATCGTTTTTTGAGTGGGTGTGTTTGATATAAGAGGAAACATTTTCCAGAAAATGTATTTCAATTTTCCCATGTTCAGTTGGTCAAAATATTTTGGAAAACATACTCTTTTTAGCAAAATAAGTTCCTTAAAAATGAGGAAAATGACTTCCCCTAGTGGAAGTAGGGAAAACAAGTCCCACAAGATGCATTCCACATTGATTGTGTCCTTCCCCACCTCCAACATAACTCATCTCACCCCCATCCCCGTAGCCCCATCCCCACCACCCTCACCCCTACCCCCAACCCCACCTTCCATATTATTTGTCTAGATTTACAAATTCTTTTAGGATTACTTTTTGCTTACGTGAACACAAGAAAATAAATAAGAAACAAACGAAATTTCTGGAAAACATTTTTCTTTGTACCGAACACACCCATATCTTAAATAACCTCAATACGGTACCAAAATACTTATTCATTAAGCCATAATATCTATAGGCAACCCATCTCTTGTTTGAAATGACCGTCGTACAATGAGCTCATGTTTTGGGCAACTACGTCAGTAGAGATCAATTGAGTTATGAGATTGCTGGTGCCCAGGTAACATTAACAGAGTCAAGCTAATGAAGATGCAGTTGGGGGAAGGAAGAAAGTAGAGCTTCCTTTCCGGACTAGAAAGGTCAAACTCTGGGCAGGCTATCAGGTTTACCCACACAACGGTTTCACCAGATGTCTGGAGCCAGAACCGCACAGAAGTTATTATGATTTCTACATTGAAGCACAATTGATCGGCTGGAACCCGATGGTTGTTAATTCATTTGTTGTTTGTAGTGTATCTCTGGACACTGTTGTTTCACTGGCAATTCGCTAATTCAAATGGAAAGTAGTGTTCCAAACAATTAAATAGTAGTGCATTACTTAATCAGTTGTTTAGATAACTTTACTCTTTTCGGCAATCACCAGCGCCACCCAAAACCCCTGAAGATTAAGAATTTAACTGTTTTTTTTTCAATGCAGAAACTAGCTATGGATAAAATACTGAAGTGCTCTTGTATCGAAATAAGAATGCAAAAGTTAATCTGTCCTAGATATAGAAAGGTGGCAAAGTTTTTCAGAACAGAAGAAAAGATGGTGTCAAAACAAATTGGGATGGACGAAGTAGTTAAAAGGAAAGATCACATTTAAGCCTATGTGATCCGAATTTAAGCATATTGTTCAAACGTAAAATTAAAGGAATGGAGTAATATATTCGTGCAAGCAGCAAACGTATCGATATGTTTTGTTTTTTTACATTTTGTTATGCTTTGACAAAAAAAGTGCTGTTTAAAGTCAGCTCAATATTCCATTTATGTATCCGAAGCCCTAGACCAGGTTGATCTCACGCAGAGAAGAGCCTCGCCACATTCGAGAAGCTTCGAACTTCGCCGTGAGTTCACACTTGGCTAATGCGGTATTCGATCGACGAGTTTGCCATCTTGTATTTACCACAAGAGCTGAAAGAAAGAAGTTCGCCTTCGACAAAAAAAATAAAAATATTCCATTTATGTAATCTGATCGATTACACTAGATATAAGCCAATATCACAATTGCCCTACACATTAGAGATAATCTTCTATATTCTTCAAGCCTATCTTCTCTCTTGGTTGTTTCCAACAAAATTAGTGCCGAGGTCCACACCTGGTCAACACAAGGGACACTGGTTTGTTTTGTTCTTCTTTGACTATAAAACATCGCAGGTCCTATGACCTTACCGATAAACGAAACTGGAGAATCATAACTTTATCCAATTCCCTAATACTTCCGATGATAATTGTTAAGTGTCCCACGTCGGAAATGAAATGAGAACATAGATTCCTTATATGAACTTGAACAATACTCACCTTACAAGCTAGCTTTTGGGGTTGAGTTAGGTCCATGTTGGAAAATGATGCACCTGTGGTAAATGAACATGTTACAAATGTCGGGGTTTGAAGTGAACGAGAAACTTCAAAGCGCGTTAAGCCGGGAGAGCTTAGTATCAATTCTATTAATTGTGATCCTGCTGAGCGAGCTCAAATTTCAAATTTGGGAATATCCTTTTGGCCAACGTGATGAAGTTAGACGTGCTCATATCAATAAAGGTCCTTGTCACCTGGATGAAAAATATATTTTCCCGTATTCAGGTCCCGTTGGCCGAAGTTTTATTTTAGTCTGCCCCTATGATTATTTCGTTATCCGCCCCTGGGCCCATGTGTCATATCTTTACATGGTATCAGAGTCAGACTCATTCCAATTCTTTGTTCACTGATGTTGGACCTCCAAATTATATTGTTCACGCTCCAGTTAACGAGTGCAGGCGTCGCGGGATTAAGTGTCCCACATCGAAAATGAAAATTATATTGTCCACCCTCCAGTTAACGAGGTCCTGTTAAGTGTCCCACATCAATGAAAATTATTTTGTCCACGCTCTCGTTACGAGCGATCCCACATCGAAAATGGAATGAGAACATAGATTCTTTATATGGACTTGGACAATCCTCACCTCCATGTGTCATATCTTTACAATAATCATCCTAATTTGACCAAGCGCCACTTGGTGAACCATAAGACTAGTTTTTTTTTTTGGGTCATGAGTACCAACTTGTATCCTGAGCCATTGCTTTAGCACTATGGATGATCATATTTTCTGTAACATACTCGGGATATGTCCCTCATAGATTCGGATTTCATGATTCAACCATTGGAGTGGTGACTACAACTTGTTGATTAATAACATCAAGAAATGGCTCAAGGTTGTCCCTAACGGTACCATTCTCAAGAAGATGAGGTTTCCATCTGTTCGGTTGTTGTGAAAAACAGTGGGACCTTCTGTTTTTAGACTAGTCTCAATGTACAAATATTATGACAATGAGTTGGAAGGCAAAACCATGTGATACTTCAGGTGCTATTGTCTTTAGCTGGTGCCCACAGACCTATTCAGTGCACATCAGTAGGCTTCGGCAACTTGTCATTGGCCTATATAAACACATACAAATAAGGATTTACCATAACAGCTCTCAGCAAAATTTGAAACCATACAAAGCTTTTCTCTGCTTTCAGGGTCCTCACTAATTCTTCCCTTCCTTATTTTCTAATCTATATTGAACTTAACGACCATGGCTATCCGTATGCCTCGTATAATCAAGAAGTCTTCTACAACTGGAGATGTCCCAAAGGGCCATTTTGCTGTTTATGTTGGGGAGAAGCAAAAGAAGAGATTTGTGATCCCAATATCATTCTTGAGTCGACCGGAATTTCAAGTCTTGCTTAGTCAAGCTGAAGAGGAGTTTGGCTTTGATCATCCAATGGGTGGTCTCACAATTCCCTGCAGCGACGATGTATTCATTGATCTTCTCGCTTGAATAGAATCTGAGGCTTTTGTAAAGAACTAACCTTTCTAGTTTGTACATTTGAAGAGTTAGGAAAGATACATCATTAGAACCATACCACTGAAAATCAGATAGAGGGGCTACTGTCAGTTGCAACAGTAGATCCCAATTTCAGATGTAATTTTCAGTAGTTGATGTCAAAGAGACAAACAACACATTCTTTAGCAAATGAAATTTGTTTAGAAACATTCTGTAGCCAATTAATATATCAGTATTCTTTGTTGAACAAATTTCTTTACATGAATTCATTTTCTTCATAAAAGTTCATGTTAATTTAACACAAATTTCCTTCTCTGCTCTTCATAAAACAAATTTCTAGCTTTGCTTATTAGAATTTCTCTTGGTCAGCTGAAAAACTTTCACGCCCCGACTTTTCTTAAGTCTTTCCTTAAGGCGTGATGGCACCTGGATAATTATTTATTTTCCAGACGAACCGTTAACTTCTTTTCTTCCTAGATTAAACATGTATTTAAGTATGAAAATAATATATATATAATAACAAGCAATTCAAAGCTTACAAAGAACAATCTTGTGTGGGGCATTCCCCGAGATAATGGAACCTAGTTCTTAAAACATAATTTATGAGAATAACTTTCACCAAATCCGAAATAATGGATTGGTGGATCAAAGAAATCGGGACGATCGCTATTCGCTATGAGCTTTTCCTCTATCACGCTGCGAAATATGTTAAATAAAAGAGTCATTACCATCCGAATTGAGTGAGAACCTCACCCTATAATTCAAAGTAATCTCACAATATTTTAAGTACAAACATATTAGGACACAATAACCATGTTATGAGACAAACTTCAACATTTTCAATGTATCATAATCAAGTATTCACACAATAATATTCTCTTTCAATTTGTTTCAGGACGTACTCAGCTTAACCCACATACGTGTTTTACCTCATGTTACATATTAAGGTATTCCTTTGTATTTACATATTTGTTGCGGCGTGCAACCCGATCCGATGCATTTACATATCTGTTGCGGCGTGCAACCCGATCCATTATGTTTACGTATTTGTGAACGCGTATTCACTTTACGTTTTGTTGCGGCGTGCAACCCGATCCATTATATTTACGTATTTGTGAACACGTATTCACTTTACGTTTTGTTGCGGCGTGCAACCCGATCCGATGCATTTACAAATGCATTTACATCTTTGTTTTGTATGTGTTGTATGTTCAAAAGGCTCAATTAATATTTCATTCTTTCAATATTCCGCCCTTCCCACTTGTATGAGTTACAACTCTCAAACCGTAAGTCGGATTTATGTACGCAAAGTCTCAAACTGTCGAGAACAGAATAACCTAGAACTTTTATTCAACACAAAATTTTAAATTCCCCACCGAAACATTCAGTTTTTCAGTTTTAACAAAATACATTAAGAACTGTTTGCCGAATTTATTATCAGAACGATACACAATCTTAAAACAGTCATAACTTCTTATCCGTAAGTCGGACCAAGCCCCATAAATTCTCAAACTGACGAGAAAAGACAAATCTAGGACTTTCATTTGAATCAACATTTCATATTCTGTACCAATTGCTACAGTTTTACCATTTTAACCACTGCTTTACGGACTTTCAACCGATCCGGCGTAGAAATTTTAAAATACGATAACTTCTAAACCGTAAGTCCATTCTACCTCTTCTTTAGTTCAATCTGTTCGTAACAAATTGATTTACAGACATACCAAATTTCGTCTAATTCTAACAAGTTAAACTCGGAAAAACAGTTCATAATTCCACTTGCTCTCAGATTTCGTCCAAATCTGTGGCAGAAAGTTTGAACTATGGTAACTCTTAAACCGTAAGTCCGTTTTATCTCTTCTTTAGTTCAATCTGTTCGTAACAAAGTGATTTACAACCATACCAAATTTCGTCTAATTAAAACAAGTATAACTCCTAAAAACAGTTTGTAACGTTCATGTCCCGAACTAGTTGTTTAAGAAAATCTAAATTCATAATTTTTCTTTTAACATCAACATTATATTCTAACATGTATAAAACTTAAAATACAGGATTTCACTAAGAAATTTGAGTGAGAAAAACTCACCTTTGTTGCTTCGTACAACGAATGATTTTTCCCAAATTTCGGCTTATCCTTGCTCTCTTTAACAATTTTTTCCCCTTCCTCATCTATGTTCTGTCCCCTTTTTGGTTTATTTCATATAGTAGTGTATGTGTGTGTTATGTGTCGTGTGTGTATATATCTATGCAGTGTGCATACTGCACAATTTGTTTTGGGACGTGGGGAGTTGAAATGGGGAGTGGGCAATGTTAAGGGGGAAGTTTGGACGTGCAAAATTATTTTCTTTCTTCTTCTTTTTTTTTTTTTTTTGGTTTATTTGTTTAGCTAACGTTTTCTTTTTCTTTTGTTTTTTTTTCCTCCAATTTTCCAAGACTTCACATTCTCCTCTCCTTAAACAACATTCGTCCTCGAATGTGAATAAGGGTGTAACAAAATATAGATATGCAAACTGCACACACATGTTAATTTTCCAAGACTTTACATTCTCCTCTCCTTAAACAACATTCGTCCTCGAATGTGAATAAGGTCATAACATATGCACACAAACATGCAAACTGCACACACATGAAAGACAACTTAATACTTTTTATTACCTTACTCAAACATGAGTGGATATTTGACTTTCATCGCATCCTCAGCTTTCCAGGTCGCTTATTTTGTGGAGTGATTCTTCCATAAAACTTTCACGGAAATAATATTTTTGTTCCTAAGACGCTTAGTTTGTCTATCCAGTATTTCCACCGGAATTTCTTCATATTGAAGCTTTTCATTCAGGGCTATCTCTTGGGGTTGGATGACGTGACTTGGATCATGCATATATTTTCGTAGCATTGATACATGAAACACCGGATGTACTGCTTCTAATTCTCGTGGAAGGGCTAGTTCGTAAGCCACATTCCCCACTCTTCGTAAGATTTCATATGGTCCAATAAACCTTGGACTCAACTTCCCTCTCTTTCCAAATCGCATCACCCCCTTCATTGGAACTCAAGATCTCTTTTGCGATTATCCGCATAAGACTTATGGCGGCTATGAGCTGTCTTGATCCGCTCCCGAATTATCTCAGATTTCATCGCTTGTTTCTGAATGACTTCGGTCCAAACGATGATGTTTCGCCACTTCAACCATCAGTGGAGATCTACATTTTCGCCATACAATGCTTCGAGCGGGCCATCTGTATACTAGCGTGAAAAGCGTTGTTGTGGCGAACTCAATTAGACATAGATGGTCCAACCAATTGCCCTGGAAGTCCAGCACACACGATCGCAACATATCCTCCAATGTTTGAATTGTTCGTTCAGCTTGTCCGTCAGTTTGTGGATGGAAATCAACTTGACCTTTGTCCCGAGGCCTTTCTGGAAACTTTGCCAAAAGTGTGAGGTGAACTGGGAACCCCTATCCGAAATAATTTGTAATGGAATCCCATGTAACCTCACTATTTATTTCAAATAAATTTGCGCATATCGTGGTGCCCGATATGTAGTCTTGACCGGTAGGAAATGAGTTGACTTTGTAAGCCGATCAACAATCACCCATATAGAATCATAACCTTCTTTTGTTTTTGGTAGACCAGTTACAAAATCTATATGAATGGCCTCCAATTTCCACATGGTGATGCCAATGTCCTGAAGTAGTCCATCGGGTTTTTGATGTTCGGCTTTCCCAAGTTGACACGTGAGACATCTTCCGACAAACTCTGTAACATCTCTTTTCATTCCTTCCCACCAGTAATTTGCCTTGAGATCATAATATATTTCATTGATCCTGGATGACTGGAATATCTGGTGTTGTGACCTTTCATCTAAGATCTTTCTTCTTAGATCTTTTACCTTAGGAACACACAACCTACCCTTATACCGAAGGGTGCCATCATTTTCTCCGAATGTAAACTGTGAAGGTTTTCCCTGTTGAATCATCTCCCGAAATCTAACAAATTCCATGTCCTCAAACTAACTTTCTTTTGTTTCTGAAGCTAAGGCAAACTGCGAGGTATCATGTACCACCACCCTACCTTCACCGACCTCAGTTAAACTAACCCCGAGATTCCCCAACTTTTGTACCTCACGAACAATGCCTCTCTTTAGTATTGTCAAATGGGCCAAGCTGCCCATTGATCTCCTACTGAGTGCGTCCGCCACCACGTTAGCCTTTCCAGGATGGTAAAGAATGCTAAGGTCATAATCCTTAAGCAACTCTAACCATCTTCTTTGTCGGAGATTTAAATCCTTTTGTGTGGTTATGTATTGTAAACTCTTATGATCTGTAAATATATCTACATGCACCCCATACAAATAGTGTCTCCATATTCGTAAGACAAACACCACCGCAGCCAATTCCAAGTCATGGGTTGGATAATTCTTCTCATGTATCTTCAATTGTCTAGACGCATACGCAATAACTTTTCCAAATTGCATCAAGACGCATCCTAACCCCACCCTAGATGCATCACAATAGACTGTGAATCCCTCTTGTCCCATTGGTAGGGTTAGAACTGGTGCGGTAGTCAACAATTTCTTCAGTTTCAGAAAACTTGCTTCACATGCTTCTGACCACTGGTACTTCACCGCTTTCTGAGTCAATCGGGTCAAGGGAGCAACAAGACTAGAGAAACCCTTCACAAATCTTCTATAATACCTAGCCAAACCCAAGAAACTCCTAACTTCTGTCGTAGTGGTAGGTTTTGGCCAGTTCTTCACTATTTCTATCTTTTGGGGGTCTACCATAATTCTATTCCTTGACACAACATGGCCCAAGAAGACTACCTTTTCCAACTAAAATTCACACTTTGAAAAATTAGCATACAATTTCTCCTGTTTTAAGACTTGGAGCACTACCCTCAGATGCTCTTCATGTTCTTCAACACTCTTGCTGTAAATTAGGATATCATCTATGAATACAATCACGAACAAATCTAAGAATGGTTTGAAGATTCTATTCATTAAATCCATAAAAGTTGTTGGGGCATTGGTTAATCCGAAAGACATGACCAAGAACTCATAATGACCATATCGGGTCCTAAAGGCTGTTTTTGATATATCATTCGGATTTATTTTCATCTGATGATATCCCGAACGAAGATCAATCTTGAAAAAATAACTGGCTCTCTGAAGTTGGTCAAAAAGATCATCGATTCTTGGTAATGGGTATCGATTCTTGATCGTGACCTTATTGAGTTGTCGGTAATCGATGCACATTCGGAGCGATCCATCTTTCTTCTTCACAAAAAGGACTGGTGCGCCCCAGGGGGAAACACTAGGCCTTATAAATCCTTTATCCAGAAGATCCTTCAACTGTTCTTTTAACTTTCTCAATTCAGCTGGGGCCATTCGATATGGAGGAATAGAAATAGGTCTTGTACCCGAAATTAATTCTATAGCGAACTCCACTTCTCTGTCAGGAGGCATGCCTGGAAGATCTTCAGGGAAGATCTCTGGAAAATTTCGAACAATAGGGACATCATGCACTGCCGGGGACTCTTTTTGGGTATCTACTATATTAGCCAGATATGCGTACTCCACTTTGTGACTTCTTAATAATTAACTTGTCACGCCCCGACTTTTCTTAAGTCTTTCCTTAAGGCGTGATGGCACCTGAACAATTATTTATTTTCCAGGCGAACCGTTAACTTCTTTTCTTCCTAGATTAAACATGTATTTAAGTATGGAAATAATATATATATAATAACAAGCAATTCAAATCTTACAAAGAACAATCTTGTGTGGGGCATTCCCCGAGATAATGGAACCTAGTTCTTAAAACATAATTTATGAGAATAACTTTCACCAAATCCGAAATAATGGATTGGTGGATCAAAGAGGTTGCGGGACGATCGCTAGCCCTGTTGCGGAGCTTTTCCTCTATCACGCTTCTCTGAAATATGTTAAATAAAAGAGTCAGCCCTACCATCCGGAGCTGAGTGAGAACCTCACCCTATAATTCAAAGTAATCTCACAATATTTTAAGTACAAACATATTAGGACACAATAACCATGTTATGAGACAAACTTCAACATTTTCAATGTATCATAATCAAGTATTCACACAATAATATTCTCTTTCAATTTGTTTCAGGACGTACTCAGCTTAACCCACATAAGTGTTTTACCTCATGTTACATATTAAGGTATTCCTTTGTATTTACATATTTGTTGCGGCGTGCAACCCGATCCGATGCATTTACATATCTGTTGCGGCGTGCAACCCGATCCATTATGTTTACGTATTTGTGAACGCGTATTCACTTTACGTTTTGTTTCGGCGTGCAACCCGATCCATTATATTTACGTATTTGTGAACACGTATTCACTTTACGTTTTGTTGCGGCGTGCAACCCGATCCATTATGTTTACGTATTTGTGAACGCGTATTCACTTTACGTTTTGTTGCGGCGTGCAACCCGATCCATTATATTTACGTATTTGTGAACACGTATTCACTTTACGTTTTGTTGCGGCGTGCAACCCGATCCATTATGTTTACGTATTTGTGAACGTGTATTCACTTTACGTTTTGTTGCGGCGTGCAACCCGATCCATTATATTTACGTATTTGTGAACACGTATTCACTTTACGTTTTGTTGCGGCGTGCAACCCGATCCGATGCATTTACAAATGCATTTACATATTTGTTTTGTATGTGTTGTATGTTCAAAAGGCTCAATTAATATTTTCTTCTTTCAATATTCCGCCCTTCCCACTTGTATGGGTTACAACTCTCAAACCGTAAGTCGGATTTATGTACGCAAAGTCTCAAACTGTCGAGAACATAATAACCTAGAACTTTTATTCAACACAAAATTTTAAATTCCCCACCGAAACATTCAGTTTTTCAGTTTTAACAAAATACATTAAGAACTGTTTGTCGAATTTATTATCAGAACGATACACGATCTTAAAACAGTCATAACTTCTTATCTGTAAGTCGGACCAAGCCCCATAAATTCTCAAACTGACGAGAAAAGACAAATCTAGGACTTTCATTTGAATCAACATTTCATATTCTGTACCAATTGCTACAGTTTTACCATTTTACCCACTGCTTTACGGACTTTCAACCGATCCGGCGTAGAAATTTTAAAATACGATAACTTCTAAACCGTAAGTCCATTCTACATCTTCTTTAGTTCAATCTGTTCGTAACAAATGGATTTACAACCATACCAAATTTCGTCTAATTCTAACAAGTGAAACTCGGAAAAACAGTTCATAATTCCACTTGCTCTCAGATTTCGTCCAAATCTGTGGCAGAAAGTTTGAACTATGGTAACTCTTAAACCGTAAGTCCGTTTTATCTCTTCTTTAGTTCAATCTGTTCGTAACAAAGTGATTTACAACCATACCAAATTTCGTCTAATTAAAACAAGTATAACTCCGAAAAACAGTTTGTAACGTTCATGTCCCGAACTAGTTGTTTAAGAAAATCTAAATTCATAATTTTTCTTTTAACATCAACATTATATTCTAACATGTATAAAAC
The DNA here is from genome assembly GCA_029844215.1 of Przewalskia tangutica. Taxonomy (NCBI): domain Eukaryota; kingdom Viridiplantae; phylum Streptophyta; class Magnoliopsida; order Solanales; family Solanaceae; genus Przewalskia; species Przewalskia tangutica. The sequence continues at coordinate 2,174,924 of CM056731.1, read as the reverse complement.
TTAAAATACAGGATTTCACTAAGAAATTTGAGTGAGAAAAACTCACCTTTGTTGCTTCGTACAACGAATGATTTTTCCCAAATTTCGGCTTATCCTTGCTCTCTTTAACAAATTTTTTCCCCTTCCTCTTCTATGTTCTGTCCCCTTTTTGGTTTATTTCATATAGTAGTGTATGTGTGTGTTATGTGTCGTGTGTGTATATATCTATGCAGTGTGCATACGGCACAATTTGTTTTGGGACGTGGGGAGTTGAAATGGGGAGTGGGCAATGTTAAGGGGGAAGTTTGGACGTGCAAAATTATTTTCTTTCTTCTTTTTTTTTTTAATTTATTATTTTTTTTTTTTAATTTGTTTAGCTAACGTTTTCTTTTTCTTTTGTTTCTTCTTTTTTTTTTTCTCCAATTTTCCAAGATTTCACAAAAACTGAGGGATAATTCTGATCAGCGAGTTGATTATTCATCAGATTAAAGGACTTATGGCATAAAAAGAAAATGGCAGCCCAATGTACAAAGTATCTCGTGTTAGCAGGGTCCGGGAATGTAGACAACCTACCCTAATGCAAACATTAGTGGTTGCTTGTATTTATTAAAGTCAACTTATTTCTAAAAGCATCGATTAGTACCACTGTATTTACTCTATGGTTCACTAAAATAATGGATATCTAGAAGTAACTAATGTTGCGTGTTAGTAAGTTATTGAATCCAAACCCATAACTATATTGTGTTTTAAATACTTCAACAAAATATAGTGCCATGGAAGCTTTTTCTCCAAAGTCTACCTCATAATAGAAATTCTCCAACTAGTCAAATTAGTAAGTCAGAATGTGCAAGAATTTGTAGTCAATTGTCGGGTGACTAAGTCGACTAACACTTAATTTATGCAGAAAGTAACTTGCGTAAAGTAAATGACGCACAATATTTTATACTTGTTCAGATCCAATGTGGATCCTAGTCCAGTCCCCTTGGGTTGCAAGAGTGTTCTCTTAAGCTCTTTAATGGTGGTTTGGTACAATGTTTTGTTTGAATGGAGCTCCTACGTCTACACTCAAACTCTCGTAATCTTTTTGATACAATGCCTCACCAACTATACTATTTATCTTCTCTCTTTTTTGCTTACACTATAAATCAATCAGAAATACAATGCTTATGAAAAGTAGAGCAGCTAACTTGAGAAGTTGAGGCAAGCATATTTGCTTCGCCTCAAGTTGAGCCTTTAAATAGTTGTTGATACGGCTCTTGAAGAGAATGCAACCCAAGAGTGTTGATCCTTGGAAAAAGAAATTAGGGATCCTATTTTCCAGGAATAAGGATAGAGCTTCATGATTGATTGTTTTCCATAAAATGCTTTGCAATGGTCTTGAGATCTTCCTTTCTTTAATAAAGTACGGTTTGGTACTTGATAATCTTCCTTCCTTGTATCTTGAAAATCATCATTCCATATTTGTCTTGGTCTCGTGTGCTTCAATGAATCTCGCTTGGTACTTGTACTGATCCTCTTCATTAATGTAAATCTTGTTTTCTTGTGGAGAATATTTCCGTTGGTACTAGGAGAATATTTTTCATATCTTCATGTAGGGTTTCGCCGATATCAGCTAGTGTTTTGTATCTTTTTGAATGTTGGCACTTTGCTCCTTTTTTGTTTTGGACCTGCGTAAAATAATTTGACATCATTAAAATCTGCACTAACAAGTACATAAGCTATTGGTTCTTTAAAAGCATTCCAAATATCAGGTGTTTTGTTTGTCACAATCTTAGGAAAGAGTTCCTAAACCTCCATATATAAATCATATATCCAATCCACTAAGAATTGTGATATTTTTAATATATGATATAAGAGTAGCCAAATATTCTGGATTAAGTTCAGGAAAATCATATATTCCACTTTCCTTTGTTCTATTGGTAGGTTGGGATGGATATTCCATCTTTTAAAATAAATGCATACTGAAAAATCATGTTAATGACAAGAAATGTCTAGGTGTATATGTAGACATGAAAGTCACAACTAGGCTATATCTCTTCTTTAGCAATTAGATTGTGATTCATGCTATGTTCCATCTTCAGACAAAGGTAGGGCCTTATGTCTTGATCAAACATGGCATTAAGATATCAATACTTTGACATTTGGTTGGAAGGCAAAACCATGTTACTTAAGGTGCTACTGACTTCTGGGGGTGCCCACAAAATAACTCTTCACTATCAGCAGGATTCTCTGAGTTGCCATTTGGCCTATATACACACATTCAAAGAGTGTCTACCACCACAACTCTCAGCAACACTTGAAAAGTATTCAAAGCTCTTTAGTAATTCTTTCTTTCTTTTCTCATCAATACTAAAACTGAAAAATCATGGCTATTCTTCGTATGATCAAGAAGTCTTCCACGACTAGAGATGTTCCCAAGGGCCACTTTGCTGTGTATGTCGGGGAGAAGCAGAAGAAGAGATATGTGATCCCCGTATCGTTCTTGAGTCAACCTTTATTTCAAGACTTGCTCAGTCAAGCTGAAGAGAAATTCGGTTTCAATCATCCAATGGGCGGTTTATCAATTCCCTGCAGAGAGGACGTCTTCATCGACCTCACTTCTCGTTTGAGGAGCTGAAACAGAAACTTGCTTTCACAATTTTATAAGAGTAAAGCGCAATCTGTACAGTTGAGGAGTTAGAGAAAACAGTAGTGGATGTTAAATGAGGGACACTGTTTGACTAGGTAGATTAGTGAACTTATATTTACAATGCCTGATTGTTATTCATGTCAAAGAGATGAATGACTCTTTACATTTTTTCTACTTCAAAGATATTAAAAGTATTGAACCTTCTTCCACTTGATGGTTCCATTGATTTAGCTTTCGTATTTTTTTCTCCGTATGATTCCGCATGCTCGAGTCCCCTGTTTGCTAAAGCCTGAATTAAGTGATTTCTAAAGGCCAAACTTGACGATAATCAGTCACTTTGTTGTGTTACTACTAAAATGATAAACTACTAAAATAGGAAATTGCGAAGTGAAAGAGCTTTGCTTTCCTAAGACATTGCAAAACTACTAGTTAACAACGTGATCGGATGTATTTAAATTTCAATGCGTTTTAAATTTCATATTTTTAATAATATTTTTTAATAAAAGTAACAAAAAATATGAAATATAAATTTGAGGATGGGTGGGGGTAAGACGAGGTTAGAGGCGGTAGGAAAAGTAAGAAAAGTTTTCATATTTTTTATAAAAGGAAAATAAAAATGAAATAGAAATTTGAGGATGAGGTGGGGGTAGATGTGGGTATGGGGGTAAGAAAAAAATTCATATTTTTTATAAATTATTTATAAAAGTAAAAAAAATAAAAAATAAAAATTTGAAATTGAGGTAGGGCTGGGTAGGAGGGTAGGGGGTAGGGGGAGGTAAGATAAAATTTTATATTTTTAATATTTTTTTTTATAAACGTAACAAAAAATATGAAATATAAATTTGAGGATGGGTGGGGGTGGGGGTAAGGCGAGGTTAGGGCGGTAGGGGAGGAAGTAAGAAAAAAATTCATATTTTTTATAAAAGTAAAAAAAATATGAAATAGAAATTTGAGGATGGGGTGGGGGTAGGTGTGGGTAGAGATGGCAATGGATCCTGGACCCGATCCGGATCCGGTGGATCCATATCCGATTTATAGGATATGGATATTCAAAATTTGGACCCGACGGATCCGGATCGGACCCGGATCCGTTTATGATTGATCGGATCTGGATGCGGATCTTGTCTTTGAGATCCGTATCAGGTCGCATCAGGCCGTGAATCAGTTTTTATTAAATTAATTATACATTTATTATTTATACATCATGTACCGAATCCTTTGTAATCTTAATTTTATTTTATATTCAAAGTAGAAGGCCATTATTTTTATAATTGAGACACATATTGCGTGTTATTCTTGAATCATTATATTAATCATTTATGTGGTACTTATGTAGTAGCTTATGTATTGAGAGGATTGTTTCTCACTGTGATAGCGATAGGCATAACAATTGTCAACAATGTCATTTAGTCATAATTTACGGATCATTCCCGTGATTAGTTAAATTAAATCGACTCTTTCTAGAAAATTTGGGTGATTAGAAGGTATAACTTAATAATCGATCACTTTGATTGGATCGGATCCGTCCGTGGATCCGATGGATCAGATGGATTTGGATATGATTTTATGGACCACATGGATGCGGATGCGGATATGGATACATGTATGTAAAACGGATCTGGATCTGGATCTAGTAGGATCCAGTCCAGATCCTACCCGTTGCCATCCCTAGGTGTGGGTATGAGGGTAAAAAAAAATTCATATTTTTATAAATTATTTATAAAACTAAAAAAAAAAATTGGAGATTCAGGTAGGGCTAGGGGGAGAGGGTAGGGGGTAGGGGGAGGTAAGATAAAATTTTATATTTTTAATACTTTTTTATGAAATATAAATTTGAGGATGGGTGGGGGTGGGGTAAGGCGAGGTTAGGGCGGTAGGGGGGAATTAAGAAAAAATTCCATATTTTTTATAAAAGGAAAAAAAATATGAAATAGAAATTTGAGGATGGGTTGGGGTGGAGGGTAGGGGTAGGTGTGGGTATGGGGTAAGAAAAAAATTCATATTTTTATAATTTATTTATAAAAAGTAAAAAAAAAAAAAAATTGATATTGTGGTAGGGCTGGGGGGTAGGGTGGGGTAAGGGGTAGGGGGAGGTAAGATAAAATTTCATATTTTTAATATTTTTTTTATAAAAGTAACAAAAAATATGAAATAGAAATTTGAGGATGGGGTGATGGGGTCAGGATAGGTGGGGTTAGGGCGGTAGGGGGTAAGAAAAAAATTCATATTTTTATAAAAGTAAAAAAAAATATGAAATAGAAATTTGAGAATGAGAAAAAGTCTGATAGGTTAGACTGAAATTGTTTATAGGATTTGTTAGTTATACCTTCCACTAAAAAGTCATTTAAAATCCACATTTTTAAAAAATCTTTCGAAATCTCAAAATTTTGAATATCAAAAGACTTTTTGTTAGTCTTTTAAAATCCTAATTGAATACCACTATATTTGAACACTCTGTTTAAAAAATTCTAATAGTTTTGATTGAATAACACAAGACCTTTTTAGATTGTTTAAAAATCTTAATTGAATACCACGTGACTTTTTTATTCCAAAAAAATCTTTTAAAATCCTAATTGAATACACCCAGTAATTTCTTAGTTTGAATCATTCAGCAGCCAGAGTTGACAGGTTCAAATGATATTATACCGCACCTTGTCCGCCTTCGTACATTATTAAATATACGAATCGGGTACATTCACTATTTCATATAGGTAGAAAAAAGAGAATCACAATTCTATAGAAGGAAGAAAAATAGAATAGATTCTTAGTGAGAGTCTTTCTATTCTGCGTACACGCTGCCCTTCTCAGACCCACGTCGTAGGACTTCACTGTTATATTGTTGTGGTCGTATTCTTAGTGAGAGCGGGTAGGTAAAAAAGAGAAAGTGCACCTAAACTCAAACAATAATCAAGAATTATTAGTAAGTGAATACAGCAGAAAAGTTTAACAAAAACATAATCAGAATAACAATTAGTTACAGCAACTGAATCCTATAAAACGAACAATCTATAGAAGGGAAAACGAAAGCGTCAAACAAACAAATGACCTGTGTGAGAAAGAAAAGGATTTTTTTTAGACAAACCTACAACAAACTCTGAACGGGAGCAGGGAATTTTTTGGGTTGATCAGCTCTCACTTTTGCAGAAGAGCAGACTTTGGGACTTTTCTTATATAATGGAGTAGAACTTTAGATAAGATCTTGGGAGATGAATAGATTAGACGTTCATGTGGGAAACAAAAAACATTTAGTATGGATTGAAATTCAATATTCAGTAATTCACCATGCCTTCCTGCATCATCACCAGACGTTTGTGTTTCCCTCAGCATATAGTGAAGGAGTCATTTAACAGGTGAAATAAATAAATATAATTATTTATGGTATGAAACGTTTGAAGGGGAGCCTTGGAGTAACTCGTAAAGTTGTGATCATGAGTTCAAACAAATGAAAAAGCCTCTGGCGAAATGATCACGTACAACATACCCTCGTGGTCCCGCTCCGGACTCACATAGCGGAAGCAGTGCTGTACGCACTTTTTATGAAACGTTTCCAGGCAGAATTAAAGTATGTGGATTAATTGAAATTTGAGGGGCTGAAGCATTTTATTACATTTTTTTAATATAAAGAAATTTTGATTTAAATGGTTTGTTTTTACTTCAGGGGCAAAATGGTAACCTAACTTTGAAGGTAGCAGCTTCCCACTTTTAGTATAATATGATGATCTGAAATCAATTGTTTGTCAATGTGACGTCCCGAACCATGGCCTGGGCGAAACACGACACTCGGTGTCTGACTGCATGTGACCGATGAAACCAAATGGCTTGCTAATCAACATGGGCATCAAAATCATGCATTAAAAATGATAGTAAAACATGCAAATTGAATACTGAAATATAATATGAAAATATATATGGCGGAAGTATCTGAAAACATGTGACATGCTAAACTAATCTAGTCTATGAAACCTCTGACACATGAGTTGACTGCAAAACTATTTACCTTTATCATAAAAACATAATTATGAAAATAATAGACTGACACCTCGAATGAAATGAGGCTCACCAAATAGCTGATGTAGGTGAAGTCCTAGCGTGTAGCAAACTCATGTACCGTGAAGTGCAGGCCCATGTAAAGGGATATTAGTACATTTGAATCGCTCCTAGAAAATGAACTAGTCGATTTCTGACGAAGAACGCTCCAAACCCTAGTTTGAATCGCTTGCGAAGGATTACTTGTTAATCCTATGTTTTTGTTTAAGAATCATGTATTTAGCACTAGGATTGATTAAGAATTGTAGAGATGTTCTTACCTTGATGAGGGAGGTTGAGAGGAGAGAAAAATGCTCTTGAGAGGGTTTTCTACAGTTGAGCGAGTTGGTGAATGATTTTTCAGACTAAGTGTTATATTTAAAAGATGGGCATTTTGGACCCCCTATCTCGCTGAGCGAGCTCCAAAGCAAGGGGCGACCTCGCTTTGGGCCTCGCTCAGCGAGATCTATGGCGAGGTCCTACCTAGCTTTTCGCTTCCGCAAGCTCACCTGTCCAAAATGTACTTAGCCAAAATTCTGAAATTTTCATTTTTGGGAACACTTCGCTGAGCGAGGTCCATAGCATAGCCCTATCTCGCTTTGAGCTGAGCTCAGCGAGCTACTGGGTCCATTTTACACAGTCAAAAATTCATATTTTTCTACGGTACTGATATTGTCTCGGTAAAATGGCCATAACTCCTAGAACAGAGCTCCGTTGGAGCTCCACCATATGTGAATGGAAAAGTATTTCAAAGGGATACAACTTTTGAAGTTTTCCCAAATTCCGTATAGAATTTTTCAAATAATCGCTTGAAGTGAGGTCTTGTGCCAATTCACTTGAAAACATGGCCCGTAGAGTAGCTTCCAACTATACTTTGTCCTAAACTCTTCTTATAACTTGATTAGTTTTCCAAACACCTCCTAAACTCCTCATCTTGATTCCGTTACGTTCCGATCATACGGGTCAAACCTTAGCCCAAAGGTACCAGGTTACAGTCAATCACCATACTGATTAGCTAGCCTATGAGTGGCCTTTCTGCTGTATATATTCAATTTAATGTCATGTAGAAAGATAAGTGACAGTATGACAATGGAATAGCACAGCAGCAATTTTACAATCTTAGTACCACTTCCTAAACCTCCACATATGGAGATCTCATATATTTTGGATCAAGTTATAGTCTGAAGATAGGAAGCACTTGGAATTGGAAATTTATGGTCATATAAATCTTTTTATTTTCTCAGGGATAACGCTTACAACAAAAGATGTGTACCTAGACATAGATAATACTAACATGGTACAAATCTTCTTTAGCAATTTGATTTTGAGGGATATTTTGCTCTAAGTTCAAAGAAAAGGTAGTGCCTGCTGTCCTTGAACTATGGCTTTTTAAGTCTGAACAAATCTAGGAAGCACTTGGCCTCTCTCACGTTACTTGTCGATAACATTTTATGTATCCCAATATGGTGCGTACTATAAATCCTTGTCAATGGAAGTATATGCCAAGGTTCTGTTTCTATCCTAGTGGTCCAGGCATAAATAAGATCCAGGTCATCTCTTCTCAAAAATTCAATAGTGATTAATGCTTTGTTCCAAGTTTCAAAATAAGGTAGGGCCTATTGTTCTTGAACTAATAGTGCAAAGTTATTAATATTTGTAAGGCAAAAGCATGTGATACTTCAGTGACATTGTCTTCTGCTGGTGCCCACAATTTCCTATTCAACACATATCAGCGGTGCTGAATGAGTTGGCATTGCCTATATAAACATATTCAAAGAGGTATCTACCACCACAGCTCCCAGCAAACTTCAAAGTATTCAAAGCTTTCTCTGTTTTTGAGTTCCTTAATAATTCTCTTTCTTTTCTCATCTATACTAAAAAATAAAAGATCATGTCTATTTTTGGTATGATCAAGAAGTCTTCCGCAACTAGAGATATTCCCAAGGGCCATTTTGCTGTGTATGTTGGGAAAACGCAGAAAAAGAGATTTGTGATCCCCATATCATTCTTGAGCGAACCTTTATTTCAAGACTTGCTTAGTCAAGTTGAGGAAGAATTCGGCTTCGACCATCCAATGGGTGGGGTGACAATTCCCTGCTGTGAGGATGTGTTCATTGATCTCACATCTCGTTTGCGGAAGTGAGAAGGAAACCAGTCCCCATTTTTTTGCTTACACTATTTTATATAGTTGTAAATCAAGATCTCCACGGTGTACAGTTCAGAGTTAGAAGATACAATAGGTAGACTAAGGTCACATTTTTTCTACTTCAATAGAAATTGAAGTAATGAACCTTTTTACTTGTATGGTTACATTCTATTCCATACATTGATGTAATCAATTCATTGCAATAGAAAAGTTTTGCTCAACTCTCATGGTTTGTTAATCAGAATGAGCTATAATCTAGTCTTCTAAAGTGGAATAACTCATTAAATTGGTGATATTCTGGTCAGTACCATATTTGTAAAGTGATAATTACACTTTGTGGTTTCAAATGAAGTTAGCTGCACTCGGTAGTGGCCATCATACGGCGAGGTATAATGCAACATGTACTAGATCTGCAGCAATGTGGAAGTACTGAGTGCAGCTGAATGCAATAGAAAATGGATGTGAATTAGTTAATTCTTAATAAGATATAATATCTGTACTTTTCTTGAATATTACTCAAATTCTGGCAATAATAAGGTTTTGACTGACTCATAATTTAACGGAGATCTGCAAAACATAGACACAGACATGTTGGTAGCCAGTAAACATTTTCTGTTCTCTACTATTTGGTAACATTTTTCAAAATCCATTGGAATAACTCGGGTTATTCTAATCCGTAAAGTTGATCCTACAAGTTATCAGATATTGCATTAATTTTTTCTCTAATTGCAGACCAAGTGGTCCTGACCTGAATCATAACAAAACAATTACCTGTTATTATCAATTTGATCTCTACAGATCCTCAGCTAAATCACATATATATTTGACAAAGAGTTGGGCAGCAACCCATGTGTGCGATTGCCAATGAACAGTGCACCAAATGCCTCTCCACCAGCTAAATAAAGAGCAGCCCGGTGCACTAAGCTCCCGCTATGCGCGGGTCCGGGGAAGGGCCGGACCACAAGGGTCTATTGCACGCAGCCTTACCTCACATTTCTGCAAGAGGTTGTTTCCACGGCTTGAACTCATGACCTACGATCACATGACAACCTCTCCACCAGCTAAATCTTACATATTATTGACTTTTTTTGGACACATAGTTTGCATCTGGGGTATGTTTTATTCCTAGAAATCATCATAAGGCACCAGCAACATTTATGGATTTGATCTGAGAGATCCTTTGTTCCCTGTATGATAAAAAGGGTAAGACCTAGTGTTCTTGAACTTATATGATATCATTGTCTTTAACTGATGCCCAAATGGCTCTTCACCACAAATCATGAGATTTTATGACTCATTTGCTTATATAAACATGTTTTGAGTAGTTGCCACCACCACAGCTCTCCACTAAACAAGAAAACTACTCAAAGCTTTCAGAATCTTTAGTAGTTCTTCTCTTCATCATTTGCTCATCTTAAATAAAAGATCATGGCTATTCGTGTTCCTCGTATTATCAAGAAGTCCTCGACATCCCTGGATGTTCCCAAGGGCCATTTTGCAAGTATTTCCTTCCTCCCCCCGCTACTCAATACGTTTACGGGGTTAGTAATCAACCAAAAAAAACTCCGCTGCTTGGAGATGGACCGCTCGAAAAGCTTCCTCGTAGCGTCATTATCCTTCCACAACAAAAAAGGCATGTACCCTCGATCTTGATGCATTCTCGCTTATGTTATTAAGACTCACTTGTCTTCCGGGGCTTGGGCCTACTACCAGAGATCCCATTAATATGGTAGGCCTTGATGATCCCCGAGAATCGGTGAGTGAAGAAATAAGTCCAGTTCCGGATCACATCACAACATTATGAAGAAGATATCGACATCCCGGTTTTCCACTCGATAGATCCCGCAAATATGCTGCTAATTCGTGGGTGCCTATTCTTCGATCCAAACTGGTGATTCCCTTATATGTTGGACAGGGGCAGAAGAAGAGATTTGTGATTCCGATATCATTCTTGAGCCAGCCTTCATTTCAAGACTTGCTCGGTCAAGCGGAAGAAGAATTCGGCTTTGATCATCCAATGGGTGGTGTCACAATTCCCTGCCCTGAGGACATCTTCATTGGCATCACTTCTCAGTTTAGAATTTAAGGATATAGTTGAGATCATTTTTCTTTTTTGAGATCTCACAATTTTGTATGCCAAAGTAGGAGATCCGTCATGTACAGTTGATTAGTTAGAAGCTAAGTGAGGCTTAGCACCAGAAAATGCTTGGTGCCTTTTGACTAAAAAGTTTAATACAAAGAACACAGATATAATACTATTTGGATATTATTTGCAAATCAATATTCGTTGTACGATTTATTGTTTTCACTCACAAAGCTTCAGTTTTTTTCCAAGTGAAATCCACGTCTAAACACAATTTGAACTTCCAAATACTCTTTTTTCAACTTCTAACTTCATACTCGTTTTTCCAACTTCAACTAGATATTGTCCAACTTCAAGGAAATATTTCAGTATTACTAAACTTTAGTATTTGCAAACACTAGTTTGGCAATGAGTATCTGTAAATACTTAACTCCAGTATGTGAACTTTAACTGGAATATTGAAATGCTGGTTTCGAATTTACAAATCTTTAACTTTCACAAACAATTTTTTGCAAACACACTATATCCGAGAGAAATCTATCTTGAAGTGTTGAACAATTCAGCTTTTCCACTTGGCTAAGATGCAAATATTGCCTGATTTGTGGAATATATTTGGATATTTTGCTTTTTCGAATTTCTCGTAGGTACCAGGTGAATGATGTTGTGAAATAGTTTAATAATTCAATCCAATACCTTACGATAAGGAGTGTGAGCATGGGTGTACTATTTGTTCGCTGTAATACCAAATTAATACATTTATTCTAAAATCATTAAGACAATGGACAGCTTAATGGTCTGCAGTATTTCAGGGAAAGCAGAGTAACAGCTGCAATAGGATTAGACCCAATGAAGAGTTCGTCATCTCCAAAAATCATTTGGAAAATAAATTATTAACCGTAATAAGTGAATAAATTTGGCGTAAACTTGAAGGGAAGTAAATATTTGGTTTTAGGTTCCTATTTGAAAAAGTGCTGTTCAGTCAACTCATTATTCTCTTTATATAATCTGATCAATTCAAGGTGCTCTATGTCAGTTGATTTTCTTGACAAATTTAAGCCTTCTTGTGGAGTAGTATCCCGTCATTATCAAATTGCTCACCACACTAGAGATAAGCTTCTATATTCTTCAGAAATTTCTTCTCTTGATTGTTTCCTACAAAATGAGTGCTGAGGATTACACACAAGTAGACACTGGTTGGTGTTGTCCGTCTTTGACCAGAAAACATTGCAGTCCCGGCGACCTTCTTATCGATCAATGAGACTGGAAAAATATTATAACATTATCCATTTCTATATAGTTCCAATAATAATCATCCTAATTTGACAATTTTATAAGTACTCTCTAAGTTCTTAACTGCAATACCAATTGGAACCATAGCAATCTAGTTTTTTTTTTTGTCATAAGAACCAACTTGTATCTGAACCATCAGTTTAACACTATGGACGATCGGATTTTGTCTAAAGTTCTCAGGATATGCCCTCATAGATTCACATTTCCTGATCAATCATTGGAATGGTGACTACAACTTGTTGATTCAACATCAAGAAATGGCTCCAGGTGGTCCCTAAATGTACTATTTTCAAGAAGATGAGGTTTCATGAATCTGTTGTTTGGTGTGTATAGTATATCAGTGGGACCTTCTCGTTTAGACATAGTTTCAAAGTCTAAATAGTATGAGAATTAGTTGGAAGGCATAACCATGTGATACTTCAGGTGCTATTGTCTCTAAACAGTGCTGCACCAAAACTCAACCACCCAAGTAATCTTTAACTGGTGCCAACATAATGCCTATCCAATTCATATCAGTAGGCTTCTACAACTTGTCATTGTCCTATATAAGCACATACAAAGAAAGGTTTACCATAACAACTCTCACCAAAACTTGAAATCATACAAAGCTTTCCTCTGCTTTCAAAGTCCTTACAAGTTCTTCCCTTCTTTATTTGCTCATTTATATTGAACTAAACGACCATGGCTATCCGTATGCCTCGTATAATCAAGAAGTCTTCTACAGCTGGAGACGTTCCGAAAGGCCATTTTGCTGTTTATGTTGGGGAGAAGCAAAAGAAGAGATTTGTAATCCCCATATCATTCTTGAGCCAGCCGCTATTTCAAGACTTGCTTAGTCAAGCTGAGGAAGAATTTGGCTTTGATCATCCAATGGGCGGTGTCACAATTCCCTGTAGCGAGGATGTGTTCGTTGATCTTACTTCTCGCTTGAATAGGATATGAGGCTTTTCCTATCACAGTTTTGTAAAGAACTAACCTGGATTTCCAGTTTGTACATTATAGTAATTAGGAATGACACATTATTTACACCATATCTTTGAAAAGAAGATAGAAGGGGGCTACTGTCAGCTGCAACTGTAGATTCCTATTTTGAATGTAATTTTCAGTAGTTTAGAAAATGAAATCTGTTCAGACTCATTCTTTATCCAATTTTGTTTATTAGTATTCTTGTTAAACAAAGTTCTTTACATGACTCTGCTCTCTCCATAACATGGGAATTGGAGCTTCTAAAGTGCTATAGTGTGTGGTAATCATATGATATTATACTAAAAGTGGAAAGCTCCTACTTTCAAAGTTAGATTACCATTTTACCCCTACAGTAAATCAATATTTAATTAAATAATTAGTATTCCCTCCGTCCCAATTTAAGTGTTTTAATTTGACTTGACACGAAGTTTAAGAAATAAAGTGAGACTTTTGAATATTGTACTCTTAAATTAAAGATGTGCGTGTCTTTTAAGTCTTGTGTTCTTAAACTTGTTTTGAAATTGAAAAACTTACTAAATATAGAAAGATAAACTCTTTTTGAGACATATCAAAAAGAAAAGTAAGACACTTAAATTGAGGTAAGTTTATTTTTTGAAGAAGGTAAATGGTAACTTAATTTAATGGACATGTTAGTGCTGTTGCCTGCTGAACTTCTAATCCATCATTTGTTTAATTACATGGTATAAGAGTCAGACTCATTCCAATTCTTTGTTCACTGATGTTGGACCTCCAAATTATATTGTTCACGCTCCAGTTAACGAGGTCTGGGCGTGCGGGGACTGTTAAGTGTCCCACATCGAAAATGAAAATTATATTGTCCACCCTCCAGTTAACGAGGTCCTGTTAAGTGTCCCACATCAATGAAAATTATTTTGTCCACGCTCAGATCCTGTTAAGTGTCCCACATCGGAAATGGAATGAGAACATAGATTCCTTATATGGACTTGGACAATCCTCACCTCCATGTGTCATATCTTTACAATAATCATCCTAATTTGACCAAGCGCCACTTGGTGAACCATAAGACTAGTTTTTATTTTGGGTCATGAGTACCAACTTGTATCCTGAGCCATTGCTTTAGCACTATGGATGATCATATTTTCTGTAACATACTCGGGATATGTCCCTCATAGATTCGGATTTCATGATTCAACCATTGGAGTGGTGACTACAACTTGTTGATTAATAACATCAAGAAATGGCTCAAGGTTGTCCCTAACGGTACCATTCTCAAGAAGATGAGGTTTCCATCTGTTCGGTTGTTGTGAAAATCAGTGGGACCTTCTGTTTTTAGACTAGTCTCAATGTACAAATATTATGACAATGAGTTGGAAGGCAAAACCATGTGATACTTCAGGTGCTATTGTCTTTAGCTGGTGCCCACAGACCTATTCAGTGCACATCAGTAGGCTTCGACAACTTGTCATTGGCCTATATAAACACATACAAATAAGGATTTACCATAACAGCTCTCAGCAAAATTTGAAACCATACAAAGCTTTTCTCTGCTTTCAGGGTCCTCACTAATTCTTCCCTTCCTTATTTTCTAATCTATATTGAACTTAACGACCATGGCTATCGGTATGACTCGTATAATCAAGAAGTCTTCTACAACTGGAGATGTCCCAAAGGGCCATTTTGCTGTTTATGTTGGGGAGAAGCAAAAGAAGAGATTTGTGATCCCAATATCATTCTTGAGTCGACCGGAATTTCAAGTCTTGCTTAGTCAAGCTGAAGAGGAGTTTGGCTTTGATCATCCAATGGGTGGTCTCACAATTCCCTGCAGCGAGGATGTATTCATTGATCTTCTCGCTTGAATAGAATCTGAGGCTTTTGTAAAGAACTAACCTTTCTAGTTTGTACATTTGAAGAGTTAGGAAAGATACATCATTAGAACCATACCACTGAAAATCAGATAGAGGGGCTACTGTCAGTTGCAACAGTAGATCCCAATTTCAGATGTAATTTTCAGTAGTTGATGTCAAAGAGACAAACAACACATTCTTTAGCAAATGAAATTTGTTTAGAAGCATTCTGTAGCCAATTAATATATCAGTATTCTTTGTTGAACAAATTTCTTTACATGAATTCATTTTCTTCATAAAAGTTCATATTAATTTAACACAAATTTCCTTCTCTGCTCTTCATAAAACAAATTTCTAGCTTTGCTTATTAGAATTTCTCTTGGTCAGCTGAAAAACTGAGGGGTAATTCTGATCAGCGAGTTGATTATTCATCAGATTAAAGGACTTATGGCATAAAAAGAAAAGGGCAGCCCAATGTACAAAGTATCTCGTGTTAGCAGGGTCCGGGAATGTAGACAACCTACCCTAATGCAAACATTAGTGGTTGCTTGTATTTATTAAAGTCAACTTATTTCTAAAAGCATCTATTAGTACCACTGTATTTACTCTATGGTTCACTAAAATAATGGATATCTAGAAGTAACTAATGTTGCGTGTTAGTAAGTTATTGAATCCAAACCCATAACTATATTGTGTTTTAAATACTTCAACAAAATATAGTGCCATGGAAGCTTTTTCTCCAAAGTCTACCTCATAATAGAAATTCTCCAACTAGTCAAATTAGTAAGTCAGAATGTGCAAGAATTTGTAGTCAATTGTCGGGTGACTAAGTCGACTAACACTTAATTTATGCAGAAAGTAACTTGCGTAAAGTAAATGACGCACAATATTTTATACTTGTTCAGATCCAATGTGGATCCTAGTCCAGTCCCCTTGGGTTGCAAGAGTGTTCTCTTAAGCTCTTTAATGGTGGTTTGGTACAATGTTTTGTTTGAATGGAGCTCCTACGTCTACACTCAAACTCTCGTAATCTTTTTGATACAATGACTCACCAACTATACTATTTATCTTCTCGCTTTTTTGCTTACACTATAAATCAATCAGAAATACAATGCTTATGAAAAGTAGAGCAGCTAACTTGAGACGAAAGCATATTTGCTTCGCCTCAAGTTGAGCCTTTAAATAGTTGTTGATACGGCTCTTGAAGAGAATGCAACCCAAGAGTGTTGATCCTTGGAAAAAGAAATTAGGGATCCTATTTTCCAGGAATAAGGATAGAGCTTCATGATTGATTGTTTTCCATAAAATGCTTTGCAATGGTCTTGAGATCTTCCTTTCTTTAATAAAGTACGGTTTGGTACTTGATAATCTTCCTTCCTTGTATCTTGAAAATCATCATTCCATATTTGTCTTGGTCTCGTGTGCTTCAATGAATCTCGCTTGGTACTTGTACTGATCCTCTTCATTAATGTAAATCTTGTTTTCTTGTGGAGAATATTTCCGTTGGTACTAGGAGAATATTTTTCATATCTTCATGTAGGGTTTCGGCCGATATCAGCTAGTGTTTTGTATCTTTTTGAATGTTGGCACTTTGCTCCTTTTTTGTTTTGGACCTGCGTAAAATAATTTGACATCATTAAAATCTGCACTAACAAGTACATAAGCTATTGGTTCTTTAAAAGCATTCCAAATATCAGGTGTTTTGTTTGTCACAATCTTAGGAAAGAGTTCCTAAACCTCCATATATAAATCATATATCCAATCCACTAAGAATTGTGATATTTTTAATATATGATATAAGAGTAGCCAAATATTCTGGATTAAGTTCAGGAAAATCATATATTCTGTTAGTGTTAGGTTCTGTGTCCTAACATTTTCCGTAACATGTCTCTTTTTGGTGTTAAGTAAAAACAGGAAAATGTCATCCCAAATGTCGTGACATCTGGGAGGACATTTCTGGCAAAAGTTGTGCCTATCTTGGCGGTTCTAGTGAGAAGATTTTATCACGTGAATGTTTGGCTTGGTTAGGAGCTAAGGGAAACACGATAATACTTAACAAGACCAAGTCGAGAGTGCATAACTAAGGAGCATTCTCAGGAAGACAAAGTCAAATCTGGTGAGAGTTTTAAGGCTGAAGAACAGCTCCAACCAGCCCTATTCTGCTCAACCTCCACCGAGAATCAAGGAACCTCTTGGGTGAACTATCCACTATAAATAGAGGGTTCACTCCAAGGTTTTAATATCCAGTTTTTGCGAACAAAATTCAGATGCGAGGCGTCTCAAATATTGCCTCAAACACGGTGGATCGGCGACTGTTTTGTGATTACACTTGTTCAAAATTACAATTGCTTTCTTAGATCTATACTTGTTCTTTCAACTCAAAGCAATTGTAATAGGATGTTTTTCACTTCTATTTTAGATAGATTTTTCGAGCTTAGAAGTTAGGATTTAACTTCTTTTTAATCCCTTTTTGTTTCACGGATTACTATTCATTCTCGAGGATTTGTAAGATTGTATAAGCTTTATCTGATAAATTTTTGGTCATGAGACCACTATAAGTTATATACAATTATATAACTTATGAAAAACAATCTTGAGTGTCCTTGATTTATTTCCATTGCATCTTAAACTCGATTTTAGTTACTGCGTTTTTGTTAATGTTCGATTCGTATCACGAGAACATTTTTGGGAACATTACTTCTTGTCTTTAAGTTTACCTCTGTTCTTCTTTTTTGATTTTATTTATTCCATAGTTTAAGTTCGACAATTCTCCTTTCAATTGGTATCAAAGCCGACACTTGACATAATAAGTGCTAAGGTCCTGTTACTTAACTATGGATCAGGCTAATCAAATATTGGTAGACTTATTTTAGATGGATCAAACTATCCTTATTGGAAGATTAGCCTCGTTCTCATCAAATCCATTGATGTTAGAGCATGGAGATCTATTACTAATGGATACATTGTTCTATGCTTCCACCGGACGAGGAAAGCGACATTTTGGTCAAGCACGAGGCGAATGGACTTTTGAAGAAACTAATAGTGCGAGCTTCAGCGAAAAGGCACTAAATGCTATTTTGGATGGGTTGATCTTTATATGTTCAAACTCGTCCAAAATTGCTCTCTTGCGAGATCTTGGGATACTTTACAAACTCATTGTGAAGGTAGCTCGAGTGTTCAAGACGAAGCCGCGTCTTTGCTCGTGAAGTATGAGCGTTTAAGGATGGAGGAATCGGAGGATATTAAAACCTATTTTGAAAAGTTGATTGATATCTCTAATGAATGTCAAGTTCTTGGTTCTCCGTTGACCAGCAATCAACTTGTTGAAAAAGCCCGATCTCTTCTGAAAAGTTCAACATTAAGATTTGTGCGATTGAAGAAGCCACGTAACCTTGCCACAATGGACCTACGTACTTTAATGAGCATTCTCAAAACATATGAGATGAACATGGAAAATCAAAGGTCTTTATACAAAGGCGAGGATGTTGCCGCTTCAAGCAAAATCCTTAGAGGCGGAAGTCGATGAAGAGGATGAAACACTTGAAGAAATTGGGGATGGTGTCAGCGTTGCTCTTCTTACTCGTAGGTTCAATCTGATGTTAAGAAGATTCAGCGAAGATAAGAATAAATCTAAGTCTAAAGAGCACCAAAACCAAGGACTCGATCCACGAATTACCAAGAATTTTCCCACCGCACAAAAAAGGCAATCAACTTAGGAGAATAAATTACGGCCGATCCGAGTTCGATCAGCGGCTTGGCGGCGTTCAATGTCATGCCTTTCGGGATGGGGCCGTTATGCCAACGAGTGTGCAAACACTCTAAGAAAGGTTGGCAAAAGTCTATGGATTTCCCTAAGTGATGATGAAGGTGAAGGGAAGAGAATCTGAGAAATAGAGTCCTGGCAATCTTTGGCTGTTTTTGAACATTCTGTCGGATGATGAAGGTTTAGGTAGTGTGATACACTAAATGTCATGACATTTCGGGAACATCATCGGTAACATCTGCGAATCTGTGACAATGACGGTATGAGTTTTTAATTCTTCAGATATCAATTGCTTCTGTGGTTTTATTTCAAAAAATGATTCTAATCCTAAGACTCAAGAAGACTACAGGATGATATGATTAAGGAATTGCAAGCTCTTTGCAAGGACTTAATCATTGAATCTAATCAACTTGAATCAAAGGTGAAAACTCTAACTCGTGAGAATCTGATTTGATAAGTACCGTTACCCAGTGGAAGTGACTCTTGCAAAAGATCTTGAATTCGGAAAGATAAGTGCAAAGTTGGATCGGCGAAGCAACCTTCAAAAGCTTAACACAGCACCTCCAAATTAGATGAAATCCTTAGTATTAGTCAACCTCGATGTCTTGGTTTGGGCTCAAGAATCCCATCAATACATTATGCTCCGACTTGTTTGTTAAAAATGGAAATGAGCAAGTAAGAAGGGTAGCAACTATGTGTGCAATTATTGTAATAAATCTGGACATTTAAAACCTTTTTGCTTTAAGTTACTAAAACTCGGAAAGAAAAGGTCTTCGAGAATCTTTGTCAAGAACTTGAAGACTCTGAGACTCTCTATCTACAAAAATCGTAAGGTAACAAAAAGGTTTGGGTTCCCATCAAGAAAACAAGTTGTAATGTAGCCATAGCGCTAAGGACCCGATATCTACGGATCGTGGTACTTTGTGATGGTTGTTCCGCCATATAGCGGGAACAAAAGGCATCTAAAGAACTCTGAAGCTCTAAATGGAGGAAATGTTACATATGGAGGAGGTGGAAAGAGTAAGATAATAGGAAAAGGCGTTAATGTCACGGAATTCGGCACTAAATAATGTCTTGCGTTGATGGTGCGATGGCTAACCTAATTAGTATAAGCCAAGCGTGTGATGACAACTTAGAGGTAAGCTTGATAAGCGTGCGTATGCGGTGGTGATGAAACTAACAAATGCATAATGGCAGTGCAAGAACAAGTGATAATTGTTATCTTGTCGGAGAACATAAGGTATGTAATAGTGTTAGGTGATGACCTGACATTGTGGCATCAAAAACTAGGACATGTCAATTCACAACCTTAGAAAATTGATATCTTATGAAGCGGTAAAAGGCGTTCCTAAACTAAGTCCTATGAGTGAAACCGTGGTGTGTGAAGATTGCCTCAAAGGTAAGCAAACCAGTGTCCTCGCAAAGTTGTTGAGTGATGGACATTTCTCGAGTGCGTCTCATTGCTTTCAACTTTTACATATGGATCTTATGGGTCGATCGAGGTAGATAGCCTAGGAGGCGTGAGGTACTCGCTTTGTGATTGTAGATGACTTTTCAAGATACTCTTGGATATTCTTTTGAAAGAAAAGTCTCGAAGCGTTTGACATGTTTAGAATATTGTACTCTAGAATTAGAAATCTATATCATTCCTCTATTTTTGGATAAGATCGATCATGGAAAGGAGTTTGAAAATAATCAATTTTCTACATTTGTGAGAAAAAGGTATTTTCCATGAATTTTCTGCTCCCAAAACCCCTGACAAAATGGTGTAGCAGAGAGGAAGAATAGAACCCTACAAGAAATGGCTAGAGTCATGCTAAGTTCTAAAAAGCATCAAAGCGTTTTTGGGCGAAGCCTTAAACAACTGCAAGTCACGTCTACAATAGAGTCTATCTTAGACCGGGAACAAAAATGACACCCTATGAGATCTTGAATGGAAAGAAACCAAATCTACGTTACTTTCATGTTTTTGGGTGTGTATGCTATGTTCTAAATGATAGAGATAATCGAGCAAAGTTTGACTCTAAGAGTGATAAGGGAATTTTCATAGGCTATTCTCAAAATAGTCGTACTTCACAGAGTGTACAATCTTGAACCAAATCCGTACAAGAATCATTAACATTGTTTTTGATGATAATGCAGTTATGCGGGAAATACACGATGCGAATCTTTGTCGTAACAATACGGGAGGCGGACCACGAGAAAATGCGGATGTTACACCAAATGTCACAACATGCGTGACACTATGTAGAAGATGAGAACACTGCGATCGATGAGGATTACGGCGAACCGTGATTCGATGCGAGGATCCTCGTCGAATCGAAGAAACCATCCCCTGAGCAGGTAATAGGAGAAGTATTCGAAGGAATAAAAGCAAGGAGAAAGAGCGAAAAATTAGAGACATGGTGAAGTATGCGTGTATGTCCACCATCATCACAAGGTAAGTCAATCTTGCTATGTTTCTACTTTGGAACCTAAAAACATTAATGAAGCACTAAAAGGCACGGTTGGTGGATACAAGCCATGCAAGAAGAACTAGAAACAGTTCACGAGAAATGAGGTTTGGGATCTAGTTCCTGCACGATGAGACTAATGTAATAGGAACTAAATGGATCTTTAAGAATAAATCGGCGAATGCGGAACTATTATTAGAAATAAAGCTAGACTAGTGGCTCAAGGATACTCTCGAGTCAAAGGTATCGACTATGATGAAACCTTTGCTCGATTAGAATTGAATCAATTAGATTATTACTTGCCATAGCTTGTTGTTTAAAGATAACTCTTACCAAATGGATGTGAAAGGTGCCTTTTTGAGCGGATATATTGATAAGGAGGTATATGTTGAACAACCCGAAGGATTTGAAGATCCTGACCATCCACAACATGTATATAGGTTAAAAAGGCCTTGTATGGACTAAAACAAGCTCGCGTGCATGGTATGGTCGTTTAACTCAATTCCTTCTTGAATTTGGCTTCCAGCGTGGTGTAGCTGATTGTACTTTATTTATAAAACACCATGGATCAGATATGGTTATTGCTCAAATCTATGTAGATGACATAGTTTTGGTTCGACTTGATGTCTCGTCTTAAGACTTTTGTGAAGCTATGTCCTCAACATTCGAAATGAGCATGATAGGGGAACTAACCTTTTTCTTAGGCTTGCAGATAAAACAAAATGAGGAGGGTATCTTCATTTCACAAAGCAAATATGCCAAGAACCTGGTTAAAAAGTTTGGATTGGAGAATGCCAAACATATGAAGACTCAGATGGGATCGGCCGGACTATATCGAAGATGATGTTGGGGAGAATGTTGACTGACTTTATACGAGATCTATGATAGGTAGTCTTTTGTATCTCATGTGAGTCGTCGGATCTTATGTTTAGTGTTTGTGTGTGTGCGATTCCAAGCATGCCTAAAATTTCCCACTTAAATCTTTGTCAAGCGTGTCATAAGATATGTTCTTGCACGTGTGAGTTAGAATTTGGTATTCCAAAGACACTAATCCTAATCTAATAGGATATAGTGCCGGATTGAAGTGAGGATGTGGAAGATAGAAAAAGTACTAGTGGAGGATGTTTTTACCTTGGCAATAACTTAGTTTCTGATGCGATCGTAAACAAAATTGTGTCTCGCTCTCATTCTTTGAATCTGAATATGTAGCGTGAGGAGTTGTTGCTCTCAATTAATATGGCTAAGACACGTGTTAGGCGATTATGGCATTTCAAAAATATCTTAGTTTTGTCTTTGTGATAATATGAGTGCCGTGATATATCTAAAAATCGGTTCGACACTCTCGTACAAAACATATAGATATAAGGCATCACTTTCTTGAGACTTGGTTGAAAAAGCGACTAGTTAGAATCGATTATGTTGACACTTCTCGTCAACTAGCGATATTTTTACAAAGCTTTAGATCATGAGAGGTTTTCAAAATTGAAAAACTCTCTCGGTCTCTGTTGATATAAAAATTAACAACTTTGGGGTGTGTTATCGAAATGTCACGACATTTGTGGTAACATTCAGCCAGTGTAAAATCTGGAACTGTATTTTTTCGGTAAATGTTAAAGTTGTTTTGTGTCTCTAACGGGTCATGACTTCTCAAAGGAACACCTTTTATAAAAAAAAAATGATACCGTTCTGCGATGATATAAAAATCATAAAAAGTATCAAAAAATAAGGCAAAGCCTTAAATTCCTCGGCAATTGTAAAATGTTGGGCAAAGCCCACAAAAGTGATACCGTTCCTATTCTATAGGAGTATCAACATACTTTATATTATGATAGACACAAGATCTTATCTATTTGGACTCAATATACATTGTTCCACTAATTTAGAGACAAAACTCTATAAAGTGTCTTGTTTAGTTGCAGCTATTGTTCCTATGAGAAAATGACTCAGTGTTACACAAAATGTGCTAAAACATTTATGATAACACTCAGTTTCCAGATTTGTTCAAAAGACGTGTGTTGATTAATGTTGAGTTGGTTTTTGATGTCTATTTTGAAACAACCTCTAAACCTTAGAAACTAGTCTTTGTATAGAATTTAAACACTTATGTAGATAGTTTTTGCCAAGTGTATAAATACCCGTTCACTAAAATACTAATTCTCACTTCCGAAAATTCCTCGAAAAAAAAAAAAAAAAAAAAAAAAAAAGAGGCGGGAGCAAAATTTTAGCTCATTACCCACGATGAATCCCTACAACCATCTCCTCACAAACCTCTCCCGTTCCAGTAACCTCGAAAACCCTAACCTCATTCTCTTCTTCCCTTTTCTCTCGATGGATGTCTACCCGTATCAGAAAATGTCACCACGGTCCCGAGAACACTCCCGATGAGCACAAGTCCACCATTGTGCCTGAGTTTGTGATAAGTGACTTCGAGAACCTCTGGAAATCGCCTATCCGGGAGACAAACAATCTATCAACTTAGAGGAAACCACGGATGTTTAGTCCTCCCAGAAGGACAAATCAAGCAACTTTTCCGGCTCGCGGTCGGTCAGAAACTTTGAGAAGGCCTTTGGCGATGGTGAATCCTCCACCAAAAGGAAGAAATCGGCGACTCCTCCCTCTTGAAGCTCGATTCTGCGATTCGGAGAAGACCGTTCGGGTGAGTCCCAACGAATCTCTGCTTCACCTTCCTTCGCGAATCTGCGAGAATCCGGTGAGAAGATGAGATTCGAACGACACCCTCTGAAGAAGTTTTATTTCAAGAAATGCGGTCATGCCTTGGAAACAAAATCATCATCGACCCCTCAGATGTCACGAAAATGTTATGACATCTTACGGATCATCTATCCACAAAACTTGATTCGATGTCAGGGTCTAACAAGCGGTAGCTACGAATCTGCGTGCGAGGTAACCCTTTCTCTCCGAGTTTTTAACCAATCCTCAAAACATTGGTCTTGGTTCAGCGGTCGAGCCATTCGAGCCGAGAAGGTGTTGGACATTGTGTCTTGTAGTAGCCACGATGCGGTGGATTTCTTCTTCAAGAAATCTACTAGACTCGATAAATAACAAATGTCCTTATGAAGAAAAGGTGGTGAAGTTATTTTATGCAAATCTAACAAGTAAAATAGAAACCCAAGTCAAAACACTTTGGGAAAGTGTTTCTCTATAACAAATTTTATGACTTCACAGACTACAATTAACGATGTTTGAATAGAGTGAATGATGATGAGAGGGCGAGCGGGAAGTGATAAATGATAGGGATGAAGTGATTTCATACCTCACGGTGGAGTTGTGAAGAGATGGGTTTCAAGGTGTCAACGTCCGGACTCATTGCCTTATTTCTTTGTTTTGCACAAGTTAATGATACCTGATTGGTTGTGTTCTTTGAACAAATCAATTGTAACAATTGAACAAGCATTGTTCCTATACAAAATAGGAAAAGGTCTTAGTGTTGATATAGGAAAAACAATCTTTCAGCAGTTGTAAATATGGCGAGAAAAGGACACGGTATCATCCTTCCCTTTCCTCATTGATCTTTAAGGTACTAACCTCACGAGGATTCCAAGCCCCTAGCGGGATCTGCTCTGGAAAGAACACGAAGTATATGTCGTTAATCGACAATCACGAAGAGCAAGCGAGTCATTGATCTTCCATGGGCGAATACGGTGGAAGTGCTAGTGTTACGAAATGTCCCGGACATCTCGGTAACATCTCGCGATCGTCCTTGACAAGCTGCTTGGTGGTGCGAGATTGCAAAGCTCGATGCCCGGATCGCGAGTGGACAGTCTGCAGTAGCCACAGTGGAAGCTAGAGCGTTACCTATTTTGCTTTCTTCCCAAAAGGGAGATGGAGTGCAGTCGGGGGAAGCGGCGACAAAGTGAATGCTCGAACGAGAGGATCTTGTCTGAGGAGATGAAACGAGAAGACATCGGAGATGAAATAGCTACGAGGTTGTGTTGTTGTGTTTAATTGCTAAGTAGCGATTGTTGAATACTTTTATTTGTGAATTTGTAGTTATTTGGCTCGGATTTGAGACATTTTAATTACTGTTTATATATTGCTATTTATTCTATCTTTGTTTATGTGTATATTGATGGTTTGATGCATTAATCTTTTAGATGTATACTCGCATTTGCATCATACTACGATTGAGTAACTTCTTGGTACATAGTGTATATATCGTGCTTTATAAATGTTTGAGGATGAAGGTTGAGATATTTGCCTGTGATAAAATCATTAACCTATTTAGTTTTGTGAAGAAAGGCAAAAAGGGGGAGATTGTTAGTGTTAGGTTCTGTGTCCTAACATTTTTCGTAACATGTCTCTTTTTGGTGTTAAGTAAAAACAGGAAAATGTCATCCCGAATGTCGTGACATGCAGGAGGACATTTACGGCAAAAAGTTGTGCCTATCTTCACGGGCGGTTACGAAGTGAGAAGATTTTATCACGTGAATGTTTGGCTTGGTTAGGAGCTAAGGAAACACGATAATACTTAACAAGACCAAGTCGAGAGTGCATGCGGAAGGAGCATTCTCGGGAAGACAAAGTCAAATCTGGTGAGAGTTTTAAGGTGAAGAACGGCTCCAACCAGCCTGTACGCTCAACCTCCGCGAGAATCAAGGAACCTCTCGGGTGAACTCTCGCATTTATAAATAGAGGTTCACTCCAGGTTTAATATCAGTTTTTGCGAACAAAATTCAGATCAGAGGCGTCTCAAATATTGCCTCAAACAATTTGGATCGGCGGCTGTTTTGTGATTACAACTTGTTCAAAATTACGAATTGCTTTCTTAGATCTATAAGTGTTCTTTCAACTCAAAGCAATTGTAATAGGGTGTTTTTCACTTCTATTTTAGATAGATTTTTCAGGCTTAGAAGTTAGGATTTAACTTCTTTTTAATCCCTTTTTGTTTCACGGATTACTATTCATTCTCGAGGATTTGTAAGATTGTATAAGCTTTATACAATAAATTTTTGGTCATGAGACCACTATAAGTTATATACAATTATATAACTTATGAAAAACAATCTTGAGTGTCCTTGATTTATTTCCGCTGCATCTTAAACTCAGCTTTTAGTTCTGCGTTTTTGTTAATGTTCCAGTTCATGTCACAGAACATTTTTGGGAACATTACTTCATCTTTAAGTTTACCTCTGTTCTTCTTTCTTTGATTTTATTTATTCCATAGTTTAAGTTCGACAATTCTCCCTTTCATATTCCACTTTCCTTTGTTCTATTGGTAGGTTGGGATGGATATTCCATCTTTTTAAAATAAATGCATACTGAAAAATCATGTTAATGACAAGAAATGTCTAGGTGTATATGTAGACATGAAAGTCACAACTAGGCTATATCTCTTCTTTAGCAATTAGATTGTGATTCATGCTATGTTCCATCTTCAGACAAAGGTAGGGCCTTATGTCTTGATCAAACATGGCATTAAGATATCAATACTTTGACATTTGGTTGGAAGGCAAAACCATGTTACTTAAGGTGCTACTGACTTCTGGGGGTGCCCACAAAATAACTCTTCGCTATCAGCAGGATTCTCTGAGTTGCCATTTGGCCTATATACACACATTCAAAGAGTGTCTACCACCACAACTCTCAGCAACACTTGAAAAGTATTCAAAGCTCTTTAGTAATTCTTTCTTTCTTTTCTCATCAATACTAAAACTGAAAAATCATGGCTATTCTTCGTATGATCAAGAAGTCTTCCACGACTAGAGATGTTCCCAAGGGCCACTTTGCTGTGTATGTCGGGAGAAGCATAACAAGAGATATTTGAACCCCGAATCGTTCTTGAGTCAACCTTTATTTCAAGACTTGCTCAGTCAACCTGAAGAGAAATTCGGTTACAATCATCCAATGTGCGGTATATCAATTCCCTGCAGAGAGGGCGTCTTCAGACCTCACTTCGTTTGAGAGCTGAAACAGAAACTTGCTTTCACAATTTTATAAGACTACAGCGCTATCTGTACAGTTGAGGAGTTAGAGAAAACAGTAGTGGTTGTTAAATGAGGGACTCTGTTTGTCTAGGTAGTTTAGTGTTCTTATATTTACAATGGCTGTTTGTTATTCATGTCAAAGAGATGAATGACTCTTTACATTTTCTACTTCAAAGATATTAAAGTATTGAACCTTCTTCCACTTGATGGTTCCATTGATTTAGCTTTGGTATTTTTTTCTCCGTATGATTCCGCATGCTCGAGTCCCTGTTTGCTAAAGCCTGAATTAAGTGATTTCTAAAGGCCAAACTTGGCGATAATCAGTCACTTTGTTGTGTTACTACTAAAATGATAAACTACTAAAATAGGAAATTGCGAAGTGAAAGAGCTTTGCTTTCCTAAGACATTGCAAAACTACTAGTTAACAACGTGATCGGATGTATTTAAGTTTGTCTAAACATTTACTTTTGATTGATGATACAGTCATGAAAGTAGGATATCTATTATTCACCAAAATGATCTCAAGTTACTGCACAAAAGAATATAGAAGGTAAAGGTACGACCCTTCATGTGCTACTGTCTTTCACAGACTATCACTTAAGTAATTTTTTACCACTTAAAAATATCTTTAACATGAGAAATATAAAAGTTAAGAGGACATGGAACATATCTTTAAGCTTTTCACAATAATCAATGCGTTTTAACATGATCATACTTATTAGTGTTTGAAGTACAAATCAAATTCAACTACTTTGCAAGGCTGCCTTTTATCTTGCAAATAGTATACCATCTTCGTGAGGATAAGTCAAGTGAAGCCTCATTCGGTGCTCCTTCACCTAACATACTTGTCGTTTCCTTTGATTCACAAAACACTAACCTGAGGTTTCTAAAGGGGATAAAAGACTATGTTTATTGTGATATACGAATATGACAAATTCTAAAGATCTTTTTTTTAAAAAAAAAAGATTTGATATATGCATTCTAATAGATCTTTTAAAACAGACCATTTTTTTTCTTCAAAAAATTGACGATAAAAATGTTCAATTTACTGAACAAAGTACTGGTTCTAACTACTGCTGCTATCTACTTGTATTTTAGTTCCTCAACTGTATGACTTGTAGGAGGGTGTATTCAATTCGGATTTTAAAAAACTTTTTTGGGATAAATAAATCTTATGGATTTTAAAATACTATTTAAGATTGTTATGATTTTAAAAGACTATTTTGACAATCAAGATTTCTTATGTTTGGATTTTAAAAGATTTATCATAAGATTTATAAAGATTTGAAAGGACCACATGGATTTTTTCTCCAATCCTTTTGCTCTCATCATCACCACTTTTTTATAATTTTTCATTACTAGTTTTCAATGTAAAATATATCAAAAGCTACTTCTAAAATAACAATATATAGTATTTCAAGTTCCATTAACTATTCTTTCTCATTAATTATCTAAAATATTACTTAATTCTATAAATAACAATAAAAAGTTTAACCAAATTACAATAACAATAGTTCAACAAAATTATAACCCAAATAGTTCAACCAAAGTAAAATAAAATAGCACAAATAAATGTAATGATCTCCTGCTTTCTCCTATTACAGTTGAATTGTTCCATGGCTGAGGGCTACACCTAGTGGAAGATGGGCCGTTTGGGCGGAAGTTGGGCGGAGTCAAGATGTGTTGAACTTGTAGATGAGCGATGTCAGACCAAAACTTACATGGAAATTTAAGATGAGCGGATCAGATGGGCTAAATAATGAGGTGAGGTGGAGGGTAAATGTGGGTAGGGTGGAGGGGGTAGGGGTAGGTGTGGGTATGGGGGTAAGAAAAAAATTCATATTTTTATAAATTATTTATAAAAGTAAAAAAATAAAATAATTTGAGATTGGGGTAGGGCGGGGGAGGGGGTAGGTGCGGAGTAGGGGATAGGGGGAGGTAAGATAAAATTTCATATTTTTAATATTTTTTTTTAATAAAAGTAACAAAAAATATGAAATATAAATTTGAGGATGGGTGAGGGTAAGACGAGGTTAGGGCGGTAGGGGGGAAGTAAGAAAAAATTTCATATTTTTTATAAAAGGAAAATAAAAATGAAATAGAAATTTGAGGATGAGGTGGGAGTGGGGGTAGATGTGGGAATGGGGGTAAGAAAAAAAATCATATTTTTATAAATTATTTATAAAAGTAAAAAAAATAAAAAATAAAAATTTGAGATTGAGGTAGAGCTGGATAGGAGGGTAGGGGGTAGGGGGAGGTAAGATAAAATTTTATATTTTTAATATTTTTTTTTTATAAAAGTAACAAAAAAATATGAAATATAAATTTGACGATGGAGTGGGGGTGGGGGTAAGCGAGGTTAGAGGCGATAGGGGGGAAGTAAGAAAAAAATTCATATTTTTTATAAAAGGAAAAAAAATATGAAATAGAAATTTGAGGATGGGGTAGGGGTGGGGGTAGGTGTGGGTATGGGGGTAAGAAAAAAATTCACGTGACTTTTTAAAAAATCTTTCGAAATCTCAAAATTTTGAATATCAAAAGACTTTTTGTTAGTCCTTTAAAATCTTAATTGAATACCACGTGACTTTTTTATACCAAAAAGATATTTTAAAATCCTAATGGAATACACCCAGTAATTTCTTAGTTTGAATCATTCAGCAGCCAGAGTTGACAGGTTCAAATGATATTTTACCGCACCTTGTCCGCCTTCGTACATTATTA
This sequence comes from Przewalskia tangutica, assembly GCA_029844215.1. Taxonomy (NCBI): domain Eukaryota; kingdom Viridiplantae; phylum Streptophyta; class Magnoliopsida; order Solanales; family Solanaceae; genus Przewalskia; species Przewalskia tangutica. The sequence goes on along the minus strand of CM056731.1, from coordinate 2,145,097 downwards.
AATATACGAATCGGGTACATTCACTATTTCATATAGGTAGAAAAAAGAGAATCAGATAGGTAGAAAAAACGTAAAGGTAGAAAAAAGAGAATCACAATTCTATAGAAGGAAGAAAAATAGAATAGATTCTTAGTGAGAGTCTTTCTATTCTGCGTACACGCTGCCTTTCCCAGACCCACGTTGTGGGACTTCACTATTATATTGTTGTGGTTGTATTCTTAGTGAGAGCGGGTAGGTAAAAAAGAGAAAGTGCACCTAAACTCAAACAATAATCAAGAATTATTAGTAAGTGAATACAGCAGAAAAGTTTAACAAAAACATAATCAGAATAACAATTAGTTACAGCAACTGAATCCTATAAAACGAACAATCTATAGAAGGGAAAACGAAAGCGTCAAACAAACAAATGACCTGTGTGAGAAAGAAAAGGATTTTTTTTAGACAAACCTACAACAAACTCTGAACGGGAGCAGGGAATTTTTTGGGTTGATCAGCTCTCACTTTTGCAGAAGAGCAGACTTTGGGACTTTTCTTATATAATGGAGTAGAACTTTAGATAAGATCTTGGGAGATGAATAGATTAGACGTTCATGTGGGAAACAAAAAACATTTGTAACTGAAAAGATTTAATTGATTAGTATGGATTGAAATTCAATATTCAGTAATTCACCATGCCTTCCTGCATCATCACCAGACGTTTGTGTTTCCCTCAGCATATAGTGAAGGAGTCATTTAACAGGTGAAATAAATAAATATAATTATTTATGGTATGAAAGCGTTTGAAGAAGGCCGTGGGCAACTAAATAAAGTTGTGATCGTGAGTTCAGCGATGAGGTAAGGCTGCGTCTGTATCTGCACTTGTGGTCGTAGGACTCATAGCGGAGAAGTGCTTGAAGTGCACTTTTTATGAAACGTTTCAGGCAGAATTAAAGTATGTGGATTAATTGAAATTTGAGGGCTGAAGCATTTTATTACATTTTTAATAGAAAGAAATTTTGATTTAAATGGTTTGTTTTTACTTCAGGGGCAAAATGGTAACCTAACTTTGAAGGTAGCAGCTTCCCACTTTTAGTATAATATGATGATCTGAAATCAATTGTTTGTCAATGACGTCCCGAATCATGGCCTGGGCGAAACACGACACTCGGTGTCAGACTGCATGTGACCGATGAAACCAAATGGCTTGCTAATCAACATGGGCATCAAAATCATGCACTAAAAATGATAGTAAAACATGCAAATTGAATACTGAAATATAATATGAAAATATATATGGCGGAAGTATGAAAACATATTAAGTCTGAAAATAATAATACTGACATGCTAAACTAGTCTAGTCTATGAAACCTCTGACACATGAGTTGACTGCAAAACTATTTACCTTTATCATAAAACCATAATTATGAAAATAATAGACTGACACCTCGAATGAAATGAGGCTCACCAAATAGTAGATGTAGGTGAAGTCCTAGCGTGTAGCAAACTCATGTACCGTGAAGTGCAGGCCCATGTAAAGGGATATTAGTACATTTGAATCGCTCCTAGCAAACGAACTAGTCGATTTCTGACGAAGAACGCTCCAAACCCTAGTTTGAATAAACTTGAAGGATTACTTGTTAATCCTATGTTTTGTTTAAGAATCATGTATTTAGCACTAGGATTGATTAAGAATTGTAGAGATGTTCTTACCTTGATGAGGAGGTTGAGAGGAGAGAAAAATGCTCTTGAGAGGGTTTTCTCTGAGATTGAGCGAGTTGGTGAATGATTTTTCAGACTAAGTGTTATATTTAAAAGATGGGCATTTTGGACCCCTATCTCATTGGCGAGCTCCAAAGCAAGGCGACCTCGCTTTGGGCCTCGCTCAGCGAGATCTATGGCAGTCCTACCTAGCTTTAGCCAGCCAAGCTCACTGTCCAAAATGTACTTAGCCAAAATTCTGAAATTTTCATTTTTGGGAACACTTCGCTGGCGAGGTCCATAGCATAGCCCTATCTCGCTTTGAGCTGAGCTCAGCGAGCTCAGAGTCCATTTCCAAAGTCAAAAATTCATATTTTTGACGGTACTGATATTGTCTCGGTAAAATGGCCATAACTCCTAGAAACAGAGCTCCGTTGGAGCTCCACCATATGTGAATGGAAAAGTATTTCAAAGGGATACAACTTTGAAGTTTTCCCAAATTCCGTATAGAATTTTCAAATAATCGCTTAGTGAGGTCTTGTGCCAATTCACTTGAAAACATGGCCCGTGAAGTAGCTTCAACTATACTTTATCCTAAACTCTTCTTATAACTTGATTAGTTTTCCAAACACCTCCTAAACTCCTCATCTTGATTCCGTTACGTTCGATCATACGGGTCAAACCTTAGCCCAAAGGTACCAGGTTACAGTCAATCACCATACTGATTAGCTAGCCTATGGGTAGCCTTTCTGCTGTATATATTCAATTTAATGACAAGTAGAAAGATAAGTGACAGTATGACAATGGAATAGCACTGCAGCAATTTTACAATCTTAGTACCACTTCCTAAACCTCCACATATGGAGATCTCATATATTTTGGATCAAGTTATAGTCTGAAGATAGGAAGCACTTGGAATTGGAAATTTATGGTCATATAAATCTTTTTATTTTCTCAGGGATAACGCTTACAACAAAAGATGTGTACCTAGACATAGATAATACTAACATGGTACAAATCTTCTTTAGCAATTTGATTTTGAGGAATATTTTGCTCTAAGTTCAAAGAAAAGGTAGTGCCTGCTGTCCTTGAACTATGGCCTTTTAAGTCTGAACAAATCTAGGAAGCACTTGGCCTCTCTCACGTTACTTGTCGATAACATTTTATGTATCCCAATATGGTGCGTACTATAAATCCTTGTCAATGGAAGTATATGTCAAGGTTCTGTTTCTATCCTAGTGGTCCAGGCATAAATAAGATCCAGGTCATCTCTTCTCAAAAATTCAATAGTGATTAATGCTTTGTTCCAAGTTTCAAAATAAGGTAGGGCCTATTGTTCTTGAACTAATAGTGCAAAGTTATTAATATTTGTAAGGCAAAAGCATGTGATACTTCAGTGACATTGTCTTCTGCTGGTGCCCACAATTTCCTATTCAACACATATCAGCGGTGCTGAATGAGTTGGCATTGCCTATATAAACATATTCAAAGAGGTATCTACCACCACAGCTCCCAGCAAACTTCAAAGTATTCAAAGCTTTCTCTGTTTTTGAGTTCCTTAATAATTCTCTTTCTTTTCTCATCTATACTAAAAAATAAAAGATCATATCTATTTTTCGTATGATCAAAAAGTCTTCCATAACTAGAGATATTCCCAAGGGCCATTTTGCTGTGTATGTTGGGAAAAGCAGAAAAAGAGATTTGTGATCCCCATATCATTCTTGGCGAACCATTATTTCAAGACTTGCTTAGTCAAGTTGAGGAAGAATTAAACCGACCATCCAATGGGTGGGGTGACAATTCCCTGCTGTGAGGATGTGTTCATTGATCTCACATCTCGTTTGCGGAAGTGAGAAGGAAACCAGTCCCCATTTTTGCTTACGCGATTTTATATAGTTGTAAATCAAGATCTCCAGGTGTACAGTTCAGAGTTAGAAGATACACTAGGTAGACTAAGGTCACATTTTCTACTTCAATAGAAATTGAAGTAATGAACCTTTACTTGTATGGTTCCATTCTATTCCATACATTGATGTAATCAATTCATTGCAATAGAAAAGTTTTGCTCAACTCTCATGGTTTGTTAATCAGAATGAGCTATAATCTAGTCTTCTAAAGTGGAATAACTCATTAAATTGGTGATATTATGGTCAGTACCATATTTGTAAAGTGATAATTACACTCTGTGGTTTCAAATGAAGTTAGCTGCACTCAGTAGTGGCCATCATCTGGCGAGTATAATGCAACATGTACTAGATCTGCAGCAATGTGGTAGTACTGAGTGCAGCTGAATGCAATAGAAAATGGATGTGAATTAGTTAATTCTTAATAAGATATAATATCTGTACTTTCTTGAATATTACTCAAATTCTGGCAATAATAAGGTTTTGACTGACTCATAATTTAACGGAGATCTGCAAAACATAGACACAGACATGTTGAAGTAGCCAGTAAACATTTTCTGTTCTCTACTATTTGGTAACATTTTTCAAAATCCATTGGAATAACTCGGGTTATTCTAATCCGTAAAGTTGATCCTACAAGTTATCAGATATTGCATTAATTTTTTTCTAATTGCAGACCAAGTGGTCCTGACCTGAATCATAACAAAACAATTACCTGTTATTATCAATTTGATCTCTACAGATCCTCAGCTCTCTATCTTGTCATAAAAAACACTGAGGCTGCTGATATTCTAGAGCAATGGCTAAATCACATATATATTTGACAAAGAGTTGGGCAGCAACCCATGTGTGCGATTGTCAATGAACAGTGCACCAAATGCCTCTCCACCAGCTAAATAAAGAGCAGCCCGCTCGCTATGTGCGGGTCCAGGAAGGGCACCAAAGATTGCACGCAGCCTTACCTCACATTTCTACAAGAGGTTGTTTCAGCTTGAACTCATGACCTCTTGATCGCATGACAACCTCTCCACCACTAAATCTTACATATTATTGACTTTTTGCACATAGTTTGCATCTGGGGTATGTTTTATTCCTAGAAATCATCATAAGGCACCAGCAACATTTAAGGATTTGATCTGAGAGATCCTTTGTTCCCTGTATGATAAAAAGGAGTAAGACCTAGTGTTCTTGAACTTATATGATATCATTGTCTTTAACTGATGCCCTACCCAAATGGCTCTTCACCACAAATCATGAGATTTTATGACTTTCATTTGCTTATATAAACATGTTTTGAGTAGTTTCCACCACCACAGCTCTCCACTAAACTAGAAAACTACTCAAAGCTTTCAGAATCTTTAGTAGTTCTTCTCTTCATCATTTGCTCATCTTAAATAAAAGATCATGGCTATTCGTGTTCCTCGTATTATCAAGAAGTCCTCGACATCTCTGGATGTTCCCAGGAGCCATTTGCTGTATATGTTGGACAGGGGCAGAAGAAGAGATTTGTGATTCCGATATCATTCTTGAGCCAGCCTTCATTTCAAGACTTGCCGGTCAAGCGGAAGAAGAATTCGGCTTTGATCATCAATGGGTGGTGTCACAATTCCCTGCCGTGAGGACATCTTCATTGGCATCACTTTTCAGTTTAGAATTTAAGGATATAGTTGAGATCATTTTTCTTTTTTGAGACCACACAATTTTGTATGCCAAAGTAGGAGATCCGTCATGTACAGTTGATTAGTTAGAAGCTAAGTGAGGCTTAGCACCAGAAAAAGCTTGGTGCCTTTTGACTAAAGTTTAATACAAAGAACACAGATATAATACTATTTGGATATTATTTGCAAATCAATATTAGTTGTACGATTTATTGTTTTCACTCACAAAGCTTCAGTTTTTTCCAAGTGAAATCCACGTCTAAACACAATTTGAACTTCCAAATACTCTTTTTTCAACTTCTAACTTCATACTCGTTTTTCCAACTTCAACTAGATATTGTCCAACTAGGAAATATTTCAGTATTACTAAACTTTAGTATTTGCAAACACTAGTTTGGCAATGAGTATCTGTAAATACTTAACTCCAGTATGTGAACTTTAACTGGAATATTGAAATGCTGGTTTGGAATTTACAAATCTTTAACTTTCACAAACAATTTTATGCAAACACGCTATATCCGAGAGAAATCTATCTTGATGTGTTGAACAATTCAGCTTTTCCACTTGGCTAAGATGCAATTATTGCCTGATTTGTGGAATATATTTGGATATTTGCTTTTTGAATTTCGTAGGTACCAGGTGAATGATGTTGTGAAATAGTTTAATAATTCAATCCAATACCTTACGATAAGGAGGTGAGCATGGGTGTACTATTTGTTCGCTGTAATACCAAATTAATACATTTATTCTAAAATCATTAAGACAATGGACAGCTTAATGGTCTGCAGTATTTCAGGAAAGCAGAGTAACAGCTGCAATAAGTTAGACCCAATGAAGAGTTCGTCATCTCCAAAATCATTTGGAAAATAAATTATTAACCGTAATAAGTGAATAAATTTGGCGTAAACTTGAAGGAAGTAAATATTTGGTTTTAGGTTCCTATTTGAAAAAGTGCTGTTCAGTCAACTCATTATTCTCTTTATATAATCTGATCAATTCAAGGTGCTCTATGTCAGTTGATTTTCTTGACAAATTTAAGCCTTCTTGTGGAGTAGTATCGTCATTATCAAATTGCTCACCACACTAGAGATAAGCTTCTATATTCTTCAGAAATTTCTTCTCTTGATTGTTTCCTACAAAATGAGTGCTGAGGATTACACACAAGTAGACACTGGTTGGTGTTGTTCGTCTTTGACCAGAAAACATTGCAGTCCCTGCGACCTTCTTATCGATCAATGAGACTGGAAAAATATTATAACATTATCCATTTCTATATAGTTCCAATAATAATCATCTAATTTGACAATTTTATAAGTACTCTCTAAGTTCTTAACTGCAATACCAATTGGAACCATAGCAATCTAGTTTTTTTTTGTCATAAGAACCAACTTGTATCTGAACCATCAGTTTAACACTATGGGCGATCGGATTTTGTCTAAAGTTCTCAGGATATGCCCTCATAGATTCACATTTCTGATCAATCATTGGAATGCGTGACTACAACTTGTTGATTCAACATCAAGAAATGGCTCAGGTGGTCCCTAAATGTACTATTTTCAAGAAGATGAGTTTCATGAATCTGTTGTTTGGTGTGTATAGTATATCAGTGGGACCTTCTCGTTTAGACATAGTTTCAAAGTCTAAATAGTATGAGAATTAGTTGGAAGGCATAACCATGTGATACTTCAGGTGCTATTGTCTCTAAACAGTGCTGCACCAAAACTCAACCACCAAGTAATCTTTAACTGGTGCCAACATAATGCCTATCCAATGCATATCAGTAGGCTTCTACAACTTGTCATTGTCTATATAAGCACATACAAAGAAAGGTTTACCATAACAACTCTCACCAAAACTTGAAATCATACAAAGCTTTCCTCTGCTTTCAAAGTCCTTACAAGTTCTTCCCTTCTTTATTTGCTCATTTATATTGAACTAGCGACCATGGCTATCTGTATGCCTCGTATAATCAGAAGTCTTCTACAGCTGGAGAGCGTTCAGAAAGGCCATTTGCTGTTTATGTTGGGGAGAAGCAAAAGAAGAGATTTGTAATCCCCATATCATTCTTGAGCCAGCCGCTATTTCAAAGACTTGTAGTCCAAGCTGAGGAAGAATTTGGCTTTGATCATCAATGGGCGTGTCACAATTCCTGTGAAGCGAGGATGTATTCCACGATTTGATCTTACTTCGCTTGAATAGGATATGAGGCTTTTCCTATCACAGTTTTGTAAGAAATTCAACCTGGATTTCCAGTTTGTACATTATAGTAATTAGGAATGACACATTATTTACACCATATCTTTGAAAGAAGATAGAAGGGGGCTACTGTCAGCTGCAACTGTAGATTCCTATATTTTGAAATGTAATTTTCAGTAGTTTAGAAATGAGAATCTGTTCCAGACTCATTCTTTATCCAATTTTGTTTATTAGTATTCTTGTTAAACAAAGTTCTTTACCATGACTCTGCTCTCTCCATAACATGGGAATTGGAGCTTCTAAAGTGCTATGCAGTGTGTGGTAATCATATGATATTATACTAAAGTGGAAAGCTCCTACTTTCAAAAGTTAGATTACCATTTTATCTCAAACAGTAAATCAATATTTAATTAAATAATTAGTATTCCACTCCGTCCCAATTTAAGTTGTTTTAATTTGACTATGACACATGTGAAGTTTAAGAAATAAAAGTGAGACTTTTGAATATTGTACTCTTACATTAAAGATATGCGTGTCTTTTAAAATCTTTGTGTTCTTAAAGCACAATCATTGAAATGAAGAAACTACTAAATATAGAAAGATAAACCTCTTTTAGAGACAGATCAAAAAGAAAAGTAAAGACACTTAAATTGAGGTAAGTTTATTTTTGAAGAGGTAAATGGTAGTCTTAGACATTTAATGGACATGTTAGTACTGTTGCCATGCTGAACTTCTAATCCATCATTTGTTTAATTATGGTATAAGAAGGTGATTCGTTCTGACTCATTCCAAATTCTTTGTTCAGCTGATGTTTGGCACTCCAATTATGACATTGTTCACGCTCGAGTTAACGAAGTGCAGGCGATCGGGAGGCTGTTAAGTGTCACATCGAAATGAAAATTATATTGTCCACCCTCTCCAGTTAACGAGGTCCATTAAGTGTCCCACATCAATGAAATTATATTGTCGCACGCCTCCTGTGCGAAACGGAAACAGTGTCCCACATCGGAAATGGGCCAATTGAGAACATGGATTAAACATATGCGACTTGGAACCTGTCCATCTCACCACTCCATGTGTCATATCTTTACAATAATCATCCTAATTTGACCAAGCGCCACTTCTGGGTGAACCATAAGACTGAAGTTTTTATTTTTGGGTCATGAGTACCAACTTTCTGTATCCTGAGCCATTTGCTTTAGCACTATGGATGATCAGCATTTTCTGTAACATACTCGATATGTCCCTCATAGATTCGGATTTCAATGATTCAAACCATTGGGTGGTACTACCCAACTGCGTTGGATTAATAACATCAAGGAAATGGCTCAAGGTTGTCCTAACTATGTACCATTCTCAAGAAGATGAAGGGTTTCCATCTGTTCGGTTGTTGTGAAAATCAGTGTGGACCTTCTGTTTTAGACTAGTCTCAATGTACAAATATTGTTGACAAATGGTTGGAAGGCAAAACCATGTGATACTTCAGGATTGCTATTGTCTTTAGCTGGTGCCCAGTAGACTGGTCTATTGAAGTGCACATCAGTGAGGCTTCTGACAACTTGTCAGCTTGGCCTATATAAACACCATACAAATAAGGATTTATTCATAACAGCTCTCAGCAAAATTTGAAACCATACAAAGCTTTTCTCCGCTTTCAGGGTCCTCACTAATTCATTCCCTTCCTTATTTTCTAATCTATATTGAACTTAACGACCATGGCTATCCATTATGACCTCGTATAATCAGAGAAGTCTTCTACAACTACTGGAGATGTCCCAAAAGTGCCCATCATTTTGCTGTTATGTTGGGGAGAAGCAAAAGAAGAATTTTGTGATCCCAATATCATTCTTGAGTCGACCGGAATTTCAAGTCTTGCTTAGTCAATGGCTTTAGAAGAGGAGTTTGGCTTTGATCATCCAATGGGTGGTTACTCACAATTCCCTGCCAGTGAGGATGTATTCATTGGATCTTCTCGCTTGAATAGAATCTGAGCTTTTGTAAAGAACTAACCTTTCTAGTTTGTACATTTGAAGAGTTAGGAAAGATAAGCATCATTAGAACCATACCACTGAAAATCAGATAGAGGGCTTACTGTCGATTTTGCAACCAGTAGATCCCAATTTCAAGATGTAATTTTCAGTAGTTGATGTCAAAGAGACAAACAACACATTCTTTAGCAAATGAAATTTGTTTAGAAGCATTCTGTAATAATTAAATATATCAGTATTCTTTGTTGAACATAATTTCTTTACATGAATTCATTTTCTTCATAAAAGTTCATGACAATTAATTTAACACAAATTTCCTTCTCTGCTCTTCATAAAACAAATTTCTAGCTTTGCTTATTAGAATTTCTCTTGGTCAGCTGAAAACTTTGAGGATAATTCTGATCCAAGCTGAGTTGATTATTCATCAGATTAAAGGACTTATGGTAGTAAAAGAAAAAAGGGCATGCCCAATCAAAAAGTATCTCTCGACTGTTAAAATATGGTCAGAATGTGAACAACACCCTGTCTGCAAATGCATTAGTAGTTCTTATATTATTAAAGTCAACTTATTTCTTAAAAGCATCTATTAGTACTCACTATTATTTACTCTATGGTTCACTTCAAAATACCTGGAGCATCTAGAAGTAACTAATATTTAAGTATTAGTAATTATTGAATCAAACCCATAACTATATTGTGTTTAAATACTTCAACATAAATATAGTGCCAGCGGAAGCTTTTTCTCCAAAGTCTACCTCATAATAAAGAAATTCTCCAACTAGTCAAATTAGTAAGTCAGAATGTGCAAGAATTTGTAGTCAATTGTCAGATTGACTAAAGTAGACTAATACTAACAATTTATGCAGACAGCTAACTTGCGTAAAGCTAAATGACGCACAATATTTTATACTTGTTGAGATCCAATGTGGATCCTAGTCCAGTACCTTGGAGTTGCAAGAGTGTTCTCTTAAAGCTCTTTGTATCGCTAGTTTTGGTACATATCGTTTTGCTCTGAATGGAGCTCTAAATTTTACCATAACAAGTAATCTTTTGATACAATGCCTCTCTAACCATAATACTATTTATCTTCTCTCTTTTGCTTACAGTCTATAAATCAATGTCAAATACAATGCTTATGAAAAGTAGAGTAAAGCTAACTTGAGAAGTTGAGATTTGTGCAAGTATTATCGTATCACTTCAAGTTGAGCTTCTCTACTAAAGAAGTTGTTGATATTGGGCTTCTTGAAGAGAATGTGCAACCAGAGTGTTGATCCTTGGAAAAAGAAATTAGGGATCCTATTTGGTCCAGGAATAAGGATAGAGCCTTTTCATGATTGATTGTTTATCCATAAATGCTTTGCAATGAGTCTTGAGATCTTCCTTTCTTTAATAAAGAATGCGGTTTTGGTAATTTGATAATCTTCCTTCCTTGTATCTTGAAAATCATCATTCCATATTTGTCTTGGTCTCGTGTGCTTCAATGGAACTCGCTTGGTAGCTTATACTTTGATCTCTCTTCATTAATGTAAATCTTGTTTTCTTGTGGAGAAATATTTCCGTTGGTACTAGGAGAATATTTCTTCGTATCTTCAAAGTGTAGGAGTTTGGCCGATATCAGCTAGTGTTTTGTATCTTTTGAATGTTGGCACTTTGCCCTTTTGTTTTGACTCATGTAAAAAATAATTTACACTGCCAAATCTGCACTAACAAGTACATGTTTATTGGTTCTTTAAAAGCATTCCAACATTGTGTGTTTGTTTGTCACAATCTTAGGAAAGAGTTCAAACTCCATATATAAATCATACATCCAATCCACTTTAAGAATTGTGGATATTTTAATATATGATATAAGAGTAGCCAAATATTCTGGATTAAGTTCAGAAAATCATATATTCTCGTTACAGGCTTCATTCTAACATTTTCCGTGAATATGTCTCTTTGGTGTTAAGTAAAAATAGAAATGCCATCCCCAAATGTCGTGCAGACATCCGGGATGACATTTCCCGCAAAAGTGCTCGCACTCTCATCTCTCACAGAGCAGCATTCCGGGTCGTAGAAGATTTACCACGTGAATGTCATCTGGTTGGTTAGGAGCCATAAGGGAAACACGATAATACTAATGTAACAAGCCCTAAGTCTGGAGAGATGCATGAATTGAAGGAGTATCTCTGTGAAGACAAAGTCAACCGTGTGAGAGTTTTATGGTCACTGGCATCAGCCTCCAATTCAAATTTCCTATTCTCGCTTCAACCTCCAACCGAGAATCACGAACCTCGGGGTGAACCATCCACTATAAATAAGGAGGGTTCTACCTAAGGCCTTATTATCCAGCCTTTCTCAAGTAACAAAATCTCAGATCTGAGACACTCTGTACAATATCAAGCCAAAAACAAATGCCTTGATCGAATGCACCGCTGCTTGTGGATTACACTTGTTCAAAATTAACGAATCGCTTTCTTGTGATTCTATACTTGTTCTTTCAACTCAAATCCAATTGTGCAATAGGATGTTTTTCACTTCTATTTTAGATAGATTTTTCTGTGCTTAGAAGTTGTGGATTTAAATCTCTTTTAATCCCTTTTGTGTTTTTACTTTCTGATTACTATTCATTCCTTCAAGGGATTTGTAAGCATTGTGTATAGGCTTTATACAGCAATAAATTCTTTGGTCACGAGATCACTATAAGTTATAGTACAATTATATAACTTTATGAAAAACAATCTCAGTTGTCTCGATTTATTTCACGATCTTAAACCTAGCACTTTTAGTTCATGTTATTGTTAACTATTCTAAATATGTTACATGAACATTTTTGGGAACATTACTTCATCGCCTTTTAAGTTTACTCTCGTTTCTTCTTGCCGGGATTTTATTTATTCATAGTTTAAGTTCGATAATTTCCTTCAATCGCATCGTGCTCCACACTGATATCGATAAAGTTGGGCGCTAAGGTCCTTTTACTTACCCAAGTGGATCTCCAGCTTAATCCAAATATTGGTAGACTTTATTTTAGCTTGGATCAAACTATCCTTATTCGAAGATTCGCCACGCTTCCTTCACACTCAAATCCACCGAACGCATGAGCAATGGAGATCTATTACTAAATGGATACATCGTTCTCATGCGTTTCCACCCTGCATTTAGGAAGGCGACATTTTGGTCAAGTTTCAGGCCGAATGGACATTTCTGAAGAAACTAATAGTGCACTGGGTTTCAACTAAAAGGCACTAAATGCTATTTTCGATGGGTTGATCTTTATATGTTCAAACTCATCCAAAATCGGGCCTTCTAACGCTTGCCAGAGATGCTTCGGGATACTTTACAAACTGCTACGTGAAGGTAGCAAAGTTCGTTGGCAACTAACGAGTTTCCGACGTCAAGTGAGTAAGTATGTAAACGGTTAAGGATGGAGGAATCGGAGGATATTAAAACCTATTTTGAAAAGGATTGATTGATATCTCTAATGGCACGCCAGATGTGAGTTCTTGGTTCTCCATGGGTGACTCAACAATCAACTTGTTGAAAAAGTTCCCTTCGATCTCTTCCCTGAAAAGTTCAACATTAAGATTTGTGCGATTGAAGAAGCAGTACATAACTGCTAAGCAAATGGACTCACACATGCTTTAATGAGCATATACTCAAAACATATGAGATGAACATGGAAAATCAAAGGTCTTTATACAAAAGCGTAAGGATGTTGCCCTTCGCTACAAAATCCTTGGTGAGACTGGAAGTCGATGAAGTGGGATGATTAAACACTAAGAAATTAGGGGATGGGCGCCAACGTTGCTCATTTTCTTACTCAGTGAGGTTCAATACGATGTTGGCAAGATTCAACGAAGATAAGAATAAACTAAGTCTAAAGAGCACGCAAAACCGCGACTCAATCCACGAATTACCAAGACTTTTCCCACCGCATAAATAAAAGGCAATCAACTTAGAGAATAAATTCCGATCGATCCAGGGTTCGATCCCGGGCAATACCGACAAAGATTCAATGTACCGCCACGCTTTTCCTGGATGGGCCATTATGCCAACGGTCATGCGTAAACACTTCAAGAAAGGCCGTAAAAGTCTATGGATTTCACTAAGTGCTGATGAAGCCGGCGGCGGGAAGTTAGAATACGAGAAATAAGAGCCTGGCAAGCAACGCCGCCATCAAGCTGAACATTCTCTCACGGATGTACGACAGCTTAACTTAGCCGATCGGATGATACACTAAATGTCAAAAGTGACATTTCCGGAACATCATCTGTAAGCATCTGCAGATACAGTAACATGCAATGACAACAGCATGTGTATGAGTTTTTAATTCTTCAGGAGATCAATTGCTTACAGTGGTTTTATTTCAAAAATGATTCTAATCCTAAGACTTCGAGAAGACTCTAAGGATGATATGATTAAAGGAATCGTGAAGCTCTTTGCAAGGACTTAATCATTGAATCTAATCAACTTGAATCAAATAGTGAAAACTCTAACTCGTGAGAATTTGCAGATTTGATAAGTACTATTACTCGACCTGAAGTGACTCTTACCAAAAAGATCTTGAATCTGGAAAGATAAGTGCAAAGTCGATCCTCAGCCAAGCAACCTCTCAAAAAGCTTTAACACAGCAATGCTCCAAATTAGAGTGAAATCCTTAGTATTGAGTCAACCTCCTAATGTATCTGGGTTTGCTCACAAGGAATCCATCAATACATTATGCCTCAAAACTTGTTTGTTAAAAATGGGAAATGAACGCGTAGTTATGGGTAGCACTGATGTGTGCAATTATGTGTAATAAATCTGGACATTTAAAACCTTTTTTGCTTTAAGTTACTAAAACTCGTGAAGAAAAGGTCTTCTCCGAATCGTCACGAAGAACTTGCATGACAGCACTTCTAAGAGACTCCTCATCTACAAAAATCGTGGGTAAATAAAAAGCGTTTGGGTTCATAATGCTAAACTTTCAGTTATCGTAATGTGAGCCATAGCCGCATTTGCTAAGGACCAATATCTCTCCTCGATCGCGGTACTTGATAGTGGCGAGTCACATCCCGCCATATGACAGAACAAAAGACTGCATCTGCAGAATCTACAAGCTCTCCAATGGAGGAAATGTTACACACATATGGAGTGAGTGCGAAAGAGTAAGATAATAGGTTAAAAGGAATCTATTAATGCCCTGGAATTCCAGTAGACTAAATAATGTCTTGCACGTTGATACTACGGGTCTGATGGCTAACCTAATTAGTATAAGCCAAATCGTGTGATGACAACTTGAAGGTAAGCTTCAATAAAATACGTATGTGCAGCCCATCGGCGAAACTAATAAACGATAATGACAGTGACAAGAATGCAAGTTGATAATTGTTATCTCAGCCGGAGAATATACAGAGTGTATGTAATAGAGTTAGGATCAAGGATACAACATATCGTGGCATCAAAAATCCAGATATGTCAATTACCGCAACGCTTAGAAAATTGATATCTTACGAGGCGTGAAAAGGCATTCCAAACTAAGTCCGCTATGAGTAGAAACTGCGTGGTGTGTGAAGATTGCCTCAAAGGTATGGCAGAACCCGTGTCCTCACAAAGTTGTTCACAGTTGATGGATGGACATTTCTCGAATGCACTCGCCTCATTGCTTTCAACTTTTACATATGGATCTTATGAGTCCAATCGAGGCAGATAGCAAATTTAGAGGCATTTGGTACCTTTGTGATTGTAGATGACTTTTCAAGATACTCTTGGATATTCTTTTTGAAAGAAAAGTCTCAAAACGTTTGGACATGTTTAGAATATTGTACCTAGAATTAGAAATCTATATCATTCCTCTATTTTTCTGATAAGATCTTCGATCATGGAAAGGAGTTTGAAAAATAATCAATTTTCTATACATTTTGTGAGAAAAAGGAATTTCCATGAATTTTCTCGCTCCCAAAACCCCAACAAAATGGTGTAGAGCAGAGAGGAAGAATAGAACCCTACAAGAAATGGCTGTGAGTCATGCTAAGTTCTAAAATCACTGAAACGTTTTTAAGGTAAGCCTTCAAACACTGCAAGTCACATCTCTAATACAGCTCCATTCTGCATCAGAACAAAATGCACTTATTCCTGGCTTAGATCTTGGAATGGAAAGAAACCAAATCTACAAGTTACTTTTATGTTTTTTGGTGTGTATGCTATATTCTAAACGAGGCAGAGATAATCGAGCAAAGTTTGACTCAAGAGTGATAAGGGAATTTTCATAGAATTTATTCTGAGAGAATAGTCATGCTTCACAAGTGACTTAGCAAAGCAATCTTTCAACCAAATCCGCATGCAAGAATTTGCTTAACATTGCTTTTGATGATAATGCAGATTATGCAGGAAATACACCAGAATGTATTACAGATGCCATGTAAACAATACAGGCGGGGCGGAGACCATTAGAAAATCTGCAGATGTTACACCACAAATGTCCACAACATCTGCGGCATACAACGCTATAACACCTGTGAACCGGCATGAACATCGCAGATCTCCTGAATGAGGATTCCGAAGCCGAACCATCGTATGGATTCAGTATCGCGTGGATCCTCATCCAGAATCAGAAGAAACCATCCCACTGAACAGGTAATAGGAGAAAGTGTATTCTGCTGAATAAAAACAAGGAGAAAAGAGCCAAAAATTACTTCATACGGAAGTATTTGCGTGTATGTCCACCATGGCATCATGCAAGCGGTAAGTCAATCTTGCATATGTTTCTGTACTTTGGAACCTAAAAACATTAATGAAGCACTAAAAGACATTACCATGGATATGTTAAATACCAAGAAGAACTAGAAATACTTCACTTGAGAGAAATGAGAGTAGCTCAGATCTAGCCTCACTGGTTTACTAGGGTAATGAATAGGAGAATTAAAACGGATCTTTAAGAATAAATCACGACGAATCTGGAAATCGATTATTAGAAATAAAGGCTAGACTAGTGGCTCAAAGATACTCCTTCAAGTCAAAGGTATCGGTTTATGATGAAACCTTTGCTCCAAAGAGCTAGGAATTGAATCAATTAGATTATTACTTGTTGCCAGCCTTTGTTGTTTAAAGATAACTCTTCACCAAATGGATGTGAGAAAGGTGCCTTTTGAACGGATATATTGATAAGGGAGGTATATGTTGAAATAAACCGCAGAAGGATTTGAAGATCCTCACCATCCACACAACATGTATATGTGTTAAAAAAGCCTTGTATGGACTAAAACAAGCTCCACGCAGCAAGTAGTATACACAGTTTAACTCAATTCCTTCTGAATTTGGCTTCCAATGCGAGTGTGGCACATTGTACTTTATTTATAAACACCATGGATCAGATATGGTTATTGCTCAAATCTATGTAGATGATATAGGATTTTGGTTAGCCGACTTCAATGTCTCATCTTAAGACTTTGTCGAAGCTTATGTCCTCAACATTGAAATGAGAAACGTGAGTAGGAAATCTAACTCTTTTCTTAGGGCATGAGATAAAACAAAATAAAGGAGGGTATCTTCATTCTAGCGAAAGCAAATATGCAAGAACTTGGTTAAGAAGTTTGGATTGAGAACGCTGCAACATAGCGTGAAGACTCTGATGGGATCAACTCTAGATTATATCCAAAGATGATATTTGGTCAGAGAATGTTTGACACTAACTTTATACAGATCTATGATAGGTAGTCTTTTGTATCTCACAATGAGTCGCCCAGATCTTATGTTTAGTGTTTGTGTGTGTGCACGATTCCAAGATGCTCTAAAATTTCCCACTTAAATGCTTTATCCAACAACGTGTTACAAGATATGGTCTTGCGTGGCACGTACGAGTAGAATTCTGGTATCTCAAAGACACTCAATCCTGACCCCACAGGATATAGTGGCATTGGATTAAGCATCTGTATGTGGAAGATAGGAAGAAGTACTAGTGGAGGATCAAGTTTTACCTTGGCAATAACTTAGTTTCCCCGGCAGTACAATCAGAACAAACAAGGTTTGTGTCTCACTCTCATTAACCGAATGCGAATACGTAGCGATGCCTGAGTTATGTTGCTCTCTATTAATATGGCTAAGACATACAAGTTGAGACGATTATGGCATTTCAAAAAATATCTTAGTTTTGTCAGACTGTGATAATATGAGTGCCATCAATATATCTAAAATCCGCCTTAGACACTCTGACAAAACATATAGATATAAAGAGCATCACTTTCTTCGAGATTTGAGTTGAAAAACGACTAGTTAGAATCGATTATGTCAGACACTTCATCAACTAGCTGAATGTATTTTTACAAAAGCTTTAGATCAGCTTGAGAGGTTTCAAACTCTGAAAACTCTCTGCAGTCTCTGTTTCAATATAAAAATTCAACATCACTGTGAGAATTGTGTTATCGTAAATGTCCCCGACATTTCCAGTAGTAACATTCAAACAAAGATGTATAATCTGAAACCGTGATTCTTTTCGGTAAATGTTAAAGTTGTTTTGTGTCTCTAACGGGTCATGACTCTCAAAGGAACACCTTCTTAAAAAAAAATGATACTGTGCATGATATAAAAATCATAAAATTTAGGAGTATCAAAAATAAAGCAAAAGCCTTAAATCTCCTCAAAGAATTGTAAAATGTTACAAAGCCCACGAAAATTGATACCGCTTCTATTCTATAGAGTATCAACATACTTTATATTATGATGACATATGAGATCTTGATCTATTTGGACTCTATATACATTGTCTCCACTCAACGTGAGTAGACAAAAACTCTATAAAAGTTGTCTTGTTTGAAGCGCTTGCAAATCGTATTGTTCCTTAAGTGAGAAAATGACTCAGTGTTACACAAAATGTGCTAAAAACATTTATAAATAATTTTAGATTTCGATTTTTCAAAAGACGCGTGTGTTGATTAACGTTGAGTTGGTTTTGCTGAAAATTTCTCTTGGTTTTGATGTCTATTTTGAAACAATCCTCTAAAACCTTAGGAACTAGTCTTTGTGATAATGTAATTTAAATGTTCACTTATGAGATAGTTTTTGCCAAGTTGTATAAATACCTATATTCACTAAAATACTAATTCCTACTTCCAAAGAAAATTCCTCCAAGAAAAAAAAAAAAAAAAAAAAAAAAAAAATAAGCGGGAAGCATGAAATTTTAGCTTTCATTACCCACAATGAACTCCATATGCACAACACATCTCCCTACACAAACCTCTCCCATTCCAGCGTAACTCCAAAAACCCTAACTTCACATTCCTTCTTCCCTTTTCTCCAATGGATGCTCTCACCCGTATGTCAAAAATGTCACTGGGCTTACTCAAATTTTCCCGCACCCCCAATGAGCACAAGTCCACTATTGTGCATAAGACAGATTTGGCGCATAAGTGACTTCCAAGAACCCTCCCCCGAAATCGCCTATCCAGTGAGAAAGACAAACAATCCTATCAATCTTATGAGGAAACCACGATGTTTCCGCCTCCCAAAGAGGATACAAATCACATAACTTTTCCCACTCGCAGATCGGGTCCGAACTTTGAGTATGCCTTATGGCACATGGTGAACTCTCCACTGAAAAGGAAGAGAAATCAGCGAACCTCTCCTCTTCAAGCTCCGTGCCCTCTTCGATCCATCTGCAGAAGACCTCTTCCCGGGTGAGTCCTGCAACCTAATCTCCCGCTTTCACCTTCCTTCACGAATCGCGAGAATCCAGTGAGAAGATGCTGAAATTCCGTGATTTACACCCCATTGAAGTTAAGTTTTATTTCAAGAAATGCTGGTCATACTTCAGTGTAGGAAACAAAATCATCATCAACCCCTCAAGATGTCAAAGGTAAAATGTTATGGCGAACATCTTCTCCGGATCATCATCTATCCACAAAACTTCGGGATTCTGTGATCCGTAGGTCTCATGCTAGAGCCTCCTGAATCAAGGGCTCTGAGGTAAACCCTTTCTCTCCCAAGCTTTTAATGTCACCAATCACTCCAAAACATCGGGTCCCGTCTAACGCAAGAGCCATTCGAATCGAGAAGGTGCTGATATCACCCCTTGTAGCAGCTACTTGGTCCGTGGATTTCTTCTACTCAAGAAAGTCTGCATTAGACTTTGTGCACAATAACAAATGTCTTTTATGAAGAAAATTCAGGTGGCGAAGCTATTTTATGCAAATCTAACAAGTAAAATAGAGAAACTCAAGTCAAAACACTGCTGGGAAAATGTTTATACCATAACAAATTTTATGCGAGCTTCACACTTCTTAACAATTAACAATCAATGTTTGAATAGAGTGAATTTCCATTACAGAGTGCGTAAGAATGGGAGCTGACATAAACTGAGCAGTGGATGTACAGTGATTTGCCATGGAACCCACCGTGCGAGTTGTGAAGAGATGAGTTTCAAGCGTGTCCAAACATCCGCATTTTTCACCGCCTGCCATTTGGCCGCTGTTTTGCATAAGTTAACGACATTAGCATACAATTGGTCATGGTTCTTGCTAACAAATCAATCAGTACGCCAATTTCTCGGGCTTCAACGCGATTGTAATACCTATACAAAATAGGAAAGTGGTCTTAGGTGCCATTGATAGATAGAAAAAAAGCAAATCTTTCAACAGACAAATAACAATATGGCTGAAGTAAGGACATGTGCATCATCCTTCCCTTTCTCTCATCGATCTAAGGGCCGACTACTAACTCAGCAGTTATTCCTAAGCCCTTGGCAGGATCTGCCTCCGAAAGAACTCAAGTATATGTCGTTAATCTGACCGATGATCAAGAAGTGAGCAAAGGTAGCCATGATCTTCCACATGGACGAATACAATCGAAAGTTAAGTAAAGGTTAGTGGTTACTAAATGTCCTGCAGAGATTCCAGTAATATCTTTGCTGGGCCGTCTCTCGATAAATCACTGTTTTTGGTGCAAGAGATGGTGTGTTCAAAGCTCAGATTTAAACGCAGGAGCCGGGACCATGTTGGGTGACGAGTAGCCCCGGGAAGTGTTAGTGGAACATTACCTATTTTTGCTTTCTTCCCAAAAATGTGAGATGAAGGTCCCGGTCCAAGTGAGCAATCGATAAAAGCCGATTTGATCTTACGAATCTGGTAGGATCTTGATACAGGGGAGATGAAACTGTAAGACATCCGAGTATTTGAATAGTTTCGATGGTTGTGTTGTATGCCAGGTTTAGTTTGCTAAGAGCAGTACTAAGTCGAATACTTTATTCGTGGATTGTAGTTATTCTGGCTCGGTTAGCTGGAGACATTTTAATTCTCCGCTTATATATCGCTATTATTCTATACTGCTTATGTGTATATTGATGGTTTCTGAGTGCAATTAATCTTTAGATGTATATCGCATTTGCATCAGCACTCCGATCTTAGTAACTTAACGCAGCATTGTAAGGTATATATCGTGGCTTTATGCAAATGTTCTGCGGACATGCGTGAGATATTCGCCTCGTGATAAAACTATCAATAACTCATTTAGTTGGTGAAGAAAGGCAAAAAGGGGGATCATTGTTAGTGTTAGGTCTCCGTGGTCCTAACATTTCTCTCAGAACACTGTCCTTTTGGTGTTAAGTAAAATAGAAATGTCATCCTGGGCACAGACATCCGTGGCAGGACATTTCGCAAAAAGTTTTGGCCTATCTCTGCACGAGCAGATTCTGGGCCTTTCAGTAAGATTTTATCGTCACTAATGCTCATTTGGCATTAGCAGAGCTATGGAAACACCGATAATACTTACTAAGACTCAAGTCCATGAGAGCGCAACGGAAGGAGCATTCATCAGGAAGATAAAAGTCAAATTCGTGGCGGAGTTTTAAGGTCAACCAAGAACAAATTTCCAACCAAAATTTCTATTCGGCTCAACCTCCACCGAGAATCAAGGACCTCGGGTGAACGAAACTCCACTATAAAGACTAGAGGTTCTACTCCAAGGTTTTAATATCCAGCCTTTTGCAGAATAAAATTCAGATCTCGAGGATTAGCTCTCAAGACATTGCTCAAAACATAAAACTGATCAAAGCAAAACCAGTTTTTGTGATTACACTCTGTTCCAAAAATTACGAATTGCTTTCTTAGATCTATACTTGTTTCTTTCAACTCAAGCAATTGTAATAGGATGTTTTTCTACTTCTATTTTAGATAGATTTTTCAGGCTTAGGTTAGGATTTAACAACCCTTTTTTAATCCCTTTTTGTTTTACTTGATTACTATTCATTCTCAAGGGATTTGTAAGATTTGTATAAGTTTTATACAATAAATTTTTGGTCATGAGACTACCAGGTTATATACAATTATATAACTTATGAAAAACAATCTTGGGTCATCTTTGATTTATTCTTCATTTACCAGATCTTAAACTCCGCTTTTAGTTCTCGTTGGCTTTTGTTAATGTTCCAGCCTAAGTGCCATGTAACATTTTTGGGAAACATTACTTACTGTCATTCTAAGTTTACTTCCTCTGTTCTTCTCAACTGATTTTATTTATTCCATAGTTTAAGTTCGAGTAATTCTCCTTTCTCTATTCCAACTTTCCTTTGTTCTATTGGTAGGTTAGCTATGGATATTCATCTTTTTAAAATAAATGCATACTGAAAAATCATGTTAATGACAAAGAAATGTCTAGTGTATGTATGTGAAACATGAAAGTCAAGCAACTTAAAGGCTATCCATCCCTCTTACTTTAGCAATTAGATTGTGATTCATGCTATATGTTCATCTTCAGACAAAGGTAGGGCCTTATGTCTGACTGGGCATGGCATAATTATGATATCAATACTTTGACTATCTGGGTTGAAGGCAAAACCATGTTACTTAAGGTGCTACTGACTACTGGGGAATTTACGAAATAATCCTCTTGGCCATCAGCAGGATTCTCTGAGCTGCCATTTGGCCTATATACACACATTCAAAGAGTGTCTACCACTACAACTCTCAGCAACACTTGAAAAGTATCTTAAAGCTCTTTAGTAATTCTTTCTTTCTTTTTCTCATCAATACTAAAACTGAAAAAATCATGGCTATTCTTCCATTATGAGTCAAAGAAGTCTTCCACGACTAGAGATGTTCCCAAGGGCCACTTTATGCTGTAAGGTCGGGGAGAAGCAGGAAGAAGAGATATGTGATCCCCGTGATCGTTCTTGAGGTCAACCTTTATTTCCAAGACTTGCTCAGTCAAGCTGAAGAAATCTCGTTTCAATCATCCAATGGGCGTGTTTATCAATTTCCCACTCCGCAGAGAGGACGCTCCCTTCAGACCTCACTTCTCGTTTGAGGCTGAAACAGAAAGCTTGCTTTCACAATTTTATATGGAGTAAAGGCGCCAATCCTGTACAGTTGAGGAGTTAGGAGAAAACAGTAGTGGATGCTTAAATGAGGGACACTGTTTGACTAGGTAGATTAGGTGAACTTATATTTACAATGCCTGATTGTTATTCATGTCAAAGAGATGGAATGACTCTTTACATTTTTTCTACTTCAAAGATATATTGCTAAAAGTATTGAACCTTTCTTCCACTTGATGGTTCCATTGATTTAGCTTTGGTATTTTTTCTCCGTATGATTCCGCATGCCCGAGTCCCCTGTTTGCTAAAGCACTGAATTAAGTGATTTCTAGGCCAAACTTTGGATGATAATCAGTCACTTTGTTGTGTTACTACTAAAATGATAAACTACTAAAATAGGAAATCAAGTGCAAAGTGAAAGAGCTTATTTTCCTAAGACATTGCAAAACTACTAGTTAACAACGTGATCGGATGTATTTAAGTTTTGTCTAAACATTTACTTTGATTGATGATACAGTCATGAAAGTAGGATATCTATTATTCACCAAATGATCTCAAGTTACTGCACAAAGAGAATATAGAAAGGTGGAAGTGGCATGACCTTCATGTGCTACTGTCTTTCACAGACTATCACTTAAGTAATTTTTACCACTTAAAAATATCTTTAACATGAGAAATATAAAAGTTAAGAGGACATGGAACATATCTTTAAGCTTTTCTACAATAATCAATGCGTTTTAACATGATCATACTTATTAGTGTTTGAAAGCACAAATCAAATTCAACTACTTTGCAAGGCTGCTCTTTATCTTGCAAATAGTATACCATCTTCGTGAGGATAAGTCAAGTGAAGCCTCATTCGGGTGCTCCTTCACCTAACATACTTGCTGCTTTCCTTTGATTCACAAAACACTTACTATACGGAGAACCTGAGAGTTTCTAAAAAGGGGATAAAAGACTATGTTTATTGTGATATACGAATATGACAAATTCTAAAGATTTTTTTTTTTTTTTAAAAAAGATTTGATATATGCATTCTAATAGGATCTTTTAAAATACAGACCATTTTTTTTCTTCAAAATTGATGAGAAAAATGTTCAATTTACTGAACAAAGTAACTGGTTCTAACTCACTGCTGTTATCTACTTGTATTTTAGTTCCTCAACTGTATGACTTGTAGGAGGGTGTATTCAATTCTGATTGTAAAAGATTTTTTTGGGATACATAAGTCTTATGGATTTTAAAAGACTATTTAAAAGTTAATGTTATGATTTTAAAAGACTATTTTGACAACTCAAGATTTCTTGGCTGCCTTGGATTTTAGAAATTTGCTCGCCAAGATTTATAAAGATTTAGAAAGGACTACACGTGGATTTTTTTCCTGCAATCCTTTTCATTTATACCCTATCATCAGCTATATTTTTTATAATTTTTTATCATTTTAGTTTTCAATGTAAAATATACTCAAAAGCTACTTTACTAAAATAACAATTATATAGTATTTCAAGTTCCATTAACTCATTCTTCTCATTAATTATCTAAAATATTACTTGAATTCTATAAATAACAATAAAAAAGCTTTTAACCAAATTCACAATAACAATAGTTCAACAAAATTATAACCTAAAGAAGTTCAACTAAAGTAAAATAAAAATAGCACAAATAAATGTAATGATTCTCGCTTTCCTATTAGCTACTGACTGCAGTTACACTGTTGTGTGGCTTGAGGCTACGCTAGGGGTGGGGTAAGATGGATTGCCGTTTGGGAGCCGGAAGTTAGTAGATCATGATGTGTTGAACTTCAGTAGATCGAATGCAATGTCCGTATTACAGCAACCTTAAAACTTATACGGGCTACAGATGAAGCCCAGCTTGATCAAGATGTGAGAAACTAATAATGCAGGAATTGAGAGTGGAGGGTAAAATGTGGGTAGGGTGGATGGGTAGGTGAGGTAGGTGTGGGTATGGGGCAAGAAAAAATTCATATTTTTATAAATTATTTATAAAGTAAAAAATATAATAATAATTTGAGATTAGAATTGGTAGAAGTGGGGATGATGGTAGGTGCGGAGTAGTGGGATAGTGGAGGTAAAAGATAAAATTTCATATTTTGTAATATTTTATTATTAATAAAAGTATAAAAAATACGAAATATAAATCTGAGGATGGAGTGAGGGTAAGACGAGGTTAGAAATGGTAGGGAGTAGTGAAAAAATTTGGCATATTTTTATAAAAGGAAAATAAAATGAAATAGAAATTTGAGGATTGATGTGGTAGAATTGGGGTAGATGTGGGAACTGGGGTAAGAAAAAATCATATTTTTATAAATTATTTATAAAGTATAAAAATAAAAATAAAAATTTGAGATTGAGCAGTAGAAAATGGATAGGAGAGTAGGGGTAGGGGGAGGTAAGATAAAATTTTATTTTTTTTTAATATTTTTTTTTTTATAAAAGTAACAAAAATATGAAATATAGAATTTGAGGATGGAGTGCAAAGGGTGGGGTAAAGGCAGGTTAGAGGCGATAGGGGAGTAAGAAGAAAAAATTCTGTATTTTTATAAAAGGAAAAAATATGAAATAAATTATAATATGTGAAATAGAAATTTGAGGATGAATTAGGGGTGGGGGTAGGTGTGGGTATGGGGTAAGAAAAAAATTCGTGACTTTTTAAAAATCTTTCAAATCTCAAAATTTTGAATATCGAAAAGACTTTTTGTTAGTCATTTAAAATCTTAATTGAATACTGGCACTACTTTTTTATACCAAAAAGACATTTTAAAATCCTAAATTGGAATAACACCCCAGTAATTTCTTAGTTTGAATCATTCATGTTTCAGAGTTGACAGAGTTCAAATGATATTTCCTACTGCACCTTGTCCGGCCTTTCGTACATTATTAAATATACAGACCGGTACATTCACTATTTCATATAGGTAGAAAAAGAGAATCAGAGTAGGGTAGAAAAAACGTAAAGGAGTAGAAAAAGAGAATCAAGCAATTCTATAGAAGGAAGAAAAATAGAATAGATTCTTGATGTGAGAGTCTTTCTCATTCTGCATTACGCTCATTTCCTGGGGCGCGTTGTCTTCCACATGACATTCACTATTATATTAATTGTGGTTGTATTCTTAGTGAGCATGGGTAGGTAAAAAGAGAAAGTGCACCTAAACTCAGACAATAATCAAGAATTATTAGTAAGTGAATACAGCAGAAAAGTTTAACAAAAACATAATCAAGAATAACAATTAGTTACAGCAACTGAACTCCCTATCTAAAACGGAAACAATCTATGTGAAGGGAAAACGAAAGCGTCAAAATGAAACAAATGACCTGTGTGAGAAAGAAAAGGATTTTTTAGACAAACTCTACAACAAACTCTCTGAAACGGGAGCAGGGGAATTTTGGGGTTGATCTTGGCTCTCACTTTTGCAGTAACGAGCAGACTTTGGGACTTTTCTTTATATAATGGAGTAGAACTTTAGATAAGATCTTGGGAGATGAATAGATTAGACGTTCATGTGGGAAACAAAAAACATTTGTAACTGGAAAAGATTTAATTGATTAGTGTATGGATTGAAATTCATATTCAGTAATTCACCATGCCTTCCTGCATCATCACCAGACGTTTGTGTTTCCCTCAGCATATAGTGAAGGAGTCATTTAATAGGTGAAATAAATAAATATAATTATTTATGGTATAAAAGCGCCTGATGGAAATTTCTTAAGACGGCTAAGTAAAGTTTCGTGATTACGAGTTAAGAAGGTGAGGAGTAGGCTGCGTCACACATGCACATACCTGGCACCCGCTCTTCCCGACTCGCATAAGCGGTAAGTTTAATATTGCGCGGTATGCACTTTTTTATGAAACGTTTCAGGCAGAATTAAAGTATGTGGATTAATTGAAATTTGAGGGGCTGAAGCATTTTATTACATTTTTTTAATATAAAGAAATTTTTTGATTCAAATGGTTTATGTTTCTTACTTCAGGGCAAAATGGTAACCTAACTTTGAAGGTAGCAGCTTCCCACTTTTAGTATAATAAGGGATGATCTGAAATCAATTGTTTGTCAATGTGACGCCCGAATCATGGCTCAAGCCGAAACACGATACTCGGTGTCCGATTGCATGATACGACTGATGAAACCAAATGGCTTGCTAATCAACATGGGCATCAAAATCATGCACTAAAAATGATAGTAAAACATGTTCAAAATTGAATCTTTGAAATATAATATGAAAATATATATGGGCGGAAGTATGCTGAGAAAGCATGTTAAGTCTGAAAATAATAATACTGACATGCTAAGCCTGGGTCTAGCTTCCCATGAAACTCTCGACACATGAAAGGATCAAGTAAAAAACTATTTACCTTTATCATAAAAACATAATTATGAAAATAATAGACGACACTCCCTGAATTGAAACTGAGTCACTCAAATAGCTGATGTAGGTGAAGTCCTAGCGTGCAGCAAACTCCTTATGCCAACTGGTGTGAAGTGCAGACCCGTGTAAAGGGATATTGAGTACATTTGAATCGCTTCTAGCAAAGCAGTAACTGAAGTCGATTGACGCGAAGAAACGCCTAAACCCTAGTTTAGATAATCGCTATGCATGGAGATTACTTGTTAATCCTAATGTTTTTGCTTAAGTAACCATGTATTTAGCACTAGGATTGATTAAGAATTGTAGAGATAGTTCTTACCTTTGATGAGGAGGTTGGTAGAGGAGAGAGAAAATGCTCTTCTGCAGGGTTTTCTACGAGATTGAACGAGCTTGGTGAATGATTTTTCGCATTAAGTGTTATATTTCTAAAAGATGAGCATTTTGGACTCCCTATTCATTGAAATGAAGCTCCAAAGCAAGCATGACTCGGCTCAGGCGCCAAGCTCGCCGAGATCTATGGCGAGGTCCTACCTAGCTTTTCGCTCAACGGCAAGCTCACTCGCCCAAAATGTACTTAGCCAAAAATTCTGAAATTTTCATTTTTGGGAACACTACTGAGCGGAGTCCATAGCATAGCCCTATCTACGCTTTGAGCTGAGCTTCAGCGAGAACTACTGGGTCCATTTCCAAAGTCAAAAATTCATATTTTTTACGGCGGTACTGAGATATTGTCTCTTGTAAAATTGGCCATAACTCCTAATAAGCCAGGCTCGTTGGAGCTCCACCATATGTGAATGGAAAAGTATTTTAAAGGGATACAACTTTTGAAGTTTTCCCAAATTCTGTATAGAATTTTTCAAATAATCGCTTGAAGTGAAAGTCTTGTGCCAATTCACTTGGAGAAACATGGCCCGTAGAGTAGCTTCCAACTATATACTTTATCCTAAACTCCTTCTTATAACTTGATTAGTTTTCCAAACAATTCTCCTAAACTCCTCATCTTGATTCCGTTACGCCCGATCATATCGGGTCAAACCTTAGCCCAAAGGTACTAGGTTACAGTCAATCACTATACTGATTAGCTAGCCTAATGAGTGGCCTTTCTGCTGTATATATTCAATTTAATGACAAGTAGAAAGATAAGTGACAGTATGATAAATGGAATAGCACTGCAGCAATTTTACAATCTTAGTAACCACTTCCTAAACCTCCTCCATATGGAGATCTCATATATTTTGGATCAAGTTATAGTCTGAAGATAGGAAGCACTTGGAATTGGAATTATGGTATATCAAATCTTTTTATTTTCTCTAGGGATAACGCTTACATACAAAAAGATGTGTACCTAGACATAGATACATACTAACATGGTATAAATCTTCTTTTATTAATTTGATTTTGAAGGAATATTTTGCTCTAGAAGTTCAAAGAAAGGTAGTGCCTGCTGTCCTCTTGAACTATGGCCTTTTAAGTCTGAAACAAATCTAGGAAGCACTTGGCCTCTCTGCACGTTACTTGTCGACAACATTTTATGTATCCCAATATGGTGCCGTACTATATAAATCCTTGTCAATGGAAGTATGGTGTCAAGGGTTCTCATTTCTCCATCCTAGTGGTCGGGCATAAATAAGATCCAGGTCATCTCTTCTCAAAAATTCAATAGTGATTAATGCTTTGTTCCAAGTTTCCAAAATAAGGTAGGGGCCTATTGTTCTTGAACTAATAGTGCCAAAGTTATTAATATTTTGTAAGGTAAAAGCATGTGATACTTCAGTGACATTGTCTTCTGCTGGTGCCTACTAATTTCTATTCAACACATATCAGCCGGTGCTGAATGAGTTGGCATTGCCTATATAAACATATATTCAAAGGAGGTATCTACCACCACAGCTCCTAGCAAACTTCAAAGTATTCAAAAGCTTTCTCTGTTTTTGAGTTCCTTAATAATTCTCTTTCTTTTCTCATCTATACTAAAAAATAAAAGATCATGTCTATTTTTCGTATGATCAAAAAGTTCTCTCCGCAACTAGAGATATTCCCAATGGCCATTTTGCTGTGTATGTTGGGAAAACGCAGAAAAAGACGTATGATCCCCATAACCTCATTCTCTTGAAGGCGAACACATTATTTTCAAGACTTGCTTAGTCAAGTTGAGGAAAGAATTCGGCCGACTCATCCAATGGGTGGGAGTGACACTCCCTGCTGTGAGGATGGTTCATTGATCTCTACATCCTCGTTATGGAAGCTTTTTGAGGAAGGAAACCAGTCCCCATTTTTGCTTACACTGATTTTATATAGTTGTAAATCAAGATCTCAATGTGTGTACAGTTCAGAGTTAGAAGATACACTAGGTAGCACTAAGGTCAAGACATTTTTCTACTTCAATAGAAATTGAAGTAATGAACCTTTTTACTTGTATGGTTCCATCTCTATTCCATACATTTGATGTAATCAATTCATTTGCAACTAGAAAGCTCTTGCTCAACTCTCTTATGGTTTTGTTAACTGGGGAATGAGCTATAATCTAGTCTTCCTAAAGTGGAATAACTCATTAAATTGGTGATATTATGGTCAGTACCATATTTGTAAAGTGATAATTACACTCTGTAGTTTCAAATGAAGTTAGCTGCACTCGGTAAAGACCATCATACGTGAGAGGTATAATGCAACATGTACTAGATCTTGCAGCAATGTAGGTAGTACTGAGTGCAGCTGAATGCAATAGAAAATGGATGTGAATTAGTTAATTCTTAATAAGATATAATATCTTTACTCTTTCTTTGAATATTACTCAAATTCTGGCAATATCATAAGGTTTTGACTGACTCATAATTTAACGGAGACTGCAAAAACATAGACACATGACATGTTGGTAGCCAGTAAAACATTTCCTCTGTTCTCTACTATTTGGTAACATTTTTCAAAATCCATTGGAATAACTCAAGTTATTCTAATCCGTAAAAGTTGATCCTACAAGTTGCTCAGATATTGCATTAATTAATTTTTCTAATTGCAGACCAAGTGGTCCTGACCTGAATCATAACAGAAACAATTACCTGTTATTAATCAGTTTTGATCTCTGGGCAGATCCTCAGCTCTCTATCTTGGCACATAAAAAACACTAGGGCTGCTGATATTCACAGAGCAATGGCTAATCACATATATATTTGACAAAGAGTTGGTGGCAACCCATGTGTGCGATTGTCAATGAACAGTGCACCAAATGCCTCTCTCACTCAGCTAAATAAAGAGTAGTTTGCCTTTGCAGCGCATGCGCCTTGGTCCTGGAAGGCCAATGACATGAAGGTCTGTCAGCACGCACTTACTGTCACATTTCTGCGTAAGAGGTTGTTTCCACTGGCGACTTGAACTTCACGACTCCACTCGATCACACGACAACCTCTCCACCAGCTAAATCTTACATATTATTGACTTTTTGCACATAGTTTGCATCTGTGTATGTTTTGTATTCCTAAAGAAATTCATCATAAGGCACCAGCAACATTTAAGGATTTGATCTGAGAGATCCTTGTGTTCCTGTATGATAAAAAAGGGTAAGACCTAGTGTTCTTGAACTTATATGATATCAGCTGTCTTCTTAACTGATGCCCTACCCAAATGAAGCTCTTCACCACAAATCATGAGATTTTGTTGACTTTCATTTGCTTATATAAACATGTTTTGAGTAGTTCTACCTTACCACAGCTCTCCATCTAAACTAGAAAACTACCCAAGAAGCTTTCAGAATCTTTAGTAGTTCTTCTCTTCATCATTTGCTCATCTTAAATAAAAGATCATGGCTATTCGTGTTCCTCGTGATTATCAAGAAGTCCTCAGACATCTCTGGATGTTCCTTGTGTTTGGCCTTATTTGCATGTATATGTTGGACAAAGGCAGAAGCAAGAGATTTGTGATTCCGGAAAGATTACCCTTGAGCCAGCCTTCATTTCCAAGACTTGCCTGCCGGGTCAGCGGAAGAAGAATTCGGCTTTGATCATCCAATGGGTGGTGTCACACCCCTGCCTGAGACATCTTCATTGGCATCACTTTCAGTTTAGAATTTAAGGATATATAGTTGAGATCATTTTTTCTTTTTGAGACCACACAATTTTGTATATGCCAAAAGTAGGAGATCCGTCATGTGTACAGTTGATTAGTTAGAAGCTAAGTGAGGCTTAGCACCAGAAAAAGCTTGGTGCCTTTTGACTAAAAAGTTTAATACAAAGAAATACAGATATAATACTTCATTTGGATATTATTTGCAAATCAATATTCGTTGTAATGCGATTTATTATTTTTCTACTCACAAAGCTTCAGTTTTTTTCCAAGTGAAATCCACTTCTAAACACAATTTGAACTTCCAAATACTTTTTCAACTTCTAACTTCTATACTCTGTTTTTCCAACTTCCAACTAGATATTGGTCCAACTTCAAGGGAAATATTTCCAGTATTACTAAACTTTAGTATTTGCAAACACTAGGATTTGGCAATGAGTCATCTGTAAATACTTAACTCCAGTATGTGAACTTTAACTGGAATATTGGGAAATGCTGGTTTCGAATTTACAAATCTTTAACTTTCACAAACAATTTTATGCAAACCACGCTATATCCGAGAGGAAATCTATCTTGGATGTGTTGGAACAATTTCAGCTTTTTCCACTTGGCTAAAGATGCAAGATATTGCCTGATTTGTGGAATATATTTGGATATTTTGCTTTTTCGATTTCTCGTGAGGTACCAGGTGAATGATGTTGTAGAAATAGTTTAATAAAATTCTAATCCAATACCTTTACGATAAGGAGTGTGAGCATGGGGTGTACTATTTGTTCGCTGTAATACCAAATTAATACATTTATTCTAAAATCATTAAGACAATGGACAGCTTTAATGGTCTGCAGTATTTCAGGGAAAGCAGAGTAACAGCTGCAATAGGATTTCAGACCCAATGAAGAGTTCGTCATCTCCAAAAAATCATTTGGAAAATAAATTATTAATCGTAATAAGTGAATACACATTTATGCGCATCAAACTTGAAGGGAAGTAAATATTTGGTTTTAGGTTCCTATTTGAAAAGTGCTGTTCAGTCAACTCATTATTCTCTTTCTTTTTATATAATCTGATCAATTCAAGGTGCTCTAAGGGGTCAGTTGATTTTCTTGACAAATTTAAGCCTTCTTGTGGAGTAGTATCCGTCATTATCAAATTGCTCACCACACTAGAGATAAGCTTTCTATATTCTTCAGAAATTTCTTCTCTTGATTGTTTCCAAAATGAGTGCTGAGGATTATACACAAGTAGACACTGGTTGCGTTGTTCGCCTTGACCAGAAAACATTGCAGTCCCTGCGACCTTCTTATCGATCAATGAGACTGGAAAAATATTATAACATTATCCATTTCTATATAGTTCCAATAATAATCATCCTAATTTGACAATTTTATAAGTACTCTCTAAGTTCTTAACTGCAATACCAATTGGAACCATAGCAATCTAGTTTTTTTTGTCATAAGAACCAACTTGTATCTGAACCATCAGTTTAACACTATGGACGATCGGATTTTGTCTAAAGTTCTCAGGATATGCCCTCATAGATTCACATTTCCTGATCAATCATTGGAATGGTGACTACAACTTGTTGATTCAACATCAAGAAATGGCTCCAGGTGGTCCCTAAATGTACTATTTTCAAGAAGATGAGGTTTCATGAATCTGTTGTTTGGTGTGTATAGTATATCAGTGGACCTTCTCGCTTAGACATAGTTTCAAAGTCTAAATAGTATGAGAATTAGTTGGAAGGCATAACCATGTGATACTTCAGGTGCTATTGTCTCAAACAGTGCTGCACCAAAACTCAACCACCCAAGTAATCTTTAACTGGTGCCAACATAATGCCTATCCAATGCATATCAGTAGGCTTCTACAACTTGTCATTGTCCTATATAAGCACATACAAAGAAAGGTTTACCATAACAACTCTCACCAAAACTTGAAATCATACAAAGCTTTCCTCTGCTTTCAAAGTCCTTACAAGTTCTTCCCTTCTTTATTTGCTCATTTATATTGAACTAAACTACTCATGGCTATCCGTATGCCTCGTATAATCAAGAAGTCTTCTACAGCTGGAGACGTTCCGAAAGGCCATTTTGCTGTTTATGTTGGGGAGAAGCAAAAGAAGAGATTTGTAATCCCCATATCATTCTTGAGCCAGCCGCTATTTCAAGACTTGCTTAGTCAAGCTGAGGAAGAATTTGGCTTTGATCATCCAATGGGCGGTGTCACACCCTGTAGCGAGGATGTGTTCGTTGATCTTACTTCTCGCTTGAATAGGATATGAGGCTTTTCCTATCACAGTTTTGTAAAGAACTAACCTGGATTTCCAGTTTGTACATTATAGTAATTAGGAATGACACATTATTTACACCATATCTTTGAAAAGAAGATAGAAGGGGGCTACTGTCAGCTGCAACTGTAGATTCCTATTTTGAATGTAATTTTCAGTAGTTTAGAAAATGAAATCTGTTCAGACTCATTCTTTATCCAATTTTGTTTATTAGTATTCTTGTTAAACAAAGTTCTTACATGACTCTGCTCTTCCATAACATGGGAATTGAGCTTCTAAAGTGCTATAGTGTGTGGTAATCATATGATATTATACTAAAAGTGGAAAGCTCCTACTTTCAAAGTTAGATTACCATTTTACCCTACAGTAAATCAATATTTAATTAAATAATTAGTATTCCTCCGTCCCAATTTAAGTGTTTTAATTTGATTGACACGAAGTTTAAGAAATAAAGGAGACTTTTGAATATTGTAATTTTACATTAAAGATGTACGTGTCTTTAAGTCTTGTGTTCTTAAACTTGTCTTGAAATTGAAAACTTACTAAATATAGAAAGATAAACTCTTTTTGAGACAGATCAAAAGAAAAGTAAGACACTTAAATTGAGGTAAGTTTATTTTTTGAAGAAGGTAAATGGTAACTTAATTTAATGGACATGTTAGTGCTGTTGCCTGCTGAACTTCTAATCCATCATTTGTTTAATTACATGGTATAAGAGTCGACTCATTCCAATTCTTTGTTCACCGATGTCGACCTCCAATTATATCGTTTCACGCCCGCTTAACGAGGTCCAAGCGTATGGGACTCGTAAGTGTCCCACATCGAAATGAAAATTATATTGTCCACCCTCCAGCTAATCGAGGTCCTGTTAAGTGTCCCACATCAATGAAAATTATATTGTCCACTCTCCGGTTAACGAGAACAGTCTCCCACAACGGAAATGGAATGCTAAAATTGATTCCTTAAATGGACTGCGACAATCCTCACCTCCATGAGTCATATCTTTACAATAATCATCCTAATTTGACCAAGCGCCACTTGGTGAACCATAAGACTAGTTTTTATTTTGGGTCATGAGTACCAACTTGTATCCTGAGCCATTGCTTTAGCACTATGGATGATCAAATTTTCTGTAACATACTCGGGATATGTCCCTCATAGATTCGGATTTCAAGATTCAACCATTGGAGTGGTGACTACAACTTGTTGATTAATAACATCAAGAAATGGCTCAAGGTTGTCCCTAACGGTACCATTCTCAAGAAGATGAGGTTTCCATCTGTTCGGTTGTTGTGAAAATCAGTGGGACCTTCTGTTTTTAGACTAGTCTCAATGTACAAATATTATGACAATGAGTTGAAGGCAAAACCATGTGATACTTCAGGTGCTATTGTCTTTAGCTGGTGCCCACAGACCTATTCAGTGCACATCAGTAGGCTTCACAACTTGTCATTGGCCTATAAACACATACAAATAAGGATTTACCATAACAGCTCTCAGCAAAATTTGAAACCATACAAAGCTTTTCTCTGCTTTCAGGGTCCTCACTAATTCTTCCCTTCCTTATTTTCTAATCTATATTGAACTTAACGACCATGGCTATCCGTATGACTCAGATAATCAAGAAGTCTTCTATAACTGGAGATGTCCCAAAGGGCCATTTTGCTGTTTATGTTGGGGAGAAGCAAAAGAAGAGGATTTGTGATCCCAATATCATTCTTGAGTCGACCGAATTTCAAGTCTTGCTTAGTCAAGCTGAAGAGGAGTTTGGCTTTGATCATCCAATGGGTGGTCTCACAATTCCTGCAGCGAGGATGTATTCATTGATCTTCTGCTTGAATAGAATCTGAGGCTTTTGTAAAGAACTAACCTTTCTAGTTTGTACATTTGAAGAGTTAGGAAAGATACATCATTAGAACCATACCACTGAAAATCAGATAGAGGGGCTACTGTCAGTTGCAACAGTAGATCCCAATTTCAGATGTAATTTTCAGTAGTTGATGTCAAAGAGACAAACAACACATTCTTTAGCAAATGAAATTTGTTTAGAAACATTCTGTAGCCAATTAATATATCAGTATTCTTTGTTGAACAAATTTCTTTACATGAATTCATTTTTCTTCATAAAAGTTCATATTAATTTAACACAAATTTCCTTCTCTGCTCTTCATAAAACAAATTTCTAGCTTTGCTTATTAGAATTTCTTGGTCAGCTGAAAAACTGAGGGATAATTCTGATCAGCGAGTTGATTATTCATCAGATTAAAGGACTTATGGCATAAAAAGAAAAGGGCAGCCCAATGTACAAAGTATCTCGTGTTAGCAGGGTCCGGGAATGTAGACAACCTACCCTAATGCAAACATTAGTGGTTGCTTGTATTTATTAAAGTCAACTTATTTCTAAAAGCATCTATTAGTACCAATCGTATTTACTCTATGGTTCACTAAAATAATGGATATCTAGAAGTAACTAATGTTGCGTGTTAGTGTTATTGAATCCAAACCCATAACTATATTGTGTTTTAAATACTTCAACAAAATATAGTGCCATGGAAGCTTTTTCTCCAAAGTCTACCTCATAATAAAAATTCTCCAACTAGTCAAATTAGTAAGTCAGAATGTGCAAGAATTTGTAGTCAATTGTCGGGTGACTAAGTCGACTAACACTTAATTTATGCAGAAAGTAACTTATGTAAAGTAAATGACGCACAATATTTTATACTTGTTCGCATCCAATGTGGATCCTAGTCCAGTCCCCTTTGGGTTGCAAGAGTGTTTCAAGCTCTTTAATGGTGGTTTGGTACAATGTTTTGTTTGAATGGAGCTCCTCCGTCTACACTCAAACTCTCGTAATCTTTTTGATACATTGACTCCACAACTATACTATTTATCTTCTCGCTTTTTTGCTTACACTTTAAATCAATAAGAAATACCATGCTTATGAAAAGTAGAGCAGCTAATCTCTGAGAAGTTGAGACTAAAGCATATTTGTTTCGCCTCAAGTTGAGCCTTTAAATAGTTGTTGATACGGCTCTTGAAGAGAATGCAACCCAAGAGTGTTGATCCTTGAAAAAGAAATTAGGATCCTATTTTCCAGGAATAAGGATAGAGCTTCATGATTGATTGTTTTCCATAAAATGCTTTGCAATGGTCTTGAGATCTTCCTTTCTTTAATAAAGTACGGTTTGGTACTTGATAATCTTCCTTCCTTGTATCTTGAAAATCATCATTCCATATTTGTCTTGGTCTCTGTGTGCTTCAATGAATCTCGCTTGGTACTTGTACTGATCCTCTTCATTAATGTAAATCTTGTTTTCTTTAGAGAATATTTCCGTTGGTACTAGGAGAATATTTTTCATATCTTCATGTAGGGTTTCGCCGATATCAGCTAGTGTTTTGTATCTTTTGAATGCTGGCACTTTGCTCCTTTTTTGTTTTGGACCTGCGTAAAATAATTTGACATCATTAAAATCTGCACTAACAAGTACATAAGCTATTGGTTCTTTAAAAGCATTCCAAATATCAGGTGTTTTGTTTGTCACAATCTTAGGAAAGAGTTCCTAAACCTCCATATATAAATCATATATCCAATCCACTAAGAATTGTGATATTTTTAATATATGATATAAGAGTAGCCAAATATTCTGGATTAAGTTCAGGAAAATCATATATTCCACTTTCCTTTGTTCTATTGGTAGGTTGGGATGATATTCCATCTTTTAAAATAAATGCATACTGAAAAATCATGTTAATGACAAGAAATGTCTAGGTGTATATGTAGACATGAAAGTCACAACTAGGCTTATATCTCTTCTTAGCAATTAGATTGTGATTCATGCTATGTTCCATCTTCAGACAAAGGTAGGGCCTTATGTCTTGATCAAACATGGCATTAAGATATCAATACTTTGACATTTGGTTGGAAGGCAAAACCATGTTACTTAAGGTGCTACTGACTTCTGGGGTGCCTACAAAATAACTCTTCACTATCAGCAGGATTCTCTGAGTTGCCATTTGGCCTATATACACACATTCAAAGAGTGTCTACCACCACAACTCTCAGCAACACTTGAAAAGTATTCAAAGCTCTTAGTAATTCTTTCTTTTCTTTCTCATCAATACTAAAACTGAAAAATCATGGCTATTCTTCAGATGATCAAGAAGTCTTCCACGACTAGAGATGTTCCCAAGGGCCACTTTGCTGTGTATGTCGGGGAGAAGCAGAAGAAGAGATATGTGATCCCCTGATCGCTCTTGAGTCAACCTTTATTTCAAGACTTGCTCAGTCAAGCTGGAAGAGAAATTGCCTAATCATCCAATAGGCGGTTTATCAATTCCCTGCAGAGAGGACGCTCAGACCTCACTTCTCGCTTGAGGAGCTGAAACAGAAACTTGCTTTCACAATTTTATATGAGTAAAGTTAATCTGTACAGTTGAGGAGTTAGAGAAAACAGTAGTGGATGTTAAATGAGGGACACTGTTTGACTAGGTAGATTAGTGAACTTATATTTACAATGCCTGATTGTTATTCATGTCAAAGAGATGAATGACTTTTACATTTTTTCTACTTCAAAGATATTAAAAGTATTGAACCTTCTTCCATTTGATGGTTCCATTGATTTAGCTTTGGTATTTTTTTCTCCGCATGATTCCGCATGCTCGAGTCCCCTGTTTACAAAGCCTGAATTAAGTGATTTCTAAAGGCCAAACTTGACGATAATCAGTCACTTTGTTGTGTTACTACTAAAATGATAAACTACTAAAATAGGAAATTGCTATGAAAGAGCTTGCTTTCCAAGACATTGCAAAACTACTAGTTAACAACGTGATCGGATGTATTTAAGTTTGTCTAAACATTTACTTTTGATTGATGATACAGTCATGAAAGTAGGATATCTATTATTCACCAAAATGATCTCAAGTTACTGCACAAAAGAATATAGAAGGTAAAGGGTACGACCCTTCATGTGCTACTGTCTTTCACAGACTATCACTTAAGTAATTTTTTACCACTTAAAAATATCTTTAACATGAGAAATATAAAAGTTAAGAGGACATGGAACATATCTTTAAGCTTTTCACAATAATCAATGCGTTTTAACATGATCATACTTATTAGTGTTTGAAGTACAAATCAAATTCAACTACTTTGCAAGGCTGCCTTTTATCTTGCAAATAGTATACCATCTTCGTGAGGATAAGTCAAGTGAAGCCTCATTCGGTGCTCCTTCACCTAACATACTTGTCGTTTCCTTTGATTCACAAAACACTTACTATACGGAGAACCTGAGGTTTCTAAAGGGGATAAAAGACTATGTTTATTGTGATATACGAATATGACAAATTCTAAAGATTTTTTTTTTTTAAAAAAGATTTGATATATGCATTCTAATAGATCTTTTAAAACAGACCATTTTTTTTCTTCAAAAAATTGACGAGAAAATGTTCAATTTACTGAACAAAGTACTGGTTCTAACTACTGCTGTTATCTACTTGTATTTTAGTTCCTCAACTGTATGACTTGTAGGAGGGTGTATTCAATTCTGATTGTAAAAGATTTTTTGGGATACATGTCTTATGGATTTTAAAAGACTATTTAAAAGAATGTTATGATTTTAAAAGACTATTTTGACAATCAAGATTTCTTATGTTTGATTTTAAATTTATCATAAGATTTATAAAGATTCAATGACTACACGATTTTTTTCTGCAACTTTTTGCTCATTCATCATCACTATTTTTTTATAATTTTTTATCACTACTAAATGTAAAATATATCAAAAGCTACTTCTAAAATAACAATATATAGTATTTCAAGTTCCATTAACTATTCTCTCATTAATTATCTAAAATATTACTTTAATTCTATAAATAACAATAAAAAGTTTAACCAAATTACAATAACAATAGTTCAACAAAATTATAACCCAAATAGTTCAACCAAAGTACCACCAAACCACAAAGTAAAATAAAATAGCACAAACAAAACGTAATGATCTCCGCTTCTCCTATTACAAATAATTGTTCACATGGCTCGAGGCTACACCTAGGGGTGGAAGATTGACCGCTTGGGCGACAAGTCTGGCGCCAAGCATGCTATTAACTTGTAGATGAGAAATAACGCCCAACCCAACCAAAACTTATACGCCTAGCATGAAGATCAAGATGGGCTAAATAATGAAAGTAAGCGAGTGGGTAAATGCAGGTAGGCGGAGGGGGTAGGTGCAGTGGTATGGGGTAAGAAAAATTCATATTTTTATAAATTATTTATAAAAGTAAAAAATAAAATAATTAGATCAGGTAGTATGTGAGGTAGGTGCGAGTAGGGGATATGGGAGGTAAGATAAAATTTCATATTTTTAATATTTTTTTAATAAAAGTAACAAAAAATACGAAATATAAATTCGACACATATAGGAAGACTTTATAAGAGTGAAGTAAGAAAAATTTCATATTTTTATAAAAGGAAAATAAAATGAAATAGAAATTCGAGGACGAGGTAAGGGTGGGGGTAGATGTGAACGGGGTAAGTTAAAAATCATATTTTTATAAATTTTTATAAAAGGAAAAAGAAATAGAATTGGAAGGACAGGTGCTGGGGTAGGGGAATGGGGTAAGAAAAATTCACGTGACTTTTTTAAAAATCTTTCAAATCTCAAAATTTTGAATATCAAAAGACTTTCATACCCTTTAAAATCCTAATGAATACTACGCGACTTTTTATACCAAAAATATTTTAAAATCCTAATGGAATACACCCAGTAATTTCTTAGTTTGAATCATTCAGCAGCCAGAGTTGACAGGTTCAAATGATATTTTATCAAGACACTTGTCCGCCTTCGCACATTATTAAATATACGAATCGGGCACATTCACTATTTCATATAGGTAGAAAAAGAGAATCAGATAGGTAGAAAAAACGTAAAGGTAGAAAAAGAGAATCACAATTCTATAGAAGGAAGAAAATAGAATAGATTCTTAGTGAGAGTCTTTCTATTCAAGGTACACGCTGCCTTTTCCTGGGATTCACGCATGCCATGACTTCACCATTATATCGTTGTGGTTGTATTCTTAGTGAGAGCGGTAGGTAAAAAGAGAAAGTGCACTCTAACTCAAACAATAATCAAGAATTATTAGTAAGTGAATACAGCAGAAAAGTTTAACAAAACATAATCAGAATAACAATTAGTTACAGCAACTGAATCCTATAAAACGAACAATTATAGAAGGGAAACTAAAGCGCCAAACAAACAAATGACCTGTGTGAGAAAGAAAAGGATTTTTTTAGACAAACCTACAAACAAACTCTGAACGGGAGCAGGGAATTTTGGGTTGATCAGCTCACTTTGCAGAAGAGCAGACTTTGGGACTTTTCTTATATAATGGAGTAGAACTTTAGATAAGATCTTGGGAGATGAATAGATTAGACGTTCATGGGAAACAAAAACATTTGTAATCTGAAAAGATTTAATTGATTAGTATGGATTGAAATTCAATATTCAGTAATTCACCATGCCTCTTCCTGCATCATCACCAGACGTTTGTGTTTCCTCAGTATATAGTGAAGGAGTCATTTAACAGGTGAAATAAATAAATATAATTATTTATGGTATGAAACGTTTCAAGTTGTTCTGAAAGAACTCGAAAGTTCGATCATAGCCAAGAATAAAAAAGCCTCCTAAGAAATACAGTAGCATCACAGACAACATACCCTTCGCATCCTACTTCTTCCCTGACTCCCATAATGGAAGTTTACACAGGGCTGCACTTTTTATGAAACGCTTCCAGGCAGAATTAAAGTATGTGGATTAATTGAAATTTGAGGGGCTGGCATTTTATTACATTTTAATATAAAGAAATTTTGATTCAAATGGTTTGTTTTTATCAGGCAAAATGGTAACCTAACTTTGAAGGTAGCAGCTTCCACTTTTAGTATAATATGATGATCTGAAATCAATTGTTTGTCAACGTGACGCCCCTAATCATGGTATTCTGGCGTAAACACGACACTTTGTCTCGATCGCATGTGACCGGCGCTTAAACCAAATGGCTTGCTAATCAACACACGTGGGCATCAAAAATCATGCGACTAAAAATGATAGAAACATGCAAAATTGGAATACCTAAATATAATAT
Source organism: Przewalskia tangutica (assembly GCA_029844215.1). Taxonomy (NCBI): domain Eukaryota; kingdom Viridiplantae; phylum Streptophyta; class Magnoliopsida; order Solanales; family Solanaceae; genus Przewalskia; species Przewalskia tangutica. The sequence continues at coordinate 2,103,546 of CM056731.1, read as the reverse complement.
GAAAATATATATGACGGAAGTATCTGAAAAACATGTTAAGTCTGAAAATAATAATACCGACATGCTAAACTAGTCTAGTCTATGAAACCTCCGACACAACAGAGTCGACCGCAGAAACTATTTACCTTATCATAAAAACATAACTATGAAAATAATAGACCACACTCGAATGAAATGAGGTCTCACCAAATAGTCAATGTAGGCGTAAGTCCTATTCAATATAGCAAACCCATGTACCGTGGGAAGTTGCATGGCCCATGTAAAGCGGATATTAGTACATTTGAATCGCTTCCTGAAGCAAAACGAACTAGTCGATTTCTCGACGAAGTTAACGCCCAAACCCTAGTTTGAATCGCATATGGCGATTACTGTTAATCCTATGTTTTGCTTAAGAATCGCGTATTTAGCACTGTGGATTGATTAAGAATCAGTAGATGTTCTTACCTTTGACGAGGGAGGTTGAGAGGAGAAAATGCTCGAGAGGGTTTTCACGTAGGATTGAACGAAGTTACAGAATGATTTTCGCACTAAGTTGTTATATTTAAAAGACGGGCATTTCTGGGACCCCTATCTCAACAGCGCAAAGCTCCAGCCGCAAGTGGCGCACTCGCTTTGGGCTCTCGCCAACAGATCTATGGCAGGTCCTACCTAGCTCGCCAAAGAAGCTCACCGCCCAAATGTACTTAGCCAAAATTCTGAAATTTTCATTTTGGGAACACTTCGCTGAGCGCAGGTCCATAGCATAGCCCTATCTCGCTTGAGCTGGAGCTCTGCGAAAGCCACCGGGTCCATTTACACAGTCAAAAATTCATATTTTTCGGGACTGCAGACGATATTGTCTCAGAAATGGCCATAACTCCTAGAACAGTAGTCTACTGAGCTCCACCATATGTGAATGGAAAAGTATTTCAAAGGGATACAACTTTTGAAGTTTTCCCAAATTCGTATAGAATTTTTCAAATAACGCTTGAAGTGAGAGGTCTTGTGCCAACTCACTTGAAAACATGGGCCCGTAGAGTAGCTTCCAACTATACTTTATCCTAAACTCTTCTTATAACTTGATTAGTTTTCCAAACACCTCCTAAACTCCTCATCTTGATTCCGTTATTGCCCGGATCATATCGGGTCAAACCTTAGCCCAAAGGTACCAGGTTACAGTCAATCACCATACTGATTAGCTAGCCTATGAGTGGCCTTTCTGCTGTATATATTCAATTTAATGACAAGTAGAAAGATAAGTGACAGTATGACAATGGAATAGCACTGCAGCAATTTTATAATCTTAGTACTAACTTCCTAAACCTCCACATATGGAGATCTCATATATTTTGGATCAAGTTATAGTCTGAAGATAGGAAGCACTTGGAATTGGAAATTTATGGTCATATAAATCTTTTTATTTTCTCAGGGATAATTGCTTTGATGGGGAACAAAAGATGTGTACCTAGACATAGATAATACTAACATGGTACAAATCTTCTTTAGCAATTTGATTTTGAGGAATATTTTGCTCTAAGTTCAAAGAAAAGGTAGTGCCTGCTGTCCTTGAACTATGGCCTTTAAGCCTGGAACAAATCTAGGAAGCACTTGGCCTCTCTCACGTTATTTGTCGCATAACATTTTATGTATCCCAATATGGTGCGTATTTATAAATCCTTCTGCCGGTCAATGGAAGTATATGTCAAGGTTCTGTTTCTATCCTAGTGGTCCAGGCATAAATAAGATCCAGGTCATCTCTTCTCAAAATTCAATAGTGATTAATGCTTTGTTCCAAGTTTCAAAATAAGGTAGGGCCTATTGTTCTTGAACTAATAGTGCAAAGATTAATATTTGTAAGGCAAAAGCATGTGATACTTCAGTGACATTGTCTTCTGCTGGTGCCCACAATTTCCTATTCAACACATATCAGCGGTGCTGAATGAGTTGGCATTTTCTCTGCCTATATAAACATATTCAAAGAGGTATCTACCACCACAGCTCCCAGCAAACTTCAAAGTATTCAAAGCTTTCTGTTTTTGAGTTCCTTAATAACTTTCTCTTCTTTTCATCATCTATACTAAAAATAAAAGATCATGTCTATTTTTCAGATGATCAAGAAGTCTTCTCCGCAACTAGAGATATTCAAGGGCCATTTTGCTGTGTATGTTGGGAAAACGAGAAAGAGATTTGTGATCCCCATATCATTCTTGAGCTAACCATTATTTCAAGACTTGCTTAGTCAAGTTGAGGAAGAATTCAAGCTTCAACCATCCAATGGGTGGGGTGACAATTCCCTGCTGTGAGGATGTAGTTCATTGATCTCACATCTCGCTTATGAAGTGAGAAGGAAAGTCTCAGTCCCCATTTTTTTGCTTACACTGATTTTATATATAGTTGTAAATCAAGATCTCCACGGTGTACAGTTCAGGAGTTAGAAGATACACTAGGTAGACTAAGGTCACATTTTTTCTACTTCAATAGAAATTGAAGTGAATGAACCTTTTTACTTGTATGGTTCCATTCTATTCCATACATTGATGTAATCAATTCATTGCAACAGAAAAGCTTTGCTCAACTTCATGGTTTGTTAACTCAGGAATGAGCTATAATCTAGTCTTCTAAAGTGGAATAACTCATATTAAATTGGTGATATTAATGGTCAGTACCTATATTTGTAAAGGGGGATAATTACACTTTGTGGTTTCAAATGAAGTTAGCTGCACTCTTTCGGGTAGTGGCCATCATAATGGCGAGGTATAATCGCAACATGTACTAGATCTGCAGCAACGTGGAAGTACTGAGTGCAGCTGAATGCAATAGAAAATGATGTGAATTAAGTTAATTTAATAAGATATAATATCTGTACTTTTCTTGAATATTACTCAAATTCCAATAATAAGGTTTTGACTGACCCATAATTTAACGGAGATCTGCAAACATAGACACAGACATGTTGGTAGCCAGTAAACATTTTCTGTCTCTCTACTATTTAACATTTTTTCAAAACTATTGGAATAACTCGGTTATCAATCTGCAAAGTTGATCCGCAAGTTATCAGATATTGCATTAATTTTTTCTCTAATTGCAGACCAAGTGGTCCTGACCTGAATCATAACAAAACAATTACTTGTTATTATCAATTTGATCTCATAGATCTCACAATCACATATATATTTGACAAAGAGTTGGGCAGCAACCATGTGTGCGATTGCCAATGAACAGTGCGTATACCAAATGCCTCTCCACTAGCTAAACAGTGAGCAGCCCGGTACCGCTCCTCATGCAGGCACGGTCCTGGAAGCGGTCGACCCACAAGGGTCTATTGCACGAGCCCACTCTCACATTTCTGCAAGAGGTTGTTTCCACGGCTTGAACTCATGACCTACTTCATCACATGACAACCTCTCCACCAGCTAACCATATTATTGACTTTTTATACATAGTTTGCATCTGGGGTATGTTTTATCTCCTAGAAATCATCATAAGGCACCCAGCAACATTTATGATTTGATCTGAGAGATCCTTGTTCCTGTAAGGATAAAAAGGGTAAGACCTATGTTCTTTGAACTTATATATATCATTGTCTTTAACTGATGCCCAAAATGGCTCTTCACCACAAATCATGACTTACACTCATTTGGTTATATAAACATGTTTTGAGAAGCTGCTACCACACAGTTTCACTAAACAAGAAAACTACTCAAGTTTAGAATCTTTGTAGTTCTTCTCTTCACTGGCCTGTTCATCTTAAATAAAAGATCGCGGCTATTCGTGGTTCCTCGTATTATCAAGAAGTCCTCTACATCCTGGATGTCTTGGGCGGCCATTTTGCAAGTATTTCCTTCCTCCCCGCTACCAACACGCTTACGGGTTAGTAATCAACCAAAAACTCGCTGCTTGAGATGGACCGCTCAAAGCTTCCTCAGAAGGCCATTATCCTTCCACAACAAAAAGGCATGTACCTCATCTTGATGTATTCTTATGTTATTAAGACTCACTTGTCTTCCGGGCTTGGGCCTACTACCAGAGATCCTAATAATATGGTAGGCCTGATGATCCCCTAATCGCAGAGGAAGAACAAGTCCAGTTCCGGATCACACTGTACAAACATTAGAAGAAGATATCGACATCCCGGTTTTCTCTCACCCATAGATCCCGCAAATATGCTGCTAATTGTAAGGTGCCTATTTCGATCCAAATCTGGTGGATTCCTTTAGTATGTTGGACAGGGGCAGAAGAAGAGATTTGTGATTCCGATATCGCCCTTGAGCCAGCCTTCATCGTAAGACTGCTCGGTCAAGCGGAAGAAGAATTCGGCTGATCATCCAATGGGTGGTGTCACAATTCCCTGCCCTGAGGACATCTTCATTGGCATCACTTCTCAGTTTAGGAATTTAAGGATAGTGTTGATTATTTCTTTTTGAGATTCCTACAATTTTGTATGCCAAAGTAGGAGATCCTGCGTACAGCTGATTAGTTAGTTAAGTGAGGCTTGTGTTGAATCAGAAATGCTTGGTGCCTTTTGGACTAAAAGTTTAATACAAAGAACATGATATAATATTGGATATTATTTTAAATCAACATTCGTTGTACGATTTATTGCTTCACCACAAAGCTTCAGTTTTTTCCAAGTGAACTAATGTCTAAACACAATTTGAACTCTCCAAATACCTTTTTTCAACTTCTAACTTCACTCGTTTTTCCAATCAACTAGATATTGTCCAACTTCAAGGAATATTTATATTACTAAATTGGTATTTGCAAACACTAGTTTGGCAATGAGTATCTGTAAATACTTAACCTGCATATGTAAATCCTAACTGGAATATTGAAATGCTGTTTCGAATTCTGGCAAATCTTTAACTTTCACAAACAATTTTTTTTGCAAACACACTATATCCGAGGAGAAATCTATCTTGAAAGTGTTGAACAATCTAGCTTTTCCGCCATTAAGATGCAAATATTGCCTGATTTGTGAATATATTTGGATATTGTTTTTCGAATTTCTCGTGAGGTACCAGGTAGAATGATGCTGTGAAATAGTTTAATAATTCAATCCAACACTTTACATAAGGAGGTGGAGCATGTGGTGTACTATTTGTTCAGCTGTAATACCAAATTAATACATTTATTCTAAAAATCATTAAGACAATGGCGCGCGAAAATGGTCTGCAGTATTTCAGGGAAAGCAGAGTAACAGCCAACAGGATTTTAGACCCAATGAAGAGTCTGCCATCTCCAAAATCATCGGAAATAACACAACTGCATATGAATAAATTTGGCGAAACTTAGCGGGAAGTAAATATTTGGTTTTAGGTTCCTATTTGGAAAAAGTGCTATCAGTCAATCATGGCCTCTCTTTAGTGAGCAATCTGATCAATTCAAGGTGCTCTATGTCAGTTGATTTTGACAAATTTAAGCCTTCTTGTGAGTAGTATCCTGTCATTATCAAATTGCTCACCACACTAGAGATAAGCTTCATATTCTTCTAGAAATTTCTTCTCTGATTGTTTCACAAATGAGTGCTGAGGGATTACACACAAGTAGACACTGGTTGGTGTTGTCCGCTCTTGACCAGAAACATTGCAGTCCCGGCACTCTTTATCATCAATGAGACTGAAAATATAACATTATCCATTTCATAGTTCCAATAATAATCATCCTAATTTGACACCTTATAAGTACCTCCAAGTTCTTAACTGCAATAACAATTGGAAACCATAGTACCAGTTTTTTTTGTCATAAGAACCAATCTTGTATCTGGAACCATCAGTTTAACACTATGGACGATCGGATTTTGTCTAAAGTTCCTTTGTGATATGCCCTCACAGATTCACATTTCCTGATCAATCATTGGTCGGTGACTACAACTTGTTGATTCAACATCGCGTCGGCTCCAGGTGGTCCTCCTAAATGTACTATTTTCTACAGCATGAGCTCATGAATCTGTTTGGTGTATAGTATATCAGTGGACCTTCATTTAGACATAGTTTCAAAGTCTAAAATAAAGAGAATTGGCTGGAAGGCATAATCCATGTGATACTCAGGTGCTATTGTCTCTCAACAGCTGCACCAAAACTCAACCACCCAAGTAATCTTAATTGTGCCAACATACGCCTATCCAATCTATATCAGTAGGCTTCTACAACTTGTCATTGTCCTATATAAGCACATACAAAGAAAGGTTTATCATAACAACTCTCACCAAAACTGAAACTGCACAAAGCTTTCTCTCTGCTTTCTAAAGTCCCATGTTCTCCTCTTATTTGCTCATTTACATAACAAACGACCATGGCTAATCAGAGGCCTCAGAGTAATCAAGAAGTTCTACAGCTGGAGACGCCCGAAGGCCATTTTGTCGCTTATGTTGGGGAGAAGCAAAAGAAGAGATTTCCAAATCTCTATTATCATCTTTGAGCCAGTCATTATTTCAAGACTTGGCTTAGTCAAGCTGGAGGAAGAATTTGTTGATCATCCAATGGGCGAAACATGAACTCCCTGTAGCGAGGATGCCTGTTGGATCTTACTCGGCTTGAATAGGATATGAGGCTTTTCCTATCGCTAGTTTTGTAAAGAACTAACCTGGATTTCCAGCTGTACATTATAGTAATTAGGAATGACACATTATTTACAATCTGTATCTTTGAAAAGAAGATAGAAGGGGCTACTGGGTCAGCTGCAAACTGTAGATTCTCATTTTGAATGTAATTTTCAGTAGTTTGTGAAAATGAAATCTGTTCAGACTCATTCTTTATCCAATTTTTTGTTTATTAGCATTCTTGTTAAACAAAGTCTCTTTACATGACTCTGCCTTCTCCACAACATGGGAATTGGAGCTTCTAAAGTGCTATAGTGTGTGGTAATCATATGATATTATACTAAAAGTGGAAAGCTCCTACTTTCAAAGTTAGATTACCATTTACCCCTTGGCAGTAAATCAATATTTAATTAAATAATTAGTATTCCCTCCGTCCCAATTTAAGCTGTTTAATTTGACTTGACACGTAAGCTTTAAGTTAAATAAAGTGAGACTTTTGAATATTGTACTCTTAAATTAAAAGATGCCATGCGGTTTTTAAGTTTCCTCAGTGGTGGTTGTTTAAACTGTTTTGAAATCAAAAAACTTACTAAATATAGAAAGATAAACTCTTTTTGAGACATATCAAAAGAAGCAGTAAAGACATAACTTAAATCGATATAAGTTTATTTTAAAGTTAAGGTAAATTGTAACTCTAATTTAATGGACATGTTAGTGGTTGCTCACTGAACTTCTAATCCATCATTTGTTTAATTACATTGCGCAGATAAGAGTCGACTCATTCCAATTCTTTGTTCACATGACGACCTCCAAATTATATTGTTCACGCCCGCTAACGGCGTCCTGCCGCGACCGTCAAGTGTCCTACATCAAAATGAAAATTATATTGTCCACCCTCCGCCAACGGCGCCCTCAAGCGTCCCACATCAATGAAAATTATATTGTCCACGCCTCGCACCCAGAACGTTGTCCCACATCTAAATGGAATGGTAACATAGATTCCTTATACTGACTTTCACAATCCTCACCTCCATGTGTCAGTATCTTTACAATAATCATCCTAATTTGACCAAGCGCCACTTGGTGAACCATAAGACTAGTTTTTATTTTGGGTCATGAGTACCAACTTGTATCCTGAGCCATTGCTTTAGCACTATGGATGATCATATTTTCTGTAACATACTGGATATGTCCTCATAGATTCGGATTTCATGATTCAACCATTGAGTGGTGACTACAACTTGTTGATTAATAACATCAAGAAATGGCTCAAGGTTGTCCCTAACGGTACCATTCTCAAGAAGATGAGGTTTCCATCTGTTCGGTTGTTGTGAAAATCAGTGGACCTTCTGTTTTAGACTAGTCTCAATGTACAAATATTATGACAATGAGTTGGAACAAAACCATGTGATACTTCAGGTGCTATTGTCTTTAGCTGGTGCCTACAGACCTATTCAGTGCACATCAGTAGGCTTCGACAACTTGTCATTGGCCTATATAAACACATACAAATAAGGATTTACCATAACAGCTCTCAGCAAAATTTGAAACCATACAAAGCTTTTCTCTGCTTTCAGGGTCCTCACTAATTCTTCCCTTCCTTATTTTCTAATCTATATTGAACTTAACGACCATGGCTATCGGTATGACTCGTATAATCAAGAAGTCTTCTATAACTGAGATGTCCCAAAGGGCCATTTTGCTGTTTATGTTGGGGAGAAGCAAAGAAGAGATTTGTGATCCCAATATCATTCTTGAGTCGACCGGAATTTCAAGTCTTGCTTAGTCAAGCTGAAGAGGAGTTTGGCTTTGATCATCCAATGGGTGGTCTCACAATTCCCTGCAGCGAGGATGTATTCATTGATCTTCTCGCTTGAATAGAATCTGAGGCTTTTGTAAAGAACTAACCTTTCTAGTTTGTACATTTGAAGAGTTAGGAAAGATACATCATTAGAACCATACCACTGAAAATCAGATAGAGGGGCTACTGTCAGTTGCAACAGTAGATCCCAATTTCAGATGTAATTTTCAGTAGTTGATGTCAAAGAGACAAACAACACATTCTTTAGCAAATGAAATTTGTTTAGAAGCATTCTGTAGCCAATTAATATATCAGTATTCTTGTTGAACAAATTTCTTTACATGAATTCATTTTCTTCATAAAAGTTCATATTAATTTAACACAAATTTCCTTCTCTGCTCTTCATAAACAAATTTCTAGCTTTGCTTATTAGAATTTCTCTTGGTCAGCTGAAAACTGAGGGGTAATTCTGATCAGCGAGTTGATTATTCATCAGATTAAAGGACTTATGGCATAAAAAGAAAAGGGCAGCCCAATGTACAAAGTATTCGTGTTAGCAGTGGTCCGGAATGTAGATAACCTACCCTAATGCAAACATTAGTGGTTGCTGTATTTATTAAAGTCAACTTATTTCTAAAAGCATCTATTAGTACCACTGTATTTACTTCTATGGTTCACTAAAATAATGGATATCTAGAAGTAACTAATGTTGCGTGTTAGTGTTATTGAATCCAAAACCCATAACTATATTGTGTTTTAAATACTTCAACAAAATATAGTGCCATGGAAGCTTTTTCTCCAAAGTCTACCTCAGAATAGAAATTCTCCAACTAGTCAAATTAGTAAGTCAGAATGTGCAAGAATTTGTAGTCAATTGTCGGGTGACTAAGTCGACTAACACTTAATTTATGCAGAAAGTAACTTATGAAAGTAAATGACGCACAATATTTTATACTTGTTCAGATCCAATGTGGATCCTAGTCCAAACCCTTGGGTTGCAAGAGTGTTCTCTTAAGCTCTTTAATGGTGTTTGGTACAATGTTTTGTTTGAATGGAGCTCCTACGCCTACACTCAAACTCTCGTAATCTTTTGATACAATGCTCACCAACTATACTCATTTATCTTCTCTTTTTGCTTACACTATAAATCAATCGTAAATACAACGCTTATGAAAAGTAGAGAGCTAACTTGAGAAGTTGAGACTAAAGCATATTTGTTTCTTCAAGTTGAGCCTTTAAATAGTTGTTGATACGGCTCTTGAAGAGAATGCAACCCAAGAGTGTTGATCCTTGGAAAAGAAATTAGGATCCTATTTTCCAGGAATAAGGATAGAGCTTCATGATTGATTGTTTTCCATAAAATGCTTTGCAATGGTCTTGAGATCTTCCTTTCTTTAATAAAGTACGGTTTGGTACTTGATAATCTTCCTTCCTTGTATCTTGAAAATCATCATTCCATATTTGTCTTGGTCTCGTGTGCTTCAATGAATCTCGCTTGGTACTTGTACTGATCCTCTTCATTAATGTAAATCTTGTTTTCTTGTGGAGAATATTTCCGTTGGTACTAGGAGAATATTTTCATATCTTCATGTAGGGTTTCGCCGATATCAGCTAGTGTTTTGTATCTTTTGAATGTTGGCACTTTGCTCCTTTTGTTTTGGACCTGCAAAATAATTTGACATCATTAAAATCTGCACTAACAAGTACATAAGCTATTGGTTCTTTAAAAGCATTCCAAATATCAGGTGTTTTGTTTGTCACAATCTCAGAAAGAGTTCCAAACCTCCATATATAAATCATATATCCAATCCACTAAGAATTGTGATATTTTTAATATATGATATAAGAGTAGCCAAATATTCTGGATTAAGTTCAGAAAATCATATATTCTCATAGTGTTAGGTTCTCGTATCCTAACATTTTCCGTAATACGCCTCTTTTTGGTGTTAAGTAAAACAGAAATGTCATCCCAAATGTCGCGACATCCGAGGACATTTCTCGCAAAAGTTGTCTTTATCTTCACGAAAGCGCATTCTCGGTCAGAAGATTTTATCACGGAATGTTTGGCTTGGTTAGAGCTAAGGGAAACACGATAATACTTAACAAGACCAAGTCCAAGGAGAGTGCATAACTAAGGAGATTCTCGTGAAGACAAAGTCAAATGAGAGTTTTAAGGTCAAGAATACCCAACCACTTATTCTCGCTCAACCTCCACCGAGAATCATGAACCTCGTGAACTATCCACTATAAATAGAGGTTCACCCAAGGTTTTAATATCCAGCTTTTGAACAAAATTCTGATCCGAGACGCCTCAAATATTGCCTCAAACACAAAACCAATTTGGATCAAAGAGCAAAATTGCTTTTGTGATTACACTTGTTCAAAATTACGAATTGCTTTCTTAGATCTATACTTGTTCTTTCAACTCAAAGCAATTGTAATAGATGTTTTTCACTTCTATTTTAGATAGATTTTTCAGCTTAGAAGTTAGGATTTAACTTCTTTTAATCCCTTTTGTTTTACTGATTACTATTCATTCTCAAGGATTTGTAAGATTGTATAAGCTTTATACAATAAATTTTTGGTCATGAGACCACTATGTTATATACAATTATATAACTTATGAAAACAATCTGAGTGTCCTTGATTTATTTCCACGCATCTTAAACTCACTTTTAGTTCTCTTTTGTTAATGTTCCATTCATGTCACGCAACATTTTTGGGAACATTACTTATCACTTTAAGTTTACCTCTTTCTTCTTTGCCGATTTTATTTATTCCATAGTTTAAGTTCGACAATTCTCCTTTCAATCGTATCAAAGCCACACTTGACATAATAAGCCGCTAATGTCCTTTACTTAACTACGATCCCGCTAATCCAAATATTGTGGACTTCCTATTTTAGATGGATCAAACTATCCTTATCGAAGATTCGCCACGTTTCACATCAAATCCATCATGTTAGAGTACGGAGATCATTACTAACGGATACACTCGTTTCTGCTTCCACCTGACGGCGAAGGCGACATTTGGTCGCCCGAGGCCGAATGGACTTTGAAGAAACTAATACAGGCTTCAACTAAAAGGCACTAAATGCTATTTTCGACGGTTGATCTTTATATGTTCAAACTCATCCAAAATTGCTCATCGCCGATGTCAGATACTTTACAAACTCACGCTCGGCGTAGCTCTGTTCAACGAACGGCTCGTACTCACGAGCAAGTATGAGCAGTTAAGGATGGAGGAATCTGAGATATTAAAACCTATTTTGAAAAGTTGATTGATATTCTAATGAATGTCAAGTTCTTGGTTCTCCATTGACCAACAATCAACTTGTTGAAAAGCCCTTCGATCTCTTCCCGAAAGTTCAACATTAAGATTTGGCGATTGAAGAAGCACATAACCTTGCCACAATGGACCTACATACTTTAATGAGCATTCTCAAAACATACGAGATTAACATGGAAAATCAAAGGTCTTTATACAAAGGCAAGGATGTTGCCCTTCAAGAAAATCCTTAGAGACTAAGTCAACAAGAGGATGAAACACTCAAGAAATTGGATGGTATCAACGCTGCTCTTCTTACTCGTAGGTTCAATACGATGTTAAGAAGATTCAACGAAGATAAGAATAAATCTAAGTCTAAAGAGCACCAAAACCAGGACTCAATCCACGCATTACCAAGAATTTTCCCACCGCACAAAAAGGCAATCAACTTAGAGAATAAATTCGACTGATCTGTGTTCGATCCCGAAAATGACAAAGATTCAATGTCACGCCTTCTGGACGGGGGCCATTATGCCAACGAGTGCAAACACTCTAGAAAGGTTGGCAAAAGTCATGGATTTCCTAAGTGATGATTACGGCGCGGAAGAGAATACGTAAATAGAGTCACAAGCAACGCCGCCATCGTTGAACATTCTCCGTCGACGATGAAGGTTTAGTTGATCGTGATACACTAAATGTCATGACATTTCCGAACATCACCGTATTCGCAGATACAAATGAACAAAGCAGATGTGTATGAGTTTTTAATTCTTCGATATCAATTGCTTCGTGGTTTTATTTCAAAATGATTCTAATCCTAAGACTCGTATTTAGTGATGATATGATTAAGGAATTGCAAGCTCTTTGTAAGGACTTAATCATTGAATCTAATCAACTTAATCAAAGGTGAAAACTCTAACTCGTGAGAACGCAGATTGATAAGTACCATTACCCGACCGAAGTGACTTTACCAAAAAGATTAATTCGAAAGATAAGTGCAAAGTGGATCCGCCAAGCAACCTTCAAAAGCTTAACATGTGCACTCCAAATTAGATGAAATCCTTAGTATTAGTCAACCTCAATGTACCGTTTGGGCTACAAGAATCCCATCAATACATTACGCTCCAACTGTTTGTTAAAATGGGGAAATGAACCGTAGAAGGGTAGCAACTATGTGTGCAATTATTGTAATAAATCGACATTTAAAACCTTTTTGCTTTAAGTTACTAAAACTCGTAAAGAAAAGGTCTTCCGCACGTCACAGAACTTCGCAAAGACTCAAGAGACTCTCTATCTACAAAAATCGTAAGGTAACAAAAAGGTTTGGGTTCATCAAGAAAACAAGTTGTAATGTGAGCCATACCGCACTAAGGACCAATATCTCGATCGCGGTACTTTGATTGGCTGTTCCCGCCATATGACAGAACAAAAGATCATTTAAAGAACTAAGCTCTAAATGGAGGAAATGTTACATATGAGGTGGAAAGAGTAAGATAATAGGAAAAGAATCATAACGCCCCGAATTCCAAAGACTAAATAATGTCTTGCACGCATGGTCTGATGGCTAACCTAATTAGTATAAGCCAACCGCAGTGATGACAACTTAGAGGTAAGCTTCAATAAATACGCTGTACAATGATCACGAAACTAATAAATGATAATGACAGTACAAGAACATGTTGATAATTGTTATCTTGTTTTAGAACATAAGGTATGTAATAGTGTTAGATCGATGACACAACATCAGGCATCAAAACTAGATATGTCAATTACCGCAACCTTAGAAAATCGATATCTTATGGCGTAAAAGGCATTCCTAAACTAAGTCCTATGAGCGAAACCACGCGCGTGAAGATTGCCTCAAAGGTAAGCAAACCCGTGTCCTCACAAAGTTGTTCAGAGTGATGGACATTTCTCGTGCACGCCTCATTGCTTTCAACTTTACATATGGATCTTACGGGTCCAATCGAGGTAGATAGCCCAGAGGCATGGTGACTCTTTGTGATCAGAGATGACTTTTCAAGATACTCGATATTCTTTTGAAAGAAAGTCTCAAACGCTTGACATGTTTAGAATATTGTACTCTAGAATTAGAAATCTATATCATTCCTCTATTTTTCTGATAAGATCCGATCATGGAAAGGAGTTTGAAAATAATCAATTTTCTACATTTTATGAGAAAAAGGAATTTTCCATGAATTTTCTGCTCCCAAAACCCCAACAAAATGGCGTAGCAGAGAGGAAGAATAGAACCCTACAAGAAATGGCTAGAGTCATGCTAAGTTCTAAAATCACAAAACGTTTTGCGTAAGCCTTAAACACCGCAAGTCACATTCTAATAGAGTCTATCTTAGACCAGAACAAAATGACACCCTATGAGATCTTGAATGGAAAGAAACCAAATCTACGTTATTTTCATGTTTTTGGCTGGTATGCTATGTTCTAAACGATAGAGATAATCGAGCAAAGTTTGACTCTAAGAGTGATAAGGAATTTTCATAGCTATTCTCAAAATAGTCATGCTACCGAGTGTACAATCTTTCGAACCAAACTGCATAAGAATCATAACATTGTTTTTGATGATAATGCGATTATGCAGAAATACACCGGGCAAGAATGCATGTCAGAATAATACAGAGGCGTAATTACGTAAAATGCAGATGTTACACCAAATGTCACAACATTCGCGAAGAACACCGTGAATCAAGACGAGAACACCGCAGATCTGACGAGATTCAAATCAACTTCGTGATTCAAGACGCAGGATCCTCATCCGTAATCGTAAGAAACCATCCACCGAATGTAATGGAGAAGTATTCGCGAATAAAACAAGGAGAAAAGAGCCAAAAATTACCGAGACACGCGTGATGCGCAGATGTCCACCATACATCACAAGGTAAGTCAATCTTGCTATGTTTCTACTTTGGAACCTAAAACATTAATGAAGCACTAAAAGACAGTTGGTGGATACAAGCCGTGCAAGAAGAACTAGAACAATTCACCGTAATGAGGTTTGGGATCTAGTTCCTCGCCGACGAGACTAATGTAATAGGAACTAAATGGATCTTTAAGAATAAACCGATTTAACTGAACTATTATTAGAAATAAAGCTAGACTAGTGGCTCAAGGATACTCAAGTCAAAGGTATCGACTATGATGAAACCTTTGCTCCAGAGCTGTAATTGAATCAATTAGATTATTACTTGCCATAGCTTGTTGTTTAAAGATAACTCTTCACCAAACGGATGGAAAGGTGCCTTTTGAACTGATATATTGATAAGGAGGTATATGTTGAACAACCCAAAGGATTTGAAGATCCCGACCATCCACAACACGTATATAGGTTAAAAAGCCTCAGATGACTAAAACAAGCTCCACGCGCACGGTATGGTCGCTAACTCAATTCCTTCTTGAATTTGGCTTCCAACGTGGTGTAGCGATTGTACTTTATTTATAAAACACCATGGATCGGATATGGTTATTGCTCAAATCTATGTAGATGACATAGTTTTTGGTTCGACTTCAATGTCTCATCTTAAGACTTTTGTCGGGCTATGTCCTCAACATTCGAAATGAGCATGATAGGGAACTAACCTTTTCTTAGGCTTGCAGATAAAACAAAATGGTGAGGTATCTTCATTTCACAAAGCAAATATGCCAAGAACTCGGTTAAGAAGTTTGGATTGAGAACGCCAAACACATGAAGACTCTATGGATCAACCTGCACTATATCCAGATGATGTTGGGAGAATGTTGACCAACTTTATACAGATCTATGATAGGTAGTCTTTTGTATCTCACAATGAGTCGCCCAGATCTTATGTTTAGTGTTTGTGTAGGTGCACGATTCCAAGCATGCCTAAAATTTCCCACTTAAATGTCACAAACGTGTCATAAGATATGTCGCACACGTATGAGTTGAATTTGGTATTCCAAAGACACCAATCCTAATCTAATAGGATATAGTAGCCGCGATTAACTGAGGATGTGGAAGATAGAAAAGTACTAGTGGAGGATGTTTTTACCTTGGCAATAACTTAGTTTCTGCACAAAGAACAAAATCGTGTCTCACTCTCAACCTAATCAATACGAGCATGAGTTATTGCTCTCAATTAATATGGCTAAGACACATGTTAGACGATTATGGCATTTCAAAAATATCTTAGTTTTGATCGTGATAATACGAGTGCCATCAATATATCTAAAAATCCTGCTCAAAGACTCGCACAAAACATATAGATATAAGACATCACTTTCTTCGAGACTTAGTTGAAAACACTAGTTAGAATCGATTATGTTGACACTTCTCATCAACTAGCTGATATTTTTACAAAAGCTTTAGATCATGAGAGGTTTTCAAAATTGAAAACTCTCTCTGCCTCTGCTCAATATAAAAATTAACATCACTAAGGTGTGTTATCTAAATGTCCCCGACATTTGTGTAACATTCACCGTTGTATAACTGAACAGTATCTTTCTGTGAAATGTTAAAGTTGTTTTGTGTCTC
This sequence comes from Przewalskia tangutica, assembly GCA_029844215.1. Taxonomy (NCBI): domain Eukaryota; kingdom Viridiplantae; phylum Streptophyta; class Magnoliopsida; order Solanales; family Solanaceae; genus Przewalskia; species Przewalskia tangutica. The sequence continues at coordinate 2,087,454 of CM056731.1, read as the reverse complement.
TAACGGTCATGACTTCTCAAAGGAACACCTTTTAAAAAAAAATGATACCGTTTCTGCATGATATAAAAATCATAAAAAGGAGTATCAAAAAATAAGGCAAAGCCTTAAATTCTCTAAGAATTGTAAAATGTTGGGCAAAGCCCACAAAAGTGATACCGTTCCTATTCTATAAGAGTATCAACATACTTTATATTATGATGACACAAGATCTTATCTATTTGGACTCAATATACATTGTTCCATTAACGTAGACAAAACTACATAAAGTGTCTTGTTTAGTCAAACTGTTCCTATGAGAAAATGACTCGTGTTACACAAAATGTGCTAAAACATTTATGATAACACTGATTTTAGATTTTTCAAAAGGCGTGTGTTGATTAATGTTGAGTTGGTTTTGATGTCTATTTTGAAACAACCTCTAAACCTGTGAACTAGTCTTTGTATAGAATTTAAACACTTACGTAGATAGTTTTGCCAAGTGTATAAATACCCATTCACTAAAATACTAATTCTCACTTCCAAAGAAAATTCCTCCAAAAAAAAAAAAAAAAAAAAAAGGCTGGAACAAAATTTTAGCTCATTACCCAATGAACCCTCGCACAACACATCTCCTCACAAACCTCTCCCATTCCCGTAACCTCCAAAACCCTAACTTCATTCTCTTCTTCCCTTTTTCTCCAATGGATGTCTCACCCATGTCACCGAAAATGTCACCACGATCGAACACTCCCACGATGAGCACAAGTCCACCATTGTGCATGATTTGTGATAAGTGACTTCAAGAACCTCCGAAATCGCTATCCAGGAGACAAACAATCCTATCAACTTAGAAACTCCTCGATGTTTCCGCCTCCCAAAGAGGACAAATCAAGCGGCTTTTCCCACTCGCAGATCGGTCCAAACTTTGAGTATGCTCGCAAATGGTGAATCCTCCACCAAAGGAAGAAATCGGCGACTCCTCCTCTTCAAGCTCCATTCTGATTGAAGACGCTTTCTGGTGAGTCCCAACTCAATCTCCGCTTCACCTTCCTTCACAAATGCTGTAATCCGGTGGAGAAGACGAGATTCCAGACACACCCTCCAAGAAGTTTTATTTCAGAAATCTGGTCATACTTCGGAAACAAAATCATCATCGCCCCAAGATGTCATCGAAAATGTTATGACATCTTCTCGGATCATCTATCCACAAAACTTGATTCCAAAGATCCGAGGTCTCACAAGCGGTAGCTCACGCTGCTCGAGGTAAACCCTTTCTCTCCCAAGTTTTTAACACCAATCACTCAAAACATTGGTCTTGGTTCAACGGTAGAGCCATTCGAATCGGAAGGTGTTGACATTGTGTCTTGTAGTAGCCACGATCGTGGATTTCTTCACTTCAAGAAATCTACTAGACTCTGTGAAATAACAAATGCCTTATGAAGAAAGGTGGTGAAGTTATTTTATGCAAATCTAACAAGTAAAATAGAAACCCAAGTCAAAACACTTTGGGAAAGTGTTTCATAACAAATTTTATGACTTCACACCGACTACAATTAACCAATGTTTGAATAGAGTGAATGATGATGAGGCGTAACGGGAAGTGATAAATGATAGGGACGGTGATTTCATACCTCACCATGGAGTTGTGAAGAGATGGGTTTCAAATTGTCCAACATCCGGACTCACCGCTTTATTTGCCGCTGTTTGCACAAGTTAATGATACACAATTGGTTGTGTTCTTTGAACAAATCAATTGTAACAATTGAACAAGCATTGTTCCTATACAAAATAGGAAAAGGTCTTAGTGTTGATATAGGAAAAACAATCTTTCAACAGATTGTAAATATGGCAGAAAAGGACACAGGTATCATCCTTCCCTTTCTCATTGATCTTTGGCGTACTAACCTCACTGGATTCCAAGCCCCTAAGCAGGATCTGCTCTGGAAAGAACCTGAAATATATGTCGTTAATCAGACAATCCTGAAGAGCAAAAGCAGAGTCATTGATCTTCCATGGACGAATACAACTGGAAGTGCTAGTGTTACTGTGAAATGTCCTGCACATCTCCTGAATATCTCACGATCGATCGATAACCGCTGGCTGGTGCGGATTGCAAAGCTTCGATGCCCGTATCGCAGTGGACCAGTGAGTAGCCCCGTGGAAGCTAGGGAACATTACCTATTTTGCTTTCTTCCCAAAAGGGAGATGGAGTCTCAGTCCATGAGCAATCGACAAAGTCAATGCTCGAAACCAGAGGATCTTGATACAGGAGATGAAACCGTAAGACATCCGAGATAAATAGCTCGAGGTTGTGTTGTTTGTGTTTAGCCGCTAAGTAGCGCTTGTTGAATACTTTTATTTGTGGATCGTAGTTATTTGGCTCGGCAGTTTGAGACATTTTAATTCTGCTTATATATCGCTATTTATTCTATACATTTATGTGTATATTGATGGTTTCGGTGATTAATCTTTTAGATGTATACTCGCATTTTGCATCATACTGATTCGAGTAACTTCATCGCACATAGTGTATATATCGCGCTTTATAAATGTTTCGGATGACGGGTTGAGATATTTGCACGTGATAAAATCATTAACCTATTTAGTTTTGTGAAGAAAGGCAAAAGGGAGATTGTTAGTGTTAGGTTCGTGTCCTAACATTTTCCGTAATATGTCTCTTTTTGGTGTTAAGTAAACAGGAAAATGTCATCCCAAATGTCGTGACATCCGGGAGGACATTTCGCAAAAGTTGGCCTATCTTCACGAAAGCGCATTCTCGCCCGCGAGAAGATTTTATCACGTGAATGTTTGGCTTGGTTAGGAGCTAAGGGAAACACGATAATACTTAACAAGACCAAGTCCGAGAGTGCATAACGGAAGGAGCATTCTCGTGAAGACAAAGTCAAATCGGTGAGAGTTTTAAGGTGAAGAACAGCCTCCAACCAGCCCTATTCGCTCAACCTCCACCGAGAATCATGAACCTCGGTGAACTCTCCACTATAAATAGAGGTTCACTCAAGGTTTTAATATCCAGCTTTTTGCAGAACAAAATTCAGATCCGAGACGTCTCAAATATTGCCTCAAACACAATTGGATCGACAAATTGCTTTTGTGATTACACTTGTTCAAAATTACGAATTGCTTTCTTAGATCTATACTTGTTCTTTCAACTCAAAGCAATTGTAATAGGATGTTTTTCACTTCTATTTTAGATAGATTTTTCAGGCTTAGAAGTTAGGATTTAACTTCTTTTTAATCCCTTTTTTGTTTTACGGATTACTATTCATTCTCAAGGGATTTGTAAGATTGTATAAGTTTTATACAATAAATTTTTGGTCATGAGACCACTATAAGTTATATACAATTATATAACTTATGAAAAACAATCTTGAGTGTCCTTGATTTATTTCCGCTGCATCTTAAACTCAGCTTTTAGTTCTGCGTTTTTGTTAATGTTCCAGTTCATGTCACAGAACATTTTTGGGAACATTACTTACTGTCTTTAAGTTTACATCTGTTCTTCTTTGCTGATTTTATTTATTCCATAGTTTAAGTTCGACAATTCTCCCTTTCATATTCCACTTTCCTTTGTTCTATTGGTAGGTTGGGATGGATATTCCATCTTTTTAAAATAAATGCATACTGAAAAATCATGTTAATGACAAGAAATGTCTAGGTGTATATGTAGACATGAAAGTCACAACTAGGCTATATCTCTTCTTTAGCAATTAGATTGTGATTCATGCTATGTTCCATCTTCAGACAAAGGTAGGGCCTTATGTCTTGATCAAACATGGCATTAAGATATCAATACTTTGACATTTGGTTGGAAGGCAAAACCATGTTACTTAAGGTGCTACTGACTTCTGGGGGTGCCCACAAAATAACTCTTCGCTATCAGCAGGATTCTCTGAGTTGCCATTTGGCCTATATACACACATTCAAAGAGTGTCTACCACCACAACTCTCAGCAACACTTGAAAAGTATTCAAAGCTCTTTAGTAATTCTTTCTTTCTTTTCTCATCAATACTAAAACTGAAAAATCATGGCTATTCTTCGTATGATCAAGAAGTCTTCCACGACTAGAGATGTTCCCAAGGGCCACTTTGCTGTGTATGTCGGGGAGAAGCAGAAGAAGAGATATGTGATCCCCGTATCGTTCTTGAGTCAACCTTTATTTCAAGACTTGCTCAGTCAAGCTGAAGAGAAATTCGGTTTCAATCATCCAATGGGCGGTTTATCAATTCCCTGCAGAGAGGACGTCTTCAGACCTCACTTCTCGTTTGAGGAGCTGAAACAGAAACTTGCTTTCACAATTTTATATGAGTAAAGCGCAATCTGTACAGTTGAGGAGTTAGAAAACAGTAGTGGATGTTAAATGAGGGACACTGTTTGACTAGGTAGATTAGTGAACTTATATTTACAATGCCTGATTGTTATTCATGTCAAAGAGATGAATGACTCTTTACATTTTTTCTACTTCAAAGATATTAAAAGTATTGAACCTTCTTCCACTTGATGGTTCCATTGATTTAGCTTTGGTATTTTTTTCTCCGTATGATTCCGCATGCTCGAGTCCCCTGTTTGCTAAAGCCTGAATTAAGTGATTTCTAAAGGCCAAACTTGACGATAATCAGTCACTTTGTTGTGTTACTACTAAAATGATAAACTACTAAAATAGGAAATTGCGAAGTGAAAGAGCTTTGCTTTCCTAAGACATTGCAAAACTACTAGTTAACAACGTGATCGGATGTATTTAAGTTTGTCTAAACATTTACTTTTGATTGATGATACAGTCATGAAAGTAGGATATCTATTATTCACCAAAATGATCTCAAGTTACTGCACAAAAGAATATAGAAGGTAAAGGTACGACCCTTCATGTGCTACTGTCTTTCACAGACTATCACTTAAGTAATTTTTTACCACTTAAAAATATCTTTAACATGAGAAATATAAAAGTTAAGAGGACATGGAACATATCTTTAAGCTTTTCACAATAATCAATGCGTTTTAACATGATCATACTTATTAGTGTTTGAAGTACAAATCAAATTCAACTACTTTGCAAGGCTGCCTTTATCTTGCAAATAGTATACCATCTTCGTGAGGATAAGTCAAGTGAAGCCTCATTCGGTGCTCCTTCACCTAACATACTTGTCGTTTCCTTTGATTCACAAAACACTTACTATACGGAGAACCTGAGGTTTCTAAAGGGATAAAAGACTATGTTTATTGTGATATACGAATATGACAAATTCTAAAGATTTTTTTTTTAAAAAGATTTGATATATGCATTCTAATAGATCTTTTAAAACAGACCATTTTTTCTTCAAAAATTGACGAGAAAAATGTTCAATTTACTGAATAAAGTACTGGTTCTAACTACTGCTGTTATCTACTTGTATTTTAGTTCCTCAACTGTATGACTTGTAGGAGGGTGTATTCAATTCTGATTGTAAAAGATTTTTTTGGGATACATAAGTCTTATGGATTTTAAAAGACTATTTAAAAGAATGTTATGATTTTAAAAGACTATTTTGACAATCAAGATTTCTTATGTTTGGATTTTAGAAATTTATCATAAGATTTATAAAGATTTGAAAGAATGCATGGATTTTTACGCAATCCTTTGCTCTCATCATCACTATTTTTTATAATTTTTTATCACTAGTTTTGATGTAAAATATATCAAAAGCTACTTCTAAAATAACAATATATAGTATTTCAAGTTCCATTAACTATTCTCTCATTAATTATCTAAAATATTACTTAATTCTATAAATAACAATAAAAAGTTTAACCAAATTACAATAACAATAGTTCAACAAAATTATAACCCAAATAGTTCAACCAAAGTAAAATAAAATAGCACAAATAAATGTAATGATCTCCTGCTTTCTCCTATTACAGTTGAATTGTTCACATGGCTTGAGGGCTACACCTAGGGGTGGAAGATGGGCCAGTTTGGCGGAAGTTGTAGGCCAAGATGTGTTGAACTTGTAGAGATGAGCAATGTCCAACCCAACCAAAACTTATAAATTTAAGATGAGCGGATCAGATGGGCTAAATAATGAGGGTGAGGTGGAGGGTAAATGTGGGTAGGGTGGAGGGTAGGGTAGGTGTGGGTATGGGGTAAGAAAAATTCATATTTTTATAAATTATTTATAAAAGTAAAAATAAAATAATTTGAGATTGGGTAAGGCGGGGAGTGTAGGTGCGGAGTAGGGGATAGGGAGGTAAGATAAAATTTCATATTTTTAATATTTTTTATTAATAAAAGTAACAAAAAATATGAAATATAAATTTGAGGATGGGTGAGGTAAGGCGAGGTTAGGGCGGTAGGGAAGTAAGAAAAAATTTCATATTTTTATAAAGGAAAATAAAAATGAAATAGAAATTTGAGGATGAGGTGGGAGTGGGGGTAGATGTGGGAATGGGGTAAGAAAAAATCATATTTTTATAAATTATTTATAAAAGTAAAAAAATAAAAATAAAAATTTGAGATTGAGGTAGAAATTTGGATAGGAGGGTAGGGGTAGGGGAGGGAAGATAAAATTTAATATTTTTAATTTTTTTTTTATAAAAGAAAAAAAAAATATGAAATATAAATTTGAGGATGAGTGGGGGTGGGGGTAAGGCAAGGTTAGGGCGGTAGGGGGGAAGTAAGAAAAAAATTCATATTTTTTATAAAAAGAAAAAATATATGAAATAGAAATTTGAGGATGGGGTGGGGGTAAGTGTGGGTATGGGGGTAAGAAAAAAATTCACGTGACTTTTTAAAAAATCTTTCGAAATCTCAAAATTTTGAATATCAAAAGACTTTTTGTTAGTCCTTTAAAATCTTAATTGAATACCACGTGACTTTTTTATACCAAAAAAATATTTTAAAATCCTAATGGAATACACCCAGTAATTTCTTAGTTTGAATCATTCAGCAGCCAGAGTTGACAGGTTCAAATGATATTTTACCGCACCTTGTCCGCCTTCGTACATTATTAAATATACGAATCGGGTACATTCACTATTTCATATAGGTAGAAAAAAGAGAATCAGATAGGTAGAAAAAACGTAAAGGTAGAAAAAAGAGAATCACAATTCTATAGAAGGAAGAAAAATAGAATAGATTCTTAGTGAGAGTCTTCATTCTGCTGCGCGCATATTTGCACTTTCAGGGCGCGTTGTAGGACTTCACTATTATATTGTTGTTGTTGTATTCTTAGTGAGAGCGGGTAGGTAAAAAAGAGAGAGTGCACCTAAACTCAAACAATAATCAAGAATTATTAGTAAGTGAATACAGCAGAAAAGTTTAACAAAACATAATCAGAATAACAATTAGTTACAGCAACTGAATCCTATAAAACGAACAATCTATAGAAGGGAAAACGAAAGCGTCAAACAAACAAATGACCTGTGTGAGAAAGAAAAGGATTTTTTTTAGACAAACCTACAACAAACTCTGAACGGGAGCAGGGAATTTTTTGGGTTGATCAGCTCTCACTTTTGCAGAAGAGCAGACTTTGGGACTTTTCTTATATAATGGAGTAGAACTTTAGATAAGATCTTGGGAGATGAATAGATTAGACGTTCATGTGGGAAACAAAAAACATTTGTAACTGAAAAGATTTAATTGATTAGTATGGATTGAAATTCAATATTCAGTAATTCACCATGCCTTCCTGCATCATCACCAGACGTTTGTGTTTCCCTCAGCATATAGTGAAGGAGTCATTTAACAGGTGAAATAAATAAATATAATTATTTATGGTATGAAACGTTTGAAGGGGAGCCTTGGAGCAACTCGTAAAGTTGTGATCATGAGTTCAAGCAGTGAGGTAAGACTGCGTACAACATACCCTTGTGGTCCGGCCCTTCCCCGGACTCCCCACATAGCGGAAGCTTAGTGCACAGGGCTGCACTTTTTTATGAAACGTTTCCAGGCAGAATTAAAGTATGTGGATTAATTGAAATTTGAGGGGCTGAAGCATTTTATTACATTTTTTTAATATAAAGAAATTTTGATTCAAATGGTTTGTTTTTACTTCAGGGGCAAAATGGTAACCTAACTTTGAAGGTAGCAGCTTCCCACTTTTAGTATAATATGATGATCTGAAATCAATTGTTTGTCAATGTGACGTCCCGAATCATGGCCTGGGCGAAACACGACACTCGGTGTCTGACTGCATGTGACCGATGAAACCAAATGGCTTGCTAATCAACATGGGCATCAAAATCATGCACTAAAAATGATAGTAAAACATGCAAATTGAATACTGAAATATAATATGAAAATATATATGGCGGAAGTATCTGAAAACATGTTAAGTCTGAAAATAATAATACTGACATGCTAAACTAGTCTAGTCTATGAAACCTCTGACACATGAGTTGACTGCAAAACTATTTACCTTTATCATAAAAACATAATTATGAAAATAATAGACTGACACCTCGAATGAAATGAGGCTCACCAAATAGCTGATGTAGGTGAAGTCCTAGCGTGTAGCAAACTCATGTACCGTGAAGTGCAGACCCATGTAAAGGGATATTAGTACATTTGAATCGCTCCTAGCAAACGAACTAGTCGATTTCTGACGAAGAACGCTTCAAACCCTAGTTTGAATCGCTTGCGAAGGATTACTTGTTAATCCTATGTTTTTGTTTAAGAATCATGTATTTAGCACTAGGATTGATTAAGAATTGTAGAGATGTTCTTACCTTGATGAGGGAGGTTGAGAGGAGAGAAAAATGCTCTTCAGAGGGTTTTCTACGAGATTGAACGAGTTGGTGAATGATTTTTCAGACTAAGTGTTATATTTAAAAGATGGGCATTTTGGACCCCCTATCTCGCTGAGCGAGCTCCAAAGCAAGGGCGACCTCGCTTTGGGCCTCGCCAACAGATCTATGGCGAGGTCCTACCTAGCTTTTCGCTTCAGCAAGCTCACCTGTCCAAAATGTACTTAGCCAAAATTCTGAAATTTTCATTTTTGGGAACACTTCGCTGAGCGAGGTCCATAGCATAGCCCTATCTCGCTTTGAGCTGAGCTCAGCGAGCTACTGGGTCCATTTTACACAGTCAAAAATTCATATTTTTCGACGGTACTGATATTGTCTCGGTAAAATGGCCATAACTCCTAGAACAGAGCTCCGTTGGAGCTCCACCATATGTGAATGGAAAAGTATTTCAAAGGGATACAACTTTTGAAGTTTTCCCAAATTCCGTATAGAATTTTTCAAATAATCGCTTGAAGTGAGGTCTTGTGCCAATTCACTTGAAAACATGGCCCGTAGAGTAGCTTCCAACTATACTTTATCCTAAACTCTTCTTATAACTTGATTAGTTTTCCAAACACCTCCTAAACTCCTCATCTTGATTCCGTTACGTTCCGATCATACGGGTCAAACCTTAGCCCAAAGGTACCAGGTTACAGTCAATCACCATACTGATTAGCTAGCCTATGAGTGGCCTTTCTGCTGTATATATTCAATTTAATGACAAGTAGAAAGATAAGTGACAGTATGACAATGGAATAGCACTGCAGCAATTTTACAATCTTAGTACCACTTCCTAAACCTCCACATATGGAGATCTCATATATTTTGGATCAAGTTATAGTCTGAAGATAGGAAGCACTTGGAATTGGAAATTTATGGTCATATAAATCTTTTTATTTTCTCAGGGATAACGCTTACAACAAAAGATGTGTACCTAGACATAGATAATACTAACATGGTACAAATCTTCTTTAGCAATTTGATTTTGAGGAATATTTTGCTCTAAGTTCAAAGAAAAGGTAGTGCCTGCTGTCCTTGAACTATGGCTTTTTAAGTCTGAACAAATCTAGGAAGCACTTGGCCTCTCTCACGTTACTTGTCGATAACATTTTATGTATCCCAATATGGTGCGTACTATAAATCCTTGTCAATGGAAGTATATGTCAAGGTTCTGTTTCTATCCTAGTGGTCCAGGCATAAATAAGATCCAGGTCATCTCTTCTCAAAAATTCAATAGTGATTAATGCTTTGTTCCAAGTTTCAAAATAAGGTAGGGCCTATTGTTCTTGAACTAATAGTGCAAAGTTATTAATATTTGTAAGGCAAAAGCATGTGATACTTCAGTGACATTGTCTTCTGCTGGTGCCCACAATTTCCTATTCAACACATATCAGCGGTGCTGAATGAGTTGGCATTGCCTATATAAACATATTCAAAGAGGTATCTACCACCACAGCTCCCAGCAAACTTCAAAGTATTCAAAGCTTTCTCTGTTTTTGAGTTCCTTAATAATTCTCTTTCTTTTCTCATCTATACTAAAAAATAAAAGATCATGTCTATTTTTCGTATGATCAAAAAGTCTTCCGCAACTAGAGATATTCCCAAGGGCCATTTTGCTGTGTATGTTGGGAAAACGCAGAAAAAGAGATTTGTGATCCCCATATCATTCTTGAGCGAACCATTATTTCAAGACTTGCTTAGTCAAGTTGAGGAAGAATTCGGCTTCGACCATCCAATGGGTGGGGTGACAATTCCCTGCTGTGAGGATGTGTTCATTGATCTCACATCTCGTTTGAAGTGAGAAGGAAACCAGTCCCCATTTTTTTGCTTACACGATTTTATATAGTTGTAAATCAAGATCTCCACGGTGTACAGTTCAGAGTTAGAAGATACACTAGGTAGACTAAGGTCACATTTTTTCTACTTCAATAGAAATTGAAGTAATGAACCTTTTTACTTGTATGGTTCCATTCTATTCCATACATTGATGTAATCAATTCATTGCAATAGAAAAGTTTTGCTCAACTCTCATGGTTTGTTAATCAGAATGAGCTATAATCTAGTCTTCTAAAGTGGAATAACTCATTAAATTGGTGATATTATGGTCAGTACCATATTTGTAAAGTGATAATTACACTCTGTGGTTTCAAATGAAGTTAGCTGCACTCGGTAGTGGCCATCATACGGCGAGGTATAATGCAACATGTACTAGATCTGCAGCAATGTGGTAGTACTGAGTGCAGCTGAATGCAATAGAAAATGGATGTGAATTAGTTAATTCTTAATAAGATATAATATCTGTACTTTTCTTGAATATTACTCAAATTCTGGCAATAATAAGGTTTTGACTGACTCATAATTTAACGGAGATCTGCAAAACATAGACACAGACATGTTGGTAGCCAGTAAACATTTTCTGTTCTCTACTATTTGGTAACATTTTTCAAAATCCATTGGAATAACTCGGGTTATTCTAATCCGTAAGTTGATCCTACAAGTTATCAGATATTGCATTAATTTTTTTCTAATTGCAGACCAAGTGGTCCTGACCTGAATCATAACAAAACAATTACCTGTTATTATCAATTTGATCTCTACAGATCCTCAGCTCTCTATCTTGTCATAAAAAACACTGGGGCTGCTGATATTCTAGAGCAATGGCTAAATCACATATATATTTGACAAAGAGTTGGGCAGCAACCCATGTGTGCGATTGTCAATGAACAGTGCACCAAATGCCTCTCCACCAGCTAAATAAAGAGCAGCCCGCTCCCGCTATGCGCGGGTCCGGGGAAGGGCCGAACCACAAGGGTCTATTGCACGCAGCCTTACCTCACATTTCTGCAAGAGGTTGTTTCCACGGCTTGAACTCATGACCTACTGATCACATGACAACCTCTCCACCAGCTAAATCTTACATATTATTGACTTTTTTTGCACATAGTTTGCATCTGGGGTATGTTTTATTCCTAGAAATCATCATAAGGCACCAGCAACATTTAAGGATTTGATCTGAGAGATCCTTTGTTCCCTGTATGATAAAAAGGGTAAGACCTAGTGTTCTTGAACTTATATGATATCATTGTCTTTAACTGATGCCCTACCCAAATGGCTCTTCACCACAAATCATGAGATTTTATGACTTTCATTTGCTTATATAAACATGTTTTGAGTAGTTGCCACCACCACAGCTCTCCACTAAACTAGAAAACTACTCAAAGCTTTCAGAATCTTTAGTAGTTCTTCTCTTCATCATTTGCTCATCTTAAATAAAAGATCATGGCTATTCGTGTTCCTCGTATTATCAAGAAGTCCTCGACATCTCTGGATGTTCCCAAGGGCCATTTTGCTGTATATGTTGGACAGGGGCAGAAGAAGAGATTTGTGATTCGATATCATTCTTGAGCCAGCCTTCATTTCAAGACTTGCTCGGTCAAGCGGAAGAAGAATTCGCTTTGATCATCCAATGGGTGGTGTCACAATTCCTGCCGTGAGGACATCTTCATTGGCATCACTTTTCAGTTTAGAATTTAAGGATATAGTTGAGATCATTTTTCTTTTTTGAGACCACACAATTTTGTATGCCAAAGTAGGAGATCCGTCATGTACAGTTGATTAGTTAGAAGCTAAGTGAGGCTTAGCACCAGAAAAGCTTGGTGCCTTTTGACTAAAAGTTTAATACAAAGAACACAGATATAATACTATTTGGATATTATTTGCAAATCAATATTCGTTGTAATGATTTATTGTTTTCACTCACAAAGCTTCAGTTTTTTCCAAGTGAAATCCACTTCTAAACACAATTTGAACTTCCAAATACTCTTTTTCAACTTCTAACTTCATACTCGTTTTCCAACTTCAACTAGATATTGTCCAACTTCAAGGAAATATTTCAGTATTACTAAACTTTAGTATTTGCAAACACTAGTTTGGCAATGAGTATCTGTAAATACTTAACTCCAGTATGTGAACTTTAACTGGAATATTGAAATGCTGGTTTGAATTTACAAATCTTTAACTTTCACAAACAATTTTATGCAAACACGCTATATCCGAGAGAAATCTATCTTGATGTGTTGAACAATTCAGCTTTTCCACTTGGCTAAGATGCAATTATTGCCTGATTTGTGGAATATATTTGGATATTTTGCTTTTTCGAATTTCTCGTAGGTACCAGGTGAATGATGTTGTGAAATAGTTTAATAATTCAATCCAATACCTTACGATAAGGAGTGTGAGCATGGGTGTACTATTTGTTCGCTGTAATACCAAATTAATACATTTATTCTAAAATCATTAAGACAATGGACAGCTTAATGGTCTGCAGTATTTCAGGAAAGCAGAGTAACAGCTGCAATAGGATTAGACCCAATGAAGAGTTCGTCATCTCCAAAAATCATTTGGAAAATAAATTATTAACCGTAATAAGTGAATAAATTTGGCGTAAACTTGAAGGGAAGTAAATATTTGGTTTTAGGTTCCTATTTGAAAAAGTGCTGTTCAGTCAACTCATTATTCTCTTTATATAATCTGATCAATTCAAGGTGCTCTATGTCAGTTGATTTTCTTGACAAATTTAAGCCTTCTTGTGGAGTAGTATCCCGTCATTATCAAATTGCTCACCACACTAGAGATAAGCTTCTATATTCTTCAGAAATTTCTTCTCTTGATTGTTTCCTACAAAATGAGTGCTGAGGATTACACACAAGTAGACACTGGTTGGTGTTGTTCGTCTTTGACCAGAAAACATTGCAGTCCCTGCGACCTTCTTATCGATCAATGAGACTGGAAAAATATTATAACATTATCCATTTCTATATAGTTCCAATAATAATCATCCTAATTTGACAATTTTATAAGTACTCTCTAAGTTCTTAACTGCAATACCAATTGGAACCATAGCAATCTAGTTTTTTTGTCATAAGAACCAACTTGTATCTGAACCATCAGTTTAACACTATGGACGATCGGATTTTGTCTAAAGTTCTCAGGATATGCCCTCATAGATTCACATTTCCTGATCAATCATTGGAATGGTGACTACAACTTGTTGATTCAACATCAAGAAATGGCTCCAGGTGGTCCCTAAATGTACTATTTTCAAGAAGATGAGGTTTCATGAATCTGTTGTTTGGTGTGTATAGTATATCAGTGGGACCTTCTCGTTTAGACATAGTTTCAAAGTCTAAATAGTATGAGAATTAGTTGGAAGGCATAACCATGTGATACTTCAGGTGCTATTGTCTCTAAACAGTGCTGCACCAAAACTCAACCACCCAAGTAATCTTTAACTGGTGCCAACATAATGCCTATCCAATGCATATCAGTAGGCTTCTACAACTTGTCATTGTCCTATATAAGCACATACAAAGAAAGGTTTACCATAACAACTCTCACCAAAACTTGAAATCATACAAAGCTTTCCTCTGCTTTCAAAGTCCTTACAAGTTCTTCCCTTCTTTATTTGCTCATTTATATTGAACTAAACGACCATGGCTATCCGTATGCCTCGTATAATCAAGAAGTCTTCTACAGCTGGAGACGTTCCGAAAGGCCATTTTGCTGTTTATGTTGGGGAGAAGCAAAAGAAGAGATTTGTAATCCCCATATCATTCTTGAGCCAGCCGCTATTTCAAGACTTGCTTAGTCAAGCTGAGGAAGAATTTGGCTTTGATCATCCAATGGGCGGTGTCACAATTCCCTGTAGCGAGGATGTGTTCGTTGATCTTACTTCTCGCTTGAATAGGATATGAGGCTTTTCCTATCACAGTTTTGTAAAGAACTAACCTGGATTTCCAGTTTGTACATTATAGTAATTAGGAATGACACATTATTTACACCATATCTTTGAAAAGAAGATAGAAGGGGGCTACTGTCAGCTGCAACTGTAGATTCCTATTTTGAATGTAATTTTCAGTAGTTTAGAAAATGAAATCTGTTCAGACTCATTCTTTATCCAATTTTGTTTATTAGTATTCTTGTTAAACAAAGTTCTTTACATGACTCTGCTCTCTCCATAACATGGGAATTGGAGCTTCTAAAGTGCTATAGTGTGTGGTAATCATATGATATTATACTAAAAGTGGAAAGCTCCTACTTTCAAAGTTAGATTACCATTTTACCCCTACAGTAAATCAATATTTAATTAAATAATTAGTATTCCCTCCGTCCCAATTTAAGTGTTTTAATTTGACTTGACACGAAGTTTAAGAAATAAAGTGAGACTTTTGAATATTGTACTCTTACATTAAAGATGTGCGTGTCTTTTAAGTCTTGTGTTCTTAAACTTGTCTTGAAATTGAAAAACTTACTAAATATAGAAAGATAAACTCTTTTTGAGACAGATCAAAAAGAAAAGTAAGACACTTAAATTGAGGTAAGTTTATTTTTTGAAGAAGGTAAATGGTAACTTAATTTAATGGACATGTTAGTGCTGTTGCCTGCTGAACTTCTAATCCATCATTTGTTTAATTACATGGTATAAGAGTCAGACTCATTCCAATTCTTTGTTCACCGATGTTGGACCTCCAAATTATATTGTTCACGCTCCAGTTAACGAGGTCTGGGCGTGCGGGGGACTGTTAAGTGTCTCACATCAGAAATGAAAATTATATTGTCCACCCTCCATTTAACGAGGTCCTGTTAAGTGTCCCACATCAATGAAAATTATATTGTCCACGCTCAGATCCTGTTAAGTGTCATACATCGGAAATGGAATGAGAACATAGATTCTTTATATTGACTTGGACAATACTCACTTCCATGTGTCATATCTTTACAATAATCATCCTAATTTGACCAAGCGCCACTTGGTGAACCATAAGACTAGTTTTTTTTGGGTCATGAGTACCAACTTGTATCCTGAGCCATTGCTTTAGCACTATGGATGATCATATTTTCTGTAACATACTCGGGATATGTCCCTCATAGATTCGGATTTCATGATTCAACTATTGGAGTGGTGACTACAACTTGTTGATTAATAACATCAAGAAATGGCTCAAGGTTGTCCCTAACGGTACCATTCTCAAGAAGATGAGGTTTCCATCTGTTCGGTTGTTGTGAAAATCAGTGGGACCTTCTGTTTTTAGACTAGTCTCAATGTACAAATATTATGACAATGAGTTGGAAGGCAAAACCATGTGATACTTCAGGTGCTATTGTCTTTAGCTGGTGCCCACAGACCTATTCAGTGCACATCAGTAGGCTTCGACAACTTGTCATTGGCCTATATAAACACATACAAATAAGGATTTACCATAACAGCTCTCAGCAAAATTTGAAACCATACAAAGCTTTTCTCTGCTTTCAGGGTCCTCACTAATTCTTCCCTTCCTTATTTTCTAATCTATATTGAACTTAACGACCATGGCTATCCGTATGACTCGTATAATCAAGAAGTCTTCTACAACTGGAGATGTCCCAAAGGGCCATTTTGCTGTTTATGTTGGGGAGAAGCAAAAGAAGAGATTTGTGATCCCAATATCATTCTTGAGTCGACCGGAATTTCAAGTCTTGCTTAGTCAAGCTGAAGAGGAGTTTGGCTTTGATCATCCAATGGGTGGTCTCACAATTCCCTGCAGCGAGGATGTATTCATTGATCTTCTCGCTTGAATAGAATCTGAGGCTTTTGTAAAGAACTAACCTTTCTAGTTTGTACATTTGAAGAGTTAGGAAAGATACATCATTAGAACCATACCACTGAAAATCAGATAGAGGGGCTACTGTCAGTTGCAACAGTAGATCCCAATTTCAGATGTAATTTTCAGTAGTTGATGTCAAAGAGACAAACAACACATTCTTTAGCAAATGAAATTTGTTTAGAAACATTCTGTAGCCAATTAATATATCAGTATTCTTTGTTGAACAAATTTCTTTACATGAATTCATTTTCTTCATAAAAGTTCATATTAATTTAACACAAATTTCCTTCTCTGCTCTTCATAAAACAAATTTCTAGCTTTGCTTATTAGAATTTCTCTTGGTCAGCTGAAAAACTGAGGGATAATTCTGATCAGCGAGTTGATTATTCATCAGATTAAAGGACTTATGGCATAAAAAGAAAAGGACAGCCCAATGTACAAAGTATCTCGTGTTAGCAGGGTCCGGGAATGTAGACAACCTACCCTAATGCAAACATTAGTGGTTGCTTGTATTTATTAAAGTCAACTTATTTCTAAAAGCATCTATTAGTACCACTGTATTTACTCTATGGTTCACTAAAATAATGGATATCTAGAAGTAACTAATGTTGCGTGTTAGTAAGTTATTGAATCCAAACCCATAACTATATTGTGTTTTAAATACTTCAACAAAATATAGTGCCATGGAAGCTTTTTCTCCAAAGTCTACCTCATAATAAAAATTCTCCAACTAGTCAAATTAGTAAGTCAGAATGTGCAAGAATTTGTAGTCAATTGTCGGGTGACTAAGTCGACTAACACTTAATTTATGCAGAAAGTAACTTGCGTAAAGTAAATGACGCACAATATTTTATACTTGTTCAGATCCAATGTGGATCCTAGTCCAGTCCCCTTGGGTTGCAAGAGTGTTCTCTTAAGCTCTTTAATGGTGGTTTGGTACAATGTTTTGTTTGAATGGAGCTCCTACGTCTACACTCAAACTCTCGTAATCTTTTTGATACAATGCCTCACCAACTATACTATTTATCTTCTCTCTTTTTTGCTTACACTATAAATCAATCAGAAATACAATGCTTATGAAAAGTAGAGCAGCTAACTTGAGAAGTTGAGACGAAAGCATATTTGCTTCGCCTCAAGTTGAGCCTTTAAATAGTTGTTGATACGGCTCTTGAAGAGAATGCAACCCAAGAGTGTTGATCCTTGGAAAAAGAAATTAGGGATCCTATTTTCCAGGAATAAGGATAGAGCTTCATGATTGATTGTTTTCCATAAAATGCTTTGCAATGGTCTTGAGATCTTCCTTTCTTTAATAAAGTACGGTTTGGTACTTGATAATCTTCCTTCCTTGTATCTTGAAAATCATCATTCCATATTTGTCTTGGTCTCGTGTGCTTCAATGAATCTCGCTTGGTACTTGTACTGATCCTCTTCATTAATGTAAATCTTGTTTTCTTGTGGAGAATATTTCCGTTGGTACTAGGAGAATATTTTTCATATCTTCATGTAGGGTTTCGGCCGATATCAGCTAGTGTTTTGTATCTTTTTGAATGTTGGCACTTTGCTCCTTTTTTGTTTTGGACCTGCGTAAAATAATTTGACATCATTAAAATCTGCACTAACAAGTACATAAGCTATTGGTTCTTTAAAAGCATTCCAAATATCAGGTGTTTTGTTTGTCACAATCTTAGGAAAGAGTTCCTAAACCTCCATATATAAATCATATATCCAATCCACTAAGAATTGTGATATTTTTAATATATGATATAAGAGTAGCCAAATATTCTGGATTAAGTTCAGGAAAATCATATATTCCACTTTCCTTTGTTCTATTGGTAGGTTGGGATGGATATTCCATCTTTTTAAAATAAATGCATACTGAAAAATCATGTTAATGACAAGAAATGTCTAGGTGTATATGTAGACATGAAAGTCACAACTAGGCTATATCTCTTCTTTAGCAATTAGATTGTGATTCATGCTATGTTCCATCTTCAGACAAAGGTAGGGCCTTATGTCTTGATCAAACATGGCATTAAGATATCAATACTTTGACATTTGGTTGGAAGGCAAAACCATGTTACTTAAGGTGCTACTGACTTCTGGGGGTGCCCACAAAATAACTCTTCACTATCAGCAGGATTCTCTGAGTTGCCATTTGGCCTATATACACACATTCAAAGAGTGTCTACCACCACAACTCTCAGCAACACTTGAAAAGTATTCAAAGCTCTTTAGTAATTCTTTCTTTCTTTTCTCATCAATACTAAAACTGAAAAATCATGGCTATTCTTCTAATGATCAAGAAGTCTTCAACGACTAGAGATGTTCCAAAGGGCCACTTTGCTGTGTATGTCGGGTAGAAGCAGAAGAAGAGATATGTGATCCCCGTATCGTTCTTGAGTCAACCTTTATTTCAAGACTTGCTCAGTCAAGCTGAAGAGAAATTCGGTTTCAATCATCCAATAGGCGGTTTATCAATTCCCTGCAGAGAGGACGTCTTCAGACCTCACTTCTCGTTTGAGGAGCTGAAACAGAAACTTGCTTTCACAATTTTATAAGAGTAAAGCGCAATCTGTACAGTTGAGGAGTTAGAGAAAACAGTAGTGGATGTTAAATGAGGGACACTGTTTGACTAGGTAGATTAGTGAACTTATATTTACAACGCCTGATTGTTATTCATGTCAAAGAGATGAATGACTCTTTACATTTTTTCTACTTCAAAGATATTAAAAGTATTGAACCTTCTTCCACTTGATGGTTCCATTGATTTAGCTTTGCTATTTTTTTCTCCGTATGATTCCGCATGCTCGAGTCCCCTGTTTGCTAAAGCCTGAATTAAGTGATTTCTAAAGGCCAAACTTGACGATAATCAGTCACTTTGTTGTGTTACTACTAAAATGATAAACTACTAAAATAGGAAATTGCGAAGTGAAAGAGCTTTGCTTTCCTAAGACATTGCAAAACTACTAGTTAACAACGTGATCGGATGTATTTAAGTTTGTCTAAACATTTACTTTTGATTGATGATACAGTCATGAAAGTAGGATATCTATTATTCACCAAAATGATCTCAAGTTACTGCACAAAAGAATATAGAAGGTAAAGGGTACGACCCTTCATGTGCTACTGTCTTTCACAGACTATCACTTAAGTAATTTTTTACCACTTAAAAATATCTTTAACATGAGAAATATAAAAGTTAAGAGGACATGGAACATATCTTTAAGCTTTTCACAATAATCAATGCGTTTTAACATGATCATACTTATTAGTGTTTGAAGTACAAATCAAATTCAACTACTTTGCAAGGCTGCCTTTTATCTTGCAAATAGTATACCATCTTCGTGAGGATAAGTCAAGTGAAGCCTCATTCGGTGCTCCTTCACCTAACATACTTGTCGTTTCCTTTGATTCACAAAACACTTACTATACGGAGAACCTGAGGTTTCTAAAGGGGATAAAAGACTATGTTTATTGTGATATACGAATATGACAAATTCTAAAGATTTTTTTTTTTTAAAAAAGATTTGATATATGCATTCTAATAGATCTTTTAAAACAGACCATTTTTTTTCTTCAAAAAATTGACGAGAAAAATGTTCAATTTACTGAACAAAGTACTGGTTCTAACTACTGCTGTTATCTACTTGTATTTTAGTTCCTCAACTGTATGACTTGTAGGAGGGTGTATTCAATTCTGATTGTAAAAGATTTTTTTGGGATACATAAGTCTTATGGATTTTAAAAGACTATTTAAAAGAATGTTATGATTTTAAAAGACTATTTTGACAATCAAGATTTCTTATGTTTGGATTTTAGAAATTTATCATAAGATTTATAAAGATTTGAAAGGACCACATGGATTTTTTCTGCAATCCTTTTGCTCTCATCATCACTATTTTTTTATAATTTTTTATCACTAGTTTTCAATGTAAAATATATCAAAAGCTACTTCTAAAATAACAATATATAGTATTTCAAGTTCCATTAACTATTCTCTCATTAATTATCTAAAATATTACTTAATTCTATAAATAACAATAAAAAGTTTAACCAAATTACAATAACAATAGTTCAACAAAATTATAACCCAAATAGTTCAACCAAAGTACCAGTTCAACCAAAGTAAAATAAAATAGCACAAACAAATGTAATGATCTCCTGCTTTCTCCTATTACAGTTGAATTGTTCACATGGCTTGAGGGCTACACCTAGGGGTGGAAGATGGACCGTTTGGGCGGAAGTTGGGCAGGTCAAGATGTGTTGAACTTGTAGATGAGCCAATGTCCAACCCAACCAAAACTTACATGGGCTAAGATGAGCGGATCAAGATGGGCTAAATAATGAGGGTGAGGGTGGAGGGGGTAAATGTGGGTAGGGTGGAGGGGGTAGGGGTAGGTGTGGGTATGGGGGTAAGAAAAAAATTCATATTTTATAAATTATTTATAAAAGTAAAAAAATAAAATAATTTGAGATTGTAGGGGGAGGGGGTAGGTGCGAGTAGGGGATATGGGAGGTAAGATAAAATGTTATAATTTTAATATTTTTTTAATAAAAGAAAAAAAAATATGAAATAGAAATTTGAGGATGGGTGAGGGGAAGACGAGGTTCGGGCGGTAGGGGGGAAGTAAGAAAAAATTTCATATTTTTTATAAAAGGAAAATAAAAATGAAATAGAAATTTGAGGATGAGGTGGGGGTGGGGGTAGATGTGGGAATGGGGGTAAGAAAAAAAATCATATTTTTATAAATTTTTTATAAAAGGAAAAAAATATGAAATAGAAATTTGAGGATGGGGTAGTGGGGGTAGGTGTGGGTATGGGGTAAGAAAAAATTCACGTGACTTTTTAAAAAATCTTTCGAAATCTCAAAATTTTGAATATCAAAAGACTTTTTGTTAGTCCTTTAAAATCCTAATTGAATACCACGTGACTTTTTTATACCAAAAAAATATTTTAAAATCCTAATGGAATACACCCAGTAATTTCTTAGTTTGAATCATTCAGCAGCCAGAGTTGACAGGTTCAAATGATATTTTACCGCACCTTGTCCGCCTTCGTACATTATTAAATATACGAATCGGGTACATTCACTATTTCATATAGGTAGAAAAAAGAGAATCAGATAGGTAGAAAAAACGTAAAGGTAGAAAAAAGAGAATCACAATTCTATAGAAGGAAGAAAAATAGAATAGATTCTTAGTGAGAGTCTTTCTATTCTGCGTACACGCTGCCTTTCCCAGACCCACGTTGTGGGACTTCACTATTATATTGTTGTGGTTGTATTCTTAGTGAGAGCGGGTAGGTAAAAAAGAGAAAGTGCACCTAAACTCAAACAATAATCAAGAATTATTAGTAAGTGAATACAGCAGAAAAGTTTAACAAAAACATAATCAGAATAACAATTAGTTACAGCAACTGAATCCTATAAAACGAACAATCTATAGAAGGGAAAACGAAAGCGTCAAACAAACAAATGACCTGTGTGAGAAAGAAAAGGATTTTTTTTAGACAAACCTACAACAAACTCTGAACGGGAGCAGGGAATTTTTTGGGTTGATCAGCTCTCACTTTTGCAGAAGAGCAGACTTTGGGACTTTTCTTATATAATGGAGTAGAACTTTAGATAAGATCTTGGGAGATGAATAGATTAGACGTTCATGTGGGAAACAAAAAACATTTGTAACTGAAAAGATTTAATTGATTAGTATGGATTGAAATTCAATATTCAGTAATTCACCATGCCTTCCTGCATCATCACCAGACGTTTGTGTTTCCCTCAGCATATAGTGAAGGAGTCATTTAACTGGTGAAATAAATAAATATAATTATTTATGGTATGAAACGTTTGAAGGGGAGCCTTGGAGCAACTCGTAAAGTTGTGATCATGAGTTCAAGCAGTGAAAAAAGCCTCTGGAAGAAATACAAGGTAAGACTGCGTACAACATACCCTTGTGGTCCGGCCCTTCCCCGGACTCCCCACATAGCGGAAGCTTAGTGCACAGGGCTGCACTTTTTTATGAAACGTTTCCATGCAGAATTAAAGTATGTGGATTAATTGAAATTTGATGGGCTGAAGCATTTTATTACATTTTTTTAATAGAAAGAAATTTTGATTTAAATGGTTTGTTTTTACTTCAGGGGCAAAATGGTAACCTAACTTTGAAGGTAGCAGCTTCCCACTTTTAGTATAATATGATGATCTGAAATCAATTGTTTGTCAATGTGACGTCCCGAATCATGGCCTGGGCGAAACACGACACTCGGTGTCTGACTGCATGTGACCGATGAAACCAAATGGCTTGCTAATCAACATGGGCATCAAAATCATGCACTAAAAATGATAGTAAAACATGCAAATTGAATACTGAAATATAATATGAAAATATATATGGCGGAAGTATCTGAAAACATGTTAAGTCTGAAAATAATAATACTGACATGCTAAACTAGTCTAGTCTATGAAACCTCTGACACATGAGTTGACTGCAAAACTATTTACCTTTATCATAAAAACATAATTATGAAAATAATAGACTGACACCTCGAATGAAATGAGGCTCACCAAATAGCTGATGTAGGTGAAGTCCTAGCGTGTAGCAAACTCATGTACCGTGAAGTGCAGGCCCATGTAAAGGGATATTAGTACATTTGAATCGCTCCTAGCAAACGAACTAGTCGATTTCTGACGAAGAACGCTCCAAACCCTAGTTTGAATCGCTTGCGAAGGATTACTTGTTAATCCTATGTTTTTGTTTAAGAATCATGTATTTAGCACTAGGATTGATTAAGAATTGTAGAGATGTTCTTACCTTGATGAGGGAGGTTGAGAGGAGAGAAAAATGCTCTTGAGAGGGTTTTCTACGCGGTTGAAGGAGTTGGTGAATGATTTTTTTGGACTAAGTGTTATATTTAAAGGATGGGCATTTTGGACCCCCTATCTCGCTGAACGATCTCCAAAGCAAGGGGCGACTTCGCTTTGGGCCTCGCTCAGCGAGCTCTATGGCGATGTCCTACCTCCCTTTGAGCTTCGCTCACTTGTCCAAAATGTACATAGCCAAAATTCTAAAATTTTCATTTTTGGGACCATAAACCTTGCTGAGCGAGGTCCATAGCACAACCCTATCTCACTTTGAGCTGAGCTCAACGAGCCATCTGGTCCATTTTACACAGTCAAAAATTCATATTTTTCGACGCATCGATATTGTCTCGTAAAATGGCCATAACTCCTAGAACAGAGCTCGTTGGAGCTCCACCATATGTGAATGGAAAAGTATTTCAAAGGGATACAACTTTTGAAGTTTTCCCAAATTCCGTATAGAATTTTTCAAATAATCGCTTGAAGTGAGGTCTTGTGCCAATTCACTTGAAAACATGGCCCGTAGAGTAGCTTCCAACTATACTTTATCCTAAACTCTTCTTATAACTTGATTAGTTTTCCAAACACCTCCTAAACTCCTCATCTTGATTCCGCATGCCCGATCATACGGGTCAAACCTTAGCCCAAAGGTACCAGGTTACAGTCAATCACCATACTGATTAGCTAGCCTATGAGTGGCCTTTCTGCTGTATATATTCAATTTAATGACAAGTAGAAAGATAAGTGACAGTATGACAATGGAATAGCACTGCAGCAATTTTACAATCTTAGTACCACTTCCTAAACCTCCACATATGGAGATCTCATATATTTTGGATCAAGTTATAGTCTGAAGATAGGAAGCACTTGGAATTGGAAATTTATGGTCATATAAATCTTTTTATTTTCTCAGGGATAACGCTTACAACAAAAGATGTGTACCTAGACATAGATAATACTAACATGGTACAAATCTTCTTTAGCAATTTGATTTTGAGGAATATTTTGCTCTAAGTTCAAAGAAAAGGTAGTGCCTGCTGTCCTTGAACTATGGCCTTTTAAGTCTGAACAAATCTAGGAAGCACTTGGCCTCTCTCACGTTACTTGTCGATAACATTTTATGTATCCCAATATGGTGCGTACTATAAATCCTTGTCAATGGAAGTATATGTCAAGGTTCTGTTTCTATCCTAGTGGTCCAGGCATAAATAAGATCCAGGTCATCTCTTCTCAAAAATTCAATAGTGATTAATGCTTTGTTCCAAGTTTCAAAATAAGGTAGGGCCTATTGTTCTTGAACTAATAGTGCAAAGTTATTAATATTTGTAAGGCAAAAGCATGTGATACTTCAGTGACATTGTCTTCTGCTGGTGCCCACAATTTCCTATTCAACACATATCAGCGGTGCTGAATGAGTTGGCATTGCCTATATAAACATATTCAAAGAGGTATCTACCACCACAGCTCCCAGCAAACTTCAAAGTATTCAAAGCTTTCTCTGTTTTTGAGTTCCTTAATAATTCTCTTTCTTTTCTCATCTATACTAAAAAATAAAAGATCATGTCTATTTTTCAGATGATCAAAAGTCTTCCGCAACTAGAGATATTCCCAAGGGCCATTTTGCTGTGTATGTTGGGAAAACGCAGAAAAAGAGATTTGTGATCCCCATATCATTCTTGAGCGAACCATTATTTCAAGACTTGCTTAGTCAAGTTGAGGAAGAATTCGGCTTCGACCATCCAATGGGTGGGGTGACAATTCCCTGCTGTGAGGATGTGTTCATTGATCTCACATCTCGTTTGGAAGTGAGAAGGAAACCAGTCCCCATTTTTTGCTTACACGATTTTATATAGTTGTAAATCAAGATCTCCACGGTGTACAGTTCAGAGTTAGAAGATACACTAGGTAGACTAAGGTCACATTTTTTCTACTTCAATAGAAATTGAAGTAATGAACCTTTTTACTTGTATGGTTCCATTCTATTCCATACATTGATGTAATCAATTCATTGCAATAGAAAAGTTTTGCTCAACTCTCATGGTTTGTTAATCAGAATGAGCTATAATCTAGTCTTCTAAAGTGGAATAACTCATTAAATTGGTGATATTATGGTCAGTACCATATTTGTAAAGTGATAATTACACTCTGTGGTTTCAAATGAAGTTAGCTGCACTCGGTAGTGGCCATCATACGGCGAGGTATAATGCAACATGTACTAGATCTGCAGCAATGTGGTAGTACTGAGTGCAGCTGAATGCAATAGAAAATGGATGTGAATTAGTTAATTCTTAATAAGATATAATATCTGTACTTTTCTTGAATATTACTCAAATTCTGGCAATAATAAGGTTTTGACTGACTCATAATTTAACGGAGATCTGCAAAACATAGACACAGACATGTTGGTAGCCAGTAAACATTTTCTGTTCTCTACTATTTGGTAACATTTTTCAAAATCCATTGGAATAACTCGGGTTATTCTAATCCGTAAAGTTGATCCTACAAGTTATCAGATATTGCATTAATTTTTTTCTAATTGCAGACCAAGTGGTCCTGACCTGAATCATAACAAAACAATTACCTGTTATTATCAATTTGATCTCTACAGATCCTCAGCTCTCTATCTTGTCATAAAAAACACTGGGGCTGCTGATATTCTAGAGCAATGGCTAAATCACATATATATTTGACAAAGAGTTGGGCAGCAACCCATGTGTGCGATTGTCAATGAACAGTGCACCAAATGCCTCTCCACCAGCTAAATAAAGAGCAGCCCGCTCCCGCTATGCGCGGGTCCGGGGAAGGGCCGAACCACAAGGGTCTATTGCACGCAGCCTTACCTCACATTTCTGCAAGAGGTTGTTTCCACGGCTTGAACTCATGACCTACTGATCACATGACAACCTCTCCACCAGCTAAATCTTACATATTATTGACTTTTTTTGGACACATAGTTTGCATCTGGGGTATGTTTTATTCCTAGAAATCATCATAAGGCACCAGCAACATTTATGGATTTGATCTGAGAGATCCTTTGTTCCCTGTATGATAAAAAGGGTAAGACCTAGTGTTCTTGAACTTATATGATATCATTGTCTTTAACTGATGCCCTACCCAAATGGCTCTTCACCACAAATCATGAGATTTTATGACTTTCATTTGCTTATATAAACATGTTTTGAGTAGTTGCCACCACCACAGCTCTCCACTAAACTAGAAAACTACTCAAAGCTTTCAGAATCTTTAGTAGTTCTTCTCTTCATCATTTGCTCATCTTAAATAAAAGATCATGGCTATTCGTGTTCCTCGTATTATCAAGAAGTCCTCGACATCTCTGGATGTTCCCAAGGGCCATTTTGCTGTATATGTTGGACAGGGGCAGAAGAAGAGATTTGTGATTCCGATATCATTCTTGAGCCAGCCTTCATTTCAAGACTTGCTCGGTCAAGCGGAAGAAGAATTCGGCTTTGATCATCCAATGGGTGGTGTCACAATTCCTGCCGTGAGGACATCTTCATTGGCATCACTTTTCAGTTTAGAATTTAAGGATATAGTTGAGATCATTTTTCTTTTTTGAGACCACACAATTTTGTATGCCAAAGTAGGAGATCCGTCATGTACAGTTGATTAGTTAGAAGCTAAGTGAGGCTTAGCACCAGAAAAAGCTTGGTGCCTTTTGACTAAAAAGTTTAATACAAAGAACACAGATATAATACTATTTGGATATTATTTGCAAATCAATATTCGTTGTACGATTTATTGTTTTCACTCACAAAGCTTCAGTTTTTTCCAAGTGAAATCCACTTCTAAACACAATTTGAACTTCCAAATACTCTTTTTTCAACTTCTAACTTCATACTCGTTTTTCCAACTTCAACTAGATATTGTCCAACTTCAAGGAAATATTTCAGTATTACTAAACTTTAGTATTTGCAAACACTAGTTTGGCAATGAGTATCTGTAAATACTTAACTCCAGTATGTGAACTTTAACTGGAATATTGAAATGCTGGTTTCGAATTTACAAATCTTTAACTTTCACAAACAATTTTATGCAAACACGCTATATCCGAGAGAAATCTATCTTGATGTGTTGAACAATTCAGCTTTTCCACTTGGCTAAGATGCAAATATTGCCTGATTTGTGGAATATATTTGGATATTTTGCTTTTTCGAATTTCTCGTAGGTACCAGGTGAATGATGTTGTGAAATAGTTTAATAATTCAATCCAATACCTTACGATAAGGAGTGTGAGCATGGGTGTACTATTTGTTCGCTGTAATACCAAATTAATACATTTATTCTAAAATCATTAAGACAATGGACAGCTTAATGGTCTGCAGTATTTCAGGGAAAGCAGAGTAACAGCTGCAATAGGATTAGACCCAATGAAGAGTTCGTCATCTCCAAAAATCATTTGGAAAATAAATTATTAACCGTAATAAGTGAATAAATTTGGCGTAAACTTGAAGGGAAGTAAATATTTGGTTTTAGGTTCCTATTTGAAAAAGTGCTGTTCAGTCAACTCATTATTCTCTTTATATAATCTGATCAATTCAAGGTGCTCTATGTCAGTTGATTTTCTTGACAAATTTAAGCCTTCTTGTGGAGTAGTATCCGTCATTATCAAATTGCTCACCACACTAGAGATAAGCTTCTATATTCTTCAGAAATTTCTTCTCTTGATTGTTTCCTACAAAATGAGTGCTGAGGATTACACACAAGTAGACACTGGTTGGTGTTGTTCGTCTTTGACCAGAAAACATTGCAGTCCCTGCGACCTTCTTATCGATCAATGAGACTGGAAAAATATTATAACATTATCCATTTCTATATAGTTCCAATAATAATCATCCTAATTTGACAATTTTATAAGTACTCTCTAAGTTCTTAACTGCAATACCAATTGGAACCATAGCAATCTAGTTTTTTTTTTGTCATAAGAACCAACTTGTATCTGAACCATCAGTTTAACACTATGGACGATCGGATTTTGTCTAAAGTTCTCAGGATATGCCCTCATAGATTCACATTTCCTGATCAATCATTGGAATGGTGACTACAACTTGTTGATTCAACATCAAGAAATGGCTCCAGGTGGTCCCTAAATGTACTATTTTCAAGAAGATGAGGTTTCATGAATCTGTTGTTTGGTGTGTATAGTATATCAGTGGGACCTTCTCGTTTAGACATAGTTTCAAAGTCTAAATAGTATGAGAATTAGTTGGAAGGCATAACCATGTGATACTTCAGGTGCTATTGTCTCTAAACAGTGCTGCACCAAAACTCAACCACCCAAGTAATCTTTAACTGGTGCCAACATAATGCCTATCCAATGCATATCAGTAGGCTTCTACAACTTGTCATTGTCCTATATAAGCACATACAAAGAAAGGTTTACCATAACAACTCTCACCAAAACTTGAAATCATACAAAGCTTTCCTCTGCTTTCAAAGTCCTTACAAGTTCTTCCCTTCTTTATTTGCTCATTTATATTGAACTAAACGACCATGGCTATCTGTATGCCTCGTATAATCAAGAAGTCTTCTACAGCTGGAGACGTTCCGAAAGGCCATTTTGCTGTTTATGTTGGGGAGAAGCAAAAGAAGAGATTTGTAATCCCCATATCATTCTTGAGCCAGCCGCTATTTCAAGACTTGCTTAGTCAAGCTGAGGAAGAATTTGGCTTTGATCATCCAATGGGCGGTGTCACAATTCCCTGTAGCGAGGATGTGTTCGTTGATCTTACTTCTCGCTTGAATAGGATATGAGGCTTTTCCTATCACAGTTTTGTAAAGAACTAACCTGGATTTCCAGTTTGTACATTATAGTAATTAGGAATGACACATTATTTACACCATATCTTTGAAAAGAAGATAGAAGGGGGCTACTGTCAGCTGCAACTGTAGATTCCTATTTTGAATGTAATTTTCAGTAGTTTAGAAAATGAAATCTGTTCAGACTCATTCTTTATCCAATTTTGTTTATTAGTATTCTTGTTAAACAAAGTTCTTTACATGACTCTGCTCTCTCCATAACATGGGAATTGGAGCTTCTAAAGTGCTATAGTGTGTGGTAATCATATGATATTATACTAAAAGTGGAAAGCTCCTACTTTCAAAGTTAGATTACCATTTTACCCCTACAGTAAATCAATATTTAATTAAATAATTAGTATTCCTCCGTCCCAATTTAAGTGTTTTAAATTTGACACGAAGTTTAAGAAATAAAGTGAGACTTTTGAATATTGTACTCTTACATTAAAGATGTGCGTGTCTTTTAAGTCTTGTGTTCTTAAACTTGTCTTGAAATTGAAAAACTTACTAAATATAGAAAGATAAACTCTTTTTGAGACAGATCAAAAAGAAAAGTAAGACACTTAAATTGAGGTAAGTTTATTTTTTGAAGAAGGTAAATGGTAACTTAATTTAATGGACATGTTAGTGCTGTTGCCTGCTGAACTTCTAATCCATCATTTGTTTAATTACATGGTATAAGAGTCAGACTCATTCCAATTCTTTGTTCACTGATGTTGGACCTCCAAATTATATTGTTCACGCTCCAGTTAACGAGGTCTGGGCGTGCGGGGACTGTTAAGTGTCCCACATCGAAAATGAAAATTATATTGTCCACCCTCCAGTTAACGAGGTCCTGTTAAGTGTCCCACATCAATGAAAATTATATTGTCCACGCTCCTGTTAACGAGAACAGTGTCCCACATCGGAAATGGAATGAGAACATAGATTCCTTATATGGACTTGGACAATCCTCACCTCCATGTGTCATATCTTTACAATAATCATCCTAATTTGACCAAGCGCCACTTGGTGAACCATAAGACTAGTTTTTATTTTGGGTCATGAGTACCAACTTGTATCCTGAGCCATTGCTTTAGCACTATGGATGATCATATTTTCTGTAACATACTCGGGATATGTCCCTCATAGATTCGGATTTCATGATTCAACCATTGGAGTGGTGACTACAACTTGTTGATTAATAACATCAAGAAATGGCTCAAGGTTGTCCCTAACGGTACCATTCTCAAGAAGATGAGGTTTCCATCTGTTCGGTTGTTGTGAAAATCAGTGGGACCTTCTGTTTTTAGACTAGTCTCAATGTACAAATATTATGACAATGAGTTGGAAGGCAAAACCATGTGATACTTCAGGTGCTATTGTCTTTAGCTGGTGCCCACAGACCTATTCAGTGCACATCAGTAGGCTTCGACAACTTGTCATTGGCCTATATAAACACATACAAATAAGGATTTACCATAACAGCTCTCAGCAAAATTTGAAACCATACAAAGCTTTTCTCTACTTTCAGGGTCCTCACTAATTCTTCCCTTCCTTATTTTCTAATCTATATTGAACTTAACGACCATGGCTATCCTTATGCCTCGTATAATCAAGAAGTCTTCTACAACTGGAGATGTCCCAAAGGGCCATTTTGCTGTTTATGTTGGGGAGAAGCAAAAGAAGAGATTTGTGATCCCAATATCATTCTTGAGTCGACCGGAATTTCAAGTCTTGCTTAGTCAAGCTGAAGAGGAGTTTGGCTTTGATCATCCAATGGGTGGTCTCACAATTCCCTGCAGCGAGGATGTATTCATTGATCTTCTCGCTTGAATAGAATCTGAGGCTTTTGTAAAGAACTAACCTTTCTAGTTTGTACATTTGAAGAGTTAGGAAAGATACATCATTAGAACCATACCACTGAAAATCAGATAGAGGGGCTACTGTCAGTTGCAACAGTAGATCCCAATTTCAGATGTAATTTTCAGTAGTTGATGTCAAAGAGACAAACAACACATTCTTTAGCAAATGAAATTTGTTTAGAAGCATTCTGTAGCCAATTAATATATCAGTATTCTTTGTTGAACAAATTTCTTTACATGAATTCATTTTCTTCATAAAAGTTCATATTAATTTAACACAAATTTCCTTCTCTGCTCTTCATAAAACAAATTTCTAGCTTTGCTTATTAGAATTTCTCTTGGTCAGCTGAAAAACTGAGGGATAATTCTGATCAGCGAGTTGATTATTCATCAGATTAAAGGACTTATGGCATAAAAAGAAAAGGGCAGCCCAATGTACAAAGTATCTCGTGTTAGCA
Source organism: Przewalskia tangutica (assembly GCA_029844215.1). NCBI lineage: Eukaryota > Viridiplantae > Streptophyta > Magnoliopsida > Solanales > Solanaceae > Przewalskia > Przewalskia tangutica. The sequence goes on along the minus strand of CM056731.1, from coordinate 2,056,080 downwards.
GGGTCCGGGAATGTAGACAACCTACCCTAATGCAAACATTAGTGGTTGCTTGTATTTATTAAAGTCAACTTATTTCTAAAAGCATCTATTAGTACCACTGTATTTACTCTATGGTTCACTAAAATAATGGATATCTAGAAGTAACTAATGTTGCGTGTTAGTAAGTTATTGAATCCAAACCCATAACTATATTGTGTTTTAAATACTTCAACAAAATATAGTGCCATGGAAGCTTTTTCTCCAAAGTCTACCTCATAATAAAAATTCTCCAACTAGTCAAATTAGTAAGTCAGAATGTGCAAGAATTTGTAGTCAATTGTCGGGTGACTAAGTCGACTAACACTTAATTTATGCAGAAAGTAACTTGCGTAAAGTAAATGACGCACAATATTTTATACTTGTTCAGATCCAATGTGGATCCTAGTCCAGTCCCCTTGGGTTGCAAGAGTGTTCTCTTAAGCTCTTTAATGGTGGTTTGGTACAATGTTTTGTTTGAATGGAGCTCCTACGTCTACACTCAAACTCTCGTAATCTTTTTGATACAATGCCTCACCAACTATACTATTTATCTTCTCTCTTTTTTGCTTACACTATAAATCAATCAGAAATACAATGCTTATGAAAAGTAGAGCAGCTAACTTGAGAAGTTGAGACGAAAGCATATTTGCTTCGCCTCAAGTTGAGCCTTTAAATAGTTGTTGATACGGCTCTTGAAGAGAATGCAACCCAAGAGTGTTGATCCTTGGAAAAAGAAATTAGGATCCTATTTTCCAGGAATAAGGATAGAGCTTCATGATTGATTGTTTTCCATAAAATGCTTTGCAATGGTCTTGAGATCTTCCTTTCTTTAATAAAGTACGGTTTGGTACTTGATAATCTTCCTTCCTTGTATCTTGAAAATCATCATTCCATATTTGTCTTGGTCTCGTGTGCTTCAATGAATCTCGCTTGGTACTTGTACTGATCCTCTTCATTAATGTAAATCTTGTTTTCTTGTGGAGAATATTTCCGTTGGTACTAGGAGAATATTTTTCATATCTTCATGTAGGGTTTCGGCCGATATCAGCTAGTGTTTTGTATCTTTTTGAATGTTGGCACTTTGCTCCTTTTTTGTTTTGGACCTGCGTAAAATAATTTGACATCATTAAAATCTGCACTAACAAGTACATAAGCTATTGGTTCTTTAAAAGCATTCCAAATATCAGGTGTTTTGTTTGTCACAATCTTAGGAAAGAGTTCCTAAACCTCCATATATAAATCATATATCCAATCCACTAAGAATTGTGATATTTTTAATATATGATATAAGAGTAGCCAAATATTCTGGATTAAGTTCAGGAAAATCATATATTCCACTTTCCTTTGTTCTATTGGTAGGTTGGGATGGATATTCCATCTTTTAAAATAAATGCATACTGAAAAATCATGTTAATGACAAGAAATGTCTAGGTGTATATGTAGACATGAAAGTCACAACTAGGCTATATCTCTTCTTTAGCAATTAGATTGTGATTCATGCTATGTTCCATCTTCAGACAAAGGTAGGGCCTTATGTCTTGATCAAACATGGCATTAAGATATCAATACTTTGACATTTGGTTGGAAGGCAAAACCATGTTACTTAAGGTGCTACTGACTTCTGGGGGTGCCCACAAAATAACTCTTCACTATCAGCAGGATTCTCTGAGTTGCCATTTGGCCTATATACACACATTCAAAGAGTGTCTACCACCACAACTCTCAGCAACACTTGAAAAGTATTCAAAGCTCTTTAGTAATTCTTTCTTTCTTTTCTCATCAATACTAAAACTGAAAAATCATGGCTATTCTTCGTATGATCAAGAAGTCTTCCACGACTAGAGATGTTCCCAAGGGCCACTTTGCTGTGTATGTCGGGGAGAAGCAGAAGAAGAGATATGTGATCCCCGTATCGTTCTTGAGTCAACCTTTATTTCAAGACTTGCTCAGTCAAGCTGAAGAGAAATTCGGTTTCAATCATCCAATGGGCGGTTTATCAATTCCCTGCAGAGAGGACGTCTTCAGACCTCACTTCTCGTTTGAGGAGCTGAAACAGAAACTTGCTTTCACAATTTTATATGAGTAAAGCGCAATCTGTACAGTTGAGGAGTTAGAGAAAACAGTAGTGGATGTTAAATGAGGGACACTGTTTGACTAGGTAGATTAGTGAACTTATATTTACAATGCCTGATTGTTATTCATGTCAAAGAGATGAATGACTCTTTACATTTTTTCTACTTCAAAGATATTAAAAGTATTGAACCTTCTTCCACTTGATGGTTCCATTGATTTAGCTTTGGTATTTTTTTCTCCGTATGATTCCGCATGCTCGAGTCCCCTGTTTGCTAAAGCCTGAATTAAGTGATTTCTAAAGGCCAAACTTGACGATAATCAGTCACTTTGTTGTGTTACTACTAAAATGATAAACTACTAAAATAGGAAATTGCGAAGTGAAAGAGCTTTGCTTTCCTAAGACATTGCAAAACTACTAGTTAACAACGTGATCGGATGTATTTAAGTTTGTCTAAACATTTACTTTTGATTGATGATACAGTCATGAAAGTAGGATATCTATTATTCACCAAAATGATCTCAAGTTACTGCACAAAAGAATATAGAAGGTAAAGGGTACGACCCTTCATGTGCTACTGTCTTTCACAGACTATCACTTAAGTAATTTTTTACCACTTAAAAATATCTTTAACATGAGAAATATAAAAGTTAAGAGGACATGGAACATATCTTTAAGCTTTTCACAATAATCAATGCGTTTTAACATGATCATACTTATTAGTGTTTGAAGTACAAATCAAATTCAACTACTTTGCAAGGCTGCCTTTATCTTGCAAATAGTATACCATCTTCGTGAGGATAAGTCAAGTGAAGCCTCATTCGGTGCTCCTTCACCTAACATACTTGTCGTTTCCTTTGATTCACAAAACACTTACTATACGGAGAACCTGAGGTTTCTAAAGGGGATAAAAGACTATGTTTATTGTGATATACGAATATGACAAATTCTAAAGATTTTTTTTTTTTAAAAAAGATTTGATATATGCATTCTAATAGATCTTTTAAAACAGACCATTTTTTTTCTTCAAAAAATTGACGAGAAAAATGTTCAATTTACTGAACAAAGTACTGGTTCTAACTACTGCTGTTATCTACTTGTATTTTAGTTCCTCAACTGTATGACTTGTAGGAGGGTGTATTCAATTCTGATTGTAAAAGATTTTTTTGGGATACATAAGTCTTATGGATTTTAAAAGACTATTTAAAAGAATGTTATGATTTTAAAAGACTATTTTGACAATCAAGATTTCTTATGTTTGGATTTTAGAAATTTATCATAAGATTTATAAAGATTTGAAAGGACCACATGGATTTTTTCTGCAATCCTTTTGCTCTCATCATCACTATTTTTTTATAATTTTTTATCACTAGTTTTCAATGTAAAATATATCAAAAGCTACTTCTAAAATAACAATATATAGTATTTCAAGTTCCATTAACTATTCTCTCATTAATTATCTAAAATATTACTTAATTCTATAAATAACAATAAAAAGTTTAACCAAATTACAATAACAATAGTTCAACAAAATTATAACCCAAATAGTCAACCAAAGTACGTTCAACCAAAGTAAAATAAAATAAAGCACAAACAAATGTAATGATCTCGCTTCTCCTATTACGGTTGAATTGTTCACATGGAGGCTACACCTGGGGTGGAAGATGGGAGTTTTAGGCGGAAGTTAAGAAGTCGAGTGTTGAACTTGTAGATGAGCCAATGTCCAACTCAACCAAAACTTACATGGGCTAAGATGAGCGGATCAAGATGGGCTAAATAATGAGGGTGAGGGTGGAGGGGGTAAATGTGGGTAGGGTGGAGGGTGGGGTAGGTGTGGGTATGGTAAGAAAAAATTCATATTTTTATAAATTATTTATAAAAGTAAAAATAAAATAATTTGAGATCGGGAGGAGGGGAGGGGGGAGGTAGGAATTTGAGATTGGGGTAGAGCGCGGGGGGGGGTAGCGGAGTAGGGCATAGGGGGAGGTAAGATAAAATTTCATATTTTTAATATTTTTTTTTAATAAAAGTAACAAAAAATATGAAATATAAATTTGAGGATGGGTGAGGGTAAGACGAGGTTAGGCGGTAGGGGAAGTAAGAAAAATTTCATATTTTTATAAAAGGAAAATAAAATGAAATAGAAATTTGAGTATGAGGTGGGGTGGGGGTAGATGTGGGAATGGGGTAAGAAAAAATCATATTTTTATAAATTATTTATAAAAGTAAAAAAAATTAAAAAATAAAAATTTGAGATTGAGGTAGAGTTGGGTAGGAGGGTAGGGGGTAGGGGGAGGTAAGATAAAATTTTATATTTTTAATATTTTTTTTTTATAAAAGTAACAAAAAATATGAAATATAAATTTGAGGATGGGTGGGGGTGGGGGTAAGGCGAGGTTAGGGCGATAGGGGGAAGTAAGAAAAAAATTCATATTTTTTATAAAAGAAAAAAAAATATGAAATAGAAATTTGAGGATGGGTGAGGGTAAGACGAGGTTAGAGGCGGTAGGGGAAGTAAGAAAAATTTCATATTTTTATAAAAGGAAAATAAAAATGAAATAGAAATTTGAGGATGAGGTGGGGGTGGGGGTAGATGTGGGAATGGGGGTAAGAAAAAAAATCATATTTTTATAAATTTTTTATAAAAGGAAAAAAAATATGAAATAGAAATTTGAGGATGGGGTAGGGTGGGGGTAGGTGTGGGTATGGGGGTAAGAAAAAAATTCACGTGACTTTTTAAAAAATCTTTCGAAATCTCAAAATTTTGAATATCAAAAGACTTTTTGTTAGTCCTTTAAAATCCTAATTGAATACCACGTGACTTTTTTATACCAAAAAAATATTTTAAAATCCTAATGGAATACACCCAGTAATTTCTTAGTTTGAATCATTCAGCAGCCAGAGTTGACAGGTTCAAATGATATTTTACCGCACCTTGTCCGCCTTCGTACATTATTAAATATACGAATCGGGTACATTCACTATTTCATATAGGTAGAAAAAAGAGAATCAGATAGGTAGAAAAAACGTAAAGGTAGAAAAAAGAGAATCACAATTCTATAGAAGGAAGAAAAATAGAATAGATTCTTAGTGAGAGTCTTTCTATTCTGCGTACACGCTGCCTTTCCCAGACCCACGTTGTGGGACTTCACTATTATATTGTTGTGGTTGTATTCTTAGTGAGAGCGGGTAGGTAAAAAAGAGAAAGTGCACCTAAACTCAAACAATAATCAAGAATTATTAGTAAGTGAATACAGCAGAAAAGTTTAACAAAAACATAATCAGAATAACAATTAGTTACAGCAACTGAATCCTATAAAACGAACAATCTATAGAAGGGAAAACGAAAGCGTCAAACAAACAAATGACCTGTGTGAGAAAGAAAAGGATTTTTTTTAGACAAACCTACAACAAACTCTGAACGGGAGCAGGGAATTTTTTGGGTTGATCAGCTCTCACTTTTGCAGAAGAGCAGACTTTGGGACTTTTCTTATATAATGGAGTAGAACTTTAGATAAGATCTTGGGAGATGAATAGATTAGACGTTCATGTGGGAAACAAAAAACATTTGTAACTGAAAAGATTTAATTGATTAGTATGGATTGAAATTCAATATTCAGTAATTCACCATGCCTTCCTGCATCATCACCAGACGTTTGTGTTTCCCTCAGCATATAGTGAAGGAGTCATTTAACAGGTGAAATAAATAAATATAATTATTTATGGTATGAAACGTTTGAAGGGGAGCCTTGGAGCAACTCGTAAAGTTGTGATCATGAGTTCAAGCAGTGAAAAAAGCCTCTGGCAGAAATACATGAAGATCACAGACAACATACCTGTGGTCCCACTTCTTCCCTGACTCACATAGCGGAAGCTTAGTGCACAGGGCTGCACTTTTTTATGAAACGTTTCCAGGCAGAATTAAAGTATGTGGATTAATTGAAATTTGAGGGGCTGAAGCATTTTATTACATTTTTTTAATATAAAGAAATTTTGATTCAAATGGTTTGTTTTTACTTCAGGGGCAAAATGGTAACCTAACTTTGAAGGTAGCAGCTTCCCACTTTTAGTATAATATGATGATCTGAAATCAATTGTTTGTCAATGTGACGTCCCGAATCATGGCCTGGGCGAAACACGACACTTTCGGTACGATCGCATGTGACCGATGAAACCAAATGGCTTGCTAATCAACATGGGCATCAAAATCATGCACTAAAATGATAGTAAAACATGCAAATTGAATCGAAATATAATATGAAAATATATATGGCGGAAGTATCTGAAAACATGTTAAGTCTGAAAATAATAATACTGACATGCTAAACTAGTCTAGTCTATGAAACCTCTGACACATGAGTTGACTGCAAAACTATTTACCTTTATCATAAAAACATAATTATGAAAATAATAGACTGACACCTCGAATGAAATGAGGCTCACCAAATAGCTGATGTAGGTGAAGTCCTAGCGTGTAGCAAACTCATGTACCGTGAAGTGCAGGCCCATGTAAAGGGATATTAGTACATTTGAATCGCTCCTAGCAAACGAACTAGTCGATTTCTGACGAAGAACGCTCCAAACCCTAGTTTGAATCGCTTGCGAAGGATTACTTGTTAATCCTATGTTTTTGTTTAAGAATCATGTATTTAGCACTAGGATTGATTAAGAATTGTAGAGATGTTCTTACCTTGATGAGGGAGGTTGAGAGGAGAGAAAAATGCTCTTGAGAGGGTTTTCTACGAGATTGAACGAGTTGGTGAATGATTTTTCAGACTAAGTGTTATATTTAAAAGATGGGCATTTTGGACCCCCTATCTCGCTGAGCGAGCTCCAAAGCAAGGGCGACCTCGCTTTGGGCCTCGCTCAGCGAGATCTATGGCGAGGTCCTACCTAGCTTTTCGCTTCAGCAAGCTCACCTGTCCAAAATGTACTTAGCCAAAATTCTGAAATTTTCATTTTTGGGAACACTTCGCTGAGCGAGGTCCATAGCATAGCCCTATCTCGCTTTGAGCTGAGCTCAGCGAGCTACTGGGTCCATTTTACACAGTCAAAAATTCATATTTTTCGACGGTACTGATATTGTCTCGGTAAAATGGCCATAACTCCTAGAACAGAGCTCCGTTGGAGCTCCACCATATGTGAATGGAAAAGTATTTCAAAGGGATACAACTTTTGAAGTTTTCCCAAATTCCGTATAGAATTTTTCAAATAATCGCTTGAAGTGAGGTCTTGTGCCAATTCACTTGAAAACATGGCCCGTAGAGTAGCTTCCAACTATACTTTATCCTAAACTCTTCTTATAACTTGATTAGTTTTCCAAACACCTCCTAAACTCCTCATCTTGATTCCGTTACGTTCCGATCATACGGGTCAAACCTTAGCCCAAAGGTACCAGGTTACAGTCAATCACCATACTGATTAGCTAGCCTATGAGTGGCCTTTCTGCTGTATATATTCAATTTAATGACAAGTAGAAAGATAAGTGACAGTATGACAATGGAATAGCACTGCAGCAATTTTACAATCTTAGTACCACTTCCTAAACCTCCACATATGGAGATCTCATATATTTTGGATCAAGTTATAGTCTGAAGATAGGAAGCACTTGGAATTGGAAATTTATGGTCATATAAATCTTTTTATTTTCTCAGGGATAACGCTTACAACAAAAGATGTGTACCTAGACATAGATAATACTAACATGGTACAAATCTTCTTTAGCAATTTGATTTTGAGGAATATTTTGCTCTAAGTTCAAAGAAAAGGTAGTGCCTGCTGTCCTTGAACTATGGCCTTTTAAGTCTGAACAAATCTAGGAAGCACTTGGCCTCTCTCACGTTACTTGTCGATAACATTTTATGTATCCCAATATGGTGCGTACTATAAATCCTTGTCAATGGAAGTATATGTCAAGGTTCTGTTTCTATCCTAGTGGTCCAGGCATAAATAAGATCCAGGTCATCTCTTCTCAAAAATTCAATAGTGATTAATGCTTTGTTCCAAGTTTCAAAATAAGGTAGGGCCTATTGTTCTTGAACTAATAGTGCAAAGTTATTAATATTTGTAAGGCAAAAGCATGTGATACTTCAGTGACATTGTCTTCTGCTGGTGCCCACAATTTCCTATTCAACACATATCAGCGGTGCTGAATGAGTTGGCATTGCCTATATAAACATATTCAAAGAGGTATCTACCACCACAGCTCCCAGCAAACTTCAAAGTATTCAAAGCTTTCTCTGTTTTTGAGTTCCTTAATAATTCTCTTTCTTTTCTCATCTATACTAAAAAATAAAAGATCATGTCTATTTTTCGTATGATCAAAAAGTCTTCCGCAACTAGAGATATTCCCAAGGGCCATTTTGCTGTGTATGTTGGGAAAACGCAGAAAAAGAGATTTGTGATCCCCATATCATTCTTGAGCGAACCATTATTTCAAGACTTGCTTAGTCAAGTTGAGGAAGAATTCGGCTTCGACCATCCAATGGGTGGGGTGACAATTCCCTGCTGTGAGGATGTGTTCATTGATCTCACATCTCGTTTGCGGAAGTGAGAAGGAAACCAGTCCCCATTTTTTTGCTTACACGATTTTATATAGTTGTAAATCAAGATCTCCACGGTGTACAGTTCAGAGTTAGAAGATACACTAGGTAGACTAAGGTCACATTTTTTCTACTTCAATAGAAATTGAAGTAATGAACCTTTTTACTTGTATGGTTCCATTCTATTCCATACATTGATGTAATCAATTCATTGCAATAGAAAAGTTTTGCTCAACTCTCATGGTTTGTTAATCAGAATGAGCTATAATCTAGTCTTCTAAAGTGGAATAACTCATTAAATTGGTGATATTATGGTCAGTACCATATTTGTAAAGTGATAATTACACTCTGTGGTTTCAAATGAAGTTAGCTGCACTCGGTAGTGGCCATCATACGGCGAGGTATAATGCAACATGTACTAGATCTGCAGCAATGTGGTAGTACTGAGTGCAGCTGAATGCAATAGAAAATGGATGTGAATTAGTTAATTCTTAATAAGATATAATATCTGTACTTTTCTTGAATATTACTCAAATTCTGGCAATAATAAGGTTTTGACTGACTCATAATTTAACGGAGATCTGCAAAACATAGACACAGACATGTTGGTAGCCAGTAAACATTTTCTGTTCTCTACTATTTGGTAACATTTTTCAAAATCCATTGGAATAACTCGGGTTATTCTAATCCGTAAAGTTGATCCTACAAGTTATCAGATATTGCATTAATTTTTTTCTAATTGCAGACCAAGTGGTCCTGACCTGAATCATAACAAAACAATTACCTGTTATTATCAATTTGATCTCTACAGATCCTCAGCTCTCTATCTTGTCATAAAAAACACTGGGGCTGCTGATATTCTAGAGCAATGGCTAAATCACATATATATTTGACAAAGAGTTGGGCAGCAACCCATGTGTGCGATTGTCAATGAACAGTGCACCAAATGCCTCTCCACCAGCTAAATAAAGAGCAGCCCGCTCCCGCTATGCGCGTCCGGGAAGGGCCAAACACAAGGGTCTATTGCACGCAGCCTTACCTCACATTTCTGCAAGAGGTTGTTTCCACGGCTTGAACTCATGACTCTTGATCACATGACAACCTCTCCACCAGCTAAATCTTACATATTATTGACTTTTTTTGGACACATAGTTTGCATCTGGGGTATGTTTTATTCCTAGAAATCATCATAAGGCACCAGCAACATTTATGGATTTGATCTGAGAGATCCTTTGTTCCCTGTATGATAAAAAGGGTAAGACCTAGTGTTCTTGAACTTATATGATATCATTGTCTTTAACTGATGCCCTACCCAAATGGCTCTTCACCACAAATCATGAGATTTTATGACTTTCATTTGCTTATATAAACATGTTTTGAGTAGTTGCCACCACCACAGCTCTCCACTAAACTAGAAAACTACTCAAAGCTTTCAGAATCTTTAGTAGTTCTTCTCTTCATCATTTGCTCATCTTAAATAAAAGATCATGGCTATTCGTGTTCCTCGTATTATCAAGAAGTCCTCGACATCTCTGGATGTTCCCAAGGGCCATTTTGCTGTATATGTTGGACAGGGGCAGAAGAAGAGATTTGTGATTCCGATATCATTCTTGAGCCAGCCTTCATTTCAAGACTTGCTCGGTCAAGCGGAAGAAGAATTCGGCTTTGATCATCCAATGGGTGGTGTCACAATTCCCTGCCGTGAGGACATCTTCATTGGCATCACTTTTCAGTTTAGAATTTAAGGATATAGTTGAGATCATTTTTCTTTTTTGAGACCACACAATTTTGTATGCCAAAGTAGGAGATCCGTCATGTACAGTTGATTAGTTAGAAGCTAAGTGAGGCTTAGCACCAGAAAAAGCTTGGTGCCTTTTGACTAAAAAGTTTAATACAAAGAACACAGATATAATACTATTTGGATATTATTTGCAAATCAATATTCGTTGTACGATTTATTGTTTTCACTCACAAAGCTTCAGTTTTTTTCCAAGTGAAATCCACTTCTAAACACAATTTGAACTTCCAAATACTCTTTTTTCAACTTCTAACTTCATACTCGTTTTTCCAACTTCAACTAGATATTGTCCAACTTCAAGGAAATATTTCAGTATTACTAAACTTTAGTATTTGCAAACACTAGTTTGGCAATGAGTATCTGTAAATACTTAACTCCAGTATGTGAACTTTAACTGGAATATTGAAATGCTGGTTTCGAATTTACAAATCTTTAACTTTCACAAACAATTTTATGCAAACACGCTATATCCGAGAGAAATCTATCTTGATGTGTTGAACAATTCAGCTTTTCCACTTGGCTAAGATGCAAATATTGCCTGATTTGTGGAATATATTTGGATATTTTGCTTTTTCGAATTTCTCGTAGGTACCAGGTGAATGATGTTGTGAAATAGTTTAATAATTCAATCCAATACCTTACGATAAGGAGTGTGAGCATGGGTGTACTATTTGTTCGCTGTAATACCAAATTAATACATTTATTCTAAAATCATTAAGACAATGGACAGCTTAATGGTCTGCAGTATTTCAGGAAAGCAGAGTAACAGCTGCAATAGGATTAGACCCAATGAAGAGTTCGTCATCTCCAAAATCATTTGGAAAATAAATTATTAACCGTAATAAGTGAATAAATTTGGCGTAAACTTGAAGGGAAGTAAATATTTGGTTTTAGGTTCCTATTTGAAAAAGTGCTGTTCAGTCAACTCATTATTCTCTTTATATAATCTGATCAATTCAAGGTGCTCTATGTCAGTTGATTTTCTTGACAAATTTAAGCCTTCTTGTGGAGTAGTATCCCGTCATTATCAAATTGCTCACCACACTAGAGATAAGCTTCTATATTCTTCAGAAATTTCTTCTCTTGATTGTTTCCTACAAAATGAGTGCTGAGGATTACACACAAGTAGACACTGGTTGGTGTTGTTCGTCTTTGACCAGAAAACATTGCAGTCCCTGCGACCTTCTTATCGATCAATGAGACTGGAAAAATATTATAACATTATCCATTTCTATATAGTTCCAATAATAATCATCCTAATTTGACAATTTTATAAGTACTCTCTAAGTTCTTAACTGCAATACCAATTGGAACCATAGCAATCTAGTTTTTTTTTTGTCATAAGAACCAACTTGTATCTGAACCATCAGTTTAACACTATGGACGATCGGATTTTGTCTAAAGTTCTCAGGATATGCCCTCATAGATTCACATTTCCTGATCAATCATTGGAATGGTGACTACAACTTGTTGATTCAACATCAAGAAATGGCTCCAGGTGGTCCCTAAATGTACTATTTTCAAGAAGATGAGGTTTCATGAATCTGTTGTTTGGTGTGTATAGTATATCAGTGGGACCTTCTCGTTTAGACATAGTTTCAAAGTCTAAATAGTATGAGAATTAGTTGGAAGGCATAACCATGTGATACTTCAGGTGCTATTGTCTCTAAACAGTGCTGCACCAAAACTCAACCACCCAAGTAATCTTTAACTGGTGCCAACATAATGCCTATCAATGCATATCAGTAGGCTTTTACAACTTGTCATTGTCCTATATAAGCACATACAAAGAAAGGTTTACCATAACAACTCTCACCAAAACTTGAAATCATACAAAGCTTTCCTCTGCTTTCAAAGTCCTTACAAGTTCTTCCCTTCTTTATTTGCTCATTTATATTGAACTAAACGACCATGGCTATCCGTATGCCTCGTATAATCAAGAAGTCTTCTACAGCTGGAGACGTTCCGAAAGGCCATTTTGCTGTTTATGTTGGGGAGAAGCAAAAGAAGAGATTTGTAATCCCCATATCATTCTTGAGCCAGCCGCTATTTCAAGACTTGCTTAGTCAAGCTGAGGAAGAATTTGGCTTTGATCATCCAATGGGCGGTGTCACAATTCCCTGTAGCGAGGATGTGTTCGTTGATCTTACTTCTCGCTTGAATAGGATATGAGGCTTTTCCTATCACAGTTTTGTAAAGAACTAACCTGGATTTCCAGTTTGTACATTATAGTAATTAGGAATGACACATTATTTACACCATATCTTTGAAAAGAAGATAGAAGGGGGCTACTGTCAGCTGCAACTGTAGATTCCTATTTTGAATGTAATTTTCAGTAGTTTAGAAAATGAAATCTGTTCAGACTCATTCTTTATCCAATTTTGTTTATTAGTATTCTTGTTAAACAAAGTTCTTTACATGACTCTGCTCTCTCCATAACATGGGAATTGGAGCTTCTAAAGTGCTATAGTGTGTGGTAATCATATGATATTATACTAAAAGTGGAAAGCTCCTACTTTCAAAGTTAGATTACCATTTTACCCCTACAGTAAATCAATATTTAATTAAATAATTAGTATTCCCTCCGTCCCAATTTAAGTGTTTTAATTTGACTTGACACGAAGTTTAAGAAATAAAGTGAGACTTTTGAATATTGTACTCTTACATTAAAGATGTGCGTGTCTTTTAAGTCTTGTGTTCTTAAACTTGTCTTGAAATTGAAAAACTTACTAAATATAGAAAGATAAACTCTTTTTGAGACAGATCAAAAAGAAAAGTAAGACACTTAAATTGAGGTAAGTTTATTTTTTGAAGAAGGTAAATGGTAACTTAATTTAATGGACATGTTAGTGCTGTTGCCTGCTGAACTTCTAATCCATCATTTGTTTAATTACATGGTATAAGAGTCAGACTCATTCCAATTCTTTGTTCACTGATGTTGGACCTCCAAATTATATTGTTCACGCTCCAGTTAACGAGGTCTGGGCGTGCGGGGACTGTTAAGTGTCCCACATCGAAAATGAAAATTATATTGTCCACCCTCCAGTTAACGAGGTCCTGTTAAGTGTCCCACATCAATGAAAATTATATTGTCCACGCCTCGTTAACTTGAGCAATGTCCCACATCGGAAATGGAATGAGAACATAGATTCCTTATATGGACTTGGACAATCCTCACCTCCATGTGTCATATCTTTACAATAATCATCCTAATTTGACCAAGCGCCACTTGGTGAACCATAAGACTAGTTTTTATTTTGGGTCATGAGTACCAACTTGTATCCTGAGCCATTGCTTTAGCACTATGGATGATCAAATTTTCTGTAACATACTCGGGATATGTCCCTCATAGATTCGGATTTCATGATTCAACCATTGGAGTGGTGACTACAACTTGTTGATTAATAACATCAAGAAATGGCTCAAGGTTGTCCCTAACGGTACCATTCTCAAGAAGATGAGGTTTCCATCTGTTCGGTTGTTGTGAAAATCAGTGGGACCTTCTGTTTTTAGACTAGTCTCAATGTACAAATATTATGACAATGAGTTGGAAGGCAAAACCATGTGATACTTCAGGTGCTATTGTCTTTAGCTGGTGCCCACAGACCTATTCAGTGCACATCAGTAGGCTTCGACAACTTGTCATTGGCCTATATAAACACATACAAATAAGGATTTACCATAACAGCTCTCAGCAAAATTTGAAACCATACAAAGCTTTTCTCTGCTTTCAGGGTCCTCACTAATTCTTCCCTTCCTTATTTTCTAATCTATATTGAACTTAACGACCATGGCTATCCGTATGACTCGTATAATCAAGAAGTCTTCTACAACTGGAGATGTCCCAAAGGGCCATTTTGCTGTTTATGTTGGGGAGAAGCAAAAGAAGAGATTTGTGATCCCAATATCATTCTTGAGTCGACCGGAATTTCAAGTCTTGCTTAGTCAAGCTGAAGAGGAGTTTGGCTTTGATCATCCAATGGGTGGTCTCAAAATTCCCTGCAGCGAGGATGTATTCATTGATCTTCTCGCTTGAATAGAATCTGAGGCTTTTGTAAAGAACTAACCTTTCTAGTTTGTACATTTGAAGAGTTAGGAAAGATACATCATTAGAACCATACCACTGAAAATCAGATAGAGGGGCTACTGTCAGTTGCAACAGTAGATCCCAATTTCAGATGTAATTTTCAGTAGTTGATGTCAAAGAGACAAACAACACATTCTTTAGCAAATGAAATTTGTTTAGAAGCATTCTGTAGCCAATTAATATATCAGTATTCTTTGTTGAACAAATTTCTTTACATGAATTCATTTTCTTCATAAAAGTTCATATTAATTTAACACAAATTTCCTTCTCTGCTCTTCATAAAACAAATTTCTAGCTTTGCTTATTAGAATTTCTCTTGGTCAGCTGAAAAACTGAGGGTAATTCTGATCAGCGAGTTGATTATTCATCAGATTAAAGGACTTATGGCATAAAAGAAAAGGGCAGCCCAACGTACAAAGTATCTCGTGTTAGCGGGAGTCAGGGAATGTAGATAACCTGCCCTAATGCAAACATTAGTGGTTGCTTGTATTTATTAAAGTCAACTTATTTCTAAAAGCATCTATTAGTACCACTGTATTTACTCTATGGTTCACTAAAATAATGGATATCTAGAAGTAACTAATGTTGCGTGTTAGTAAGTTATTGAATCCAAACCCATAACTATATTGTGTTTTAAATACTTCAACAAAATATAGTGCCATGGAAGCTTTTTCTCCAAAGTCTACCTCATAATAAAAATTCTCCAACTAGTCAAATTAGTAAGTCAGAATGTGCAAGAATTTGTAGTCAATTGTCGGGTGACTAAGTCGACTAACACTTAATTTATGCAGAAAGTAACTTGCGTAAAGTAAATGACGCACAATATTTTATACTTGTTCAGATCCAATGTGGATCCTAGTCCAGTCCCCTTGGGTTGCAAGAGTGTTCTCTTAAGCTCATTTTTGGGAACACTTCGCTGAGCGAGGTCCATAGCATAGCCCTATCTCGCTTTGAGCTGAGCTCAGCGAGCTACTGGGTCCATTTTACACAGTCAAAAATTCATATTTTTCGGCCAGTGCGATATTGTCTCGGTAAAATGGCCATAACTCCTAGAACAGAGCTCCGTTGGAGCTCCACCATATGTGAATGGAAAAGTATTTCAAAGGGATACAACTTTTGAAGTTTTCCCAAATTCCGTATAGAATTTTTCAAATAATCGCTTGAAGTGAGGTCTTGTGCCAATTCACTTGAAAACATGGCCCGTAGAGTAGCTTCCAACTATACTTTATCCTAAACTCTTCTTATAACTTGATTAGTTTTCCAAACACCTCCTAAACTCCTCATCTTGATTCCGTTACGTTCCGATCATACGGGTCAAACCTTAGCCCAAAGGTACCAGGTTACAGTCAATCACCATACTGATTAGCTAGCCTATGAGTGGCCTTTCTGCTGTATATATTCAATTTAATGACAAGTAGAAAGATAAGTGACAGTATGACAATGGAATAGCACTGCAGCAATTTTACAATCTTAGTACCACTTCCTAAACCTCCACATATGGAGATCTCATATATTTTGGATCAAGTTATAGTCTGAAGATAGGAAGCACTTGGAATTGGAAATTTATGGTCATATAAATCTTTTTATTTTCTCAGGGATAACGCTTACAACAAAAGATGTGTACCTAGACATAGATAATACTAACATGGTACAAATCTTCTTTAGCAATTTGATTTTGAGGGATATTTTGCTCTAAGTTCAAAGAAAAGGTAGTGCCTGCTGTCCTTGAACTATGGCTTTTTAAGTCTGAACAAATCTAGGAAGCACTTGGCCTCTCTCACGTTACTTGTCGATAACATTTTATGTATCCCAATATGGTGCGTACTATAAATCCTTGTCAATGGAAGTATATGTCAAGGTTCTGTTTCTATCCTAGTGGTCCAGGCATAAATAAGATCCAGGTCATCTCTTCTCAAAAATTCAATAGTGATTAATGCTTTGTTCCAAGTTTCAAAATAAGGTAGGGCCTATTGTTCTTGAACTAATAGTGCAAAGTTATTAATATTTGTAAGGCAAAAGCATGTGATACTTCAGTGACATTGTCTTCTGCTGGTGCCCACAATTTCCTATTCAACACATATCAGCGGTGCTGAATGAGTTGGCATTGCCTATATAAACATATTCAAAGAGGTATCTACTGAAAGTATATATGTCCTAGAAACAATCATTTTAGGAGCACATGTACTTGAACATTCATATTATTAATAAGATTAATATATACTTGGCATTTGCAATTATTGAATTATTATTTGATTGTTTATATTATTCATTAATGTGCATCCCTTGAACTTACATTGTCATTAATAGTGTGAGATATTAATGATAGAGTGTAGTTCTTAAAATAGCCTAGACTAATGATCATTGAGAATGGGATATCAATGATATGTTATAAGTCGACGTGTATTGCATCACATTCTTAGAGAATGTAGTATATCTCACTTACTGCAAGCAATAGTTGCTAGTGATGGACACATGGATACTCTTAGAGGAGTATTGGCATACCCTGCTGATAAACTATTTGTTATACATGTCTAAAGTATTATCAGCATGTGGTCTGCATCACATTCTTAGAGAATGTAGTATATCTCACTTACTGCAAGCAATAGTTGCTAGTGATGGACACATGGATACTCTTAGAGGAGTATTGGTATACCCGCCGATAAACTATTTGTTATACATGTCAGAGTATTATCGTGTGGAAGATAGAGGTCCTTAGACTTGAGGTCAATATCGCTTGTTTACGAGTCATGCACTTTGATCACGCCCTAAGCTCAAATGCCTTATAGGTTGAGACGCGGCTTGTATTGGGTGCGTTACGGTAGATTGAAGGTGGTGGTTGAGCGAGAATAGGATTCATTCCTCGATTGGAATTTCGGCAGAACACTCACCGGAGATGTTAGGTCGACCAAGTCATTGGCGACGCAAGAGACATATCTAGGATATGGTGCAGTTGTCGACTAATATAGATGAGATAAAGTGATCGCCGTTTGGATAGACACTGCAAATCTTAAGCTTGATCGAGTGTGTCGCGAATGAAAGGAATTTATCATCTCACATGAGGTTTGTTTACTTGAGTCTTGTAAACGTGATTTCACATATCGGGTCAACACGCCACAGGAGTTCGTGTGAACCTCGATTTGGTCAGTCTTGCGTGTGAAGGCCTAAAGGGTCACACTAAGTCGATTGTCTTTTCGGTCTAAGGGTATATTGAGAGAATGTAAAATATCGGATTTTGAATCAAGATATTTTATTTTATAATAAATTATGGGATAATTTTCATTTGATGAAAATTAATTAATTAAGTTAAAATTAAGTCTTGGATTTAATTAAAACTAAAACGTGCAGAAAATAAATAAAGGAACCGCATAACAGTGGGGCCCAGATCGCCCATCGCAATTGGATTTGGGGTCGTTTTGAAGCCCGATCCAAATCTGATTTGATTTAGGGTTTTATCCACTTTATATTTGACACTTAACCCATAATTTCATGAACTCATTTTTTCCACTTTCTGAACTCAAAGTTCAGGAAATAAAATTCTCTCAAACATTTGTCAAGATTTCCTAGCTTTCTTGGGCAAAAGAATATACCGAAGCAAGGCTTGCACCCGAATTGACAATCGCGTGCGCACGTTTTAGTAGAGACTGCATTAAAAGCATAAAGCGTAAGTTTTCATGTTTTTGATTTGATTTATCGCATAATGATACCAGGCGATCTTTGTTGGAGCATGTAAGTAAACAAAATTTTTAACTTCCGCTGTGCCTTACTTGTGTGTTTTAGATCCTACAAATCCTACAGCCGTATCGGGGCGAGTTGGTTTAATGATTATACGATAATCTTTAATAACAATATGTGGGAAATTAATTGTTTTGATTTAGAATTGATTTTCGGAATTTTAAAAAAAAAAAAAAAAAAAAAATCGATCGCTCACGATTTATTCACGATGCCATCGCAATCTGACGTTAAGCGTCGCTGATCGCGGTTCGGCGTGAACAAATGTAGATTTAAAAAAAAAAAAAAATTGGGTGCGATGAACAAGAAAGCCTGTTCATGGCGAACGATGGCAAGTGGTTACTGTTCACGACGTGAACAGTAAAAAAAAAAAATTTTTTTTTGGTCGCCGGAAACCGCCGACGGCGGGACGGTTTCCGGCCACCACGGGCGACGAAATCAGAAAGTAATAATACCACCGTGTTCGTCTCGACGAGAGGAATCTAATGGTGGTAGTGTTACATGGCAACGATGACCGGAAAAGGAACACCACCGACGGTTTTAGAATCCGCCGGCGGCGTCCCAGATTCCGGCCACCGTGGGCCACCAAATCGGTGGTGAAAACCACCGGTGAGTTCGTCCCGACGTGTGCCATCGCTTGGTGTGTTTTAATTCCGTCAATTTCGCCCCGAAATCTGAATCCCAAATTTGATTTGGAGTTGGATTTGATTTTGAAAATTTGAAATAGTGTAAGGACCTTTTTGCAATTAAAATTAGGGTTTTTAAATTGTAGATTGGTCCTTTAACAAATCTGAAAATATTTTAAGTTCTGAAAATTACAAATTAGTCCCTGAGATATTTTCTGAAATTTTAAAAGTTTTAAAATCAGCAGATTCAGTCCCTGGGTCAATCTGTAAATTTCAGAAAAGCAGATTTGGTCCTTGGGTAAATCTGTAAATATTTTAAGGTTCTGAAAATTGCAGAAATACCCTTAAAACTTAAATTTTAATTTCTGAATTGTTAAGGGACTGTTTGGATGAGCAGAAAATTTCGAAAATTGAAAATTGAGTTTAAATTTTGAATTTAAATATTTCCTAAATTGAAACAAAATTAATTAACCCACAATTATTGTTATTTAGCATATTATTTGATAATGTGCACAAATTAATTGTTTCTCTTAATTGTTTAATTGATTGTCATTTAAATAATTAGAATAGAGTCCGCAATTATTATGCAGGTAGCGCGCCAGAATTGTTTACTTTCAATGATCGCTATAATTGTGCAGGTAGAGCGCCGAGATATGATTAAAACCATCTTATATCATGTCTATTGGGTTTGATGGTTTCCCATCTAAATGTGTTTAGAAATTGCATGATAGGATTTCATATGATATATGATATAATAGTTGATCTTGGTCATAACCCTGAATTAAAATGTTCCCCAAATTTAATACAAGTCTCATTTAAAATGAGCAGTAAATCAGTTATAATTGATTGTGGTGCAAAATCCTTTTAGTGAGATGAGTATTTATGCCCAAAGATTTGCTCTAAGTCTACGAGGACTCGGACCACTTTCATAGATGCGTATAAATGTTGTAGTAGGTGATAAACCTTCGTGAGTATTTACACCCAGTGTTTGCTTGATGAAGGCTAAGCCCACTTAGATACATAATTGCGATCGCATGCGGGGTTGACTTGCTAATTGTCTTGGCGCCATGTCGGACGGTAGGGGCAGATCGAATTGTTTAGAACATTCGGTCAACGAGTTGCAAATTGTTTGCAATTGGTTTAGAGACCTACCAAATCATGTTGTTGAAGTTATCGCCTCGTGAACGCGGAGACAATATGAGTTTGGATCTTGGCCCATTATGACCATATTTGATATGAGTCCGTATTCTTTATGGGGCAAAAGAGTATGTTAAAATAGTGAGCTAATTAAACTAAAGACCGTGTTAGTTAGTTAATGAATGTGTTCAATAGAAATTATATTAGAGTATTAATTTCAAGTCTATCTTTCTTGATATAAAATGTCGAATCATTACTTAAAATATTGGTTGAAACAAACAAGTTATTTGGAGCAAACTTTCCGATCGTTAAAGAAATCGCGATTAGTGTTAAAACTAGAAAGAATTGGTATGTGTTAGACAACATTCCCATTGTCCTGCTGATGATCCTGCTGAGTGCATTGTTTGACAAGATGGCTTATCAAAAGCATCTAGACAATGCACCCCTGGCACAATGTATAATGTTGTCTTCCATGACTGTAGAGTTACATAGGCAACATGAAAACATGGATTCCAACGAGATGCTAGAACATTTGAAGAGTCTTTATGAATCACAGTCTCAGACAATGGTGTATGAACTGTTGAGAGACCTTTTTAAGTGTAAGGTGAGCGAAGGGGTCGATGTCGATTGAATGTTACGAAGATGATTGGGTTAATAGAGAGGTTGGCTTGATTGGAGCAAGGCGCCTATAAATGTCTCTGTCGACCTAATCCTAAATTCATTTCATAGTCCATTTGAGAATTTCATTGTGAACTTTAACATGAATGGAGCCAGGTGAATCTTCCGTAACTTCACAACATCTGAAGATTTATGAAGGGGATTGCAACGATCCAATAGGACACAAGGCACTAGTGCTTACGGACTCTTTGGGCGAGGTATGTTTGTCATTGAAATAAATATATCAGAACTAACTCTCACCGCTGGGTATTAGATACCGCGTGGCTCTCACATTTGTAATAATGAGAAGGGCTAATTGTGTGAAAGGTTGGACCTTGGGAAGTAGATCTCTGCGTTGCAATGGAGCTAGAGTTGATGCGAGCAGCGTGGGGACTTATAGACTAGATTTACCTTCAGCTTTTGTTTAGAACTTAATAATTGTTATTTTGTCCCGTCTTTGACAAGAAATATTATTTCTATCCCTATGTTAGACATTGAGGGTTTTCTCACATATTACCAATGGAAACTATGTTTTGTCTTATAAAGGTTTTATTTGTGAAATGCTCCGCATGGATGGATTGTATGTTCTAAATCAGAGCCATGAAATTTTCAATATACAAAATAAAAGAGCTAAAATAAGTAATCAAAGAAATCCCACCTACTTATGGCATTGGACTTGGTCACATCAATGAATCAAGGATAGCAAGATTGAGGAAATTAGATTACTTAGAACCATTTGACTTAGAGTCATATGGTGATTGCGAATCTTGCTTAAGAGGAAAGATGACAACCAAATCACTTTCTGGGAAAAGTGCGTGCCAAAGAGGTGCTTGAGTTAGTCCATACCGATGTATGTGGGCCTTTTCCAACTCAAGCTAAGGAGGCTTTCTTTATTTCATCACTTTTACGGGACGATTTCTCGAGTTTTGGGCATGTGTATCTTATGAGCATAAGTCAAGCTTTTGAGAAATTCATGGAGTACAAGTCGTAAGTAGAAGCAACTTGAAACAAGTATTAAAACTCTTGATCGGATCGAGGAGGTGAGTACTTAAGTAAAGAATTTCTAGATTATTTGAAGCTTCATGGAGTCCATTCGAATGGACACCTCGAACGCCACAAATGAATGGTGTTCTTTGAGAGGAGAAATCGTACCTTATTAGATATGGTTAGATCCATGATGATCTTCTCACTCTACCAACATACCTATGGGGATATGCATTGCAAAGCTCAATCTACATTTTGAATAGAGTTCCATCAAAGTCGGTTGAAAACTCCATATGAGATATGGAATGGCAAAGCGACACTTAAACACATGCGACCACAGGGTGCCACTGCGTATGTAAAGAAGTTGCTCATTGACAAATTGGAATCTAAAGTGAGAAGTATTATTTTGTAGGGTATCCTAAGGAAAGCAGAGGGTACTACTTCTATCTTCCCGAGGAACATAAAGTAATTGTTTCAGAATGCAACTTTCTCAAGAAGACTATGTCTACAAAGCGAGTTGCAACAAGATAGAACTTGAAGAAATTCAAGAAGTACAAAATAATGTAGAGAATGACCTCTTGTCAAATAACCTAGACAAGGATTCAGTGGGAGTATTTGATGATGATTGGGTACTTAGAGTACGCCCTTCAGCCAGTGGGAGTGTTGTGAGGATCTGCGAAATGCAAGACCCTCATGCACAACCAATGACAGATGACACAATAGTTGTGCATCATCCTATTCAAAATGATATTCCTGAAAGTTCTCAAGGTGGTGGATTGTCCAACACACAAACATCTTCTCAAAATCAAAATACGTGACATGAACGCAGAATGTTCAACTCAGAGATCACTAGGACTCATCGTGCACCTGAAAGACTTAATCTCCTTGTTGAAACACATAATGAGATAGATATTCCTGATGATGATGAGCCTACTACCTACAACGAAGCAATGTTAGACATTGATTCACAGAGATGGCAAGAAGCCATGAAATCCGAAATGGAGTCTATGTACATAAACCAAGTATGGAACTTGGTTGACTTGCCAACAGGGGTTAGACCCATAGGATGCAAATGGGTCTTCAAGAAGAAGATTGATGCATATGGCAAAATACAGACTTATAAAGCAAGATTGGTGGCTAAAGGTTATAATCAACGGCCTGGGGTCGATTATGATGAAACTTTTACTTTGTTGCAGATTAAGTCCATTCGGATTTTGCTTGCTATAGTGCATACTATGATTATCATATTTGGCAAATGGATGTTAAACCGCTTCTCAATGGTAATCTAATCGAGGAGGTGTATATGATACACCGGAGGGTTTTACATCTAAGACTCAACCCAAAGCGATGCAACTACAAAAGTCCATTTATGGACTCAAGCAAGCCTCGAGGAGTTGGAACATTTGTTTTGACAAAGCAATCAAATCGTTTGACTTTGTTAGAAGCGAGGAAGATCCGTGCGTTTATAAGTAAACGCACAAATGAAGCATTGTCTTCATTGTTATATATGTAGATGACATATTGATAATGGGAGACAATAAAACTCTCTGCAATCACCAAAGAATGGTTATCCGAACCTTCATGATGAAGGACTTGGGTGAAGCTCGCTACATTCTTGGAATTAGAATCTCAGAGATAGACCTAATAGATTGTTGGTAAATCACAGTCAGTATACATAGACAAAGTGCTAAAACATTTCTCTATGGAAAATTCCAAGAAAGGGAATCTTCCTATGGGTCAAGGCATCAAGTTGTCAAGGAAGGATTGTCCTTCCACAGTTGCAGAACTTGAGCGCATGAAGAGAGTCCCATATGCTTCAGCTATAGGATCAATCATGTATGCCATGACCTGTACAAGGCCAGATGTGGCCTATGCACTTAGCATGACTTGCAAATTCCAGCAGAATCCTGGGGAGGAACACTGGAAAGCAGTCAAGAGTATTCTTAAGTATCTTAGACGAACTAAAGAATACTTCTTAGTCTATGGCGGACAAGAAGAGCTAGTAGCTACTGGGTACACTGATGCTAGCTTCCAGACAGATCTTGATGACTTCAAGTCTCAGTCTGGTTATGCCTTCATTTTAAATGGTGGAGTAGTTAGTTGGAAGAGTTCCAAGCAAGCTACAACTGCCGATTCGACAACAGAAATCGAGTACATTGCATAATCGAAAGCTTATAAAGAAGCTGTTACGATATCTGAGTTCTTAAAAGGAACTAAGGGTTGTTCCAAGTGTCAGATATGTGCAATAACGATTTATTGTGACAACACTGGTGCGATTGCGCAAGCTAAGGAACCAAGATCAACAAACAGAAACAAGCATGTACCAAGAAAATACCACATACTTAGAGGGTGGTAGAGGCGAAGAAATAAAGATAGACTATATTCCCGAAAATAATCTAGCAGACCCGTTTACTAAACCATTAAGCTTGGTCAAGCATAATGGTCATTTCAAAATATGGGCATTAGATACATTCGTGATTGGCTCTAGGCCAGTGGGAGATTGAAAGTATATATGTCTAAACAATCATTTTAGAGCACGTGTACTTGAACACATTCATATTATTAATAAGATTAATATATACTTGGCATTTGCAATTATTGAATTATTGTTTGATTGTTTATATTATTCATTAATGTCATCCTCGAACTTACATTGTCATTAATAGTGTGAGATATTAATGATAGAGTGTAGTTCTTAAAATAGCCTAGACTAATGATCATCGAGAATGGGATATCAATGATATGTTATAAGTCGACATGTGGTGCGTCACATTCTTAGAGAATGTAGTATATCTCACTTCTTCGCAAGCAATAGTTGCTAGTGATGGACACGTGGATACTCTTGAGGAGTATTGGCGTACCTGGCGATAAACTATTTGTTATACATGTCTAGAGTATTATCGTGTGGGAGATAGAGGTCTTAGACTTGAGGTCAATATCGCCTTGTTTACTGAGTCATGCACTTTGATCATGTCTAAGCTCAAATGCCTTATAGGTTGAGACGCGGCTTGTATTGGGTGCATTCTGAAGTAGATTGAAGGTGGTGGTTGAGCGAGAATAGGATTCATTCCTCGATTGGAATTTGAGAGAACACCAAACCGGAGATGTTAGGTCGACGAGTCATTGGCGATCGCAGAGACATATCTAGGATATGGTCTAGTTGTCGACTAATATAGATGAGATAAAGTGATCAAGCCATTTGGATAGACACTTGGCAAATCTTAAGCTTGATCGAGTGTGTCGCGAATGAAAGGAATTTATCATCTCACATAGAGGTTTGTTTACTTGAGTCTTGTAAACGTACTTCACATATTGGGTCCGCCGCGCGCCGTCTGGAGTTCCGTGTGAACCTTGATTTGGTCAGTCTTGATGTGTGAAGGCCTAAAGGTCACACTAAGTCGATTGTCTTTTGGTAAGTGGTATATTGAGAGAATGTAAAATATCGGATTTTGAATCAAGATATTTTATTTTATAATAAATTATGGGATAATTTTCATTTGATGAAAATTAATTAATTAAGTTAAAATTAAGTCTTGGATTTAATTAAAACTAAAACGTGCAGAAAATAAATAAAGGAACCGCATAACAGTGGGCGGTTCGCCCATCGCAATTTGAATTTGGGTCGGGTTTTGGCTTTGATCCAAATCGATTAGGTTTAGGGTTTCTCACTATATATTTGGCACTTAACCCATAATTTCGATAGAACTCATTTTTTCCACTTTCGAACTTAGAGTTCAGAAATAAATTCTCTCAAACCTCGCCAAGATTTCCTAGCTTTCTTGGGCAAAGGAATATCTTGAAGCAAGGCTTGCACGGATTGACAATCGCGTGCGCACCTTTTAGTAGAATCGCATTAAAAGCATAAAGCGTAAGTTTTCATGTTTTTTGATTTGAATTATCGCATAATCATACCAGACGATCTTTGTTGGAGCAAGTAAGTAAACAAAATTTTAAACTTCCGCTGTGTCTTACTTGTGTGTTTTACATCCAACAAATGCCTACATCTACCACCACAGCTCCCAGCAAACTTCAAAGTATTCAAAGCTTTCTCTGTTTTTGAGTTCCTTAATAATTCTCTTTCTTTTCTCATCTATACTAAAAAATAAAAGATCATGTCTATTTTTCGTATGATCAAAAGTCTTCATAACTAGAGATATTCCCAAGGGCCATTTTTTGTGTATGTTGGGAAAAGCAGAAAAAGAGATTTGTGATCCCAATATCATTATTGAGCGAAAAATTATTTCAAGTATTGATTAGTCAAGTTGAGGAAGAATTCGGCTTCGACCATCCAATGGGTGGGGTGACAATTCCTCTTTGTGAGGATGTGTTCATTGATCTCACATCTCGTTTGCGGAAGTGAGAAGGAAACCAGTCCCCATTTTTTGCTTACACGATTTTATATAGTTGTAAATCAAGATCTCCACGGTGTACAGTTCAGAGTTAGAAGATACACTAGGTAGACTAAGGTCACATTTTTCTACTTCAATAGAAATTGAAGTAATGAACCTTTTTACTTGTATGGTTCCATTCTATTCCATACATTGATGTAATCAATTCATTGCAATAGAAAAGTTTTGCTCAACTCTCATGGTTTGTTAATCAGAATGAGCTATAATCTAGTCTTCTAAAGTGGAATAACTCATTAAATTGGTGATATTATGGTCAGTACCATATTTGTAAAGTGATAATTACACTCTGTGGTTTCAAATGAAGTTAGCTGCACTCGGTAGTGGCCATCATAATGCGAGGTATAATGCAACATGTACTAGATCTGCAGCAATGTGGTAGTACTGAGTGCAGCTGAATGCAATAGAAAATGGATGTGAATTAGTTAATTCTTAATAAGATATAATATCTGTACTTTTCTTGAATATTACTCAAATTCTGGCAATAATAAGGTTTTGACTGACTCATAATTTAACGGAGATCTGCAAAACATAGACACAGACATGTTGGTAGCCAGTAAACATTTTCTGTTCTCTACTATTTGGTAACATTTTTCAAAATCCATTGGAATAACTCGGGTTATTCTAATCCGTAAAGTTGATCCTACAAGTTATCAGATATTGCATTAATTTTTTTCTAATTGCAGACCAAGTGGTCCTGACCTGAATCATAACAAAACAATTACCTGTTATTATCAATTTGATCTCTACAGATCCTCAGCTCTCTATCTTGTCATAAAAAACACTGGGGCTGCTGATATTCTAGAGCAATGGCTAAATCACATATATATTTGACAAAGAGTTGGGCAGCAACCCATGTGTGCGATTGCCAATGAACAGTGCACCAAATGCCTCTCCAACAGCTAAATAAAGAGCAGCCCGCTCCGCTATGCGCGGTCAGGGAAGGCGAACCACAAGGGTTTATTGTACGCAGTCTTACCTCAAA
Organism: Przewalskia tangutica; assembly: GCA_029844215.1. NCBI lineage: Eukaryota > Viridiplantae > Streptophyta > Magnoliopsida > Solanales > Solanaceae > Przewalskia > Przewalskia tangutica. The sequence goes on along the minus strand of CM056731.1, from coordinate 2,029,040 downwards.
TTTCTGCAAGAGATTATTTCCACGGCTTGAACTCATGACCTCATGGTCACATGACAACCTCTCCACCAGCTAAATCTTACATATTATTGACTTTTTTTTGGACACATAGTTTGCATCTGGGGTATGTTTTATTCCTAGAAATCATCATAAGGCACCAGCAACATTTATGGATTTGATCTGAGAGATCCTTTGTTCCCTGTATGATAAAAGGGTAAGACCTAGTGTTCTTGAACTTATATGATATCATTGTCTTTAACTGATGCCCTACCCAAATGGCTCTTCACCACAAATCATGAGATTTTATGACTTTCATTTGCTTATATAAACATGTTTTGAGTAGTTGCCACCACCACAGCTCTCCACTAAACTAGAAAACTACTCAAAGCTTTCAGAATCTTTAGTAGTTCTTCTCTTCATCATTTGCTCATCTTAAATAAAAGATCATGGCTATTCGTGTTCCTCGTATTATCAAGAAGTCCTCGACATCTCTGGATGTTCCCAAGGGCCATTTTGCTGTATATGTTGGACAGGGGCAGAAGAAGAGATTTGTGATTCCGATATCATTCTTGAGCCAGCCTTCATTTCAAGACTTGCTCGGTCAAGCGGAAGAAGAATTCGGCTTTGATCATCCAATGGGTGGTGTCACAATTCCCTGCCCTGAGGACATCTTCATTGGCATCACTTTTCAGTTTAGAATTTAAGGATATAGTTGAGATCATTTTTCTTTTTTGAGACCACACAATTTTGTATGCCAAAGTAGGAGATCCGTCATGTACAGTTGATTAGTTAGAAGCTAAGTGAGGCTTAGCACCAGAAAAAGCTTGGTGCCTTTTGACTAAAAAGTTTAATACAAAGAACACAGATATAATACTATTTGGATATTATTTGCAAATCAATATTCGTTTATGCGATTTATTGTTTTCACTCACAAAGCTTCAGTTTTTTTCCAAGTGAAATCCACTTCTAAACACAATTTGAACTTCCAAATACTCTTTTTTCAACTTCTAACTTCATACTCGTTTTTCCAACTTCAACTAGATATTGTCCAACTTCAAGGAAATATTTCAGTATTACTAAACTTTAGTATTTGCAAACACTAGTTTGGCAATGAGTATCTGTAAATACTTAACTCTAGTATGTGAACTTTAACTGGAATATTGAAATGCTGGTTTCGAATTTACAAATCTTTAACTTTCACAAACAATTTTATGCAAACACACTATATCCGAGAGAAATCTATCTTGAAGTGTTGAACAATTCAGCTTTTCCACTTGGCTAAGATGCAAATATTGCCTGATTTGTGGAATATATTTGGATATTTTGCTTTTTCGAATTTCTCGTAGGTACCAGGTGAATGATGTTGTGAAATAGTTTAATAATTCAATCCAATACCTTACGATAAGGAGTGTGAGATGTAGGGATTTGTTGGATGTAAAACACACAAGTAAGGCACAGCGGAAGTTTAAAATTTTGTTTACTTACTTGCTCCAACAAAGATCGTCTGGTATGATTATGCGATAATACAAATCTGCAAAGACATGAAAAACTTACAGTTTATGCTTTTAATGCAGTCTCTACTAAAAGGTGCGCACGCGATTGTCAATCCGGGTGCAAGCCTTGCTTCGGTATATCAAATGAAAATTATCCCATAATTTATTATAAAATAAAATATCTTGATTCAAAATCCGATATTTTACATTCTCTCAATATACCCTTAGACCGAAAAGACAATCGACTTAGTGTGACCCTTTAGGCCTTCACACATCGGCACTTGATCAAATCAAGGTTCACGGAACTCCTAGACGGCGCCGGTGACGGACCCAATATGTGAAGTACGTTTACAAGACTCAAGTAAACAGACCTCTATGTGAGATGATAAATTCCTTTCATTCGCGACACACTCGATCAAGCTTAAGATTTGCCAAGTGTCTATCCAAATGGTTTGATCACTTTATCTCATCTATATTAGTTACAACTGCACCATATCCCGGATATGTCTCTTGCGTCGTGATGACTGGTCGACTAACATCTCCGGAAGTGAGTGTTCTCTCAAATTCCAATCGAGGAATGAATCCTATTCTTGGCTCAACTACCACCTTCAATCTACGTAATGCACCCAATACAAGCCGTCTCAACCTATAAGGCATTTGAGCTTAGGACAGATCGAGTACATCATTGTAAACAAGGCGATATTGACCTCAAGTCTAAGGACCTCTATCTCCCACATGCTGATAATACTCTAGACATGTATAACAAATAGTTTATCAGCAGGGTATGCCAATACTCCTCTAAGAGTATCCATGTGTCCATCACTAGCAACTATTGCAAATGACAATGTGATGCAGACCACATGTCGACTTATAACATATCATTGATATCCCATTCTCAATGATCATTAGTCTAGGCTATTTTAAGAACTATACTCTATCATTAATATCTCACACTATTAATGACAATGTAAGTTCAAGGGATGCACATTAATGAATAATATAAACAATCAAATAATAATTCAATAATTGCAAATGCCAAGTATATATTAATCTTATTAATAATATGAATGTGTTTAAGTACATGTGCTCCTAAAATGATTGTTTCTAGGACATATATACTTTCATGAGCATGGGTGTACTATTTGTTCGCTGTAATACCAAATTAATACATTTATTCTAAAATCATTAAGACAATGGACAGCTTAATGGTCTGCAGTATTTCAGGGAAAGCAGAGTAACAGCTGCAATAGGATTAGACCCAATGAAGAGTTCGTCATCTCCAAAAATCATTTGGAAAATAAATTATTAACCGTAATAAGTGAATAAATTTGGCGTAAACTTGAAGGGAAGTAAATATTTGGTTTTAGGTTCCTATTTGAAAAAGTGCTGTTCAGTCAACTCATTATTCTCTTTATATAATCTGATCAATTCAAGGTGCTCTATGTCAGTTGATTTTCTTGACAAATTTAAGCCTTCTTGTGGAGTAGTATCCCGTCATTATCAAATTGCTCACCACACTAGAGATAAGCTTCTATATTCTTCAGAAATTTCTTCTCTTGATTGTTTCCTACAAAATGAGTGCTGAGGATTACACACAAGTAGACACTGGTTGGTGTTGTTCGTCTTTGACCAGAAAACATTGCAGTCCCTGCGACCTTCTTATCGATAAATGAGACTGGAAAAATATTATAACATTATCCATTTCTATATAGTTCCAATAATAATCATCCTAATTTGACAATTTTATAAGTACTCTCTAAGTTCTTAACTGCAATACCAATTGGAACCATAGCAATCTAGTTTTTTTTTTGTCATAAGAACCAACTTGTATCTGAACCATCAGTTTAACACTATGGACGATCGGATTTTGTCTAAAGTTCTCAGGATATGCCCTCATAGATTCACATTTCCTGATCAATCATTGGAATGGTGACTACAACTTGTTGATTCAACATCAAGAAATGGCTCCAGGTGGTCCCTAAATGTACTATTTTCAAGAAGATGAGGTTTCATGAATCTGTTGTTTGGTGTGTATAGTATATCAGTGGGACCTTCACGTTTAGACATAGTTTCAAAGTCTAAATAGTATGAGAATTAGTTGGAAGGCATAACCATGTGATACTTCAGGTGCTATTGTCTCTAAACAGTGCTGCACCAAAACTCAACCACCCAAGTAATCTTTAACTGGTGCCAACATAATGCCTATCCAATGCATATCAGTAGGCTTCTACAACTTGTCATTGTCCTATATAAGCACATACAAAGAAAGGTTTACCATAACAACTCTCACCAAAACTTGAAATCATACAAAGCTTTCCTCTGCTTTCAAAGTCCTTACAAGTTCTTCCCTTCTTTATTTGCTCATTTATATTGAACTAAACGACCATGGCTATCCGTATGCCTCGTATAATCAAGAAGTCTTCTACAGCTGGAGACGTTCCGAAAGGCCATTTTGCTGTTTATGTTGGGGAGAAGCAAAAGAAGAGATTTGTAATCCCCATATCATTCTTGAGCCAGCCGCTATTTCAAGACTTGCTTAGTCAAGCTGAGGAAGAATTTGGCTTTGATCATCCAATGGGCGGTGTCACAATTCCCTGTAGCGAGGATGTGTTCGTTGATCTTACTTCTCGCTTGAATAGGATATGAGGCTTTTCCTATCACAGTTTTGTAAAGAACTAACCTGGATTTCAAGTTTGTACATTATAGTAATTAGGAATGACACATTATTTACACCATATCTTTGAAAAGAAGATAGAAGGGGGCTACTGTCAGCTGCAACTGTAGATTCCTATTTTGAATGTAATTTTCAGTAGTTTAGAAAATGAAATCTGTTCAGACTCATTCTTTATCCAATTTTGTTTAGAGCGTTTTCGTAAAAAGAAAAGTCTGGGTCGAATCATGATAAAGAAGGTTCGGTGGTTGTATAATTCCCAAGCAGAAAGAGGAAGGAGTTCAGTAGATGATGAGTGCAATGATTCTTGAAAACCCAAGCCTGTAGTGGACCGTCTGCTATCGGGGCAGCCAGTATTCTTGTTAAACAAAGTTATTTACATGAAAATTGTATGCAACACCAAATTAGCTAAATAGGAAGTGGAGTCTTTTTATCTTCAGTGTCACGTACAAATTTCATTCAATTTCCAATAGCAATACAATATTTATTTGGGTTCTTTTCCCTGTCTTATAACTGTTTATTAATTTACTGTGTTAATAAAGAATATTAATGAAGAGCTAGGATGGCAATGAAGAGTGGTAAAAGAATTATGAAGAGACATATTGAGAGTTAATAGCAACTGTCCACATACTCTCATCCGTTAAGAGCTCAGGTGTTTTGTTTCCTATGATCTTAGGAAATAGTTTCTAAACCTCCATATATTAATTATACTCAATCCACTAAAACTGTGATATTTCAAATAAATGCTCACTACAAAACCATGTTAATGACAAGAAATGTCTAGGTGTAGATTTAGACATGAATTTTCACACTTCAGCAATTTGATTGTGAGGCATGCTATGTTCCAACTTTAGACAAAAAGTAGGGCCTTATGTCTTGATCTAATATGGCCTTAATATATCACTACTTTGACAATTAGTTGGAAGGCAAGAGCATGTTACTTTAGGTGCTATTGTCTTTCGGGCGTGCCCACGAAATAACTCCTCGCTATCAGCAGGATTCTCAGAGTTGCCCTTTGGCCTATATAAACACATTCAAAGAGTGTTTACCACCACAACTCTCAGCACCATTTGAGAAGTATTCAAAGCTTTCTCTGCTATTGAGTTCTTTAGTAATTCTTTCTTTCTTTTCACATCATGGCTATTCTTGGTATGATCAAGAAGTCTTCCACAACTAGAGATGTTCCAAAGGGCCACTTTGCTGTGTATGTCGGGGAGACGCAGAAGAAAAGATTTATGATCCCCATATCATTATTGAATGAACCTTTATTTCAAGACTTGCTTAGTCAAGCCGAGGAAGAATTTGGCTTCGACCATCCAATGGGCGGTATGACAATTCCCTGCACTGAGGATTTGTTCATCGATCTCACATCTCGCTTGAGGAAGTGAGAAGGAAAACCAGTCACCATTTTTTGCTTATACAATTTTGTATCGTTGTAAACAGGATTCCCACTGTGTACAGTTCAGAGTTAGAAGATACACTAGGTAGACTAAGGACACATTTTTCTACTTCAAAAGAAATTGAAGTAATGAACCTTTTTACTTGTATGGTTCCTTTCTGTTCCATAAATTGATGTAATGAATTCATTGCAATAGAATATTTTTGCTCAACTCTCATGGTTTGCTAATAAAAAATTCAAAATAAGCTAGAATCTAGTCTTCTAGAGTGGCATAACTCATTCAATTGGTGAAATTATAATGACACTTTGTGGTTTCAAATGAAGTTAAATGCATCATACAATGAAGTATAACTCAACATGTACTAGATCTGCCATTCTGCAGCAATGTGGAGGTACTGAGTGTAGCTGAATGCAATAGAAAATGGATTTTAATTAATTAACTCTCAATGAGATATAATTGACATAATATTACCATATCTTGTATTACCATTGATAGAACATTAACATATTTTGTATATCTTTTATATTAGGTAAATTTATATTCCAATTGTAATTAGAAAGATTTAGTTACCTAGTTTGTAATTATGTAACACTATATATATTGTACACTAATCAATGAAAGGCAAGGAATATTTTCCTACAATAATGTCTATACTTTTCTTGAATATGGACTCAAATTTCAGGCAATAATAAGATTTTGACGGACTCATAATATAACGGGGATTTGCAAAACATAGACACAACACAGACATGTTGATAGCTAGTAAACATTGCTATTATCTACTATCTGGAAACATTTTTCAAAATCTATTAAAATAACTCAGGTTATTCTAATCAGGAAAGTTGATCCTACAAGATGTCATAACAAGACAATTACTAATTATTATCAATTTGATCTGTAAAGATCCTCAGTTCTCTATCTTGTCATAAAAAACACTGGGGTCTGCTGATATTCAAGAGCAATGGCTAAATCATAATATATTTGACAATGAGTTGGGAAGCAAAACCATGTGATACTTCATGTGCTATTGTCAATCAACAAAGCAAGTAATGCCTCTCCACCAGTGAAATCTTACATATTATTGACTTTTTCTCTCTTATAGTTTTTTCTTTGACACATAGTTTGCATCTGGGGTATGTTTTATTCCTAGAAATCATCATAAGGCACCAGCAACATTTATGGATTTGATTCTGAGAGATCCTTTGTTCTCTGTATGATAAAAAGGGTAGGACCTAGTGTTGTTGAACTTATACGAGCTAAAGCAATTCATCATGTCAACTAGTTGGAAGGCAGAACCATGTGCTTACTGTCTTACTGATATATCAATGTCTTTCACTGATGCCCTACCAAAACGGTTCTTCACCACAACTCATGAGATTTTATGACTTTCCATTTACTTATATAAACATGTTTTAAGAAGCTGCTACCACCACACCTCTCCACAATACTAAAGAAATTGATAATCAAAGCTTTCAGAATCTTTAGTAATTCTTCTATTTATCCTTCGCTCATCTTAACTAAAAGATCATGGCTATTCGTGTTTCTCGTATTATCAAGAAGTCATCGACATCCTTAGATGTTCCAAAGGGTCATTTGTTGTTTATGTTGGGGTGAAGCAAAAGAAGAGATTTGTGATACTTAAGTCAAGCAGAAGAAGTGATAGAAACTAAGAGCATTATGCTTGATTTAGGATATATGCGTGAACAAGGATCTTAGACTAAGTGAATTTTGACACTAACAATGAATAAATATGCTGAAGACTAGCCCAGCTCATTGGATAAACATACAAAAAAATTCAACTATGCATATATTTAAAAAAGAGTAGTTAATAGGAAGCTATACATATATAGTCCACCAATGCACACACAAAAAAAACAACCTCGGAGAATTACTATCTCTAGTATGGCTGGTACTAGTGGAAATGTTTTAGGGGATGAAGAAAGCCAGCTTTCTTTTGGCAGCAGTAATAAAATTAAAATTATCTCTTTTACACAAAAGCAAGTATCGATGTTCTTTTCTTCCTTCACCACTCTATAATAAGCCTCAAAGTGTATTGAATCTTTTCAATTTGTTCTAATATATGGGTATGGTCTTTGGCTTCATTTTAACAGCTTAGATGACGAAAAGAAGAAGTATACTTGTCTCACAATGGCTGAAAGGCTGGGATTGCCTGACTTCTTCTCTTTGGATGTTAGTACATTTCATCTCCTACTCATCCTTTTTTGTTTTCTATGTTGTATACAATATCTCCTGACTATATATATCCATGACAATTATTACTAAAACTTGGAGGAAATCTAACATATCATGACATTTTTACGATTATATAAAAGCATATCATTAAGAATAAATAAAAGGTTTCAAGCTAATAATTTTCAAATATAGAAAGTTGTCATTTTGTTTGGAACATGCAAAAAAAATAGTATCATATAAAATGAAATAAATGGTATATTTAAGATTTTCGATAGTGTAATTGCCTATGTTATCTCTTTGAATGGTCCTGGTGATTTTAAGTTATGTATATATTAATATGAATAACTTTTATACTATCAACATAATTTAACCGATTATAACATGTGACTCACTAGGTTGTCATTTTACGTTCGTAGAAAATTATGTTTAGTTAGACTTATAAGTAACATGCAATTTACTTTTTGATATAGGTGTGGCGAGCATCTGTCGGAGAGCTTTTAGGCTCTGCGGTACTTGTTTTTATGTTGGACACCATAGTGATTTCAACCCTCGAAAGTGATGTCAAAATGCCAAATTTGATAATGTCAATTCTCATAGCAATTACACTCACCATTCTAATCCTTGCTGTATTTCCTGTGTCCGGAGGCCACATTAGCCCTGTAATTACCTTCTCCTCGGCACTTGTCGGACTAATATCAATGTCACGAGCCATAATATACATTGTGTCACAGTGCCTTGGTGCTATTTTAGGTGCACTAGCACTCAAAGCTGTGGTGAGTAGTACCATTGAACAAAGATTCTCTCTTGGTGGTTGTACCATTACAGTAATTACACCTGGTCCCAATGGGCCGGTCATTGTGGGCTTGGAGATAGCCCAAGCATTTTGGCTTGAGTTTGTGTGTACGTTTGCTCTGCTTTTTGGTTCACTTTGGATGGCCTATGATCATCGCCAGTCCAAGGCACATGGGCTTATTACTGTCATGTCCATTGTTGGGCTTCTAGCAGGCCTTCTTGTGTTTATTTCAACTACAGTTACTGCTAAAAAGGGTTATGCTGGAGCTGGAATGAATCCAGCTAGGTGCTTTGGAGCTGCTATTGTTAGAGGAGGCCACCTTTGGAATGGGCATTGGATCTTTTGGGTTGGGCCTGGGCTTGCTTGTTTTGCTTTCTACTTTTATACAAAGATCATTCCTGCGAATCATTTCCATGCTGATGGATATAAGCATGATTTCTTAGCTGTAATCGACGCATTGTTTCGATCTGAGGTGTAATGGTTTTTCCTAGTTTACATGATAGTTATGTAGGATTATAATGTAGGGATTTTCTATGCAATGATTAATGATAAATGAATTAATGTTATACTGTGATTAATAATGAAAGAAATTATCTTGCAAGGGCTACCTATTCCACTTTCTATTTTGTATAAAGTAGTACAATAGGATTTCACATAAAATAATATCATTTAATAGCCAATCAAATATTGTATTAGCTTTACGGAGATGCAATCAACCAATAGTTTTGTAGAATTATATTTTAGGATTAGTTATACTAATACAACCAACCAACCAAACGATCCTAAGAGAAGTGCATGATGTGCCGTGCGATAACTCAAATGTAATCTTTGGGTAATAACATTCATGGGCAAAAAACATACCCCACTCAGACCAATATTGATTTAATTGAACTACATATTTTAGAATTTTGAGACCAAAAAGATGTTTCAAGATTAGAATAACTAAGTAGGTTAGTAACGAGGAAAGGACATACTAGCTTTTTATGACATTTAACTTTGCGCCTTGTGTATTGATTAGATGATTAATTTGCGCCAAAAAGTATGGTTGTAGAGGTTTTGCATATTATGTAATAAGTTACAGTTATTATATTGTGAATATTGAGAGGATGGGTTCCTAATTGCAAACAAAATCCATATCAATGCTAAAAATATATAACTTGTATCCTTGCCAATTGTTTAGCTAACATTTAATTGTTCGCTAACATTTACGCATCCATCTCAAAAACAGCCAACTTATCACCATAGACCGACTCACAAACTGCACATAAAACAACAAGTGGCACTTCCACTGCTCCATACATAGTCCAATTGACGAGCACGGATTGTGCAGTACAAAGGCTTCCTCGGTTTGAATGCTTTCTTCTTTCTCCTCTCGCATCAAAAAGTCACCAAGCCAGTTTTCCAATTTTCATCACAAAGTTAACTGGCAGCTACAGCACTCTGTTGTATCATGGTGATTACACCAAAGCCTCAGTTCATTAATAAATGGGATGCCTAGTTTTCATTAGCCGCCTTGAACTTCTCCTAATACAAGGACAAATTGCCAGCTCGAATGTCACGCTGTTGATGGCTTATTCCTTTTCGTTGCCGTGTCTGGGAGAAGCTCAAACCTGTCTGTTTCCAACTGAAAGGGGATTCAAACTTTGGCTGGAACCACCTCTTCACAATTACACCATTGATTCGAATCTTCCCGCAAGATTCGTTCCCTGGGTAAGGCAGACCAAGCCTCCTCAAAAGTGATGCAATTGCCTGGTTGATCCTGTTGACCAAATAAGAGAATATGAGAAAAAATGTTATGTCATTCGTGCAGCTCTTAGAATGCTGTACCCAAACCTTTCTAGAAAAGAAGAGAAGGCAAAAATATATACTGGAGCTCAGGAAAGGTGAATGTCATATAAGCTAACTTGGCATTAAATGTTTTTCACTTTTCTAAATGGTACCTTGACTTTCTTTTTTGCCAGTTGCCGATATTTTGGTTTCCTTCATAGTGCACGTGAAGCATGAAAAATGTTACTAAAATTTGTAGCTTATATGCTAATATGCATCAGTCATGCCAGAAACACAAGACTTGTTATACTACCAAATTAACATCATTTCTAGTCCTACGTTTGTCCTTTCTGTGTTCTGCTATTAATGTTATTTCAGAAAGAAAAAAAAAAGTTTATATTCTTTTTGTGGCTGAAAAAAAAGATCATCTCACCACAGGCGTACTAAAAGCGCGATCTTGAAACTCGAAACTCTGGTTTGGAACAAATGAGCGGATAGGTTTGACGAAGTTTAGGAAAAATGCAAGAATCATTTTTGCCGTTGTCTTTCTCACGGAAGTATGTTTATCTTCATTCCAATCATCGAAATTACATGTCATATTATTTACTGGCATATATCTTCAAATAAGTAGTTGTACAAAGCAAGCAGCATTACACGAACATGCAAAAGAAAATTTTCTTCTGGAAAAGAGCTCTCATTACCTTCCGGCAATCTTAATTGTTTTCTCGCCAGTGGGTGTCTGGATATGTCTCTCCTGTACAGGGAGTAAAATGGATATGTTTGGTATTTTTGCACCTGCATGATTTTCCATCATTTCAAGAGATGTTAAACATAAAGTAATATATTCCAACGGTGAAGAAATTTCCAGTCTTGTGATCTTTTCTAATTCTCTTTGTTTTATAGTTTTGATAAGGAAATAAAGAAGCTTTTACTCTCTCTTTTACAATAATATAGTCTTGTAATCTCCCAGTGTTATTCATGAAATAACTTCTTGTTTCCGTTAGAAATAACTTAGTTCGCGTGACTTGATCAATAAGTGTTCCCTTGAATTCTTGTTCTCCTGTTCTGAATGACCATAAACTTGGTACATCTTAGTTGTCAAGTATATGCCACATCTTGTGCTATACAATGGAAGTGGGAGCTAAAAAATAATTAAGGGGCCATTGATTTTTCTATATAAATAAATCAAAACTGGTATAATAAAATTCCGCATAACTAATACACAAATGTACCAGTAGTTGGCCAAGAACTCTCATGTTCAGAAAATGAAAGTTGCGGATGAGGATGCTGAGGTGGATGTGTGGCATACTAGGAGAGATGAGATTAGAAATGAAGATATCCGGAACAGGATGAGAGTGGCCACCGTGGTGGACAAGATGAGGAAGTGAGACGGAGAAGGTTTGAGCATGTGAAGAGAAGTGTAGAGCCCCAATGAGGAGGTGTGAGAAGAGGTAGAGGTAGGCCAAAGAAGTATTAGGGGAGATGATTAGATGGGACATGGCGCATCTTGAGCTTACCTAGGACATGACCTTAGGTAGGAGGGTTTGGAGGTCGCTGATTAAGGTAGAAGGTTAGTTGGTAGTTGAGCATCTCTCGCTTTCCTACCGGATAGGCTTACTTTCTTACCAATAGTATTAGCACTATTCTCGTAGTTTCTTGTTCTTCGATTTCTATTACCACCTATGTTTCTTGCGCTTCGATTATCGCATTATTTTCTTCTTGTTATTGTTCTTTTTCTGAATGCTATGTATTGCTTTCCATATCGCATGATTTCGTTGTTGTTACTGCTTTTAATTTCCGTATTCCCTTTATCAAACTTCTTTGAAATGCTTTACTTGAGTCGAGGGTCTATCGGAAACAACTTCTCTATCTCTACGAGGTATGGATAAGGTTTACGTACACTCTACCCTCCCCAGACTCCACATGTGGCATTACACGGGGTATGTTGTTGTGATACACAACTCTACATTCCTGCTGCTATGTGTTCTTTAGTGTAATTTATTTATCTTATTTAGTTGTGTTAGCTACTGCTTCCTGTTGTTAGAATGCATTATCGTTGCGTATTTGATTTTTACTATTTGCATGTCCGTAATGCGTTACTTTCTCGTCTGAGGTTGATTGTTTCTCATACTTTGGTTTGTTTTGCCTGATTATGCTTTTGTCTTGAGTCGAGGGTCTCCCGGAAACAGTCGCTCTACCTACCAAGGTGGAGGTGAGGTCGGTGTACATTCTACCCTCCCCAAACCCCACATTGTGGGATTTTCACTGGGTATGTTGTTGTTGTTTGTTGTTGTATAAGAGTTTGCATTACTACTACAAGACAAACCTTACGCGCTGCATAAACCTTATGCGATGAATTATTATATGTAGGACAGAATATAAAATAAAATGCATGCATTAGCAATACTTAAGTAATAGCACCTAGAGACAAAAATAGTGCATTAAGTAGGCAAAATATTCTTTACCTGCAGCCAAACGATGCTTGAGAGCCTTTAGGACAGTCAAAAGATATACCTGGTTAATTTTCAGAAAAATCACAAGAAAAAGAAAACTGTCAACTATTAGGAATCCTGCAAAGGAGGGAGAGAGAAAAACAGAAAAGAGAGAGATCTTTGCAGCCAAAAGGACAAACTCACAATTATTAGTTGAATGTTAAGAACGATTAAGCTTGTCAAGCTTAGAGTATTTTCGTGTGGGTAAGATTTTACAATTGAAAAATATTCTTAAGTACTTATTTACTCATTAAGACAAGCTTACCTGAGCTGCATGAATATGCAAATTCCTCACGTCGACAACAATAGGGCTTCCCTTTAAGGAAGTCAAGGGGATGATTCCAAGTGAAGCTGACTCCTGAGAAACAAGAAATTATGTTAGATGATCCACCACAATAGCTAACAATATAAAGTTGTATACCTGATAAAAGATAACTAAGACAGACCACATACCTCAAGCAATGAAAAGGCACGGGGATCATATTCACCAAATCCATCAACCAAAGAGCAAAGATTTGAGCCTTTTGATGTTTCCACAGTTAATCCTAGATTTTCAATAAGTCTTTCTTTTAGGGATGCATCACGAGGAAGCTGTAGGCAACCCAGAACTAGTGATAGCTCCTCCATTGTGGGTACCACACCAGCTGCAATTGTTTCCCTGTAGACCATTAAGGCCAAAGATGTCCTGCAAACCAATTATAAATTTCATGAGTGGGGAAAAAACAAAAAAAATCTTCCTGGCCTCATAAAGAGTCGTTTAGCCATTCAATGACATGTATTTGGTGAAACAGGAAAGAGACATGAAAGATGTGATGATAAATCCACCAGCCTAAACTTCTGAGATCTCAAATAATTCAGCCACAAATGTGCTAGGAACTAGGAAGTAGTGACAACTATGTGTACTAAGTCTTTTAACAAAGCCAGCATGCATAATTAACATTAGTGACATATTTTATATTTGGACTAGGCACAAGCAGTCCAGTCACACTTGAGCCTGAAAGGAATATCCACTCAAGAAAAGAATATTCTTAAGACAGTTCCTCACTGTATGCCAAATTTCCCTGAAATATGCTAAACGAATCAAAATGATCAATGCATGATCGTAACAATATGTTCAGCACCCTCTTATATCAACTACTTTTACAAATAAATTGAGGGCATTCACTAAAAGATAATTTTACATCCATCTTAATACACCATGAAGTTGGGCCTAAACATTTCAAAGCTTTTAGAATTCGTATCTGATAAAAATGAAATGAAAATACCAATAAAGAACGGTAGTAAATTATCACCAGAGGCATTTTAGATGGAGATGTTGATCTTAAACATCACGTTAAAGCTGGCTAAGCTGGGTCAGAATCAGTAGGAGATTAAATAGAAGCATACCATTTACTGTCAAGTTGCAGGTGACCAGTGTTATAAGACAAGACAGGCTCACCAAGTGTACAAGCTTTCTGGAATCTCCTTAAGCACATAGCTACAAAAAATATCCACATAATCAAATAATTGTGATGCCCAAAACAAATGACACAACAAAAGAAATCCATTGCTACAGGTGAACTCAGAAACAATGGCAGGACTGGTGAACATCTTGTTATGAAGACAAGAAAAACGAAAAACTGCAGAAGATTGTGAGCCTCTCCTTTATAATGACCAGGTAAGGGGCATGGTTACTAATACTGTCTTATCTACTATGCCAATCTTGTAGAACTTAGATGATATCCTAAAAATATTCCTTACATTGGCACCACGATGATATGGGCAAATACCACACTAAGCACCATTCGGTTTTGAAGGAAGTTCCAACTGCTAATGGTGTGACTAGCAAAAGGCCTTTCTCTCCAGGGGGGTTATGTCGAGTATACAGTGCCATAATACACTGGCCAAAAGAATGCACTTCCATTCTTTTTGGGTTGGCCGTCCATCCGTGGCCACCATGTAACAAGGACATGAACAGAAAGTTTATCATTTGCCCAGAAAGTCTTCTATGCATAGAGGTGAGGTGTCATGATGTCATCTTTTATGACCTTCATTTGGTCTAAGAATAACTGGAAGGGATCAATTAGTACATAAATGAACCGGCAGCAAAATCCACCAGCGAGCAGGCTTATAAATTATAAAGCCCTTCTGGGGAATAAGGCTTGGACGTTTAGAGAATAGGCTCATCCTTGTGTTTCCCCCATGTAAGATGGATGCAACCATAATTGTCACATGAGCATCAATAGGGACTCTGGAAAGAGAAGTTCCCAAAAACTTCGTTCGCTGTCAACCATAATATAGCTGCCTGGTCTCAATGATGGAAGGATCAATTTCAAGTTGTTAATTGTTAGATGGGCCTAAAACATACATCATTTTCCACCACAATGAACATATCCAAATAAAAGAAAAGCAGTCAATCCCTCTTGGCGAGGTTGTAGCACCGTATATCAAGTCAAGATTCAATAATATCAAAAGCAAACCAATGACAAGCTTATACTCCCTCCGGATCAAAAAGAGTGTCCACTTAGCCTTTTATTTTTTGAGTCAATAAGAGCGTCCACTTACCAAATCAAGAAAGAATTAACCTTAGTTTTTCAGATTTCCCCGATCAAATCCCAAGACCTATTTAATTAGGGGCATTTTAGTCAAATTACCTATTTTTGTCTAGATGTTAGTATTTTTCTTAAGGGACGTGCAAATGACTAAGTGGACACTCTTTTTGATCCAGAGGGAGTAATTCTTACCAAGAAGACATCTGCACATAACAAGGTTTGGGGCAACGCCATCTTTTTTAGCATGAGAAAGAAGCATGAGGCCAATATCCAAGTCATCCTTTCTGTCACGAGATAGGAGAAATAAATGATAAAACTCAAAAGCTCAGATATACAGCAAATGATACATTGACAGGAGAAAATGGTCATAATACATAAACCTCAATGTAAAGGAATCAAGCTATTACTTTTCACTCGCCACTAACAGAGTGGAGTATGTAATGGTGTTAGGGCATAAGTCCACTCTCTTCATTTCAGAAAAAACTTCCAGAGCCTTCTGATATTGATCGGCATAACCTATTACAAACACATATAATTGAGGAAAATAAACTAATACTTAAGAACGGGGAAACAGTTTATACAGACGCCTACAAAGTAAGGCCATCCTCTGTTATAAACATAGTAGGTGTCATAGATAAAAATAAGATGAAGATCTGGAAAGCTATAAAGCAACTATTGAAAATCATGAAAAACCCTCAAGTTAACTCTACCAATGGACTGCGACCACTTAAAGGTATTCAATTATGAGTCTTTTCAAACTAAAAACAAAGCAGGGTAAAGAAAAACACGAGTGTAGATGTTTAGAGTAAAAAAACATCAGTGAGATGCTTTATGTGAGAAAAAGTTTAAGATGAGACTTACACAATGCAGTTATCAATGCATTCATCATTGAGACAGTTGGTTTTAAGTTGATGCCTTTAATATCCTCATACAATTCTAGTGCCTTCTGCCAGTTCTTTGCCTGCAAATGGATTGGAGAAGTGTTTTACGACCAAGTCGCATGATTTTGAGAGAAATCTTAAGACCAATTTCACATTCTTGCCTGAGATGCAGAAATAAAAACTAGCAGCATCTAAGAATATTTGGGGCTAATACTTGCTAGTTGATAGAAAGAAAGTCCATGGTTGTTGAACTGACAGATATAACAGCATAAAACAAATTCTTTTTGACAGCAGTGAAAGACAATTTCACCTAATTGATGCTAGTAAGATAATTCTGTATTTTAGACAGAGAAGTGGAACATAACATGATCCACTTTTCCAACTTGTCTAAATATATGATCATCCAAGAAACTGTTACCTCAATCTAATATTGATTTCGCTTGACGTATTGTTTCTTCAGGTTGGTATTCTATCTTTTTAAATGTCTAATTATGGCATCCTCATGTTTACCAATTTATCAATAGGACTTATAAAGGTGCTCTTCAAGCTGTTCAATTGTGTAATCTCAAAGGTATGAGAATAATGAGACAACAAACTCATCATTCTTCAATTTACTTCTGACAAAATGTAATTTTATTGTATGCAAAGTCTTTTATACTACTATTTTATCTGCACCATTCTGTTATTTGCAGGAGATCTATTTCATTCTTATATTTCTAAAATTAGAAGGAGACCTTGAAGAGTCAGGTTTCAAAAAATAAGTATACTTATGACCCTATCTATCCATTCATATTTTTATTTTTTTTTAAAAGGTAACTGACTATCTATCCATTCATATAAGAAGAAGAGAGTTAATATTCAGAAAGATCATGGTAAGATGGAAGGAAGTGACCAGAATACAAGCAGTGACCTGAAATGAAATTGGAGCAAGTTCAAAAAGTAAAAGAAATTCAGATAAACAGAACACATAAGTGGGAGAGCAAATTCCAGGAAGAGCATTTAGCTTAGAATTTCCAATATTGTCTTCTGCTATTATAGGAACTATAGTAAAGGGAGCTAGAGTTTATTAGCGCATTGGTTAACTAAGGATCTCTATCAACTATTCCCCATCTACAGTGTCTGCATATGACAATGTGTTTTCTCCTTGATGTTTTTTCACTGTTTTGTATTTTCCTAAAAGCTACTTAAGGATTGGCTAAAGGAGGCCAGGTAGAACACAGCTTGACTACTTCGAGGTCTTCTTTGGTAGAATACTGACCGAAAAGACATCCCTCCATCACTTCATTACGTGTCAGATGATCACTTCTTAGAAGCATTCACATATCAAATGCTCAATAAGCTACAAAAGTGGCTTAAATATAACTACCATTCATGGTCATAAATGAAGGTTCCACACGGTGAAAAAGACAAATCCGTAGGAGATCTAGGAGTCACCATCGTGTCTCAAGATTAAGCAACTAAATGCCCACACAGCTGGCACATAAGCTACTTGACCACAATATATGAGAAAACAGGAGTGTCGCGCATTAGCATAATGTGTGTTTCTTAAAATTTTAGCATTGTTCCATATAAACTAAAATTCTCCATAAGGAAGCTTCATTGACCACAAAGATTTGGAAAAACAGATGTCAGTATTGCATCTAATTTTGAACATCTAAATCTTATGACATTCTCATCCTGCTTCTCAAAATAATGACATTATCATCCTATTACAGCATATCCAACTACACTGAGATCAGATACACTATCAATTTTGAGACTTAGAGCAGGCAGTATACATTTGATATCAGTTTCGAACATTAAATGTGAATTTAACCCACAAAAGTGAGAACTTTAAACAGACAAGTTCTAGCCCTCCATTTCAGAGACAAGAGGGGACAGAAAGCAGAGCTTGTACATATGAGGAAACACAAAAAGGAACAGTATTCATACATTACAACAGGCTCCCATCAATGAGCTATATGATATGGATCCCACATTTATGCCTTTAGTCCTGGCTTCTTCTAGAACTTCAAATGCAGCATCCAACTTACCTGTGTGCCCTGCCACATCTATCAGCGCACTGATAAACATCTGCACAAATAAACGAAACTTAAGTTTTATTAAAAAAATTAATTGCTTATCTTATCAAAAAAATATACGGAACTTAAGTAAGAAATCTCAATGGCAAAGTTTTGATGATATGCTGACAAAATGTTGTAAAGATGGAGACAGATAGTGATGCATTAAGCTCCAGTTTCAGTAACAAGGTTGAGAAGCATGATTTTGGGGATAGAGGCCAAGAAATTTGAATTTCAGCAAACCCGACTCAGCTAATCAATCAAAACAAAATGAAAAAGAAAGACTCAGCTAAACTTGCACAAATAGAACAATGAAAGCGAGTATACCTCTTGGATCAAATTGCCCCAAGGAAGTGCATAATACTTTATGATAGCAACAGAATTTCTTCAGAAGTTGGGCAAATTATGTTCAAACAAACAGAAATTGGAGCAAGGAGGAGAAACAAAGGGTACTTCGCAGGAGAACAGCTGACATTAGATACAATTTTCAAAAAAATAATCCAATGAGTAGATAATGGATATTGAAAATATGTCTCTAAATGCTTCACCGAAATGTATATCATTGAGATCAAAAGTTTACTTTCTCTGACTCATGTGTCTATGAATAGGACTATCAAATGAATTTTTTTTGTTGACAAGGTAAAATACAGAATAACAACCGCGTAATAGGTCAGGACCTTGCAGGGAGTATGAAAAGGCTGAACTGATCCACACAAGAGAAAAGAAAATGGAACTTCATGATTCAGGTAAAACCGTTGGCAATTACCTAACATATCTTCCTCAAATGGATGGGGAAACGTGTATGATCAATACTTTATCCAATCTTATCTATCTAAGATAAGGAAAATTGGATGCCTATTGAATTCTCCCTTTTAGAGTTGGGTCTTAACTATGCGAAATATGGATTAGAAGGCCAAGAATGCATATGTATCACCTCCGGTATAAAAAAGAAACATCTTCTATACAAGACCTAGTTGTTTCCTACATTTAAAATAAATCACTCTTCTATTCGTGAAAAATCAATCCCAATCTATCACTAAGAATGAAGAGTCTATGTTCCATGTTCCTCTTTCTTTCCAAGTCAAAACACAACAGGAAGTGTTTCTTGGCATCTATTTCGAAAGCAATGATGGAAAGTATTGTTCATCCATATTGTGTTTCAATATGCATCTCTGCAGAGGTCACATTGTATAAAGGATTACAATTACTTGTTGATCGTCCAAAAGCAAAAAAAAAAAAAAAAACTGGATATCCTTTTGTGGATATTAAATACGAAAACAAAAAGGCTCCGCTCATAGAATTGTCATTCTCTGCAGACATGAGAGATGAGAGATGTTTTGAAGATAAATCCAATTTGATTCAAAAAGTCAAGTGGAATTGTATAGTATCTTTTTATTTTTGGTGTAAAGAGAAAGGCATAGAAGATTTAGATCAGCTTGTAGACTTATTAGAATCACCGTAAGTATTTTGTATTACTCTGTTTGTTACTTTTTGAAGGTCTCCATCATGTCCTTAATGCTGAGGAATACAATATTTACCAGTTTCAAACAAAAAAAAAGAATTGTCATTCTGATAAACCTGTAGTATTAAGTAAATTCTGTACTTTTTTTTAATGAGGTAAAGGTTTATTGACACAGCACCAAGATGGTACAGCAAGATACAAAAAACAAACAGAGAAACCAGACAGACTGCTACGCTCTCCTACCCAGCAACTTCAGCAAATCCATGTACTGGTCTAGGTTAACTAACATATTGCTATTACACACCAGAAATACAGATTGTGCAGACACTCATTCAAATAAGTTCTGTATTTTAAATGTGAATTTCTTCTTTTCTTGTTGCTTTTGGTAATTTCTCCAGTTTGGGCTTTGACTTTCAGATGAGGGGGTTCATTTTGGACAAGAATTCTCCGCACAGCAATACAGAAACAAGCTTTGAAAATTGTGGAGCCTTTCTTGAGGGTTGACTCTGAGTGTCGGCACAGCAATACAAAAGCTGCTGGAATTCAGTTGCAGTGTCATAGTCGGGTGTTTTTGCATTTCAGCTTTGGTGATGACGATTCCAAACCTGTTTGTGGATTAAAGGTATCCTAAGCTTTCTAATTGCTGTCAACTCATGGAATTATTGTGGTTGTAGCTTTGAAGGCTGTTTTGGTGGTTGAGAATTGGGTTTGATGTCATCATAGTCGAAAACCACATTTTCTTGTCCCAGTCAGGCGTACTGAGCATCATAATATGTTCAAGAAAAATTAAGAATTTCAAGCCATTAAAATGTAAAAGAATCTCCAGACATGCAACCACAGCAAGTTTAAAAATTAGTACCTCATCTGGATTAACACCTTTTTTGGACATGTCATCATAAATGCTGCGTGCAAATTCCCAATTACCATTTTGACTGCAACAATTTACAGCAATTGTGTAAACCTCTGGTGTGCCCTTGATATCATATTTATCAATCATACGATAAACATCTAAAGCTCGATCAACCTAAAGCAATTCATGTCAATGGTTAATTATGGTAGAAGAGCAGCTGAATGTGGGAGCATAAATCCCATTCAACAGAGATATATAGATTTCAAGTATAAACAGAATGCACATATACCTGACCAGCATTTGCACATGCCTTCATCAAAGCCCCAATAGTAATCTGATCGGGTTCTATTGGCCGTGCTTCTGCTTTCATCTCTGACAAGACATCAAATGCACGATCCACTGCTCCAGATTGACCACAAGCGGTGATAAGAGCATTGAATACAACACGATCTGGCTTCACATTCTACTGAATACAACAGGAATCCAACGTGAGATATTCGGCTGTCTGAGTACATGTCACTTTTCAGTAAAACTTGGTAAATGATAAGCTGATACAAATGAAAAGTAAAGCAACACCATATAAAATCTTATATACCCTAGGTAGACAAATTCATACCTTAGATCTCATTATACCATAGGCACCGAAGGCCTTCGCAACTTGTCCAGCTTTAGCACAACCATCAATAAGTGTACCATATGTATTAGCATTTGGCTCAACTCCAGCATTAACCATTTCATGAAAAACCTACAACTTCAGAAAATATCAACTCGAAAGATGGTATATAAGGGTGCAAGAATAGGCAATACGAATCTAAGAATTCATGCAGGCTTACCTATATTAAAAACAAAATTGCCCTAAATGAGACTAATGGGAGCAGCATATCAACTATCATTAGGTCTAAAAAGCAATTATGAGAAAGAAAGCGAATTTGTTTCTCCCTATGAAGTACTCTTTGACGTCATTGTCCTGTTGGGATGATATTTGAAAATTACAAACAACAGTTATGCCTTAATCCCAAGCTAGATAAGATCCGCTATATGAATCCTTAACTATCCCTCTCGCTCTATTAAGACCTATCCTGATCTAATATTTAATGAATTTTAGCTTCTCTAATACTAGTAGTTCTTTACATTTTCTACTGACATACAAATCTCTAACAGTAATAAGGCTCCTAGTGAATGTTGGATCTAAAGTAAGTGTACTAATTATACGACCAAGCCTTAATCACAACCTAATTGGTATGCATATATGTCTCTTTTTCATCTATTTTGTTCTAAGTCTACACGGATTCTAAAAGATTGTAGGTCTTTTGAGAGAACTTCTCTTTTTAACACCTTCTATTATCATGGTTCATGCCTATGGCCATGCAACTGGAGGTCGAGTAAGGCATAACCAACTCATATTAAGCGACCTTCTCTCATTTTATTCTCGGTGTTACTTGTACATTTTGTCGAATGTGATCTTTTATAATCTTTGTATGATCGCACATCAAACTTAATATTCACATTTACAACATTCATTTTATTGATATATTAGACCTTAAAGGACCGACATTCACACATAAAGAGGCTATTTAAAACAAGAATAAAAGACCCTTGAATGGAAATCACCTATAAGCTATAAATATAACAATTTTTCATGAGAAATCACAATGGCGGTACTTACCTCAAACATGGTATCAACTTTTCCAGCTTTTGCACAAGTTGATATAAGAGTAGTGTAGAGCTTGCAGTCAGGTTTCAGTCCAGTCTCACGGACAAGTTGAAGCACTTGAAAAGCACCTAAGCAAACACAATAAATTGACCATAATTACGATGGGATAGAGACAAATAGTGGTATTTTCCAAAGAACTTATTGAAAGTTGATTTCCAAAGGCTTAGAGAAAAAGATAACATCCCCTTGCACTTTGTCCCCTCTAACCGTGTCAACGAACCTTTACCCAAAAAGAAACAGGAATAAGAATCAAGAAAAAGAAAACTTACACTCCAAATCCCTAGAGCTTGCACATACAGACAAGAGCATATTGAATGTGCTTAGAGTTGGATTTTGGATAAGCTTGGTGAAACGGAAAGCTTCCTTCACCGCCTTTTGACTTTTACAGACTTGGAAGAAACCAGCATGGTACACCTGTAATGTGATCTTTAACAAACTACGAACAAGCCAAATTTCATAAACAGAATATGAAGTGAAAATAAGCAGAAGTCTCCCAGTTTACTTTATCCATATTCAGTGAACCGTGCCTTCCCATATCTTCAAGGATTTCTATGCAGTCGGTCAACCTGCAGCAGAAATTCTTGTGCATGAGCTCGAATGGTATAAACAAGAGCAACAGACCAAGGGTGTCCGGTAGCCAGTGGTTACATGATTTTACTTCAATCAATTACAGCATTTTGTTATTCAGCCACCATTTCGATAGCTTTACTAGCTTAATCCCGTAACTCACAAGTCTGAATGTTTTCATCAAGTGCAAACCCTTCGTTCATAAAGAGCAGAACAAAACCCAGCAGGAGAACATGTTGACATCCTAAGTATCATTTTTTAAGTACATCAGAAATATCATTTACTACGTGCTAAACCTTTAATATTATTGATGGAAAGCATAAGACCAGTCCAAAGAATGAAGTCAACCTGTCAAACAATAGGTTACCTGCCCTCTCTAAGGAAATGGCGATAAGCCCTGAACTGGTCGGATGGATGAGGTCCATCACACACTTGGATCCCCTTTGGATTAGGAATCTGAAACTGTTTTGTGGTACCATTGTCCAGTAGAATACTCTTTTCCTTAGTGAAATGCTGCTTTCTTTTGGCAAAGTCGCTTTTGTTGAATGGCCCTTCTTTATAATATCCATGAGGCCTTTTCTCCTCAAAAGCCTCTGGAGATTAATTAAATCTCGTCAAAAATCAATACTGAAGGGCATGGAGGAAAAATCAAACAAACCACGAAAAACAATCTCAAGGGATATGTACAAAAATATGATAAAATGGAATGAAGAGGTTGCAGCATCTCCATAGAACACCCTGCTGGATAACGAGAATCTGAAGAGATGCTTTACCTGCTCGTACTGAAGATACTTTTGAAGGGGCTGAAAAGACGCCAATGTGTTGAAGGGAAGCATGAGAAGTCAATGCTTCTTGACTATTTAAACCTTTGGTAGATGCCTCAAAGAACGAGTAAAGCTCTTTGCGTGCAGAGTCACTGAAAATAAGATTGTGGATATTGACTTCATCCTCTGCAACAAGTTTATGGGCTTTCTTACATCCATCCTTCCTCATGAGTTCCGGGTCCATTTTCATGGTTTCTTCAATTCTTTTATCTATGTTGTTTACAGGAACCAAAACAACACTACGTTCTGAACTGACTTCCTCTGTAGTCAATATGTTACTCATTGTAGTTTCATGTAGATGTTCCTGCAGAATGTTATTCGACTCTGCCACAAAAGAAGATGGTACTGCATCTGATTCGGTGTTTGCATTAGGTCCAGGTGCTCTGACTTCCTCTGTAGTCAATACGTTACTCATTTTAGTTCCCTGTAGATTTTCCTGCAGATAAATGTTATTCGACTCTGCCACAAGATAAGATGGTACTGCATCTGATTCAGCTTGTGCATTGGGTCCAGGTGCTCCCGAGGTCAAAGAGCCATTGGAACTAGGAGCCAACTGATTAGTATCTGGAGACTCAATTTTGTTGGTAATGAACGTTTGTATCAAATAGGTTCCATCATGTTGCAGCGCATCTGTCCCCCCATCCTCACACTCATTGCTGACTTTGGTTACTTCCTTCATTTGGCTTTTGACTGGCTTCTCCTCCTGAATGTTTATAAGAGCAAATACATGACGTGGAAACCAGTTCATCACATGTCTTATTTGTCGCCGCAAAGCAAGAGTTAACTCAGCTGAAATCTATGAAAATTTGTGGACATCAGAAATATGGTCCTCCTGAAGTAACTCGGGTAAAATTGTACACCTCTTGCTAATGTGTTAAAATAAAAATTTAGTCTTACTTTAAGTACCAATGACCAAAAAAATTGTCTTACTTTAGATGCCAATGACCAGAAAACTTCAGCCATAATAGTTTTTTCTATAAATTTATTCAGCAACTAAGAGTTGAGATGGTACATGGTAGACTCCAATGTCTCCAAGATGACTACTAATACCAAACACTTATCTGGAGAGAAACATAGTTCTAAAGGTTGTGTTCTGTCCAGTTTTGGTCCGTCACATACAATGTACTAACTTCCACGACATTTTTAAATGACATTCAAGTATCCAATGGGAGTTAATAGAATGATAAATGAAGAAACTCAAAACAAGAAAAGGAATTTAGAAGATGGTGAAAACGAGAGCAAAATTTCCTGTGTCAGAACTGATCCTGGCAAACCAAAGCATTTCCAACCTTTGGTAGCCCCGCTACATTTATAGACTTGTCAGATCAAACTGTTTTATTTAGTAGTTGCTTCCAGGAAAATTCACCACCCATCACGATTTGCATGAGTCTGTTGTACCAAAAACTAGAGCACATGAACTATCACATGTACAAGTATTAAGCCTTTATCTCTTTTCTTAGTCCTGGAAGATTAGCAAAGGGTTGCCTTGGAGAATATTCAAATAGCACATGGTGAAATAATAACAATCTACATAAAACTATATATGAGATTAGCATATAGCTATGAACATCTATGCTAGAGTCTGTACATGAGAGTTTATACTTTAGGACATTCTATTAGTACATTATTTTATGTAATTCTCGTGAATTTTTGTAATTATTAACATGTAAACTTTGATGTACAATTTCTCTATCAAACTAAAATTTAACAACTAGTATAATAATTTCCCCTCCATATTACTGAGATATACGACTCCACATTACTAATTGGCGATTAGTAAATTAAGAGTTAGCTTTCGGTGCATATTCACTCAAACCGATAATAATCTATGTTAAATGTGTTGGAAATTTACTAATGTGGAGTTAAGTTTAACCCATTATTTATGACTCGAACAATTGGGATCCCGCACGTTGGAAACGCAGTTTCCACACACGTAGTGTCAAGTATCGTAAATTTCATTAGTGAAAGAGATATTGGTACGTGAGTAAACGTTTGAGACATAGAATGATGGATGGTCGTTGGTTAAATGACATGTGTTCCACGTTGGTAAATGAATGAAGAAGTGTACATAGGTGTAAGATCAGAAAAGGGTCGCGGCGTCGCCACGAAGCCGGGGCGCGCCGCGGCGCCACCACCACAAGGGCTGCGGTGCCGAGGAGCCGCGGCGCCCCAAGGGTAGGGCCGCGCCGCTTGGATGGTTTTTGGCTACTGGAGCACCTCCCTAACAGGGCAGTTTCTGGTCCGATGGAATCCAAAAATTTGGCTGTTGGGGGGTTTCAATGGCATTGAATCCACCAAATAATGGCCATTACTTGGACCATTATTTTGCTGAATTACTTGGGGATTAAAGACCATCAATTACATGGCAATTGAATGCCATTATGGAGCAATTGTAAGGCCATCTTACACACCTGTATATTGAGGCCTTTGGCTCAATTGGAAACACACTTCATACTTGTATATTTTCAGATATTCTGAAAACTCTTCCTCTCTAACACATCTTTCACACACTCAAAGGTTCTTCTTGAGAAACACTTGAGTTTCCTTTGCTCATTTGTTTAGTTGTTATTTTATCTTGGGAGATGAGTTGTCAATAGCCGGTAAAGGTAAAGGATTCATACGGGGCAATATTGTCTTAAGGACCAAGTGAATATCACTGAACTCAGCAACGCAACTATAATATTACCAGATTTAGTTTCTCTTGATTTCAGGTTATAAAGATCAAGGGGCTTGCTGCAGTTCCAACCTCAAGATCCAAGACACCAAGACGGATTTAAGACTGAAGATCAAGATCTTCAACACTCATTGTTGTTTTAACAACTCATGTTAGGCTTCAAGTCTGTTGTATTGTAATTGTTTATCCTTTCTAAGCACTAGTAATAGTTATGTACTATTTCCGTACATCCATTGTATTGTTGTTGTAACAACTCATGTTAAGCTTCAAGTCTGTTGTATTGTAATTGTTTATCCTTTCTAAGCACTAGTAATAGTTATGTACTATTTCCGTACATCCATTGTATTTCCAACAATCTTAAGACAATATTGGTACTAGTGCTAGAAAGTGTATGCCAGCAGATCTGGTCCTAGGTTTGGGTCTCTCTTTGACGATAGTTGTATTTGTTCCGTCAAAGGGGAGAACTTTGTTGAATGATCCTGAACTTGAAGATATTGGTGATAGTAATGCTAGCAAGGCTAAGGATCAAGGAATAGTTGTTGTCACCGCTCCCGAGAGTGGTGGAAACAAGCGCCCACAAAAGGTTGAGGTTGTCAACTGGGACATGAGGAGAAGGCTGAAGACGAGGTTCCATCTTGTAGCAGAAAGCATACATCTCATGGAAAGGAGAATTTGGACACGTCACTGACGTGGGCCAGATTCCAAAGGTATGAGTTAATTAGTCTTCCTTGTCCATAATATGTTTAGAGAATTTCTGAATAAAAGGGAATAAAGCAAGGCTAGGAATATGAAGTGTTTTCATTAAAAAAACTCATATTCTCTACACCCTAAAATAAGAAATTGGACTACTCACCTTCCCGACTAAAGATTGGACTGTTATAAACGTCCTAAAAAGAATGGACTTAGATTGTAATAAACTGGATTTATGGATAATCCTAAGCGAGGGAAGAGGACTAAGGACAAGGACTAGAGACAAATATGTCACCGTTTCCGACAGAAGATCCGTCTTTTGACAGGATAGTAGTGGACACTCAGTCATACAAAGCCTACGGGCGACTGGAGTGGGCCAGATCCGTCATATGACATGACGATATTGGACACTCAATCATACGAAGCCTAAGGGCGACTGGAGTGGGCCAGAGTTTTCAGATCTTGAACGATCTGAAGGCCAAAAAAAGACAGAAAAGAAATTGGACACTCAGTCTGCCAAGGCAACTGGAGTGGGCCAGAGTATCTGGATCACTTATGATCCGGTTGTGCCCTAACCACTGAGAAGTTGTTCATGTGAAGCAACGCCACCTCCAAAGTAAAAAGAGTTGAAGAGGTTGTCCTCAAAGGACTTTAAGGGAATGGGATCACTCTAACAAGAGGTGATACATGTCACAAACTTGGTTCAAGGACGTTGTTGGTCAAGGCTTGAGTCTAGTCCAACAGGTCTATAATAACTAAGAGTGGTACAGTAAAACTGTAGTCAAATGAATGATATATTTGTAATATGTGCATCTATGCCATCATAGATTAAGACACGTTAAATAGAAAGTCATTCAAAAGCTAAATAAGTTGAGATTGTTGTCGTCTGTCGACATAAAACCTCAAATGAATGTGAGGTAGGCGAAGAGCAAAATCACCTTTCTATTCCATCAAAGGAATAGCGAAAGAAGCACCGCTCCTCTATAACATAGTCACGCCAACGTGGGTGATTTGACGCTTGTACAAATAAAGGGGGAAGACAAGAATGTTGTAATCTTCATCGACGATGGTACAACGTAGTGCATCCTTTGTTGAAAAACAAAGATGAAACCCATGTAGCAAGCGCGCGAAGGCGTTTAGCTCTTGGAGTTGAGCATGGCGCTTCTGAGCGAGCGCGCTTGGCAGGCGGTTGAAAACCTACAGATTAAGAAATTCGCAGGGATAGAGGGGGAGAATGTAAAGCATCATTCATGAAACGACTACTCTTTACTCACCTCAGTCTAACAGTATTAGCCAAGCGCAGATCCGTACGCCCAAGCTATTTGGGGCATCCTTACCGCTAATGCGATTCTAAACAGAACTCCGCATAAGGATAAGGATAACCCTCCATGTAAAATATGAAAAGAATCTC
Source organism: Przewalskia tangutica (assembly GCA_029844215.1). Lineage (NCBI taxonomy): Eukaryota > Viridiplantae > Streptophyta > Magnoliopsida > Solanales > Solanaceae > Przewalskia > Przewalskia tangutica. The sequence goes on along the minus strand of CM056731.1, from coordinate 2,000,570 downwards.
ATATACAAATGGTGTGATATGGGGTAGTGTGGCAAGTGTTGAAATACCAAAGCCAAAACGGGTCAAGTTGGACCTAAGACTGTAGATTGCATATCCGATGGATCTGCATATAACAGTAGTGCTTATCGCATCTTGGTGCCAAAGAATGTTGAATTCTTTGAAGAAAACTTTCCTTGAGAAGGAAAGAGAAGTAATTGCTCAAGGTTAACAAGAACCCGCGAATGTCTAACTGTCCGGACGTTCCAAATCTATAGGACTCGAAAGTTGCTGACTATCCGGAACTTAATGTTCCAGATCTACAGAACCCAGGGATTCTAGATGTTGAACCGAGACATAGCAAAAAGAATGGACAAAGACTTGTTCCAGGCCTTCTAGCTTATATGGTTGAGAATGAACCATGGACAATTGAGAATTGTCATCTCCAGAAGCGCTGCTTTGGAAAGAAGCTAAAAGAGAGAAATAGAATTCATCAAGATAAAACCACAGTTGTGTGATGGTTGATCTTCCTCCGGAAAAGGAACCTCTGGATTGTAAAAGTGAATACTCAAATTGAGTACAACATAGATGGATCTATTGACGAGTATAAGGCCTATTTGGACATGTGTTCCTCTGAGAATAGCTTAATATCTAGGGCCACTGTAGTCTTGCGTGACATGGATGTTAAGACAGTCTTCCTAGTCAGAGAGTTGGTTTGATGGACTGTTGGCTTCTTCCTGAACTTCCTTTGTGATCCCTGAAATGTTTACATTTTGGTCCTGGAAGGTTCATATAAAACAGAAACAATGAATCTGACTACAGAAACATTGACTGGAATCATGGTGCACCCATATCAGGAGCGATAGACGTAGGTCACATGTAGTTCAGTGTAATTTACACACCACGAATGACCTGGTATCGGCTCACAAAGTAGATCAGATGAACTAAGGTTCACTGGAAATAATCCATAGAAGGCATTAAATTGAATGTGACGACATCTGAATTATTCGCTTATCTATGGAGTATGGTATTCTGGATGTCGGCGGATTACGGAAGAACACGGTGATGCTGGCGGACATCAGACCTGAAGAACACCAAAGCCACAAGTGGATGTGCATGGTGTGTCTTAGGAAAATTCTCTAAGCAAAACTTGCATCGACCGATTCATGATGGAATCGGAGTTTATCGCTTTATACAAAACATGATGAGAAGTTGAGTAACTTCACGACCTCTTAGAGGATGTCCCTTATTGGGAGTAACTTGTGCCTACGTCAGTGTATAACTGTAAGGGCACGTATGACGGCGTCTGGACATAGTTGTTGCAGACATAAGACCGTATGACAGTTGATCGGGTGACACATCCTTGATTACTAAATCAAAGGATATAACAGACTCTTTAAGGGACTAGCCGAAGATCAAGATGTTCTGTCTGTCTATGAAAATGGGCCTAAAACCCAATCACTAAGAACTGATACCGCGGACACCCAACCTTACTGACTGGAGATCCCAGGAATTAGGTTCAATGGGAAAATTAAGTCGTAAAAGTGAGTGCTTCGGTGGAAGCAAGAGCACTTCGGATAGAAACATGAATCCAAGGTCGTTCCCGTGATAGACATTAAGTGCTACCTGCATGGTGGGTAAAGGTTAAGTTTTCAAAACCTCTCATGATCCTCATCGGTTGAGGTTAGGTTTGGAAAAACATTTAATGGTGTCTAACACTTATGAAGTGGGGTATAGCAGAATATCTTGTAGGAGACCACCTATTTAAGTGCGAGGATTGGCCGCCTCAAATGACGCACTTAAGAATCCAAGTGTGTTCATGGCCACAACGGACAAAACATATGAAGAACAGAGTAAGAAAAGTTGTTATGTTGATACTATTGTCTTGGCTTACATTAAACACTGACGGTTCATGACATCGCGTTCACCGCGCAGTACGTAAGTCTGATGGTATTCTACTATAGAAGGTTCAAAGTTACGGCTACCTATCCAGATGCAACATCGATCCGCCGAAAGATTGCTAGAAAGGCACCATGTGTGCGCCAAAATCTCTTTCAAGAGGGGATTGTTGAAAATTTACTAATGTGGAGTTAAGTTTAACCTATTATTTATGACTCGAACAATTGGGATCCCGCACGTCGAAAACGCAGTTTTCACACACGTAGTGCCAAGTATCGTAAATTTCATTAGTGAAAGAGATATTGGTACGTGAGTAAACGTTTGAGACAAAGAATGATGGATGGTCGTTGGTTAAATGACACGTGTTTCACGTTGGTAAATGAAGGAAGAAGTGTACATAGGTGTAAGATCAGAAAAGGGCCGCGGCGTCGCCACGAAGCCGGGGCGCCGCGGCGCGACAACCACAAGGGGTGTGGCGCCCCAAGGGTAGGGCCGCGGCGCTTGGATGGTTTTTCGCTACTGGAGCTTCGACACCACGGCGCTAACGGGGCAGTTTCTTGTCCGATGGAATCCCAAAAGTTTGGTTGTTGGGGGGTTTCAATGGCATTGAATCCACCAAATAATGGTCATTACTTGGACCATTATTTTGTTGAATTACTGAGGATTAAAGACCATCAATGACATGGTAATTGAATGCCATTATGGGCAATTGAATGTCATTATGGGGCAATTGAAAGACCATCCTACACACCTGAGGCCTTTGGCTCAATTGGAAACACACTTCATACTTGTATATTTTCAGATTTTCTTAAAACTGTTCCTCTCTAGCATATCTTTCACACACTCAAAGGTTCTTCTTGAGAAACACTTGAGTTTTCTTTGCTCATTTGTTTTGTTTAGTTGTTGTTTTATCTTGGGAGATGAGTTGTCAATAGCCGTTAAAGGATTCATACGGGGCAATATTATCTTAAGGACCAAGTGAATATCACTGAACTCAGCAACGCAACTATAACATTACCAGATTTAGTTTCTCTTGATTTCAGGTTATAAAGATCAAGGGGCTTGCTGCAGTTCCAACCTCAAGATCCAAGACACCAAGACAGATTTAAGACTCTTCAACACTCATTATTTTTGTAACAACTCATGTTAGACTTCAAGCATGTTGTATTGTAATTGTTTATCATTTCTAAGCACTAGTAATAGTTATGTACTATTTCCGTACATACATTGTATTTCCAACAAAATGATGAGAACAGAATTTAGCTATGGACATCTACATTCTACACTACAGCATGTTCATGTACTACAATAGAATCACTAAGACATATACACCGAGATTGCAAGGCTTACCTCTTAGAAATTGGCATCTCTTTCGGAAAAAAAAAACACGTAAACACTGAACTGGTAATGTTATTCATAGAGTATAGCTTACCTCCTTGAATTTGGCATTTGTTTTGGAAAATTCAAATAGGACGATTGTAAGAGCAGAGATAGTGACAACAGATGCAACAACAACGACGGTTTGTGAATCAAGAGAAGCTTTAAGAACAAATCTGGAATTTTGAAAGCCGATATTTCGGCATTTCCTCCGGGAGCGAAGGCCGGCAGGTGGCCGTAATAAATTATGGCTAGAACCGGCGAGAAATTGGGGGCGGCGCGGAACGAGAGAAGAGGAGATTGGAGAACAAGATAGGAGAGAAAGCGTGTGAGGTTTTGGAGAGAAGATTGTGGAGTCCATCAAGTGGGAGTAGAGGAGAGGAGAGGAGTGAATTAAAGCCAGTATTTGTTCATCTTTGAAGATAGCGTGATGAAGCGGACGGAAGGAACGACGTTGCTTACGTGGCGGCCTCTTATGTATCAAAATCTGAGCCGTTACAGATTTATTGTTTCTTTGATTTTCTTTTCTTTTGTGATAAAATACAAAATCGGGAAGAAACAAATGTTATCACGAAGTGTTTGGATTAAGTTTTTAAAAGTGATTTAGACCATCTCTACCGAGAGATAATTGAAATTATATTTATCTCCTGTCATATCAGATTATTTATCTGTCACATCATCAAATATCTTCAATTATCACATACACTCCACAGCAGGAGATATTTCATAAAATAATTCATTTTTTATTTCCTTCACATCAATACATATACCCCACCATATATATTCATTCTATCTCATTTTTTATTTTGTTTATGATATTATTCTTGTAATTCATATTATTACACATATAATAATAAAATTATAAATTATTTATATTCATTTAATTTTGACACTTATCAAATATTATTATAATATTAAAACACAACAATACATGATTTTATTAATGAAGATAAATTAATTGTACAATTTATCAAAAACACACTAAAACATTGATAATATTAAAATCACAAATTGAAAATTAATTTTCGATTGTTCCAAATTTTTGCCAAATTTCAAACTTTTCGGTTATACGGATATTGCATACCAAAATTAGTTAACATCATATATGGCATTTGAAAATTGAATGACATATTTTGAGAATTTTGTGGACGTTGAATATTGAAATTTTGTAGTTGGTTAGGAAATATAAAATGTGGAGGAAGATTAAAATTTTGATTAGAATCCATATTTAAAAAAATAGCAAATAATTTGAAAGAAGATAGAAATTTGGAGAAAATAGCCAAAATATTTTGGTGTCCAAATGAAGTAAACTCAGTCTCTTTTTATAGATCTTGAAAAATAAAAATAAAATGGTGTTTTTTTTTATTTTTTAATTCGGTCAAATTATTGGTCAAAAATAGCAATTAAAGTAGCGATGAAAAATAAATTTCTGGCAGTCAATCGTAGGCTGTCACATGGCGCTGCAGGAGAATTGTCTCCTTCATCTTCTCCAGCAGGAGACATTGTCTCCACGTGACAAGATTATCTCATATATATTCAATAATTCCCAATTATGGTCTTATAAGCTAAAAAGCAAAAAATGATAAGTTGGTGCTATTTAATTTTTAGCTTTTAACTTATTTTTATACCCTTTTAACCTAAAAATAAATATTTAAACACATTTTTTATCTCACCCAAATACTTTAAAAAAAAAAACTTAAAATAAGCTCATCCAAAGAGCCTCTATGATATGAAGCATAACTTCCATCCAAGAACATGTATGTAAAAATTAATGAAAGTAAAAGTAAAATAATAGTTACTCCCGTATAAAAATAATTAGAATAATTTAATAAAAACAAAAAAAATCAGTTTTATTTTATATAATATTGTTATTATTTAGAGAGTTCTTATTTATTATTTTAAAATTTTACCAAATAAAGTGAAATAAATATTTTGAGAATCCAAGATAATATTATAGCTTTATATTTCTAAAACTTAGCACGATATTTACTAATCTGTTGCTCAAATGCTCACTCAACTATTCAAAATTATATAATAAAGTCATGTTTATTATATATGCCTATAATACTCACAATGTCACTCAAGTGGTTAAATACTTTACCCTCTAAATTATCAACCATTATCATTTGTTACTTTTGTTAAATATAGAAGATTTAGATGAGTTGAGCTCAATATTGAGCAACAATGGTGATTCATTCACTGTGGGACTGAAATGAGAGAAGAGGAGAAAGATATTTTTGTGATAGCTTTTCTAATTTTCTTAATCCAAATATAGAGCACTAAGTGTTTATTTATACAAGTGAAAGGATCAACTAACTAACAATTCTAGAAGCTACTATTTTAACAACTTGACTAACTCAATATATCTCAACCCCCCGCAAGCTAGGAGATATGAAGACATTTTCTTCATTCCTAGCTTGGACGTGAGTTACAGTGAGCAACAACACACGTTGAGCGAGAAGAAATGAATAACATAGCCGTTCTAGTCACACTCGGACTAGAGAATCCTTTCTATTAGTAGCAGCAATGAAGAACCCCTCGTTCTCTAGTCACACTTGGACTAGAAAATCCCTCGATTCTCCCTATTAGTAGCAACAATGAAGAACCCCTCGTTCTCTAGTCACACTCAGACTATAGATGTCACGCCCCGACTTTTCCTAAGTCTTTACTTAGGGCGTGATGGCACCTGAACAATTATTTTCCACCAGGAGCACCATTTAATTCCCTTTATTTAGAAATTTAAACTTATATTCAAATACGGAGCTATTAGTAAAAATAACAATAAAGAAATTTGTTTATGACTTTATTGAAAATATAACGCGAGCCCATGCTCGTACAAATATTGTTTCTACATAGACATCTTGACAAATATTATTCTAAGTTGGAAGGAGACCATTCCACGGGCATTTCGAGACATTGGGCGACATTACGAACTGGCAGTACCAAGCCCAAACAATGGACTTGGTATGACAAGTGGTCTGGGACGATCGCTAGCCTTGGCGTGGAGCCTTTCTATCACGCTTTCAAACATGTTAAATAAAAGTCGACCACCGTGCAATTTGGTGAGAACCTTACCTGCAATTCAAAGTAACACCACAATATTCCAAGCGCGATCACATTATAACGTAATAAGCATGTTGCAAAACATATCGGTTACAACATTTTAAATATGCAACAACTCCTTATAGGAAATTCTCGGTTTAACTAACACTTCGTTTATCTCGTATTATCGTTAGACATTCCCTACATTTCCATATGTTTGTTACATTCATATATTTGTGAACGCGTATTCACTTTTCATATTTATATATATGTGAACATGTATTCATCTTTCATATTTGTTGCGGCGTGCAACCCGATCCATTATATTTACGTATTTGTGAACACGTATTCACTTTACGTTTTGTTGCGGCGTCTGCGGCCGATCCATTATGTTTACGTATTTGTGAGCGTATTCACTTTCCGTTTTGTTGCGGCGTGCAACCCGATCCATTATATTTACGTATTTGTGAACTCGTATTCACTTTACGTTTTGTTGCGGCGTGCAACCCGATCCATTATATTTACGTATTTGTGAACGCGTATTCACTTTACGTTTTGTTGCGGCGTCCCGATCCATTATATTTACGTATTTGTGAACGCGTATTCACTTTACGTTTTGTTGCGGCGTGCAACCGATCCATTATGTTTACGTATTTGTGAACGTATTCACTTTACGCTTTGTTGCGTGCAACCCGATCCATTATATATTTATATATTTATGTGAACACGTATTCACTTTTCATATTTTTGTAAGATCGAATAAATACTATTCTCTTTTCTAACATTCTGTCATTCATACTTGTAACGATTATAATTTTTTAACCATAACTCCAACTAAGGTGTTTCTCAAGCGGAAACTAAGGTAAGACGGGGATATTTCACTGTACCAAATTTCATTTAAAACTACTTTGGGTAACTAACACAAATTCATCCTCAAAACAGCCACATGAAATTTATTTCGGCGGAATTTTTATTAAACAACACCCAATCTTAGAATAGTCATAACTCCTAATCTGTAAAACCGTTCAAGCCCCATAAAATCTCAAAACGACGAGAACAGAGAGATACACGTCTCCATGTGAACCATCCTTTCATATTCTGTACCATTTGGTACAGTTTTACACTTTTATTCTCTGCCCTTCCTGGATCTCGACAGATCCGAGGCAGAAACTTTATACAGCGATAACTCTCAATACGTTAGTCGGATAGACCCCCGTAAGATCTCCAAATGTCCACAACAAAGAGATCTAGAACTTTTATTGAGAAACAATTTTCATATTCCCCACAGATTAGTACAGTTTTACGTTTCAACGTCCTACCCTACGGATTCCGAATCCGAGGCAGCAACTTCAAACTACAATAACTCTCAACTCGTAAGTCCGTTATAACAAATATTTATATATATATGTCTTTAACAGAGAGATTTACAACCATGTAAATTTTCATATAATTCTAATAAGTAAAACTCAATAAAAACGATGCGTAATTATTCCTTTCCGAATTTCGGTCAAATCTAAGGCAGAAACTTTGAACTATGATAACTTTCAAACCGTATGTCCATTTTACCTCATTTTTGGTTCTATATGATCATAATAGAGAGGTGTACCACTCTTCCGAATTTCATCAAATTCTAACAATTATAACTCAGTGAGAACAGTTCGTAAAGTTTATGACGCAACTAGTTGTCTAAACAATCAAAAGTTCAATATTTCTTTTCAATACTCAATTCTTATTCTAACATGTATTGAACTTAAAATAAAGGATGTTACCAAGGATTTCTGAGTGAGAAAACTCACCTTGTAAGCGTAAAAATAATTGTTGTTCGGTTGCTAAAAGTGACCACTTGCTCACTAATATTTTTATTCTTGTTCTTCATGCCTCTTGATATTTTTCCAGGTTTGTTTTCTTCTTGTTCACTTATTTTTTTTTTCTGATTTTCTATCCTTTGTGGTAGGTACTTTGTTTGTGTATAAGTAAGGGTGTTTGTATAAATTATGGGAGTTAGAATAACAAAAATTTAGGGGAGGTAAAAGGACGGGAAGAGGAATAACGTGAGTGAGGGGAGGAAGGAAGATGTGCAGATTTTTTTCCCATTTAGTGTTAAGATGAAATTTAACACAATCATTAATATAAGAGGTCATCATCTTTTATTTAATAGGATAGTGTAAATGAAAAGTTAATAATATGTTAATAATGTATAACTTAAATTCTTAATTTTCTAATGCCCCCCACTATTATTATTATTATTATTATTATTGTAACAATAATTTGGGACTTCACATTCTCCCTTCCTTAAGCAACATTCGTCCTCGAATGTGAATAATGTCGTAACATAATCACCTAGACACACAACAAATTTCGGAATTTTACATTCTCTCCTCCTTAAACAACATTCGTCCTCGAATGTGAATAAGGTCGTAACACATGCATATAGACAAACAAAAATATAGTACACATATGAAGTACTATTTGACACATTTTTATTACCTCATTCAAAGATAAATAGATATTTTACTTTCATCGCGTCTTCAGCTTCCCAGGTGGCTTCTTATGTGGAGTGATTCCTCCATAGGACCTTCACGGAAGCAATATCTTTATTTCTAAGGCGTTGGACCTTTCTATCAAGTATTTCTACCGGAGCCTCTTCATATTGAAGCTCTTTATTAATAACTATCTCTTGGGGAATGATGACGTGACTTGGATCGTGCAAGTATTTTCGTAACATTGACACATGAAATCTGGATGCCTACTTCCATTTCTTGTGGAAGTCTTAATTCGTAAGCCACATTCCCACTCTTGCGAAGATCTCATATGGCCCAATAAACCTTGGGCTCAATTTTCCTTTCTTACCAAACGCATCACTCCTTCATTGGGGACACTTTTTAAAAATACTTTCTCCTCTTGGAATTCAAGATCTCTTTTCGATGATCCGCGTGAGACTTATGGCGGCTATGAAATGTTTTGATCCGCTCCCAATCATCATGCGCTTATGATTTGTTTGTTGAATGACTTGGTCCGAAACAGTTGTGTCTCACCCACCGAACCATCAGTGGAGACCTACATTTTCGTCCGTATAATGCTTCAAACGGCCATTTGTATGCTAGAGTGAAAACTATTGTTGTGGCGAACTCAATTAGACATAGATGGTCGACCAGCTCCCGAAAATCTAACACCAAGATCGCAACATGTCGCCGAGTGTTTGAATTGTTCGCTCGGCTTGCCCGTACATTTCACAGTGGAAAGCGTGCTTAACTTAACTTTTGTCGAGACCTGCTGGAAATTTTGTCAAAAGTGTGAGGTGGCGGGAACCCCTATCCAAATAATTTGTAAAGGAATCCGTGTAACCGCACAATCTCCTTCAAATAAATCTGTGTGTCTTGTGGTGCGCGTCGTAGTCTTGGCCGGTAAGAAATGGGTGACTTTGTAGCCGTCAACAATCACCCAAATAGAATCGTACCGCTTCTCGAGTTTTGGTAGACGATTCACGAAATCCATATGAATCACCTCCCATTCCAGCATGGGGACTCGATGTCTGAAGTAATCCGCGGTGTTTGATGTTCACTTTCACCGCGATATATAAGACACCTCGACAAACTCTGCAACGTCTTTCTTCATCCCGTCCACGATAATTTGCCTTGAGTTCACGATACATTTTGTTGACCACTGGATGAATGGAATATCTTGTGTTGTGACCTCATCTAAGATCTTCCTCCTTAGATCCTTTACCTTAGGAACACATAACCTACCTCATACCGGGGGTTCCGTCATTATCTCCCAATGTATGGCCGTGAAGGTTTTCCTGTTGGATCTCTCCGAAATCCAACAAACTCCATATTCTCAATGACTTTCTTTTATTTCGAAGCTAAGACATTGCGGTATCATGTACCACCACCCTACCTTCACCGATCTCGATTAAGCTAACCCGAGGTTTCCCAATCTTTGTACCTCACGAACAATACCACTCTTTTGTATTGCCAAATGGGCGAGCGCCCATTGATCTCTCTCGAGTCGTCGGCCACCACGTTAGCTTTCGGGATGGTAAAGAATACTAAGGTCATAATCCTTAAGCAATTCTAACCATCTTCTTTCGGAGATTCAAATCCTTTTGCGTGGTTATGTCGCAAACTCTTATGATCTGTAAATATGTCCACATGCACACCATACAAATAATGTCTCCATATTCGTAAGGCAAACACCACAGCCTAATTCCAAGTCATGAGTTGGGTAATTTTTCTCATGTATCTTCAATCGTCTAGATCATCTGTGATGACCTTTCCAAATCGCATCAAGACACATCCTAACCCAACTCTGAGGCATCGCAAAAGGTATGAACCATTCATCCCGATGGTAAGGTTAGGATCGTGCGATGATCAACAATTCCTTTAGTTTCAAAACTTGCTTCACATGCTTCGACGGCTGGTACTTAACCGCTTTTGAGTCAACGGGTCAAGGAAGCGTGAGACTAGAAAAACCTTTTACGATCTTACATAATACCCGGCAAACCGAAACTTCTAACCTCTGCCGGAGTGGTCGGTTTGGCCATCCTTCTTGTTTCTATCTTTTGGGGTCTACCATAATTTCATCCCTTGACACAACATGGCCCAAAAGGCTACCTTTTCAACCAAAATTCACACTTTGAAAATTTAACATATAGTTTCTCTGTTTGAGACTTGAAGCACTACCGCCGAGATGTTCTTCATGTTCTTGACACTCTTCTTGTAAATTAGGATATCATCTATGAACACGATCACGAACAAATCTAGGAATGGTTTGAAGATTACATTCATTAAATCCATAAAAGTCGTTGGGGCGTTGGTTAACCCAAAAGACATGACCAAGAACTCATAATGGTCGTGTCGGGTTCTAAAGGCTGTTTGGATATATCATCCGATTTATTTTCAGTGGTGATATCGACGGAGATCAATCTTGGAAAAATAGCTAGCTCGCGAATTTGGTCAAAAGATCATCGATTCTTGGTAATGGGTATCGGTTCTTGATCGTGACCTTATTGAGTCAATAATGTCGATGCACGTTCGGAGCGATCCGTCTTTCTTTTCCACAAACAGGACTGGTGCACCCCAAGGGGAAACATTAGGCCTTATAAAGCCTTTATCCAGAAGATCCTTCAATTGTTCTTTTAACTTCCTCAATTCAGTTGGGGTCATTCGATATGGAGGAATAGAAATGGGTCTTGTACCCGGAATTAACTCTATAGCAAACTCCACTTCTCGATCCGGAGGAAAACCTGGAAGATCTTCAGGAAAAACGTCCGGAAAATTTCGAACAATAGGGACATCATTCACTGCTGGGGATTCTTTTTGGGTATCCACTATATTAGCCGATATCGTGCTCCACTGTGACTTCTCAATAACTTTTGAGCCCCAGGTAGAAATAAAGCGACACGAGGATATTCCAATCCTACCCTTATAACAACTTGGTTCTCGGAAAAGTTAATCTCACTATCTTTCGTCGACAATCTAACATGGCATAACATGCCGACAACCAATCCATACCCAAAATGACGTCGAAGTCTACCATATCAAGTAGTACTAGGTTCACCATTGTTCCCCTGCCATTCACTTCTAATGGGAAATTATTTACCAGAGGCCCAATTGAGGCCCTGCGTATCATAACCTCAAAGGTTCACATAAATAAGAAGGTTCTACGTGTTAATTCTTAGCAAAGCCCATCGACACATATGAAAATGTAGAGCGGGATCGTATAATACAAATGCAGGAATACTGAGACTAGCAAAATACTTGTGACCACCGCGTTAGATGTTTACGCCTCATTCCTCCGGGCAAAGCGTGAGCCGATTAGAATTGTTGGGTTGTTGACCTCACGACTCTGACGGGGTTGGTTTCCTAATTTCCCCGAGGCGATTGTGGTTGCTCGACCTCACCGAATAGATTTTATTTGAGTCCTCTTTTTGCAATCCCGACATAGTGGCCTGATTTTCCACATTATAACATGACGTTAAGAGTCGACATTCTCCAACAGTATTTCCTTTGACAAATCTTACAAACGGTTTGTCCTCGCGTGTTAGGATTGATGGCCTTGTCCTTGCTCACTTGGTGATTAAACCAACTTCCTTAGGCTTGAAATAAGATCGACTAGATTGGTTCGGTCTTGAAGATCCCTTACTAAACTCATGCTTCGATTTTGACTCGACTAAATGATCATGGCGTCCAAACCTTTTCTGCGAATACTTTTTTTGTTGCTTTAGCAAAACCTTCTATCCTCATTGTCATACCGACGATCTGAAGGTATGCCCGATAATGGGCTAATGCCACTACCTTCTCTTCCAAGTTTGGGTTTAAACCCTTACACACTCTTTTGACCTTCTCCCTTCGTAGGAATAATATATGCGGTGTATCTTGACAATCGGATGAATTAGGTATTGTATTCTATCACATTGCGGTCTCAGTGTTTCAACGATTCAAACTCACGTCGAGCGCATCTTTTTGGGAGTTAGGCATGTACTTTTCAGAACGCGATGAACTCCCCGCGTCATCGGTGGTGACATCGGAAAATTATTTCTTCTAAAATTTCTCCACCACACCCGTGTCGCCCACTAACCGTCACGATTACCAAATTGGCGTCACGCGTCTCCACATCCTCGTAAACGATGGGTTTTCTACCTCATCGAGAAATACTATTGGGTTAGACTTGTAGTCCTTCCCGTATAGATATGTTCCCTTCTTCTCACAAAATTTTCCCCATAGTCTATCCGTACCTCTCCTACATTTTAGGTCGATTGGTGCGATCCGGTTATTTTATCGTTGTACACTCCCTTCCACAATCCTTTGAAGGAGGTAGTACGAGAACAAGTCTTTGAAAAGACTCAAGATAGCACGAGAGAAGAGTATGAAAGAAGTGAAACTTTAGGATGTTATTCCGTTTACTTATTACTAAGGTGGCGCGCACACCGTCGCAATAAGTAACCGTTCAAACACCCAACTCGAAGAAACTTCCTAGAATCTCCTAACCTGGCTTTGATACCAACTTGTCACGCCCCGACTTTTCCTAAGTCTTTACTTAGGGCGTGATGGCACCTGAACAATTATTTTCTACCAGGAGCACCATTTAATTCCCTTTATTTAGAAATTTAAACTTATATTCAAATACGGAGCTATTAGTAAAAATAACAATAAAGAAATTTGTTTATGACTTTATTGAAAATATAACGCGAGCCCATGCTCGTACAAATATTGTTTCTACATAGACATACTGACAAATATTATTCTAAGTTGGAAGGGAGACCATTCCACAGGCATTTCGAGACATTGGGCGACATTACGAACTGACGAGTACGAGCCCAAACAATGGACTTGGTATGACAAGTGCTGGGATCGATCAGCCTTGGCGTGGAGCCTTTCCTCTATCACGCTTTCTGAAACATGTTAAATAAAAGTCACCTACCATCCAGGTGAGTGAAACCTTACCTCGATTCAAAGTAACACCACAATATTCCAAAGCGCAATCACATTATAACGTAATAAGCATGTTGCAAAACATATCGAGTTACAACATTTTAAATATGCAACAACTCCTTATAGGAAATTCTCGCTTAACTAACACTTCGGTTTATCTCGTATTATACGTTAGGACATTCCCCTACATTTCCATATGTTTGTTACATTCATATATTTGTGAACGCGTATTCACTTTTCATATTTATATATATGTGAACATGTATTCATCTTTCATATTTGTTGCGGCGTGCAACCCGATCCATTATATTTACGTATTTGTGAACACGTATTCACTTTACGTTTTGTTGCGCGGCAACCCGATCCATTATGTTTACGTATTTGTGAACGCGTATTCACTTTACGTTTTGTTGCGGCGCAACCCGATCCATTATATTTACGTATTTGTGAACGCCGTATTCACTTTACGCTTTGTTGCGGCGTGCAACCCGATCCATTATATTTACGTATTTGTGAACGTATTCACTTTACGCTTTGTTGCGCGCAACCCGATCCATTATATTTACGTATTTGTGAACACATATTCACTTTACGCTTTGTTGCGGCGCAACCGATCCATTATGTTTACGTATTTGTGAACGCGTATTCACTTTACGCTTTGTTGCGTGCAACCCGATCCATTATATATTTATATATTTATGTGAACACGTATTCACTTTTCATATTTTTCAGAAGATCGAATAAATACTATTCTCTTTTCTAACATTCTGTCATTCATACTTGTAACGATTATAATTTTTTAACCATAACTCCAACTAAGGTGTTTCTCAAGCGGAAACTAAGGTAAGACGGGGATATTTCACTGTACCAAATTTCATTTAAAACTACTTTGGGTAACTAACACAAATTCATCCTCAAAACAGCCACATGAAATTTATTTCGGCGGAATTTTTATTAAACAACACCCAATCTTAGAATAGTCATAACTCCTAATCTGTAAACCCGTTCAAGCCCCATAAAATCTCAAAACGACGAGAACAGAGAGATACACGTCTCCATGTGAACCATCCTTTCATATTCTGTACCATTTGGTACATTTTTACACTTTTATTCTCTGCCCTTCCTGGATCTCGACAGATCCGAGGCAGAAACTTTAAACAGCGATAACTCTCAATCCGTTAGTCGGATAGACCCCCGTAAGATCTCCAAATGTCCACAACAAAGAGATCTAGAACTTTTATTGAGCAACAATTTTCATATTCCCCACAGATTAGTACAGTTTTACGTTTCAACGTCCTACCCTTCTGGATTCCGACGAATCCGAGGCAGCAACTTCAAACTACAATAACTCTCAACTCGTAAGTCCGTTATAACAAATCTTTATATATATATGTCTTTAACAGAGAGATTTACAACCATGTAAATTTTCATATAATTCTAATAAGTAAAACTCAATAAAAACAGTCTGTAATTATGCCTTTCCGAATTTCGGTCAAATCTAAGGCAGAAACTTTGAACTATGATAACTTTCAAACCGTATGTCCATTTTACCTCATTTTTGGTTCTATATGATCATAATAGAGAGGTGTACCACTCTTCCGAATTTCATCAAATTCTAACAATTATAACTCAGTGAGAACAATTCGTAAAGTTTATGACGCAACTAGTTGTCTAAACAATCAAAAGTTCAATATTTCTTTTCAATACTCAATTCTTATTCTAACATGTATTGAACTTAAAATAAAGGATGTTACCAAGGATTTCTGAGTGAGAAAACTCACCTTGTAAGCGTAAAAATAATTGTTGTTCGGTTGCTAAAAGTGACCCTTGCTCCCTAATATTTTTTTATTCTTGTTCTTCATGCCCTCTTGATATTTTTCCAGGTTTGTTTTCTTCTTGTTCACTTATTTTTTTTTCTGATTTTCTATCCTTTGTGGTAGGTACTTTGTTTGTGTATAAGTAAGGGTGTTTGTATAACTTATGGGAGGTAGAAGACCAAAACTTGAGGAGTTAAAGGAGGGAAGAGGAATAACGTGAGTGAGGAGAGGAAGGGAAGATGTGATTTTTTCCCATTTAGTGTTAAGATGAAATTTAACACAATCATTAATATAAGAGGTCATCATCTTTATTTAATAGGATAGTGTAAATGAAAAGTTAATAATATGTTAATAATGTATAACTTAAATTCTTAATTTTCTAATGCCCCCCACTATTATTATTATTATTATTATTATTATTGTAACAATAATTTGGGACTTCACAATAGAATCCCTCGATTCTCCCTAGTTTTCTTAACAGGCCCTATTGTCCATTGTCTTTCTGAACAAATCATTATTTAACTCCTCAAAACATGCCCGAGTAAGTGGTTCAAAGAAACCCACACCATCGAAGAGAGATTCAATCTACGCTCGACTTGGTCCGATCGCCAAAGATCTCTTGGCACGCTCAACTTTTCTCCAAAGCTTACCCAAAGCCCTGTTGTCCTTGCTGATGTCCTTCTCATGCTTCTTCTTAATCAATTTAATGAAATACTCCATAATCCTCTGGTCAAAATCCTCTCCTCCTAAGTAAGTGTCTCCATTAGTGGAAAGAACTGTTGCAGTTGGTTCGTTGATGATTCTAGCCACATTTAGCCCAGCGATTACACCTGCATCCTTAGTGGCCTGCCTCTGGGCATCATTAAAGTATGCTGGAACAGTGACAACTGCATCCTTGATTTTCTTTCCAAGGTAAGCTTCAGATGTTTCCTTCATCTTGGTCAGAATCATGGCACTGATCTCCTCAGGACTGATTGGATATATGGTTTACCATCCTTGTTAACAATCTTTTAAGGAACAAGTTTCATGTCCCTTTGAACTTCTTTGTCTTCGAACTCTCTCCCGATAAGTCTTTTAACATCAAATATGGTCCTCTCTGGGTTAACAGCGGCTAGATTCTTTGTTGCCTCGACAATCATCCTCTCACCATCTGTGAAGGCACGATTACCTTGGCCATTTGCTATGATTTCTACATGTCCATTCTTGTAAACACCAACACATGAGTAAGTTGCTCCAAGATCTATTCCGATAATTGTTCCCAACTTGGTAGGTTCTTCTTTGGCTATAGAAATTGCAAACAAGCACCCTAACAAGACGATCAAGGATGCGCTTCTCTTCCACGCACCACCAGAGTGGAGTACGCATATCTGGCTAATATAGTGGATACCCAAAAAGAATCTCCAGCAGTGAATGATGTTCCTATTGTTCAAAATTTTCCGAAGGTTTTTCCTGAAGATCTTCCAGGCCTTCCTCCGGATAGAGAAGTGGAGTTTGCTATAGAGTTAATTCCGGGTACAAGACCAATTTCTATTCCTCCATATCGAATGGCCCCAGCTGAATTGAGGGAGTTAAAAGAACAATTAAAGGATCTTCTGGATAAAGGATTTATAAAGCCTAGTGTTTCCTCAGTGCACGATCTGTTTGTGAAAAAGAAAGACAGATCGCTCCGAATGTGCATCGATTATCGGCAGCTCAATAAGGTCACGATCAAAAATCGATACCCATAATTTTGACCAACTTCAGGGAGCTAGCTATTTTTCCAAGATTGATCTCCGTTCGGGATATCATCAGCTGAAAATAAATCATGATGATATATCCAAAACAACCTTTAGAACCCGATACGACCATTATGAGTTCTTGGTCATGTCTTTTGGGTTAACCAATGCCCCAGCGGCTTTTATGGATTTAATGAACAGAATCTTCAAACCATTCCTAGATTTGTTCGTGATCGTGTTCATAGATGATATCCTAATTTACAGTAAGAGTGTTGAAGAACATGAAGAGCATCTGAGGGTAGTGCTTCAAGTCTTGAAACAGGAGAAATTATATGCTAAATTTTCAAAGTGTGAATTTTGGTTGGAAAAGGTAGCCTTTTTGGGTCATGTTGTGTCAAGGGATGGAATTATGGTAGACCGTAAGATAGAAGCGGTGAAGAACCGCCAAACCGACCACCCGGCAGAGGTTAGAAGTTTCTTGGGTTTGGTGGGTATTATGTAAGATTCGTAAAAGGTTTTTCTAGTTCAGCTCTCGACCCGGTTGACTCAAAAGCGGTTAAGTATACCAGTGGTCAAGCATGTGAAACAAGTTTTCGTAAACTAAAGGAATTGTTGACTCATCGCACTACCATAACCTTACCATCGGGATGAAGGGTTCACGCCTATCGCGACGCCTCTGAAAGTTAGGATGACGTGTCTCACGCAGATTTGGAAAGGTTATCACAGATGATCTAGGCAATTGAAGATACATGAGAAGAATTACCCAACTCATGACTTGAATTAGTCATGCGGTGGTGTTTGCCTTACGAATATGGAGACATTATTTGTATGGTGTGCGTGTGGACATATTTACAGATCATAAGAGTTTGCGAGACATAACCACGCAGGGATTTAAATCTCCTGTTAAGATGGTTAGAGTTGCTTAAGGATTATGACCTTAGTTGTTACACCTCGTAAGTCCAGGACATGTATAAGAGAATGTACGTAAGGAATCAAGACTTGAAAATTGGTACGAAAGAAAGAATTGTTTTTCCGACGGAAAATCTTCCGAACGTCGGAAAGGAAAAATATTCGTTGATGAGAATTGGATTCTCAAAATGCATTATTTGAAGAGTATGGAACTTATTAACATTATGGAGATTTATTTTTACGGATTTGATCATGTGGGGCCCACCCGAGGAATTTTACGTTTTGTGGGGGCCACGAGGGTTTCGAAATTTTATGGACGAATGAGAGGGCGACACGTGGCACCCCCCCCCCCCATACACACATGGTCTTGGACGAAATTATGCAAGGGTAAAATGGTCATTGACCATGGTAGATGAACAAGTCTTCAAAGCTTGAGATTGTTGACTTGTCAACTTGTCCACTTGGCTAGTTATCCAAGTGTTCTTCATCCTAGCCACACATATGTTGATATATTGACCCTCCATTGTGTTTTATATACCACACTAGTGCAAGACAAGGTCTTCAACACTTAGAAAAAAATCACAACATTTCTTGTTCTCCATAAGGCTCTCGGGTTCAAGGTTTTTGCCACACAAAAATTTTGTAGTTTTGGTCCATTATTCACAAGACTTTAACCCAAGGTCCCTAAGGGTATTGTAAGGATATATCAATAGAAAGATTTCGGAAAAACGACGTTTTCACGTTAGTCGCAAGGCGAAAACCTAAGTCGTTTTCATAGTCTTGGATTGGAAATGGAAGAGAAGTTGGTTGTGAGCTTCTAAAGGCTTCAAATAGTGGATTGGAGCGTAAAGGAAAGGAGCTAAGAATTGCTAAGGAGCGACTTTGAATCTTGGAAATTATTAGGGCTTATAAAGGTAACAATTCTTGTCGTTTTAGTAATTAAGATTACTTATTGTTGTAGCTACGGATATTAGCAAGCATGAAGTTTATAGTATGAAGTTTGATAAGTGTATTGGCTATTGGAACCCTAATCCGAAAACTAGCATGTTTAGCCTTTCAGATTACAATTCAATTTGATTATTAGTTTAAGTCGTCACATGTTATATAAAGAAGGAATTATAGTTGTTGAAGTTGTTTATGACTATATAACATGTTAGACCTAAGAATTTGGATTGAAAAAGAATTGGAAAGGACTTAGCATTGGTTATATTGTTAGCCGAAAATGGCTTTTGAGTATTAAACTACTTCGTATGAATTGTGGGGCAGAATTTTACACGTATTGTAAGGCGTGTAATCCCCTTTGTTAGTTGATGTATTGAGCCTTAAATGTGGCATGTTGGTTATTGATTATCAGGCCTTGAAAAGGGTGGAAAAGTATGTGTTGACACCCAATTTTGACCCTCCCGTCCAGTCATTAACTATAAAACTACACTAATTTTAAAACAATTTTATAATAATAAAATACAACAATAAAACATTAATACAGACATAAATAAACAATTTAATAATAAATAATAATCTAACACACGCGTTTTAATAGTAGCAGTCATAAAAGAATTAAGAAGTCCTAATTTTATTAAGTCTTAATAATGACATCACTTTATAAATATTAAGCACTAATTAAATAGCACGCCCGCATTTATAACAATCGGATTAATAAAGCACCTAAATAATTTAATCACCACTAAACTAATTAATTAGCACCTAAAACTAACACTAATTAAATAACTAACCTAACACTTAATACTAACCTAACTACCCAGCCCAATTACCCAATGACCCGCGAGGCCCATCACTACCCTTATTTCCCCTTATCACCCGCAAGCCCACACGTCCAGTCCTCATTTACCTTTGCCCATCAGCCCCATCGTCTACCCGAGGTCCAGACCCTTCACGAAAAACGCAACCCTAGAAAGCTTCAATCGCCGCCCGAGATTCTCGCCTGAGAATCCGGCGGCTTTCCTTTATCCACGCACCCCAGCCAGCTTTCCCTTACCATATCAACACCCTTCGCGACCAAGATCTCTTTTAACAAATCCTTCCAAATCATCTCCTTACCTTACCGGTTCAAATCGCATCAAATCAGTCCAAAATCGCGTCAATAGCTTACCAAAATTGGAACCCTAAATTATTACTATATAAAGGAGGTCGATCGCAAGAAGGCGCATCGGAATCAATCGTGCGGTAAAAACACAGTATAACACAGCAATCCGGACCCCCTTTCCTTGGAAACTAACAAAAGCCAGTCGACATACATGCAATGGCACCGGCTATGGTCCAGAACCTAGTACCTTTCTGAACCCAGAAAGATCCATTCGAACATCAAGAACAGTCGAGGGAAACCTGAGGGAACCTGTTGGCATTCCTTTAGCCGAAACCTTTCTTTCAAAATAGTCTGGAATCGACCACAAACTGCGTCGCTCCAATAGCATAGCACAAAATCTCCGAGTGGCTTCGACGACTTGATACGCTGCCCCGGGTCGCTGTCCGGAGAAGGTAAACCCATTTTCTTCTCGAAATTTCAATTTGTTATGCGAACTTACGTGTTTCCTGTCGCGCCCTTTTTCGGCCGCGGCATTTATTTTCTAAACTCCTGCTCAAATAAAAGGTTAGAAAATAAAATAATAAAAGCTAAAAGGTTTAAAAGGGTTTTAAAAATGCTAAAAAGATGCTAAAAGTGCAAAAGAGGCTAAAATGCTAAAGGGTTGCTAGAATGCTAAGGGTTCGCGGAGTCGCCACCTAATTAATTTGAGTGAATTAGGACACCTAAATGTTTAACTAGTTTAAAGTAAACATTAACTCCATTTTAATGGTCTGCTAACTTAATGAGATTCTGGGTAAGGGTT
The DNA here is from genome assembly GCA_029844215.1 of Przewalskia tangutica. Taxonomy (NCBI): domain Eukaryota; kingdom Viridiplantae; phylum Streptophyta; class Magnoliopsida; order Solanales; family Solanaceae; genus Przewalskia; species Przewalskia tangutica. The sequence continues at coordinate 1,979,556 of CM056731.1, read as the reverse complement.
CTTTATTAATCTAGAGGGAAGGGGTTAGGCACCCTCTAAGATCCGCTAACTTGCGGTTGTCCTGCCAAACCTAGGGTAATTATTATATAAAATGTTAAGATGCTATTTTGAGAGTTTAAGAGAAAATCTGTTTATGGATTTTAACAAATTGTTGGTTTTATGATGCAAGTTAGATTACTTATTTTTGCAGATTTTTAAACATGCTTAATAGTCCTAAAAGGCAAATAAAGAAGAATGCGTTTCTAAAATGTAATTACTTCCCGTCTCATATATTTAAAGACCTAATTGCTAGAAGTTCTCCTATTAATTACAAAATTAAATAATGAAATTACAGTAAACAAATAAAGGCGTAAAAATAAGACGAAAAAGTTAAGAGAATGAAGGGATTGGAGCGGATGACTCAGTCCTGTTTGTTTTTCTAGGAGTTTCTGAAGCGGGAATGCGAATGCGGATGCGGGTCGCCATTTGAATAAGCTCGCGATGAGTCTCGCCATGAGACTCTTCTTTTTTGCTCCAATGCGTGCCATGTAAAACAAAGGAAGATAAGGAAAAGGATTAGTACGAGCCCCAAATAATAACAAACAAGTACCAAGTATAAGAATTCGCACATATGATTTAAAACATGTATGCATGGTTGAATTGTGGGATAGAGGAATAGGCGAGAAGCAAATGAAGAGAAGCCGAACCCAAATATATATACGCGTAAGACAGGGGTTAGGCAATATGCAGGGAGGGAGCAATTAATTCCAGGAAAAAAAAAAGGCAAATCCGAATGCAGGACAGACTATAGGGATAGCATAGAAAAATGTGAAAATGGGCAGAGACCCAATAAGCCGTATATAGCACAATGGCATACTTAACTATACATTCAATTACTACCCAAAAGCTAAAGCGAGCATATCAATGTGTTTTAAGAACAACTAAATAACACCAAAATTATGTTTGAACTCAGAAACCTCCATACATAGCAAACAATACACAGATTTAAACCCTCAGATTACGAACCTTCCATATGCGTTAGTATGTTTGCCATGGGTTCAATGGATGAATATCTTCTTATTAGCTAATATGAAACATGTAATAGTCTTATTTCCTTACTCCAAATAGCCTTTATACTTGGTTTCGTTTATTACTACAACCGAATTAATGCATGGATCGTGGATACGATTGAATTCTCTTACATTTTGCCTAACCACATTATTGAGTAAATTCCATAGATGTGGACCAAACAAATAGCTTGATACACCGGTAGAAACACGTGTTATACGGATCCATCATAGCAACAATTCAAACATGTATGACAACGATGAAAACGACACAACCTTAAGCTTCTTGATCTATCTAGACAAGACATAATAAGCATACCGACGAATCAAACCATGCTAATCGACTACTAATACCACCAGGAAGAAAGAGAATTCAGGGACACCTGATATGACTCGACTGGAACAAGCATACTGGAGCAATCACAAATGTACTGATTATTAAAGCATAATATTGGACTCAACAACCATTCTGCAATTGTCATTTTTCCCTATTTTTCAATTTGCAGATAACAAGTTTATCACCGCCAAGAGGAAACTCAGATGCACGACTGGCTATGGCACATAAACAGGACACAACATTATATAAGTCATAGAGGGATTCCAGTCTGTGTCTGCTTAACACTGAACAACAAATAAGCTGACGAATGATTAGGCGATGGCGATATTATATTTGTGCATCATCGGCTTATACTAATCTCAGATTATGCAAACAAACTACTCCACGTTTAATACAGATAATGCACAGAAATGCCAAATGAACTGGAAAGGATTGGGATTTACCTTCTCCGGACAGCGAGCCGGGGCAGCGTATCAAGTCGTCGGTCCGCTCGACGGGCTTTGGGTTTGCGATGCGAATGAGAGGCGAGTTCGTTCTTGATTCTGGTGGAATTGAAAGGAAAGGATTCGAATTTCCTATTTTATGCGAAGCTAATTCTCTGAATCTTGAGTCCCCATTCCGATGCACTGTCGAGTCTCGATTGAGCTCATCTCTGCTCTCTTTGGATCGCTTTCGTTCTTTGTTCTCCAATGTTTGATGCCGTCTCCGCTGGGGTTATTATTTGTTCTCGTAAAGAAAAGCGATTACTCTTGACTCATCGTGCTCGACCACTCTCCGTCGATGCCGATCGAAGTTCTATTGCATGTTCTTATATAGCCTAACCACAGGTTCTAATAATGGTAAGCAATAAAGGTGATTTGTCTTTGAGATTTCGTGCTTAAATCGTGAGATTTGAGTCTTGATTTTAGAAACGATTTTGCGGAAGATTCGTTTGGTTAGGTGCACAGGTAAGGAAAGGCGGCCGTGCATGGGTGAGGAAAGGAAAGTCGCCGGATTCTCAGGCGAGAATCACGGCGACGAAGGCGTGAGGTGAAGGTGCGAGGCGCGGCGGATTTTTAGGTTTAGGTTTAAGGGATGCGTTTGTTTTTCTTCTTTTCTTTTGTTTGGACGATGGGGGTTAAGGTAAAGGGGACTGGGCTTATGCGGGTAGCGGGTCGCGGGTTTGGGCTGCTGCGGATTGGGCTCGATGGATTGGCTAAGAGTGGAAGAGGTGTGTTGCTAATTTTAATTAGGTATTTATTTTTAGGTATTAGTTGGGTAGTGTTATAATTATTAGTTTTAGGCTCTTAATTAATGTTAGTTTTAGGCTTTTAATTAGTGACAAAGTAATTAATTAATTGTGATTAAATTAATTAGGTGCTTTATTATAATTATCTAGGTGCTACATTAGTCTAATTATTTAGGTGCTAAATTAGTCTAATTATTTAGGTGCTAAATTAGTCTAATTATTTAGGTGCTAAATTAGTAGCGTTATTTAATTAATGCTTAATACTTTAGAATCACGCTATTATTTAAAATTTTATTGTTATTAAAATTGCATTGAGTTTATATTAAATTACTTAAATCTGAATGCAAGTATGATATTTAAGAATTGTTTAAAGCTTTTATAAATGCGGCTATTAGATGCATGTATTTAGATTAAAAAATTGATTTTAAATGATTACTAATTAATTGCGGCTATGCTACCTGACACGACGTTATCGCTAAATTATTTATTTTATGCATTTATTAATTATTTAGGAATCGTGTGAGGCTTAAAATTAGTTAATGCGGTAGCGGGACTCTAAGTGTTTAAAACTACGTAAGACGCGATGCCATTATTAAATTGTTTATTTATGCACGTATTTATGTTTTATTGTTGTATTTTATTATAAAAATCCTAAAAATTATTTTTACAAAATCGGTGTAATTTTATAGTTAATGGTGGGCGGGAGGGTCAAAATTGGGTGTCAGCAGATGTCACTCTTTGTATGGAGATGATGGAAGAATCTTGGACAAAGACGTTGACTCATGCCAATTTTGTCTCGATCTTCGATTGCAAAAATCTTTGGCGGTAGACAAGTGGCCGAAAATCAAAAAGCGTCGATGTCGAGTTATGGCGACCTTTGGGATACCATGGTCAAAACACGGCGCGCTAACGGACTTAAAAAGTCGCCCCATGTCGAGTTATGGCGACAACGGGCTACGTAGTCAAAACACGAAGCGGGCTAACGCGGACTTAAAAAGTGTCGATGTCGAGTTATGATGACCGGGTTATGAGCAAAAAGTAAAAAATAAGCGGCTTGAACACAGGGTGTCTGCGTATGGCTTATGGTCTTTGGGTTCTACGGTGGCGTGGAAGCGAGTGGGCCGACGCTGAGGCGCTTCGCCAATCGTTGGGAAGGTTGGCCCCAACGACATTGCCGGTTGTAAGAGAAAATCCACGTTGTGCTCACTGCTGCGCTAAGACTTGAACAAGCGGTTAGTGCATAAGCTGTAAGGCGAAATGATGATCGTAATTTAAAGTAATGCACCGTGAGTAGAAAAGGTTATCCTGCAAAAATATGATGCTCTTTGTGTTGATGCGATCTGCGAACGCCGTGATTTCGCCTTGCGGACGTGTTGCGATTGTGAATGCGGATACGTTGTCCTTGCTGCAATTGTCCCTGTAGACTAAAGCTCAAGAAAGAGTTAGTGCATAACTGCTAAGACAGAATAATATATGAGAAAAAAAATGCAATTATGAGAATAGAGAAATCGTCCCTGCGTAGATGTGATATGCTGACTTGTCGTCGTTTTCGGACTTGTCGTCGTTTTCGGACTCGTCGTCGTTTTCGGACTCGTTGTCGTTTTCGGACTTGGCGTCGTTTTCGGACCTGGCGTCGTTTTCGGACTTGGCGTCGTTTTCGGACTTGGCGTCGTTTTCGGACTTGGCGTCGTTTTCGGACTTGGCCGCTTTCTGACTTGGCGTCGTTTTCGGACTTGACGTCGTTTTTGGACTTGGCGTCGTTTTCAGACTTGGCGTCGTTTTGGACTTGTTGCCGCTGCTCCTGTAGACTAAAGCTCAAAGAAGAGTTAGTGCATAACTGCTAAGACAGAATAATAAAGCATGAATGATAAAAATGCAATTTTTAGAAAAGAGAAAATCTTCCTGTAGATGTAATATCTTGATGATGGCGTCGTTTCGGACTTGCCTTGATAACGTCGTTGCTGGGCGTGTTCTTTTGGCGTCGTTGCGTGGACTGCGGCCGATAACGTCGTTACTGGGCGATGTTCTTTTGGCGTCGTTGCGTGGACTTGCTGATCACGTCGTTATGCGGGCGATGTTCTTCTTGGCGTCGTGCGTAGACTTGTTGCGGCCGATAACGTCATTGCACGACGTATTCTTGCCGGGCGTCGTTGCATGGACTTGTTGATTACGTCGTTATGCGGGCGTGTTCTTCTGGCGTCGTTGCGTGACTTGTTGTCTTGATAACGTCATTGCACGGACGTATTCTTCTTGGCGTCGCTGCATGGACTTGTTGATTACGTCGTTATGCGGGCGTGTTGCCGGGCGTCGTTGCGTAGACTTGCTTTGTCGCGTCGTTGCTGAGCGTGTTCTTCTTTGGCGTCGTTGCGTAGACTTCTTTGTCTTGATAACGCCGTTATGCGGACGTATTCTTCGGGCGTCGTTGCGTGGACTTCTTTGTCCGATAACGTCGTTGCTGGGCGATATTCTTTGGCGTCGTTGCGTGGACTTCGCGATCACGCCGTTATCGGACGTGTTGTTGTTGGCGCCGTTGCGTGGACTTCTGCGGCCGATAACGCCGCTGGGCGTATTGTTGTTGGCGTCGTTGCGTAGACTTGTTGTCTTGATAACGCGTCGTTACGGGCGATGTCTTTGCTCCTCGTAGAATAAATGCTCCCGCAAGCTAAGCGAAAAGCGTTAGTGTATACTGTTTAAACAAAATGATAAATATATATGAGAAGTGCAATTTCATGGATAGAGATGTCGTCCCGATATGACGAATCGAGATGTTGCCGCTTCGCATCGCAAATTGAATTGTTATGATGCCTTTGTTGTGTGTGATGCGGCTGGTCAAGTTTGACTTTATGCCCGAGTTGACGCTAGGTTTTGTTGCGAACTCGAACTTTGATTGCCGATTGTTGATGCCTTCTTTCGCCGCTTCTGATGCGGATTTTGAATTTTTAGATTTTTTTTTTTTTTTTTTTGTCATATCTTCCGCCTCTGTTTTTCTTACGAAGAAACTTTTGCCGTATTTTCGCCGGATATTGCATTTCTTTGCTTCATATTATGAAAAGACCTGCGCTCAAAGAAAATTTTGTGAGTTTTGGGGGGGGTCGATTTGTATTTGACTTCGCCGCTCGCCTCGACATCCGTACAGTCTGCTTGGATTTGCGGCCCATGCAGTTTCCTATATTGTCCCGATTTTGAGAAGGTGTCATGCGCTCTTCTTTTCGAGACTCGCTTGCCTATAGGAACGACGAGTTCCACTTCCGCCGATGCCCTTGAATCGGTCATGTCGCTGGACCGTGCCTTTGATCTTGTGAAATATTGATGCTCTTCCATTGCTAAGTCAAATACAAATCGACCTTTGGGGGGAGATGATAAATCTTTCTAAAAATGCAACAAACGGTGTTAGCATAAAGCACATAATTTGCGGGTATGTAGCAGATATATTGCATATAGCACATTCAAACGTTTCCTAACATGCAGGGGGGACCTCTTTATGCCAGAGGGAAGCCTAAACGTCACTTATGCGAGATTATGACGGATTTGTCCAAGTTGTCCAACTATCATGCCTTTGTTGGAAATGACGACCAAATGACGGTGCACTTTTCCCAATTTCAGCATGTCATGATTGGGTTTGGATTTGTCTGTCATTGTCACGCTACACATAATATGCTGGTTGGTCGTTTGGGTTGAGAAACCCGTCGACAAGTTTGGTGTCTTCCTAATTGTGGTGTCGATGCCAAGGACCAACCCACCTAAGGTAAATGCATGCATGCCCTAAAATAAAGGATGGTATAGCTCTATCTTAAGTTTCTAAGATTTGGCTTTTCTGGACGCAAGGTTCCCGAGCGGACAACTCGAGTGAGAAGGCTACGCGGCCACCGGTTAGACCGGGCACTCCACGTATATTACCAACTCTCCTAAATTTGGATTTTGAAGAAAGAATTTTGCTGATGCACCCAGCGCACCTCGCATGTAGTGTGTGATTGTGTGAATTTTCCAGAGTGGAAGAAATATGAGCGGAATGCCAGTTTAAGGGAAGCAGTAAAGCAGGTAGCAAAAAATAAACAAAATACAATACACAAAAATTAAATGCAAAATAATTGCCAAATAATTATCCTAGGTTTGTTGTGGTTAAGAACCTAATAATCCCCAGTGGAGTCGCCATTTCTGTCGCACCCATTTTCGGCCGCGGCATTTATTTTCTAAATTCCTGCTCAAATAAAAGGTTAGAAAATAAAAATAAAAGCTAAAAATGTTTTAAAAGAATGCTAAAATTGCAAAAAGGTGCTAAAATGCTAAAGATGCTAAAGTTTAAAAGGATGCTGAAATGCTAAAGGGTTCGCGGAGTCGCCACCTAATTAATTGGGTGAATTAGGACACCTAAATGTTTAACTAGTTTGAAGTAAAACATTAACTCCATTTTATGGTCTGCTAAACTTAGTGAGATTCTGGGTAAGGGTTCTTTATTAATCTAGAGGGAAGGGGTTAGGCACCCTCTAAGATCCGCTTAACTCATGTTGTCCCGCCAAACCTAGGGTAATTATTATGTTTAAGAAAATGCAAAATAAAGCTCTTCCTTTAATAAAATGCTAAAAATGTTAAAATGTTTAAAAGGTGCTTAAAAGGGCAAAAGTTTGCTAAAGGTATTAAATGCTAGAAGGGCTCTACTTAGAAAAGTGTTAGAAAATGATAAAAGTGCTAAAATGTTTAAAAGACTTAAAGATTTTAAAATGCCAAAGTGCTAAATAGAAAAGCTGTAAATGCCAAGGGGGTGCTAAATAGAAAAGATGCTAAGGTGCTAGAGGTATTTATATTATTTAAATAAGTGACGCGAAACTAATTTATAAATTAAATGCATGCACTTACTTGAAAAATTTAATTTATGTGGCCTAGTGCAAGAGACGGTTATCATTTGGCAAAGTTTTGGTCGTGGCAAGCCTGCAAGAATTAAATTAAAGGGAATACATTTCTAATGTCCAACTACTTACTAATCTGTTGATTCAAGATTTAATTATTCCAACTATTCTACTAATTAGTGTAATGTTAAACAATTAATTTACAATAAATAAATGAATGGGGGCGGGGTAGAAAATAATATAAAGGACTCGAAGGATGGCAATGTCTTCGCCGCGCTTTGGAATTCGATGCGGATAGAGAGATGCACATAGACGCGGTGCTAATTTGCCACGATGAGTCTCGCCATGAGACTCTTGTTGCTCCAATGCGTTTCATGTAAAAAACAAGAAAGATAAGGATTAGTACGAACCCAAGTTTCATTAAACATAGTGGATAGGCATTTGGCATAAAAATTAACACACACGATTCATACTTAAATATGTAGGCTATGATTGAACATGCAGGACAGCAAACAACACAGAGGAATAAACAAAATGGGCTTAGCCCTACGCATGTAGGACATGGACCGAGACATTTAAATGCTAGGGGAAGGGCCCGAGGTAGTCCTTTATACTAATAAACCAAGTTTAGACCAGTATGTCGTGCGTGCTTGACATATCATCATAACAGAGGACAAGTACATTGTCTTGTCTTAACAAGGGAAGGGAGAAACTAATCACACATCAAGTTAACACAGCCATACAGACAACTTACTTAGGTGTTGTCTGTTTTTTTTTTAGATTTGGGTAATCAATTTGAAAGGTGGAAATTCTTGCAGAAGCAAGCAGGGACCTGTGTGGCAAAAGAACACATACACTACCTAAACAACATACATGTTAATTAGGGCTTTAAAACTTATCTAAGTTATACCAAAATGGGTAAGTGGCTCAACAGACTTTAAGTCACAAGAAAACAAATATAGCATATTTTCCTCAAGCATATGGTTTAAGATGTACAAACAAGACTCAGGAAAACATGGCAAGGTCTAAATCGATCAACAAAGTGTTTAAACTTAAAACTACCAACTATAACTCCTAACAATATGTGATCTGATCGAGATGTCTTTCACGCGTGATCGTGTACGATTCTAAGCAGGTATTTATGCATTCAGATCAGGAAAGCAGAGAAGGGTGGGATACAAGCTCGTAACATAAGAGAAGTTAATTACTACTACTGACGACAATCGTTTTTACACTTATACCTAACCTTGAACACTATAGACAGTAAGAGTAGTATTTAATCCAAGTGTAACCATTAAAAGTATGGACAGTCACGGTAGAGCACCAATAACCAGATATCCACCTTTAAGGATAGGAAATAAGTTAACTAATCTAATTACATGCATGTCTCAATTCATTTTTAGCTTCAAATTAATGTTAGAGGGTGAAATAATGCAATAAAGCATGGATTATATAAACTCAATCTATAAGGAACCTGCACATGCTTTCCATCAACTAAATAACATGCTAACGATACAATCACATGAATCGATTCGGTTTGGCAAAGGAATGATCATAATGCAAAAAGGTCCCAAAGAAAGCAGTATTAGCCTAATAAATCCAAAAATATCAACTCTCAATTAAACATGGTCGACACACCACAAAATAGCAATAATATAAATTTAATCGATAACTTGAGATGCAAAGTGCTCGATCGATTAAATAGTTTGTCATATTGATTAATGCAATAATACGCATGACTACCACATATGTCACGAAAACATAGAAATGCCGAGATGCAACGAAATCAATAAGGAATGGGATTTACCTTCTCCGGACAGCGACCCGGAGCAGCATATCAAGTCGTCGATCCACTCGACGGGCTTTAGGTTTGCGATCACGAATAGAGGCGAGATTTGTTCTTTGGTTTCTTGGCCGGAAAAGAAAGGATTCTTAAGCTCGCTGGGGTGTTCGGCGGTGAGGAAGGTGCTACCTCACCGAAGCTCGCCGTCTATTGCTATTGGACTCTGTTAGCAAAGGGGTGAAGTGCGGATTCTTTGTCCTCTGTTCGATACTCATGCGAGCCGTCTCTGCCCTCTCTTCTCTTTTTCTCCCCTTTTGTCGATGCTCTTTGCATGTTCTTATATAGCCCCTCTTCGGGTTCTATGTTTGGTATGCATTTAAGGCTGAGATTTCTATGCCTATTCACTCGAATTCGCACGATTTACTTGATATGCTAAGATTTCGTATTGATTCTTACCCTTTTATTTTGGGCGAATCGGGTGTTTAATGATTCGTTAAGGTAAGGTTGGATATGGTAGGGATCGTTGGTGGGTGTGTGTGGGTAAGGAAGGTAAAGGGCGGATTTTGGTGAAAATCCGTGAAATATCGAGTTTGAAGCGCGATGGGAATTTTTAGGGTTCTTTGGGTTATGTTTTTGATTGTGGGAGGCAGTGAAAGGAAAGAATAAGGCTTTGGGCGTGGGGCTTGAGGTGATAAAGGGGATAATGGGGATAATGGGGATTGGGCTTGCATGGTGTGAAGGAAATGGGTGGGAGTGGGGTGTGAAAGTGCTAGTAGTTTAGAATAAAAATTTGGGTAATGGGTAGAATCAATTAGGGGTTTAATTAAGTGTTAGTTTTAGGCTAGTTAATTAATGTTAGTTAATTCTAGGTATTAATTTTAGGTGCTTAATTAATTAGGATTAGATTATTTGATTTAGTTAAATTATTTAGGTGCTAAATCAGTCTAATTACCATAATAAATGCGGGCGCGTTATTTAATTAGTGCTTAATATTTTAGAATGCTACTCTATTATTTAAAATCTTATTATTGTGCATTATTGCGAAGTTAAATTAAAATTAAAATGAGCTTAGATTAAATTATTTAAATGCTAAATGCAAGTATGATTTTTAAGAATTGTTTAAAGCTTTTATAAATGCGACGCTATTAAATGCATGTATTAGATTAAAATTGATTTTAAATTACAAATGATTACTAATAAATGCGGCTATGCTACCTGACACGACGTTATCGCTAAATTATTTATTTTATGCATTTATTAATTATTTAAGAATTACGACAAAGCTTAAAGTTAATAAATGCGGGTGCGGGACTCTAAATGCTTAAAACTCTACGTAAGACGCGACGCCATTATTAAATTAATTATTTATGCCTGTATTTAATGTTTTATTGTTGTATTTTATTATAAAAATCCTAAAAAATTATTTTACAAAATTAGTGTAATTTTATGGTTAATGGCTGGACGGGAGGGTCAAAATTCTGTCGCGCCCTTTTTCGGCCGCGGCATTTATTTTCTAAACTCCTGCTCAAATAAAAGGTTAGAAAATAAAATAATAAAAGCTAAAAGGTTTAAAAGGGTTTTAAAAATGCTAAAAAGATGCTAAAAGTGCAAAAGAGGCTAAAATGCTAAAGGGTTGCTAGAATGCTAAGGGTTCATGAGTCACCTAATTAATTTGAGTGAATTAGGACACCTAAATGTTTAACTAGTTTAAAGTAAACATTAACTCCATTTTAATGGTCCGCTAACTTAATGAGATTAGGTAAGGGTTCTTTATTAATCTAGAGGAAGGGTTAGGCACCCTCTAAGATCCGCTAACTTGCGGTTGTCCTGCCAAACCTAGGGTAATTATTATATAAAATGTTAAGATGCTATTTTGAGAGTTTAAGAGATAATCTGTTTATGGATTTTAACAAATTGTTGGTTTTATGATGAAAGTTAGATTACTTATTTTTGCAGATTTTTAAACATGCTTAATAGTCTAAAAGGCAAATAAAGAAGAATGCGTTTCTAAAATGTAATTACTTCCGCCTCATATATTTAAAGACCTAATTGCTAGAAGTTCTATTAATTACAAAATTAAATAATGAAATTACGATAAACAAATAAAGGCGTAAAAATAAGACGAAAAAGTTAAGAGAATGAAGGGATTGGAGAGGATGACTCAGTCCTGTTTGTTTTTCTAGGAGTTTCTGAAGCGGGAATGCGAATGCGGATGCGGGTCGCCATTTGAATAAGCTCGCGATGAGTCTCGCCATGAGACTCTTCTTTTTTAACTCCAATCGTGCCATGTAAAACAAAGGAAGATAAGGAAAAGGATTAGTACGAGCCCCAAATAATAACAAACAAGTACAGTATAAGAATTCACATATGATTTAAAACATGTATGCATGGTTGAATTGTGGGATAGAGGAATAGGCGAAGCGAATGAAGAGAAGCGAACCCAAATATATATAGCGTAAGGCGAGGGGTTAGGCAATATGCGAGGAGGAGCAATTAATTCCGGAAAAAAAAAAAGGCAAATCCGAATGCGGGGCGGACTATAGGGATAGCATAGAAAAATGTGAAAATGGCGAGACCCGATAAGCGTATATAGCACTGATGGCATACTTAACTATACATTCAATTACTACCCAAAAGCTAAAGCGAGCATATCAATGTGTTTTAAGAACAACTAAATAACACCAAAATTATGTTTGAACTCAGAAACCTCCATACATAGCAAACAATACACAGATTTAAACCCGCGTATTACGAACCTTCCATACTGCGTTAGTATGTTTGCCTTGCGAGGTTCAATGGATGAATATCTTCTTATTAGCTAATATGAAACATGTAATAGTCTTATTTCCTTACTCCAAATAGCATGCTATACTTGGTTTCGTTTATTACTACAAGAATTAATGCATGGATCGTGGATACGAATTGAATTCCTCTTACATTTTGCCTAACCACATTATTGAGTAAATTCCATAGATGTGGACCAAACAAATAGCTTCAATACACCGGTAGAAACACGTGTTATACCAGATCCATCATAGCAACAATTCAAACATGTATGACAACGATGAAAGCGACACCTGACCTTAAGCTTCGATCTATCTGCACAAGACATAATAAGCATACCGACGAATCAAACCATGCTAATCGACTACTAATACCACTTGGAAGAAAGAGAATTCGGGGACACCGATATGACTCGGCCGAACAAGCATCTTTGGAGCAATCACAAATGGGTGATTATTAAAGCATAATATTGGACTCAACAACCATTCTGCGATTGTCATTTTCCTATTTTTACGAATTTGCGGATAACAAGTTTATCACCGCCAACAGAGGAAACTCGGATGCACGGGTATGGCACATAAAGCGAGACACAACATTATATAAGTCATAGAGGATTTCATGCGTATGCGCTTAACACCGAGCAACAAATAAGTGTGAACGATTAGGCGATGGCGATATTATATTTGTGCATCACTGAAGCTTATACTAATCTCAGATTATGCAAACAAACTACTACACGTTTAATACAGATAATGCACAGAAATGCCAAATGAACTAGAAAGGATTGGGATTTACCTTCTCGGACAATGGCCCAGGCGGCGTATCAAGTCGTCGGTCCATTTCGACGGGCTTTGGGTTTCGCGATCACGAATGAGAGGCGAGTTCGTTCTTGATTTCTGTTTGGAATTGAAAGGAAAGGATTCAATTTCCTATTTTATGCGAAGCTAATTCTCTGAATCTTGAGTCCCCAATTCCGATGCTGTCGAGTCTCCGATTGAGCTCGCCTCTGCTCTCTTGGTCGCTTTCGTTCTTTGTTCTCGATGTTTCGATGCCATCTCCGCTAAGGGTTATTCGCTGCTCTCGTAAAGAAAACGATTGCTACTGACCTACTGTGCTCGACCCCTCTCCGTCGATGCCCTGACTGAGTTCTATTGCATGTTCTTATATAGCCTAAGCCTAGGTTCTAATAATGGTAAGCAATAAAGGCTGATTTGTCTTTGAGATTTAGGCTTAAATCGTGAGATTTGGGTCTTGATTTTAGAACGATTTTGCGGAAGATTCGTTTGGTTAGGTGCACAGGTAAGGAAAGGCGGCCGTGCATGGGTGAGGAAAGGAAAGTCGCCGGATTCTCAGGCGAGAATCACGGCGACGAAGGCGTGAGGTGAAGGTGCGAGGCGCGGCGGATTTTTAGGTTTAGGTTTAAGGGCTGCGTTTGTTCTTCTTTTCTTTTGTTTGGACGATGGGGGTTAAGGTAAAGGGGACTGGGCTTATGCGGGTAGCGGGTCGCGGGTTTGGGCTGCTGCGGATTGGGCTCAGTGGAGCTGGGCTGCTGCGGATTGGGCTAAGAGTGGAAGAGGTGTGTTGCTAATTTTAATTAGGTATTTATTTTTAGGTATTAGTTGGGTAGTGTTATAATTATTAGTTTTAGGCTCTTAATTAATGTTAGTTTTAGGCTTTTAATTAGTGACAAAGTAATTAATTAATTGTGATTAAATTAATTAGGTGCTTTATTATAATTATCTAGGTGCTACATTAGTCTAATTATTTAGGTGCTAAATTAGTCTAATTATTTAGGTGCTAAATTAGTCTAATTATTTAGGTGCTAAATTAGGGCGCGTTATTTAATTAATGCTTAATACTTTAGAATGCGACGCTATTATTTAAAATTTTATTGTTATTAAAATTGCATTGAGTTTATATTAAATTACTTAAATGCCGAATGCAAGTATGATATTTAAGAATTGTTTAAAGCTTTTATAAATGCGACGCTATTAGATGCATGTATTTAGATTAAAAAATTGATTTTAAATGATTACTAATTAATTGCGGCTATGCTACCTGACACGACGTTATCGCTAAATTATTTATTTTATGCATTTATTAATTATTTAGGAATCGTGACAGGGCTTAAAATTAGTTAATGCGGGCGCGGGACTCTAAGTGTTTAAAACTCTACGTAAGACGCGATGCCATTATTAAATTGTTTATTTATGCCTGTATTTATGTTTTATTGTTGTATTTTATTATAAAAAATCCTAAAAATTATTTTTACAAAATCAGTGTAATTTTATGGTAAATGGCTGGACGGGAGGGTCAAAATTGGGTGTCAACATTTCCGTTATAGGTACTTGGACTGTATTTGTTAATATTGATATTTAGCATGCCTTACTCTACTTAAAACAGATCCTCATAGCTGATGCAATAAGTAAAATAAGTGGTTTATGTGTTTGTCAAGAGTGGGCTGTGTTAACAATTAATCGAGCGTCGTCTGTGGTATTTTTTCATGTTTTGATGAAGGTCATATTCGTATCGAATACCGGTCGAACATCAGTGAAGAGCAGAAAAAGAACACTCTCAAACCCCTTTTTTTATTTTTGCATATCATTAGTCCTCATAGCGTAAAACAGAAATTCAGAAACAAAGCGTCATTCAAACCGCATAACATATCCTCTAAGTGACTCGACATTCGAAACGTCGTCTCAGCGTCGCCGAAAGTAAAATTATTACCCTTTCAGTCCTAAGTTTGTTTGATATTAGTGTGTACAATATGTTTCTCACATGACTGATTAAGCATGTATTATGTCAATATTAATAGATATTTATGCTTATTAAGCTAATTGCGGAATATGTTTAGGTAGCACTGATTTATATTAACATTCACGATTGTGATTACTGATGTGTTTAAATATTGTAATCATTGTGGGTATTATAGAGGTCGTTTGTGTATATTAAGTACTCATCATGTCAAAGCAGTTAAACATGTATAAATTTTGGAAGTCAGAGAATTGGTTTAAGCTACTCATGGGTCTGTTTAGTGTGTTAAAATTGACTATCGATTTTCTCTGTGTAATTCGATCACTTTTAAGTCTATAGGATGGATTCAGGGGATAGATTCAGATCTTAGGCAACATGTTTGTTAGTTTAAAATGGTTCATTATTTTGATATGGCGTCTTAACACTAGTCTTATTTGAAAAAAAATGGATTGAATAGGTTGGCATTTAGATCTAAGATAGTTAAGCCTATGTTTCTTAGAAAACTCAGAATAAAATATGAATCTGTCGAGAGAACCAAATTAAATGACACCCTTGTCAGTTGTTGTGAATTAAAACTTAAACATGTTAATTTGAGAGGAAGCTTGAGATCATGTGTTGTTTGCTGTGTGATTGATATTGTAGCTCATTCTGCTTATCAATCCTTACATATCTGTTTCTTTATTTGTTCTAAATATAACTGGTATACATCTTCCATACATGTTACTTTCACTTAAACCTATCAACCGGTCCGGGTTGACCCGGAACCGGACCGGTTGACCCGGTAGTTTAACCGGCCCGGCCCGGACCGTGAGGCATCTGGGTTGGGGTTGGGTTGGCCCCCCACCTACCCGAGTTATTTAAAAAACGTAAGGCCGGACCAGTTAGGCGATAGCTGCCAGTTAGATTCTGGTTAACCTGGGCCGGACCGGTAACAAAAAAATAAAAATTGCCCACGGTCAAAATGACCCTTGGGCTTGGGAGAGAAATTTGGGGCGGTGTGATGCGGTCGGCCATTTCGTTGGTCGATATATTATTTTTTTTGTTTTTGTTTTGTTTTATTATTTATTTTAATTCCATTTTACCCTTTAAAAATCTATAAATTCTCTACATTTTCTTCATTTTTATCACACAACATTTCTCTCAATTCTCTTATTCTCAATTTCTCATACTCTCTTAATCATCTTTATTATCAATTTTCAAGTTATTAATATTATTAGTTTTCAAATTCAAAGTAGCAAGACCTTGAGACTTGAGCTTGAGTTTTATTGGTCTGAATCCAAGTTTGGTACACTCGTTTCATTCTCTAATTATTTTATTAAATTGTCATATTTATTTGTTGATTATTTAAATATTTTATAATGTCTTTACTAAGAATTGCGTCGGAATTGTAGTAAATCTAGTTCAAGGGTAAAAAATCATGAGTTCTTCATCATCTAATCAAAATATAGATTATGATCAAATGCAAGAAGATTTTGGAATGAAGATAATGAATGTGATAACGTTGATTAGATAATATTGTTGAACTTGAAGAGCAGAACAAGAACCTCCTACACTCTTAGTGTTCATACATCAATGTTGAGTGCGCTAGTGGTAGTCGTAGTCGTGAGACCTCCTTTACGTAACGGTGCAAGAAAAAAGGAGTAAAGTGTGGCTCTTTTATGATATAGTTGTAGTGCGATAGAGTTAAATGTAATATTTGTGGGAGAACTTATAAACATAAGGCGGGGTGGTGACGGGGGGCGGGCACTATAGGTAGACATATAAAACACGATCATACGGCACAATGGGATCTTGTCTCGATTTAGAACCGGTCAACAACAACTTAATCCATTAAGCGGGGTTGGCTAAATGCGATCAAAAAGATCGCATTGAATTAGCAAAAATGATTGTCGGAGGTTGTTTGCCTTTTCTTTTGCTTCTTCATATTTAATTACATATATTCAAAGAGTATATAATCCTTTTTTAAAGGTGTTCCTCGTAGTACTACTAGAGCCGATATTTTTAGACTTCATAATGATTATGTTATTTTCTTGCAATATTTGTTTGCTAACCTTCCATGCCACGTTAGTTTTACTTGGACATTGGACATGCGTTGAGCAGTTATGATTATTTAACAATTACTTGTCATTGGATTGATGAAAATTTTAAAATGGAAAAAGCGTATTATTGCTTTTTGCGTATGGCGAGGATCAAAGTCATCTTGGAAAATATATAAGCGAAACTATTTGTTTTTATGCCCAAAAATATAATCTTTATAATAAAATACTTTGTGTATCATTTGATAATGCATCTAATAATACTGATGCTGTAGATCTTTTAAAAGCGGAAGTACAACCACCACTTCCTGATATATTTCATGTTCGTTGTGCTTGTCATATTTATAATTTAATTGTTAAAAGTGGTCTTGATTTATTTTCACCTGAAATAAAACTTGTCAAAAGAGCTGTTGGAGTTATTCAGTGTAATAATAGGAAAAATAGAATTATAGAATTTAAAGAAAAATGTAAACAATTTAATTTGAGACCTAAATTCATGCCAGAAGAGATTATTACACGGTGGAATTATACTTATTTATTTTTAAAAGAATGTTATAAGTATAAAGACACCTTAACAAATGTTTCAAATGCGCATTGTAAGAACGTAATGTATATGTTAACAAGCGAACATTGAAATCAATTGGTGAACTTTTAAAATTTTACGTAAATTTTACACTTTCGTTGAATTTTCGGATCTTATTACCCAACGATTTGTAATGCTTTAGCTCATATAGCTGAAATTTCCTATTTACTTTATGGTTTAAAATCAAATGTGAAATATCTGAATCACGATTCTGATTATGTTTGAAAAGTTTAAAAATATTTTTTTCCTATTCTGATGTTTATTGTATTAGTGCGATCTTAAATCCTTCTATTAAAAGGTAGATTGTCATAATCTAATATTTAGTTTATATACTTATATGGAAATAGGTGGAACAGAAACTCCATCTTCATTTGATTGCATAAATAAACTTGATACTAATTTAACAACATTATATGAATATTATGCTACATTACATGATAACACCAACTCTGCTACTAATATTCCTTCTAGTTACGGTTTGTGTCTACACTGCGAGTTGATGATGATGGCGATGAAGAAGAATCTTTAGACATATGGAGCACTTTTACAACACAACCAACCATGGCCGATCTTTGCGATGAGATGCAATTTTATTTGCAAAGCCGAGCCGAAGAAAAATTTTGACCACTTTACAATGGTGGCGGGATAACAAAAGGCAATTCCGGTACTTGCAAATGGCGGGATGTTCTTAATGTGTCGATCTCAGCGGTGGCTTCAAGTGCATTTAGCCAAGCACGAGATCAAATAGAGACACACGTCACTCGTTGGGTGGAAGCACATTAGAAGTGTTAGTGCAGCAGGGATTGGATCGGATCGGAGAGAAGAAATCAAGGATGTGGAGCGTTAATTCTCGGAAGATGAAGAAATAGACAATATTTTGGAAGGCGGGAGGCGAAGGCGGATGGAATTAATACTCGATTTAGAGGCTATGGAGCATAACCAATTCAATCAACCTATAGATTACGAAGAACTTGCAAAAAGGATGCATAATATGTAAATAAAATTATTATTACTTCATTATGTACTCTTATTAACGTTATGAAAGTTCAAAAGTTTACATCTTATCATTAATTTTAATTTTACTATCTATTTAGTTGTTAATCTGTTATTACTTATAAGTTATATGACTTATATCTACTAATCTAATAAAATTATAATTACAAATTTACAATATAAACTATAAAGTTATAAACTATAAAGTATAAAGTTATAATCTATAATAAAGTATAAAGTTATAAACTATAAAATAAAAAGTTAACTTTAAAGTTTCAATTTTAATATATACAACTAAATTATATATTATATTATTATATTACATATTTAAATTGAATTTAGTTTATATTATAGAAAATAAATACTAGAATTTAAAAAAAATTAAAAAAAAAAAAGCTAGATAGGTTGGATGATTCGACCGAACCATACGGCAACCTGGAATCCGTGTGAACCGGACCGGTTGGCCAGTGGTCCGATGAGCCGACCGAGAATCGGTCGAATCGGTTAAACTTGGTAAGGGCTCTCCGGTCGGTCCGTCGGCCAGTTAGCGGGTATACTTTCACTTGATAAGTTTAGGTATATTAGGTGTCCCAGATCTTCTTGCTATCATTCCCTTAAAAGGACTAAGATTTGCAAATTGTTGGGCTTTTATTACATGACGTTATTCCTTAAATATTTGAATCACGTATCATTGTTTGATTGTTATTTTGGGCTTTGCTTGTTGCCTGAATAAAGCGGCTATCTTTGTTTAAATATTAATACCAATGCTATTTATTATTTATGAGTTTTTGAGGACATTCTAATCTTTTTCTTTCCTTATTTTTTACATGGCATGCATTGGAGCGAAACGAAGAGTCTCATGGCGAGACTCATCACAAGCTACAACAAATAAAGACCCACATCTTATGTGCTTCATCCACTCCGCATCACAAACTCCAAATCATAGGCGAGATGGCCTCGCCGCTTCTTCGAGTCATTATTAATTCATATCCTCCCCTATTATTTGTTGTAATTATTTGTCTAACATTACACTATTAGTAGAATATAATATTGAAGCAATAAATTAAAAGGTAACCTTCCTTCTTAAGTCCTAGGAAATCAGTTAATAATTTTCACTTGCATAATTACTTAGATAGTTAATATATTAGTTCAACATGAAACCCATTTTTTTTACAAATCATCATTAGCCTTCGCATAAGCAATTATCTAAAACATCGATAGCCATCTTACAATCCTATAAGAAGACCCTGTGTCATAATAAATCTTACTCCTGTTATACGCGATATGTATCTAATATGGTATTTAGGTACCCTAATGACATATTTTCCAAAACTAACTTTGACTTTTCTATATATATCTCGCAATTAATTTTAGACATAAATATCTTATATCTTCAAAATTCTTTTACTCAAATGCCCTTTAACATGTCTTTTCTTAGCATAATAATTAACCCTAGGTTTGAACGGACAACCGCAAGTTAGCGGATCCTTTAGGGTGCCTAACCCCTTCCCTTTAGGATAATAAAGAACCCTTACCCAGAATCTCATTAAAGTTTAGCAGACCATTAAAATGGAGTTAATGTTTACTTTAAACTAGTCAACATTGAGGTGTCCTAATTCACCCAAATTAATTAGGTGGCGACTCCCTACGAACCCTTTAGCACTTTTTATATTCTAGCACCTTTTTAACACTTTAACATCCCTTTTAACATTTAGCACTTTTTATTTATTTTCTAACATTTTATTTAAGCAGGGTTCGCTTTTAGAAAAGTCGCAGTCGAAAAAGGGCGCGACAGTATGTAGAAACAAAGGAGGTGCTGCCCAATTTTCCGTAGAATAAGAGACCGTATACTTAGTATTATTCTACGGTAGAAACTAGAAATTGATAGTCATGTTGTGACCATTATAGGTTGACACTTCTACGTGCGGCGTATTCGACTTAGCTTGTGGATTAAGCCGAAAAGGTATGTGAACCATCTCCTCTTCTTCTAGCATGATTCCTTAAGATAAAGAAAGTAAGTCCTACTCCTTAAATGATTCATTCCTTGGTTGTACTTGGATTGCCTAATATAGAATTGGTTCTATATACTTCATTGATTGTACTTTGATGTTTAAATTGTAAGTTGTTATAATCCATTTCCTTAGTGAAGTTTGGATTCTCAAAGGTGAAAGTATTTTACTTAAAGTACATAGAGTCTTGAAAAGAAAGTGGTTTCCAAATCTTTTGGCTAGTGCCTTAGTTCCAAAACCTAAAGGTTGTTATAATGAATTTAGGGGAGTCAAAGGAGTGATTTACTTAATTGTTTTAAAAGAGGAGAAATGACATGATTTAAGAGAAGTAACCTGTTTTAAATGTGTGAGTTACTTGAGGTTTAAAAGTAGAAGAAACTTGATTTCTAAAGACTAAGAGACTTGAAGTATTTTGAAAGTTAAGAAACTTGATTTGTAAGTATGTGATACTTGGTTTTAAAAGTATAAGTCTTTTGGTTATAAAAGGAATGAATATGTCTAAAACCATAAAGGGTTATAAAGGCTTTATGGGAAGTTGGTTATAACGACTTTATGGAAGGTTAAGAAAGTTGTATATTTTGATTAATGGGCATGAGTTGCCTAGATGGTAAAAATTGAAGTTACTTGGTTTCAAAGCCTTGAAATGAATTTCTAAAGGTGTAGTAACTTATTTTGAAAAATAGACATGTCTTGATACTACGGGTGTTAGTATCTTGGGGTTTTACATAAAAAGGAGTCTTTTGAAAAGAATGTACGTACGTAGTACTTTGGCTTGTTTAAATGAGAATTTTTCCATTTGTGCCTTGATAGTACTTTGGCTTGTTTAAATGAGAGTCATTCTATGTGTGTCTTGATAGTACTTTGATTTGTTTAATTGAGAATTATTCTATGTGTGCCTTGAGAAGTACTTTGGCTTGCTTAAATAAGGATTTCTCTTGGTTTATGTAAAAAGAAGGCATGGTAATTGTCTTGGTTTATGTGAAAAGAAGGCATGGTAATTGTCTTGGTTTGTGTAAAGGCATGGTATTGTCTTGGCTTATGACAAAAAGAAAGGCATGGTAATTGTCTTGATTTGTGTAAAGGCATGGTTTTGTCTTGGTTTGCTTGTATATGGGTTGCTCATATAGACATTCGTGCAAGTGTCATATTTCCACATCTCCGCGTCCCTCCATAAAGGGTCGACAACTTGTTTCAAGGATACCATGGGTTAGCTCTACGTAGGGTGAGTACTGTATTTCACGGGTCGGTATTTGACTCGGGAGGGTTAAATTCCGGGGATATATATATATATAAGACATGGATTAGCTATCCGTGATGCGAGTATCGTGTATCGATGACTCATTGCAGGTCCACATGACCTAAGCGGGTGAAATAGTCTCTTGCGGGTGAAATAGTCCTATGATAGGTTGCATTATAACACAGAGGGTGGTTGACCACAGCAATGTACGACGCCGTGTTTTGAAACGGTATTGATTTCATTAATGAAAGGGTGCAGTGTGTTCATGACTTAAAGTGGAACAGTTTGGTACGGTAGGCCCCGGTGGATAGCTTTTCGCACTTGCCCCGGTCATATCTCGTGACGATAGGTGATCTGTGTATTTTATATACACTTTTTGAGTCGTTTTTACTTAATCTTTTGTCCCTTTTTGTATAAATAAGTGTCGTATTAGGATATATTTTCTTTCTTTTGAGTCAAAGTGGTTAAAATGGCAAATGGCGGAAAAGGAGCTAAAAGAGGGCAAAAGAGGAGGTTCCAGAGCTAAAAACAGAGAAAGTGGCGAACGAGGCTGAAACCCAGACCAGTCGCGGCCTCACTGCGATCGAAGCGAGCGCGGCGCAATATCGAAGAAGGCTGCGAAGTCTCGCGCGGCGCGCTCATGTCAGCAGTGCGGGCGCGGCGCCTAATCATCGAAAGCTACGAGTTGCGTGCGGCTCTCGAGCAGCGAAGAGCGGGCGCGCGCCAAATCACCCGAAGTGCCACAGAAGTTCCGGCGCCGCGGCCCCGACGTGGGAAAAATCGAGTTTTGACGATTTTACGGGCAACTGCGAGGAAAAGTTAAGAGCGGTTTTGGCCTATAAAAGGAGAACCCTAGGCGATTTTAAGGTTCCTTCTCTTGCACAATTTCTTGCTTGGAGATTGGAGACCATAATTTAGTACTTTCTTTTCCTTTTCTTTTCTTTATTTCAGTTTTTGTATGATGAACTTTGAATTAGTTCTTGTCATGTTTATGACTAGGAATTAATTCTCTTATAGGGCTTTCCATGTTGATTCACTAGAAACTTATGTTATGAATTAATGCATGTTTATGGATATTATTCTTCTTTGGGAGATTTATCCAATAATTGCTTTGAATGATTGGTAATTAATTGACAACTAATTATTCTTATATGATTTCTAATCAAACTTCGAAAGGAGGAGGTTGTGAATATGTTGTAAGCTGGGTAGACATTCTTGGATTGGGGATGAAAATATCTCAATTATTTATGTAGCGTTAATGAGAGGCTTAACAACCCTAATTTTGCGCATGGTGCGTGACGGTTAACTAGGTTTTTGTTCTTAATCCTCCTATAGAGTTATCCTTATCACCGAAAGGTAGGTAAGGTGCAATACTGGGGTTGAGTGTTTATATATACTTAACGGGAATATAAAACGATTTCGTAAACCTGCTAGCTCCGAGAGAAGAAGACCATAATTCGTTGCATTAATAAATAACATAAGCAGATAGTTGAGGAGACATGGAAGCCTTATTCCCATCACAACTGAAGTAAACTCATTAGATAAATTAGTCTTTATAATTCTTAGTTATAAACAACAAAATCAAATATCAATTTACCAAATAGATACCAAAAGATAGATAGTTGGTGCTTGAACCCTAATCCTTGTGGACGATATTCGGTCTTACCAGGACTATATTACTTGTCACGATAACGTGCACTTGCGTTAAAGTGTGTGCATCTTTTCGCGCATCAAGTTTTTGACGCCGTTGCCGGGGATTAGGCATAGTTCAATATCAAATTTATCTATTTTTAATTTCTAATTTGGTTTTTATTTTTTATTTTTAATTTTCACGTTTTTATTTTTATTTCAAAAATCAGGGTGCCGTGATTTGTTATGCATTTTGATCTATTTCAGAAATCGGTTTATGCGAAAGAGAAGAGGCGAGACACTCTTGTTTCCTTCAATCCGTAGATTGAGAAAACGTAAAGCGAGCGAAAGAATCGGATTGCAACCTTGATAGAGATGGGCGGCATTGAACAACAACATGATGAGAGAAGGGTTAGGTGAAAATCAACCTAATCCAGAATACCTCGGCAAGTACCTATGGATGTCGAGGAAAGAGTTCAAGTCGAGCAGAAAGAAGCAGGAGACTATGTCTGCTAGAGTGAATGAGCACATCGTGTATTAGGCTCCTGCCATAGAGCAAACAACTTTGAGATAAAACCGGCGATTACGAGCATGAGTACGGCCTGATGCAATTTGGAGGCGCCGTGGAGGATCCACATATGCGCGTAGCTAATTTCTTGGAGCTATGTGCAACTTTCGGATATAACGGCGTTCGATGATGCCGTCAGTTGAGGCTCTTTCCCTTCTCACTCGAGGATAGAGCAAAAGTATGGTTGAATTCCTGTAGACCAGGTCGATTTTTACATGCACGGTGGCACAAAAATTCCTAGCCAAGTTCTTTCCCCCATGCAAAGCAGCAAAACTGAGAGGGGAGTTGAATAACTTTTACCAAGCAGATGGAGAGTCCTTATATGAAGCTTGGGAAAGGTTCAAGGATTTGCGAGAAAATGCCCACACCATTCGTTGAGTTGTGGAACTTGGTCCACATCTTACATAACGGTGGCGATCTGACAAGAACCATCATAGATGCAGCAGCGGTGGGGCATTCATGAGGAAAAGCGACCCACGGCGCCACGAGTTATTAGAAGATATGGCCACCAACAACCGTATCACGCGAAGAAAGGTCGACAAGTGGGAGGAGAAACGTTGAGTCCACGAAATAGATGCCATTCTTGCCTTGAATACCCAGTGGCCCTTTTGGCAAAACAATTGCAGCAACATACGATGTCGATGAATGCGGTCGGATGCCTAAAAGTTGTGAAATATGTGGTGGCCCACATACATTCGATAGGTGTCCTTGGTGATCCCAATAATATACGATGGAGCGGGCGAGTGTCGGTGTGGGTAATTATCGAGGCCACGAGAACAACCCTACTCCAACACTTATAATCCGGTGGAGAATCACCCAAATTTCTCATGGAGAGAGACCGGGCAGCAGAATCAATATAGGGGCGATGCGAGAACGTGAGAACCAGTGACCGCCATTCAGCCCCACAACCTCAGCGATTCAATGCAGGTTCAGTGAAAAGTCGACGAGTGAAAGCGGTGTAAAGACTTGCAACGCCTGCACTCATTTCATGACGAAGCTAGATCCTCGTTCACGAACTTGGAAACACAAGTGGGTCAGATAGCAAAGAAGGCAAACAGCAGGCCACAGGGTACACTGCCAAGCAACACAGGTAAATCAGGAAGCGATGTCGAGCGATGCAGTTGAGAAGTGGCAAGCGATTGGAGCAGCGATCTCTTCACCAATGATTGAGAAAGAGCGAGAGATAGAAAGAGAAGGTGGTTGAACCTAGCCCAGTGGTAGAGAAAACTCCAGAGAAGGAGTATACAGAAAAAATCCCTTTCCCCCAGAGATTACAGCGGAAGACGGTTGATAAACAATTCTCCAAGTTCTTGGAGGTATTCAGGAAGTTGCATATCAACATCCCCTTTATAGAAACATTAGAGCAGATGCCCTACTATTTCAAGTTCATGAAGGAAATATTGGGGAAGAAGAAGAAGCTGGCGGAATATGAGATAGTAGCACTAACAGAAGAGTGTAGTGCTATCTTGCAGAAGAAGTTGCCACCAAAACTAAAGGATCCAGGAAGTTTTACACTACCTTGCACTGTTGGCAGGGTGACATGCAACAGGGCTCTGTGTGACTTAGGGGCAAGCATAAATTTATGCCCTTATCGGTATTTAAGCGATTGGAGTTGGGAGAGGTCAAACCAACCACTGTGAGTCTGCAACTATCCGATAGGACAGTGGTTCATCCAAGAGGAAAAATTGAGGACGTGATTGTCAAAGTAGGAAAATTCTTCTTTCCTGCAGGCTTCCTCATTCTAGACATGGAAGAAGATGCGGAAATCTCTATCATATTAGGGAGACCATTCCTAGCAACGGGGAGAGCTTTGATTGATGTAGAAAGAGGAGAGCTAACACTAAGGGTGAAGAAGGAAGAAATGGTGTTTAAAGTTTTTAAACATGTCATCGAGCCACCAACCATGAGCAGGTGCTTTGCAATCAGCACCATCAAGCCCCCCTGTGAGCCATTACAAGTCAACCAAAGAGATATGACCCCACGAAAGCAGGCATGATTTGCCAAACCTCCACTGACGCAGGTATGTGTTCCTGAACTCCCCCTTACTGATAATGCTAAGAGGAAAAGAAGAAAAAGAAAACGCAAAATGTGGAGGAAATGGATTAGTTGGGGGGTTGATCCACCCCACGGTTATTAAAACTAAGGAACTTGCGTTCGGCTAAAAGACGTTAAAGACAGCGCTATTTGGGAGGCAACCCAAATTATTTTGATTTATTTTATTTTAATATAGTAGTTTTTATTAAGAACGGTCTCACGGAGGTAGTGTTTGTCTTTGTGATTGGCAGTGCAGGCGATAAATTGAAGGCGAAAACTTGAAGCGAGGATTTCGAAAAAGCGGGTAAGCGCGCGGCACAAAAGAAACGAGAAGAAGCGCTGAAGTTTAAAGCGCATTTCAGAGCGGGCGGCGCCAAAAATCGAGAAAATGCAAGTCTAGCGCGCTGAGAAAAACCGGAGTGCGAGAATATTGGCGCCGCGGCTGATTTGCGGCGCGGTGCCAAAAAAAGCGAATTACAAAGACATACGATCAGAAGGCCACTGCCGCCAAATCAAAACCCGAGCTCTTCCTCACTAATTCAAAGTACTATCCAACGCCATTGTCACCATTTTAGCCAAGTCTGTAAGTGTCTTATTTCTTTTATTGTCTTTGAGTCTACACACATTGGTGATAATGTGTGATTTAAGTTTGGGGGGGGGGGTGTTTTATTTGTGTCTTGTTATGTTGTATTTAAGTTTTTTTATTGTTTTTTATGTATTTTTGAGTCACAATTTTTTTTTCTTTTTTTAAGTCATAATTGCCTGTCAAAGATCATGTATGATGTAGTTGCTAGAAACACCTAGTGAAGTAAGGTGGAATAATGTAATGGAATTGAAGCAACTATCTAAACACCTAGGTAAGATATGCCAAAAACTCACAAAATCCTATTGGAGTTTCGCTTAAATCGTGCATGCTAAATGATGAATACTTATGTGTTATGATTGCTTGCTATTTGAGGCGAAATAGTTAGGATATGCATGTTAGGGAGATGACTCAGACATTTCTTTGATAGCCAATTCTTACCACTCTTTTCTATCCCGGACTTTAAAGTATCCCTAGTCAGCCCCATTGAACCTCAAAATTGAAACTTCTTCTTTGACACCCTATATTCCCACAGATTGTGTCATAAGTAAAAATGTGAAATAGTGAAATCAATTGTGTTAAAAAAGAGACAAAAAGAGTGAATGAGCTTGTTGCACCCCAATAAAAAAAAAAGTAATAAGAAAGAGGCAAAAACCTAAGTTTGGGGGTGCTTGTTATTATAATACTCTTCACTCTCCCAAAACAAAAAAGGGAAAAAGATAGAATTGAAGTGAAGAAAAGAACAAAAAGAAAAAGGAAATACTGAAAAGCTAAAGAGCTTATGGTACACAAAAATGAGCCTAAATGCCTATTTTTACCAACCCCTACCTAAGCCTACATTACAACCCTTAAAGTCCTGAAGATCTCTTTTATGCATATCCAGGATTAGTGGAGAATAGCAAGTAAGCATGCCATAGGATTTTCTTGAATTTATATGCATGATTTAGTATATTGACTTCCATTAAAGCATGATAAATATGAGTTTGCGAAATATCTAGCTCAATGTTTAGTGTGCTGAAAAATTTCATGCTACATGTTCCTGCATATTATTCTGCTAACCTTCATGTTTTTCTAGATAACACTAAATGCAGCAAAAGTGATCAATGTCAGTGAGTCTTTTATTTTTCGTTTCTTGAGTCCTTTATTTCTTTCTTTCTATCTTTGCTCGAGGGCGAGCAAAGGTTAAGTTTGGGGGTATTTGATCGGTGTATTTTATATACACTTTTTGAGTCGTTTTTAGTTAATCTTTTGTCCCTTTTTGTATAAATAAGTGTCGTATTATGATAGATTTTCTTTCTTTTGAGTCAAAGTGGTTAAAATGGTCAAATGGCGGAAAATGAGCTAAAAGAGGGCAAAAGAGGAGGTTCCAGAGCTAAAAACAGAGAAAGTGGCGAGCAGTGAAACCAGGACGCGGCGCCTCCTGCAATCGAAGCGAGGCGGCGCTGATATCCAGAGAGGCTGCGAAGTCCCAGCGCCGCGGCGCCTCATGTCAGCAGTGCGGTCGCGGCGCTAATCATCGAAAGGCTACAAGTTGCGTGTACGGCCGCTTTAAACAGCGAAGAGCGGGGCGCGACGCCAAATCACCCGGTGCCACGAGTTCCGGCCGCGGCGCTGAGCATGGCCGCGCCAAGCGCTGAAAAATCGAGTTTTGACGATTTTCGGGCGAACTGCGAGGAAAAGTTAAGGCGGTTTTGCCTATAAAAGGAGATCCCTAGGCAGATTTTAAGGGTTCCCCTTCTTGCACAACACAAGATTTCTTGCTTGGAGATTGGAGACCATAATTTAGTACTTTCTTTTCCTTTTCTTTTCTTTATTTCAGTTTTTGTATGATGAACTTTGAATTAGTTCTTGTCATGTCTATGACTAGGAACTAATTCTCTTATAGGGCTTTCCATGTTGATTCACTAGAAACTTATGTTATGAATTAATGCATGTTAATGGATATTATTCTTCTTTGAGAGATTTATCCAATAATTGCTTTGAATGATTGGTAATTAATTGACAACTAATTATCCTTATATGATTTCTAATCAAACTTCGAAAGGAGGAGGTTGTGAATATGTTGTAAGTTGGGTAGACATTCTTGGATTGGGGATGAAAATACCTCAATTATTTATGTAGCGTTAATGAGAGGCTTAACAACCCTAATTTTGCGCATGGTGCGTGACGGTTAACTAGGTTTTTGTTCTTAATCCTCCTATAGTTATCCTTATCAGAAAGGTAGGTAAGGTGCAATCTTTGAGGTTGAGTGTTTATATATCCTTAACGAGAATATAAAACGATTTCGTAAACCTGCTAGCTCCGAGAGAAGAAGACCATAATTCGTTGCATTAATAAATAACATAAGCGGATAGTTAAGGAGACATGGAAGCCCTATTCCCATCACAACTGAAGTAAACTCATTAGATAAATTAGTCTTTATAATTCTTAGTTATAAACAACAAAATCAAATATCAATTTACCAAATAGATACCAAAAGATAGATAGTTGGTGCTTGAACCCTAATCCTTGTGGACGATATTCGGTCTTACCAGGACTATATTACTTGTCACGATAACGTGCACTTGCGTTAAAGTGTGTGCATCTTTTCGCGCATCAATAGGCTGGATCTGGTAGTTAGCTTTCGTACTTGCCCCGGTCAGTTGATGACGCAAGCTGGATCTGGTAGTTGGCTTTCGTACTTGCCCCGGTTAGTTTTATGATGCAGGCTGGATCTGGTGGTTCGTTTTCCTACTTGGCCCGTACACTTTTTAGGAGACGGGTGGGACTTGGTGTTCATGTATGCTTATCTGGTGTTATATTATATCATGGGCCGCGGTGAGGAAGGATTCCACTGCATGATTGATATTCAGGCGTGAGACCCATGGTTATATTTGAGTAATGACTTTGAGGCATGCGTCTACGACTTGATATGGCTATGTATTGTATCGTAGTTTGGCTATCATACATGTCTCTGTTTTGTATGGCGATATGATTTCTTTACTGATTTCATCGTTTTCATACTTGGTACATTCTTGTCTTGACCTCGCCCGGAAGTGCGTTCATCTTGCGAGTTTAGGTACGCATTTGGTAATCTGCAGTGTAGGACCACCTTTCGAGTTTTAGATAGCTCCATCTGCTCGTGAGTTATCATTTTGGTCTGATCCTCCAAAGATGTGCTTTTATGCGATTATGGGTGCAATGGGGCCTTGTCCCGTCATATGTCAGTAAAACTCTTAGAGGTCTGTATTCATATATGGGATTGGACTCGTGTTCAATGTAGTATCTTTTGATTATGTATATTATATGGCAGCCTTGTCGGCTTTGCCCCCGTACGTACGTTGGTTTTTTAAAAAAAATGAGGTGTTATTTAAGTTCCGCGATTTACTTGTGTCAGTCAGGTAGAAGGGTGACCAGGTAGGGCACCAGTCACGGGCCCGGGATTCGGGGCGTGACATTAGTATTCTTTACCATCCTGGGAAAGCCAACGTGGTGGCTGACGCACTCAGTAGGAGATCAATGGGTAGCTTGGCCCATTTGGCAATACAAAAGAGGGGTATTGTTCGTGAGGTACAAAGATTGGGAAACCTCGGGGTTAGTTTAACTGAGATCGGTGAAGATAGGGTGGTGGTACATGGTACATCACAGTCTGCCTTAGCCTCAAAAATAAAAGAAAGTCAGTTTGAGGATACGGAGTTTGTTGGATTTCGGGAGAGGATCCAACAGGGAAAACGTTCACAGTTTACATTGGGAGATAATGACGGAACCCTTCAGAATAAGGGTAGGTTATGTGTTCCTAAGGTAAAGGATCTAAGGAGGAAGATCTTAGATGAGGGTCACAACACAAGATATTCCATTCATCCAGGGTCAACAAAAATGTATCAGAACCTCAAGGCAAATTACTGGTGGGACGGATGAAGAAAGATGTTGCGGAGTTTGTCGGGAGGTGTCTTATATGTCAGCAGATGAAAACTGAACATCAAAAACCTGACGGATTACTTCAGGACATTGGAGTCCCCATGTGGAAATGGGAGGTGATTCATATGGATTTTGTAACTAGTCTACCGAAAACTCGAGAAGGGTATGATTCTATTTGGGTGATTGTTGATCGGCTTACAAAGTCAGCCCATTTCTTACCGGTCAAGACTACGTATCGCGCACCACAGTACGCACAGATTTATTTGAAGGAGATTGTGCGGTTACACGGGATTCCTTCACAAATTATTTCAGATAGGGGTTCCCAGTTCACCTCACACTTTCGGCAAAGTTTCCAGCAGGGTCTCGGGATAAAAGTTAAGTTAAGCACGACTTTCCACCCGCAAACAGATGGGCAAGCTGAGCGAACAATTCAAACACTTGAGGATATGTTGCGATCTTGTGTGTTAGATTTTCAGGGAAGCTGGTTGGACCATCTATGTCTAATTGAGTTCGCCTACAACAATAGTTTTCACTCAAGCATACAAATGGCACCGTTTGAAGCATTATATGGACAAAAATGTAGGTCTCCACTTGGATGGTTCGAGGTGGGTGAGACACAACTGTTCGGACGTGAAGTCATTCAGGAAACAAATGATAAGGTACAGATGATTCGGGAGCGGATCAAAACAGTTCATAGCCGTCATAAGTCCTATGCGGATCATCGGAAAAGAGATCTTGAATTCCAAGAGGGGGAGAAAGTATTTTTAAAAGTGTCCCCAATGAAGGGAGTGATGCGTTTTGGTAAGAAAGGGAAATTGAGCCCAATGTTTATTGGGTCATATGAGATCTTGCGAAGAGTGGGGAATGTGGCTTACGAATTAGCACTTCCACAAGAGCTGGAAGCAGTGCATCCGGTATTTTATGTGTCAATGTTACGAAAATACTTGCACGATCCAAGTCACGTCATCCTTCCCCAGGAGATAATTCTTAATGAAGAGCTTCAATATGAAGAAG
The DNA here is from genome assembly GCA_029844215.1 of Przewalskia tangutica. Taxonomy (NCBI): domain Eukaryota; kingdom Viridiplantae; phylum Streptophyta; class Magnoliopsida; order Solanales; family Solanaceae; genus Przewalskia; species Przewalskia tangutica. The sequence continues at coordinate 1,948,197 of CM056731.1, read as the reverse complement.
TTCCGGTGGAAATACTTGATAGGAAGGTTAAGCGCCTTAGGAATAAAGATATTGCTTCCGTGAAGATCCTATGGAGGAACCACTCCACCGAGGAAGCCACCTGGGAAGCCGAGGACGCGATAAAAGTCAAATACCCAATCCTCTTTGAATAAGGTAATAAAAAAAAATGTGTTACGTTGTACTTCATATATGTGCTATTTTTGTGTCTATATTCATGTGTTAAGACCTTATTCACATTCGAGGACGAATGTGGCTTAAGGAAGAGAGAATGTAAAGTCCCAAATTATTGTTATCTTATTCGCATTCAAGGACGAACGTTGCTTAAGGAAGGGAGAATGTAAAGTCTCAAATTAGTGTTACAATAACAATAAACATTATTGTGTCTATGTGATTATGTTACGACTTTATTCACATTCGAGGACGAATGTTGCTTAAGGAGGAGAGAATGTAAAATCCGGAAAAAAATAATAATATATAGTTGTTGGTTGAGTTAATAAAAATACATATATATAAGAAAACAAAGAATAAATTGCATGGGATGGAGTTAGTGTTAAAGTTAGATAAATAGATAGATAAAATGAAAAAAAAGAAGAAGGTATATGCACGTCCCTTTCCCTCCCCCCCCCTTCATTTCCCCTCCAATTCTTGTCATTCCACCTCCCATAGGTTATAGAAAACTTTTTTACTTATACATTGTACATGACACAAATAAAATACCTAGCACAAAGAATAGGAAATCAGAAAAAAACAAGTGAAAAGAAGAGGGAAAAAATCTGGAAAATACCAAGAGGACAAGAAGAACAAGAATCAAAATACTAGAGAGTAAGGATCATTTTAGCAACCAAACAACAATAATCTTCATTCTTATAAGGTGAGTTTTGTCACTCAGAAATTCTTGGTAACATCCTTTATTTTAAGTTCAATACATGTTAGAATAAGAATTGAGTGTTGAAAATAAATAATGAGCTTTTGATTGTTTAAACAACTAGTTGCGTCATGAACTTTACGAACTGGTTTCACTGAGTTATAATTGTTAGCATTTGATGAAATTCGGAAGAATGGTACACCTCTCTATTATGATCATATAGAACCAAAAATGAGGTAAAATGGACATACGGTTTGAAAGTTATCATAGTTCAAAGTTCATGCCTTAGATTTTGTCGAAATTCAGAAATGCATAATTACGGACTGTTTTTATTGAGTTTTACTTATTAGAATTATATAAAAATTTACATGGTTGTAAATCTCTTTGTTATGGACAGATATAGCTAAATATAGGTTAAAATGGACTTACGAGTTGAGAGTTATTGTAGTTTGAAATTGCTGCTTCGGATTCATCGGAATCCAGAAGGGCAGGACGTTGAAACGTAAAACTGTACTAATCCGTTGGAAATATGAAAATTGGTGTTAAATGAAAGTTCTAGATATCTCTGTTGTGGACATTTTTAGACCTTACGGAGGTCTATTCGACTTACGGATTGAGAGTTATCGCTGTTTAAAGTTTCTGCCTCGTATCTATCGAGATCCAGGAAGGGCAGCGAATAAAAGTATAAAACTGTACCAAATGGTACAGAATATGAAAGGATGGTTCACATGGAGACGTGTAGCTCTCTGTTCTTGTCGTTTTGGGATTTTATGGGGCTTGAACGGGTTTACAGATTAGGAGTTATGACTATTCTAAGATTTGGTTCTGTTTAATAAAAAAATCTGCCGAAACAAATTTTATGTGGCTGTTTTGAGGATAAATTTGTGTTAGTTACCTAAAGTAGTTTTAAATGAAATTTGGTACAGTGAAAGATCTCCGTCTTACCTTAGTTTCCGCTTGATAAACACCTTAGTTGGAGTTATGGTTAAAAAGTTATAATCGTTACAAGTATGAATGACAGAATGTTGAAAAAGAGAATATTATTTATTCGATCTTCTGAAAAATATGAAAAGTGAATACGTATTCACATAAATATATAAATATAAACATAATGGATCGGGTTGCACGCCGCAACAAAACGTAAAGTGAATACGTGTTCACAAATACGTAAACATAATGGATCAGGTTGCACGCCGCAACAAAACGTAAAGTGAATACGCGTTCACAAATACACAAACATAATGGATCGTGTTGCACGCCGCAACAAAACGTAAAGTGAATATGCGTTCACAAATACGTAAACATAATGGATCGGGTTGCACGCCGCAACAAAACGTAAAGTGAATACGTGTTCACAAATACGTAAATATAATGGATCGGGTTGCACGCCGCAACAAATATGAAAGATGAATACATGTTCACCTATATATAAATATGAAAAGTGAATACGCGTTCACAAATATATAAATGTAACAAACATATGGAAATGCAGGGGAATGTCTTAACGTATAATACGAGATAAAATGAAGTGTTAGTTAAACTGAGAATTTCCTATAAGGAGTGGCTGCATATTTAAAAGTGTTGTAACCTGATATGTTTTTGCAATATGCTTATTACGTTATAATGTGATTGCACTTGGAATATTGTGGTGTTACTTTGAATTGCAGGGTAAGGTTCTCACTCAGCCCCAGATGGTAGAGCTGACTCTTTATTTAACATGTTTCAGGAAAGCGTGATAGAGGAAAGGCTCCACGCCAAGGCTAGCGATCGTCCGCGACCTCTTGTCATACAAGTCCATTCTTGGGCTTGGTACTCGTCGAGTTCGAATGTCGATTCGATGTCTCGGAAAATGCCCGTGTGGAATGGTCTCCCTTCCAACTTAGAATAATCTTTGTCAGTATGTCTATGTAGAAACAATATTTACACGAGCATGAGCTCGCGTTATGTTTTCAATAAAGTCATAAACAGATTTCTTTATTGTTATTTTTATTAATAGCTCCGTATTTGAATATAAGTTTAAATTTCTAAATAAAGAGAATTAAATGGTGCTCTTGGTGGGAAATAATTGTCCAGGTGCCATCACGCCCTAAGTAAAGGCTTAGAAAAAGTCGGGACGTGACAGTACCCCTGAAAATACATAGCCATTATGACAAACTCCGGAACATTGGAGCCATCTCAAAATGCTGAACCAGGATCCTAAGCCCGCGGACACATGGATACTTGTTGGATTATTGGTATACCCATGCACTATTTGTTATATGTCTATAATGTCATCGGCATGTGGGAGATAGAAGTCCTTAGACTTGAGGTCAATATCACATTGTTTACAGAGTAATGTACTTTGATCCTGTCCTAAGCTCAAATGTCTTATAGGTTGAGACGCGACTTGTTTTGGATGCATTACGAGGTAGATTAAAGGTGGTATGTGAGCCAAGATTAGGATTCATTCCTTGAATATATATATTCGAGTGAACACTCAGATACTCATATAGTATTAGGTTGACTAAGTCATTGACCAATGCAATGGACATGTCTGTGATATGGTCCTGTTGTCAACTAATATAGATGAGTTATAATAATCAAGCCATTTGGATAGACACTTGACAGATCCTAAGCTTCATTGAGTGTGTCATGAATAAAAAGATTTTATCTTCTCACATATATATTCAGTTCACATATTTGTGTAGCTAAACTTTACGTATTGGGTTTGTCTTCCGGCGCAGTCTAGGAGTTCCGTGCAGATCCTAATGTAATTAGTGATGATGTGTAAAGGCCTGAAGGGTAACACTAAGTCAAATGTTACGTCGATTGAAGGGTGTAATTGGAAGAAGATTATACCTAAATGTTCGGTTCATGACCGGGACATTAAAATGGGAAATTGGGCAGAAAAATAGGACGGAACCGCGGTGCCAGGAACACGTGCCAGCACCGCGGTGCCTCTTGCTGAAGACCGCGGTGCCAGAACGTGGCATGGCAGTCCGAATTTTGCCCAATTCATTTCTGTTGGGCCTGGCCCTACTAAAACCCTGAAGCTCTTATTTTATCCTATAAATAAGAGGCTCCTCTTCTCAATTTGAAAACACCAAATCTAAGAGATGTAAATCTCTTCTATAGCTCTGTCAGAATTCCTAACATTCATGACTTAACAAATTACATTATAGTTTCAGAACTTACAAATAGAGGGACATTTGCGTGTGCACCATCGCACTACACAAAGCGTCCAGAATTAACTGCTTGGCTGATTATCTCAAAATGTAAGTCTTCTATCGAAGTATTACATTTATTATATGCTTTGTATTTCCATTACTTATCAGTTTGACCGCTTTGTCGAGTTTGAAACATAAATTTTCAAATTTCGCTCTGTGTACGAACTCGACGTAAACACGCATTTTCTGTTCCTGGGTAAACCAATTTCTATGGCAGTCATCGACACTCACAAGGACAAGGTGCTAAATTTTGCCTTCTAAGATCTGGTTTAAGAGTATTTGTTCTATTACATTAGTATTTCCTAAACATCAGGCTGTCAATACAGGTATTGTGTGCGAATTGGTGGAAAGCTGCAAGTGTAATAAGTGGTGGGGCTGACTCGAAACTTTGCATCTCTTCTGATGTTTGTGTGTTGTGACGTAAGTGGTAAATTACTCTCTTTTTGGAGTAGAGATTTGAAACCAATTATCTGTAACAGTTACTATTACAAGTCATGCAAGTAATATTTTGCTTTGCAAGTGGAAGGTCCACAATTAATTAAGTTGTATCTGTATGTTCATAAAGCACGTATCAACATTCCAACTCGAATGTATTGAAGCCACAAAAACGAAGCCCAAGAAATCCAAAACGGCATCTCACCCGGCCCACTGACTCTAAGGCCTGGCCACGAGAACCAAATTACGTGTACACTATGGTATACGTGTGCCCCGTAAAAAGCGGACACGCGTCACATATTAAAGGGCCGACCAAAGACAACCAACAGTAAGAAAAATGTTTCAAATCCCGTGATGTCACAAAGACTTCGTACAATTGTCCACCTTAACCGCCCCAGCTGTCTCAACCACATAAGTATAACATCTTTTTGATGAAATGATAAAAATGGTCCCTTATTTTTAATAGTAGGTTTAAAATAGGCCCTTAGTATCAACTGAACAGTTTTAATCTTTTAAGTTTGATTTCCGTCAAATATTAATCAAACTCTGTTAAATACTTAAATTTAATCAGTATTGTGGATTTTTTTGTAAACCAAAAACACAAAAAAAATTGCCATTCCAAAAATCACAACATAAATAATTACATCAGACATAATAAATAAACAAAAAAATTAATGTAAAATGTACCTCAAAAAATTGCACCTGAGGTTATTGATGACACGGATTATGATAGAATGTTAGTAGGTAGTTGAGTGTTGTTCCGCTCCTTTCATAATATTAGTTGTAGTATTACTTCCCTCGATTCTTGTTACTATTTGTTATTTCTTGTACTTTTATTCTCGTACTAATTTGTGGTTGTTAATATCTTTTTTTGTATTTGTTAGTGTTTTATCATGCTTTTTATAGTATTTTGACATGACTTATTCATTTTCATTTTTTCTTTGGATACTGCTTTGATTTGCTTGTTTTTGTGTCGAATCTACTTAAAACAACTTCTCTACCTTGAGGTAGAGATAAGATATGCATACACTCTACCCTCTTTCAGACCCCACTTTATGAGATTTCACTGAATATGTTATTGTAATAGTTCAAATTAAGTTCAACAATCAGAGTTTAGTTTGATAAAATCTGACGGAGACCGAAAGTGTTCATGTTTGACAGAATTAGAGGACTAAAATTGTTTAAGTGATACTTAAAAGACTACCTTGAACCTACTACCAAAAATAAGGGGCCATGTTTGCATTTTCCCACATCCTTTTTCTAGAACTCAAAAGAAATTGCTTGGCAATAGAACTACTCACATAATACTCTTCTTTGAAGAGAAAAGAAACTTAGTCACGAGAAAGTGAGGTGTGTTGACAAGAAAATTAAATTAAAGGGTAAAAATGGAGGAGAAAAATGATGTGATGATGAAGATGAAAAGTAGTGGGAGTGAGAGTCAGGTGATGGACGGTTCAGATATAATGAGGTTAGTTGGAAATGAGGCAGTGTTTAGTAACTTTGTGGATCATAAGTTTCAAGAACTAGACATAGACCAAGACGGCAAGCTTTCAGTTAAGGAGTTACAACCTGCTGTTGCTGATATTGGTGTTGCTATTGGTTTGCCTGCTCAAGGTTCTTCCCCTGAGTCTGATCATATCTACTCTCAGGTGCTTTCTCACATCTCCTTAAATACGATAAAACTTATATGTTTATGCAAAATCACATTAATTTACCATGAACAAGTTGTATTTATTCTCAGTTTAGTATAATTTCTTTTGGGAACATGCTCATGGTTGAAGCTAGGTTACTTTGTCAAAAAATTACATGGTCTATATAAAGTTAATTTTTTTTAATATATATATATATAGTAGATAATCTCTTGATTATTTTTGTATGTACATCTCTATATTTTGATTATTTTTAGTCTAACTATTTAGGTATCTACTACTCTACTTCTTATTAACAAATATGTACTGTCCACTAAAACTTAAATAAATAAGAAAAAAAAAAATCCAGCTGAATTTTGAACCCTGATCTCTCAAAAATATTACCCAATTTATTGATGATAGTACATATTCTTAAGGAAAATTGGGTCATATTTGTCCTCGGTTAACGTTTGGAGTCAAATATATCATTCGTTAATTTAAATTTGTTGTATTTGCCCTTATTTAACAGATCTGTCACGTGTGTTGGAGCCATGTGGCAAAATGGGACCCACTAAATCATTTAAAATTCATTTTCTTTTTCCTTTTAAGTGATTTTCTTCCGGAATTACCCCTTCAAGTCCACAATTCGATAAGTACAACCAATTCAACTTACTAAGCTTCAAAATCACTTCCGGAAACTTCGTTCGATCAAATTGATTATCATCGAGACTAATAACAATCAATTTACTCATATTAGCAATAGAATTCCATGGAAACTTTCCTGTAAATCCACTGTTATTTGCATAAATATGAGTTAACTCATTAAGTGAAGATATATCAGGAAAAATTCAAAAAAATCCCAGTAAATTCATTGTTCCCAACATCCAAGTAATTCAACCTTACACACTTATTTGAATCATTAGTAACACTCCCAGAAAGTGAGTTGTAACCCAAAGAGAGCTTTTCCAATGAGTTAAGTGAACATATTTTTCCAAACGGGACAACACCAGATATTCTTTGACTTGAAAGCTCAATTTCTTTGACTGAACCATTAGAATTACATGTGATTCCAGTGAAGTTACAGAGAGGAGTATTGGGTTCCCAATTCTTGAATATATTGGTGGTGTTGGGGTTAGATAAAGTGGATTTAATGGATAGAAGTATTTGAAGCTCGTCGGAAAAAGCGCCGGAGAAGAAGAAGAATGAGGAAATAGAGAAGAAGGGGACAAGTTCCGGTCGGCAATTAAAATGCGCAGATAAGTTTTTTGTCTTCTGGTTTAAGAAAAACGTGTTAGAGACGACGACTTTTACCTTCTTTAAATGATTTAGTGGGTCTCACTGGGACACGTGACATACACGTGGTGAATCTGTTAAATAAAGATAAATACAACAAGTTTAAACTAACGGAGGACATATTTGCTCCCAAACGTTAACGGATGACAAATATGAACTTTTTCCCAAACATAAAGGGCAAATATGACCATTTTCCTATTCTTAAACAAATCTACACTTATTGTTTTTTCTTCGTGAATGCAAATTGGTATGGGGCCGTAAGAGGCCAGGTGTTTAAGCTGAGACAGCAACTCAACTAACTCTTGTGTCTGGACCGACCCGTTCATTTATTTTCAACGGTTCAAGTTTTCATATTTTTAAATGTGATCTCATTTGTTTTGACTATCAATTTTTAAAGTCATGATATGGATTTGGTTCTTTTTAATTTTGGATATATATTACGTCCTTCTACAAATATCTGGAATTTACTATAGAACAGTGACTAGTTTTTGCCTTTTTGGATCAGATGAAATTTCCTCCTTTTTCATGTTTACATGTTGTTGAAAATGCTAGTACGCAGTTTCACGATTTGAAATTTATGAGTTTTCATAGCAATTTTAATTACATTCACATCGTACTGTCCTTTTTTTTTTATTTAATTATTTTTTAATAATATAGAATTTATGTAAAAACTACTGAGTTCTCCCCGATTCCTAGGGTGCACATAAGTTGACGTACAAATTTGATACGTAACTTGGAAAATAAAATAACTTCCTGATTGTCAAGTTAAATTGCACTAATACTGTAGCAAAAAATTACACCATCTATAGATAACTTAAATTCTGTCTTTTTTCCTTATCCATTTGGAAACACTATTGAAAAAGTGACGGAGATTGCCTAGACATGTTTTTTTTTTAAATTTTATTTTGAATCTGCTGAAAATGATATAATGGACAGAGAGAATTAGATTAAAGTGCAGATAGAACAGTTTGTTAAAGCTTTTGACCAAAGGAAATAATATGATTAGGGCTGAATCGAACCGGACCGAATTTTTCGGTACGGTCTTCGGTCCTGCGTTTCTGAAAATTCGGTCCTTGGTCCGGGTTTTTTATCGGTTTTTAATGTATATTGGACCGGACCGGACCGAAAAATTCGGTCCGGTCTTCGGTCCTCGGTCCGGTTCGGTCCGGTCCGAGGGTTTTGTGCAGCCCTAAATATGATGGGAATTTTACATCTCTGTACCTAGCTGTTACAAAAAGAAAGTAAAAAAGATTAATTAAGTTGGGGGATGATGTAACTAAACATACCTAACTAGTCAATTTTATGTGATTAGGACAATCCAAAATAGTAAGTATCACCTTCTGTGCCCAAGTTAAAAGCTGAATTGACAATTAACCATATCAAATATGTGGCACACAACGGACTAATCCGCGACCAGCTAGTTTTGCGAAAGCAAACTGAATGGAATTGTTACTTTCAAAAAGTCTTGCTTCAAATTAAAGAAGGTTTTATTTTCCCACATGGCTCGTCGGTCAATTAGGATATAGGTGTGGTTCTAATGTATAAAGGATTATTCTCAGGGGCATGCTAAAACTGATCGCGTCTTTTACACTGTCAGTGCTTAATACTTTTGTTACCTCTTTCTGTCATCCTATGTGATCGAATTCTGATTTGTGAACTTGTTGTGACTTAGGTTCTTCAAGAGTTCACACATGGAAAGCAAGAGAAAGTAAGCAAGACCGGGTTTAAAGAGGTTTTTTCAGATATTTTACTAGGCATGGCTGCTGGTCTAAAGCGAGATCCTATTGTACTCCTTCGTATGGATGGTGAAGACCTTCTTGAGTTCGTTAAAAGTCCTGCATTCGAACCAGAGACGCTTTCCCTTTACTCTGAGTTAGAATTGCCTGATGGATCCCTCAAAGATTACATCATCAAGGCTTTTGAGAAGCTTACGGTTGATCAAGGGATGCCTCCTGCATCAGACTCTTGGGTAATCATTTTTTTCTCTTTAGCGGTTTACATTCAGCATAGCTAATTTGCAGACAGTCCCACACTTTCAAGCATTGTTAACTAATATATACTGATAGTCTAAAGAAATTTTACACTATCAGATGACTTAAAATTGGTAACCACATTAGGTATGATATTTATTCTTACCTGGATATCATAAATTTGCTGCTTACTAGCCCATGTAACTTCTTTATTACACATTTGTATTTATGATGAGTTCTTTGCTAATTACTAGGGCATGTTACTTTGTTCTTATTATCTTGCTCTGTAGGTAATGAGTAATGTGGTGGAGCCAGTAGTTGAATCCTGCATTGGAGCATCTAATGAGCAACCTGTTACACAAGATACATTTTTGGCTGAATTTAAGAAAGTTGCAGAGTGTGCAGCTCAACGTCTGAAGGAGCAGCCAGTGATTGTTGCTCACAGCGAGAACACATTTGATGGAAGTGGAATTAAAAGACTTTTGTCTAACAAGTTTGAATTGGATAAGGTATTTAAGTATCATCCATGGAATTCTCTTCTCGACCTAGTAACTTAGTAGTGTATCGTACTACAAGAAATGAGATTTTTGTAGCGAATAAACTCGTTACAAGAAGTGGAAAAGTCGCCACAATAGACTTTTCCTAGTGGCCTGAGGTCATCATAAATTTCCCTTTTAACTAGAAATAAAAGTTTAGTCCATATTCATGGCGACCTAAGTATACACGACTAAAATATTACTTTCGGGAGTGGCTACACAGATCGCCACTAAACTACCACTTGTCGCAACAAAAACCCTTATTTTACAAAAGTTACCAGAGAAAACCTCATTTCTTGTAATGTCATTTTCTTGCATCTGTTTGTATTCAGACTTCAGTTATCCATTCTTCTGATATGTTGGTTCTCTTCAGACTGTTACTTAACCTTTGTCGTTATCTATGGTGCAGACACTGGATTTCGCCTTAAAGACTGTACCCAGAGATCGCCATGGGAAAATGTCAAAGGAATACCTACGAGTTGCACTCGATGTTCTTGCACCATCAGCTGGTTTACCTCCCATTGGTGCTGTTAACCAGGTATTTGTCAACTAAGGTTGTAACTTATATGCACTGTACTGTACCTTATATTTCAAGTTACCAATCTGACTTTTTTATGGATAGTTACATATAGTTGTCTTATCTTATAGGTGACTATTAAGTTAAACTTGTCAACTAATGGATCACATTTTTGCTTTATTAAAAGTTGGCCTTGTGTGTGATGCACTAATTATATAAAATTTGAATTAATTACGAATTTCGTCGCTAATCTTCGCATAGTTGCTCATAGCTAACAAAATTACTTGATAATCCGCCGCTAAATAGGATTAGTGACGGATTTTGTTGTCAGCTACAGAATTTGTCTGTCGCTAATTCCTGCTTTTTAGTAGTGACATAGTTGTATCTCCTGTGTTGCAGATGGATAAGGTCATAAAAGAAGTTTGTAAGATGTTGGATGCTGATGATGGGAAGATGGTTAAAGAGGAAGAGTTCAAAAAGTTGTTGAAAGAAATACTTGGCAGCATGATGCTGCAATTAGAAGGAAATCCAGTTTCTGTGTCCACGAACTCTGTCGTGCACGAGCCTCTTGCTTCTAGCTCTACGCTCTTGCAGCCTCCATCTAATTCTGAGATGTAACTAGACAAAAAAATAATAATAACAGGGGATGTATGATGTAAATTTCTATTAGAAATTAAAGGCTGAGAGATACTGCCTTACTAATACGGCATCCATTTGAGCAATTAACCGTGGCCTAAAGTCTCTACTACTTTAAAAATTGAATGAGTAGTCTTATTCTCATAATATTTCAAATCAGTGTGCGTTTAAATAACTTCAACCATCAACTATTGACAGAGTGATTTAGTCAGTAAAACCACATTCAAATAAACCACAAGTGTAAACTACAATCATCTATTTACTACTACTTTGTGATAGTTGATGCACATTTGTATGAATGTATGCTACTAAAAAATTCAATTGAATAAATTGTGTCATGAGTGCGAAATTCACCATCTATGGAGACAGACTTGTATCAAGCTTGCTTTAAGCTCATCCACTGGCTCTAAGTATCTAAGTACTCGTAAGAAAAAAGCTCGCAAAACATCTACTTATGATGGATTCAAATACTTCCTCACTATAGTTGATGACTATAGTAGAGGGACTTATCTTTTGACTACAAAAAGTAATGCATTTTCAGCCTTAAAAGGTTTTTCTCATTATGGTAGAAAGAATTCTCTACTAAAGTAAAAATAAAAAGGTCCAATAATGCACTGAAATTGGGAAGTGGGACATGACTTCAGATTTTTTCAAAAACCAACATATTTTGCATCAAACTTCATGTGTTTCCACTCCACCACAAAATGGAGTTATAGAGAGAAAATATGGGCATCTTTTGGAGACCTGCAGAGCTTTAATGCATGAATAAATTCCTCTTAGTTTTTGGGGGGACTGTCTTCTCACATCAACCTTTTTTAATCAATAGATTCCCTTCTACGGTCCTTAATTTCAAAACACCTCATCATGTACTCTATGATCAACCTCGTACATATGATGCTCTTAGAGTGTTTGGGTGTTTGTGTTATGCCGTCACACTTTTTAGAAATAGCGAGACCTTACGCATAGCGGGAACTTAGTGCATCGGGCTGCCCTTATTACTTTTCAGAAATAGAACTGTTGAGTCTATTTTATATACACTTTTGAGTCCTTTTTAGTTAGTATTTTCCTCTTTTCTTTTGCATTTAGTATAGTGTTAGAGATATTTTTCTTTCTTTTGAGTCATAGCGGTCCTAAAGAGAAAATACCGAATTGAGAAAAATGAGCTGAGTTGAGGATGAAATTGCACAAGCAAAGGTCAAACAATCAACCGAAGAAGCCCCGAGAAGAATATAACAAATCAGGCGAAATCCAGACGAAAAGTAGAAGAGAGCCGCGGCGCAAGGCAAGAAGAGTCGCGGCGCTATCGAGCCGCGGCTGAAGAAATTAGAGCCGGGGCGTAAAAATTCCAGTAGCTGAAGAAAAAATTGTCTGTCGAAGGCGCCGCTGCGCTTGGCAGCAGAGCCGCGGCGCAGTATTTCCAGAGAGTCCAGTTGTTCTCGGCTGAATTAGAGTCGCGGCGCCGACGCGCGAATCTGATAAAAAAACTGAATTTTAAGTCTGAAATGAGGTTTTGCTCAGATATAAAATCTTGAAATCCTCTCATATCTCATATCATACTTTTGAAGGCAAGAAAGGAGGCAAAGATACACAATTGGAGACTTTTGTTCAAGTTCTTTTTTCCCCTTTATTTTATTACAGTTTATGTTGGATATTTGTAAATTAGTTCTTAGCATGACAATGTCTAGGAGCTAATTTCTTTATTAGGGTTTTCCATTGAATCGCTTGAAACTCTTTCATAAGTGAATGCATTGTTAGTGATTTCTTCTTCAGCTATATAAAGATCTATTCAATTTGTATTGATTGTGTGATAATTAACTGATCATTAATTGTCATAATGTATTTGATTTCGAATCGATATTTGAAAAGAGAGATTTGAATATGCTATAGTTGTCTAGACATAGGTTAAAATCGCGGACGAAAGTATCCCGATACTTGTGTAGTGTTTAAGGTTATTGTTCTTAATCCTACTGTGTGGTAAAATCTATCATAGAAATATAGAAGGTTTCTGCATAGGATTGAGTTTTTATATGTCCTAACCGGAATATAGAACATGTTCGTTAACCTACTATCTTAATAAGAAGAAAAATCATTAGTCTTGCATTAACAAGTGAAAGAGTGGATAGCTGAGGAGATTAAAAACTCTAATTCCCTTCATAACTGCTTTAACCCAAAGTATTATCATCTTAATTTAATTTCTGCACTTTGCTTAGTATTAATTCTTAGTTTAAAAATCAAACAAAAGAACGTTAACCAAATAGATACCATAGATTAGATATTCGGTACTTGACAAACCAGTCTCTGTGGACGATAACTCGGTCTTACAGACTTTATTACTTAAGCGATACGTACACTTGCGTTAGCGCACAGAAATATCGCAACAAGTTTTTAGCGCCGTTGTCGGGGACTGACGTACTATCAATATCGAATTATCTAGTCTTATTTCTATTTTTTTTAGAACGCATTTTTGCCTTGATCTGTTGTATTGTTTTTGATCAATTTCAGGAAGTTTGTTTATACGAAGTAGGAGAGGAGCAGACACAATTGTCCCTCTGAATCCTGAAATTGAAAAATTGTACAAGCAGAACAGGCGAGATAAAAGAATTGATGATTCTTTAACAATGGAAAATCAGCAAAACAACAATGAGGTGAATGATGAGGTACCGATTGTCATGGGACAAGTCCCGCATCCTGCAGAGAGAAGCTTAAGGGACTATGTATTGTCAACAATTACAGGGGTGCAGACTTGCATCAGGCTACCCGTTGTGGAAGCCAATAATTTCGAAATCAAACCAACGATCTTGCACATGATTCAAGGTTCAGTTTAGTTTGGGGGGTTACCGTCTGAAGATCCCCATATGCATCTAGCCAGTTTCCTAGAACTGTGTGCAACATTTAAATACGATGGCGTTACTGATGATGTCATTCGATTGAGGCCTTTTCCCTTCTCACTCAGGGATCGAGCCAAGAGCTGGTTGAACTCCTTGCAGATGAACTCCATTACCACATGACAAAACTTGGCTCAGAAGTATCTTGCCTAATTATTCCCTCCGTCGAAGGCAACAAAGCTTAGAGGAGAGCTTAATAATTTCTATCAGCTGGAGGGAGAATCATTGTATGATGCATGGGAGCGGTTCAAAGACTTGCAGAGGAAGTGCCCCCATCATGGAATTGAAAAGTGGATGTTGGTCCACATCTTTTACATTGAGTTGTGTGGTACTACTCGTACCATTATTGATGGCGTCGCAGGAGAAACTTTCATGAGCAAAAGTACCAATAAGGCACATGATTTATTAGAAGACATGGCCACCATCAACCATCAGTGGTCAGATGAGAGAGCAACAAACAGCAGGAAAGTGGCTGGGGTTCATGAGTTGGATGTTATCACTACGTTGACTGCTCAGGTTGCCACTTTGACAAAGCAGTTGCAGCAGAATACTATGTCCGTTAATGTTGTTCAGACACCAGTGAGTTGTGAGATTTGTCGGGGTCCCCATACTTTTGATAGGTGCACAACAGTGGATCCAAACAATGTACATATGGAGCAGGTTCAGGCAGTTTGGAATTTTCAAAGGCCCCACAACAATCTTTACTCCAACACCTATAATCAGGGGGTGGAGAAATCACCCCAACTTTTCATGGAGGAATGACCAAGGGCAGCAACCTCAGTTTCAAGAGCAATATCAACAGACCAATCCATCTCCTCAGGGACAGATCCAGCAACAGCAGCCCAGGCTACAAATTCCACAAGAGAAGCCTGATGAATTGAGAGCAGCGCTGTTAACACTCACAAATTCCCAAAATCAATTCATGGCGGAAACAAGATCCTCTATTAGGAACTTGGAGACTCAAATGAGGCAGTTAGCAGAGAAATTGAATGACAGACCGCAGAGGAATCTCCCTAGTAACACAGTGATGAACCCAATGGAGCAGTGTCAGACAATCAGCTTGAGGAGTGGTAAACAGTTAGAGTAGGTTGCACCCCTACCACTGGTTGAAAAAGAGGATGAGTTGGCGAAGACAGTTGATGCAGAGGAAGATGGGGTTACTGATGACCGCCCTATTTTAGAGAAGGCTCCACCAGCAGTCATGAAGGAATATAAAGACATAATTCCATACCCTCAAAGACTTCAGAAGAAATCCCTGGATAAGCAGTTTTCTAAATTCTTAGAGGTATTCAAAAAGCTGCACATCAATATCCCTTTCATTGAAGCTTTGGAGCAAATGCCAGCGTATGTCAAGTTCATGAAAGATATCCCCTTTAAAAAAAGGAAACTAGTAGAGTACGAGACAGTGACATTGACAGAAGAGTGCAGTGCAATCTTGCAGAAAAAACTTCTCCAGAAGTTGAGAGATCCAGAGAGTTTCACCATACCTTGCACTATAGGAAATGTTACATACAATAGGGCCCTGTGTGATTTGGGGTCAAGTATCAACCTGATGCCCCTTTCTGTGTTTCAAAGACTTGGGTTGGGAGAAGCAAAGCCGGCGACAGTCAATTTGCAGCTCGCAGATCGCTCAATCGTACATCCCCGAGGCATAATTGAAGATGTATTGGTGAAAGTGGGTAAATTTATTTCTTCTGCTGACTTCTTCATTCTTGATATGGAGGAAGATGAGAATATGCACATTATCCTTGGGAGACCATTCCTAGCCACAGGGAGAGCCCTCATTGATGTTGAAAAAAGAGAGTTAAAGCTCCGAGTCCAGGATGAGGAAATGATTTTGATCGGTGTATTTTATATACACATTTTGAGTCAGTTTTAGTTAGTCTTTTGTCCCGTTCTGCACATATAAGTGTCGTATTAGGATAGTTTTCCTTTCTTTTGAGTCAAAGTGGTTAAAATGGCCAAATGGCGGAAAATGAGCTAAAAGAGGGCAAAAGAGGAGATTCCAGAGCTAAAAACAGAGAAAGTGGCGAACGAGGCTGAAACCAGTCGAGCCGCGCCTCTGCGATCGAAGCGAGGGCGCGCCACTATCGAGAGGCTGCGAAGACTCCAGTGCGGCCTCGTAACAAGCAGTGCGAGGCGCGCTAAACATCCGAAGCTACAGTTGCGGCCGCGCCGCCGAACAGAAATCGGGCCACGGCGCCAAATCATCCGGACGGATTGCGAAGTTCGGCGCGCGCTCTGCAGGCGCGGCGCCAGCGGAAAAATAAGGTTTCAGGACGGATTTTGGGCGAGCTGCGAGGAAAAGTTGAGGCGGTTTTCACTATAAAAGGAGAACCCTAGGCGCTTTTAAGGGTTCCCTTCTTGCACAACACAAGGCTTCTTGCTTGGAGATCGAGACCATAGTTTAGTAATTTCTTTTCCCTTTCTTGTTTTTATTTCGGTTTTATGAAGAACGTAGGATTAGTTCTTGTGTCAATGACTAGGAACCAATTCCTCTATAGGCTTTCCATGTTGAATTTCTAGAAACTTATGTTATGATTTAACGACGCCATGGTATTTCTTCTTGTTGAGATCTATCCAATAATTGAATTGAATGCTTGGTAGTTAATTGACAACTAAATACCACTATATGATTTCTAATCAGACTCCGAAAGGAGGGGATTGTGAATATGCTGTAAGTTGGGTAGACATTCTTGGATTGGGGATGAAAATACCTCAATTATTTATGTAGCGTTAATGAGAGGCTTAAAAACCCTAATTTTGCGCATTATGCGTGACGGTTAACTAGGTTCTTGTTCTTAATCCTCCTATAGAGTTATCCTTATCACCGAAAGGTAGGTAAGGTGCAATACTGGGGTTGAGTGTTTATATAACCCTAACGGGAGTATAAAACGATTTAGTGAACCTGCTTTCTCCAAAAGAAGAAAACCATAAGTTATGCATTAATAAGTAGCATAAGCGGATAGTGAGGAGACGTGGAAGCCCTATTCTCATCACCACTGAAGTAAACCCTATAGTTAAATAGCTTTTATAATTCTTAGTTATAAACAACAAATCCAAATATCAATTTACCAAATAGATACCAAAAAATAGATAGTTGGTAATTGAACCCTAATCCTTGAGGACGATATTCGGTCTTATCAAGACTATATTACTTGTCACGATAACGTGCACTTGCGTTTAAAGTGTGTGCATCTTACCGCGCATCAGATTTTCACTGTTTTCAGGCAACCAACCGAGTCACATGCAAGTAACAAATGTTTTGATGTTGGTATAATTGATAAAGCTTCTCCTCGTGAATGCTTCAAGGGTACTGACGCTCTAGGAGTAACTTAAAAACAAGACGACAAGGTGAATGAGCCGGCGAATGATGAAAAAGAGGTGAACCCTTCTGAACTTATCCCTGTGAAAAAGAAAAAGAGAGGGAGGAAAGGGATGATAATGAAATGGATATGTTGTGGGGGTAATCTACCTCTTCATTTAATAAGAGAACAGCGTCCGACTAAATGACGTTAACGACAACCTTATTTGGAAGACAACCCAATGTTTTTAATTATGTTATTTCAATTTTTGTTTTAGTTGATTTATTTTGTCTTAAACAGTTTCACGGTCTTGTATGTTTGGTGTGTTTTTGGATGACAGATGAAAGGCATGGACTAACTCCGAAGGGCAAAGGGTTAACAATCTTTGGCGGAGGACATCAAACTTTAAGGCTAAGCGTCGCAAGCGAGTTCGAAGAAGCGAAGCCTCTTTGCGATAGCTCGGTGATTTTTCAGAGCAATTAGGGCCGCTGCGCATGGTCGAAGAGCCGCGACGCCTCAAGGGTTGTGTGCACAGTGATTTTCCGAAAGCTCAGAGCTGCGCCACCTATGCGATTTCAAGAACTTCCTCCCATATCTCCGTTGTGACTGCTGTTTTGTGTCTGTAAGTTGTCCCGTTATTTTTAGTTTTTAAACATTGGGGACAATGTGTCGATTAAGTTTTGGGGGATCTTACTTTGTGTTGTGTTTATTTTGAGTCTTTTTGTTGTGTTTTATTTGTTTTATGTGTTTATGACTTAATTTTTTTTTATGGATCATGTATGTTGTATTGCTAAAGATATTGGGTGGATAAAGTGGAATAATGTAATGGAATTAAAAGAAAAAATTTGTGTGCTTAAGTTAGATATGCCAAAAATTCATGACATCTAATTATTTGGATATTTGCGCTTAGCCTATGTGTTGTCAATTATGAAAGTTAAGGTTGAAAATGTCTAGAAAACATGTTTGTTTGTTATTTAAGGCGAAATAGTTAAGAGATACATGTTTAGGGAAAGGATTCAGACATTCTTTGATAAGCCCTTCTGACTGTTCATTACCTACTCTGACATAAATTGTATCATTCGTCAGCTCATTTGAGCCTAAATAATATCTTTGTTTGACACCCTATGATTTTCTGGTTGTGTCATAAGTGATAATTGAAAATTATTGAGATGAAAAGTGTTGAAAAAACAATAAAAAGAGAGTGAAAATTTGATGCATCCCAATGAAAAATATGCAAAAACCTAAGTTTGGGGGTGCTTGTTATTAATAATGTGTCTCATTCTCTCAAAAGAAAAGAGGGGAAAAAATAGATATGAGACTAAAAAGAAAGTCAAAAAGAAGGAAAAGGGAGTTAAATGAAAAATGCTTATGGTACGAAAATTGAGCCTAAATGCCAACTATTATCTACTTCTGCCTAAGCCTACATTACAACCCTTGAGAGTGTTGAAGATCCCTAATGTATATATCTATGATTAGTGGAGAATAGCAAGTAGACATGTCTATAGAATTTTGAGAAAGATGGAATGAAATTGACATGCATATGTTAGGTGCTTGTATTCCCAGTGATTATGTCTGCATGATTTACTCATGCTCATCATTAAATTTGCGAAATATCTAACTTAAAATTCTAGATTGCTAAAAATTTATGTTATGTTCTAACATATTATCTCAGTTTTCATCCATGATTGTTGAGGCAACATTAATATAGCTACTTGATCCATTTCATAGAGTCTTTTCTTTGGTTTTGTTTTTGTTTAGTATTTTACTCGAGGGCGAGTAAAGTTTAAGTTTGGGGGTGTTTGTTGAGTCTATTTTATATACATTTTTGAGTCCTTTTTAGTTAGTATTTTTCTCTTTTCTTTTGCATTTAATATAGTGTTAGGGTTGTTTTTCTTTCTTTTGAGTCACAGCGGCCCTAAAGGAGAAAATACCAAATTGAGGAAGAAATGAGCTGAGTTTGAGGATGAAATTGCACAAGCAAATGCCAAGCAATCAACCGAAGAAGTCCCGAGAAGGAATATAACAAATCAGGCGAAATTCGAACGAAAAGTAGAGGAGAGCCGCGGCTGAAGGAATTAGAGTCGGGGCGTAATAATTCCAGTAGCTGAAGGAAAAATTGTCCGTCGAAGGCGCCGCGGCGCTTGGCAGGAGAGTCGCGACGCAGTATTTTCAGAGAGTCAAGTTGTTCTCGACTGAATTAGAGCCGCGACGCATGCAACAGCGCCGCGGCGCCGACGCGCGAATCTGAGAAAAAGGCCGAATTTTAATAAGAGTAAAAGGGTCCGAAACGAGGTTTGCTCAGATATAAAATCCTGAAACCCTCTCATATCTCATATCATACTTTTGGAGGCAAGAAATGAGGCAAAACTACACAATTGGAGACTTTTGTTCAAGTTCTTTTTCTTTCCTTTATTTTATTGCAGTTTATGTTGGATATTTGTAAATTAGTTCTTAGCATGACAATGTTTAGGAGCTAATTTATTTATTAGAGTTTTTCTTTGAATCGCTTGAAACTCTTTCATAAGTGAATGCATTGTTAGTGATTTCTTCTTCAGTTATATTAAGATCTATTCAATTTGTATTGATTGTGTGATAATTAATTGACCATTAATTGTCATAACGTATATGATTTTGAATTGAGATCTGAAAAGGGAGATTTGAATATGTTATAGTTGTCTAGACATAGGTTAAATCGCGGACGAAAGTACCCAATACTTGTGTAGTGTTTAAGGTTATTGTTCTCAATCCTCCTGTGTGGTAAAATCTATCATAGAAATATAAAAGGTTTCCGCATAAGGTTGAATTTTTATATGTCATAATCGGAATATATCTATTTTAATAAGAAGAAGAATCATTAGTCTTGCATTAACAAGTGAAAGAGTGGATAGTTGAGGAGATTGGTTGTTTTACCTGTTTTGTGCTTGAGTTGGAAATTTGTTGGGTTCAGATTCTCCTTTCATTGTCATTTGTCAAGTTGAATGGTGGGTGCATTTTGCTTCATTAATGAACAAAATCAACATACTACTCTTCAATTTCAAACCGTTTTTTGTTGGTTATATGAATTCGTAATATTTATTCCTCTCCATTTTGATTCATTAATATGAAACTTTTTTTTTGGGTTTGGTGAATGATTATATTAATGTGAAAAATGGTGCTTATGTTCTTTCAGATACGATATTCTACCACATAAATAGGTATTCCTGCAGTCCCTTTTGTGCCCGTGCTTTTACATTATCTGCTACCTTCTTTCCAGATACAAAACTTGAGTATAGACCATCTAGATAAGTTTTACCAACTTAAGATGTGGTAACTTCTTATCCAGTGATGTCTATCTATTTTAAATGACCTCGAGCATATATTTTAGCAATTTCCTTAATTAGGAGATTTGGCTGCTCATGGATCGGCTTGAAAATGGAAGGAATGCCAGAATGTATATTTTCTATTTTTCATCAAGAAAGTGTACTGATGATCTAGACTTTAACCTTATGTGGTTCAGAACTGTGTAAATATTTTTTGGTTTACATGGCTTTTGTCAATTTGTTAATGTGTACACTTGGTGCGTATGCAAAATTGATAGAAAGTAATGATGAGGTGGAGAAGTGGACGAATATGAAATTGTATAAGATGGCGAGGAAGGAGGCAAAGCTAGCGGTTACGGCGGGCGAAAATGACGGCTTTTGAACGCATGTATGTGAAATTAGAGAAAAGATGAGGGGATAAGAAGTTGTACAAACTAGCCAAGGCGAGGGAGATGAGGGCCCGTGACTTGGATCACGTGGGGTACATCAAAGACGAGGACGACAACGTACTGGTGGACTACGCACATATTTGGCGGAGCTGGCAATCTTACTTCTATAAACTCTTGAACGAAGGAGACGTAGACATTGTGCTGGGAGATCTGGAGCAAGCTGGTAGGTATCGAGATTTTGGGTATTGTAGAAGAATTAAGGTTGAAGAGGTTAAGGGTGATGTTCGCATGCTGCGAAGGGGACGAGCGACCGGCCAGATGAGATCCTAGTTGAATTTTGGAAGAGCACAGGCAGGGCAGGTTTGGAGTGGCTGACTGAGTTGTTTAACGTCATTTTTAAGACGGCGAGAATGCCCGAAGAATGTAGGTGGAGTACAATGATTCCTTTGTATAAGAACAAAGGTGATATCCAGAGTTGCAACAACTATAAGGGTATTAAGCTGCTAAGCCACACTATGAAAGTTTGGAAAAATGTCGTGGAGACGAGGGTGAGAAAAGACGTGTATTTTTGAGAGCCAGTTTGGATTCATGCCGGGACGTTCGACTACATAAGTCATTCATCTTATTAGGAGTTTGGTGGAGCAGTATAGTGAGAGGAAGAGAGACTTACATATGATTTTCATCAACCTCGAGAAGGCATACGACAAAGTCCCTAGGGAGGTTCTATGGAGATGTTTGGAGGTTAGAGGTGTACCTGTGGCGTACACTAGGGCGACCAAGGATATGTATGATGGAGCCAAGACCAGGGTACAGACAGTAGGAGGGGATTCAGAGCTCTTATCAGTGACGATAGGGTTGCACCAGGGATCAACTCTTAGTCCATTCTTATTTGCCCCGGTGATGGATGGCTTGACGCAACAGATCTAAGGGGAGGTAGGTGTCATGGTGTATGTTATTCGCAGATGACATAGTCCTGATTGATGAGACTCGCAACGGAGTGAATGCTAAAATAGAGGTTTGGAGACAGACTGTGGAGTCTAAAGGGTTCAGGTTGGGTAGGACCAAGACAGAATACTTAGAGTGTAAGTTCAGTAACGGGAGCGATCTTGAGACAGGCGTGGAGGTGAGGCTTGACAGGCCATTCCGAAGAAAGGAAACTTCAAGTACGTCGGATCTATTATCCTAGGGAATGAAGAGATTGATGACGATGTCACACATCGTATTAGGGGTGGATGAAATGGAGGCTCACATCTGGAGTTTTGTGCGATAAAAATGTGTCACCAAAACTTAAAGGTAAGTTCTATAGGGTGGTGGTTAGACCGACTATGTTGTATGGGCTGGAGTGTTGTCTAGTCAAGACTTCGCACATCCAAAAGATAAAAGTTGCGGATATGAGGATGCTGAGATGGATGTGTGGGCATACAAGGAGGGATATGATTAAAAATGATGATATCCGGAACAGAGTGGGAATGGCCTCAGTGGAGGATAAGATGCGGGAAGCGAGGTTAAGATGGTTCGGCCATGTGCAGAGGAGAGACACAAATGCCTCAGTGCGGAGGTGTGAGGGGTTGGTTATGGACGGGTTCAAGAGGGGTAGATGTAGGCCGAAGAAGTATTGGGGAGAAGTGATTAGACGGGATATGACATAGGTGCAACTTACCGAGGACATGACCTTACATAGGGGTTGTAGAGGACACGAATTAGGGTAGAAGGGTAGTAGGTAGTCGAGCGTAACCCTACTTACGCTTACCAACTGAGTAGTTGTAGTGTTATTATTGTAGGCACACTTAGACTATTATACTAGTAGGCGCAGTAGTACTTTATAGTAGCGTTTGATTTCTACTGTTATGTGTTCTTTAATGTACTTTATTTATCTTATGTACCTGCATTAGTTATTGCTTTTTTTTCAGAATGCACTAGCATGACTTATTTTCTTGCTTTGCTTGTGCTTATGCTTTATCTTCAACCGAGGGTCTCTCGAAAATAGTCGTTCTACCTATCAAGGTAGAGGTAAGGTCTGCGTACACTCTACCCTCTCCATACCTCACATTGTGGGACTTCAGTGAATATGTTGTTGTTGTTGTTGTTGCATGTGTACACTTGCTTCCCACTATATCCCGACTGGCTAATAGTCAACATGTACTTTCTTTCAGAGTCATCAAGTTTAGTTTGGCATAACTTAATATTATTGAACTTTATTTATTGTGAAATTTATTTCTTCTCGTTTCAGGCTGGTAAACTGTCCACTGGTGACTCTCTAGATATGTCTCCAATGGATGAAGCATCTATTGTTGCAAATGATGCAACAGTTAAAGACATGGAGGTAACCGTCTAAATTTCTAAGCTCACTAGTCACTATGATGGCATTTGTGAAGACCTAGAAAAACTAGTCCCCTGCCAAGCAAGTGTTGTTGTTCTGTAGTCTATGTCTCTGGTTATGGATGTCCTAATTTAGAGCAAATAAGATCCAAGGTAAAGTTGTTGACATGTGACCAGGAGGTCATGGGTTCAAACCGTGGAAACAACCTCTTGCAAAAATGTGAGGTAAGACTGGGTACAATAGACCTTGTGGTCCTTTCTTCCCGACCACAAGATAATGAGCTTACAGACACGCCCTTTAAGATCCAAGGTAGCAAGTAACATTGCTAGCTCCACTTACTGCATAGATTCGTATAAACTCTCATCTTCTAAGAAAATTTTACATATCATGGTTCACGTTTCATATAACAAAAATGAAATGTTGCCTCAGGCATGATTAATGGTGTGTTAGGTATGATACTTGATTGATAACTCTAATTCAAGACAAATTAGGGCTTGTGAAATTGAACTGTGTATTTGTTGTAGCTTTTTATTTATTTATTTAAAAACCACTATGTTCATGTAATTTTGTTTTCTCTTCTTAGGGTATGCAATCTCTCTTTCTGATCCAATATTCTTTTGGGTTTCAGGGAGCAGCTGTAGCTTATGTTGCAGATTTGTTGGAAGTTCCTGTCATTTTTCTGAAAGCTGTGACGGACATTGTGGATGGTGATAAACCAACAGCAGAAGAGTTTTTACAAAATCTGGCGGCTGTAACCGCTACTCTTGATCAATCTGCTACCCAAGTAGTTGATTTCATTAGTGGGAAATGCTTACCGGAACTGTGATCTAATCATAAAAGACATTCAACTTCCCATATGTGTGGTCTTATCACCACTCGCATACTTCTGGGCAGTGAGAATGTTACTTCCCTTCGAACTGTATCCTATTTTTCTAGGATTACCTCGGCCTCGCATTGTTCCAGCTAGTTTCTTTAAACATAGCTGCTATTTCTGAACTGTTGTAGAATTAAAGAATGATTTTTAAAAAAAATTATGGCAATTTTAAGTGGTGACGGGGAGTGGTTAATCCTATATACTAGTGTTTTTGAGAATGGATTTATCTACAAAGCATGTGAACTACGCTTCAGCCCTTGAGGTTCCAAGTTGGCTGTAAACCTCCAATTGCTCTTTCCCAGTAATCATGAGATTTCGTTTAATATTTCTAATATAATACTTTGATTTTAATTTTGTAACAGATTATTCTTGACTTTAGTATCACCATTTATCCATAACAATCCATGTATGATTAATAATGGCTTATAATTCATGTATTACAATCTCTGTTTATCTAAGAGAATAATCTTCTAAATACTTACTTTTACGTTAGTGAGGGAACTACGTAGTAATCTTGCAGTAGCAGATTCTGCTCAAGTTTGTATCTTTCAACTTCTTTAAACCAGAATGCCACCAACCCCACGATAACAACATTTAACAATACTAAATCGAGATGGAACTTTTGGACTTGCCAAAATCATGAACATCTTGTTCCTCAACTAACCACAAGAACTTCATAAACAATAGTATTTGCGCCTCTACATTGTGATGATAGATCTAAAAATCACTATTCGGTTTATTTTATCAAACAAAAGCTATTTAGTAGAAGATATAAATAGAAAATTGTGCACCAAGGGCCTTCAACACCAAGTAGTGAGTATATGGGGGAGATCGGAGGAAATGGAAGGAAGGAAAGTAACTCCGGAAACGCTACCATTCTTGCTTTGGGAAAAGCCTTCCCTCATCAGCTTGTTATGCAAGAGTTTTTGGTTGATGGCTATTTCAAAAACACCAACTGCGATGATCCGGAACTCAAGCAGAAGCTCACTCGACTCTGTAATCTTTCTTTCTTTCACCCTTTTAACCATAAGCGTCTAACTATATTTTCACGTCGATTAGGAACAGTCAATAGCAGTTGTAAGGTATTGATAGCAAATCCGGACACTATTAAGTGCCCCGTTTGGTTGAGCAAATGGGTTGTTTAATCGTTATACGTTTTTGGGTAATCCTCACATCATGAGCTAGTTTGAGATTGAGTTAGATACAATGTCAATTTTCTTAACATGACCATGTTTCTTGGTCTACCAATGTTGAGCCCCATGTTATGTTGTCCATGCACCATATGTGGGGGTTGGATTGGGGGAGGGACACTATTGAGAGAATGTATTTTTATCTCGTATCAGACAATATTTATCTGATGATCTAACTTTTGATATTAAGTTAGAAGCCCAAAGCCCATTTTCAATGTCTTTGCGCTACCTACTTAAACATAGTTGAAATTTAAGAACTTATATAATAGCTACGCCATGTTCAACCCGTTGTAAGTTGCAACGACAAATTAGTAGGTGCAACGTTTTTCTATATCAACTGATTTTATATCATGAATTTGCCTCTGAAATGGATTTTTACTAATTGGATTAATCTTTTCCTTCCTTTCCTTTAACTTTGCAGGCAAGACAACTACAGTAAAAACGCGGTATGTGGTAATGTCAGAGGAGATACTAAAAAAATATCCTGAGTTAACAGTCGAAGGTCTTCCAACACTCCAACAGTAAAGCAAAGATTAGACATATGCAATGCAGCAGTTACAGAAATGGCAATTGAAGCCTCACAATCTTGTATTAACAAATGGGGAAGGCCAATTTCGGACATTACTCATGTAGTATATGTTTCGTCTAGTGAAGCTAGATTACCAGGAGCCAGGAGGAGAACTTTATTTAGCAAAAGGGCTTGGTTTAAGCCCGCAAAGTTCTGGATGAGTCGCGGACCTTCGTGTTGCTAAGGATGAAAATAATCCAGGAAGTAGAGTTTTGTTAGCTACTTCAGAGACTAATATAATTGGGTTCAAGCCACCAAGTGTTGATAGGCCATATGATTTAGTTGGAGTCGCTCTTTTTGGTGATGGTGCTGGAACTATGATAATTGGATCGAACCCGATTCCAGATACCGAAAGGCCTCTGTTTGAGTTGCATATTGCTATCCAGCATTTCTTGCCTGACACAGAAAAGATCATTGATGGCAGGTAAGAGTGACAATTAGCGGGTTAAAATGGATTAAATCAATAAACGCGTCATAGCCCAAATGGATTAAAATAATAATGTGGATATTGGGCAGTTCATCTAGGTGGTCCTGCTATTTTGAACAGGCTAAAAAAAAAGCTAGAATTGTCTCCTGAGAAATTGAGTGCTAGCAGAAAAGCATTGGCAAATTTTGGAAATGCTAGTAGCTGCACAAAATTTGGTCCGAACCGAAAAAAGGACCGAACCGATCCTGTTCAGACAGGACCGAACCGGACCGGTAAGTTTCAGTCCGGTCCTCGGTCCTTTTAATTTATATTTTCGGGTTCCTATCCGGACCATTTTTTTTATATATATTCAATATGAGGCATACCGTGACTAGGGTTTCGGGGGATAATCGAGGAACGGGGCAAGTGTTTCTTGTAGTATGGACCAAGACGATTCTAATGGTACCACTGCCGATGCCTAAAACCACCTGAGTTCGCCGGAAAATGAAAAACGGCGGCTAGGGTTTCGGTGTTTTGCGATCTAGTCGTCGGAGGTGTAGGGGATGAATCGAGGTACGTGGAAGATATAGAAATGACGGCCAGGAGCAAGCAGTGATAATGACACCACCCACCACCGTCGATTGTTACTAACTCACCGGAAAATCGAAAAAAACGAGGACGAACTGAACCTGAATTTCGATCTGAAAATTGAATGTATAAACCTTAAAAGTGATCGATGTGGTTAGAATGGGAGTGATGGACTTAATGAGACGAAGCTAATGGTGTTAGTCTCGTCTCCAATGGAGGCCTGAGCTCGCCGGAATCGTTGTAGCTCCGCGGCGGCTACTGTAGCGCCGCGGCGGTCGCTAATGACACCACTAGTACAGGGTCCATTCGGTCCATATAACCGGACCGATAAATTCGATCCGGTTTTCAATTCTAATTTTCTAAATATTCAGTCCTCGGTCCGATTTTACCTGCAGCCCTAGTAGCAATACAATTGTGTATGTGTTGGAGTACATGTTAGAGGAGAATAAAGACATGAAGAAAGAAGATACTGATTGGGGATTGATACTGGCATTTGGTCCTGGGATCACATTAGAGGATATTCTTACGAAGAATCTGAACGTTTGTGGCCATTGGAAATTTTTCTGTTAGTCGAAAAAATAAACATAAAAGAATCTGACCATTTGAATATGTTAAAGAATACTTGTTGTTCTTCTTATTGATTTTTTAAAATTTATTTGTCTATTGTATTGCATAATTTGTTTAAGTGCAATGAAGTCTCTCCTAGAATTGCACTAGGATGACATCATGATCTAAATTAGATTGTCATTCATAAATTGTTTATGGATAATTAATTAGTATTCACTCTGTTTCAATGTATGTGCCTTATTTTTTTAGTCATTTTAAAAAGTATTATTTTCTATATTTAGTAATGTTTCAATTTCAACATCTTATCAGTGGCGGATCCAGGCGATAAATTTTGGTGGTGCAAACATATGAAATAATAATATTTTGCATAGCAATTTTTTTTTTATGCCTAGAAGGCAAAAAAAATTTAAAAATCTGGTGGTGCAACTGCACCACCATGTATATACATGGATCCGCCGGTGCATCTTATACATGAATGTTCAAAACCACAAGATTTAAAAGGTCACTAACTCAACTAGACTTTAAGGTACATGATAGTATAAATATTCTTTTAAACTATCCGTGTATAGAAATTAAAGTGATAAATTAGAAGCAATGCAATAGTATGAAATATGAGCATAGGACACATCTTTATTTAACTCTGTACTATAAAGCTTAACATCCGAGAATAGAACAAATATAAAAATTATACACAAACTTCATTTATTCCTCATCTTATTATACAATACAAACCAGAACAAATATTACACCAAATGTATTAATTAACACACAAAGAAAATACAATTCCTCAAAAGAAAATGATCAAAAAGAAAAAATACAATAAATTATTGGAGCATTGATACAATATATATGGTCAGAACCATGTATTATAGCAAACAATTAAGTAATAGATGATTTCAACAGATTAAGGGCACTTCTTTTTGTTGCCGTGAGTAGTCATATTGGCATAGCAAGGGCAAGTCTCAGTATTGCCAGAGGTGCCAGGAGGAACACAGTTGCATCTAGCACAGCAAGTTCCACATGCCCTCTTACACAAATGTGGCCTTGATGATAATCTGCACCTTGCCTTACATGCTCCCCCACAATCTGTACATATAAACACAACAAACACATTAGTACATAATATTTTGTTTCCACTGTTCGATATCCACTTTGGACCCCGATTAATTCGGATTCCGAGCTCTGATATTACTTAAGATCACAAAGCAAGACAGTCTATCTAAAGAAAAGTTTAAAGTTTACACATTGATGGATTTAACTTATACATACTAATAATGTAGAGAAATTATATTACACTATTACTGTAATTTAATTTGCTACAGCAGGTTGGAGAAAATGACAAAAAATGGTCCCTTATTTTTTAGGATAGCTTCAAAATAGTCCCTTAAGTATGCACTTAATTAACAATTTTGATCCTTTAAATTTACCTACATAAGTTAACACTTTTAGTCTCCGTCAAATATTTACTGAATTTTGTCTGTTAGATTTGACGGAAACGATTAATGTACTGTAATTATCTTTTAAGTGGCATGATAGTGTAAAAATTCTTTTATAATACCGATTAGAAATAGATATACATATATAAGTCATGTCAAAACCAATTATGAGTAAAGTAATGCAAGTATACGTATATAGACATCACATGAAAAATTTACAAGCATTATTATACTCTATCATCTTCAGACCACACATCGTGGGATTTCACCGAATACGATGTTGTTGTAGTATATAATAATTTGAAGTGAAACAGAACAGGACATACGTACGGGAATAAAGGTTGACAAAATATTTTACGTCGTGACTCGTGTAGCGAGAGAGTAATTTATAAGGTTGTAAAGGATAGCATACCGATTTTCTGGTAGGAATAAGGTGCTTCAGAAATTGCATTGCTGGTCTGCAAATAAAAATTCAAACATATCATCAGCTGAATGAACTTGAACTTAAGTAATAAAAATAAAATAAAAAAATTAATTATGTATAAATTAAAATAGATAATACTCACCTAGTAAAAGTAGTGAAGATTACTGAAATTTGAACTCATGACACTATGATTCGAATTATAACCTATTAACTATTCATGAGTTGTCTCTTTGAAACATAAAACGTACGTAACATTTACATGAATAGTGAACCAAATTTACTCTTACTAGATTTTGAAGTAAGCTAAGGACGAGTTAATAAAATTACTCACCACTTGATCAGTCTGAATAGACTGGACTTGTTCGACAAAGAGCAAGGAGAGAAGTAATGAACCAAGGAGAACTTTAGAAATGGCCATTGCAAATTTGAAAAGATTTAGAACTTATGGATATTTGTCTACAATATTTGAGAAGGATGATGAATATATGGGTATTTATAGGGGGGAAAAGTGGAAGTGTCAAGAGTGTAGGTTCACTCGAGGACAAGTAAAATAGAAACACCAAAAAAGAATATATAAAAGAAAAAGAATAAAGGCATGTACGCGGAGGGTATCATGCATGCGATCTTTTAAGGACGTAAAGATTAAAGACGTCAGACATTACTGATCAGTATTGGACAAAAATAATATAGCGTTTGGGGCGTTTTTGACGGATCAGTATAATTTCTAAAGATAGTACACTCCAACTACCATTTTTTAGACCTGTTATATATTAATACTCTAATACCGTCCATTATATATTAATACAGTACAGTCCATTACAATACAGTACAGTCCATGCAAAATTATACAATCCAGTGCGACGTACCAAACGAGCCCTAATTGTGTAGTTGGTAACATACTACTCCCTCCGTCGCAAAAAAAAAAAATATCTTATTTCTCTTATTAGTTTATTTTTAAAATATTTGCACATTTTTATATGTAGAAATAATTCAACTTTATGAGATGATTTATAATCACACAAATATCTAATAAGACTTATTTTGGATGATTTTATAAGTCTTTCTTTATTTCGTAAATTTCGTTTCAAACTAAAACAATATTTTTTAGACGGGGAAGTACTAAATAGAGAAGGAATTTAATTAGTAAAATAGCTAACAGCAAAATCATAGTCTGAAATTATTAGTGCACTTCCCAAAATGTGTGTATAATTGATCGATGTAGTAGGTGTACAAAGCTATCATATAGTCTCAAACACTTCATTACGTGTATTAATTAAAACAAGTTGGGTTCTAATTAATTATATTATCCTTGGCCAAAAGAAAACTCAAAGATTCTATCTAACAAACAAGTCCAAGTATCATTAGGCTGTTACCGAGCTAAATTATTCGACGCGATTCGAAAAAATTCGATTTGCGTTCGATTCGCCCTATCAAATATAGGGTCGAACCCTATACTGTGATTCAGCCCAAATCAAACCGAATATTCGGCTCGATCCGCTCCTCCATATATATATATGTACAAAATCTTAAATTTTTTATTTCATTTACAGCTTTTGCTTTGCTGTGTTCTTGCCGACGGCGTTCCTCTTCTTTCTGATTTTCAACTTCTTTATAACCTTGGAAACCTTAATGATACAAACCCCAAACGTCACCGATTCTTCCTTCATCATCAAAATTTATGTCAGATTCGGATTTCCTCATCCCCCAAGCCCAACATCATCGTCGATTCCGAATTTTTCAGACTTGCAAGGTATGTAATAAAGCTTTTATTTTAAACTTTTAGGGTTTTCGATATTGATATTAATTACTAATTGTTGTGTTTTCGATTTTGAAAGACGATTATTACATTATGAGTTTGAATTAGGGTTTTGTATTTGAACTTTTAGGATTTTCAATTCTTAGGGTTCAGTTGTTGATGCATTTAACTTTAATTAGGATTTTTAGTGTTTGATTTTTTGATTTTGGGTTTCACTTTCACTTTTGTTTTCGGTAATTAGGGTTTTTTTGTAATGAATTCGTAATTAGGGATTTTTTATAAATTGAAATTTGTTTAATTGTTTTATTTTAATTCAATTTCATTTTAATTACATAATTACATTTTCACTTTCAAAAATCTAATAAATGACTTTCTCTTTTGTCGATTCATCAGATACTCCCCAGTTTAATTCTGATGATGACTTGGGGTTGGGGTTTGAGATCATAGTGTCTGACAATGATGAAGATGAACATGCAGGAGGCTTGGGTATGCTTGCTTTGTTAAAGTCAGTTGAGGATAATCTAAATGAGGCCCAAGGGGTACCGTACAACAACAACAACAGTCTCAAACTGTTGAACTTGAAGTTGAAGGTGGTGCTGGAGATTGTTTAGTACTCCTGAACCATCAGACAAATCAAATATCTGGAATCACATGGATCAATTACAATGCCTTCTGGTGAAAAGAAGAACAAATGTTGACATTGCAATAAATTACTGTCAGTTCAAGCCAAAGACACTACTTGTCACTTACTGAGGCATTTGAATGAAGCATGTCCTTTCAGGCACAAGCATTTTTCAAAATCAATCCATGAAGATAAGTCAGATAATTCTAAACAGACTCAGCTTTCTGGTGTTATTTCTGAGGGGGAAAGTTTTGTTCAAACTTTTGTGTTTAGCTTTGATAAAGTCAAAACACTGGTTGCTCATATGATTTTGGCTCATGAGTACCCTTTTAGTATTGTTGAATATAGGGTCTTTAATGAATTCTTGAAGACTTATACTCATTACTACAAAAAGATTAGTAGATGGATGATTAGAAAAGAATTTTTTTACTGTGTTTGAGAAAGAAATGGAGAGATTAATAGGGATTTTAGCCAAAGTAAGTAGAGTTAGTTTGACAATTGATTGCTGGTGGTCAGGTGTTCAAAGAATAGGCTATATGGTAGTCACAGGCCATTTCATTGATAGGAATTGGACTTTACAGAAGAGAGTACTCTCTTTTGTAAATGTCCCTCCACCACACAATGAAAATGCTTTGGCCAAAGAAGTTCATAGAGTGTGTAATGTTTATGGATTAGTGATAAAATCCAATATGTTACTGTTGACAATGCCTCTGTCAATGATGTTTGTATTTCAATTCTAAAAAAAGATCACAATAAACATTCAAATCTTGTTTTGGATGGGAAATTATTCCATG
The DNA here is from genome assembly GCA_029844215.1 of Przewalskia tangutica. Classification (NCBI taxonomy): domain Eukaryota; kingdom Viridiplantae; phylum Streptophyta; class Magnoliopsida; order Solanales; family Solanaceae; genus Przewalskia; species Przewalskia tangutica. The sequence goes on along the minus strand of CM056731.1, from coordinate 1,915,688 downwards.
TTAGATGTTGTGCCCATATTATAAATCTGTTAGTGAGAGATGGGTTGAAAGAGATAGAGTCCATTGTTGAGGTTGTTAGGGAAGGAGTGAAATATCTATTTGGATCAGAGAACAGACTTGGTTCTTTCAATGAACATAGATTGAATCTGAAACTGCCCCCAAATAAATTAGTATTGGATAATAATACTAGATGAAATTCCACTTATGTTATGTTATCTACTACTTACAATTACAAAGAGTGTTTCACTAAATATGGGGAGGATGATGAATCTTTTGAGAGATATGTGCCAAGTGATGCAGAATGGGCACAAGTTCATGAAGTTTGTGAATTTCTTGAGATTTTTCTTGATGTTACAAATTTGATAAGTGAAAGTAATTATCCAACAGTTAACTTATTTTTGTTGGAGTTAAGTAGAATCAAAGAATTGATCAATGCTCAGTTGGATGTTACAAGTAAAAAACATATGTAAAATATGGCTAGGAGAATGACCCTTAAGTTGATAAATATTGGGAAGAGTGTGATATCTTGTTATCTTTTGGCTCAATTTTAAATCCTAGGTATAAGAAGGAAATGATCGCATATGCATATACATCAATGTATCCTGATGATTACCAAAAAAGGATTGAAATGGTTGAGAAACAATTTACTAATATGTATGAACAATATGTTCAAATATATGGTGATCCTAAGGAGAAAGGGTCAGAATCATATAGTTCATATATGAAACAACCTCTCTCATCAACTGTTGGAAAAAGAAAATTTGATGATTTCATGATGAAGATGCAATCTAAAGGGAAGGAAAAAATGATTTGAAAATATATCTTGATGAAATCTGTTTTTCAAATGTTGGCAATTTTGATGTCTTGGCTTGGTGGAAAGGAAATGAGGGGAAGTATAGTGTTCTTTCTAAGATGGTTATGGACATCTTATCAATTCCTATCACTACAGTAGCTTCTGAGTCTACTTTTAGTGCCGGAGGGAGAGTTATTGATAAGAAGAGAGCCTCAATGAGAAGAGACATTATTGAAGTGGTACTTTGTGGTGGTGACTGGATCAAAGAGGCTTATGGAATCAGGAGTGTTAAAGAGGTAAAATTTCTAATTCTCTATGCTTTAATTTCTTATTTAATTTTGTAAGTTGTAACTATTTAATGTTTGTTAACTATTTTTTCTGATTTCAGGGTAATGATGATCCAGTGGAGTTGGAATATGAATCAGAATATGAAATGAAAGACCCTAATGCAATTTCTGGTAATTCAGTTCAGCACTTCTGTTGTTTTGATTTAAATGTTGTCTGTTATTCTGGTTTAAATGTTGCCTATTCAGTTCTGGTTTGAATATGAAATGAAAGACCCTCATGTTTTTTATTACTGTATAATCATACTATTCGATTCGTAATTCGGTTTGATAATTCAATTCGTTTGAATATGAAATGAAAGACCTCATGTTTTTGGTATTTACTGTATAATCTACCTATTCATTACCGTTTGAATATGAAATGAAAGACCCTCATGTTTTGTAATAGTGATACAAACTTGTGAGATGTGACATGTGTTGCTTGTAGTTTATATGTTGAGTGAAAGATGATGGATTCATGTTATATTTCTGATTTCCTTCTCACTTATAATTCTGTTGAGTAACCTTGTTGCCTTACATACTTGGTTACTATACAATGCTATGGAAAAATGATGCAACAATTATGATTTCCACTATCCTGTTGCCTGTTGCCTTTGGAAAAAAATTGAAATGATTTACAATGTTGCCTTGCATGTTGGAAAAATTATATGTTTTTGTAATAGTGATATAACATGATGGTCTTTCATTTCATATTCAAACCAGAACTGAATAGGCAACATTTAAATCAGAATATAAGTTTGTGAGATGTGACATGTGCTGCCTGCAGTTTATATGTTGAGTGAAAGATGATGGATTCATGTTGTATTTCTGATTTCCTTCTCACTTGTAATTCTGCTGAGTAACTTTGTTGTCTTACATACTTGGTTATTATACAATGCTATGAAAAAATGATGAAATAATTCTGATTTCCACTATCCTGTTGTCTGTTGTCTTTGGAAAAAAATTGAAATGATTTACAATGTTGTCTTGCCTGTTGGAAAAATTATATGCATTTGTAATAGTGATATAACATGAGGGTCTTTCATTTCATATTCAAACCAGAACTGAATAGGCAACATGTTGAATTACCTGCAGTTTATATGTTGAATTATCAGAACTGAATAGGCAACATTTGCAATAAGTAATAGTGAATTCACTTTCATTAATGATGTGTTGTTGACTTGTTGCCTGTTGCCTTTGATGCATGTTCTGAAAGATGAAAATAAAGATGAAACCTCACTTGGCCAAGAACAAAGCCCTATACAATCCTCAACCAAGCCACCGAGCAACAATTTGAAGAAGAAGCAAAATCAAACCAAAAGCGGAGAAGAACTTGAGTATTTTGGGAGAATATTGTAATAACTAATATGTAGACAAGTCTCACACACTATTACTTATTTTGCAAACTGATATGGGTTGTGAATATGTGGACTAAGTAGATAGTGCACTAGAATACAGTTTAAAGGGCTGTGAATATGGAAAAATCACTTATTTTGCACACTGTTTTTTTTTCGGATCGAACTTTTATCGAATATTCTATCCGATTTGTTGAATCGGATCGAACCTTAGCTACTCAATAATAACGTCGAACTCAAATCGAGCTTCACTTTTTAAGATTCGACTAGTTCGAATCGAATCGAACCTAAGGTTCGAAAATTTTCAAATCAAATCAAATATATATATTATTCGGTAGGGTTCGGCTCGGTAACAGCCATAAGTACCATTGTATATCTCACGATCATTCTTTTGTGTTAATATGTTTCGAGTTTACAGTAAATATACTTTTATTTTTCAAAAAGATCAACTATAAAAATCAAGTTAATTAAGATAATAAAAAGTCAATTCTTAATTACTTAATCCTCCTCCCGATGGATATATACTATTTAAACTTTAGAAAATTCAGTTTTAACATAAGACTAAGGTACAATGTAATGTCCAATCAATATCTTTCCGGGGCAGTTTGTCAAAGAGGAGTTACTTGATAGTACCCCTTCTAATTTCACTATTTAATATATGTCATGTTTATATATTTACTTTCTTATATTTTGATTTTTTTTAATAATCTTGAATTCGTCACTGATTTTTATTAGCCAAAATGGCATCCATCTTAATCCTTAGAACACCACTAATAAAGCTTTAATATGACCACACAAGAGTTCTTATTCTTTAAGAAAACGCGTTTGGACCAATAGTTGAAGTTGATCAAATTAAAGCATCAATTATTTAGGATTTTGGGAATTGTGGCATTACAAAACTTGTAAAGTACATAATGAAAAGTTGCTCCAAAAGGTGGAATCTCCCACCCCAGGAGCTCCACACCCCGGTTCGACAGGTCTGTGAAGGAGATAAATCATTGTGACTCAATTGATTTTAAAGATTAGACCAGTATCACGCTGCACACAAGGAGTAATCCTTTATTTCAAAAAGAAACTCCTACACTGACGTTGACGGGATTCGATTTTTGGTCATTACTCCAAACATCTCCTTGAAATCAATTGAGCTGTCAAGCGGACCGTATAATGAAAGATAAGAGCATGATTTTAGAAGTCAAAAGCATCATCCTATAGCAGCAACTACTATGAATGCTACTACTTCCTTTTTGTTGTGTAATGTGATTACTATATATGAGTAAACCAACAGCTAGCATCTTGTGTTGTGTTACAGCTGTTTGTTTTCTGGAACTCTCCTTTTCCAAAAGGATTACCACAAAAATATATTTTTAAGTTTTAGCACTTTGCAACTTCTGGACGCACTAATAAAAAATAATAGGAAAGCAACAAAATAAAAATGAAAGGTAAAAGGACAACAATGAGAAGGAGACTTTGATTTTTACTTCAATAATACTCCTGTCACTTTCATCTTCACATCACGCACATTTTAAACAATATTCGGATCAAATTTAACCAGGTGAATTTGTAATGTACCAAGCAGCGATATTTGGTAAAATAAATGTCCCTTTTAAAAGAACTCATGCGACACGAATCAAAATTAGTGAGCATCAAAATGTTTGAGATAGTCCTGTATTTATGATAGCCTATTCTGGTTTAAGAAGTCTGGAAAAGCAACTTAAGCACTTCCACGTCATGAAAAAAGAATGTAAAGAAATTAAGCAAGTTTCACCCCTCAACCGTTTATCTGTAAAATGATTTCTTCTGTTTTAAAGCACCAATAGCATGAACTTTCTAAAACAAATATAACCCCTCTTGGCAGCTGTGCAATTTTGGTTGGATAAAATGCCAAAGATAAGGCAAAAAGCCGCTTGCTTAATCAAATGGACTCGTATTAGTAGAAGCATATCTGAAAATATATTGCATAATTTAAGGACAAAGACAAGTTCCTACGACCCCCCTTAGCTTCATCATGTGTCTGTTATTTATTTTATTATCAATTTTCTTTAGTGAAAATTTTGGCTCCATCACCGCACCATATCCAACAAATGTAGATGATTTCCATATGGCTAAAAGAAATGAAGTTGCATTAATTTTGTGCTGGAATGATCTATTATTGAAGATTCACTCAGTGAAATTGTTTCACAAGTTCATCCAAAAACGAAAGCCACTATGACAGAAACGACAAATTATCTTGAGAAAGAGAGGGTACAATCAGGAAAACTAATGTCAGTATCAGAATCATTAATCATTCATTGTGGTACATTAGTACATAAGTACAAAAATGAGTACATATCCGAAAGTCATATGTTAGTGCTAACTGCTAACAAAGTAAAGTAGTCTATGATGAACAGAAAATCTACTGCTTATAATTTAGATGTGCTAACTTAACAGAACAAGAAGCACTCTTGATTTTGCACCTGAAGAACCCTACACCAAAGTTGGGACCGACCTTCTAGAGAGACCCAAGATAAGCAAAAGAAAGACAACAAACGTATGTAAAATTTCTGTCCATAAAACTAGCACAATCATCAGTTACACGACCCCAGAAGGAAGGCGCATCACCAGCTGTCCACCGAAAACACTGTGCAATAAATAAAAAAATGGCAAAAGGTCATCGTCAATACAGCAAACGGATGAGGAAATCCAGAGGATAAGAAACAGATGGACATGAGAGAAGCTTATTATACCTTTTAACATAGTAGTAACAGAAGTCTGCTAAGATAAAGGTTTGAACTATTTCAGATATAAGAACCATAGAAGGCCATAGACCATGACCCAATGCTACCAGCAGATGGCCACGACTATCCAAAACCTGTCAGAAAGCAAAGAAAAAAATCATAAGGTTGTTAGAGCTAAATATATCTACCTCCCAAGGTAGAGGGCGTACACTGGGCACGTTGTTGTTGTTGTTGTTAGAGCTAAATAACATGCTAACAAGATCCATATATGTGAGTATTTGCCCAACAAATACGTTCTCACATTGAGTACACTATCATACATCAAACATCTTGATCAACCAATTGAAAAAATAATTGAACATCCCTAATGAATTCCTCATAACACAGTGAGTACTTGGTATGATCACAATGCAATTCCTTGCCTGCCTAACTAATATTATTCCATACAGTACAGCTTGGATAGACAACAAGGAACGTGAAATCAGAGCATCATATCAGCTAGTTAATCTTTCTTCAAACAAAACCATGTTGAGTCAAATTATAACATCCACCATCCATCCCGGAGATATGAATGACATTTTCAAATAAGAGGAATCCAACAAGTTTAGACATCAAAATACTACACGAACTGAGAATTTGCAAATCAAACCTGGAGAACCCAGTGAGCGCAGCTTAAGAACCTTGCAACACCCAATGCAAATACATAATGAGCTGTGAATGGTTCAACTATCTGTTGACAAAACAATACAGAGGTGGTCAAAGGCAGTTCCCACACAGCGTAAAAATATTGAGGGAGAGGGGGTTTGAGAAATCTGCATTTCAGAAACGATAACATGCAATTATACCTTGGTATTCTGCATGACACGGAGTTGAGGTAGCACAGAAACTGCCTCCAAGTAAACACAGAAAGCCCAGAAGACTCTATTAACGAAGAGATGTGATGTAGATGGATGAATTAGTAAAGCCAAGGCAGCACAAGGGATCACCTGCAGAAAACGGAAAAACGAACAAACGCTTTCTTCTCAAAATGTAAAGAGAAAATACATCTGCAGAGGGTGGCATTACAAGAGTCACGCAGACAAAATTACAACAAAAACAAAGAGAATGACACTAGTGGCTTGAAAAAATCAAAGACATTTCACATCCTTGAAATGAAGATAAAACTGAAGGCCACTCTGACTCCATTCAGAGTTGACAGAAGATTATATGAAAATGAAATATTCTTAATCCCGATTGCTAAAGATGTATCGGTCTGAAGGGTAGCTATTATAGCCATGGCAAAATAGAATCCTCTGGTAACATGATTTTGCTAAACTGCAAAATAATCTATGAACAGAGTACTACTTCCTTACAGGCAAATAAAACAGAAACAAATAACAACAACACCGCCAGCTCAGTCCAATTGATTCTAGAAAATTGTATTCCCTCAGTCCCATTCTTTTTTACACAATTTGATTGGCTGTTGAGTTTACAACAACAACATACCCAGTAAAATCCCACCACGTGGGGTCTGGGGAGGGTAGAGTGTACACAGACCTTATGAATTATATAAGTAATAGTGGAAGAAAATATTAAAATAATGCCTGAAAAATAGTTTGACAGAGGAAACATGACATCAAAGTTTAAAATTTGAATCTTACAAACTATGAAAGTTGTATAAAATAATCTTTTAAATGGAAGTGTCAAAACATTCAAAAATAAAAAGAATACCATAAAAATGGGGATGGAGAAAATAGAAGATATGTGGGTATCAAATATCAAAATTGGATGGCATTTGAGATTTAAGTGGGTCTTCAATAAACCATTTAGCTTTCATCTATCAAATGGAACAGAAGATTGATAAATTAATGAAGTGGATAACCAAATTAGATAGTAAATAGAGCACTGCAGCTGGTAACAACTAATGTGTTCCAGTTTTTTTATAACCGTGGTGTCCAGGCCAGCTTGTGCGCACCTATACTAATTCTAAGGGTACCTGCTACCTCTCACCACCACCTCTTACCACCGACAAGTATGGGTAACTCTGATCACCGAGGCTTGGGCGGATGGAATAAATCATTTAGTATTTTTTTGACACTGTTGGAATTTGAACCTGAGCCCTCGTGGTTCCCATCCTCTTCATTGCCCACTAGGAGTGTAGGACTTGGGTGCAAAATGTGTTTCAGTTCTTAGACTCCTAAAGGAAAAAATATGTTTTGATTACTCTTACATTACTAACAGTTCTTTATTACTCCATTGGATTTGTCATACTGAAAGTAGCAAAATAAACGGAAAACAAGGAAAAGTTATAACAAGATAGCAGCTCGTTCATTTTTTTTCCTCTTTTGTTGTGGGCGTGGAGATACTAGGAGGGTTCTAAATTATCTAAAACCTGAGATTAGCCCAATTGACTAAAATATTTCAATGGATTGTTTCTTCACACGAATTACATACACTTGAAATCACTTTAAGCTCAAATTTGACTTTGAATACGATAATTAGAAATAAATTGAATTTCTGACAAGAGATGTAATAGAATTCTTCTTCTCTATAATCTTCACCTCTAATCAAATTAATTGAACCATTTTCATTATCTTAAAACCACTAAATAATACAGATCCCAATAATTTAATACAAAAGTTTTAAAATATATTCATGCTGATGTGGATCTTGCCTAAGCAAACACCTCCTAACGTCTGCTATATATCATAAGTGAATGCACATTACGTTCAAAATACTGATAGGACAACATTATTGGATCTGTTATCTATGCAATTATGAAGATGTTAAAATGCACAAAAATCATTTAACATATCCTGAATATTTTGATGACAATACAGTATAGCTTTGTTATTAAAAGAATGCAAAGTAAGGCAGGTAAGGCTGCGTACTGGTCCGGCCCTTCCCCGGACCCAGCGCATAGCGGGAACTTAGTGCACCGGGCTGCCCTTTTTTTTATAGTATAGCTTTGTTATTAAAAGAATAGTGGTTTCCTATAAATCATATTAGTTTTGAATAGACAGAAAGAGTGACAAATATTACAAAACTGAAAACATGTAAAAGTTAATACCTGCACATTTTTCTGATATAAATTAGAAAGTAGGTCAAACAACCCTTAATTAGTCAACCTTTTATATGTCAGAAAGTTTAAAGACGCATCTACTTTAACTTTCACCAAACGTTATGCTTCAGTACTTGAGAGTTGGTCAAGTACATAAAGTATTGCATAAAAGAGAAATATCAAACATCAGATTGAACCAGAATCTAAATCTGTTTGGCGAAACAAAAGATACCAAATCATTTTTTGGAAATAGCATTGCAGGTGACAATACCAGAGCATGCTACCATTAGGCATAAAACACTTATACTTTTGAATTGCTTAAATCAATCAATAGACTTCTAGTCAAAATAACTCAAATTTGCCCCATTACACACATGTAATAGCCATGCACACACACACACATATACGCACTATTAGCATGTCAAACCAGGTATCACATATCTTTGTTGGAGATAAAAATATCACATGAGAAACCAGCCCCAATCACACAACTATGTACAACTCAAGAAGAAAATTGGAAAAAGTTATGCATAAGCTGATTGTTACTTACCACGTAATAGATTAAAAAATTGTCTTTGTCCTCCATGTAACTTGATTTAAGCTTAAAACGGATCATATAAATAACCCACAACGTCGTAGCTAATGTAGCTAAATCAAGTAAGGTGTGTATATCATATTCCATGACAAAACTGCAATACAGTCTAACAGCCAAAAACATAGCAGTGAGCTCCTGGGATTTGAGTGAAAGCCCTGCAATAATATACATCAGAGTTAATCAGAAAAAACTGAGGCGTAGGATTGAAACAGAAATAAAAGGCCAAGGTCCCTAATAAATGTTCCAGTTTCCACATCGAAATCGAGAAACAGATCCCTATTGTATGAAAAAATTCCACCTTCTAAGAAAGAAAGAGGATAGATGAGAAGAAAACTCAAAACCAAATCTAACAGATCCCATAAAAATGTACAAATTGATGGGTTAGTGTGAGTTCATCCATGCGGTTATGCACTCTTTTAATAGGAATCTGTTTTCTGAAAGATCCTGGATTTTGTACTTTGGTGGGTCTCTAAGATTCTGTCGATGACCTAATACCTATGTTGATGATCTGTCACTTTCTATTTTTTTTGGATTAGTCTCTTAACTCAAATTCTCTCTAAAACAGTACAACAGACGGCGCAGCGCTGCCTACACGCTAATTAGCTTCCGATGTATTCTCTAGCATCGATTTGATTAAAGGAAAGGTAAATGATCAGATCAATTAAAGATTTTTTTTTCTTCGTTCTTCCTGAAAATGTAAAAGAAACCATTCGTACTCTTATAACTCAAGTTGGATGATTTTCAAATAGTTCTAAGAAAACTCTTATGTCAATTTCAAATGTTGACCTTTAACTAGCAGGGAAGTCACGAAAAAAAGTTCGACTGCTTTAATCCATCCTAAGAAGGTCGTTTTACTTCCTTTTTGGTCCAACTCAAAATATTTTCACTTTCCTTAATGAGAAATCTCTTCCCCCTGGTATTAATAACTGTGCTTGGTCAAAAATCATATAGGATCCATTTTGTTCCAAAAAGAATTTAAACCGATCTATTGAGTGGTATTTCATAAAAGGAAAGCAATCCGTAAACGATTAACAAAATGTTCAATGTCAAACTATCTCCACTCTGCCTTTTACTTCCATCGTCTCATGTGTTTACTTGTTTCCAATGAATGTGTTTTTTAAGAGAACAAAAAACTCTAAGAATGCACATATCGTAGTGTAACCCATGTTTACTATCCTAAGAGACACCATCAGCAGCAAGAGCTCCAAAAAGTTAAGCAAGTGCTCTAGCACTTCTTTACAGTCACCTCACTGAACTAAAATTGCTAGCCACGAGAAGACGGACTACTTTACATATCTGAGGTCCAACGAAAAAGAAAAACCCTAGCAAGTTGTGCAGCTACTTCATCGTAACCTACAAGAACGGTCGCATTCTTTAAGAACAAAGAACCTAAAGGAAAAGTTAATATAGTTATAATCAACCACTTAATGTTCCACCTAGGAAACTGGTGGATCATACAACTCACTAGTCACATTAAAATTATTACACAGTCAACAAAATCAACACCACTCAATAAAATTTAAAATTAAAATGCATCTAGCATATGACTACAACAGACAAGATTACCCCTACCCACCTTTTCAAGACCATCCCTACTCTTCAAACCTAAGAAAAGTAACTCCGAATCGAACATAATCAAACATGACATCAATTTGTTTATTAAATTCCATTGCAACGATGAAATTTAGTAACAATCCCTTCATTTCTTAACTTCAAGTTTCGAATCCAACAAACAAAACCCTAGAAACCTCGAATCTATCCTTCAGCATACTTCAAAAAATTAAACAGAGACAAAATTCCCATATTTTTGTCCGAAAATGTATTGTTTCTAAGACTAAATGATCAATCAACAAACCTAACAGAACCAATCTGCTAAGACTTCCTAAGGTATAAAAAACAAACAAAACCCTTGAAATCATCAGTAATTGAACGAAAAAACCTCGAATCTATCCTTCACCATACTTCAACAAATTAAACAGAGATAAAGTTCGCATCTTTTTGTCTGAAAACATCTTAGTATTTCTAACCCTAAATGATCAATTAAGACTAACACAACCAATCAGCTAAGACTTCCTTAGGTATAACAAAGCATCATAGTGAAAAAAAAATCAGATCTTTCAAAATTCAGGTAAATGAGGTAAAAACCCATTGGTAAAAAAGAATTTACCGACCGGCACAAGTTTTTTCTTTCATGAGTTTATATATAAGAACGGCGATTCCAATGGAATGAGCAGCCTCGGCGGCGACGAATAGGTTATCGTGATCGTGTACGATGGCGCGTAGCAACACAAGCGCCGCCATACCGGTGATGACAGCCAGAAAAGCCTTCACCTTTGGCGGTTGCCGGCGAACCCATGTCGATACGACTTGGATCGGCCTACGTGTCGTCCTCATAGTTGATTTGTGGATATACCTAAAATTCGATAATGAAAATCTAAAGGTTGAAATTGAAATAAAAGGAGGAAGTAAATATTGGTGAAAAATAAATAAAAAGAATTTTAGGATTACTAGGAGGATCTTGTTGGAGTTGGACAGTGGACACTAACCTATGTACTATGTATGTACCTTGTAAGTTGTGGGTGGACTTTTTTTTTTTTGCTTTTTAATTAGGCCTTAAGAAATAAAGAGAAATAGAAATTAAACAATTGCATCAAAAATCAAACTCAAAAGATGTTTATTATTATAAAATAAAGACTATAAAGTAAATATATTAGAGATAAATATAGAAAGAGATTGATATATTATTTAATTTCAAATTAATATACAATGAACTCTTAGAGGTTTGAAGACTTGTAGTCATTGTATATATGTGTTATGTCTCGCCTTGTCAACCTTATGAATAGTCGATGTCATTTTTATAACCTTGTCAACCTTGCATATGTATATATAGGTTGTTGGACTTCTTCTGCTCGCAGATTATCATGTATGGTTATTATTATTGTCGTTTAGTGGCCTTGTCGGCCCAATATTATGTTAAGTTACAGATGTCATGATTGATTCGCTCGGACCTTCCGGTGATGGGTGCCGACAACACTCAAGGTTGGGGTGTGACATAAGAACTCCTATGCGAAGTCGAGCATGAAATCTTAGAAGCTAATTGGAGTTCTGTAATATGGTATTGATAGTTCGATTTGCAATGTTTGATTTATGCTAATATCAACTTTTCTCAAGTCATTTTCACTTTGTCTTGCTAGCCTCCTAAATGTATATATGATACTAATAGCTATTACATTAATGATCATATCAATCTGATTTTCATATTAATCTCAAAAAAATCAGTGACCTAAAGTGAATTTTAATATGTGGCTTTAAATAACATATACATACAAAAATTAATATTGCTTTATTTGTTTTTCATACTTATTTTTTTTTTAGTATAGTATTTTTAAAAACATAAAATCTATAATTGAGATTAATTTAAGTTAGTAAGATGTTAGCCACGTGTTTGTAATATATTATCTTAAATATTATTATAAATTTCTATTTATTAATATGAAGATTTGAGTAGTTTAATAAAATTTTAAAATATTTCCTTTAGAAAGTAGGTTGTTATTCTTTGTTCTTTTTTTATATAAATGTTACTATACTTTTTTTTTACAATATTCAGTATTATCTATGAGAAAATAAAATCATAAATTTTACTATTAAAATTTTTTGGGCCTCAAAATTTTGGGTGCTTAAAGCAAATATTTACTAGACTCACCCTAGAGATGCCCCTGAGGTTGACATGGACGAAGAACTTTTTTGGATGCTTGTTATATATAGTTTCACAATATATATATTATATTATTTTAATTAATACTTTGAATAGATTGCATCATTTTTTATTGTTACATAATATCACACATCAGCAATCGAAAGGATAAATCTAAAGAAAGACAGAATAGGAGGTAGAGTTATTCCAAAAAGGTAGAGTAAATGATAAAATAAAATTTGTTAAATAATAAGCAAAGATAACATGAGAAGAAAAAGAAAAAGTTAATTACGTAATTACACCAAATCAGTCGTTACATAAAATGAATTTTTTTGTCATTACATAATGATGAATTTAACGATACCATACAATAAAATTTAAATAACAAACAAAACAAACATAATATTACACACAATACAATAGGTAACAACCATCAAAACGAGGAAGAATCAGAAGCAGAGAATGGTCTCATTGGGGACGCCGGAATCAACCCTGATTCTATTTTTAACTTAAATACCCAGTCAATGAGACACATCTCTAGTAATTTTATACACTGCAGTATGATGGGGTGGCCAATTTTAACTTCACTCCATGCTTGCAGAATCCCTAGACCCTAGTTATCAATTGAAGGGGAGAAGAGTAAATATTTACGCATCCAAGATTTTTATCAAAACTATGTAAATTATTATGGTTAAATAACTAAATTAAGTAAAAATATATATTAATTAATCAACGATTAGGTGATAAAAATTTAAATGCAAACTACCCTGCATTTATGAGTTTGATTTCTTTTTTCTTTTGGGTGAGGGTAAATCCCTTCTTAAAGAAAATTAGCTGCATAAAGGTAGAATAAATAGCAAATTTATTGATTACAGAATATAATCTCTAGAAACTTCAAATAAAATTAGTGAATCATTTGATTTGATCTTCAAGAAAAGTTTAATCCAAGGGCTTTGTTCTTGGGCAAACAAAGACTGGCCTGGCCCTCTTCAATAGAAGAGTTGAGTTGCAAAAAACGGTAGAAGAGTTTCTAGTTTGAACCTTTGGTGCTAGCTAAACAGCTTGGTATTTAAGTGGGGAGAGAGATTTTCATAGAACAACACCTACTTAATGTTCTGATTATTTCCAGAAAACTTAGTTGGGATCTCAGGTTGGGTCAGAATTTTTTTTAACCTTGTTAACTTCAACATATCTGAGTCGCCCTTTTCCCTTCGTCGAGTAACCTCAACTATGGGTATAATTTCAAGTAACAAGCAGTACAAACCCCGCAATGCTGCCTAAACGAATAAGCCTCATTATTTGCTAGTACAGCTTGTATTACAGAGATGGACGAGAAAACATGGTATAAAGGCTGGAAGAGTTGGAAGTCATCAGAATTCCAATTGACAAAACTGGACCATTAGTTGTCTAGTGTTTCTCCATACTGTTTATTCTCCATGATGAAACCCATCACAACTGATCAAGCAGCCACCTTCTTGGAAGTCACAGAGTTGACAATGGTTGCAAACTCAGGACCCTGCAATGTAGAATATCAAGCATCATTCTTGGAACCAACCAGATGAGGTTAATTAGGAGGTTTTACACACACACACATATTGATCATCTCCATTCAGAAATCTTAAGATACAATCAATTTAGGCAGGCCAGTTTTGTCACTTCATGCCATCAACCCAAGCATAGCAAGACCCTAGTATTTTCCATGTCATTTCCCTACAACATTTATCAAATGAACACCTTGCCAGCCATCTTTCTCGCTCCATAAGGATCAGTCTCTACCTCTGAACAGTAGTACAAATTCTTGATTTTTGCATATCAGGAAGCAAATACAACTACAAGGGAAAGAATCTTCAAACGTGACTCATATACTACTACTGTTCAGAACAAACTCAGCATTCCAGATGTTGTCACTTTTGTTAACCATAACCATAAAAAGCATAGAATTTCTAACTATGGCTGATTCCCCATCCTCCCTTAAGGTCAAAATAACTAATTCACACATGGACTGGTATAACGGATCGATCTACTAGAACGTCTTGGTCCAAGAAAAACTCCTCAACATATGTGGACAAAAACTGATGATATTAAATAGAGGCCAAGTATTTGAAGAACTGTAGCATAGACTAGTAAGACAGGCATATTAGCAATAATTAAATTACCTTTAAGGAAGCACCTCCTACTAGAAAACCATCAATGTCTTCTTTCTTTGCAAGGTCAGAAGAGTTGCTTCCGTTCACGGAGCCTGCCAACAACATTTCCGTTTTTTAGGGAACACAGTAACCAGAGTCAATGACACCGAAAAGTGGTGTATCATCATTTGACACGATGAAGAGAGTAATAAGCACAACCAAAGCCCTTCTAGTAGAAAACACAGGTTCTTCAGATTTAACTAGGCATGATATAATCTGAAACTCAAAAGACAAACAACTAAAAGAAACAGAAAAAGGGAAACATTGATTTCAGCAAGGCAAATGGACTTCTTTTGAACTTCTAACAAAGAGGTTCCATGTTACTCAAGTGAATAGGGGAACCTTTACAATGTCTAATTGACATATAAATGCAATTCAACCTTAGCAACTCATGCAATCCTGTGAATAAAAGATGGAAGAAGATACTATATATGAACTAAGTACCTCCATAGATAATACGTGTTTTAGAAGCAACTTCTGCTGAAACATTCTTAGTAAGCCAATCGCGAAGAGCTGCATGTACCTCCTGAGCCTGCTCAGGCGTGGCAACTTTACCAGTTCCAATAGCCCAGACAGGCTCATATGCAATGACAACATTATCCCAGCTAGGTAAAGCATCTGCGCAGTTAAAAAACAATTAAAAGATGTGAAGGGGTAAAGTTTTTGAGTGTAATGTGTTCATCTTATCAGCTAAACTCATTAAAGCAGGTAACTACAAACGGATAACGCATCTCTGCCCCCAGAAAATACTTTTTATTTCTGTAAAGCATGAATTATATCTACTAACCTCGTGTGTATATAGAAAAATGTTTCAAGAGAGAAAGGAGACAATATTAATCAGCAAAACCTGCCTGCATACGCCTTCAATTGCTGGAAACAGACTTCAAAAGTTTTTCCCGCTTCTCTATCTTGTAACAGCTCTCCAATACATGCTATAACGCCAACACCTTGGCTCAAAGCATAAGCAGCCTTCTTGCCGATAAACTGCATGATAATGGTTGAGTCAAGTCCTCAGTAAGCAGTTCTAACTCGCAGTCAGGTATCATCAAAACATTGCAAATGCTTTCTTCGACTTGTGATCAAAATTCTTAAGTGTTCATATTCACAAATCAAAAATTCCAGAAACTCTTACTTCATCATTTTCTCCAATTACGTGTCTCCTCTCCGAATGACCAAGAATGACCCACTTGCAGCCAAGATCTTTCACCTGTTCTACACTGCAAATGGAAGGATAAACATCATGGAGTGGAGAACAAACTTAAATAGATTCATAACAATGGTTTTGCAGGCAAACACGGTACACAACAAAGAAATAACGGTTTTTATAACCCTTCACTTTTTTTTAATGACAGTGGAGGCCAGTTTGCGCATCTAGACAATTTCACCAGGTACCCGCTACATCTCACCAGCACAGATATCGGTGACCCTTCACTTCAACAACGACAGGCATTTTATGGCGACAAAATACAATGCCCTAATATGTCGATTTAAAAACATACAACATAGAATCTAAAGAAAAGGTTATATCAACTTAGGATGCTACAGGCAAACAATTCTGAAACCTATCCTTGTAACACTCTCGGATATAAACAGACAAGAGAAACACACGGTTGACGCAACAATGAAAGAAGCAAACCAATTAAAACTTAACTGGGAATCAGGTTAAGCAAGTAAGCTTGTGGACAGCAATCTTGTCACTTCTGTTACTGTGGTAAACTCACTAAACCAACTGCCTGTAATAAGCTACTGAGCTCATATCTTATTATCGCACAGTAATGAGCCCTTTTAACAAGGGACACTGTCCAATGTAAATTATTTATCCAAGAATAATCTGGCCTGAGCTTTCAGAAGTTGGGAAGACTGCAACTTTACTAATTTAAGAGTTTATAGAAACCAAGCCTTCTCAAATTATCATAATTATTTTATAAGTTTCTCAAATTATCATAATAATATCACATACCATAAGTGTTTATCAATGTAGCCATTAGGTAAGAATCAATTTAGTCTTAATCTTGGGGAAATGGAATTGTACCTGATTTCACCTGTGAAAGCTCCACCTTTTCCAGTCCAACAATTCTGAGCAGAAACCTCAATCCTGTGGGTGAGTGAATTCTTTACTTGATCAATGTACAGAAAGGGAGGTGCTACAACCACATCTGGAAATTTTCCAAAAGCATATTCTTGCATTAACATCTGATGTAAGAGATATATTAGATGTTTTAATTCTTTTTGAAATGGCCCAAACAGGAAATGTTGCCACATAACTTGCAACACCCGCTTGCACACACATTATATATATATATATATATATATATATATATATATATATATATATATATGCAAACATATAAAACAGCAGTGTCATCTGAGTAGTCTTAAGAACAAAATAGATATCATCTTGTAAAGGACATCAGAATGAGAATGGCAAAAACTATTGTGAAACTAAGACTGAGAAGACCGAGGTCAAGTGCCCTGGCAAATATTATATGATCTCGTAGATCATTTAAGCTATTCTCTCATCAAAATCTGGATTGGACACGGAGCCAGTTGCCCAACTTCCTAGAAATGTCGACATTTACAAATACATTTTCATAGGTGATATGATAGCTATGTAGAAGAACCCACCAACATCAGACTCGAGTTGAGCGCTGTTCAAATCAGAGACAAGCTTGCTTATGGAGTCCTTTGTTCCATTCTGGTAGAAGCATTGATGAAAGTAAAAAAAACATGGAGGATATATGAAAGTTAATCCGACCAGCCATACATAAAATATCATAATCTATCACCTAAATCAATCCACTAGGGAACAAAGAAGTGATACTTACACATTTCCAATTTCCACCAACAAAGAACTGCAAGCAAGTATGAAGACAAGATCAGAAACCCAATTAGAAAAGGGGAACAATTTAAACATGTAAAAAAGGACTAATAAAAGCCTTATAGGGAACAGACCATTAGACTGATCCATTTGCAGCTAATTTCATCTTTCCCTTCTTCTAATTTAGCAGTTTCAATACTTCCTCTTTTAAGATACCAACTCTCAAAATCAAATGAGGACACAACTCGGCTTTTGTCCTAAAATTCTCGTTGTTTTTCAACATGTTTTTCTTCCTGGTACCTGTGGGGGTGGGGGGTATCCCGTGAAATTAGTCGAGGTGCGCACAAGCTGGCCCGGACACCACGGTTATCGAAAAATAAAGTAATACTTTAAGCATTTCAGACCAACTAGTAACAAGTAATCTTCATTATGCCATACTTAGATGTGTATTTATTAGTCTTGTGGCATTCAATCTTCCTTGGGTTAGCAACTGGTCAAATATCACCAACTTCAAGAAAAATGTAAAACCAGAATCATTTTGGGACCAATGGTCAAGATATTGGCCAAGATGAAATCACAAATTTATTATAAATGCTATGGACGGAAATATGAATAAAGCCAAGCACTTAACTTTTCACACTAAAACTCTAAGCAGTGTGAATAATTCATTTGCCAATGATTTAAGAACACTTAAGAAGTAATATCTCTAATAATCAAGAACATTATTAGAGATAAAGGAGTGTCATGTGTTTCATGACCAAAACAAAAGGAGTTTCCAGTCATAAAAAAAGGATGAATCAGCTTAAGCCGCTATTTCAGAATTCTCATTGAGAGAGAATGTGAAAGCATACGATCATGCATAATGTGGGAAAATTCTAGTGTCCAATGGCAAATTTAGTCCAGACATTGCATCGGATGCTCATCAATGATTGAAAATGGCCTTAATCCAGTTAGTCAAGGGAATGCAGGCCAATATCGTGCTGGTGATCCATCTCAGGATACTTTAGTTATATTTCCAACTTCCACCGCTTATATTCAGTAAAAAAAAAAAGGAGGCCAGGGGAAAACAAAGGGTTCTTTTTCTTCTTTTGATAAATACAAAGATTTATTCTTTTCTTAAATCAGTTTATGCTTAGACAGGTAAATAGTGTAGCTTCCCCTAAGTTCAGATGATAAATTCTTGCTCTGAGTATCCAATTTGTTCAAGTAGACTGTTGGTTGACTCACTCACAATGCTCTAAAGTCTAAACAGTTCAAACTCTTCAACTAGAGTTAGAAGTTTCAAACAAAAACCAGAAGGCCGTAGGGATCTGGCAGTTGGTTGGCAACATGAACTTTCACCTTGTTGGTGAAGGCTCGAATCCCCACGTTGTAATCCCCTCCCCATTTCCCCTTCCCCTACACCCTATAGGTAAATTTTTTTTTTTTTTAAAAAAAAAAACAGAAGGCCAATTTTTTTTTCTTCCTCCAACTTCAGGGGGGGGGGGGGGAATTTAAGAGTCTAATCCAAAAAAGTTAACAAACCAACAACAGATCTAAAAATGTACATCGTCGAACGTAAAAAAGAACAATACTATTACGAGCAATATTAGACAGATTTTTCAACTTTGACATGGAATTTGGACATAGAAGCTTTAAATGTTTGAAATAAAATTTATATATTTAAACAATTTCAACTATTTTAAAAGGCATATAAAGAAATTCTAGTCAGAGAAAAACTCTCGAAATTCTAACTGTGCCACAAAATGTAAATGATTTCCAAATTCACCAAAAAAATAGATAAAATGACCATTCTACTCACTCTAATAACTCGCTATGGAGGAAGTAGTAGGCAATAAGAAAGGTTACCTTGCCGGAGCCGGCCATGGTGACGACAGCTCTACAACCTTTTCCGGCGGAAGAGAGGCGGAGGTGAGAATCGATGTTGTGGAAGAAAGCTTGAGAAGTGGACAAGGAAACAGAATTATCAGGCTTGGAGAAAGATTTACGGAGGCCAGACAAGTGACAAGTGCCGGACATTTGAGAAGCTACAGATGTTGATGCTACCGCCATTGGAGAATATCTTCTTTTTTTGGATTACAACACCAACTGATAGTTCTGCTCGAATAAATAAAGTTTTATGTTAAATATTACTACAACAACAATGTACCTATAGAAATTCTAAAACGTGGGTTCGTGAGAGTAGAGTTTACACATACTTAAATCCTGACACATAGAGCGGCTTTAAATATTACTGGGCATATTTGATAAGCTGTATTAAATTGGATTGTATTGGACAAAAAAATAATACATCATTTGGTGGGGGTTTTCAGCCGCACTGAACTGTACTATTTCTAAAAATAGTACATTTCAACTGTCATTTTTGAGACTCATCTAACAGGTGTTCTCCTCTGGACTGTACTAAAAATAAAAAAATATAATACATTATATATTAATACTCTAATAACGTTCATTATATATTAATACTCTAATAACGTTCATTATATATTAATACAGTCCAGTTCAGTCTAATAAAATTAGTACAGTCTAGTGCGACGTACCAAACGAGCTCCTACTGTATTACATATTAACTGGTGCCTTACCCCGGGCACCCTAGTGATACAACATCAGAGAAAAACCAGCGGAAGTAAACTTATAAACATGAAACAATATAAAATAAGAAACAATATAAAATAAGAAACAGGCTAACCCAAAATGGTTACCTTTCGGTAACTATACATAACAAAAACTGAACAGTTACATCCTTTACAAAACTCAATTTACAACAGACTACGCACTCTAAGAGTTGTAACAACTATGACGGACGGGGCCGTCATACCACGAATGTACATGAATCTACAATGACAGGAATCATACCAAAAGATAAGCCTCGGGAAACGGCTTCCCAAAGCATAACGGTGATCCAAGAGCGAGGATCAACAACCGATGTACCTCGACCGCGGCGTGAACGCAGCCCAAGGAGGTCGATAACAGTACCAAGTATGTGAAATCGAAAATCAGAATGAAATCATAACATTTCCAAATCAAATCCACGATATGTATGAAAAACCAATTAACCGCGCACGTGCCACAAAGATAGACAAGAGTAAAAGTGTAACGCAACCGGTCTTTTCTAGGCGCTAATGGTCGAGAGCCACTCACCCATAGTATCATTATACGAGCCTAATCTCGACTTTCGTAGCGCGTGAGGTCCCGTGGACCCGCGTGGTACTCACCGCGTCGGGGGTAGCTAACGCGGCATTTCTGGACTACCGTAGTCCGTAGCCACTAAGACCGCGTGAGGTATTCTCGCGGCGTAACACATCCGGAGTGATTCCTGGACTACCGTAGTCTGCATAGGTCATGTGGACCCGCATGAGGTACTCCTCGCATCGGGGGTAGCTAACCTGCGGCAACATAACAAGTCAGGGGTAGGTGATATACAAAAGCACAACCCGCTTATCGTAAACGACATAAGCACAACGAGAGAACCCCCTTACCACAACAAATCTCAACGCAATAACACCCATAGTAACATAACATGTTTACTTTTCAAATCAACTTACCATACATTCAGAAATCATTACAAGGCTTCTACAAACAAGTAAGTAAACATTCTTTTTATCTTCCTTAAATCACTATAACTAACTTCCCATAAAGTTAGTATAACACTTAAACTTCGTAATAAATCAAAACATTCACATTTGTTTGGAAAACCAAAAGAACTTGTTCTTTTAAAACCAAGTATTAATTTCCTCCCGAATAATGATTCATAACTCTTTTTGAAATATTTCAAGATTCTTAACATTTAGGACTCAAGTCAAAAGGCATCAAAGTGAAACCAAATTCAGTTAATACACGTACGTCTACCGTACTATATATTTTTTTACAAATATCATGCTCAAAAGGATAGGAAGAATCACATAACTCCTCGGCTAAATCCACTTGCCAAGTCGAATATGCCGCGCGTAAAGTATCAACCTATAATAATCAAATACGTCTATTAACGTCTAGATTTCTTCGTCGAATATTCTAAGCATAAGGTTCCTTATTCTACGAAAAATTGGACATCACCTCCTTTGTTTCTTCATACTTTTCCATCTTTTCAAGGCTCGAATTCAATTATTAAACGCACATTTAAGGCCCAACAATTCAGCAATACAAGAGGATTACACGCCTAACTTGGACGTGTAAAATTTTGCCCCACAATACAAATTAAACAATTCAATAAGTTTAAGGTATTAACTTAGCTATAACATGTTCACATATCCTCCTTATCCAATCCTTTCAAATCCAAATTGTTATTCCTACATGCAATATACCTAAAAGCAATATTGACAACTACAAGTCCTTTCTTCCTCACATGCAACACAATTTTACTTAAAAAGGATAATGGATTGTTACCTTAGAGTTTACCCAAATTAGTCCAACAAATTTCACTTGCCCTCTTTCCACAATCACCACCACAAACCTCCTACAAGCTTGTCAACATATTTCCTTCTTGCCACCTTTTCCGAAATTTCTCTAGGCCTTGGGTTCTTCTTGAATTTTTAGAGAGAAGGGAGAGGAATTTCTAGAGAGAAGGAAGAGGTATTTAATTTTTAGAGAGAAGGGAGAACTTTGAAGAATGACCAAGTCTTCAAGACTTGGTCAATAAATAGTGCTTCCACACAATCAGATGGGAGAAACACTTGTCACCCTCCCATGGTCCTTTTAAAAAAAAACTCCTGGTTTTTTCCCCAGATTTCGCCAAAAACCCGCCTCGCCTGGCCACTGCGGCCATGGCCTAAACCTCTGCAAACTTTCAGTACAAACGGCGTCGCGGCCCTGCATTCCGCAGCGCAACTTCGTAAAACTTCCAAGAAATCCGCGCCTCGCGTTCAGCCGCATTGTGGCCCCGATCGAAATGCTTTTACGCCGATCACGACTAAACTTGTAACTATCATAACTTTCTACTCCGATGTCCTATCGACGAACGGTTTGTTGCGTTGGGAACTAGCTCCATCCAGCAGCATTACAAATCACTAATGTACTTGCACTTGCCATTCATTTGCTCGAACATTTAACGTACCTATTGATGATAGAAGTGTTTTACCATCCCAATAAATATCACAAGCCAATTATCCTAGTGTTCACGTATTAGTAATCCTATTTTACTGGAATCAGGCATTCCATTGTATTTCACTTACTTAATAATTCAATGGGCTTGGTGAATTGTAAAAACGGATGTTAGATGGTAGCAAAGTCATGACGTGAAAAAGGTGTTTGGATAAGTTTAAAAGTTTTAGATTTACTTCGTTGTTTGTAATTTAATATAAACCTTATTATTGCTAAAAGGAGATCAATAACACGGAGCTGGCGCTTCTCCTATCACATATAGGAGGTTAGGAAATGATACATTCTTTTATCTCAATTTATATAGTATATTTTCTTTTTTAGTTTATAATATTATTTAGTTTTGTATTTCCTACCTGAACTATCGAGTGTGATAGTTTCTTACCTAAACTATCTCCAACTAATTAGCAAAACACACATCAACTATCATTTGTTCACTTTTCCTACCTGATTGAGGTAGAAAAGTAAAGTTGATGTGTGTTTTACTAATTAGTTGGTGATAGTTTAAATAGAAAATTCTCACACCTAATAACTCGGATAGAAAACACAAAAATACATTTATGCTATAGTCCTTCGTGCAAAAAAAATTATCATACTTTTATATTTGAGAATTATTAAACTCACATGATATCTTTATAACAACAACAAACCAAGTGCATACATGTGTAGTATGGGAAATCTACGTTCTGTGATGTAGAGAGGTTGTTGCTGGTAAGGATAACTTATCGCCATAAAAATTTACTATAATTATTTTAGATCACAGTTTTTTATTTTTATTTTTGTGTCCAAAATCATAAAAACTGTATTTTAAAAATAGGTTAAGTAATTTCGAGAAGGAAAGACGTCATTTTCTATGTCCAGCGCCAGCCAGCCACCAGCTGAAAGTCCTGGTTCTCCGTGACAAGTCATCAACTTTTTTTTGTTTTTCATTTATTTCTCAAGGATATTTTTCCCAAGGCAGAGATAATTCCATGCCTCCTCCATTATTGCCACGTGTTGGCGTCTCTGTGGTAGCTGCCTAGCACCTCTTATCAAAGCCAAATGGAAATTTCTTACCATTAAAAATATTGTCCGAACATTCATGCTTTCGTACCCCCTACATTTGCGCCTCATGCTCTACAAATGGCTATGTATCTTCTTAAAATCATTCCTCTCAAAAGTTTGATGTATTCATCTCCTCTTCAAATTTTATCCGATGTGAGATTCTTAACAGTCCCCGCACGCTCAGACCTTGTTAACTGGAGCGTTGATAATATAATTTGGGGGTCCAACATCGATGGACAACGAATTGGAATGAGTCTGACTCTGATATCATGAAAAGAATGAATCTTGGGCCAAGCTAAATTAATCTATGAAAATGAAATGCACAAATCATATGATTGTAATAACTAGATTAACATATGCCTCAGTAGTACCAGTACAGCGCCGCGGCGCCGCCCTCATTCCAGTACCATCAGCCCTTCAACCAATATTCTCAACATGGGTTGTTAGGCCCCACTTATTATTGCATTTCGAAGCCAAGAAACTCAAATTCATATTTTTTTGCGCTTCCGAAGAGTATTAGCACACATATTTACTAAATTCATACGAGTATAGGAATGCATAGGTCAACGGGTAACAACATAGGCATCGACGTATGCCGACGGCAACAACATAGGCCGACGTTCAGCGACGTATGACGACGTCTTGAGACATAGGCGGAGACATAAGCCAACACTCTTTTAAAACAAATCATAATTGAATTGGAGTAATAGGAAGAGTTGTCAATCACAAATCATAATTGAATTTGAGCAATAGGAAGAGTTGTCACCATAGCTTTCCGTAGGTGAACCTGCGGAAGGATCATTGTCGAAACTCGCGCAGTGAGCGACCCGAACACGTTTCAACAGGGGCGCGAGCGGTACTTCGCCCTCCTCCGCGCGCACTTTCTAAATGCATAGTACATAGAAAACTTGTTATGCACTTGCTAAATGTATAGTACGTAGAAAAATCTATTATGCACTTGCTAAGTGCATAGTACGCAGATCAAAATCTAGGCTTTCAGAATATTTATTGTATCAAACGTAAAACAAATATTTATAAGTTAAATTAGTCATAAATACTAAAGACTTCATATATTCTATAAGTACGTAATAAAAATATTTAAACTTGGTATCAGAGGTAACATTATGAAAAAGAAAAAAAATTAATCTATCTTAAATCATAAAATCCGAATGTTCAAAACAGGAATCTATTCAGTTTAAGTGATGAGTATATATCTAAAAAGAGAAGTTTTGATTGAGATATATACAAATTTCTCTAACATATAAAAGTGCACATAACTAGTTTTTTGTTGACTAAAATATATTACACTTATTTTATAGTATTTATTTATTTTTCCATTATTTTGAAAAATTTCAGACTTCTTTTTAAATAATAAGATTCCATATTGTTTCACAGTTCTTATAAATTCTTTTAAATGTTTTATATGGTCTCCTAGATTAACACTGTATATTAATATGTCATCAACATATACTATAAAATAAGTCTGAAATTTTCTACGTATTATGCATTTAGCAAATGTACATACTATGCATTTAACAAGTGCATAATGAATTTTTATACGGGTGTATGTTCCCTGAAATGTCTCTAGGATGTTTGTTCCCGAGGTCAAAATGAAAAAGGAGTTTGCAGATATTGAGATGCATGATCAGGATGTTGATGACGTCATTATGTTGACGTGATGATGATATCGTCATTGTATTGACGAAG
The DNA here is from genome assembly GCA_029844215.1 of Przewalskia tangutica. Lineage (NCBI taxonomy): Eukaryota > Viridiplantae > Streptophyta > Magnoliopsida > Solanales > Solanaceae > Przewalskia > Przewalskia tangutica. The sequence continues at coordinate 1,890,325 of CM056731.1, read as the reverse complement.
CTGAAGGTGTCATTATGTTGACTTGCTGATGTCGTCATTGTATTGACGATGCTGATGTCGTCATTGTGTTGATGATGTTGATGGTGTCATTGTGTTGACCCCTCGGCTCAAAAGAAAGTCAATGCAGAAATCCAAGAAAATAAGACAACCTTCCAGTGTTCCTCACCAGGATTCTGTTGGAACTTGCAAGTCATACCAAGTACAAAGGTCACATCTGGCCTAATACAGGTCATGACATACATGATCGATCCTATAGTCGAAGCATACGGGATCCTCGTCATGCGCTCAAGTTCTACAGCATTAGAAGGACAACCCTTCTTAGATAACTTGATGCCTTGACCCATCGGAAGACCGCCTTTCTTGAAATTCTCCATTGAAAAGCGTCTAAGCACTTTGTCTATGTAGACTGACTATGACAGCCCCAACAATCTATTAGGTCGGGTAGGAAATTTCAATTTGTCTACAATTTCCACGGAGGCCATATTGGTACAACTTTCTCCATCAATGATGCAGCCCATGCGCACCAATGTCAATTTATACATGATGCTTCTACAAGGAAATGTTCAAAATAACTAGAATAAAAAAAAGATTTGTCACTTTAAGTGATCAGCTAATCAAGTTCAATAAGTTGTTAACCAGCATAGATATCAAATATTTTACCCATTGAACAATGTAAAAGGTGTTAACAAGGAGTATTTCTGTTTTCCCATAGCAGAAGAGCTGCGGGAAATTGTGATAGATACCAATCTAATGGCAGTGCCGATAAACTCAATGATGGATCCTTCATATTTGCAGCAAACTAGGAATCTTTCATACAGGTCATAATGGAAAACCTCTTTTATACTTCTATCGTGCATTGTGGCCTTGAAATATATATGTGGTTAACTGAAATTCCAGACAACTGGGCAGATCTTGATGAGAGGTACTAATTCCACTTTTCAGACATATCAGTCGAAGGTTCAAAAAATGTAACAACATATATAAAACTACTTAGTTCACCGAAACTTCAGAATTTATTCACATACACACTCGAGAAAGATAAGAGTTTGTAGAGATGTGTAAAGATTAGGTACGCCAGGAGATGAATGATACTGAACGGTATGGCATTATGTCACGCCAGCCATATACATTCATGGTACAGCTAGATTTCCTTTGCATTCAAAATTATACAGGAACAACAGCTCTAGCCTCCATGTCACAAGTCCCCCCCCCCCCCCGGAGCTGTTAGGGAAATACAAAGAGATCCAAATTCAGAACCCATCGCACCAGAAACAGCTCCCTGATTCTGTATGCAGACCTTTTTATACAACAGATGGAGCAGACTAAAGGAGAAGTTTGGTAATAACCTGGTTCCTATTCTGTTCCAAATGTCAATCATCTGTCTTTGTTCCCCTAACTACACTATTTGAAGAAACAGCCTGTACACTATGGGATGACGAACATCTACTTGACGAACTTCCATCTGCGAGGCTGTTATCCTTCTTGGACAACTTTTTGGATTTCTTTTGTCCAGATGACAGGTCCTGCAAAATTTGCAAGCGTGTCATGATGGTTATGATTTGCCAAGTTCCTTTAGGCCATACAAGCTACCCCGTTCTCCTATTTTATTGAAACCTCTTTCACCAGCAATAAATTACGAAAAGAAAGCTTGAAGACTGACAGGAAACATTATAATGGAGTAAGTAAAATCTAGGCTTAATGTGCTAGTTAAAATATATAAAGTTAAATAGTTTTATAGAAGTGAAATTGAGTAAAATAATAGTTGAAATAGCTTGATTGATTTTGCTTAGTCATTGTATGTGCAGGAAAGAACTGAGTTTTTGCTTTTTGTAATCTACGTCTCACAACAGCTACTTAAGTTACCACAAGTAATAGATTATTATCTTACCGAAAAAGAAAACAAAAAGTGCAGTTGAACATTAATTTGAATGAATGGAGATCAGAGATTTGGCCATTTAAGAAACAGGTCAAATAAATTGGGATATCCCAAAACGGAAAGTAGGCCAAGTATATCAACAGTACTAACTAACCTGCTCAGATGTAGATCCAGGTGTCTTAAGCTCTAAATCTGTTGCTACTTCATTGGAACCTTCACTTTTTGCAATTCTGCTCTCTCCTTGATCTGATGACTTGTTTCTGGATTCTTGTCTGCTCATATTACCTGGTTGTAGGATTGGAGGCATATACTGAGTCGGTTGCTGTTCAATCAACGTACTGGGAGTCATGTATTGAACAAAAGATGAACAGGGGTTTGGAACAACTGCAGGATTTTGATTGCTGAAGAAAGGATAGGGCTGCAGAGATGGATGCATCGGAACTGGTCCAGTTGGAACAGGAACAGGCATCGGATATGAATATGAAGGTGGATGCATGACCATAGAATGATCCATCCCGGCCCATGGATACATAGTCCTCATTCGTTGTTGATATTGGGAATTAAGGCTCTCAATATCAGATTTAAGAGATGCCTTCTCTTCTCTGAGATCATTTTTCTCATGGGTCAACTGCTTAAGAACAAAACAAAACAATAAGAACTTTTATGGCTATGAAATGGAAAGTAGAACATTACTTTCAGAATGTGTCAAGAGACCACCTCACGACTTTCATCAGTAAGTGCAGCATACACAGATTTTAATCTGCCGATCTGAGCAGTCAAATCCTTCAGCATTTGTACGGTATCACTAAGGATGGATGCTTTGTCATTTTTAGGCCTATCAGGATCTGCAATCAAATTGTTCACTGAATAAGAATTCATGCTTGAACCTATTTTTGCTTAAAGCCTGTTTGTTCTATCCTGAAAGAAGTATACATAGATTGTGCACAAAAACTAACTCTAAGGGATCATTTGGTACTCCATTTAAAAGTTGTGTTTGGACACTATATTAGATATCCGGGCTTGGTATGTCCTTTGGAACTTATATTAACAATTCGCATATTGACAAAACATCATACTCTGTATTATCCAATACCAATGAACATGTGATGTTGTTAATATGCCGTATGAGGCCTTCAAATGACTTTAATCCCCTTACAATGTGAAAGATAGAAATTTAAGACTAAATTTGAGACAAGAATAAGGTAATCAAATCGCAAACCAAACATAGTATTGGAACCACAGTTTTGCACGGTCAACCAAAAACTTGACCATAGTCCTAGTATTTCCCATTTCATAATTCATGTATTATTTAATTCTCGTATTACAATTAGAACCATATTTTCTTATCAATGTACAAAATGAGCCCTACGAGTACAATTAATAAAAATATTGTCTCTTCAAAGTTCAGGATATGATAAACATATTTGCAGAATTAAACACCACGGACCTGCAAAATCAAATGCTATCCCTACTCAAAGAAACGAGTGCTACAGTGAGTTGATCTTGCAAAATGTATAATTTGTGGTAATTCAGTGCACTATTCCAATTGTAAATGTAATTGTATATTTAAAACTTAAACATAACAAAATACAAAAACAAGAAAAACATTAAAGGTCAATGTGCAGCTGCAACTTGAAAGTATAACATGCCTCAATGAGGTAAAATAACATGCAGCAGTCAAATGTTCCGAAGAGGTCAGAGAAAACAAAATGTATCAAGAACTTAGTAGTTTATACTTTATTATATCAAACAAAGATGTGCTAATTTACCAAGAGTCCTTCCTAATTCCATGAACTGCTCGTTTAAGCGGTCCCTCCTCAATTTTTCTCGATCTGCCTTCTGTACTTTTCTGGCAGCAATAGAGTCTTTGAGTTCTGCTTCAGGTTTTTGTTTACTACTGTGCATGAAGAAGAATTAGTATCAGTTAGTTCAGGAGAATTTTAATGAACTCATATTCAAACAACATTTATATTTCTTTGTAGTATGACTAAGGAAAAGGAAATATAAGAAAAGACCCTTCCACGTGTAGCTAACTAGATGCTTGTCAGAATTCAGTTAGTGTCTTTTCTTAAATGTAGCTAACTAGATGCTTGTCTGATTTGGCAGAGCACTAGCTTTGGCCCAGGCCCTATATTTGTGTTTAAAAATTCATTTAATATGTATAAATAATTTATCCAGAACGCAGTAAGCTATTTTACTAGAATCCAGAACTCATAAACTTAAAATCCTAGTTCCGCCTCTTGATTGCAGCATCATTTTGTGCATATTTATTCTGTCATACTTGTAAAACAGTTGAGTTTGGCAATGACACAATATAGCAGCACTTGCTGTGCCTAAGAATTGCCCAACATGGTTCCAAGAGAATCAAAATTCTGAGCTGCCGCTTTTACACAGAGGTGGATCTAGGATTTCTAGAACATGGGTGCACCACTTAAAAAAAGGAGGAAAAACTGTATTGAGTGGGAATTGATCCCTATTCCTCTAGGTAAATAACTAAGCATTCAATTAAGTGCACCATTCAACCTTCATGGGTGCCTACCTAGTTTTGCGGAGAGACCATGGGTTACGTGAACCCATTTTCACCCAATAAAACCGCCCCTGCTTTTACATTACATCTCAAATTGATGAACTGAATGGACAAAAACTTCACAAAAGTAAACAGGAAATGTGGAGGACTGAACTCAAATCATGACTCTGTTTACAAGTCTTTTCGTTGTTTCTATGTTCTCAAATAACCCCAAAAGGAACTCCAAAACAAGTATCTTTACTCAAAGTCCTACCATATCTTGCAATGGAGAATCCCACTACCCCCTGACCAAAGCAGAACCACAACTTTATAATACCACGCAACCCAAAGGAGTTCACCATTTTAGGGGCCTTAACAATTGCTGCAACTTCCTCTACCAGCAAATATGAAAAAAAAAAACTTTAAATGAGATACATCTTTGCATCGAAAACAGCATCACTACCTCTCGAGGTAGGGGTAAGGCCTGTGTACTTCTACCCTCCCAGCCCCACTTGTGGGATTACGTTGGGTATGCTATTGTTATTGAGATACATATCTTGGCATCGGAAAGAGACTCTCTACCTCTCGAGGTAGGAGTCAGGTCTGCGTGCACTCTATAGCCTCCCCAGACCCCACTATGGGATTACGGTAGGTATGTTATTGTTATTGAGATACAGATCTTTGCATCGGAAACACCATCTCTACCTCTCGAGGTAGGGGTCAGGCTTGCGTGCACTCTAACCTACTCAGACCCACTTATGTGATTACGCTAGGTATGTTGTTGTTGTTGAGATACAGATCTTTGCAGTCAATTAGAATCTCGACTAATTAAATTTGGTTCTGTGTTCAACTTTCTCCATTCATTTTACTAATCCTTTCAAAATTTGAACTTCTAAAAAATGCTAATTGAAGTAGCATAATTAAAATTCAATCGCATAAATATGTGCATAATCACCGATACATCATCAAACATACTAAAATACAAAACATGGAATTTTAAAAAATACATATAATTTAGCTGAGACTAACCTTGATTCGGAATGCAAACCATTAGGAGGCATAGAAACGTCATTAGGAAGCTGATTTAACTCTGTTAAATAGTGATTAGGAAGTTGATTCGATTGATAGAGAGCGCCGTTGTTTAATTGATCCATTTTCTGCAGTTTGCCGACCCGAATTGAATTGGGAATCTAGGGTTTTGAAGTTGATGAACAGAATTTTATGCACTGATTTATTTCTCAGTGGTTTCCGATGCGAGATTCCACCTTCACGTTATCCGTTATCTTTTCCTTCAATTTACTCTTTTTTATTATTATTAATTTTCATTTTCAACTTCTTTTCTTGAAAATATAAAATCCGACACTCTTTTCTTCCAATAGCATCGTTGCTTAGAAAACAAGACAGGTGGAGTATATTTGCATTTGACTTGGATTCTTTGTTTTCTGAATCTATCTTGAATTCTTGATCCTCTCGTCAATTTGAATGTAATCTCCAAATTGGATTTAGACAAAACTTAAATAAAAGTTAAACTTGATTTTTTTTATTATTATTTGTTTACGGAAAATTATTGGAATGTACACAGTAACAACATATCCAGTATAATCTTACAAATGAAATTTGGGGAGTGTAGGATATACGCACACCTTTGCGGGAGAAAGGTTGTTTCCGACAGATACTCGGCTCAAAAGAAAGTTGCATAAAAAATAAGGCAGTAAAATATCAAGATACAAAACAAATGGTACAATATAGTAATACACACATAAAGATAATGATCGGCGCGATACCAAAATAATACATGTAAGAAAAGGAGAAGATGAGATGGAAAGACTAGCCCCCTCCCCCACCCCTCTCACACACAACGTGACAAAACTTGAATAAATACTACATTCTATCTTAATCCTCGACCGCTAAATCTTTCTATCTAAGGTCATGTTCTCAGTCAACTGGAGTAGAGCCATATTTTGTCTAATCAACTCCCTCTAGTTCTTCTTCGGCCTACCTCTACCTCTCCTAACTCCTACGACCATTAATATCTCACATCTCCTAACTGACGCATTCTCACACCTCCTCTTCACATGCCAAACCATTTCAGTCTGGCTTCCTTCATCTTGTCATCCATAGTGGCCACTATGATTTTGTCCTGTATATCTACATTCCTAATCATATCTCTCCTAGTATGACCACACATCCAACTGAGCATCTGCATCTTCGCTACTTTTATCTTCTGGACGTGGACGTTCTTAACTAACCAGCATTCTGCCCCATACAACAGTGCTAGTCTAACCACAAGTCTGTATAACTTACCTTTAAGCTTAGGCGGCACTTTCTTATCGCAAAGCAAGCAAGCCTCAATTTCATTCATCCTACTCCAATAAGGTGTGCAACATCATCGTCAATCTCCCGTTTCTTTGTATAATGGACCCAAGATACTTGAAACTCCTTTTTTTGGGTATAACTTGTGCCTCGATCTTCATTTTTACATCAGTCTCTTGCATCATATCACTGGACTTACATTCCATGTACTCCGTCTTAGTCCTGCTTAACCTGAAACCTTTAGATTCTAAGGTCGTTTTCCAAATTTTTAGCCTATCGTTAACGCCACTACGTGTCTCGTCAAACAAAATTATGTCGTCTACAAATAACATACACCACGACACTTCCCCCTGAATATAATGCTTCAATTCGTCCATTACTAAGGCAAACAGAAACGGGTTAAGAGCTGACCTCTGGTGCAACCTCATCACGATCAGAAAGTGTTCGAAATCACCTCTAACCGTCATAACTCAAGTCTTGGCACCGTCATACATGTCCTTAATTGTCATTATGTAGTCCACATGCACACATCTAGACTCCAAGCATCTCCAAAGGACATCCTGAGAAACTTTATCATATGATTTCTCCATATCAATGAACATCATATGAATGTCTCTCTTTTTGTCTCTATACTGCTCCGCCAATCTTCTGACGTGATGAATAACTTCTATAGTTGATCGACCCATCATGAATCCGAACTGGCTCTCGGATATCGACACATCCCTTCTCATCCTCAACTCGACCATACTCTCCCATACTTTCATAGTGTGGCTTATTAACTTGATACCTCTATAGTTTGTACAACTCTGAATATCACCCTTGTTATTGTACAATGAGACCATTGTACTCCACCTCCAATCATTTGACATCTTAGCTGTCCCAAAAATAACATTAAACAACCTAGTCAGCCATTACATACCTGTCTCACATGCGCTCTTCCAAAAGTCTACGGGATCTCATCAGGTTCGGTTGCTCTTCACCTCCTCATCTTACAGATAGCTTCCTTAACCTTTGTCGTCTTGATGCACCTACAGTACCCAAAATCTATACGACTATAGAAATGTTCTAAATCCCCAGCACAATATCCTCGTCCCCTTCTTCATTCATGAAGCATGGAAGATGCGTAAATCTCCGCCTAATGTGCGCTGCCTACCAATATTTTGTCATTCTCGTCATTAATGCACTTCACTTGATCCAGATCGCGAGAGTTTCTCTCTCATCTTGGCAAGCCTATACAACTTTCTATCCCCGCATTTGCACTCGAGTTCTCTATACAAATGCTCAAAGAGTGTTGTTTTAGCTGTCATTTGATGCGCGATTTATGCACACACTTTAACGCAAGTGCACGTTGTCGAGTCAAGTAATATAGTCTTGGAAGACCGAGTTATCGTCCTCAGGGATTAGTGCTCAACTACCAACTTCTACTCTTTGTTATCTATTTGGTGACCGAATATTGATTTGTTGTTTATGACTAATAATTATAAAGACTAATTAACTATGTTGTTTACTTCAGTAATGATGAAAATAGGGCTTCTAAATCTCCTCAACTATCTGCTTAATTTACTTATTAATGCAATTGACTATGGTTCTTCTTCTTTTGGAGATAGCAGGTTTACTAATTCGTTTTATACTCCTCGTCCCCTTCTTCATTCATGAGCTTATGGAAGTACGTCTGTCATCTCCGTCTAATGTGTGCGTCATCTACCAATATTTTGTCATTCTCGTCATTAATGCACTTCACTTGATCCAGATCGCGAGAGTTTTGTTATAATTCTGATTGTGACAATTCATGAACCTCCATGGAAGAAGCTCTACAAGAAAATTAAGAGGAAGGCAAAATGATTTTGTGGGAGCTTTTACGAATGAGCATTAAAAATGTAACCATGTATATATATATGTCCTTAATACAAATATAGCACTAGTGAATATGAAGTGTAAATGTAAATATTGTATATCTAGTGTATATCAGCGTATATCATCTATATATCATCTATATAACTAGTGTATATCATCTATATCTTCAACACGCCCCAAGCTAGAGAAGAGATTTTTGATAATCGTGTTGTCCGAATAAAATGGCGATCGATATCGATGTGTTTTGTCCTTTCGTGGAAGATTGTGGCAATCTACAAGAGGATTTGCTATCACCGTATAGGAATAGGAAAGGTGAGCTGTTTCTTCGACTTCCACGAGATGAGAAGATACCGGATCTTACCGTAGGCGAAGCCCAATCAAGATCGCAAAGATCCCCGACAGCATAAAGAGACCCAAACGAGCTTGTTTCAAATATCGGACCACGCGATGAAGATGGGAAGCCTTTGCTCAAACTTTGTCTGACAAAAGAGATATGTGTTTGTCAAGTAAGAACCTCCCAATAAGTCTTTGATAACGATGGATCCTCTGATCTTTGGTCATATGCCACGTATAAGCAGTGTTGAGCTCGACTTGGCGGGTTTAAGGCGAATCAATTCGGTCATCACCATCCCATCTTTATTCTGGCAAATTCAAAACCAAGAAAATATCTCGAATCCCCAAGTCTTTGATTTTGAAGTTGTTTCTGAATGAGATTCTCATCATTCCCGTAATGAGTAAATCATCCACATAAATGAGCACCACTACTATCTTGAATGATCGAGTTGGCTTTGAACAAACCCCGTCAATTTGATGTTCCACTGCCGAGAAGCTTGTTTCAGCCCATAAAGTGACTTGATCAACTTGCACACCTTCCCTTGCTTGTTGGCAAAGCCTTGAGGCATGTTCATGTATACTTCTACAAGATCACAAAATGCATTATGGACATCCATTTGATAGACATTCCATCGATTTGAAGGAGAATCCGTATTCTGGAAGCGGAAATGAACCGAGAGATTCGTCTTGCGAGGTCTCCAAGTCAACCAGTATAATGCTCAAAGAGTGTTGTTTTAGCTGTCATTCTCTATTTGTATTGTTGGAATATACGTTTTTGCTTTTATTTTGGACAATATTATTGAGGGAAACAAGTTTATAAAACATGGTGAAATGATAATATGTTGTGACAAAAAATATACATTTATTTAAGTTTTAACATTACGTCGAGCGGATAAACGACAAGTTGAGAGCCAACTTATCGTGGTATGTCAATCATTTTTCTCCGAACAGTGTCTTTAGGTACAAGATATTTGAAATGCTCGCACTTGACTTGGATTGTTTTGTTTTCACCTATGCTATTATTCTAACTAGTGAATTTGCCCGCGTTTTGCGCGATTATTTTAAAAATTAAAATGTAGCATGGTTATTATTTAATTTTTCTAATAAAAATATCAATCTTTACTCATCGATCAATTTTATCTCCTATCTCCTGAAAATAAATGATCAGTTTTAACATCAATCAAAGAAGTACAAAATCTTATAACAGAAGATGAAAAGAAAATCCTCTCGGGTGTAGGAATGTAAATAAAATGAGATTTTATACTTTTCTAATCGTCAAAAGGAAGAAGTAAGGTCTGTGTACATTCTACCCTCTCAGACCCCACATGGTGAGATTATACTGGTTATGTTGTTGTTATAGAAGCTTAATGTGATTTTAATCTCATAGACTTGACTTATTCACAAGTTTTAGCGGTATAATAACATTCTTCATTAACTTGCAAAGTGTAATGTTATTCATTGAGGTGACTAAGTGGAATATGTTAAATGAGATGCTCAAACATATTTCACAGTGCTTCCTAAAAAATTACCCCAATTCCTTCCGGAGTATAACCTTAAGAGTCGTTTGATTCAAAATCAGGTTATCTTGAAAGTATAATCAAGATTATAATTTGAGATTATTTCTAAGTAGTAGTATTTAGGTATCGTGTAGATCAGTATTTCTATGTGTATTTTATTTCATTTGTTCTATATATTAATATTTTTTGTTGTCTTATTTTTTTACAATCTTGCATTAAGTACGTTTTTTTTAGCAGATGGGCTATTTGAAATAGACTATCTATCCCACAAAATAGATATAAGACACTACTATATTTCTAGGCTAATGCAACGCCCCAAAGCCGTCGCATTAGACCCTTTTGGCCGTTGCATTAGACCTAATGCAACGGCTAGGGGACGTGGCATCTCCTGGCGTTGCATTAGGTCTAATGCGACGGAGAATAACTAACGCGACGGCTATATGTGTCGCATTAGCTTCATATCTAATGTGGCCTTTATACTTCACTGCGACGGCCTCAAGCCACTAACTCTTTCAAGCTTGGCGTCCACCGATGTTGTAAAATCCGATCTTTTCACGCCCATCAAGATGTATGTATGTATCGTCGTCTCTTCGCACATAAATAACCTTTGCAATCTTTTCTTTATTGGAAAGTAACTAAGGATCTTATTAGGAATCCTATGGATCTTTCCATTTTCATGTCGTGTGTCATTCTCTTTATCATTCGACTTCCATCTTGGCGTCTCACAAATATGGCAGCTTGTAGCATTTACATGTTCTTTCCAATACAACATGCAATCATTGGGGCATGCATCTATCTTAGTATAATTCAACCCTAGTACTTTTAAAACACTCTTCGCTTCATTAAAAGACTTAGGCAATTTTGCATTGGGTAACACCTCCCTTAGAAGCTCTAATATATCAGCAAATGCAACATTGATAAGCCTGTGATCACACTTCAAAATAAATAGTCGAATCATTTTGGAAAGCTTTGAATGTTTCTTGCATCCGGGATATAGTTCCTCCTGACCTTCTTCAATTAACTTGAAAAACTTTTTTACCTCGTCATTCGGCCCCTCTGTAAAAACATCACGAGCATCATTCAACAACCCTGCTATGTCATCATTGCAATCATCCATATTTGATTGTTCATCATGATCCATATTAGTTATTTCTATTTCAATTTCGATCCCTAATTCAGATAACTTATCTGTTCTTGGCACAAAACCATTACATATTACGTGATCTCTCACAACATTCTCATGCTTCCAATAACGATAGTGACAACTATCACATGGACAACAAATTTGGTTTCCTTGAGACTTTGTAGCAAAAACCTTTTTAATATACTCGTCTACTCCTCGTTCATATTCATCACTCCATTTGACAGCCATCCACTGTTGACACCCAATTTTGACCCTCCCGTCCAGCCATTAACTATAAAATTACACTAATTTTGTAATATAATTTTTTAGGATTTTTTTTAATAAAATGCAGCGAATAAAACATTAAATACAGGCATAATTAATTTAATAATGGCATCGCATCTTACGTAGAGTTTCAAGCACTTAGAGTCTCGCGCCCGCATTAATTAACTTTAAGCTTTGTCGTAATTCTTAAATAACTAATAAATACATAAAACATAATTTAGCAATGACGTCGTGTCAAATAGCATAGTCGCATTTATTAATACGCAAGAGAACTTCATAATCATTTGTAATTTAAAATCAATTTTAATCTAATACATGCATTTAATAGCGTCGCATTTATAAAAGCTTTAAACAATTCTTAGATATCATACTTGCATTTAGCATTTAAATAATTTAATCTAAACTCAATTCAATTTTAATTTAACTTCGCAATAATGCACAATAATAAGATTTTAAATAATAGCGCCGCATTCTAAAGTATTAAGCATTAATTAAATAGCACGTCCGTCTCTATTCTTTATAATAATTTAAACTCAAGCTTAAGCGAATAAAGCACCTAGGGTTGTATTTAAATAATTTACCACTAATTAAATACCTAATACTTGGAAAAACTAGCTCCTAAAATCCTACTCAAGATAAATACACATAAACTCTACCCCAAACATTAATAAATCATAAGCCCAAAATACACTTTTATTTACCAGCCTTTATTAAATTCGCCCATGATATTTTACCCATGAGCCCACCAAGCCCTCCCTTTATCACCATCACCCAAACTCACCTGAGCCCTATTTCCTTTCCCAACTCACCCTGACTCTTATATTTTCCCCTTCCCATCGTCCAACAGCCACACGAAAAAGAAAAAACGCAGCCCTCTCCCCTCATCTTTGAAACCCTAAAATGCCATCGCCTCCGTCGTCGAAATCCCAATATTCTCGCCGAATTTTCGGCTTAAAATCTGGCTCTCTTACCTTCCTTCCCCACAAACACCCAGCCAAAGATTTCCTACCATAACCAAACCAAATCAGAAATCCTTTTCCTTACCATAACCAGCACCCAAATCCCGCTTCAAATTCGACTAAAATCAAGACAAAACAAGAAGAATCAATACGAAATCGATACAAATCTCAGCCAAAATCTCAGCCTTGATTACTTACCAACATTGGAATCCAAATCCTGGCTATAAGTATAGAATTGCTACGCATGCAAAAGGAAAAGGGATCGAGGGAGGAAATCAGTGAGCAACTAATCGATTCAGGGATTCAGAAAGGCATCAACTTTTAGAAAAACAGACTCTTCTACGTCTATACTTTTCTGCCTTTAGGAGGTCGAACTCAATCGATTCTACGATAAAGGCTATTAGAAAAGCTTCAATTCAGGCTTCATCCTAATCAAGCGCATAGCAAAACCAAAACCCGTCGAGTGGACTTGACGATTGATACGCCTCGGTTATTTGCACGGAGAAGGTAGAATCAACCCCTTTTCTTTAATTTCGATTTACTGTATGATTGGTCCAAAACTGTTTGTATAGTTTCTGTATTGACAATATGCTTACTGCGTCGTTATGTAAAATTATATGTTGATCTATTAACAGGGTTTTTTTTTTTTTCGCGCACATTTGTTTGTTAGTCTAACGATAGTCGCGTCGAGGTGGTGTCGTTAAGTTAAGTGTGGTGGTTTAGCCTTATGCCTTGTCTGCACGCAATTTAAGCCTTATTTACTTCGTAAAGGCATGGTATTAATCATTTCGACTAATCACATTAAATTGGCTTTAAAATAATAAAAATGTCGAGTTTGGTTTGTTTTAGCCAAATTTGGTTTGTTTAAGTATGATGGTGTCCACACATCCGTCAAAGCCTTTACCGAGATACGTACCAATTCGATCATTCTAAAAATAGTCATCTTGTCTATGTTGAAGTCTGCATCCCCCTTTTTAATGCATTTTTAAGACTGCTTTGTCCCTTGATAATACTGTAAGGAGGATGGACATAGAATATGGCATCTGACAGCATAGGACCATCTATGTCTTAGGTTAATTGATTTCCTTGTTTGCATCATGTCTAGGTTTATCTAAAGGGTGAATAAACTCCTCCTATAAGGACACTTTCATTGGTATTTTATTTGGTTTCTCTATTGGTTCTGCCCAAATAACTCAGTTTGGGTCATATTTGGATCTTGATAATGTGTTATTGAAGTGTTGCACAAATCTATATCTCTTGGTTTAAAAAATGCCCTGTTATGGATAGTTCACTTTGTACTTTAAAGTATTGTTTGACCATCCTGTAAGCCTATTCTCTCTCTTGTAAGTTTTACATGTCCAGGGGATGCACAGCACCCCACTATCTGTGTCTGTATGTTTGAAATTCCCCATATTCCTTCAAATATATGATTAAGTAGTAAGTTGGGGAATCCAGCATGTTTGCACAAGTCATGAATCAATTATAATATGTGTTTGAGTCCAACATGCTGTTTCAAACGAAGAAGGTCATGTCTGCCTGCTTATGACGTAACCACAGGAAATACTAGAATGACTTGAGGGGTTTATATATGGTTTGATTATTTGATTACTGAGCTATTTAGTAGTTATTGGGTCTGCCTTCTCTGTCCTGTTTTTCTGTTTCAAAAAGGAATCAAAAGAGGGGTGTGTTTGGGTCTGTTTTTCTGCGATCTCGTCACATCTTGAGGTTCTATTAAAATCTGTTTGATTGTTGATATGGGCCGAAATGAATTGGTTTATACATATTTAAAATTTACGTCAAATGTTTGTTTATTATCAAATAAAATTTGGGCGTGTACTAATCTTTATCATTTCTTTTTACATGAAATGCCGAGCAACAAAGAGTCTCATACGGGACTCATTGTGACAAACGCGAAGACCAGCATCTACGTGCATTTATCCTCGCATCGTGAATTCTAAGCGAGGCGAAATGACTTCTCATTCCGAGTCGCCTTATTATTTTTACCACCTATTCATTTATTTATTGTAAGTTATTTGCCTAAACGCTATATTAATTAATAGAATAATTAGAATATCTAAACCTCGAACCTCTAGTTTAGGAGCCAATTCCCTTTAGGTTAATTACTTTAGGCTCGCCTTGTTTACTAAGCTATAATAAATCGCCTAATATTCTCCACTGGCATAATAAATATGGTTAGTCGAGAGATTTTAAAACTGCTTTGAGGAGATCCCTATTAATACCAAGAATAATAAATACTTTTGTGGCATAATAGATACGTTTCCTCACATTATCATGCTAAGCAACATATATCCCCTAGGTAAAGGAATACTTGAACACATCTTTACCCCAGGAATACATTTGCCTCTTTGAAACTAGCTCTTATATTTCAAACAAATCTCATAGTCCTTTATGCCCTATTCAAATAACTCTCAATACATATTTCATTAGCATAATAATTAACCCTAGGTTTGAACGGACAATATGAGTTAGCGGATCCTTTAGGAGTGCCTAATCCCTTCCCTTTAGGATAATAAAGAACCCTTACCCAGAATCTCATTAAGTTTAGCAGACCATTTAAAATGGAGTTAATGTTCACTCTAAACTAGTTAACATTTAGGTGTCCTAATTCACCCAATTAATTAGGTGGCGACTCCGCGAACCCTTTAGCATTTAGCCCCTTTTAGCACTTTAACATTCTAGCACCTTTTAAAGCACCTTTAACATTTTAACATTCTTTTGCATTTTAATCCCTTAGCACCTTTTTAAACTTTTAACATCTTTTAAACATTTTAAAGCATTTTTAATATTTGGCACCTTATTTATTTTTCTAAACATTTTATTTGAGCAGGAGATTCGCTAAAAAAATAAAGTCGCGGCCGAAAATGGGCGCGACAGAAATGGCGACTCTGCTGGGGAATTTAGGTTCTTAACCACAACAGACCTAGGGTTATTATTTGGCATTACTTTTGCATTTAATTCTGTGTGCTGTATTTTGTTTTGTTTGCTACCTGCCTTACTGCTTTCCTTAAACTGGCATTTCGCTCATATTTCTTCCATTCTGGAAATTTCACACAATCACACACTCAGAGTAGTTGCATGTAAGAAATGAGGTGTGATTATGAAAGAATTGGTTAGGAGGATTTTATGAGCATGTTGTTGCCTAAATACTACATTAGACTTGTTGGGTTAGTTGTTGTAACTTGTGGGGCTGAATTTTTACACACCAAAGTTTAGGTGTGTAATCCCCTTGGTGTTGGTTGGTTGTTGAGCCTTAAACATGGCATTTGAGCGTTAAAAATCGACCTTGGAAAAGGTGGCAAAGTATGTAGAAACAAAGGAAACGCTGCCCAATTTTCCGTAGGAAATTGGTGACTTTAACTTGGAAAGATTCTGCATTGTAATTAGAGCTTGATAAACGTATTGTGGTCATTTTAGGTTGACATACTACGTGCGGTAAATTGGACTTAGCTTGTGGATTGACCGAAGAGGTATGTGGAGCTTTCCTATCTCTTGAGCATGATTAGTTGTACTATGTAGTGCGGTGAGCGTCAAGATTTGGAAATCTTCGTTTGTTATAAGTATTTGATACTTGCTTCGTTTTAAAAGAAAAGTATAAAAATCCCTTGGACTTAAGGGAATGTGTTTTACTATTGTTTAACTCTAATATAACGGCTTTATGGGGAGTTGGTTATATTAGTTTGTGAAAGTTTAATGGAGAAAGGTTTTGATGATTTGAACTTGTGGAAGGAAAATGGTTTTAAGGCGTGAATTGCCTAAGGTTTTACAAGAAATGAAGTCACTTAATTTAGAAGCTTGAGATAGTTTTAAAAGGAAATGTGACTTGTTTTGAAAAAGAAATCGTAACTTGATACTATGGTGATTAGTATCTTGGAATTCTTGTATAAAAGGAGTTATTTCTTAAAAGGTTAGAAGTACATGGTACTTGGGTTAAATTCCCGGATTTTCTATTAAAAGACATGTTGGTGCCTTAGGTATACTAAAATGAGAGGATATATTAATAATGTTAATAAGAAGTTAGGGTATTTTCTTAACTTGCTTATGTTATGATATGATAAGCGGTAGTCTTTATGTTATGATATGATAGGTAGTGCTTATGTTATGATATGATAGGCAGTAGTGCTTATGTATGTATGATAGCCTGATGAGCTATGTTATATATATATTATTACTGTAAACCGGGTTATTCTTGTTATTTCCTTTGGACATACCGACACGATGGGTGGCGGGTATGCTCCAATAGGATGGTTTACTATTTATGCCATGGATTTGCTACCCGTGACGCGAGTGCGGCGCTTGTACTCATGCGGATCGACCATAGGATCCATGCGGGTGAAATAGTCCACGTGCGAGTCTGATGGTACTCATGCGGATCCACATGATCCATGCGGGTGAAATAGTCCACGTGCGGGTGAAAGCATCCCGACGAAGCGGATGACCTCATGCGGGTCCACGGGACCTATGCGGGTGAAATAGTCCCGAGTAGGATTGCTTAATGATACTACGGCGAGGTACCGCTTTGATCATGAGCTTCCTATTTTTATGCAGGATATATACATACATTTGTTACTCTATCATAGTAAGGCACGGTAAGGTAAACCGATTTTCGTCTATAACTCCGGCTTATATTTTGACTTATGATATTATTACGTATTTTCCGGTTCGCATATTTGGTACATGTTATCGACCTCCTTGGGGCTGCGTTCATGCCGCAGTTGAGGTTCATAACGCCGATCCGCACTCTTAGGATCACTGTTCGGTTCTCGGAAGGCTCCATTTCTCGGAGGCCTCGTCTTTTGGCACGATTCCCGAGGTTGTAGACTTTTGTACATTCGAGGTATGGCGGGGCCCCGTCGTCATAGTGTTATTCATTCTTAGAGGCACAGTAGTCTTGTCGAACTTGGTTCGTTAAGGATATGCTTGTTTGGTTTATGTACTTTTTGGGTTAGCCATTTTGGGCTAGACTATTCTATATCTTATGGTTGTTTATCTTGAGTTTACATTCCGCTGGTTTTCTCTGATGTTGTGTCACTAGGGTGCCCGGGTTAAGGCACCGGTCACGGGTCCGGGTTCGGGTCGTGACAGGCAAGCTGAGCGAACAATCCAAACACTTGAGGACATGTTGCGATCTTGTGTGTTAGATTTTCTAGGGAAGCTGGTTGGACCATCTATGTCTAATTGAGTTCGCCTACAACAATAGTTTTCACTCTAGCATACAAATGGCCCCGTTTGAAGCATTATATGGACGAAAATGTAGGTCTCCACTTGGATGGTTCGAGGTGGGTGACGCAATTTGTTCGGACACAAGTCATTCGAAACAAATGATAAGGTACAGATGATTCGAGGCGGATCAAAAGCGGCTCATATCGCTATAAGTCTTATGCGGATCATCGGAAAAGAGATCTTGAATTCCAAGAGGGGGAGAAAGTATTTTTAAAAGTGTCCCCAATGAAGGGAGTGATGCGTTTTTGGTAAGAAAGGAAATTGAGCCCAAGGTTTATTGGGCGTATGAGATCTTGCGAAGATTGGGAATGTGGCTTACGAATTAGCACTTCCACAAGAGTGGAGGCGATGCATCCGGTATTTCATGTGTCAATGTTACGAAAATACTTGCACGATCCAAGTCACGCCATCCTTCCCGGAGATAGTTCTTAATAAAGAGCTTCAATATGAAGAGGCTCATAGAAATACTTGATAGAAAGGTCCAACGCCTTAGAAATAAAGATATTGCTTCCGTGAAAGTCCTATGGAAGAATCACTCCACAAAGGAAGCCACCTGGGAAGCGGAAGAGGCGATGAAAGTCAAATATTCATTCCTATTTGACTAAGGTAATAAAAAAAATGCATTACATAGTACTTCATATGTGTGTCATTTGCGTGTCTATATGCATGTGTTACAACCTTATTCTCATTCGAGGACGAATGCTTCTTAAGGGAGGGAGAATGTGAAGCCCCAAATTAGTGTTACAATAACAATAAACATTATTGTGTCTATGTGATTATGTTACGACCTTATTCACATTCGAGGACGAATGATGCTTAAGGAGGAGAGAATGTGAAATCCGGAAAAAAATAATAATAATAATATATAGTTGTGGTTGGGTTAATAAAAAAAAATATATATAAGAAAACAAAGAATAAATTGCATGGAATAGAGTTAGTGTTAAAGTTGGATAAATAGATAGATGAAATGAAAAAAAGAAAAAAAAAAGGAATTGCAGCATAGCATGCACATACATCCTTTGCTTTTCCCCCCCTTCCCCCCTTTTCATTTCCCCTCCAACTCTTGTCATTTCACCTCCCATATGTTATAGAAAACTCTCCACTTATACATTGTATTTACACACAAACAAAGTACATAACATAAAGGTTAGAAAATCAGAAAAAAACAAGTGAAAAGAAGAGGAAAAAAATACCAAGAGGGCAAGAAGAACAAGAATAAAAATACTAGAGAGTAAGGATAACTTTAGCAACCACACAACAATAATCGTCACACTTACAAGGTGAGTTTTCTCACTCAGAAATTCTTGGTAACATCCTTTATTTTTAGTTCAATACATGTTAGAATAAGAATTGAGTGTTGAAAAGAAATAATGAACTTTTGATTTTTATACGACTAGTTGCGTCATGAACTTTACGAACTGTTCTCACTGAGTTATAATCGTTATAATTTGATGAAATTCGGAGGAGTGGTACACCTCTCTAATATGATCAGATAGAACCAAAAATGAGGTAAAATGGACATACGGTTTGAAAGTTATCATAGTTCAAAGTTCCTGCCTTAGATTTGGTCGAAATTCGGAAAGGCATAATTACGGACTGTTTTTATTGAGTTTTACTTATTAGAATTGCATGAAAATTTACATGGTTGTAAATCTCTCTGTTACGGACAGATATAGATAAAAATTTGTTAAAACGGACTTACGAGTTGAGATTTATGGTAGTTTGAAGTTGCTGCCTCGGATTCATCGGAATCCAGAAGGGCAGGACGTTGAAACGTAAAACTGTACTAATATGTGGGTAATATGAAAATTGTTTCTAAATGAAAGTTCTAGATCTCTTTGTTGTGGACATTTTGAGACCTTACGGGGGTCTATCCGACTTACGGATTGAGAGTTATCGCTGTTTAAAGTTTCTGCCTCGGATCTATCGAGATCCAGGGAGGGCAGCGAATAAAAGTGTACAACTGTACCAAATGGTACATAATATGAAAGTATGGTTCACATGGAGACGTGTAGCTCTCCGTTCTCGTCATTTTGAGATTTTATGGGGCTTGAACGGGTTTACAGATTAGGAGTTATGACTATTCTAAGATTGGGTGTTGTTTAATAAATATTCTGCCGAAATAAATTTCATGTGGCTGTTTTGAGGATAAATTTGTGTTAGTTACCCAAAGTAGTTTTAAATGAAATTTGGTACAGTGAAAGATCCCCGTCTTACCTTAGTTTTCGCTTGAGAAACACCTTAGTTGGAGTTATGGTTAAAAGGTTATAATCGTTACAAGTATGAATGACAGAATGTTAGAAAAGAGAATAGTATTTATTTGATCTTCTGAAAAATATGAAAAGTGAATACGTGTTCACATAAATATATAAATATATAATGGATCGGGTTGCACGCCGCAACAAAACGTAAAGTGAATACGCGTTCACAAATACGTAAACATAATGGATCGGGTTGCACGCCGCAACAAAACGTAAAGTGAATATATGTTCACAAATACGTAAATATAATGGATCGGGTTGCACGCCGCAACAAATCGTAAAGTGAATATATGTTCACAAATACGTAAATATAATGGATCGGGTTGCACGCCGCAACAAAACGTAAAGTGAATACGCGTTCACAAATACGTAAACATAATGGATCGGGTTGCACGCCGCAACAAAACGTAAAGTGAATATATGTTCACAAATACGTAAATATAATGGATCGGGTTGCACGCCGCAACAAAACGTAAAGTAAATACACGTTCACAAATACGTAAACATAATGGATCGGGTTGCACGCCGCAACAAAACGTAAAGTGAATACGTGTTCACAAATAAGTAATTATAATCGATCGTTTTGCTCGACGCAACAAATATGAAAGATGAATACATGTTCACCTATATATAAATATGAAAAGTGAATACGCGTTCACAAATATATAAATGTAATAAACATGTGGAAATGCAGGGGAATGTCTTAACGTATAATACGAGATAAAATGAAGTGTTAGTTAAACTGAGAATTTCCTATGAGGAGTTGTTGCATATTTAAAAATGTTGTAGCCTGATATGTTTTTGCAATATGCTTATTACGTTATAATGTGATTGCGCTTGGAATATTGTGGTGTTACTTTGAATTGCAGGGTAAGGTTCTCACTCAGCCCCAGATGGTAGGGCTGACTCTTTATTTAACATGTTTCAGGAAAACGTGATAGAGGAAAGGCTCCACGCCAAGGCTAGCGATCGTCCCGCAGCCTCTTGTCATACCAAGTCCATCTTGGGCTTGGTACTCGTCAGTCCGAATATCGATTCACGATGTCTCTGAAATGCCCGTATGGAATGGTCTCCTTCCAACTTAGGATAATATTTGTCAGTATGTCTATGTAGAAATAATATTTGCACGAGCATGGGCTCGCGTTATATTTTCAATAAAGTCATAAATAAATTTCTTTATTGTTATTTTTATTAATAGCTCCGTATTTGAATATAAGTTTAAATTTCTAAATAAAGAGAATTAAATGGTGCTCCTAGTGGAAAATAATTGTCCAGTGTCATCACGCCTAAGTAAAGACTTAGGAAAAGTCAGGCGTGACAAGTTGGTATCAAAGCTAAACCAGTTAGGAGATTCTAGGAAGTTTCTTCGAGTTGGGTGTTTGAGCGGTTACTTATTGCGACGGTGCGCGCCACCTTAGTAATAAGTAAACTAATAACATCCTAAAGTTTCACTTCTTTCATACTCTCCTCGCCTATCTTGAGTCTTTTCAAAGACTTGGTTCTCGTACTACCTCCTTCAAAGGATTGTGGAAGGGAGTGTACAACGATAAAATAACTGGATGTGGTGAACCACCGGCCGAAAAGGTAGGAGAGGTACCGAGATAGACTATGGGCAAATTTTGTGAGAAGAGAGAACATATCTATACAGAAAGGACTACAAGTCTAACCAATAGTATTTCTCGATGAGGTAGAAAACCTCTGCTTACACGAGGATGTGTGGAGACGCATGACGCCAATTTGGTAATCGCACTTAGTGGGCGACACGTAGGTGTGGTGGAGAAATTTTAGAAGAAATCATTTTCCGATGTCACCACCGATGACGCGTGGGAGTTCGAGCGCGTTCGATGAAAAGTACATGCCTAACTCCAAAAGACGCGCTCGACGCGTGAGTTTGAATCATTGAAACAAGGAGACCGCAATGTGATAGAATACAATACCAAATTCATCCGATTGTCAAGATACAACGCATATATTATTCCTACTGAAAGGGAGAAGGTCAAAAGTTGTTAATGGTTTAAACCCGAACTTGGAAGAAGGCGTTGGCATTAGCCCATTATCGGGCATACCGGATCGTTGGTATGACAATGAGGGTAGAAAGGTTTCGCTAAAGCAAAAAGAGAATATTCGCAGAAGAGATTTGGACGCCGGATCATTTAACGAGTCAAAATCGAAGCATGAGTTTACTAAGGGATCTTCAGACCGAACCAATGCGGGCATCTTATTTCAAGCCTAAGGCACAGTTGGTCTAATTACCAAGGTAGCAAGGACAAGGCCACCAACCCTAACACGAGGTGACAAACCGATTTGTAAGATTTGTCAAAGGAAACACAATGGAGAATGTCGCTCTTAACGAAGACATGTTATAATCGTGGAGAGTCGTGCCACTATGCCGAGGATTGCGAAGAGGACCCAAACTCAATCTATTCGGGAGGTCAAGCAACCACACCGCCACTGGAAATCAGGGGAACCAACCCCGCCAGAGTCAGAGAGGTCAACAACCCAACAATTCTAATCGGCTCTACACTTTACCCTAGAGGAATGAGACAGAAGCATCTAATGCGGTGGTCACATGTATTTTGCTGGTCTCGAGTATTCCCTGCATTTGTATTATACGATCCGCTCTACATTTTCATACGTGTCAATGGGCTTTGCTAAGAATTTACACGTAGAACCTTCTTATTTAAGTGAACCTTTTGAGGTTATGACACCGCAGGGCCTCAATTTGGGCCTCTCGGGTGGTAAATAATTTTCCATTAGAAGTGAATGGCAGGGGAACAATGGTGAACCTAGTACTACTTGAGATAGTAGACTTCGACGTCATTTTGGGTATGGATTGGTTGTCGGCATGTTATGCCATGTTAGATTGTCGATGAAAGATAGTGAGATTAACTTTTCCGAGAACCGTTGTTATAAGGGGTAGGGTTGGAATATCCTCGTCAGTTTATTTCCTACCTTGGGGCTCAAAAGTTATCGAGAAGTCACAGTGGAGTATGCATATCCGCTAATATAGTGGATATCCAAAAAGAATCCCAGATGAATGATGTTCTATTGTTCAAATTTTCCTGAGGTTTTTCCGAAGATCTTCCAGCCTTCCTGATAGAAGTGGAGTTTGTCATATAGTTAATTTCGGGTACAAGACCCATTTCTATTCCTCCATATCGAATGGCCCCAGCTGAATTGAGGGAGTTAAAAGAACAATTGAAGGATCTTCTGGATAAAGGCTTTATAAGGCCTAGTGTTTCCCAGGGTGCACTATCTGCTTGTGAAAAAGAAAGACGGATCGCTCCGAATGTGCATCGATTATCGGCAGCTCAATAAGGTCACGATCAAGAACCGATACCCATTACCAAAAATCGATGATCTTTTTGACCAACTTCAGGGAGCTAGCTATTTTTCCAAGATTGATCTCCGTTCGGGATATCACCAACTGAAAATAAATCCAGATGATATATCCAAAACAGCCTTTAGAACCCGATACGGCCATTATGAGTTCTTGGTCATGTCTTTTGGGTTAACCAATGCCTGATGCGCGTAATATGCACACACTTTTAAACGCAAGTGCACGTTATCGTATCAAGTAGTATAGTCTTAGATAAGACCGAATATCGTCCTCTAGGATTAGGGTTCAAGTACCAATTATCTATTTTCTAGTATCTATTTGGTGAATTAATGATTGATTGTTTGGTTTGTAACTAAGAGTTATGAAAGCTAATTAAATATAAAGATTTAATTCAGATCTGATGAGAATAGGGCTTCTATGTATCCTTACTATCCGCTTATGCTACTTACTAATACATTAACTTATGGTATTCTTCTTTTGGAGAAAGCAGTTTCTGAAATCGCTTTATACTCCGTTAGGGTTATATAAACACTCAACCCCAGTATTGTTCCTTACCTAACTTTCGCTGATAAGGGTAACTCTATAGGAGGATTAAGCACAAAAACCTAGTTGACCGTCACGCACAATGCGCAAAATTAGGGTTGTTAAGCCTCTCATCAACGCTACAAATCTAATTGAGGTATTTTCATCCCCAATTCAAGATCGTTTATCCAACTTACAAAGATATTCACAATCCCCTTTGCGTAATCGATTAGAAATCATATAGTGATAACTAGTTGTCAATTAGCTACCAAGAATTCAACTCAATTATTGGATAGATCTCTCAATAAGAATAATTACCATAAGCATGCATTAATTTATAACATAAGGTTCAAGAAATTCAACATAGAAAGCCCTATAAGAGAATTAGTTCCTAGCCATAAATATGACAAGAACTAATTCCATGTTCATCATACAAAACCTGAAGTAACGTAAAGAAAGAAAAGAAAATTACTAAGAATGAGTCTCCAAGCCAAGCATCCAAGGGTTGTGTTGTGGAATATTTACAAGGTGGAATGGTGGATGGATGGATGTAGAATGGTGAATGGTAGAATGGAGAATGAATAATTCTTCTAATGATGTAGAGTATTTATAGCCAAAGAATCCTTTAGGTGAAGGGTTAAGGATTTATGTAGGAAAGGAAAAGTTATTAGAATCCTTTTAGGTAAGGGTTTTTAGGTAGGAAAAGGTTTTTCTTTAGGTATGAAAAATTATCCCTTTTGAAGGAAAAGTTATCCCTTTAGGATTCAAACATGTCAAATTCGGCCCAAAGACTTCACAATTCCAGCGTCGGCGCATCAGCCATGCTACCAAATTCAAGAACTCTTCGACTTTCAAGACTTTGGCCATGCTATTTCCGTGGCCATACGGTGACATTTTTCGCGAATTTCCGTTTGTCGTCTTTTCGTCGACTTGCGATTTTTCTATAATTCCCGGAACTTCTTAGACTTCATTTCTTGGCCCTTTTGTGTGCAATTTCATCTCTTTTATGCTCATTTCATCTCCTTTTCGTCATTTTTCCATTTTTGACCGCTGTGACACAAAAGAAAGGAAAACGACCCTAATACTGTACTAAACATAAATAAAATGAGTAAAATACTAACTAAAAATGACTCAAAAAGTGTATATAAAATACACCGATCAATGCCCCAGCAGCTTTTATGGATTTAATGAACAGAATCTTCAAACCATTCCTAGATTTGTTCGTGATTGTGTTCATAGATGA
The DNA here is from genome assembly GCA_029844215.1 of Przewalskia tangutica. Lineage (NCBI taxonomy): Eukaryota > Viridiplantae > Streptophyta > Magnoliopsida > Solanales > Solanaceae > Przewalskia > Przewalskia tangutica. The sequence goes on along the minus strand of CM056731.1, from coordinate 1,864,952 downwards.
TATCCTAATCTACAGTAAGAGTGTTGAAGAACATGAAGAAGCATTCGAGGTAGTCTTCAAGTCTTGAACAGAGAAACTATATGCTAAATTTTCAAAGTGTGAATTTTGGTTGGAAAAGGTAGCTTTTTTGGGCCATGTTGTGTCGAGGATGGAATTATGGTAGACCCCGTAAGATAGAAGCGATAAAGAATCGCCAAAACCGACTCCACAAAGGTTAGAAGTTTCTTGGGTTTGGCTGGGTATTATAGAAGATTCGTAAAAGGTTTTTCTAGTCTTGCTGCTCCTTTGACCCGGTTGACGCAAAAAGCGGTTAAGTACTAGTGGTCAGAAGCATGTGAGACAAGTTTTCAGAAACTAAAGGAATTGTTGACTCATCGCATCGCCTTAACCTTACCATCCCACGGGAAGGGTTCACGATCTATCGATGCCTCACAGAGTTGGGTTAGGATGTGTCTTGATGCAATTTGGAAAGGTTATCACGTAGACCACGAAACTCCGGATATCTTCGTCGAGGCAGTGAATTTGCGCGAGACGGTGGTTGGAGCTACTTAAGGATTGTGATATTGATATCCTATACCACCCGCGGCGAAGGCGATGTAGTCGCATGTCCCCAGTCGCAGATTGATGGGTAGTCCGTCGGTGCGCCGGGAAGAAGGACATGGTCCGAGAGTTACACCGATTAGCAAGCCTTGGGGTTCGTTTGGTTGATTCCGCTGGTAACCGAATTGGGTTCGAGGCCGAGTCTTCCATCGTCGGCGAGGTGAAGAGGCGACGATGAGGATCCGATTTTGCACGGCATCGAGATCGCAGCTCTCCGGGAAGAAGAGTCTATTCGAGGTAGCACCGACGGGTGCTAAGGTTTAAGGGCCGATTAGGTGTTCCCGATGTGGCAGACCGTCGCCAGATTCGGGAGGCACCCGGTGCTCGTCATTCGATTCATCCGGTCGACTAAGATGTACCATGACCTCGTGCATGTATTGGTGGGATGGTTTGAAGAGGGCGTGGCGGTTTTGTTGCCCATGTCCTAATTGTCGCGAGTTAAGGTTGAGCACCGAGCGTTGGGCTATTATAGGCTATTGATATTCCATGTGGAAATGGGAGGTGGTCAACATGGACTTTATTACAGGTTACCTCGCACCTGCAGGACATGATTCCAATTGGGTTATTGTTGACGTGGTGTGAAATCAGCCCACTTTCTTCCGATCGGGACGGCGTTTTCGCCGAGGACTATGCCGGATTATATATTAGAGAGATTGTGAGATTGCACGAGTCCGGCGTCGATTATATCGGATAGAGCCCGATTCACGGCTAACTTCTGAGGTCTTCCCGGTAGGATTAGGGATACAGTGAGTCTCAGTCTGGCGTTTCATCCTCGACCGACGGACAGCCGAGCGCACCATCTAGACAACGAGGATATGCCGCGCGGGCTTGTGTTATTGATTTCGAGTGGCGGAGGATCATTTACCTCTTGTGGAAGTATCGATAACAACAACTACCATTCCAGTATTCAGATGGCGCCTTATGAGGCCTTATATTGGAGGAAGTGCAGGTCACCGATAGGCTGGTTTGAGGTAGGAGAAGTTCAGTTAGTCGGGCCAGACTTGGTTCAGCAGGCAGTGGATAAGGTGAAGCTTATCCAGGAGCGGTTATTGTCACCGTAGTCGACAAAAGTCGACGCAGATCATCGGCGTCGACACTTGGAATTTGAGATAGATGATTGGGTTTTTCTAGGTATCGCCATGAAGGCGTGATGAGATTGGGAAAGAAGGAAGCTTAGCCCAAGGTACATTGGGCCGTATCAGATTGTCCGTAGGGTAGCAGGGTTGCCTATGAGTTAGATCTGCCGTCCGATTTGAAGGCGGTACATCCAGTTTTCCATGTGTCCATGTTGCGGAAATGTATCGAGATCCATCTAGAGTGCACCGGTTCATGATGTCCAAGTAACGGAGCTATCGTGCGGGAGAGTCCCATAACGATACTCGATCGACAAAGTTAGGCGACGGACGAAGGGCGTGGCTTCCGTCAGTCTTATGGCGAACGAGCAGGAGGAAATGACGTGGGAAGCGGAGGATGACATGATGAAGAAGTATTCTCACTTATTCCTACCCTCCGTAACCTACTTTGCTGCTTGTTAGTTTTGGTTAGCAGTTGTGCTTGAGTTTTGTTGTGGCTCGGGGAGCATTCTTATTTGCAAAGGAATAGTTAAGAAGATATGTTTATATTGTGTTTTGTGTAAGGCTAGAAGGAACATTCGACGAATGTTTCTAAGAGAGAATGTTATACCTCGTGGTTCAGTGCGTGTGGCCACGCGGAAGGAGTTAGGACTCAAATCGAAAAACTTGGCCGTGGGCCTCGTACCGGCGCCGAGGCGCGCCAAGGCGGAATTCATGGCGCGCGGAAATCGGTCGGCGCCTAAAGTTCCGAGAGTCCGCAGAGTTGCAGCCGCGCCACGGATGCATGGCCGAGGCGGAAATTTGGGCGGAAAAACTTAGAAAGTCGATTTTTGTTTTAAAAGAGGCCATGGGAGGTGACAAGTGTCCCATCCGATTTCCTACATGCATTATATTGACCAAGACTTGGTCATTTCTTTCAACTTTTCATCTTTACACTCCATCTCTCTCTAAGTTAAAGGCTCATCCTTCTCTCTAAATTCCCAAGAGGAATTCTAGCCTAAGGAAAATCAAAAGTGTAATAGGAAGGAAAGGTTATTACAAGCTTGTGAAGACTATTGTGGTGGTGTTCTTGGAGAAAAGTCTAGCAGGTGTTGGAATAAGTTTGGCTAAAACTTAAGGTAACATTTCTTCTCTTGTAGTTGGTTTTGGGTATCGCATGTTTAATAGGAAGAACTTGTAGTTGGAAAATGCACTTAGAGTAGTTGCATGTAAGAAATGAGGTGTGATTATGAAAGAATTGGTTAGGAGGATTTTATGAGCATGTTGTTGCCTAAATACTACATTAGACTTGTTGGGTTAGTTGTTGTAACTTGTGGGGCTGAATTTTTACACACCAAAGTTTAGGTGTGTAATCCCCCAGTGTTGGTTGGTTGTTGAGCCTTAAACATGGCATTTGAGCGTTAAAAATCGACCTTGGAAAAGGTGGCAAAGTATGTAGAAACAAAGGAAAGCTGCCCAATTTTCCGTAGGAAATTGGTGACTTTAACTTGGAAAAATTCTGCATTGTAATTAGAGCTTGATAAACGTATTGTGGTCATTCTAGGTTGACATACTACGTGCGGTAAATTGGACTTAGCTTGTGGATTGACCGAAGAGGTATGTGGAGCTTTCTATCTCTTGAGCATGATTAGTTGTACCTATGTAGTACGGTGACGTCTGAATTTGGAAATCTTCGCTTGTTATAAGTATTTGATACTTGCTTCGTTTTTAAAGAAAAGTATAAAAATCCCTTGGACTTAAGGGAATGTGTTTTACTATTGTTTAACTCTAATATAACGGCTTTATGGGGAGTTGGTTATATTAGTTTGTGAAAGTTTAATGGAGAAAGGTTTTGATGATTTGAACTTGTGGAAGGAAAATGGTTTTAAGGCGTGAATTGCCTAAGGTTTTACAAGAAATGAAGTCACTTAATTTAGAAGCTTGAGATAGTTTTAAAAGGAAATGTGACTTGCTTTGAAAAGAAATCGTAACTTGATACTATGGTGATTAGTATCTTGGAATTCTTGTATAAAAGGAGTTATTTCTTAAAAGGTTAGAAGTACATGGTACTTGGGTTAAATTCCCGGATTTTCTATTAAAAGACATGTTGGTGCCTTAGGTATACTAAAATGAGAGAGGATATATTAATAATGTTAATAAGAAGTTAGGGTATTTTCTTAACTTGCTTATGTTATGATATGATAAGCCGGTAGTGCTTATGTTATGATATGATAGGCCGGTAGTGCTTATGTTATGATATGATAGGCCGGTAGTGCTTATGTATGTATGATAGCCGGATGAGTTATGTTATATATATATTATTACGGGTAAACCCCGGTTATTCTTGTTATTTCTTTGGACATACTTGTGCGACATGGTGGCGGGTATGCTCCATAGGATGGTTTACTATTTATGCCATGGATTTGCTACCCATGACGCGAGTGCGGCGCTTGTACTCATGCGGATCTGGACCATAGGATCCACGCGGGTGAAATAGTCCCACGCGAGTCTGCGATGGTACTCATGCGGATCCACATGATCCATGCGGGTGAAATAGTCCCACGTGCGGGTAAATAGATCCCGACGAGGCGGATGACCTCATGCGGGTCCACAGGACCTATGCGGTGAAATAGTCTCAGGAGTAGGATTGCTTAATGATACTACGGGCGAGGTACCCTGTTTTGATCATGAGCTTCCTATTTTTATGCAGTATATATACATACATTTGTTACTCTCATTGTTAGTAAGGCACGGTCAAAGGTAAACCGATTTTTCGTCTATAACTCCGGCTTATATTTTGACTTATGATATTATTACGTATTTTCCGTTTGCATATTTGGTACATGTTATGCGACCTCCTTGGGGCTGCGTTCATGTCGCGAGTTGAGGTTCATAGCTTGGCGATCCGCACTCTTAGGATCACGGTTCGGTTCTGGAAGGCTCCATTTCTCGGAGGCCTCGTCTTTTGGTACGATTCCACGAGGTTGTAGACTTTTGTACATTCGGGGTATGGCGGGGCCCTGTCGTCATAGTGTTATTCATTCTTAGAGGCACGTAGTCTTGTCGAACTTGGTTCGTTAAGGATGTAGCTTGTTTGGTTTATGTACTTTTTGGGTTAGCCATTTTGGGCTGAACTATTCTATATCTTATGGTTGTTTATCTTGAGTTTACATTCCGGTTTTCTCGATGTTGTGTCACTAGGGTGCCGGATTAAGGCACCGGTCACGGTCCGGTTGGTCGTGACAAAAGTGGTATCGAGCGATTAATCCTCGGAAAGAGTCTGAGCCGTATCTAGTAAGTCTTGATTATCGGTGTGTTGTGCACATCTATAATCGGAGGTGCAGGATATTTAGGATTAGTTTCCATTTCTTCTCACTCTAAGATCGTGCGATAGAGCCGTGTGGTTAGGTCGTCTCTCCTAACAAAGTTATGGTGTTTGCATTTCTGAGGCGGCGGTGACCCGAGAGAAGATTATGTGGATTGCGTATCGAGTTGGTAATACTTGTAGTATAGTTGGTATTGCGACAATGGCTACAGATTTACGTATGAGGATCACATATGTGTTGCAAGAATGATTTTAGATTACGAGATTTGGTAAGGACTAAATAGGTACCGGAGGTATGAACAGTTAAGGAACTCTCATCGAGGTTTTACGTGCTAGTTTGAGAAAATTAGGAGATGATGAGTTGTCGGAAAAAGTAATGGAACCTTAAGAAGCTTAATTCAGGGGCCCAATGGGAGACGCGGTTTGTCAATTAAGCTCCGTGGTATGCTTAAGAGGATAGTACGGATGAGATCCGTGTGGAGTAAGTAATGGTTGTTGTGAGCAAGGCGACACGACTACGGTATTATGAAGTTAGTATACCCGTTTATGGGGTGGGATCGATTGATAGTAGTCGCCACGTGACGAGTCACGAGGTACAAGCCAGTCTAGTTAATCGTTTACTGATTCATGGACGCATTCCACCGGAACCACGTTGTCAGAGCCGGAAATGACCTTATAATTTTTTACTTAGTAACTCCAAGATTGGAGGCCAACTTTATTATGGAAGTTATGTACGTAAGCTAGAATAAGTTTGGAAATGCGGAAAAATACGACCAGGTGAAGTGAGAAACCAAGTGTGAATGAAATCAAGCCAGAATCCATGAGAACATTTATGGGTAACCACGCGTGAGTGTTGGGTGGTAGCCGAGTGGGCGGATAATAATTGTCGATAACGATATAGTCGTCGGACCACTAGCGAGTGTTATGACGGGCGTTGAGGTCATTATGAGTGCGGGCTAGTTGGCCTCATGTTATGCCAACGTGGACTACGTAAGAGATTGATTCGGTACCAATTTTCCTGGCAGTTCTGCCATCGAGTGGAGAGGAAGGAAGTGGTAGTAACGTGAATTATCCTTCCTTCTTGGCATCATTGTTTTTAATAAGTTTGTGTGACTTGTTCGTTGGGAAAAAATTGACGCCAGTAAGTAATACTTGAATTTGAAGAAATTTATGTTAAGTGCTCTTGGAGGTACTTGGAGTTGGTTTGGTGTGGCGGTCGGGCCACGACGCCTGATAATTTCAAGGAAATGTGCAAGGCAAGAATAAAATAAATGCAGGTATTTGCAGAAAGTGAGGGCATCTTTGGTAGGTTTTGAAAATCCACACGATTTTAAGGCGGTGCGTAATGATTAGATATTTACAGACCACGAGAGGACCGGTGATTAGGGTTGTGACACGAGGAAAGTTTATTGAAGGGAGATAAGTTCTCTCCCATACATAAAAGGATAATCTTACGTATTATGGGGTTATGTGTACCCATTAAGTTAGACGAAAGATGGGATACTTGTAGGTCTTCAGTATCGTCATGCCATAAGTTACGATTTTAGATAACCGTGGAAAAAGTATTATGTTGGGGTAATTAAGAACGACGTCACGAAACGGTCGGGAAGTGTCGTAAGAAAAATGAAGGTAGTACATGTTTGAAATCCATGCGATTATGGATCAAATTAGAAACAATTTAATTTTAATTAGCATTAGGTAGGTTATGACCAGAAGGATAAAAGAGAATACAAATATGGTTATGTAAGTTGCACGAGACACGATTACCCGAACTAGTGTAAGACCATTAGTAGGTAATGGGCGTAGGAACACCTCGAGGAAAGGTAGTAGCATCCTGATTGACGAGAAAGATAGTAAGAGAATACGGAGAGGTAAAGGACCCCGGGACAACTTGAATTAACTTATAAAGGAAAGGCAGTAGACACTCGAACGATAAGAAATCTTGACAAGTCATTGGATTATGTAATACCGTGAATTGAGGTTGAACATCGACTATAAGCTCTACGAGTGAGAGAGGATAATAGGATTACTACTTGACAAGATCGAAGTCTTCCCTAAATTGTGATTGACAGGAAGTCTTAGCCATGCGGCAAGCAAAGGAATCAGATCCAAGTATAGTAACCAAGTTTGGTTGCAACAGAGAAAGGGAAACAGGAACCATAACTGAGATTAGGGATGCTCGAATATTTTGCAAAGTGCAAGAGAGGCTTCCAGTTATTGGAAGAGAAGTTGACCACGACTACAGTTCTAACCCCTCTTGAGAGACTAGAGGGTTAGGGTATTATTGTAACACGTTGGGTGTTGGGCTAGGTTGTGTCTTGCAACACGATAAGGTTAGAGCTTATGTTTCCCTGGTTAGGGAAGCAAGAAAGGAATTACGTTACTCACGATTTAGAGTCGCGATTAATCGTACCTTGAAGATTTGAGGCAATTTCCTTATATAGATTTCATGTGGATATTTGCGTAGACCACAGAAACTCAGTATATCTTCGATGGCGGTGAATTTGCGGCGAGACGGTGGTTGGAGCTACTTAAGGATTGTGATATTGATATCCTATACCACCGGGAAGGCGATGTAGTTGCGGATGTCCTTAGTCGCGATTGATGGGTAGTCCGCCGAAGTGCAGCCGGGAAGAAGGACATGGTCCGAAGTTACACCGATTAGCAAGCCATGGGGTTCGTTTGGTTGATTCCGTTAGTAACGAATTCGGGTTCGAAGGCGCCGAGTCTTCCATCGTCGGCGAGGTGAAGAGCGGCGATATGAGGATCCGATTTTGATGCGATGCGAGACGCAGCCTCTCGGGAAGAAGAGTCTATTTGAGGTAGCCGGATGGGTGCTAAGGTTTAAGGCCGATTAGGTGTTCCCGATGTGGCGAGGACTTCGGCCAGATTCAGGAAGGCACCGGTGCCGTTATTCGATTCATCCGGTCGACTAAGATGTACCATGACCTCAGTGCGTGTATTGGTGGGATGGTTTGAAGAGGACGTGGCGGTTTTGTTGCCCGATGTCCTAATTGTCGTGAGTTAAGGTTGAGCACGAAGCCGGTGGCTATTATAGCTATTGATATTCCGATGTGGAAATGGGAGGTGGTCAACATGGACTTTATTACGTGGTTACCTCGCACGGAGAGACATGATTCCAATTGGGTTATTGTTGTGGTGTGAAATCACCACTTTCTTCCATCAGACGACGTTTTCAGCGAGGACTATGCGGATTATATATTAGAGAGATTGTGAGATCGCACGAGTCCGCGTCGATTATATCGAGATAGAGCCCGGTTCACGGCTAACCGGAGGTCTTCCGAAGGGATTAGGGACAGTGAGTCTCGGTCGGCGTTCATCCTCGACCGACGGACGGGCGCGCACTATCTAGACAACGAGGATATCGCGGGCTTGTGTTATTGATTTGCGGTATTGGAGGATCATTTACCTCTTGTGGAAGTACGATAACAACGGCTACCATTCTAGTATCCGCACGGCGCCTTTTGAGGCCTTATACGGGAGGAAGTGTAGGTCACCGATAGGTTGGTTTGAGGTAGGAGAAGTTCGATTAGTCGGGCGGACTTGGTACAGCAGCGTGGATAAGGTGAAGCTTATCCGGAGGCGGTTATTGTCGGCCAGTCGCAAAAGTCGATGCGCATCATCCGCGTCGACACTTGGAATTTGAGATAGATGATTGGGTTTTTCTAAAGGTATCGCCCGTGAAGGCGTGATGAGATGGAAGAAAGGAAAGCTTAGCCCAAGGTACATCGGGCGTGATCGATGTCCGTAGGTAGGCGGGGTTGCACTATGAGTTAGATCTGCCGTCCGATTTGGGCGGTACATCCGATTTTCATGTGTCCATGTTGCGGAAATGTATTGGAGATCCATCCAGAGTGCACCGTTCATGATGTCCGTAACAGAGGAGCTATCGTGACGGAGAGTCCCATAACGATACTCGATCGACAAAGTTAGGCGACTCGGACGAAGGACGTGGCTTCCGTCAAGGTCTTATGGCGGAACGAGAACAGGGAGGAAATGACGTGGGAAGCGGAGGATGACATGATGAAGAAGTATTCTCACTTATTCCCTACCCCTCCAGGTAACCTACTTTGCTGCTTGTTAGTTTTGGTTAGCAATGCTTGAGTTTTGTTGTGGCTCGGGGAGCATTCTTATTTGCAAAGGAATAGTTAAGAAGATATGTTTATATTGTGTTTTGTGTAAGGCTAGAAGGAACATTCGGGACGAATGTTTCTAAGGGGGGGAGAATGTTATACCTCGTGGTTCAGGCCGTGCGTATGGGGCCACGCGGAAGGAGTTAGGACTCAAATCGTAAAACTTTGGTCGAGGGCCTGTGCATAGCCGGGCGCATGGCATGGCGGAATTCATGGCGCGGCGCGAAATCGGGTCGCGCGCCTAAAGTTCCGGAGTCCGGGAGTTGTGCAGCCATGCCGGATGCGCAGGCTGCGCCGAGGCGGAAATTTGGGAAAAAACTTAGAAAGTCGATTTTGTTTTAAAAGAGGCCACGGGAGGGTGAAGTGTCCCCACCGATTCTGCTACATGCATTATATTGACCAAGACTTGGTCATTTCTTTCAACTTTTCATCTTTACACTCCATCTCTCTCTAAGTTAAAAGGCTCATCCTTCTCTAAATTCCCAGAGGAATTCTAGCCTAAGGAAAAATCTGAAAAGTGTAATAGGAAGGAAAGGTTATTACAAGCTTGTGAAGACTATTGTGGTGGTGTTCTTGGAGAAAAGGCTAGCAAGGTGTTGGAATAAGTTTGGCTAAAACTTAAGGTAACATTTCTTCTCAGAGTTAGTTTTGGGTATTGCATGTTTAATAGGAAGAACGTGTAGTTGGAAAATGCACTTAGAGTAGTTGCATGTAAGAAATGAGGTGTGATTATGAAAGAATTGGTTAGGAGGATTTTATGAGCATGTTGTTGCCTAAATACTACATTAGACTTGTTGGGTTAGTTGTTGTAACTTGTGGGGCTGAATTTTTACACACCAAAGTTTAGGTGTGTAATCCCCGCAGTGTTGGTTGGTTGTTGAGCCTTAAACATGGCATTTGAGCGTTAAAAATCGACCTTGGAAAATGTGGCAAAGTATGTAGAAACAAAGGAACGCGCCAATTTTCCGTAGGAAATTCGTGACTTTAACTTGGAAAGATTCTGCATTGTAATTAGAGCTTGATAAACGTGTTGTGGTCATTTTAGGTTGACATACTACGTGCGGTAAATCGACTTAGCTTGTGGATTGACCAAGAGGTATGTGGAGCTTTCCTATCTCTTGAGCATGATTAGTTGTACATGTAGTACGGTGACGACAAGATTTGGAAATCTTCGCTTGTTATAAGTATTTGATACTTGCTTCGCTTTAAAAGAAAAGTATAAAAATCCTCGACTTAAGGGAATGTGTTTTACTATTGTTTAACTCTAATATAACGGCTTTATGGGAGTTGGTTATATTAGTTTGTGAAAGTTTAATGGAGAAAGGTTTTGATGATTTGAACTTGTGGAAGGAAAATGGTTTTAAGGCATGAATTGCCTAAGGTTTTACAAGAAATGAAAGTCACTTAATTTGAAGCTCGAGATAGTTTTAAAAGGAAATGTGACTTGCTTTGAAAAGAAATCGTAACTTGATACTATGGTGATTAGTATCTTGGAATTCTTGTATAAAAGGAGTTATTTCTTAAAAGGTTAGAAGTACATGGTACTTAGGTTAAATTCTGATTTTCTATTAAAAGACATGTTGGTGCCTTAGGTATACTAAAATGAGAGGATATATTAATAATGTTAATAAGAAGTTAGGGTATTTTCTTAACTTGCTTATGTTATGATATGATAAGCGGTAGTGCTTATGTTATGATATGATAGTAGGTAGTGCTTATGTTATGATATGATAGGCAGTAGTGCTTATGTATGTATGATAGCGGATGAGCTATGTTATATATATATTATTACGTAAACCCGTTATTCTTGTTATTTCCTTTGGACATACTTGTGCGATGGGTGGCCGGGTATGCTCAATAGGATGGTTTACTATTTATGCCATGGATTTGCTACCCATGACGCGAGTGCGGCGCTTGTACTCACGCGGATCTCGACCATAGGATCCATGCGGGTGAAATAGTCCCACGCGAGTACGCTGATGGTACTCATGCGGATCCACATGATCCACGCGGGTGAAATAGTCCCACGCGGGTGAAATATCCCACGACGAGCGGATGACCTCATGCGGGTCCACAGGACCTATGCGGGTGAAATAGTCCCGGAGTAGGATTGCTTAATGATACTACGCGCAGGTACCTGCTTTGATCATGAGCTTCCTATTTTTATGCAGATATATATACATTTGTTACTCTCATTGTTAGTAAGGCACGGTAAGGTAAACCGATTTTCGCCTATAACTCCGGCTTATATTTTGACTTATGATATTATTACGATTTTCGGTTTCGCATATTTGGTACATGTTGTATCGACCTCCCGGGTGCGTTCATGCCGCAGTTGAGGTTCATAGCTTGCGATCCGCTCTTAGATCACGATTCGGTTCTCGGAAGGCTCCATTTCTCCGAGGCCTCGTCTTTTGGTACGATTCCACGAGGTTGTAGACTTTGTACATTCGGGGTATGGCGGGGCCTGTCCGTCATAGTGTTATTCATTCTTAGAGTTCAGTAGTCTTGTCGAACTTGGTTCGTTAAGGATGTGCTGTTTGGTTTATGTACTTTTGGGTTAGCCATTTTGGGCTGGACTATTCTATATCTTATGGTTGTTTATCTTGAGTTTACATTCCTGGTTTTCTCCGATGTTGTGTCACTAGGGTGCCCGTTAAGGCACCGCCACGGTCCGGTTCGGGTCGTGCGACAGTCGAAGCGAACAATCCAAACACTTGAGGACATGTTGCGATCTTGTGTGTTAGATTTTCTAGGAAAGTGGTTGGACCATCTATGTCTAATTGAGTTCGCCACAACAATAGTTTTCACTCTAGCATACAAATGGCCGCTTGAAGCATTATATGGACGAAAATGTAGGTCTCACTGATGGTTCGAGGTGGGTGACGAATCGTTCGGACTCAAGTCATTCGAAACAAACGATAAGGTACGTATGATTCGAGCGGATCAAAATATTTCATATCGTCATAAGTCTTATGCGGATCATCTAAAAGAGATCTTGAATTCCAAGAGGAGAAAGTATTTTTAAAAGTGTCCCCAATGAAGGAGCGATGCGCTTTGGTAAGAAAGGAAATTGAGCCCAAGGTTTATTGGGCTATATGAGATCTTGCGAAGATTGGGAATGTGGCTTACATTAGCACTTCCACAAAGTGGAAGCAAGGCATCCCGTATTTCATGTGTCAATGTTACGAAAATACTTGCACGATCCAAGTCACGCCATCCTTCCCGTGAGATAGTTCTTAATAAAGAGCTTCAATATGAAGAGGCTCCGGTAGAAATACTTGATAGAAAGGTCCAACGCCTTAGAAATAAAGATATTGCTTCCGTGAAAGTCCTATGGAAGAATCACTCCACAGAGGAAGCCACCTGGGAAGCGGAAGAGGCGATGAAAGTCAAATATTCATTCCTATTTGACTAAGGTAATAAAAAAATGCATTACATAAGACTTCATACGTGTGTCATTTGCGTGTCTATACGATGTGTTACAACCTTATTCTCATTCGAGGACTAATGCTTCTTAAGGGAGGGAGAATGTGAAGCCCCAAATTAGTGTTACAATAACAATAAACATTATTGTGTCTATGTGATTATGTTACGACCTTATTCACATTCGAGGACGAATGATGCTTAAGGAGGAGAGAATGTGAAATCCGGAAAAAAAAAATAATAATATATAGTTGTGGTTGGGTTAATAAAAAAAAATATATATAAGAAAACAAAGAATAAATTGCATGGGATAGAGTTAGTGTTAAAGTTGGATAAATAGATAGATGAAATGAAAATAAGAAAAAAAAAAGGAATTGGCATAGCGTGCATACATCCTTTGCTTTTCCCCCTTCCTTTTCATTTCCCCTCCAACTCTTGTCATTTCACCTCCCATATGTTATAGAAAACTCTCCACTTATACATTGTATTTACACACAAACAAAGTACATAACATAAAGGTTAGAAAATCAGAAAAAAACAAGTGAAAAGAAGAGGAAAAAAATACCAAGAGGGCAAGAAGAACAAGAATAAAAATACTAGAGAGTAAGGATAACTTTAGCAACCACACAACAATAATCGTCACACTTACAAGGTGAGTTTTCTCACTCAGAAATTCTTGGTAACATCCTTTATTTTTAGTTCAATACATGTTAGAATAAGAATTGAGTGTTGAAAAGAAATAATGAACTTTTGATTTTTTATACGACTAGTTGCGTCATGAACTTTACGAACTGTTCTCACTGAGTTATAATCGTTATAATTTGATGAAATTCGGAGGAGTGGTACACCTCTCTAATATGATCAGATAGAACTAAAAATGAGGTAAAATGGACATACGGTTTGAAAGTTATCATAGTTCAAAGTTCCTGCCTTAGATTTGGTCGAAATTCGGAAAGGCATAATTACGGACTGTTTTTATTGAGTTTTACTTATTAGAATTGCATGAAAATTTACATGGTTGTAAATCTCTCTGTTACGGACAGATATAGATAAAAAGTTGTTAAAACGGACTTACGAGTTGAGATTTATGGTAGTTTGAAGTTGCTGCCTCGGATTCATCGGAATCCGTATGGCAGGACGTTGAAACGTAAAACTGTACTAATATGTGGGGAATATGAAAATTGTTTCTAAATGAAAGTTCTATATCTCTTTGTTATGGACATTTTGAGACCTTACGGGGGTCTATCCGACTTATGGATTGAGAGTTATCGCTGTTTAAAGTTTCGCCTGATCTATCGAGATCCGTGGAGGCAGCGAATAAAAGTGTACAACTGTACCAAATGGTACAGAATATGAAAGTATCGTTCACATGGAGACGTGTAGCTCTCCGTTCTCGTCATTTTGAGATTTTATGGGGCTTGAACGGGTTTACAGATTAGGAGTTATGACTATTCTAAGATTGGGTGTTGTTTAATAAATATTCTGCAAATAAATTTCATGTAGCTTTTGAGGATAAATTTGTGTTAGTTACCCAAAGTAGTTTTAAATGAAATTTGGTACGATGAAAGATCCCGCCTTACCTTAGTTTCCGCTGAGAAACACCTTAGTTGGAGTTATGGTTAAAAGGTTATAATCGTTACAAGTATGAATGATGTAATGTTAGAAAAGAGAATAGTATTTATTCGATCTTCCTAAAATATGAAAAGTGAATACGTGTTCACATAAATATATAAATATATAATGGATCGGGTTGCACGCCGCAACAAAACGTAAAGTGAATACGCGCTCATAAATACGTAAACATAATGGATCGGTTGCACGCGCAACAAAACGTAAAGTGAATATATGTTCACAAATACGTAAATATAATGGATCGGCCAGACGCCGCAACAAAACGTAAAGTGAATATATGTTCACAAATACGTAAATATAATGGATCGTTGCACGCCGCAACAAAACGTAAAGTGAATACGCTGCTCACAAATACGTAAACATAATGGATCGCCGCACGCCGCAACAAAACGTAAAGTGAATATATGTTCACAAATACGTAAATATAATGGATCGGGTCGCCGCAACAAAACGTAAAGTAAATACACGCTCACAAATACGTAAACATAATGGATCGGGTTGCACGCCGCAACAAAACGTAAAGTGAATACGTGTTCACAAATACGTAAATATAATGGATCGGGTTGCACGCCGCAACAAATATGAAAGATGAATACATGTTCACCTATATATAAATATGAAAATGAATACGCTTCACAAATATATAAATGTAATAAACATGTGGAAATGCAGGAATGTCTTAACGATAATACGAGATAAAATGGTGTTAGTTAAACCGAGAATTTCTATGAGGAGTTGTTGCATATTTAAAAACGCCAGCTCGATATGTTTTTGCAATATGCTTATTACGTTATAATGTGATCAAGGCTTGGAATATCAGGTGTTACTTTGAATTGCGGTAAGGTTCTCACTCAAATTTTATGGTGGAAATGACTTTATTTAACATGTTTCAGAAAACGTGATAGAGAAAGGCTCCACGCCAGCTAGCGATCGTCCAGCCCTCTTGTCATACCAAGTCCATCGCTTTCGCTCGTACTGGTCAGTCCGAATATCGCCACAAGTCTCGAAACGCCATACGAAATGGTCTCCCTTCCAACTTAGGATAATATTTGTCAGTAATGTCTATGTAGAAATAATATTTGCACGAGCATGGGCTCGCGTTATATTTTCAATAAAGTCATAAATAAATTTCTTTATTGTTATTTTTATTAATAGCTCCGTATTTGAATATAAGTTTAAATTTCTAAATAAAGAGAATTAAATGGTGTTCCTGGTGGAAAATAATTGTTCAGGTGTCATCACGCCTTAAGTAAAGACTTAGGAAAAGTCGGGGCGTGACACTTTCTTTCTCAAACCCCACTTTGTATATTACACTAAGTATGTTATTGTATTATAATTTGAGATTAACAACCAAATTTATTTATTTCATCTTCTATAAATGTTGTTACAGTGTTATAATGTGCTCTTTCCTTTATGTTCTTTTTTGTTAGAGAGTGTTTGATATATTTGAATGCTTTTGAAAACTATGGAATTGCATCGAAATAAACAAGAAAACAAATTAATTTTATAGTGTTAGAATGTGGCAAATTTTTTTGATTCATATTAAGACAATGAAGTAGCAAAATTAGAAAAAGCAATTGATCTCAAACATCGGTTATTGAAGCACATCCCGTAATTTACTGATAATAGTGTTGAGGAATCGGTACTAAATTCAGGACTAGTCTGACGCAAACCAGAACCTGAATATCAAATAAAAGAAAAAAAGAAAAAAAAAAGAAAAAACAATTGAACCCAACAATAAAATAAAATAAAATGGAAAGGAGAGATATAGAGAGAGAAATCCCCCAATCTGTGAAAAGAGTGACTAAAAAAATCCACTTGGCAAAATGTGAGAGGAGTGTCATACAAATTATAATAGATGTGTGTCCACGTAATCCCCCAATTTTCCTCTCAACAATGGAAATTAGGGTTTTCTTATTGTTGGTTCTTCTCCTCTTCTCTTCATCAGGTTTGCTTTATTTAATACTGCTTCGATCTTTGGAATTGAGATTCTCTTCGATGTTTGACTACTCGAATTTTGTCATAGTCGAGTCTGGATATGATTTTGATTGCTTAAGTAAACCTGGAATATTAAATATTCTATCCATTTGGAAATACTAGGCATTAGAATTGAAAGTTGACTTGTGATTATTATGGAAATATTTGTTAGTTTTGGTTAGTTGTCATTAACTTCATAATAACAGTTGATGCATCCCTATTAGAATTGTTAACTCTTATGATTTAGTTACTTTATTGTTATAACTCTGTTAGCCGATTTTCCAAATGCCCACGCAAGTGTACGTATCGTTACAAGTAATATAGTCTGGTAAGACCGAACATCGTCCACATAGTCTGGTTTCTAATTACCGAACATCTATTCTAGGTTATCTATTTGGCAAACGATGGTTGATTTGAGTTTTTATCTAACACTACTAGAGTAATTGCAAGAATTAAACTAAATTACTTTGGTTTAATCAGTTATGATGGAAATAGGGCTTTCAATATCCTCGACTATCCACTCTTTTCAATCCTTAATGCAACAAGAATGACTTCTTCTTCTACGTTAAGATAACATGTTAACTAGACTGTCTTATATTCCGGTTAGGATATATAGTCACTCAACCCCAGTGCAGAAATCTTCTATATTTCTATGATATGTTTTACCACATAGGAGGATTAAGAACAATAACCTATAATGCTACACAAGTATCGGAGTACTTTCGTCCGCGATTTTAACCTATGTCTATTCAATTACATCATATCCAAATATCTTCTCTCGGTTCTTGATTCGAAATCATATAGATTATGATAATTAGTGATCAATTAACTATCAAACATTCATACCAATATTGAATAAATCTTAATCAAGTGAAGAGGAAACCAAACTAATGCATTAACTCATGAAAAAGAGTTTCAAGTGATTCAAAGGAAAGCCCTAATTAAGAGTTTAGATCCTAGCCATAGACATGCTAAGAACTAATTCAATATCCAACATAAACTGAAATAAATAAAAGAGAAAAAGGAAAGAACTTGAACAAAGTTGTCTCCAATCTTGTAGTTGTGGCCTCCTTTTTCTCTCAAAACTAGAATGTAGAATTATGTACAAGATGTCTCATTAATGAACAGGGTTTTAGGGTTTTATACTTGAGAAAACTTGCGCTTCGGACCCTTTTAACTCTCTGAAATTCGGCCCAAAAATCAGAAATCTCGCGTCGGCGCCGTGGCCCTGCAGGCTGGCGCCACGGCGCCGAAAATATTGCGACATAATCAGACTCCCCAGTTTAATTAGCGCCGCGGCGCCTGTGACGTTTTCTGCCAGATTTTGCGATTCTGTGTCCTTTTTTCTTCCGGACTTCGTCAGATTTTTTTCTATGCTTCCCGAGACTTCTTAGACTTCATTTTTTGGCCTTTTCTTGTGCAATTACACCTCAATTAAGCTCATTTCATCTTCTTTTTGTCATTTCTCCATTTAGGACCGCTGTGACTCAAAAGAAAGAAAAACGACCCTAACACGATACTAATTTCAAAGAAAATAAGAAAAATACTAACTAAAAATGACTCAAAAAAATGTATATAAAATATGCCTACAAACTCTTAGACGCCTCCTGATATTTTTATGATGTTAATTAGGTTGAATGAGATTTGCTTTAACACGTTAACCTGTTACTTTGTAAAGGTCATTTTGATCAAATTGTATGTTGCCGATTCAAATAAATGGCCTTAACTTGTTTTGGATTGAGGCATAATAGTTGTTGTTCTTTTCGTTGTTATTGTTATACTTTTTGCACCTTCTGATATGTTTATGATGTTAATTAGATCGACGGTGAGAATTTGCTGTTACAGTTTAACCTGTTATTTTGTAAAGGTCATTCTGAGAAAAATGTATGTTGCGGATATATATAGATGGCTTTAACTGGTTTTGGATTCAGGCAAAGTAGTTGTTCTTTATGTTGTTATTTTGTAAAGGTCATTTTGGTTTCTTTTGGAGTTGATCTTTTCTTGTTAGTTGATAGAGGTCAATTCGAGCATGCAACAGAAGTGGTTGAGGGTACTCATGGCAGGGCCCGGTGCGAGAAATAAAAAGAGTCCCTTTTTTATTCACATGAAAAATAAAATTAACTATTTAATCAATATTAAAAAAATTGTTGATCAAAACATCAAATAAATGTATAGTAAAAACACTATATTCGATTCAATGTTTTCAATTTCAGTACAATAAATTATAATGCTACGAAAGAAATACCTTAATGTCATTATATGAAAGATTTATAAGAAAAACTATCATTACATTAGACATAGCAAATTGATCTCCTTGCATTTTTATCTGCAAAGTCATCAAACAATCTTGTTTGGAGAAATCTATCTAATAGCCATCTTTGAGACTTGATGAACTCTTCTTCGTGTCTTTTTTTTTACGTTTTTCATATCCAGACGGATATTTTCGGGTAGGACACATTTGTAATTCTCCTATTGAAACAAAAAGACAAACCAAATTTAATGTAATCATGTAAAATACAAGTCATCAATTACATACATTACCAATAAAAATAATGTAAAATCTAAAGCTAAACACAATTAATTTAATGTAATATTGAGAACCCTAAATTAAATATAATATTGAGATTTGAGAAATCTGAAATTCTAAGCAAAATGGAATACACATTGATGTAATCAATCCATGTTAATGGTGAATTAGAGCAAAATAATTCTCAAAACAATAACTTACCAAAAAAATCTTTACTTGAAAGTTGAGATTTCTACAATAATTAATGGAGAACTTTTTTTTTGGATTGTATTTGTGGTGTTTTAAAGAGGGAGGGAGCCGGAGGGGGGCAGTTGGGCCGAGGACTTGTAACTTGGGCCTAAATTTGTTTAAAGAGGGAGGGTGTTTTATAAAAAAAAAGCCTTTGATGCTCATTGGATTCGAACACGCAACCTCTCACTAGGGAATAATTTTTGGAAAAGTGCCCTCAACCGCTAAGTTACAGATCTCACATTAGATACATTTTTAATACATATCTTAATATTTGAAACATATAAAAGAAAAATAAAAATTATGGGCGGAGGCCCGCAGACCGGGGGCCCTGTGCGGTGGCGCCACCTTGACCGCCCCAGGGACGGCCCTGACTCATGGGCATAATAGTTGTTGCTCTTTTTGTTGTATTTATATAGTTTCTTTTGATGTTGATCTTTTCTTTTTAGTTGCTTAGAGGTCAATCCGACCCGGCAGCAGAAGTGGTTGAGGGTACTTAAGGGCATAATAGTTGATGTTCATTTTGTTGTATTTTGTTAAGTTCATTATGGCTTCTTTTGGTGTTGATATTTTCTTTTTAGTTGCTAGAGGTCAATCTGAATCTTCAGCAGAAGTGGTTGAGGGTACCGAGGAAGGAGGGGATCTTGGAATTGTTGGTGAGGATGTCCAAGATTTTAGCAGTGAGAGTTATACTCCTGCAGCTGGGGTTGAAACAATTTGTGTTTTCCCTAAAAATCCTTCTAAAGGTATGTTTAGATTGGGTGTTCTACTCCGTATCTTTATTATCTTTAACTAATTTTGCTTTTGTAAAAGGTAGATGTTAATGGTTTGCTTAAATCATGTTTTTCGTTGTCAATGCAGTAGTGGCAGCTGGCGAGGAGAGTGAGCTGTTAGTTGGAATGAAAAATGATGGTAATTCTGGATTTCCTTCTCTTTTTGCCATTTAATGTTTGATTTTCAGTAGTATTGTTCTGATAGCATCTCTTTCTTTATCTGCTCTAATGTATTTATTTACTACTTTGGATGCTCAAAACAGGGGAATCAAATCTGAATATCATTTCCATCCAAGCCAGTGTTCACCTTCCTTTTGATCATCGCTATTTGGTTCAAAATCTTTCTGTTCAGGTAATTGCTGGCTTGCATCCTTTCCGATTAATCACACTTGACGCTGCTTGTTCCCTAAGAATTTTGGTGAAATATGTTGACTGAACTGAATAAAATAGCTATGTTCTCTCTAGATTGTTTAGCTTTTATTTGGTTCTCTAAGTTTGCATCTAGTGTTGTTATATTTACCTTCTCAATTTTTTTTGTCTGAAAGACTTTTTCCTGTTGTATCTTTAGTTGTTGAGCTGGGGCTTAGGTATTGTTATAAGTATCTAGTTTTAAATTTTTGGTGATAATTTCTTCAATGTTACCTGAAGATATTCCATGATATGGATCATGTTTGCACTTAAAAGTTTCTGTTGTTTAGTTCAACTTTTACTGCATTTGCTCCTAACAAGCTACATTTCACAAGAGCACTTCAGAAATGCCCTTATTTTCTCTCGTTTCTAATGAGTAGGATACGTTTTCTATATATTTATGTTTTTCTCTCTCGTCAGTTTGTTGGTTAGCTTATATTTGATCAAATATAAGACTTCTTGAATTAATAAGGTCCTTGTTTTATTTTTTAAAGTTACTGGATGTCCGAAATTGATCATGAAAATGGGAAAGAGAAGATCACTCTTTAACAGATGTGAAATTGCTATAGCATTATTTTTTCAAAGAACAAAAAACATTCCATTTTTTACACGGAACTTCTCTGTATTGTATTATGATGCACTTGAACTATTTGGGGCATTCGGAAATCTCCAAAATGATTTCTATTCTGAAGGATATTCCAAAATCAACTAACAAATGAACTAACGTTCCTTGACTTGTAACGAAATTGAGCATACCATAAAATTTGAACATCAACCCCAAAACAATAAGCTGGTGCTTCTGCAAGGTTCCATATTCCTGGGAAGTTTACATTATACTTCTTAATCTGAAGCATTTTTAATTTGTATTAATTGCCAAAAACAGGTTTTAAGACAGACATTCACTAAAAGCTGCAAACAACTTAGATTTGGTAGACAGAGTTACCCGGTATAGACGTAGCATGTACCCTGTGGAATTAGCAAGGCGCACACAAGCTTGTCCTGATAACCACGGCTTATACAAAAAAAAAAAAGGAGCTGCAAGCAGCTTAATTTTTATTAACAGCATAAACTTTGAGCAAGCTCCGTAAAATGAAAGTTCGTTTGAATTTAACTTTGAGCAAACTTCTAGAATAAAAAATCTCAATTTTCTTCTTTCTTCTTTCTTAGTATTTCACAGATAGCATTTGTTAGATTGTAAGATCAGTTTTACTGATGAAGAAAAGATCGTAAGATCTATCTTATGTTGCCTGTTTTCTCAAGGTGGAGTGGGAGAACTTGAGCCCTTCATTAAGCTTGTGTATTTGTCAGTTTTATTAGTATAAATCACTCAATGACTGTTAATTTTATGGTTAGCCAGTTGTGACCTATCCCCAGGGAAAAAGGGGAAGAAACTGAGCCACTCAAGCCTGCCAATTTAGCTGAGTACCTATAAGCTCAGGCTTGGTCCCCTCCTTCACCTCCACCCCCAACCGCCAAAAAAGAACATCATTTACAGGATGCATTGCCTTGTTAGCTGAATTTATCTTCACAAGGTCTATAAAACTGATCTACCTCAGGCTTTGTACTTGTAATCATATGGTTCCATTTGGGAGTTGTGTTTATTTTGAGTGATAATCTTCACAAGGTTTTCAAATATCTGGTCCAAAGATGCAGTTATAGCTTCTGGAATTTAAAAAATTCCGAAGTATTGTGATCAATCAACTACGCCATTCCAAACTAGCTGGGACGGGTACAATTATGATTTATTTGGGTGAACAGGGCAGTCAGTGCTTTTATATGCCAAGTAGCATGAGAACTATTCGATGTTCTTTCACTCTTAAACATCTATTCATGTAAACTCAAAGATTTCCAATTGGTCAGGCGAATGGTTTCTATTTTAGATGTGATGAAGCAGTGATAGAACCTCCAATATGAAGTCGTGTTTCCCACTATTATTAGTTGTGTTACTGTTATTATTGGTGTTGTCGTTATAGTTGTGTATTACTTTGTTCAAACATATGTTCAATATTTCATGCTTTGTACTGTGATTTGGATATGAGAATTGGCTAATTGTATATGTTCATTTATTTTACTAGGCTTTTAACAACGCAACAGTTCCTCCTTCAGCTCAGGCTACCTTTCCATATATATTTGCTGTCAGCAAATTTATGCAGGTTTGTTTACACATCATTGTTACCGTTTTTTTCTCATCAACTAACAGGGAAAAATTATCCTGCTTATTTTGATATAATTTGCTTTCATTTAATTCTCTAAGTCTCTTCTCTGAACTGGTAACTCTGTTCATCATGTTGCAGCCTGGAAGTTTTGATCTTGTTGGCACAATTATTTACGAGATTGACCAGAACGCTTACCAAAACGTGTTCTACAATGGAACTATTGAAGTGACTGAACCTGGTGGTCTTCTCAGTGTTGAGTCTGTTTTCTTGTTTTGTCTTGGAGTTGCCCTCCTTGGCCTTCTTGGGTTCTGGATACGTGGTCAGATACAAAATCTCTCAAAGGTGCTTATACTTACCTATGTTCCTTGTAAGACGGTAAAAAGGTGCTTCAAAATTCGGTTATATCGTAAAATGCCTGTAGGGCATATATGAGGGGCCACAAGCATTTAGTATCTGGGGTTAGTGTTTTTAGATTTTGCACTACTATCCTCTTGACATGTCTATAACAACGGACTCTGAAATCTGTTTCTACAAGTGATTGAGAGCTAATGTGCTGCTGACAATGAGTGCATTTTTTTAGACATACAGAGGCATTATCATATGAAAACTAACCTATCTGCTGAAGAGCTGGAAATCTGAAAAATACCTGCTTTTTTATGCAACTTAGTGCACCTTTCTGAATGGAATATCTTTAAAAGATATTGTCAGCAACAAACATACGAGGGGGTTTTCATTTAAGCATATGCATTTTCGTGGTCTTGTTTCCCTTCTAAACCATTCTCTTTGCTTTTCTGGATGTGTGTAGAAAACTAAGAGAGCACCAAAGGCAAAGGTTGAAGTTGGAACTGCAACAACTGATGCATCTACGGATGAATGGTTGCAGGTTTGTGGTTTATTATATTGTTAGGAGTATATTTCTGGAAATGTTTAGTAAATCTGGATTTCAAATTACCAATGCTTATATTTACGTTTGGACTTGGGTGCAAAGAATTTGGTAACTAACTTTTCCCGTTCTGTTTCTTCAAGGGAACTGCATATGCTCAGTCGCAGTCCAACAAGTTGAAGAAGAAGTGAATGGCTTGAAGCCTTAAGTTTTAGTTGTATGAAGCAGTATGATAAGTCTACATTCCTGAGTTCACTTGGATTTTACGAGATGTCCAAAATGCGGGGGTTTAAATTAGAATTGTTAGGCCTGCTTCACTGTTGTAGCATGAGGTATAACTTATTAGCCTCCAATTTTTACTGCCAAGGAACTAACTGGGTATCGAGGATGCAAAGAAACAATTTTGTCAGATTCAACTCTCATTTTCCCTTTCAACAAATTTACCTGCTTAGAATTGTTAGGCCTGCTTTTGTTTCTTTGAGTTGGATACTTCTGTTCAATTTGATTGTGGGTGAAGGCTAGAACATTTTAATGTGGTAATATCTAACAGAAACAGCAATAGGATGGACCATGGGAATGTGAACACCTAACTTAAATGAGATGAAATGTGGAAGCAAATCACATCAATATACAGATCACCAAGCCCTGCTTCATTATTATAGCATTTAGTTGTTGGAGAAGAAGCAAAAGATTTCATTAGAGATATTTTATTTTCTGGCTTCGCTGGATGTCTAGTATCCACATTTGTTGTTCTAAATAGTAAAGGCAATTAAGCATCACATGCTACAGAAAATACATCAAGCCACCTCACAGAACTAATTGCTAACCGTGAGGTATCATTTTCCTTCCCCTTTTTGCGGTGAGGTGAATAAATTGAAGAAAATTCCTTTTCTTTGATAAACAAGGAGAACAGAACTTGCTAACATGGATATTTTCTATAGTAAATTATAGTTGAAGAAAAACATAGAAAGGAGAAACTAACCGTTCACTCATTTTTTTACCTCTTTGTTTTTTTCTTTCACACATTCACATTGATCTTCGTACATTACAATTAATATTGATGTATGTACAAACCTCCTATCGTGACTTGTCAATTTTGTGCTTTGGCTAGTACAATGCTGCATGTGGGAGATCGTATTCAAGTGAAAGTATGCTCAGTTAGTTGGAGAATCGTTTGTTCGATTCTAAGAAAGCTTAGCCACTTTTTTTTTGTAAATAAATAGTTTTATTTAAACCAAAGTGAGTTACATAGCCAAATAGGCCTGACATCCTGTTTCTCATAAGTCATAGCTAAGCTACCAAGACTCAACTTACACTAGGAACCTATCTACTTCAAGACTACAATCTAGTATCTACTATCAAACTCAAAAGAACCTGGACATAACAAAACTCAAAAACTACTACAAAGCAACTACCAGCAAGTAGGAAACTACTGCAGTTACAACAGGAAGTGCTAAACAACAACATCAGCTCTTTGTGGCCAGCCAGCTTCGCCATTTCTTCTGTCCTCTACCTCTGGTCTGAAGATGCATAGCAATCTCTTTGCAGACTCTGTCCTCTGAATAATGTCCCTTATGAAATCTCAGCTGATTTCATTCCCTCCATACCACAGAAACAAGCATAGCAAAAGAGCAGCAAATAATTGATCCACTGCCAGTTTTCTTCTTTGCCCATTTGATTACCCAGTTGGTTTCCTCTTGCCATGTATCAATAGATCTGTTGAACCCCAACTAGTGAAGGAGTCTATGCCATCGTGTCTTAGTGATGTTACAGCTAAAGAACAGGTGCTGAAAGGTTTCATCTGCTCCATCACAAAACACACAGGTAGAGGGAACATGAAGACCAAACTTTAATAATCTCTCAACAGTGGCCAATCTACCCCATAATGCCAGCCATACTGTAAACCTGTGTCTAGGATGCACACAAGGATGCATCGTAAGACTCTTCCAAGGCACTTTAGGGAGTGAGGGTATCATTGCTACATACATCTTCTTAATAGAGAACTTGGAGTGATGCACTACTGACGCAAGTCTATCCATAAGATTACCCTGCAGTGCTGGTGCTTGCATGACTGTATTCCTGGCTTCAAGTATTTCCTTTACTACCCAAGTAGCATTACTAGGGATAGTGCAGTTTGCCACAGAGCAATCCTTCATATAGTATATGTGAACCCATTTGATCCAGAGAAGACTTTTTTCTCAGTAACAGACCATAGATGTTTGACCACTGCCACCTTATTCCAAAGACATAAATTCATAATATTTCGTCCTCCTACTGCTTTTGGAAGGCACGTCTTAGCCCAAGAGACTTGAGGCTTTTTTTTGAAATTGCTCTCTCTCCAGTCCACAGAAAAGATCTACACAAGCTATCAAGCATCTTCATAATTCTCTTTGGCAATAAGAAATATGTGCCCAATAAGTTTGAATACCAAATATCACAGACTTGCAATCTACCAGCATAAGACAACAACTTTGCTGACCAATAGGTGATTCTGGCAGTGATCTTCTCTACAAAGGGAAGGCATTGAGCAATAGACTGTTTCTTGGAAGACAGTGGTACTCCAAGATATTTAAAGGGGAGTGATCCCTCACAGAATCCCAGAATTCTGAGAATATCCTGCCTTAGATATCCTTCACATGAGACATGTAGGTAGAACTCTTTTCAATATTTGCTTGCAAGCCAGATACTGCTGAAAATCTGAGGAAAGCATCTTGTAGCATTTTGATGGAAGGAATATCAGCCTTACAGAACATCAACAGATCATCTGCAAAACAAATATGCATCACCCTTAGCTTTTTACATCTAGGATGAAACTTGAATTGCTTGTTTAAGGCTATAACATTGAGTTCCCTTTGCAGGTACTCCATGGTTATGACAAACAAATAGAGGGATATCACGAGGCATATCTTTCGCAGCATCCCATATTTCTTGAACAGTAACAGCTTGAATAAGAGACAATTTTTGTTCATCAGAAAGACAATGGCCCTTTTGGATGGTGACTGCATCAGGACAGGGCATTTGATCAGCTGCGGAGCCCATAAGACTAGTGAAAAAGGAAATAAACTCTTTTTCAACTAGAATAGGATCAGTAATCTTGATACCATTGTCATCATATACAGAGGAAATAACATTCTTACTGGCTCTGATTTTGCATTGGGCATGAAAATATTTGGAGTTAGCATCTCCACAAGAAATCCAGTTTGCTCTAGACTTCTGTCTTAGAGCCAGTTCCCCCACAGTACTCCATTTATGAATATCCAACACCAATTGCTTCTCCTCTTCAATGAGAGTTGTGTTTAAAGGCTGAGTTGCTAATTGGCCCTGTGTGATCTCAAGTTGTTGTCTTGCTTGAAGAAGCCTCTGTGCATATGAAGCAATATAAGTATTCAGCCCTTTGAGATTGTCCTTTGGATGCTTAAGCTTCATATGCAGTTGAAACATTCTTGTTCCATAATATGTATTTTCCCAGGTCTTGCTCAATATCCCTCTGAACTCAGTATGCTGCATTATAGTCATAAACAACTTGACGGGTTTTGGGTGCAGGTTCACATGTAGTCTATACTATATACAGATAGGAGTAGGATCTGAGGCCCCAGGATTGAGATAGTCTGCTTCTACCTGCCCATACATTTGAATCCAGTTTATATTTCCCAAGACCCAATCAATCCTGGAATAAACTCTAGTATCCTGTTGTTGCTTGTTGCAAAAGGTGAAGTGCCATCCTTTTTCACTGGTGTAAGCTGGATATAATCTACACAATCTCTGAAATCTTGAGTTTCAGCCATAGTGACAGGGGAACCAATTCTATCCTCAGAGGACAAAATGGTGTTGAAATCACCAGTAAGTAACCAAGCCCCTTGTATAGAAGTAACCAGCTGCCTCAGAGCAGACTATAGACTTGGCCTTTCCTGGGCTTCATTCTTTGCATACACAATATTGAGAGTAGTAGCAAAAGATGTTGCTAAATCAGCTACATGACAGTGGATGAATTTCTCCTTAACCACCAGAATTTGTATTTGAATATGATTTTTCTAGAACAACCGAACTCTGCCATTAGGTTCCATGGGATAGTTACAGCATGTATTCCAGCCCTGTGCTACTTTCCTTAGGATACCCTGAGCTTTATGCTCCTTCATTCTTGTTTCCAGACAACCAAACATTTCTACTCTATGCTTTTGCAGAAAAAGTCTCAACTCCTTCTACTTTTGGGCTTGGTTCCGGCCCCTTATGTTCCATGTTGGATGATAAACAACCCCAGGATCCCCAGCCATTACTGATGCAGCATTAGTGGATATGTCTTGCAACCCAGCCAAACTATTGGCAATAGGGACTTTAGAAGTAGGCACAGCCTGACTAGAAGTTGAAGCATGGGATACTACTTCCTTTAATGCATTTACAACCAAATCACCAGTAGCATTCACCTGTACTTCAGTTGGTAAATCCCTAGAATCATCCAGTGGAGGGTCATCTGTAATTGGGGGGTCAGGATTATCCGTAGCCATCCAACCATGCCTGATTGACCTTCTTCTCATCCTATTCCTACTCCTCCTCCTAGGAGCCTCTTGATAATCATCTTTTTTAACTCGTTCCTCTCCTCCTAGCCAACAGTCATCAGTAATGTGCCAAAATCTCATGCAGTTAACACAATATTTAGGCCTCCAATCATAGTCTACAGCTTGGGATATAACACCAGAAGGAGTGTTGATCTCAATTGATTTAACTAAAGGCTGAGAGACATCTGTTTGAACTAGTACTCGAGCATAAGATATTTTTTCCATGACATGTGTGACTTTATCTGTATACAATGGTCGACCCACAGTACTAGCTATCTTACTAAGGACTTCACTTGACCAATAACCAACATGCAAACCAGGGAAGATTACCCAGAGTAGTATAGTGGTCAATCGATCAGGGTGCCGATTACCCAGTTCTGAACTATGAAGGGTTTATTATGGAAAGCATAAGGTCCTCCCATGAACACCCTATCACAATCCTCCGGATTAGCAAATCTAAATATGAAATATCCTGAATCATGAGCTAAAACCTGAGGTTTTTCAAAATATTGCCAAGTATGTGAGATGAAACTCTCCATAGTCTTCAGGTATGGATTGAAATTGAGGAGAAGGTTAACGAGGGTAGGCAGACCCATCCTCCGGCGTTACCAATTTCACTGGAGTTGCACCCAGTGGCGGATCCAGGCAACATTTTTTGGTGGTGCAAACATACGAAGTAACTTTTTTTTGAGTCAATGGGATAGAGTACAAAACAACGTCGTTTTGTGGCTATTGACAACAAAACGACGTCGTTTTTTATTAAAAAAAAATTGAAAAATCTGTTGGTGCAACTGCACCACCATGATAACAGTGTATCCGCCACTGGTTGCACCAACGATCTTAGCAGACGGTGCACATTACCATGCCTTGCTTAGCTTGCGCCGACAGATTACTTTCCTGGATCAGTCTTTCACCCCACTTTCTTTTTGTTTGTTCAATTAATTATTTTCACCTAGTTAATAGAGACAATGCCAGATTCAAGATATAAATTTCAAGTAACAATAATTGAATTTACAGTTCAATATTTATAAATATTTAATGGAATGCTTAATATATAGTATAAAAGTTGGATACAACCTTTCTATTTCTACGAGGTAGGGTCAACGCTCTACCCTCCTCAGAGTCTCAGACCCACATATAAAATTACAATGAGTATGTTATTGTTATTTGCTTAATATATATATATACATTGGGTAGACAAAAGCTTTTGAGTTTATATGTGAAAGAGATTGTCGAACTTAAACTATGGAATAAATAATTTATTAAAAGCAGTAAACTTAAAGATGATGAGGAATGTTCCCAAAAATGTTCTGTGACATGAACTGGAACATTAACAAAAACGCAGAACTAAAAAAACGAGTTAAGATGCAGCGGAAATAAATCAAGGACACCCAATATTGTTTTTCATAAGTTATATAATTGTATATAACTTATAGTGGTCTCATGACCAAAAATTTATTGTATAAAAATTATACAATCTTACAAATCCCTTGAGAATGAGCGATGTCAAGTAAAACAAGAAAGGGATTAAAAGAAGTTAAATCACAACTTCTAGCTGAAAAATCTATCTAAAATAGAAGTGAAAAACACCCTATTACAATTGCTTGAATTGAAAGAACAAGTATAGATCTAAGAAAGCAATTCGCAATTTTGAACAAGTGTAATCACAAAACACTCGATCCAGCTGTGTTTGAGGCAATATTTGAGACGTCTCAGATCTGAATTTTCTTCTGCAAAAACTGGATCTAAAAGCCTTGGAGTGAACCCTCTATTTATAGTGGAGAGTTCACCCGAGAGCTCATGATTCTCGGTGGAGGTTGAGCAGAATAGGGTTGGCTGGAGCTGTTCTTCAGCCTTAAAATTCTCAACAGATTTGACTTTGTCTTCCTGAGAATGCTCCTTCCGTTATGCACTCTCCTTGGACTTGGTCTTGTTAAGTATTATCATGTTTTCCTTAGCTCCTAACCAAGCCAAACATTCATGTGATAAAATCTTCTCAGCTTCAGAAATCTGCCCGTGAAGATAGGCAAAACTCTTGCCAGAAATGTCCTCCCAGATGTCACGACATTTGGGATGACATTTTCCTGTTTTTACTTAACACCAAAAAGAGACATATTACGAAAAATGTTAGGACACAGAACCTAACACTAACAATCTCCCCCTTTTTGCCTTTCTTCACAAAACTAAATAGTTTAATGATTTTATCACAGGCAAATATCTCAACCTTGACTGAAAGCGATTTATAAAGCACGATATATACACTATGTGCGATAAGTTACTCGAATCAGTATGATGCGATGCGAGTATACATCTAAAAGATTAATGCACTGAAACCATCAATATACACATAAGCGTTATAGAATAAATAGCAATATATAAACGAATTAAAATGTCTCAAATCGAGCCAAATAACTACGATCCAACTAATAAGCATTCAACAAGCGCTACTTAGCGGCTAAACACACAACCTCGAGTTGTTTCCCGGCTCATTTGCCGACCTCCAGATTGTCCTCTGGTTTCATCTCCCACTATCAAGATCCTCTGCGGTTTGAGCATCCGGCTCTGTCGATTGCTCACTGGACGGACCCATCTCCCTTTTTGGGAAGAAAGCAAAAATAGTAACGTTCACTGCTTCCACCGGGGCTTCCGTACAGTCCACTCTGCGATCTGGGCATTGAGCTTTGCAATCTCTTGCACGGCCAGCGATTGTCGAGAACGGCGTGAGATATTCTGGGAGATATGCAGGACATTTACGTAACACTAGCAATTCCAGCTGTATTTGTCCATGGAAGATCAATGACTCTGCTCTTGCTCTTTAGGATCGTCGATTAACGGCGTATACTTGAGTTCTTTCAGGCGAGATCCTGGCAGGGCTTGGAATCCACTGTGAGGTTAGTACGCTTAAAGATCGATGAGGAAAGGGAAGGATGATACGTGTCCTTTTACGCCATATTTACAATGTTGAAAGATTGTTTTTCCTATATCAACACTAAAACCTTTTCCTATTTTGTATAGGAACAATGCTTGTTCAATTGTTACAATTGATTTGTTCAAGAACACAACCAATTGTGTATCATTAACTTGTGCAAAACAGAAATAAGGCGGTGAGTTTGGAGGTTGGACACCTTGAAACCCATTTCTTCACAACTCCACGGTGAGGTATGAAATCAACTCATCCTTGTCATTTATCACTTCCCATTCTGCCCTCTCATCATTCACTCTATTGAACATTGGTTAATTGTAGTCGGTGTGAAGTCATAAAATTTGTTATAGAAACACTTTCCCAAAGTGTTTTGACTTGGGTTTCTCTATTTTACTTGTTAGATTTGCATAAAATAACTTCACTACCTTGTCTACATAAGGACATTTGTTATTTCAGAGTCTAGTAGATTTCTTGAAGTGAAGAAATCCACCCGGGCCGTGGCTCTTACAAGGCGATGTCAACACCTTCTCGGTTCGAATGGCTCGACCGTTGAACCAAGACCGATGTTTTGAGTGATTGGTATTAAAAACTTGGGAGAGAAAGGGTTACCTCGAGGCCAGATTGAGCTACGCTTGTGAGACCTCGGACACCTGGAATCTGAAGTTTTGTGGATAGATGATCCGAAGATGTCATAACATTTTACGTGACATCTTGAGGGTTGATGATGATTTTGTTTCCCGAAGCATGACCAGTTTCTTGAGATAAAACTTCTTGTGGGTGTCGTGCGGAATTTCATCTTCCTTTGGATTACAGCGGTTGTGAAGGAAGGTGAAGCGGGAGATTCAGGTTGGGACTCAACCGAAAGAGTCTTCTCTGAATCGTGAGCTGGAGCTTGAAGAGGAGGAGAGTCGACTTCTTCCTTTTGGTGGAGGATTCACCACTGCCAAAGGCCTTCTCAAAGTTTCGGACCGATCTGCGAGTGGGAAAAGCTGCTTGATTTGTCCTCTTTGGGAGAACGGAAACATCTGGGGTTTCCTCTAAGTTGATAGGATTATTTGTCTCCACTGGATAGGCGATTTCGGAGGTTCTTGAAGTCACTTATCACCAATCGTACCTGATGGTGGACTTGTGCTCGTTAGAGAGTGCAGGGGTGGTGGTGACATTTTCGGTGACATGGGTGAGACATCCATTGGAGAGAAAGGGGAAGAAGAGAATGAGAAGTTAGGGTTTTCGGAGGTTACGGGAATGGGAGAAGTTTGTGAGGGAGATGTGTTGTGCGAGGGATTCATCGTGGGTAATGTGCGAAAATTTCGTTCCCACCTTTTTTTTTTGTTGTTGTTGTTGTTTCTCGGAGGAAGTTTCTTTTGGAAGTGAGAATTAGTATTTAGTGAATGGGTATTTATACACTTGGCAAAAACTATCTACATAAGTGTTTAAATTCTATACAAAGACTAGTTCCTAAGGTTTAGAGGTTGTTTCAAAATAGACATCAAAACCAAGAGAAATTTTTCAAAAAAAAACCAACTCAACATTAATCGACACACGTCTTTTGAAAAATCTGGAAATCTGAGTGTTATCAGAAATGTTAGCACATTTTGTGTAACACGGGAGTCATTTTCTTATAGGAACAGCAGTTTCGGCAACTAAACAAGACACTTTATAGAGTTTTGTCTCTAAATTAGTGGAACAATGTATATTGAGTCCAAATAGATAAGATCTTGTGTCTATCATGATATAAATTATAAGTATGTTGATACTCCTATAGAATAGGAACGGTATCAATTTTGTGGGCTTTATGACATTTTACAATTGCCGAGGAATTTAAGGCTTTGCCTTATTTTTTGATACTCCCTTTTTATGATTTTTATATCATCGCAGAGAACGGTATCATTTTAAAAAGGTGTTCCTTTGAGAAGTCATGACCCGTTAGAAACACAAAACAACTTTAACATTTACCGAAAAGAAGCAGTTCAGTTTTACCTTTGGATGAATGTTACCACAAATGTCGGGGACATTTGGATAACACACCCAGATGTTAATTTTTATATTGAGCAGAGGCAGAGAGTTTTCAAGTTTGAAAACCTCTCATGATCTAAAGTTTTGTAAAAATATCGGCTAGTTGATGAGAAGTGTCAACATAATCGATTCTAACTAGTTGTTTTTCAACAAGTCTCGAAAGAAAGTGATGTCTTATATCTATATGTTTTGTGCGAGTCTTTGAGCGGATTTTTAGATATATTGATGGCACTCATATTATCACAGATACAAAACTAAGATATTTTTGAAACACCATAATCGTCTAACATGTGTCTTAGCCATAATAATTGAGAGCAACAACTCCCATTGCTACATATTCGATTCAGGTTGAGAGTGAGACACAATTTTGTTTACGTATGCAGAAACTAAGTTATTGCGAAGGTAAAACATCCTCCACTAGTACTTTTTCTATCTTCCACATCCCAATCCGAGTCACTATATCTATTAGATTAGGATTAGTGTCTTTGGAATACCAAATTCCCAACTCACGTGTGCGTGACATATCTTATGACACGTTTGTGACGTTTAAGTGGGAAATTTTAGGGCATTCTTGGAATCGTGCACACACACAAACACTAAACATAAGATCTGGGCGACTCGCGGTGAGATACAAAAGACTACCTATCGTAGATGCGTATAAAGTTGGGTCAACATTCTCCCAACATCATCTTTGGATATAGTGCAGGTTGATCCCATCTGAGTCTTCATATGTTTGGCATTCTCGATCCAAACTTTTAACCAGGTTCTTGGCATATTTGCTTTGTGAAATGAAGATACCCTCCTCATTTTGTTTTATCTGCAAGCCTAAGAAAAAGGTTAGTTCCCCTATCATGCTCATTTCGAATGTTGAGGACATAACTTCGACAAAAGTCTTAAGATGAGACATTGAAGTCGAACCAAAAACTATGTCATCTACATAGATTTGAGCAATAACCATATCTGATCCATGGTGTTTTATAAATAAAGTACAATCAGCTACACCACGTTGGAAACCAAATTCAAGAAGGAATTGAGTTAAACGACCATACCATGCACGTGGAGCTTGTTTTAGTCCATACAAGGCCTTTTTTTAACCTGTATACATGTTGTGGATGGTGAGGATCTTCAAATCCTTTGGGTTGTTCAACATATACCTCCTTATCAATATATCCGTTCAAAAAGGCACCTTTCACATCCATTTGGTGAAGAGTTATCTTTAAACAACAAGCTATGGCAAGTAATAATCTAATTGATTCAATTCTAGCTACTGGAGCAAAGGTTTCATCATAGTCGATACCTTTGACTTGAGAGTATCCTTGAGCCACTAGTCTAGCTTTATTTCTAATAACGATTCAGTTAAATCGATTTATTCTTAAAGATCCATTTAGTTCCTATTACATTAGTCTCATCAGGGCGAGGAACTAGATCCCAAACCTCATTTCTGGTGAACTGTTCTAGTTCTTCTTGCATGACTTGTATCCACCAACTGTCTTTTAGTGCTTCATTAATGTTTTTAGGTTCCAAAGTAGAAACATAGCAAGATTGACTTACATTGTGATGTATGGTGGACATACACGCATCTTCACCATGTCTCGGTAATTTTTAGCTCTTTTCTCCTTGTTTTTATTCCTTGAATACTTCTCCTATTACATTTGATTGGGATGGTTTCTTGATTACGGATGAGGATCCTGCCTTGAATCACGAAGTTCACTTAATCCTCGTCGAACTGCGGTGTTCTCATCTTACATTCACGGTGTTCTGCGGATGTTGTGACATTTGGTGTAACATCTGCATTTTTTAATGATGCCCCTCACTGTATTATTACGACAACATACATTCTTGGTGTATTTCTGCATAATCTGCATTATCATAAAAACAATGTTATGATTCTTATGCAGTTTGGTTCGAAGATTGTACACTCAGTAAGCATGACTATTTTGAGAATAGCCTATGAAAATTCCCTTATCACTCTTAGAGTCAAACTTTGCTCGATTATCTCTATCATTTAGAACATAGCATACACACCCAAAACATGAAAGTAACGTAGATTTGGTTTCTTTCCATTCAAGATCTCATAGGGTGTCATTTTTGTTCTGATCTAAGATAGACTACATTAGAGATGTGACTTGCAGTGTTTAGGGCTTACGCCCAAAAATGTTTGTGATTTTAGAACTTAGCATGACTCTAGCCATTTCTTGTAGGGTTCTATTCTTCCTCTCTGCTACACCATTTTGTTGGGGTTTTGGGAGCGAGAAAATTCATGGAAAATACCTTTTTCTCACAAAATGTAGAAAATTGATTATTTTCAAACTCCTTTCCATGATCGGATCTTATCCAGAAAAATAGAGGAATGATATAGATTTCTAATTCTAGAGTACAATATTCTAAACATGTCAAGCGTTTGAGACTTTTCTTTCAAAAAGAATATCCGAGTATCTTGAAAAGTCATCTACAATCACAAAGAAGTACCTCATGCCTCTAGGCTATCTACCTCGATTGGACCCATAAGATCCATATGTAAAAGTTGAAAGCAATGAGGCGTGCACGAGAAATGTCCATCACTCTGAACAAATTTGTGAGGACACGGGTTTGCTTACCTTTGAGACAATCTTCACACACCACTGCGGTTTCACTCATAGGACTTAGTTTAGGAATGCCTTTTACTGCCTCATAAGATATCAATTTTCTAAGGTTGTGGTAATTGACATGTCTAGTTTTTGATGCCACAATGTTGTGTCATCGATCCTAACACTATTACATACCTTATGTTCTCCGACAAGATAACAATTATCACTTGTTCTTGTACTGTCATTATCGTTTGTTAGTTTAAATGATCACTGTACATGCATGTTTATTGAATCTTACCTCTAAGTTGTCATCACACGGTTGGCTTATACTAATTAGGTTAGCCATCGGACCGTCAACGTGAGACATTATTGATCTTTGGAATTCGGGGGCGTTATGATTCATCTTCCTATTATCTTACTCTTTCACCTCTTCCATATGTAACATTTCCTCCATTTAGAGCTTAGTAGTTCTTTAGGCGATCTTTTGTTCTGTCATATGGCGGGAACAACCAGCATCAAAGTACCACGATCGAGAGATATTGGTCCTTAGTGCGGTTATGGCTACATTACAACTTGTTTTCTTGATGGGAACCCAAACCTTTTTGTTACCTTACGATTTTTGTAGATAGAGAGTCTCTTGGAGTCTTTATCGAAGTTCTTGTGACGATGCGGAAGACCTTTTCTTTACGAGTTTTAGTAACTTAAAGCAAAAGGTTTTAAATGTCAGTTATTACAATAATTGCACACATAGTTGCTACCATATACGGTTCATTTCCCATTTTTAACAAACAAGTTGGGCAGAATGTATTGATAGGATTCTTGTAGCCCAAACGATGCAGATGAGGTTGACTAACACTAAGGATTTCATCTAATTTGGAGGTGCTGTGTTAAGCTTTTTGAAGGTTGCTTGGCGGATCGACTTTGCACTTATCTTTCGAATTCAAGATCTTTTTGGTTAGAGTCGATCGGGTAATGGTACTTATCAAATCTGCGTTCTCACGAGTTAGAGTTTTCACCTTTGATTCAAGTTGATTAGATTCAATGATTAAGTCATTGCAAAGGGCTTGCAATTCCTTAATCATATCATCCTTGATCTTCTTGAGTCTCGGGTTTAGAATCATTTTTGAAATAAAGCCACGAAGCAATTGGCATCGAAGAATTAAAAACTCATGCACATCTGCTTTCTTTGTATCTGCGGATATTACGGTGATGTTCGGAAATGTCATGACATTTAGTGTATCACGATCGGCTAAACCTTCATCATCGGCGAGAGAATGTTCAAAAGCGATGGTCGGCGTTGCTTGTGACTATTTACGTATTCTCTTCCCTTCGCCGCGCCATCACTTAGGAAATCCATAGACTTTTGCCAACCTTTCTTAGAGTGTTTGCACACTCGTTGGCATAATGGCCCCGTCGGCGGCGCATGACATTGAATCTTTGTCGAGTTGCAGGATCGAACTGGTTGATCGAATTTATTCTCTAAGTTGATTGCCTTTTTGTGCGGTGGGAAAATTCTTGGTAATTCGTGGATTGAGTCCTTGGTTTTGGTGCTCTTTAGACTTAGATTTATTCTTATCTTCGTTGAATCTTCTTAACATCGTATTGAACCTACGAGTAAGAAGAGCAACGTTAGCACCATCCCAATTTCTTGAGTGTTTCATCCTCTTGTTGACTTAGTCTCTAAGGATTTTGCTTGAAGGGCAACGCTTTGCCTTTGTATAAAGACCTTTGATTTTCCATGTTCATCTCGTATGTTTTGAGAATGCTCATTAAAGTATGTAGGTCCGTTGTGGCAAGGTTGTGTGTGCTTGATCGCACAAATCTTAATGTTGAACTTTTCGGAAGAGATCGAAGGGCTTTTCAACAAGTTGATTGTTGGTCAATGGAGAACAAGAACTTGACATTCATTAGAGATATCAATCAACTTTTCAAAATAGGTTTTAATATCCTCCGATTCTTCCATCCTTAAGCGTTCATACTTACTCGTGGCGTGCGAAGCTTCGTTCGTCGAACAACGAGCTACGCCGCGATGAGTTTGTAAAGTATCCCAGCATCATGGCGATGAAGCAATTTTGGATGAGTTTGAACATATAAAGATCAAATCCGAAAATAGCATTTAGTGCCTTTTCGTTGAAGCTTTGCACTATTAGTTTCTTGAAAGTCCATTCGGCCTCGGGCTTGACCAAAATGTCGCCTTCGCCGTCAGGTGGAAGCATAGGAGCGATGTATCCATTAGTAATAGATCTCCGTGCTCTAACATGATGGATTTGATGTGAGCGTGGCGAATCTTCGATAAGGATAGTTTGATCCATCTAAAATAGGAAGTCTACCAATATTTGGATTAGCGGGATCCATAGTTAAGTAAAGGACCTTAGCACTTATTATGTCAAGTGTCGGCTCACGATACCACTTGAAAGGGATTGTCGAACTTAAACTATGGAATAAATAATTTCAGTGAAGAAGCAGGTAAACTTAAAGGCGATGAGGAATGTTCCCAAAAATGTTACGTGACGTGAATGGAACATTAACAAAAGCGAGAACTAAAAAAGCGAGTTAAGATCACGTGAAATAAATCAAGGACACCTAAGATTGTTTTCATAAGTTATATAATTGTATATAACTTATAGTGGTCTCATGACCAAAAATTTATTGTATAAAAATTATACAATCTTACAAATTTCTTGAGAATGAGCGATGTCAAGTAAAACGAAAGGGATTAAAAGAAGTTAAATCCTAACCTAAGCTGAAAAATCTATCTAAAATAGAAGTGAAAAACACCTATTACAATTGCTTGAATTGAAAGAACAAGTATAGATCTAAGAAAGCAATTCGCAATTTTGAACAAGTGTAATCACAAAACCAGTGCTTTCGATCGGTGTGTTTGAGGCAATATTTGAGACGTCTCAGATCTGAATTTTCTTCTGCAAAAACTGGATCTAAAAGCCTTGGAGTGAACCCTCTATTTATAGTGGAGAGTTCACCCGAGAGGCTCCTTGATTCTCGGTGGAGGTTAGCGAGAATAGGGTTAGGTGGAGTGTTCTTGACCTTAAAATTGTCAACAGATTTGACTTTGTCTTCCTGAGAATGCTCCTTCCGTTATGCACTCTCCTTGGACTTGGTCTTGTTAAGTATTATCGTGTTTTCCTTAGCTCCTAACCAAGCCAAACATTCATGTGATAAAATCTTCTCAGCTTCAGAAATCTGCCCGTGAAGATAGGCAAAACTCTTGCCAGAAATATCCTCCCAGATGTCACGACATTTGGGATGACATTTTCTTGTTTTTACTTAACACCAAAAAGAGACATGTTACGGAAAATGTTAGGACACAGAACCTAACACTAACAATATGAATTCATATACTACATTGTTGATCTGCCATTGAACATAGAGTAGGAAAGAGCCAATTGGACAACAGCGAACATCAACCTATTTTTTTCAGTTGGTTTCCCATCCGTGTTCGGTACACACTTAGGAACCTTGACTAATTCGGATTCCCTGTATAAGACCTAGTAAAGGAGGAAGCACTCCATATACAAATTTCTTTTCATATGAAAGTATTTATGAAGGACCTCTAGCTCAAGTTAGAGGTCTCATTCATCCCACTACAATCCTTGGTGGTGCGATCAAACTATTGTCATTCAAATTCGTGTAATATGGCTTGAAGTAAAGACATATTGGCCATTAGGCTGTGCACCATTGGTATCGACTTGTTTAATTATTTAAGATAATGAAAGTCATATAATTAGACAGTTTAAAAACAAATTTTATTAGTGGTAAAGAAATCACATAAAGAAGACAAAAATGAGCTGAGAAGTCAAATTTATGAATAAACTTTTTCTACGGTAGTTGTGTCAGAAATAGACGGCAGAGGTGGGATTTAATTTGTAGGGTCATGGTGAATAAACAAAGGACCGCCATGTCTTCTTCTTAATAAAAGTATTCCTTTTAAGAGAAAACAAGATAAATATTTTTTTTGCAGTTCTTAACCAATTTATTAGTCTTAACAGTTT
The DNA here is from genome assembly GCA_029844215.1 of Przewalskia tangutica. Taxonomy (NCBI): domain Eukaryota; kingdom Viridiplantae; phylum Streptophyta; class Magnoliopsida; order Solanales; family Solanaceae; genus Przewalskia; species Przewalskia tangutica. The sequence continues at coordinate 1,825,742 of CM056731.1, read as the reverse complement.
CTTCTTATGAACTTCTCAAATGTCAGACTTTTGTTTTCCATAAAAGGGTGAAACAGTAAGTATTTTTACAAGCGTGGGGGTTATCATATTAAATTAACGAAGTAAGAGCTAACGGTATAATTGTATTAATCACATGTGGTGTCTTTCTCATTAATACAATTATATATAGTGTGTACAATGTGGAATTCTAATACAATTCTATTTCTATCATAATTATACAACACTAATTATTACAAAATATATGGTGAATATTCAAATAATATTCACTAATACACCCTCTCGGTCGGAGCGGGAGGAGGCCGGACGCTTAGACTGGATCTGAAGTCGAGCAATAGTTGTCTAGGAAGTCCTTTGGTGAAGATACCTGCATATTGACACGAAGATGGCACATGCAATACCTTAACATGACATATAACTACCTTCTCACGAACAAAATATATATCCATCTCAATGTGCTTGATTCACTGATGTTGAACCGGATTATGAGATAGGTATATTGCAGATATGTTATCACGATGAGCGCGCTACGCGAGAGAACGAAGCTCGAAGGAGGTTTGGAACCGGCGGATCTCGTGACCACATTTGCAACGCCTCTATATTTTGCTTCTGCACTCGAACGGGATATGGTGGCTTGCCTCTTGGCAGATCATGAAATGAGATTATCCCTGAGAACACACAGTAGCCGGAAGTGGAGCGTAGCGTGTCCGGGCAGCCTGCCCAATCTGCATGCGTATATGATAACATCCTGTTTGGTACAGATGGGTAGAGATGCAATCCATAGTCAAGTGTGCCCTTAACGTATCGAATGATACATTTAAGAGCAGTAAAATAAGATTATCCGGGGCATGCATAAACAAGCACACATGTTGTACATCATAAGCAATATTAGGCCTGATGAAAGTAAGATACTGAAGTGCACCTAGGCTCCTATATAAAGTGGGGTTAACACTGAGTTTCAATTTAGTGTCAACCAGAGTAGGCATAATCTTGCAGTTCACCATTTTAGCCCGGTACACAATCTCTTTGCATACTTACGCTGACACAGGAACATAATATCTGCAGATCTAGTTACTCATATCCCCAAGAAATAATTCAACTTCCCCAAGTCAGTCACAAATTCGGACTTAAGCAAAGCAATAATCTCATTTTTCAACACATCCAAGGAGACAATAAGAACAATATCATCCACATATAACAATTAAACTATGTTACTACCTCAATGAAAAATAAAGAGAGAATTACCACACTTGCTGCAAACAAACCCGGTCTGCATAATGAAATGTGCAAAGCGGTCATACCAAGCTCTGGGGCCTGTTTCAAACCATATAGTGACCGTTTGGCGCCGGAAACGGGAGGAGAAGGGCTGCCGATTTAGGTTAGGAGGAAAGTGTTGGCTTCTGATACCATGTAGAATTGTATTAATCTCCTTTGGGTGTCTTTCTCATTAATATAAAATATATATAGTGTGTACAATGTGGAATCCTAATACAATAAGGATCATATTTCTACCATAATTATACAATACTAATAATTACAAGGTGAATATTAAAATAATATTCACTAATACTAACAATATAATATATCCATATTATTACACTTCTGTAAATGGAATTTGATATCAATTGTGGGTAAACGTACGAATGGAGAAGTCTTTTATATATGTACTTCCTGAAGCCGCTAAACCAACACAAGTAGATTCTTAGCAGTTAACATGGTGTAATATTTGTTCATTTTGGCCAAATCCGCATTGTTTTTCCAAAAATGCCTCATCATTAAGAGGTCGGACTAATTTGGCAGCCCAACCTTACGGCCCTTCGGCTAAGGTTGGGAAAGATCGGAATTTGGAACGGACCAAGAAGGAGGAAGGGCAAGTGGATGTGAGGACGAGGGCAATAACTAAAGCCAATAATGATGGACAAAACTTGCCCATACCCTTGAGCAGAATAACAACCCTTCCCATTAAAAAGAAGGATACTTATGGCGGCATCAGCTCTATTATTACTAATGAAGATAGCATGAAGGGGACTATTCCCCTGCCGTTATCGAAATGATCATTGCTTCTTGGAATATAAGGGACCTGCACCGCTCCTCCAAGCAAAAGAAGATTTGCTCTGTGGTGCGTGAGAACAACATTGACATCTTTGGTATCCTGGAATCTAAACTCAACAATCCGACTCTTGAACGTTTCTGGAATTCTAATTTCGCAACTGGGAGGTGTTGGATAACTTTGCCCATCACCCGGCAGAGAGGATATTTATTTTATTCAACCCGGCCAAAGTCATCTTGCAAGTGCTTGACATCAACCCGCAAGCCATTCATTGCGATGTCACTTGTGCTATCTCCTCCAAAAGGCTTCAAGTCACTTTTGTTTACGGTCTTCACACGATTATTGATAGACGGGGCTTATGGGAGAAATTAAGAGAGTACGGGACCTCCATGACTATGCCATGGCTTGTTCTTGGGAATTTCAACACGGTTATGAAGGAGGATGAGCGTTTCAACATGGCACCCATCACCAGCTACGACATGAAAGATATTGTTGATTGTTGCCGAGATCTAAGCCTCACGGATTTATCTTCGACGGGATGCGAGTTCACTTTCAGCCGTGGCAATACTTTGAGCAAGCTTGACAGGGCCCTCATTAACGCCCATTGGTTACATGCGGGCTGGTATGGCAATGCACATTTCCGTCGGTCCGGGCCTTTTTCGGACCATACGTCGTGCATTGTCTCTATTTTGGATCGTCCTAGGATGCACAATAGACCTTTCAAGTTCTTCAATATGTGGGCTACTCATGAACACTTTGGTAGAATTGTGACGAACGTTTGGGAGCATATTATCGATGGCAATGCTCAATTCCGGTTTTTCCGGAAGTTACTTTACCTCAAAGGACCGCCAGGCGGCTTAACGAGAAAGACTTCTCCCGTATCTCGGCGGGTCAAAAAGGCAAAGGAGGAACGGATATTGCTCAACGGGATGCCTTATGTAACGCGTCTTGACCACTTACACACGAGGGTTTAGAGCTAAGGCCTGAAGTCCGTGGTCATATTGATGCGGAAATGAGTTTCCTTAGGCGGTTGCCAAGTGTGAGCATCTCAAGCCGGTGATAGGTGCACAAGTTCTTCCATGGTATGATCAAGCGTAACTTCAAAGGAACTTTATTGCGGTCACTACCGAGTGATGGCTCTCTTACGAACTCCAGTGACGAGTTGCGCGAAATTCATTAATTACTATAAACGGTTGCTTGGAACTAGGGACGCTTGTGAGCCTATTGATGTTGGTGTCATATCTTCGGGCAATTGCCTCTCGGTTGAGCAGGGGGATGACCTCGTTAGGAATGTCACAAATGCTGAAATTAAAGGGGCATTATTCGGTATTGGGGATGACAAAGCCCCTGGTCCAGATGGCTACTCTTCGGGTTTCTTCAAGAAAGCTTGGAATATCGTTGGCAGGGAATTCTGTGAAGCGGTTAAAGAGTTCTTCACTTTTGGTAAGCTCCTCAGGCAGATTAACCACACCACCATTGCTCTTATTCCTAAATCCTCCCACTGCTCAACGGTGGGAGACTACAGGCCTATTTCTTGCTGCAACATTATGTATAAGGTCATCACTAAGATCATTGCTTCTCGATTGGTGACAGTTCTGGATGTCCTCATTGATCCAGCTCAGGCGGCTTTGTCCAGAATAGAAGTATGTCTGACAACATACACCTTGCACAAGAGCTTTTGAGGGGTTACAACCGTAAGAGGGTCTCTAGTAGATGCATGCTCAAAGTTGATCTTTGTAAGGCTTTCGATTCAGTTAATTGGAAATTTCTCACGACTATTTTGATTGTTTTGAATTTCCCTAAGAGACTCGTTGCTTGGATTATGGAATGCGTCTCCACGACCTCGTATTCGATTTCTATCAATGAGAGCTTACACGACCATTTTAAGGGCCGAAAGGGACTCAGGCAGGGGGACCCCCTCTCCCCTACCCTATTTGTTATTTGCTTAGAATATCTCTCGAGGATGATCAACAAGAACACTCAGACTTCGGTTTTCCACTACCACCCCAAGTGCAATAGCTTAAAGATCACTCACCTTGCTTTCGCCGATGATTTGCTTCTTATGTCGAAAGGGGACACTACTTCTGTCTGGATCCTCATGGATGACCTTCGTGATTTCTAGAATTGCTCTGGGCTCAGTTCCAATGCACTCAAATCCAGCTTGTACACGGCTGGTATCACGGATCACGACCTTGCTAATATTAAGCACATTACTAGCTTCGACACTGGCGCTATGCCTTTCCGCTATCTCGGCATTCCCCTTGTCGCGGAGAGGATGAGGCTGGTTCACTATGACCCTTTTGTGAACAAAATTGCAGGGTACACTGACTCATGGATGAGCGCTACTTTATCATATGCGGGCAGGCTTGAACTCATCAAGTCATCCTCGAGTGTGGAATGTTTAGTTATCTATTTTGCGGTGCACATTGCGATGCAGTAAGAAAGTTTACGGTCTATGTAGGACATTCCTGTGGCGTTCTAGCCTCCCTTTTGTAGCATGGAAGGAGTGTACCAGGCCAAAATCCGAGGGTGGCTGTCACGATCCGACCCCGGGGCCGCGAATGGTGCCCTACCGGGGCACCCCGTTCAGGTATACATCAGAGAATAGCAGCGGAATATACACAAACATGTTTAGACAATAAACATCACAGGCTAGCCGACAAGGCCGCCTTCCGTAAAATATACTTAACCAAAAGTAAACCAGTACAACTTTGTTCTTACAGCCCAAACCACAAACGTGACTACAGACCTCTAGGAATAACAAAAGTGGCGGGACAGGGCCCCGCCATACCCCTGAATGTACATAATATCTGTTATACCCCGTAGTTCTGACCCTACGTATGAGAGCGTACGAAAGCATGTAAGACTTAAAATTTCCAAAGGATAGGTTGGCGGATTGTTCCGGACGGGTTTTAGTAGACTTTGAGGCGGGTTATGACCCAGTACATTGAGAATTCCTAAGTGTTTCAAAGGCCCAGGGCGTAGTTCGTTGAGTCTAGATTCCAACGCAACCAACCGTTAAATCGATAGGGCGTCGGAGTAGAAAGTTATATGAATTACAAGTTCGGTCTGTGATCGGACAAAAATGTGTTTGGACAGGCAGCCAGCGGCGCGCGCGGATGCGCGGCGCCCGAATATCTTGAGGGTCGCTGAAGTTTCAGCGCGCTGGCCGAAGCGGCGCGGCGCGGAAGATCTGGTCGCGGGAGTTGCGGCGCCATGTGGAACATGGCCGGGATGCAGGCGGAAAAACTTAGGAAAAGTCAGATTTTTCTTTTAAAAGACCTTGGGAGGGTGACAAGTGTCCCCCCCCATCTGATTTTGCATGCACTATATTGAAGACTTGGTCATACTTCATCTCTCTCTTAGACAAAAGCTCTCCCTTCTCTCTTAAAAGTTCAAGCTCCTCCTTCTCTCTAAAATCCCAAGAGAAATTCTAGCCTTAGGAAAAATCTGAAAAGTTAAGAACAAGAAGGAAGCTTGTGGCTAGCTTGTTGGTGGTGTTCTTGGCAAGGAAGATAGCAAAAATATTTGGAATAAGTTTGACTAAAACTTTAAGGTAACATTTCTTCCTTTAGAATTAGTTTCTAGTGTTGCATGTTAAGAAGAAAGAACTTGTGGTAGTGAATAATGCTCTTAGAGTCATTGCATGTAAGAAATATGGTTTGGATGTGAAAGAATTGGTTAAGAAAATTATGTGACCATGTTGTAGCCTAAAACTACCTTAGACTTGTTAAGTTAATTGTTTTACCTTTTGGGGCAGAATTTTACACACAAGTTTAGGTGTGTAATCCCATGAGGTTGTTTGGATTGTTGGGCCTAGAAGTGGCGTTTGGATGTTGAATTCGGACCTTAAAAGGTGGCAAAGTATGTAGAAACAAAGGAAATCTTGATTTTCCATAGAATTTAGGGGCTTTGAACTTAGATTATTCCTACATTGAAATTAGAGGTTAATAAGCGTATTATGGTTATTATAGGTTGGCATATTACTTGCGGTAGTTTGAGCTTAGCAAGAGGATTGACCAAGAGGTATGTGGAAACTTTCTTATCCTGAGCATGAGTAGTTATAACTATATAGTACGGTGAGCGTCGTGTTTTGAATGAAGTAAATCCTTTTGTTATACTTGACTTGTTTTAAGAAAATGTCTAAGTTGGTTGGGTTAAGAAGTTAACCGCTTTTCTTAAGGAATGGTTTATCCTAAATAAGATGACAAGGATTTTCTTGACTAATGAAGTATAGAGTACTTTTGGTGTGAAAGTATTGAATATTGAATTATTCTAAAAGATAAGAGACTTAAATTTTTGGAGGTAAGAAACTTGTTTTCTAAAGGATAAGAGGCTTGAAGTATTTTGAAAATTGTATGAATTTGTTTGAAGTATAAGCCTCTTGGCTAGTAAAAGAAACGAAATGGTTCATAAGGAGTTATAACGGCTTTATGGGAAGTTAGTTATAACGGCCTTATGAATGGATAAGGATGTCGTAAATTTCTAAAGCATAAAGTTAGTATAACGGCTTTATGGGAAGTTGGTTATAATAACTTTATGGAAGGTTATGAAAGTTGTCTATTTTGATTAATGAGCATAAGTTGTCTAGATTGTGGGAAAATTGAAGTTACTTGGTTTCAAGCTATGAAATGACTTTTCTAAAGGTGTAGTAACTTACTTTGAAAAATAGACACGCCTCGATACTACGAGTGTTAGTATCTTGGATTTTACATAAAAGGAGGCTTTCGAAAAGAATGTACGTACATGGTACTTTGGCTTGTTTAATTGAGAATTATTCTATGTGTGCCTTGAAAAGTACTTTGGCTTGCTTAAATAAGAATTCTCTTGGTTTATGTGAAAAGAAGGCATGGTAATTGTCTTGGTTTATATAAAGGCATGGTATTGCAATTCGAATTAAAAGCGTGTAATTATGAGTCTATTTGGGCGTCTGCGTCGGTGATGGAGGATTCCACGGGTATCACGGCCATGATGAGGTTCGTTCCTGTTGTGATATTATTCCATGGATTAGCTCTCCATGAGGTCTCGATGCGAGGTGGATCTAGTAGTTAGCCTCGTACTGCTCGGTCGAGGCGTGATGCGGTGGATCGTAGTTGGCTTTCGTACTTGCCGGTCGGGGTTAGAGGCGAAGTGGTGTGATCTGAGGTGGATCGGTGGTTAGCTGCGTACTTGCCCGATCGCGATGTGGCGCGGTGGATCTGGTAGAGGCTATCGCACTTGCCGTCGGCCGTGATTTGATTATAGTATTGTTGAGTGCAGGTGGATCGGTAGGCGGCTTTCGTACTTGCCACGTCGATTGAGGATGCGAGGTGGATCGGTAGCTATGCGCCGTCTTTGCCTCGCAGTTCTTATAATCTGGTGGGATCTAGTATTAATATGTACTCATTAGTGTTTTTATATCATATACTGCCGGAAGTTATGAATGAATTACATGTCACGATTGATATTATGTGCATGATACCTATGGTTATATTTGAGTGATGACTTAGAGGCGTGAGTCACGACTTGACATAGGCTGCGTATATGTTGTGTCTTGTAGTTTGGCTATCATACATGTCTCTGCTTTATATATATGCTATTATGAATTCATTCTGATATTTTGATTTCACATACTTGGTACTGTTATGTCTTGACCTCGCCGAAGTGCGTTCATCTGCGAGTCGAGATCGTAACTTCTGGTCCGCTCTTAGGATCACCGTTCTTTTCTTGGGAAGCTCCGTCTCTCCGGAGGCTTGTCTTTTGGTATGATTCCACGAGGTTATAGACTTTTGTACATTCGGGGTATGGCGGGGCCACTGTCATACGATTATTATTCTAAGTGCAGTAGTCACGTTGGTGTTTTGGGCTATAAGAACCGGTTGTATTACTATACTTTTGTTTAAGTATGTTTTATAGAAAGCGACACTTATCGGTGGCGGTATTGATACCACTTTTTCTAAGTAATGTGTTATGTATGTTCATTTGCTATTCTCGACATATACACGAGTACCGGTAAGTACGATCATAGCCGAGTGAGTCGTGACAAAAGTGGTATCGAGCGATTAGTCCTCGGAAAGTGTCTGAGGCCGTGTCTAGTAAGTCTTTATTATCGGTGTGTTGTGCACCACATCTATAATCGAGGAGTGCGGGACATTTAGGGTTGATTTCCATTCTTCTCTCTTTGAGATCGTGCGATGAAATTGTCATAGTAGGTTGAGTCCTCTCGACCTATTCTTATGTACCGATTATGCCTCGCGGAAGCGACGAGCCCGAAGGGCAAGGCATCAGCGAGGCGCTAGTGGTACGCAGAGAGTTACGAGGACTCGAGCCTGAACTATGCACGAGGCGATGGCGGTCGGCGAAGTTCATTCTGGCAGCGGTATTAGAAAGGCCAAAGGCGGCGGTAGCTCGAGGTTTGATGCGAGCCCCGATTCGCGGCGGCGAGTATAGGATTACGGAGAAGCGGTCGGGTTGTTGACTAGCATCGTGGCGATGCGGCCACCGCGCCGGTGGCTAACCCAGTAAGCGGTTTAAGGATTGGGACTTTACGAGTTGTAATCCACGAGTTCTATGGTTGAGTGCGAGGAGGATCCTCGGGAGTTTATTCGGCAGTGCGGCGGACTACGCAGTGCTTAGGGCCTCGGAGGCGAGTCCGTTGTGTTAGCTTCTTACAGGTTCTGCGATATTGCGTTGAACCGGTTTGAGTCATGGGAATTGTCTAGAGGAGGTGCTCTTCCCGGGTTGGGAGGAGTTCGCGAGAGGCCTTCTGGATCACTTCTTGCCTCACGAGTTGAGAGAGCCGCGTGGATAGATTCTTGACCTTGAGGCGAGAATGGGAGGACCGTCGAGTGCGACACGAGTTTGACTCTTTAGCGGTATCGCACGCCTGTATTGCCAGCATGGCGAGCGAGTTCATCGCTATGTGATGGGGCTAGGCCGTCATATGATTCTGCGTGCTTGGAGTAGCTCTTGACCGAGTATGGATATCGCCGGAGATGCGAGCATATCGCGAGGATAGAAGGGCGAGAAAAGAGGCGGCTGGCTCGAGCGGCCAAGAGGCGAGGCAGCGAGATCTCGAGGCGATTTTGAGCGGACCGCCTCGGCGAGCTAGTTATGCTCTTGGCCCGATGCAGTACTCGCACGATCTTGGGGCGTTGGGAGTCGGGAGGCGGGGCGGGGCTCGAGGTTGAGTTTCGGAGAGTAAGGGTATTAGTGCGAGAAGCCACCTGCACCGGTGTGGCGTGTGGTAACACCCGTTATGGGAGTGTCGTGCTAGTTTGGGTAATTGCTATGCATGCGGCCAGCGGGGCCATTATGCGAGCTGTCAGGCCGAGATAGCACGGATGTAGAGATTCGACGCCGAGGATCGATGGTGGTTCATCGCTTCTTTTGTTATGCGCCGTGCGGCGAGGATCGTGACTAGAGCAGCGAGGAATGTGAAGCAATAATTACGGTATATCTTTGACCGCTTTAGAGATTAGTATGCATGATAAGGCATTGTATGATTTAGTGTTATGAGCGGAGGATATTGAGGCGTATGCGTGTGATAGAATGAGTGGTAAATTCGAGCAGGAAATTACATTGGCGTGAATGAGTAAGTAGTAATGGTTCATATGTTGGGTTCGTTTTACGTTTGACTTACGGTGAATGGGTATGCGTGTGCGATATCTTAGGGTCATGGGTGGCGTAATGAAGTTCCATTAGTATATAGTGCGAGGATGTGCAGGAATAGTAGTTGGCTCGAAAGAACATTCGAGGGCGAATGTTTCTAAGGGGAGAATGTTATACCCGTAGTTCTGACCTACGTGTGAGAGCGTCTGGCATGTAAGACTTAAAATTTCCAAAGGATAGGTTGGCGGATTGTTCTGACGGGTTTTAGTAGACTTTGAGGCGGGTTATGACCGGTACATTGAAATTCTAAGTGTTTCAAAGGCCCGGGCGTAGTTCGTTAGTCTAGATTCCAAGCGCAACCAGCTGTTCGTCGATAGGGCGTCGGAGTAGAAAGTTATGAAATTACAAGTTCGGTCTTGTGATCGGACAAAAATGTGTTTGGACGAGCGCGAGGCGCGGCGCGGATGCGAGGGCAGCGGCGCCGATATCTTGAGTGTCGCTGAGTTTCAGCGCCTTGCGCTGGAAGCGAGCGCGGAAGATCTGGTCGCGGGAGTTGCGCGCCCCAGCAGGGCGACCAGAACGCAGCGCCAGGCGGGATTACGCGGAAAAACTTAGGAAAAGTCAGATTTTCTTTTAAAAGACCTTGGGAGGGTGACAAGTGTCCCCATCTGATTTTGCATGCACTATATTGACCAAGTCTTGAGACTTGGTCATATAAATCTCTCTCTTAGACAAAAGCTCTCCATTCTCTCTTAAAAGTTCAAGCTCCTCCTTCTCTAAAATCCCAAGAGAAATTCTAGCCTTAGGAAAAATCTGAAAAGTTAAGAACAAGAAGGAAGCTTGTGGCTAGCTTGTTGGTGGTGTTCTTGGCAGGAAGATAGCAAAATATTTGGAATAAGTTTGACTAAAACTTTAAGGTAACATTTCTTCCTTTAGAATTAGTTTCTAGTGTTGCATGTTAAGAAGAAAGAACTTGTGGTAGTGAATAATGCTCTTAGGGTCATTGCATGTAAGAAATATGGTTTGGATGTGAAAGAATTGGTTAAGAAAATTATGTGAGCATGTTGTAGCCTAAAAACTACCTTAGACTTGTTAAGTTAATTGTTTTACCTTTTGGGGCGAATTTTACACACAGTTTAGGTGTGTAATCCCTTGAGGTTGTTTGGATTGTTGGGCCTAAGAAGTGGCGTTTGGATGTTGAATTCGGACCTTAAAAGGTGGCAAAGTATGTAGAAACAAAGGAAATCTTTGCGATTTTCCATAGAATTTAGGGCTTTGAACTTAGATTATTCCTACATTGAAATTAGAGGTTAATAAGCGTATTATGGTTATTATAGGTTGGCATATTACTTGCGGTAGTTTGAGCTTAGCAAGAGGATTGACCAAGAGGTATGTGGAAACTTTCTTATCCTTGAGCATGAGTAGTTATAACTATATAGTGCGGTGAGCGTGCGTGTTTTGAATGAAGTAAATCCTTTTGTTATACTTGACTTGTTTTAAGAAAATGTCTAAGTTGGTTGGGTTAAGAAGTTAACCGCTTTTCTTAAGGAATGGTTTATCCTAAATAAGATAGACAAGGATTTTCTTGACCTAATGAAGTATAGAGTACTGTTGGTGTGAAAGTATTGAATATTGAATTATTCTAAAAGATAAGAGACTTAAATTTTTGGAGGTAAGAAACTTGTTTTCTAAAGGATAAGAGGCTTGAAGTATTTTGAAAATTGTATGAATTTGTTTGAAGTATAAGCCTCTTGGCTAGTAAAGAAACGAAATGGTTCAAGGAGTTATAACGGCTTTATGGGAAGTTAGTTATAACGGCCTTATGAATGAATAAGGATGTCGTAAATTTCTAAAGCATAAAGTTAGTATAACGGCTTTATGGGAAGTTAGTTATAATAACTTTATGGAAGGTTATGAAAGTTGTCTACTTTGATTAATGAGCATAAGTTGTCTAGATTGTGGGAAAATTGAAGTTACTTGGTTTGAGCTATGAAATGACTTTTCTAAAGGTGTAGTAACTTACTTTGAAAAATAGACACGCCTCGATACTACGAGTGTTAGTATTTTGGATTTTACATAAAAGGAGGCTTTCGAAAAGAATGTACGTACATGGTACTTTGGCTTGTTTAATTGAGAATTATTCTATGTGTGCCTTGAAAAGTACTTTGGCTTGCTTAAATAAGAATTCTCTTGGTTTATGTGAAAAGAAGGCATGGTAATTGTCTTGGTTTATATAAAGGTATGGTATTGCAATTCGAATTAAAAGCGTGTAATTATGAGTCTATTTGGGCGTCTGAAGTCGGTGATGGAGGATTCCACGGGTATGCGGCCATGATGAGGTTCGTTCGCATTGTGATATTATTCCATGGATTAGCTCTCCGTGAGGTCTGCGATGCGGTGGATCTAGTAGTTAGCCACCGTACTGCTCGGTCGAGGCGTGATGCGGTGGATCAGTAGTTGGCTTTCGTACTTGCCGGTCGGGGTTAGGGCGAAGTGGTGTGATCTGAGGTGGATCGGTGGTTAGCTGCGTCTTGCCCGATCGTGATGTGGCGAGGTGGATCTGGTAGAAAGTGTCGCACTTGCCGGTCGGCCGTGATTTCGATTATAGTATTGTTGATGCGGGTGGATCGGTAGGCGCTTTCGTACTTGCCGATCGATTGAGGATGCGAGTGGATCTGGTAGCTATGCGCCGTCTTGCCTCGTGCAGTTCTTATAATCTGGTGGGATCTAGTATTCATATGTACTCCTTAGTGTTGTTATATCATAGGCTATGGCGGTGAGGAAGGAATTCCACGCACGATTGATATTATGGGCATGAGACCTATGGTTATATTTGAGTGATGACTTAGAGGCGTGAGTCCACGACTTGACATGGCTGCGTATATGTTGTGTCTTTGTAGTTTGGCTATCATACATGTCTCTGCTTTATATATATGCTATTATGAATTCATTCTGATATTTTGATTTCACATACTTGGTACTGTTATCTGACCTCGCCTTGAAGTGCGTTCATCTGCCGCAGTCGAGATCGTAACTTCTGGTCGCGCTCTTAGGATCCATTCTTTTCTTGGAAGCTCCATCTCTCGGAGGCTTGTCTTTTTGGTATGATTCCACGAGGTTATAGACTTTTGTACATTCGGGGTATGGCGGGGCCTGTCCGCCGATTTATTATTCTAAGTGCAGTAGTCACGTTGGTGTTTTGGGCTATAAGAACCGGTTGTATTACTATACTTTTGTTTAAGTATGTTTTATAGAAAGCGGCACTTATCGGTGGCGATGTGATACCCTTTTTCTAAGTAATGTGTTATGTATGTTCATTGCTATTCTCGACATATACACGAAGTACCGGTGGGTACGATCATGGCCCGAGTGAGTCGTGACAATATCTACAACATCAGGGAAAAACCGTACCAACAGAACAAGCCTCCGGAGAAATGAAGCCTTTGACACCAGACCAATGATCCTAAGAGTGAGGATCCACCTCCTGCCTACCCTTACCTGCGGCATGAACGCAGCCCCCGAGGAAGGGGGTCAGTACACAATATGTACTAAGTATGCGAAACTGGAAAATTACTGAAAATACCTCATAAGTCTAAAATAACTGGAGACATGTATGATAATCAAATTACAGTACACGGTGCCTTACTAATAATGAGAATATCAAGCATATACTTCACTGCATAAAAAATAGGAAGCCCACGATCAAAGCAGGGTCATCCGCCCGCAATATCATTAAGCAATCCTACTCCTTGGACTATTTCACCCGCATGGGTCGTGTGGACCCGCATGAGGTATTCCTCGCATAGACTGTATCCGCCCGCATAGGTCGTGTAGACCCGTATGAGGTATTCCTCGCATAGGCTATATCCGCCCGCATGAGACTATTTGACCCGCATAAGCCTTTACGGACTCGCATGAGGTATTCCTCGCATCATGGGTAGCAAATCCACAGAATATGCAAATGCCACAACCCGGGGAATGACCCCGTAATGAATAATATATCACTAGCACAAACCGGCTATCATACATAATATAAGCAAGTTAAGAAATCCCCTAACTTCTTAGTAGTCTTTTCCATATACATTTTCATTTTAGTTTACTTAAGGCACTAACATGTCTTTATGAAATCCGGGAATTTAACCCAAAGTACTATGTACTTCTACTCTTTTAAAAATGACTCTTTTTTGTATAAAACTTCCAAGATACTAATACCTGTAGTATCAAGTCACCACTACTTTTCAAGACAAGTCACAATACCTTCTAGAAATATAATTAGGCTTCTAAATCAAGTGACTTCTTTTCTTTTAAAACCTTAGGCAATTGATGCCTTAAAATCAATTTGCCTTTCATTAATTCAAGTCATTTATCCTTACTTATTTTACTTAGAGTAAATCTCTCTTTTAAACTTTCCATAAGGCTAATATAACCAACTTCCCATAAAGTCGTTATATTAACTTTATACTATAGGTAAATTACATTTTCCTATATCTAAGAGACTTGTAGATTTAAAACGAAATAAGTATCATATACTTTAAAACACTTCAAGTCCCTTAACTCTGAAAACTAAGATATCCTTAATATTTTTAAACAAGTGAGTTAATCCCCTAACTCAACCAATCTTGGACACTCTTAAAACGAGTAAAGGATACCAAAGTCTTGTACGTCTACCGTACTATATAGGTAAAACTATTCATGCTCAAGTGATAAGAAAGTTCCACATACCTCTTCGGGTCAATCCACTCGCAAGTCCAATATACCACACGTAGTATGTCAACCTATAATGACCATAATACGTCTTATTAACTTCTATCTTCAACGTAGAACATTCTAATGAAAAGTCCCTTATTCCTACGGAAAATTGGACAGCACTTCCTTCGTTTCTACATACTTTGCCACTTTTTTCAAGGCCGATTTCAATAACCAAACACGCCACCTTTAAGGCTCAACAATGTAGTTAACAAATAGGGGATTACACGCCTACTAGACGTGTAAAATTCCGCCCCACAATTGATATCAAACTAGTACAAACTACAAGGTCCAATTCGGCAACTTTGAGGTATAACAACATAAATTCTTATCCAATTCCTACATGCAATATATCTAAAGGCAATATTGACAACTACAAGTCCTTTCTTCCATACATGCAACACCATTTTACTTAAAGAAATGAATGGATTGTTACCTTAGAGTTTACCCAAATTAGTCCAACAAATTCCACTTGTCTTCCTTCCACAATCACCTCCACAAACCTCCTACAAGCTTGTCAACATGTTTCCTTCTTGCCACCTTTCCAAAATTTCTCTAGGCCTTGGTTTCTCCTTGAATTTCTAGAGAAAAAGGAGAGGAAATTTTTAGAGAGAAGGAGGAGGATTTTTTTTTAGAGAGAAGGGAGTTCTTTCAAGAATGACCAAGTCTTCAAGACTTGGTCAATAAATAGGACATGCACAAAATCAGATGGGGGGGACACTTGTCACCCTCCCATGGCTTGTTTTTAAAAAAAACAGTTCTGATTTTTCCCCCAGATTCGCTGAAACCCGCCTCGGCGCCGCGGCCCTGCAAACGGCGCCGCGGCGCTGAAACCTCCGAGAATCTTCAGTACTTCCGGCGCCGCGGCCCTGCATTCCGGCGCCGCGGCGCTGCAACTTCAGAGAATTTTCAGTGTATCCGGCGCCGCGGCCCTGCATCCGGCGCCGCGGCGCTGCGGCCCCTGACCGAAAATCCTTTTCTGCTCAACAGCGCACTGAACTTGTAACTTCCAAAACTTTCTACTCCGATGTCCTATCGACGAACGGTTTGTCGCGTTGGGAACTAGACTCAACGGACTACATACTAGGCCTTTGAAACACCTAGGAACTCCGAATGCAACTGGACATAAACCGCCTCAAAGTTGACTAAAGCCCGTCCGAAACCATCCGTCAACTTATCTTTCTAAAATTTAAGTCTTAATCCCTTTCGTTCGTTCTCATAAGCATGACCTGAATTACGGGGTGTAACAGTGGCCTTGGAATCAGGGATCTCAAGACCTGGAACAACGCTTTACTCGCCAAGTGCCTTTGGAATATCCATCAAAAGAAGGACTCACTATGGATTAAATGGATAAATAACAAATATCTCAACAACAACAACATTTGGACCTGGGTAGCTAAGAACGACGACTCACCTTTGATCAAGCGGCTCCTGTTTATCCGTGACTTCATCCTTGAACGTGAAGGCTCACACGATCAAGCGGTTATTAACATGGCGACATGGTATAATAGTAATCATAGTGCCTATGACTATTTCAGGACACATGGGCAGAAGATGATTTGGGCGAAGGATGTTTAGAGTTCTTGTATCACTCCAAAACAGTCCTTCATTCTTTGGCTTTGTGCGAGGAAAAGATTACGAACGAAGGATAGAATCACTTATATGGACATTGATAGAAAGTGCTCCCTTTGTGGTTATTCTGACGAGTCTATTGCTCACCTATTCTTCAGTTGCACGGTCAGTAGTTATCTCTGGTCACGGGTCAAGACTTGGCTTGGCATCAGGAGGGTTATGACCACAATCGATAGCGCTTTGAAATATATCAAGAAAGAGGGGTGTGGCACTGGTTGGCAAGCTAAAGCTAAGCGGACTGGCCTGGCCACCACCATCTACCACATTTGGACTGAGAGGAACAGGATTATCTTTGACGGGTCGAGACTTGATAGAGAAGCTATTCTCTTTAGGATCAAGACCAGCGTCTACAAAATCTTGTTCACATTTAACCCCATTTTCCTGGATAGATTTGTTTCCCTAGCCACAAACTAGGATATGGATGTCGGGCTGGACCTGTGGCATCGTCGATGCGCCTGTTGCAAATCTCCAGACTGCCCAACTTGTGGGATCAGCTGGAGTCTTCCGACCACCCGGAATGTGGGATTGGCGGGAGTCCTTTATGCCTTGTACCTTATGACTTCTCGCCCTGTGGGCAAGCATGATATAATACGTGGTCTGGATAGTAGCTACTATGACGATTACTCCCAGCGGCATAACGTGACGAGGGTGGGTTTTTACCCATGTCCGAATAGGTACTCTTCCCTTGATCGTGGGTTTGTCCCTTTTGAGTTTACCATGACAAGGGTTTAAGGAGGCCCATGGCTGCAACCTTATGCTCTACATAAGGGAATTGCCATAGTTTAGGACTTTTGTAGGATGCATCTCTCTTATGCTTAGCTTGGCCACTCAAGACTACCCAACATGTGGGCTAGCTTGAGCTTTTTGTTACTGACGAGCCTAAATCTTATGCTGACCTGCCTAGCAGAGACGCACTAGATTTACATCGTCTTTATGCCGTGGGCACTCCCGCAAAACTTGTACATTCTGATGTTTATTAATACACATTTATGGGACTTTGTGTAATCATCACTAACTTTTCAATCTTTTCAACTACATATATGGGACTTTGTTGCACACTAAACACTTCGGCAGAGGCAGAGGCAGGATTGGAGACAAGGGAATTAGTGTCGAACCCAAGATGGAAAGTTTTTTTGTGAACCCTTCGCCAATGCACTGAAAGCTTTCTTTATATTAATAACACTTGACAATTCCTAAAGAAAGAAAAGATTTACCTGTGCACAATGTAATTTTCTGGTAAAGAAGGTTCATTGACCACTTTGGACCAATGTGGCTCATCAGCCACTGCAGCTAGGCAATACAAAAACTGCAAGATTGAATCTTATTGATCTATAGTAGGATGCAATAATACATAAAATCATGCATTTCCCTTCTTCATGATTAGGACAATAATTTTGTTCTATGAGATCTCAGATGATTTTTAGAAAAGCGTAGACATGACAGGTTTGGAGTGACTGACGAGGTTGTTTAACGTCATTTTTAAGACGACAAGAATGCCAGATGGATGGAGGTGGAGTACAATGATTCCGTTGTATAAAAACTAAACCTGTCAACCGGTCCGGGTTGACCCGGAACCGGACCGGTTGACCCGGTAGTTTAACCGGCCCGGCACGGACCGGTAAGGGCATACCGGGTTGGGGGTTGGGTTGGCCCCCAACCCGCACGAGTTATTTAAAAACCCTAAGGCGGGACCAGTTAGGCGATAACGGAAAAACCGTTTCGACGGTTAGCAGACCGGACCGGTAACAAAAAAATAAAAAAATGCCCAACGGCCATTTCGACCGTTGGGCTTGGGAGAAATGGCGGGGGCATGGGCTAACGGTCATTTCAGTTGGTCGGCTTTTATTATTTTTTTTTGTTTTTATTTTGTTTAATTATTTATTTTAATTCCATTTTACCCTTTAAAAATCTATAAATTCTCTACATTTTCTTCATTTTTATCACACAACATTTCTCTCAATTCTCTTATTCTCATACTCTCTTAATCATCTTTATTATCAATTTTCAAGTTATTAATATTATTAGTTTTCAAATTCAAAGTAGCAAGACGCAAGACTTGAGCTTGAGTTTCTATTGAATTCAATCCCAAGTTTAGTACACTCGTTTCATTCTCTAATTATTTTATTAAATTGTCATATTTATTTGTTGATTATTTAAATATTTTATAATGTCTTTACTAAGGAATTGGTGGATCGCGCCAGTAAATCTAGTTCAAGGGTAAAAATCAGAGTTCTTCATCATCTAATCAAAATATAGATTATGATCAAATGCAAGAAGATTTTGGAATAGAAGATAATGAATGTGATAACGCTCAATTAGATAATATTGTTGAACTTGAAGAACGAACAAGAACCTCCTACACCTACTAGTGTTCCTTACAATGTTGAGTGCTGCTAGTGGTAGTCGTAGTCGTAGACCTCCTTTACCGTAACCAGAGCAAGAAAAAAGGAGTAAAGTGTGGCTCTTTTATGATATAGTTGTAGTGCGATAGAGTTAAATGTAATATTTGTGGGAGAACTTATAAACATAAGCGAGGGGTGGTGACGGGGACGCACTATAGGTAGACATATAAAACACGATCATACGGCACAATGGGATCTGTCTCGATTTAGAACCCGGTCAACAACAACTTAATCCATTAAGCGGGGTTGGCTAAATGCGATCCAAAAGATCGCGTTGAATTAGCAAAAATGATTGTCGGAGGTTGTTTGCCTTTTCTTTCGCTTCTTCTTCATATTTAATTACATATATTCAAAGAGTATATAATCCTTTTTTAAAGGTGTTCCTCGTAGTACTACTAGAGCCGATATTTTTAGACTTCATAATGATTATGTTATTTTCTTGCAATATTTGTTTGCTAACCTTCCATGCCACGTTAGTTTTACTTGGACATTGGACATCGTTGAGCAGTTATGATTATTTAACAATTACTTGTCATTGGATTGATGAAAATTTTAAAATGGAAAAACGTATTATTGCTTTGCGTATGGCGAGGATCAAAGTCATCTTGGAAAATATATAAGCGAAACTATTTGTTTTTATGCCCAAAAATATAATCTTTATAATAAAATACTTTGTGTATCATTTGATAATGCATCTAATAATCTGCCAGTAGATCTTTTAAGCGGAAGTACAACCACCACTTCCGATATATTTCATGTTCGTTGTCTTGTCATATTTATAATTTAATTGTTAAAAGTGGTCTTGATTTATTTTCACCAAATAAAACTTGTCAAAAGAGTCATTGGAGTTATTCAGGTAATAATAGGAAAAATAGAATTATAGAATTTAAAGAAAAATGTAAACAATTTAATTTGAGACCTAAATTCATGCCAGAAGAGATTATTACACGGTGGAATTATACTTATTTATTTTTAAAAGAATGTTATAAGTATAAAGACCCCATAACACATGTTTCAAATGCGCATTGTAAGAACGTGATGTATATGTTAACCAAGCGAACATTGGAAATCAATTGGTGAACTTTTAAAATTTTTACGTAAATTTTACATCGCAATCGTTGAATTTTCGTGATCTTATTACCCAACAGTTTGTAATGCTTTAGCTCATATAAATGAAATTTCCTATTTACTTTATGGTTTAAAATCAAATGTGAAATATCTGAGACAGATTCTGATTATGTTTGAAAAGTTTAAAAAATATTTTTTTCCTATTCCTGATGTTTATTGTATTGGTGCAGTCTTAAATCCTTCTATTAAAAAAGTAGATTGTCATAATCTAATATTTAGTTTATATACTTATATGGAAATAGGTGGAACAGAAACTCCATCTTCATTTGATTGCATAAATAAACTTGATACTAATTTAACTACATTATATGAATATTATGCTACATTACATGATAACACCAACTCGCTACTAATATTCCTTCTAGTTCGGTTCGTGTCTACACCGCAGGATTCAATGATGATGATGAAGAAGAATCTTTAGACATATGGAGCACTTTTACAACACAACCAACCACTAGCCGATCTTGCGATGAGATGCAATTTTATTTGCAAAAGCAATGAGCCAAGAAAAATTTTGACCGCTTTACAATGGTGGCGGGATAACAAAGGCAATTCCCGGACTTGCAGCGATGGCGGGATGTTCTTAATGTCGATCTCAGCGGTGGCTTCGAAAGTGCATTTAGCCAAGCACGAGATCAAATAGAGACACACGCCACTATCGGTGGAAACACATTAGAAGTGTTAGTCCGCTGGGATTGGATCGATCGCAGAGAAGAAATCAAGGATGTGGAGACGTTAATTCTCCGAAGATGAAGAAATAGGCAATATTTTGGAAGGCGAGCGGAGGCGGGATGGAATTAATACTCGATTTAGAGGCTATGAGCATAACCAATTCAATCAACCTATAGACACGAAGAACTTGCAGAAGGATGCATAATATGTAAATTAAATTATTATTACTTCATTATGTACTCTTATTAACATTATGAAAGTTCAAAAGTTAACATCTTATCATTAGTTTTAATTTTACTATCTATTTAGTTGTTAATTTGTTATTACTTATTTGTTAACTTATATCTACTAATCTAATAAATTAATAAAAGTATAATTACAAATTTACAATATAATGTTATAAACTTATAAAGTATAAAGTTATAAACTATAAAATAAAAATTAACTTTAAAGTTTCAATTTTAATATATACAACTAAATTATATATTATATTATTATATTACATATTTAAATTGAATTTAGTTTATATTATAGAAAATAAATACTAGAAATTTAAAAAAAAAAAAACAAAATTAGAAACCGACCGGTTGGACTCTTCGACCGAACCGCACGCCAACACGAATCCGAACGAACCTGACCGGTTGGCTTGTGAGTCCGATGAACCGGACGCAGAATCGATTAAACCTTGCGAACCTGTAGGGGCTACCGGCCCGACGGGTCAGCCCGTTAGCCGGGTATAATAAAAACAAAGGTTATATCCAGAGTTGCAACAACTATATGGGTATCAAGCTCTTAAGTCACACTATGGAAGTTTTGGAAAGGGTCGTGGAGATGAGGGTAAGGAAATACGTGTATATTTCCGAGAATCAGTTTGGTTTCATACCGGGGCATTCGACTACTGAAGCCATTCATATTATTAGGAGGTTGGTGGAGTAATATAGGGAGAGGAAGAGAGACATGCATATGGTTTTCATCGACTTAGAGAAAGCATACGACAAAGTCCCTAGGGAGGTTCTATGGAGATATTTGGAGGTTAGAGGTGTACTTGTGACATACACTAAGGCGATCAAGGATATGTATGATGGAGCCAAGACCAGAATATGAACAACATGAGGAGACTCGGAGCACTTTCTAGTGACGATGGGGCTGCACCAGGGATCATCGCTTAGCCCTTTCCTATTTGCCTTGGTGATGGACGGACTGACGCGACAAATCCAAGAGGAGGTGCCATGGTGTATGTTATTCGCAGACGACATAGTCCTGATGGATGAGACTCGTAGCGGAGTGAACGTCAAGCTAGAGGTTTGGAGACAAACTCTAAAGTCCAAAGGGTTCATGTTGAGTAGGACCAAGACAGAGTATTTGGAGTGCAAGTTCAGTAATGGGAGCGACCCCTAGGCAGGAGTGAAAGTGTCGATTTGTACTCAGGTCATCCCAAAGAAAGGAAGCTTCAAGTACCTCGGGTCTATTATTCAAGGGAATAGAGAGATTGATGACGATGTCACACATCGTATTGGGGCAGGGTGGTTGAAATGGAGGCTCGCGATTCGAGTCTCAGGCGACAAAAATGTCACCAAAGCTTAAAGGCATGTTTTATAGGGCGGTCGTCAGACCGACTATGTTGTATGAGACAGAGTATTGGCCAGTCAAGATTTTGCACATCCAAAAGATGAAAGTTGCGGAGATGAGGATGCTGAGATGGATGTGTGGGCATACGATGAGGGATAGAATTAGAAATGATGATATCCGGGACAGACTGGGAGTGGCCTCGGTGGATAAGATGCGGGAAGTGAGGTTGAGATGGTTCGGGCATGTGCAGAGGAGAGACACAAATGCCCTACTGCGGAGGTGTGAGAGGTTGGTTATGGACGGGTTCAGAAGGGGTAGAGGTAGGCCGAAGAAGTATTGGGAAGAGGTGATTAGACGGGATATGACACATGTGCGACTTACTGAGGACATGACCTTAGATAGGGGTTTGTGTAGGACACGGATTAGGGTTGAAGGATAGTAGATAGTCGAGCGTAGTCCTACTCACACCCACAAATAGATAGTTGTAGTGTGACCAAGGTAGGCCCGACTAGCTCATCACACTTATAGAAGAAGTGTTGTTTTATATTCCATGGAGTTGTTTTCTACGGCTATGTGTTTCGCTAGTGTACTTTGTTTATATTATTTATTTGCGTTAGCTACTGCTTTCTTTTGACAGAATGCGCTATCATGTCGTATTTCTATTTTTGTTATCAGCATGTTCATATAGCTTTAATTTATTGTCTCTGACCGTTTATTTTGCTATGCAACGTTTGCTTTGATTGTGATTACGCAGGTCTTGGTAGAGGTCTCCTGAGCGCGGCCGCTCTGCGAGGTAGAGGTTAGGTCTGTCTACGCTCTACCCTCCCCAGACCCCACGTGGTGAGATTTTACTGGGTATGTTGTTGTTGTTATTGTTGTTGTATAATTTGCAGCAGAAGTTAGTTGACAAATGTCAAATAATTCACGTAATGACGAGAGACGAACATGCTTTTGTTACTCACCATAAATGCATTTACCTACCCCTTCTACTCTCAATTTAAAACTAAATAAAAACAGTAGTAGTAGTAGAAAGACTGGCAAATGGAAATCATATCATTGTAACAGTGTTAAAAAAGTAGTCAAAGTTTAAAGTATTTACAATCATAATAATTACAATATATTACACTATCATTATAATAAATGAGAGCCCCATAATTACTCTAACAGTTTCACATATAAGTGAGGATTTTCAGTAAAATAAGTGACATAAATGAGAGCTAACAAAGTAGGTTAACAGATAGAAAAGTGACTTGGTGTACAGTTGGAGACCTCATTGAATGTTGATAATGAAGTTTAATCAAACAGCTAGCTTTGCCGACCACCCATTCCTGAAAATCTATTTTTAAGTTTACAAAAATTACCTTTCAATTTTTCAATCTTTCTGTCATTCATTAAAAATCAAGACCATGGGACCTAAACTCATGTGAGGACCTTAACTACATGCCGGTGAGACAGTCACAAAAACCAGACTTTTCTTTTCTTTTTTTTTGATAATTCAGGTATCCAGACTCGCGCCTGACTATTTCACTAGTATTATCTAAACGTCCTTGAGATGATAGACCCGGTCAACCAGACTTTTCTTTACACCTAGGTAAGTAGCAAGTACTATAAATATACCCTTTAGTCAGTTGAGACAGACTCAAGAATTCAGAACTTGCCTTTTTTTGTTATGTACAGAATGGGGCTTCAGTCCCTTTGTGGCAGAGTCTTTCTAGGACTGTCCTTGTCTTTACTACTCTGTAGTTTCTGCATTGCTGATGACAAGACAATAAAGGTGGTTGGTTTTGGAGAATGCGCCGATTGCAAAGAGAATAACATAAACACCATTCATGCTCTCTCAGGTTCTTTCTAATTTAATTTGAATGCATGTTAGCTGTCTTACTATGCCTATGGGCAAGTTTTTTCCCTTTATTTAATGATATTTGTTGCTTTATAATAATAATAAAAACTTACAATGAACGGGTGACGGAATGAACTATTGTCTCTTTATATGATGGAGTTGAGTTAAGCCCAACATCCATTGTCTACACATGTTTGTTATTGTATTCTCCATCGTTGGATTACACATTTTCTTGTTCATGCTCCAGATGTCTGGTCTTGAGCATGCAAGAATATAATGTGTTACACATTGTTTAAAGAATAGGCTATTGCCTTTTTATATGGTTTTGAAAGTCATCACTTCTTGAGCTAGCTTTTGACTAAGTTAGGTTCAAGGTTAATTTTCTTAACATGTCTAAAAGTTTCTTAGTATCTCCATAATAATGTTATATTATTGGTTTCAGGGCTTCATGTAAGCATTGACTGCAAGCTTGAAAATGGAGAGATCAAAACAAGGGGTGAAGGACAGCTTGACAAAGATGGCAAGTTTGAAGTGTCACTTCCTAAGGAGATGATGAAAGATGGCAAGCTGAAGGAAGAATGCTATGCCCAATTACACAGTGCATTAGCTGCACCATGTCCAGCACACAATGGCATTGAATCCTCCAAGATTATGACCATCAAAACTGATGGAAAACACACATTGAAACCAGCTGGAAATCTTAAGTTCTCAACACCTTTCTGCACATCTGCTTTCTTGTGGCCTTACTTCAAGTACCCACCATTGCCATCGTTGCCACCTTTCCCAAAAGATCATCCTTGGAAAAAGAATTTCCCTAATTTGCCACCATTGCCACCATTGAAACACTGGGGCCACCCTTTCCCTCTTCCCCCACTTCCTCCTATTTTTAAGAAGCCATGTCCCCCTCCGGTTCCAGTTTACAACCCCACACCAGAGCCACCAGTAGTAAAGCCACTTCCTCCTCCAGTTCCAGTTTACAATCCAACACCAAAGCCCACACCGGAGCCACCAGTAGTAAAGCCACTTCCTCCTCCAGTTCCAGTTTACAACCCAACACCAAAGCCCACACCGGAGCCACCAGTAGTAAAGCCACTTCCTCCTCCAGTTTACAACCCAACACCAAAGCCCACACCGGAGCCACCAGTAGTAAAGCCACTTCCCCCTCCAGTTCCCGTTTACACACCAAAACCAATGCCACCTCCAGTTCCCATTTACACACCAAAACCAATTCCTCCTCCAGTTCCCGTCTACAAACCAAAACCAATGCCTCCTCCAGTTCCCGTCTACAAACCAAAACCAATGCCTCCTCCAGTTCCCGTCTACAAGCCCGCACCGGAGCCACCAGTAGTAAAGCCACTTCCCCCTCCAGTTCCCGTTTACACACCAAAACCAATGCCACCTCCAGTTCCCGTCTACAAACCAAAACCAATGCCGCCTCCAGTTCCCGTCTACAAACCAAAACCAATGCCTCCTCCAGTTCCCGTCTACAAACCAAAACCAATGCCTCCTCCAGTTCCCGTCTACAAGCCCACACCGGAGCCACCAGTAGTAAAGCCACTTCCCCCTCCAGTTCCCGTTTACAAACCAAAACCAATGCCTCCTCCAGTTCCCGTCTACAAACCAAAACCAATGCCTCCTCCAGTTCCCGTCTACAAACCAAAACCAATGCCTCCTCCAGTTCCCGTCTACAAGCCCACACCGGAGCCACCAGTAGTAAAGCCACTTCCCCCTCCAGTTCCCGTTTACAAACCAAAACCAATGCCTCCTCCAGTTCCCTCCCACAAACCCAAGCCCAAACCAGAGCCACCAGTAGTAAAGCCACTTCCTCCTCCAGTTCCAGTTTACAAGCCACCAGTACTGAAGCCACTACCTCCTCCAGTTCCAGTTTACGAGCCACCAGTAGTGAAGCCACTTCCTCCACCAGTTCCAGTTTACGAGCCACCAGTAGTCAAACCTTTGCCACCACCTGTTCCAATTTACAAGCCACCATTTTACAAAAAGCCATGCCCACCACTTCCACCTTTCCCTAAAATTCCACCATTCCACCATCCATTTTTCCCACCACTTCCTCCTAAGGTTCCTCACCCATAGACCAAAACATTAAATTGAAGAGTTCCTTTGGGTGCATGTAGGGCTGTATCTTTTCCGTGAAGCCTTGAAAATTATTTGTGAAATTTATGAAATAAAATTGACCACAGAAACATTCAAGAGATATGATGCTTGAGAATGTGAAAGGAAAACATCAGAGAAATAGGGAAGCTCATGGGGTGGTTTGTTTAGTTGTGTTTTCATGCAAATTAATGTTTGTATATCTTCAAGTGAATCATGGTCCGGTGAATAATCGTGGTATGCTAGTGTTTACGTTCGAGAACAGATCTTTTTAATTTTCTTGTTAGTATGTTATTGGCTTTTGTCATTCATGGAAACTTGTACTACTCATTTCTTTTCAATATACGTTGGTTCTTGTTATCCATGTAAACTTGTAAGTTGTACTGGTTCTTTCTTTATATGTAAGTCTTTGTTATTCATGGAAACTTGTACTAGTCCTCTCCTTTAAGAAACTCTCCTTTTAATCTGAAACTATTTTGATCCCTAATGCTACAAAGTTAATAGTGTCAATATATTAGGATACTTATTAGAGCATAATAATCCATAGTAATAATATTCAGTGATCATTGGCATTGATAGAGATGCCACCTCTGTTGTTTCTATCAATCTTTATCATAATCATTGTTGGCTTAAATGCTCATTTTCGGTTGCTATAAAGAGTCAAATTAATTATGTAGCAGCTTCCACGGCTACCGACATATTACCATTAAATTCCTATCTACCTATTTGTGTATCTAAAACAATCAAACTTCCTATGATTAGCAATCGATGATTAAGCTTTTAACAGGGAATACTTCATTGGATTTAGGAAGTAGGAACTACTCCTAATTAATTCCTTCAATTTGTCGAGCTATAATATTCTAGCAGTACCTTTTAAACTAATGCTAGTAGTCTTAATTATATTTAAGTTTTGATTTTTTATAACACGTTATGTTAAAATTGTTGTCATTTGACCATGAGGTTATGAGTTCAAGCCGTAAAAAATGTAAGTTAAGATCGTCTGATAGGCACTTGTCGATCCTTTGACCTGCGCATGCGAGAAAGTCTTGCGGGTTGCCCTTTTACTTGCTGTTACCGGTCTGTGTTGTGCTCTTACCGCCAGTGCAGAGAGCTGGTAATTGGACTTTTGTCTTATTTATTACTCCTATTACAGTTTTTTTGGTCTTTCGTTTACCATATTGTGCACATTATTTTTTATAAAGAAATGCACTGTTCATCCTTCAAATGACAAAGTCTTTAATTTTTGTACTTCAAAATCAAACTTTTGAATTACGCGATGCACAGCTTGTGGAATATTTTGACGTGAAAATATAAACTTATGTTCCGCAACAAAGTTATTTGACTTGTTGGACAAAAATTAAAAATCAGCACAAAATAGAGGCAAAGTGCAAATGACTCAATTTTTTTAAAGGTATACGCGATAAAATGATAATTAGAGAGAAAAAGGAAAGTCTTTACAAGAAACGAAGGGAAGACAGATATCAACATTCTCAAGTACAGCGAGAAAGAGACCAATGTTTGGATTCATTACACACTCAAAACCCAATAAAACGTTTGGATTCATCATGCAAATAGGGCTTGGGCTTGTGCTTGGTCCTAGGCCTATATATCTTTCCTTCTTTATGTGGCCCATTAGCATCAATGACCGACTGACGCCTATGTATGTGGCCCATTAGCATCAATGACCGACTGACGCCTATGTCACGTGATTACTGATTAGCCCTATCCCTAACTAACTAAGGTAAACTTTTTTCACCAATCACGGTGACTTTAACCCAAGTCCTTTATCGATGGAACTCTTCAAGATCCTGACACGTGTCCAATCCAACGGTCGCGAATATCTTTCCATAAATTATCCGGTTTCACATCTTCCTATATAATAAACCGTCTCGCTTAAACCCTAAGCACAAAACGTACACACCAAAAACCTTATTGTAAGCATTCTATTTTTCGAGATGGTGAATCCCAAGGTGTTCTTTGACCTAACCATCGGCGGTGCCCCTGCCGGCCGTGTTGTGATGGAGCTTTACGCCGACACAGTTCCCAAGACGGCTGAGAATTTCCGTGCTCTTTGCACCGGCGAGAAAGGTGTCGGAAAGATGGGAAAGCCTTTACACTACAAAGGCTCAACCTTCCACCGTGTGATCCCAGGTTTCATGTGTCAAGGTGGTGACTTCACTGCCGGAAACGGTACAGGAGGTGAATCGATCTATGGTGCTAAATTCGCCGATGAGAACTTCGTTAGGAAGCACACCGGTCCTGGAATTCTTTCCATGGCTAATGCTGGACCTGGAACTAACGGTTCTCAGTTCTTCATCTGTACTGCTAAAACTGAGTGGCTTGATGGAAAGCATGTTGTGTTTGGTCAAGTTACTGAAGGCTTTGATGTGATTAAGAAGGCCGAAGGTGTTGGATCTAGCTCTGGAAGGTGTTCCAAGCCTGTGGTTATTGCTGACTGTGGTCTACTCTAGATCTGATGATGATGTCATGAACATCATCATCAACGTTGGTGATGATCTAGTTTTATCAATTATTAAGTCTTTTTTTTTATATTTGAGTCGTTTTTAATTTTTAATCTATGGTTACTGCTTGGGTGGAGTCGGGGTCTAGGGTTGTAATGTAATAGGGTAGTGGTGTTTTGCTTCTACCAGTTTATGTTTAATCTTATGACTATAATTAAATAAGATTATAGATTTCCTGCTAATCTCCTATTTTAGTTGAATGTTTCTATATTTTTGTTCTTGACATACTAAGTCATTATTTTGTGGGTCCTACTTCTTGGGAGCGTGAATCTGATTAAAAATGAGCGGTGATTGTTGTGAGGTTCCACAATTGTAGGATGAGGCGCACCACCAGTGTATGGTAGTAATAATTATGACCATCTTCGGATAATTACTTAATGGGGAAATAATTGAGAATTATTAAGAATTATTGAATATATAAGAGATAATCTTATTCCATGTGTTAGCGGACAGTTAGAAATTTATTTTTCACCCGTATTTTAATTGTTATTTTTGACGAATAATTTAACCGAATTTAAAAATATAAAAAATATCAATTTTTTTAATTTCTCAAGATCTATAAAAAGATATTAGGTTTTTTCATTTGGACACCAAAATAGTTTGGCTATTTTTTTCAATTTTCTTCCAAAGTATTTGTTATTTTTTAAATATGAATCTTAATCAAAATTTTAATCTTCTTTCAAATTTTATATTTCCTAACCAATTACAAAATTCAATATTCACGTCCATAAAATTATCAAAATATATCATCCAATTTTCAAATGTCATATATAATGTACAATTTAATAGCGTTCTTGCACAAATTCAAAATGTTATGCGAGAATTCATCAAACTAGGTGGTACTTGCATATTTCCTAGAGGTGCATTTAATTAATTTTCAATTTGTGATTTTAATATTATCATCAAACTATGTGGTATAGTACCAGAAATATTGTTATCATCAAGATTTAATGTTGCAAGAACGTGCATATTTTCTAGAGGTGCATCAATCGAAAACTAATTTTCAATTTGTGATTTTTAATATTATCAATGTTTTATTGCGTTTTTGATAAATTGTACGATTAATTTATTTTCATTAATAAAATCATGTATTGTTGTGTTTTAATATTATAATAATATTTGATAAGTATCAAAATTAAATGAAAATATAAATAATTTATCATTTTTATTATTATATGTATAATAATATGAATTACAAGAATAATATCATATATAAAATAGAAAATGATATAGAATGAATATATATGGTGGAGTATATGTATTAATGTGAAGAAAAGAGAAAATGAATTATTTTTTGAAATATCTTCTACTGTGTAGTGTATATGATAAATTGAGATAATTAATGATTTGACAGATTATTCATCGGCAGAAAATTATCTCCTGCTGCCTGATG
Source organism: Przewalskia tangutica (assembly GCA_029844215.1). Taxonomy (NCBI): domain Eukaryota; kingdom Viridiplantae; phylum Streptophyta; class Magnoliopsida; order Solanales; family Solanaceae; genus Przewalskia; species Przewalskia tangutica. The sequence goes on along the minus strand of CM056731.1, from coordinate 1,796,092 downwards.
CTCGAGAGTCGAGATGGTCTAAGGGGTCCATTTATGTTCCAGAGCTAATCTAATGTAGCGTTAATTAGCAAGGGGTCCATTTATGTTCCAGAGCTAATCTAATGTAGCGTTAATTAGCATACTGTAGAAGTTATTTTGTTTTCATATTTTACGTCTTAACTTTGGCTATGCGACTTTGCAGAACATAGCCTATATTGTTCGGAGTTTAAAAAATATATATTTTAAAAAAAAATATGTGGTTCAAAACAAGTTTTTTATATATTTGTGTGATTATAAATAAACATAAATTTAAATATAGAAAAGTGTCAATTTTTTTTAAATATAGCTTCCGTGCTTGTTTAAAAAAGATTACATATTCCTATATCAAAAAGCTCTTTAGTTCTTGTTTCAACTATAAGAATTAGGACATACTCCTAATTGATGTTTGCTAAAGAGCTGGTACCTTGTAATCTTTCTAGTTCTACCTTATGTATCACTTTTTCATTTTTCATATGTTTAAAAGATAATTGTATATTTGAGATATTTTAACCTTAGAATTTTTATTTGTGGGAATAAAGAGAGAAATATAATTGTGTATCTAAGACCACAAATTTGTGGGAAAAGTCTCTTGGTTTGTTGAGTTCCGTGCTAAACGGCTTTCTTAATCTTTAAAAAATCTAAATAAATTAATGCTCCATTATGCGTTTATTATAATGGGTAATTTGGCCTCCCATGGGTAGCTCTACGGCCTTTCTCTGGGGTAATGTTTTCGTTTTTCGAAGGATGCTTGATTATTTTGAAAATATAATGTGTCTTTTTTAAATTGAATTTGTTTTTTATTGACGTAGATTTTAATTTTTGACAAATGATCAAAATTGAAACAATTTTGTCATCATTAAAACATGTATTTCCTATCCAAAGATAGTGGCGGTGACTATTAATAAATTTGTGCTTAGGTCATGAGTTCGATCTCGACGGATACGTTCTAAGGCGTATCGCCGTATTAAAAATCGGTAACCGCGGGCGTGTTGCGGTGTGGGTTTGATACTCCTCGAGATAATCCTGTTGGCGTTGAAGTCGGGCCATGGCGTTGATCCGTTGGTGGCGATCAGAAACTGAATGTGGGGCGCACATTCCGCGATTTACCTGGCGATGGCGGCTAAGAACGGGTTTCATTCGCGCCGGGAAGCGTAATCTGATCTTGTGCAGTAGCGATATGAAGTCTTAAGTCGAGGCGCGAATTATCAAAAAAAAAAAACATATATTTCCTACTCCTGGAGTTATCATGTTGACTCCATCTTGGCCTTGTATGCAGGTAAAGGGCAAATTTAGACCTTGAACTTTGAAAATGGTCTAAAGGTAGCCCATAAGGACAAAATTGAGTCACTTTAATAACGGCTGAGGTAGAAACGAGACACTTTTTAATAAAAGGTAAAATTATTTCATTTCGCTAAGTTAAGAGTGGTCCAATCTTACACATTTTGTTGTATTTAATTTATGTGATGGAGCTTGTGATAAAAATAGTCAACGCTATCGTACCTAGATTGCGTTATTATATTTGGAATCGTTTTTCCCCCTCCCAATTAAGAATCTCTTTCTTGATTGGAAGTTTAATTTTTTTTTAGGGTGTTTAATCATTCTTGACTCTTGAGGTTTTAGAGGTCGTTCTTTTTTAATGACCACATACAAGTGGCCATGTGCGCTAGCATCATCTCAAAATTAGAAATGATTGGATTCTCTGTTTCAAAAGCTTTAAAAAGAATCCATTCGTAACTGTGAAGTGGACAGCTTTGCCTTTTTTTTCCTCAAGGAATTTCTTTTTCTTTACCCCACTCCAAAAGGTGGAATCTCCGGTCCCATGAACCCCACATTCCGATCCAACAAATCTGTAAAGGAGGTAAATCACTATAACTCAACTGATTTCAAATGTTAGATCAGTATCACGCTACGCACAAAGGACCCTCTTTTATTTCAAGAAGAAACTCATCACACTGCCGTTAATGAATTTCAATCCTTGATCATTGCTCCAAATATTTTCTTGAAATCAATTGAGCTGTCCAAGCGGACTTCTTTACCACATTCATATTGATACGGAAGTTGAGTTGAGAATAATGGTTGTTAACTTCAAAATTCTTGCTACAATCTTTGGTGGAAACGGGTGGTCCTTGACCTTGGAGAACATTGGCTCCATCCAAAGTTTAGAGTAATATTCTTTATAAGGAGGGTTGTGCACGAAACATGTTTAAACTATACTTGTCTATCGGTTCGGATTAACCGGTAATCGAATCGGTAGATCCGATAACGAATCTGGACCGGTAAGCTTTAATGGGTTGGGGGGTTGGTTTAGCCCCCAACCCGCATGGGTTATGATAAAATCCGGTAAGGTTCGGAAATACAAGGTACCACGTTTTATGCCCTTCAGAACCACATTCGAATCCTTGCAGACATATAGAACTCCACCTCCACCTCGAAATTTGAACCCCTTGCTATCTAACACTAACATGCTCAATAATATCAGATTCTTTGTCATGGATGGAACATGCTCACGTCATTCAATGTGCAGAAATTACTATCATGTGTCCAAATTTTAATAGAGTCTATCCCAACCGTTCTACAAATAGAAATGTTAGCCATAGAAACACTGTCACCATCCACTTGCTCATAGGTTGTAAACCACCCCCTGTGCGGACATATATGGTAAGATGCTGCTGAATCGATGATCCACACATCATTGTGATGCGTGTACTCATTAGCAACTAGAGCAATATCATCTTCAGAGTTGGTATCTGCTACAACAATTACGCTTCGGATTATTCATTTGCTCTTCTTCGGGACAATCAGTTTCCGGTGTCCTTCTCCTTCAAAGAATTCTGACATCATTTGGTTTTGGACCTTTAGAAAATGGTTTCTTGGACCTCTTCTCCCCCAGATTTCTATGTCCATGACTTTCACTGGCTACTAACCTGCGGCTGATTATCCGTACCGTGTCGGTACCGCCTTATGCACAACTCCTAGTATGGAGAGGCGATCTCACCTCCTCAGAGACACAATATCTTTTCCAACAATGAGCATCAGACAAAATGTTAAATGCGATAATGGTAAAGATATTAACAGAATCAATGTAGCATCCTCATCCTCAACTTTCACATCAATATTACGCAACTCTAACAAGATTGTGTTTAGTTGATCTAAGTGATCTCGAAGAGGCATACCTTCCTGCATTCGTAGACTGAACAGACGTTGCTTCAGAAGCAACTTGTTGGTTAAGGTCTTCGTCATATAAAGACTCTCGCGCTTGACCCATAGACCCTGTGCGGTTTCCTCCTCCGCGACCACATTGATAATATCATCAGCAAAGCTCAACATAATTATTGAATGAGCCTTCTCTTCCAGAACGGTCATCTCAGCGTTAATGGGTTCTGTCGGCTTCCTAGCAAGCGGCGCCCAAAGTCCTTGTTATTTTAACAAGGCTCACATCTTGATCTGCCACAGACTAAAACTATTTTCCTCGTAAATTTATCAATTTTCACATTCATTTCAGGCATCTTTCAAACAAATAAATTCGGCTCTGATGCCAATTTATTATAGCAGAAGCAATTAAACATAAGAAAGAATAATAATGAATGTAAATGACACAAACGATTTAACGTGGTTCACTAAGAATGTGTTAGCTACGTCCACGGGCAGAAGAGAGAAAAACTTTATTGACCTTGAGGAATACAATTTTTGAGATTTCTCTGGATTGTATTTCAGACTGCTTATTAGGTTATGACCTATGAGGTTTATATAAAGTACCCTTACACAACCTAAGGAAAGGTTTTCCAAACAGAAAAAGAAAAAGTTTTTCAAACAGAAAAGAAAAAGGATTCCTAAATATGGTATAAACCTAATATGTCCGGATTCAAGACATATTTCAACAAAATGTGTTAGCATTGTTGTGTTTCTAATGTCATTTGTATATGGATATGCAGTGATTGTTGGGGAAGTTTCCAATTTTGTGGCCTATATTTATGCTCCAGCCGTTCTTGTGATCCCTCTTGGTGCGCTGAGTATAATTATCAGGTGAGATTTTGTGAGTTACAATGGATGTACGGGAATAATATACAACAACTACTAGTGCTTCGAAAGGATAAACTATAATGATTTACAATACAACATGTTTGAGGCCTAACAAGAGTTGTGACAACAACAAGTCTTGTGATCTTTTAATCTTCTGTTTTGTATTCGTCTTAGATCTGTCGTCCTGAATCTTCGTTCCTATTGCAACAAGCTCCTTGATCTTGATAGCCTGAAATCAAGAGACACTAAATATCTACTTGTTACAACTGTGCTGAGTCGAGTGTTAGAACTCTATCCTTAAGAAATTATTGTTCTGTATATATCCTTTTACGTTTATGGGCAACTGTCTCCCAAGATAAAACATCATCAAACAAATGAGCAAAGGAAACTCAAGTGTTTCTCAAGAAAAACCTTTGAGTGTGTGAGAGTATGCTAGAGAGGAAGAAGTTCAGAAAAAATTGAACTATACAAGTGTGAGGTGTCCTTCAAATTGAGCCAAGGGCCTCAATTTATAGTGTGTGTAAGATGACCTCTCATCTAGCCAACTAATGACAATCAATGACCATGTAAAGGTACTTATTGAGAGGTGTTATTCAGCCAAATAATGACTGAATTCAAGTGTCAAGTAATGGAGGATCAATGCTCCAAAATCAGCCCAAAAATCAGAAACTTTTCGTCACTCGTCGACCAATCTGCCTCCGAAGTGTCGCGGCGCAGCAGCTCCAGTGGCCAGAAGACCAACCAGCGTCGCGACCCTTGAGGTGGTGGCGACGCCGCGACCCTTTTCCGACTCGTTTCGATCTTACACTTCGTACACTTCTTCCTTCATTTACCAACGTGGAACACATGTCATTTAATCAACGACCGTCCATCATTTCATGTCTCAAACATTTACTCACGTATCAATATCTCTTTCACTAATGAAATTTACGATACTTTGCACTACGTGTGCACGTGTGTGGAAACGACGTTTTCAACGTGCGAGACCTCAATTATTCAAGTCATAACTAATGAGTTAAACTTAATTCCACATTAATAAATTTTTAACAGATTTTGCAGTCTTATGAGTTGTTTAGAACTCTGATAAGAAACTCCTGCTGATGTTTCCGTAACTGACCTTGGTAAATCTGTAGTGCTGTCTTGGCACACATGTTGAGGGAACGATTACAATGATTAGGTGTGGTGGGATGCATATTATGCATCGTAGGATCTGTGGTAATTGTTTTACATGCACCTCAGGAGCATATGCCAACTTATGTACAAGAAATTTGGATTTTGGCAATTCAACGGTTTAGACTTCTATTTTTTTTCTTGTTTATCTTGCTATAGGTTGTAAGATTTGTCTCACTCTTGCTGACCTATTACTAATGGGTAGGATACCCGACTCATCCCTACCCTCTCGACCCATATATATATAATTATAATTAATTTTAATTATATATATATATATTAGCGTCTAAATTATAATTATAAAGATAATAAATTGAGGACCTTAATTTAATTATTTAAGTATCAATATAGGTAATAGTAATAAACTATATAATAAAATTATATAATCCTTAAAATACAATTAACATGAATAATTAAAATTATATTAGTTTGTGATGCTTATTAAAATTATTAGTATATATATATATGTTTTTTTTAAAAATAACTTAACCTAAACTACATAGTTTAGAACAAAACTACTAGTTTTAATGTGTTAAGGACCCTAAATACATCACTACTTCTTCTTTGAGATACTTCATTCCCCAAAAACATCCTCCTCGACCGCCACACCCTTAATCATCCACTTCAAAATTCGTTCAATTTGAAATTTTATATTCATGATTCATATTTTTTTTAATTGTGTGATTTTATTTATAGGTGAAGTTTATAGTACTACATTAAACTTAGTTGAATGTCCAACCATTTGTGTTGATGAAGATGTGGATGATGAACGTATATCTTACATATATTACTTATTAATAAATGAAGGTATAATTTTTTTCTATTTGGTTAATTCATTTTTTATACCAATGTTGTAGATCGTTTGATTATACATTTTTCAATGATCAATGTAATGCTTTATTGTTCCAAAGATATGATTTTATTATTGTATTTTTTCTTCCTTTATATTTAGATATAATTTTTTTTATATGATTTTTTTTTTATCATTTTTCTTCTTTTGTTTTTCATAGATTTATGAAAAAGAACATTAAAAGTTTGAAGACCTTGAAAACATGTTTGATGTAATTACATTTTATTTTTGAGATAACATTAGTGTTTGGATAATTTTTTTCATAGAACTTTAATTGTATTTGGTAACTATGAAACTTATTTGGTAATATATTTTATGAAATTTGTAGAATTTTTGTGTTTTATTAGAGAAAGTGTATAATTCGTGGGTACCCGCGAATACTCATTACCCGAAAAAGATAAATAAGGATATGAAAATTATATATCTAATGGCTAATGAGTAGGATATGAATGGAACATTTGGGAGGGTGTATAGGGTACGGGAATTCAAAAACCCGCCCCACACTAGACTAGGATCGACTGTGGACCAGGCCCACCGGCCTGATTTAGCGGATCGGGACGGCCTGGGGGCGAAAGAGGGGGCGGGTCGAGTTTGCGCCCGCTGGCGGGTCGGGCGGGGGGGATCATACCGTGTCCCGTCCCGGTCCCGTCCGGGCGTGGGGCCTGGGCGGGCGGGTAGGACGGCCGGTCAAAGTGATTTTAATTTTTTTAATTTTTTTTTCCACTAAATTAAAAATACTAAATTACTAACAAAGTAACATTAACATATACTTGTCATATAGTCATATACATATAGTCATATACTATAATATTATAGACTTATAGTATTATAATAATATAATTATAGTATTATACTCATATATATAATATAAACTATAAAGTATAAACTATAAAGTATAAACTAAATAATTAAACAAAGATAAAAAGAGTGTAAAAAAAATATCCCAAGGCTGTTTTTGTGCCTCTTATATTATTAATTATTTCATTGAAATATACAAGATTCAAAATTACAACATTGTAGTGTACTGATGTTGAAAAACATTGCAAAAGACATAGAAAAATAAAAAAATTGCAATGAAATAAATTACCAATTTGAAAATATTTTTTCTAGTTTCTTTATAATTTCTTGTGGTTCTTCGGTTGGAATTGGTATATCTTGGTCAAATTGTTCCACGTCGCTACTCATGCCTTCAGATAAAATGTCGTTGTAGTTGTCGTCTTCTTCTTCGTTAATCTCTGGTTGACCGCACCTCCTTCGCTCCGCTCGTATCCAATCTCTGAATAGTACCGCCATCTCCAAGTTGTCTCCGGCTAATGAGTGTCTGTGCTCTCCTATTTGAAATCTGCCTGCAGAAAAAGCGCTTTCAGAAGCGATTGATGACACTTGAATGTTAAAAATATCTCGGGCCATCATTGAAAGTGTCGGAAATGTCTTCTCATTCTGCATCCAATATTTCAACAAGTCTTCATTTCCTTCTTCATTGATAACTACTTGGTAAGGTAAATTACCCTGCAAAACAAAAACATCGAACTCGCTAATTTGGTTAGCACTGTTACCACCACACATTCTATTTCTGAGATTTTCAATAGAATTAATACTAGCCACAGAAACAACATGTCTTTTTTTAAGTTGTGTTGAAGAAGAAGATGGTACAAAAGTCGATTGGTTACTAGCACTTTCTTGCTGGTAATGCCGATATACGTTTTTGCATTCATCTTCTACGCTATTCAACACTTCTTCTAGCGTTAGTTCAATAGGTGACTCAACATTTAAATTTTTGGGAGTTGGAGGTGGTAGTACGTCCATACAGGTATAAATATTTTCAATAAGACTTTTACAACCCTCTACTTTAATAGTCGGGTTTAATACAGCACCAATAATATAAATAGGGGGAATAGGAATAAAATATTTCTTTAATTTCATAAACATTTTTTTAATAGCTGTCTTATAAGCAGGTTTTTCCATATATTATTTAAGAAGTAAAAATATTATAGCTATATAAAACAACATAGTTGAAATAGTAGGATAATATAAAGTAGAAAATTCTTTTGTTGCTCGTTGAAAATTTTCTAGAAATACAATAAGTTCTCTAATTTTGTCCCAATCATTATCCACAATCATATCATTTGAATTTTGATTATGGGCGTTAAAAAATAAAGTGATAGATTTTCTATAGTCATAAGCAACAACTAGTTGGTCATATAAAGAATTCCACCTAGTTGGTACTTCTTCGGAAATTTTTCTGTAAGATAGTTGTAACACCCCATTTTAACCGGAGTCGAAACGGGAGTACTACGTATGGTTGATTCCTAGAATATTTAAAGGAGTCGCCACCTAATTATTTAAGTGAATTATGACACTTGATTTATTGTAATAAAATACTGCAAATAATCTCCATTTAATGATCTGCGAAATTAATGAGATTATGGATCAGGGTTCTTTATTATCCTAAAGGGAAGGAGTTAGACATCCTTTAAGATCCGCTAACTTGCGGTTATCCGTTCAAACCTAGGTTAATTATATGTTGACTTTTATTCTAACTATTCTAAACATTTTTACATAATTTAGAATTAAAATAAAATGCAATGCAAAATAAAACTGAAATTAAATATGGCATAGAATAAACTCCGGGACATTCTTTTTGAAATGCATTTCCGGATACCTGCATAAACACTTAGTAAATGTGTTAGTAATAGAATAAATAATTTAAAAGTAATTGCAATAATTAATAAATGAAGCCAAAAAATAAATCCGTCTTTGTACATGGACGGCCTTGGAAATCACACGGAGATTCCTTCATCGGCCAATATTGTTAAAAATAATAAAAATAAATTAAACCTTCGGATCCGCGCCAAAACAGTAATAGCTTTAAACACGGAGGGCTCAGATATGTAAAAAATATAAAGTGGGACTTAAACAAGTGCGATGCGGCAATGCCTTGCCACAAATGCATGTTGGTTATCCGGTGTAAGTGAAAGAAATCATCCTTGCCCAGAAAGCTTCATTTATTTTATTTTTCCGTCTTTGCAACTGTGGAGGCCTCAAAAATCAACGGATAACTTTTTCATTGGCCATACAAGTGTAGCATCTTGTTCAAATCAGTAAAATACCAACCGTGTAGTATTTGTTCTAAATCAGTAAACCAGCAAAAAAATGTCCAAAATCAATAGCAATATGGCCAAAACCAGTCCAATAATATGGCCACATACAGCCCAGCAGTAGTAAAACAAACAAAAACTCAGTCCAGAACACAGCCCAACAAGGCTTGATTCTTGGTCCAAAGATTTCAAAATAAACAACAATCCACTATTTTAGAATCCGACCCGGATTATGACCCGACCCGGTTTCAACCCGAGAGCAAAATAGTGGCAAAATCAGCCCGTTGCAAAGGCAAACTACAGATACAAAAAAAAAATACAAAGCCAAGGTCGCCGGAATAATCCCAACAATGCAGAATCAACCCAACAAAATCAGAAGCATTGACAACAATATAGAAAACAATAATGGTCCAGAAACCAGTGGAGACAAGCAATGAAGTTCACGAAAAGCGAGGCTCGCCGGAGTTTAAAAACTCCGGCAAAAATACAAGAAATCATTCCAAATCAAAACAACAACAGAATAAGAATTAACCCATCACGAGTTCCTCAAACTCCGGCGAGATTCAAAAATAAAGGAAATCAGTCCAAATAAGAAAAATATGCCAATAAATCTAAAAATGGAACCAAACCCAGGCAGCGATGGTGGCGGCGTCACTTCCACGGCGAACACCGGAGCGACTGTCGCGCCCTTTTTCGACCGCGGCCTTATTTTCTAAACTCCTGCTCAAATAAAAGGTTAGAAAATAAAAATAAAATGCTAAATAGTTTAAGAGGCTTAAAGGTTTTAAAAATGCTAAAAGGATGCTAAAATTGCAAAAGATGCTAAAGTTTAAAAGGGTGCTAAAATGCTAAAGGGTTGCTAGAATGCTAAGGGTTCGCGGAGTCGCCACCTAATTACTTGGGTGAATTAGGACACCTAAATGTTTAACTAGTTTGAAGTAAAACATTAACTCCATTTTAATGGTCTGCTAAACTTAATGAGATTCTGGGTAAGGGTTCTTTATTAATCTAGAGGGAAGGGGTTAGGCACCCTCTAAGATCCGCTAACTTGCGGTTGTCCTGCCAAACCTAGGGTAATTATTATATTTAAAAATGCAAAGTAAAGCTCCACCTGCTTAATAAGATGTTAAAATGTTAAAATGTTTAAAAGGTGCCTTAAAGTAAAAGGTTGCTAAAGGTATTAAATGCTAGAAGGGCTCCTGCTTAGAAAAAGTGTTAGAAAAATAAATAAGATGCTAATTGTTTAAAGGAAGGCTTAAAAGTATTTAAAAGGGTGCTAAAATATTAAAAGTGCTAAAAGGTTAAAGATGCTAAAAAAATGCTAAAGTTTTAAAAATGCTTAGAAAGCTTAAAAAGAAAGGTGTCAAAGGTGCTAAAGGAGTGCTAGCATTTTAAAGGTGCTAGAAGTGTTAAGAGGGGCTAAAAGGCTAAAGGTCCTTAAGAGTGCTAAAGATTAATTTTAAAAGTAAATGGTGCTAAAAGTGCAAAAAGAATGCTAAATGTTAAAGAGTGCTTAAAAGGTGTTAGAAATGCTAAGATGCTAAAGGTGCTTTATGGACTAATTATATGCTCATGCAAAGATTATTTACGGACTAATTGTGTATACTGCTAGCTAAATTAATCTTGTCTAACTCAATCATGATATTATATAAGAGATGCTTTAAGACGATTTTTGAGAGTTTAGGAGAAATCTGTTATGTATTTTAATAAGAAACAAACTGTTGGTTTTATGATGCAAGTTAAATCATTTAAATCATTTTTTGCAGAATTTAGGCATGCTCAACAGTCATAAAGGCAAGTAAGTTAAGCGATGAACTTCGAATTACCTCCCCACTTATATGTTTAAAGGCTAATTATTCTAGATATCCTATTAATTACAAAGTTATAAATTACAATAACAAATAAAGTAAGATAAGGATGAGATGAGAGAATGAGGGATTGAAGCGGATGACCCCGTCCTATTTGTTTTTCTAGGAATTGCCGAAGAGGGAATGCGAATGCGGATGCAGGTCGCCATTTGAAATGGCTTGTGATGAGTTTCGCCGGGAGACTCTTTATTTTGCTCCGATGCGTGCCATGTAAAATAAAGAAAGATAAGGATTAGTATAAGCCCAAATAATAGTTGATACAAGTAGATAAAATGCTCATATAATATGGAGATATGACTGCCACATTAACAAATTGACTTCAGCAAATTAACAAAACTGATTTCAGAGATACATATGCACTGTTTTGACCAATAAATGCTGTTGTCACAGTTTTAACAGGGAAGTTATTCAGATGCGCATCCAGAAGTGCAGGTATATGCGAAACTGCACCAAATTTTCGACCATTATACATATCCCAACACACACATAGGATTGAAATGCAGAAATACAAGCATTTTTTATTTCAAGTGATAGGCAAGTATGCAATAGGAAGTGATTGAAGTCATTTTGTCAAGTAAACAAATGGTAATTGCCAGGGGACATATTTTAATATGACACAGATACGGACATAGTTGGGATAGGGCAATAGATATTTCTTTTCAGGTCAGTGTCTATTTTCAGTTTCTCTATTCAATTTTAGACACACACAAGACTATCATATGGTATGCATATGCCGCTACATGAAACAAGATCATAATTCAGCAAGGTGCACAAGTTGGTTTAAACAAATGTCCTCTGTAAGCACAGATTCCATCTAGGCAAAACAACAAACAGGCAGGATGTATAATAGCTTAGAAGGTTACATATTTTCAAGGGAGCAACTTCACATTTAGACAAGCAGAAAGCTTGCCTGGCATAATATATGTCTAGTAGAATGAGCAGGTGACCACACATGAAATGGTTTTCTGAAATGCATGACCCTTCAAACGTAATGCTATGCATGTATACTCCCATTTAAACTATGCATTAAGAACAAGATACCCTTAAACAGATAGAGTAAGCATATAACTAGCCTAATGGATATATAAGACAGATAGATATGGGCGAATGACCAACTACGAACAACCCTTTCGCTATATAACCACCATAATCATGGATTGCGTACACATCATATAATGCTAGATACAACCATAATATGATATGACAGAGCAGGATCATGAAACTAACCTACATCATGCAGTTCTTCGACTGATACATATCACAATCCATTTAAACATGTACTAGATCATTTTAAACAAAACTTTAGCTCTTCATTATTTTACGTAGACATGGATATAGCTTCAGTTACAGGTTTTAGCTAGTCCTTCATTCCATTATCTATATATAATATTTGTCTAAAACATACAAATTATCACATATGAATTTTAACACCAAATGATCGAGCAAATATATTTAGATCATATTGATTTATTCAAACAGAATTGACCTAATTTAGCCATTTATAAACAATGCGAATAACTATTTGAATTTACAACAGTTCTATGGGCACAGAAAGTAAAAGAAAGACTGAGAAGAGCTTGAATTTACCTTCTCCGGACAGCGACCCGGGGCAGCGTATCAAGTCGTCGGTCCAATCGACGGGTTTTGGATTTGCGATGCGAATGAAAGGGCGAGGTTTGTTTGCTGGTTTCTTGGCTGGAAAAAGAAAGGGTTCTTAACTGCTGCTAAGGGGGTGTTCGACAGTGAGGAAGGTGCTACCTCACTGAGCTCTGTCGTCCTCCTCTTGTGCTCGCCTGCTTTGTCTATGTCGATGCTATCGGTTCCTAAGCTACTGCGGCGTGTAAAATGATTGCTATCTCACTCTCCTTCATCGATGCCCTAAATTGCTATGTGGTTGCCCCCGACTCCGCTCTGAATCTCCTCTCCTATGCTCTGCCGTGCTTATATAGCCCCCGTTTGGGTTCCCTATTAGGTAAGGTTTAATACCATTTAATGCGAAATCTTGGTATTAATCTCAGTAGTTAAGGGACGATTTTGTGCGATATTGGCTGCCTATTTTGGATTGATTTGCTCACGATTTTGTGGATTCGAATGGGTTACGATTTGAAGGATTTGGTTCGGTTATGGTAAGGAAATCGTTCGAGAAGGTGCATGGGTAAGGAAAGGCGGCTAGGTGCGTGGGAGGAAGCCGGATTCTCGTGAGAAATCCGGCGCGACGAATGAAGTTTTCTAGAAATTGCGTTTCGTTGTTTTGTCGACAGGGAAGGGACGATGTGAAGGTAAAGGAAAGGCTGAGGGCTGCTGGCTTTTAGGCGTGGGCTTTAGGGAAATAAAAGAAGGGCTGGGGCTTGGGCTTGCGGGTCGACGCTGGGTCGTGGGTATTGGGTATTAATTCTAGGTATTAGTGTTATAATTAATTAATTAACAAATGTGATTAAATTAATTAGGTGCTTTATTATAATTGTTATAAATGCGGGCGTGCTATTTAATTAATGCTTAATATTTTAGAATGCGGCGCTATTATTTAAAATCTTATTATTGTGCATTATTGCGAAGTTAAATAAAAAATTGAATTGCGTTTAGATTAAATTATTTAAATGCCAAATGCAAGTATGATATTTAAGAATTGTTTAAAGCTTTATAAATGCGACGCTATTCAAAGCGTGTATTAGATTAGAATTGATTTTAAATTACAAATGATTATGAAATTCTCTTGCGTATTAATAAATGCGGCTATGCTGCCTGACACGACGTTATTGCTAAATTATTTATTTTATGTATTTATTAATTATTTAAGAATTACGACAGAGCTTGAAATCAATTAACGCGGACGCGAGACTCTAAGTGCTTGAAACTCTACGTAAGATGCGATGCCATTATTAAATTGTTTATTTGTGCTTGTATTAATGTTTTATTGTTGTATTTTATTATAAAAATCCTAAAAAATTATTTTACAAAATTAGTCTAATTTTATGGTTAATGGCTGGACGGGAGGGTCAAAATTGGGTGTCCAAGTTGTCCTCTTTGTATGGAGATGATGGAAGAATCTTGGACAAAGACGTTGACTCATGCCAATTTTGTCTCGATCTTGAATTGCAAAAATGCCGGGTAGACAGCGCCGACGCAAAGAATCAAAATCTGTCCCAGTGTCGAGTTATGACGACACTGGGTTACCATGGTCGAAACACCAGGGCGGGCTAATGCGGACTCAAAGCTGTCCCAGTGTCGAGTTATGACGACACTGGGTTACCATGGTCAAAACACCAAGGCGGGCTAACGCGGACTTAAAAGCCGCCCCGTGTCGAGTTATGATGACCTGGGCTAGTGCAAAAGTAAAAATAAAAATAAGCGGCTTGAACACAGGGTGTACCGCTATGGCTTATGGTCTTTGGGTTACATGGTGATGTGGAGCGAGTGACCGACGCTGAGGCCGCACGCCAATCGTTGGGAAGGTTGGCCCCCCAACAGATTGCCCCGGTTCGTTGTAAGAGAAAATCCACGTTGTGCTCCTGCTCCTGCATGCTGAGACTTCAAACAAACGGTTAGTGCATAACTGTTAAGGCAAAATGACGATGTATAATTTTAAAGGTAATGCAACTGTGGGTAGAAAAGGTTATCCTGCAAAATGCGATGCCTGCTGTGTTGATGCGATGCTGCAAATGTTGTGATTTCGCCCTTGCACGGACGCGTCGCGATTGTGAATGCGGATACGTTGTCCTTGCTGCAATTGCCTCTGTAGACTAAAGCTCAAGAAAGAGTTAGTGCATAACTGCTAAGACAGAATAATAAAGCCTGAATGAGGAAAAAAATGCAATTTTGAGAACAGAGAAATCGTCCCTGCGTAGATGTGATATGCTGATGATGACGTCGTTTCGGACTTGTCGACGTTTGGCGTCGTTTTCGGACTTGTCGTCGTTTTCGGACTTGGCGTCGTTTTCGGACTTGGCGTCGTTTTCGGACTTGGCGTCGTTTTCGGACTTGTCGTCGTTTTCGGGCTTGTCGTCGTTTTCGGACTTGTCGTCGTTTTCGGACTTGGCGTCGTTTTCGGACTTGTCATTGTTTTCGGACTTGACGTCGTTTTCGGACTTGGCGTCGTTTTTGGACTTGGCGTCGTTTTTCAGACTTGGCGTCGTTTTCGGACTTGTCGTCGTTTTCGGACTTGTCGTCGTTTTCGATCTTGGCGTCGTTTTCGGACTTGTCGTCGTTTTCGGACTTGGCGTCGTTTTCGGGCTTGTTGTTGCTGCTCTTGTAGAATAAAGCTCAAGAAAGAGTTAGTGCATAACTGCTAAGACAGAATAATAAAGCATGAATGAGAAAAATGCAATTTTATGGGTAGAGATGTCGTCCCTGATATGCGAGATAGTGCGAGGTGTTGTCCTTGCACGGACGTGCTGCAAATGATGAATTGTCATGATGTCTTTGTGGTGTGCGATGCGTGGGTTGCCAATTTGGCTTGATGCCCGAGTTGAGGCGCTAGGTTTTGTTGCGGAACTCTGAACTTTGATTGCCGATTGTTGATGCCCCTTTCTGCTGCTGCTGCTCTTGCTGCGGACTTTGGATTGTTGTCATCCTCGCCTTTCTTTGCTTTGCTTTTGCTATCTGAAGAAACTTTTGTCGTATTTTCTGCTTCGGCTGTTGCACTTTCTGCTTCTGTTAATATGAAAAGACATGCGCTCAAAGAAAAGTTGTGAGTTTTGGGGGGGTCGATTGGTATTTGACTTCGCCGCCTTGTCCCTTGACATCTGCGTGCCTGGACTGCTTGGATTTGCACATGCGGGCTTTAGGAAATAAAAGAAGTGGGGCTTGGCTTCATGTCGACGCTGGGTCGTGGGTATTGGGTATTAATTCTAGGTATTAGTGTTATAATTAATTAATTAACAAATGTGATTAAATTAATTAGGTGCTTTATTATAATTGTTATAAATGCGGGCGTGCTATTTAATTAATGCTTAATATTTTAGAATGCGGCGCTATTATTTAAAATCTTATTATTGTGCATTATTGCGAAGTTAAATAAAAAATTGAATTGCGTTTAGATTAAATTATTTAAATGCCAAATGCAAGTATGATATTTAAGAATTGTTTAAAGCTTTATAAATGCGACGCTATTCAAAGCGTGTATTAGATTAGAATTGATTTTAAATTACAAATGATTATGAAATTCTCTTGCGTATTAATAAATGCGGCTATGCTGCCTGACACGACGTTATTGCTAAATTATTTATTTTATGTATTTATTAATTATTTAAGAATTACGACAGAGCTTGAAATCAATTAAGACGGACGCGAGACTCTAAGTGCTTGAAACTCTACGTAAGATGCGATGCCATTATTAAATTGTTTATTTGTGCTTGTATTAATGTTTTATTGTTGTATTTTATTATAAAAATCCTAAAAAATTATTTTACAAAATTAGTCTAATTTTATGGTTAATGGCTGGACGGGAGGGTCAAAATTGGGTGTCAACAGCGACGCCGCCTGACGAACGCTGGAACAGTGACGGGCAGTGATGGGGTGTGATGGCGACGTCGGTTATTTGCGACGGGAATGTTCAATGATGATGGTCGACGGGAGCAGCAGGGAGAGTGGGTGAGGGTTGCTGGTGAAGTTCGACGATGGTGGACTGCTCCAGTGGTGGTGGTCGACGATGATGGGACAGTGGGTGTTCGAACAGTGGCAAGGTGAAGGTTCGTGGTGGTGGGGTGATGTGTGTGTGTGAGAGAGGGTGTTCGTCGGAGCTTGGAGCTCCGCCGGCGCGCGCGACGGAAAAGGGAAGAGAGAGTGAGGAAGGGTGAAATTTGAAGTGAAGTGGGCTAGGGTTATGTGTTGTCGGCTGGGAGGGTAGAGAATGAGAGGATGAGGCGGCGGCGACGGGTTATAGTGTAAGGGCTGAAGTGGGCGGTACCGATAAATGTGTGAAATGGGCCGGGTAAAAGAGGTGCTGGCGCTACGATCGGCGCGGCAGTGGTGGTTCTTGGCCGGCGGGCGCGAGGTTTCTGGCCGAGGGTAGAGAATGAAAGAGAGAGATGAGTGGGCTGAGAGAGAGACCAGAGCCGGTGAGAGAGAGTGGCCGTGGTTAAAGTGAGAGAGTGAGGGCTGAGGGGATGGTTATGTGGGCTGAAGACTGAAGTGATGTTGGAGTGTAGAAGAAAAAAAGGGTGTTGCTGAAGTGATGTTGGAGTGTAGAAATGGTGAAACAAAGTATGTGGGTGGAGTGTGGTAAAGGTAAAAGAGGTATGGGGTGAAATAATAAAAAAAAGTGTTGGATTGGACTGATTCGGATTGGGCCTTGGACTGGACTGGTTTGACAAAAATGCAAGGCGGGTTAATTATTTAAAACAAAATTATTTAAAAAGATGCAAGATTATAAAAAATGCAAATGCCGACGCAATAATACTAAAATGCAATATTTAAGAAATGTTTAATGTCTGATTAAAAGTAAAACGCGATGCCGATTAATTATTTAAAGAGATGCAAATATTATTAAAATAAAAACATAATATTAACAAAGACATAATGCTTAATTTAAAATAAAATATGCAATGTCTTTTTTTTTTTTTTGAAGAAATAAACATAGAATATTATGCGAAAAATGCAAAAAATGATGATTAAAATGCGAAGTCCTGAAACACATAAAATTGCAACAAATATACGAAAAATGGGTCAAAATTGACTGTCAACAGTATGTCCCTCTTTGTACGGAGATGATGGAAGAGTTTTCGGACAAAGATGTTGACTTGTAGCCAATTTTGTCATGTTTTATAAACTATAAACTCAAAAATAGGGATGATGCAGACCCAAAAAATGTCCCAGTGTCAAATCATGATGACACCGGTCGTGGATGCAAAAATAAAAGCAAAGTCGACGACAAAAATGTCCCGATGTCGGGTATGATTGACCTTTGGGTTGCAGGTGATGTGGTGATGTAACAAACATGGTGTTTGTAGATGTTGGTGGCGTCATTGCATGAACGCGATGCATATGCTCGTCGTTGCATATACGAAATATGGATGAAGCTGTTGCATAGGCTTATATGAAATGACGTCGTTGCATAGACGCGATGCAGATGTTCGTCAGATAGACGAAACATGAATGAAGTCGTTGCGATAGGCTTTTATGAAATGGCGTCGTTGCATAGAGTTGATGCAGATGTTCATGCGTAAGACAGACGAAACATGGATGAAGCCGGCAGATAGGCTTATAATGAAATGGCGTCGCCAGATGGCGTGACGCAGATGTTCGTCGCGTAGACAAAACATGAATGAAGCCGTTGCATAGACTTAAATAAAATGGCGTCGCCGATGACGACGCTGACGCAGATCGTCACGCGTAGACGAAACATAGATGAAGTCATTGCCGACAGCTTAAATGAAATGGCGTCGTTGCGTGACGCGACGCAGATGCTCGTCGTTGCATAAACGAAACATGAACGGCCGCCAGATAGGCTTAAATGAATTGGCGTCGTTGCGTAGACGCGATGCAAATGTTCGTCGTTGCATAGACGAAACATGAACGGCCGCATAGGCTTAAATGAAATGGCGCCGTGCGTAGACGCGATGCAGATGCTCGTCGTTGCGTAGGACGAAACATGAATGAAGCCGTTGCATAGGCTTAAATAAAATGGCGTCGTTGCGTGACGCGATGCAGATGCTCGTCGTTGCATAGACGAAACACGAATGAAGCCGCGTATGCTTAAATGAAATGGCGTCGTTGCGTAGGCGTGATGCAGATGCGTCGTTGCATAGACGAAACATGAATGGCCGCCGTTGCATAGGCTTACATGAGATGACGTCGTTGCGTAGACGCGATGCTGATGACGTCGTTGCATAGACGAAACATGAATGAAGCCGTTGCATAAGCTTAAATGAAATGGCGTCGTTGCATAGACGCGATGCAAATGTTCGTCGTTGCATAGACGAAACATGAATGAAGCCGTTGCATAGGCTTAAATGAAATGGCGTCGTTGCATAGACGCGATGCAGATGCTCGTCGTTGCATAGACGAAACATGAATGAAGTCGTTGCATAGGCTTAAATAAAATAGTGTCGTTGCATAGACGCGATGCAGATGCTCGTCGTTGCATAGACGCGATGCAGATGCTCGTCGTTGCATAGACGAAACACGAATGAAGCCGTTGTATAGGCTTAAATGAAATGACGTCGTTGCATAGACGCGATGCAGATGTTAAATCGTGCAGACAGACGAAACATGAACGGTTATCAGATAGGCTTAAATGAAATGACGTCGTTGCATAGACGCGATGCAAATGTTCGTCGTTGCATAGACGAAACATGAATGAAGTCGTTGCATAGACTTAAATAAAATGGCGTCGTTGCATATACGCGATGAAGATGTTCGTCGTTGCATAGACGAAACATAAATGAAGCCGTTGCATAGGCTTAGAATGAAATGCATTGGTTTATGGGCGTACCTGCTTTGTGACCCGCCTGGGTTGAGATAACGTCATTGCATAGACGTTGTGCGTTTGTAACTCGCATGGGCCTATTGTTGTGTTCCTGCCTTTGCTGATATGAAGGTTCTGCACTCAAAGAAAACTTAGTGAATTTTAGGAAAGGAGTGGTTGATTCGCGTCAACTTTGTAGCTTTGGCTCTTGTTGCTTGCATGCTCATACTTCAGCAAAGGTTAGTGCATAATTGTTAAGCCAAAAATGACAACGCATGAATTTATAAGCAATGTAATAGCATGAGTAGAAATGTTATCCTGTAAAGTGTGATGGCGGTTGTATTGATGTGATGCTGCAAATGCTGAGTTTCGTCCTTGCACGGGCGTGTTGAATATTGTGAAAGCTTGTTGAATGCTGCGAGTCTTGATCTGCATGCGGACTTCTTTGGATCTGCGAATGCCATCAATGCTCTGCATCTTCTTTGGATGCGCGAATCTTTGGTTGAATCTTTGCGATTCTTGATGTAGTCTCTGCACGGACTTGCTGGATGTTGTGAATGCTTGCTGAATGCTCTGCACATGCTTGCCGGATGCTGCGAATGCTTGCTGAATGATGCGATTGCTTTTGGAATCCTTATTATGATCTCTCCACAATGCATTTCTCAAAATTGTCCCAGTTTTAGTTATGCGAGGTGCGTGGGCAAGACTTAGCTCTGGAGGACATTGCTCATATCTCTTTTCAGAATAAACAAACGCATTTTGTCGTACGCGAGCCAATGAGAAAATTTTCAATGGTGTGACCGAAGCCGATTTAGGCCGCCTACGTATCCCGCTGAGAGAATCAGGTCAAGACGTAGTTCGTGATGCAAAAAAATGACAATACAATTTTCAAAAATGAGACCGAAGCCAATGTGGCCGCCTACGTATACCGCTGAGGGAATCAGGTCAAGACGTAGTTCGTTATGCAAAAAATGAGGATTTTATGTGCATTTTGTTTTTTGAAAAGTGGAAAGACAGCAGCACGTTCTGACTTCAGTTGATACCAACAATTAGTATTGTGCTTAAGAATTCCGTTATTCACTTCCACCTAACCAAGACCGACTGGTAATTCCTATAGTTTCAAGTAGTACCGGACACCTAAGTATCGACACACTTGCTTGCCAAGGTTTCAACTACACGTAATCTCACGTTTCAAATGCCTCACCGAAAGAAAGTCCCATTTCTCACATATATTCCAAAGATTTTGAATTTTGGGCGCGAGAAGCACGCTCACACTCAAAAGGATGTTCAACGTGCAATTGTGATACCATAGGCTTGGTCGCCATGTAAGTATCCGCTAATGTGAGAACTCTCAAGATAAGATCATGTAGAGCTTGTCATGGGCTCAGAATGTAGGCTTGGGAAAGGGATGGATATCATTTGGGTAAAAGTGACTAATCCTCCTCGGCGTTGGACTACGTCCGTGCTTGATATTTGTGTGCTTTAATGCCGACCGCTTTCTTTTTCTTTCCTTTTTTGTCCCGCTTTTTCAGATCGACTTCTATTGAATCTTTCGTTTGGAGCCCGCTTTTTTCTAAATTTATTCTTGCATTCTTTTATTCGGGGCTTTTGATTTCTTCTTTTGTGAGTCATCATTTGTGTTTTCTTTTTCCTTTTGGGACTTTGACAATTTTTGTCTTTGCAACCTTTGACGCAAAATTTTGTCAGCCACTTGCACATTTACACAGCGCCAGGAGGTCGGGCCAGAGGATAGTGCGTCTGCACTCGTAAAGCGGTATAGGTGTAATAGACGGTTGTCAAAAGAATAGGCTTTAGGCTCAAAAGAGGTGTACTACGGATAATGTTATTTGGTAGGCTGAAAAAGGCTCAAACGGGTCAAAGAAAGCCTACGATCATTTTCCACACCGAGTGTTACTCAGGATTTCGCCTCAACAAACATTCGGGCCAAGTTCTAGATCACAATGCAATGCAATTGAACTGATTCTAAAAACTCACCACACAATGCACATGAAACGATGAGGTTGGTTTCGTTCTTATCTTAGAAGCATGTAAGGCAATGTCATTTACGGGTGAATAAGAGGTACCAACAGAATCTATGGTTTACCACGAAGTCAGCCCATATTGATTATTACACGTTCTTTCCTATGCACACTCCCAACTGTGTTGGTATCAACCAAGTCAAACAATGATGCTAAAAAAATGTTTTTTGTATTTCTGGATAACATTTTTTGTATTTATGACCAAGATATTTTTTTTTGTATTTTTTGAATAAATGGTACCGAACCCGAATAGGGCTGCCTACGTATCTCATCTTTGACGAGAATCAGGTGTGCGTAGTTCGTTCAGATATGTTATAAAACGTATGATTTACAAGAATTTATTCATGAAAGAAATAAAAGCTGTGCAAAACAAATGATTGTTCACTATATGCAAAGAAAAATAATGTAATGAAAAAATGAATGAATGTGATAAAATGAATGAAATGCAATAATGAATGTCCGTGCAATGAAATGGGTGAACCAAATATGTCTCTTTTTTCTTCTTCTTCTTTTTTCTTCTCTTTTTTTTTTTAAATTTTTTATGTGGTGGTGTCGAACCCTAGATGGGTTGCCTACGTATCACACCGTATGGTGAGAATCAGACACGCGTAGTTCGGAATAATTATGTTGTAAAATGCATGATAAAGAGTTATGTAATCAACACTAGACATATCGATTGAATTTGCAAATATGCAAAATATAAGACCCAGAGCGATGCTTTGTTGAATCTGGTATAAGCTGACTTCTTTCCGTCAACATAACTCAACTCATTCTTGGGATGATTTTTTTTCTTTTCTTTTTCTTCCTGTTTTTTGTTGTTGTCCGCCCTCGACTATTTGCGAGGACGGTTTTCCTGCAAAAAATATGACAAATAGGTGAGAGTAGGCAAGCCACAAAAAATAGTAAGATGTAAGGGCGTGACAATATAGTCAAAGACTCCCCTGCTTGGTTCAACCGGAATGGTGGTTGATGCTTCACAAAGTCCAAATCGCGTTGTTCAAGAGCGATTTACGCAGTAGAAGTCCTGATTGCAATATGACAACAATAGTGCAAAAATGCAAATGCTCGTGGCCAGAGTTGTAAGCACATAGCATGATATGTACATGGGTTAAAAGGGTAATTATTGCATTAAATAATATGTACAAAATTGCTAGCAACAAAATAGTAAACAAAAGCATGCAAATCAAGCGCGCGCCTAATATGCATGGGACCTCTCTTATGCCAGAGGTAGGCCTAAACGCCAAATATGCGAGATTATGATAAATATGTCCAAGCCGTTAAACTGTAATGTTTTGTTGGAAATGGCGACCAAATGACGGTGCACTTTTCCAATTTCAGTGTGTCATGACCAGGCTTGGATCCGTCTATCATCATCACGCTACACATAGTATGCTAATGGGTCGTTGGGTTGTGAAACCCGTCGACAAGTTTGGTGGATTTCTAATTGTGGCGTTAATACCAAGGACTAACCCACATAAGGTTTATGCATGCATGACTCTATCCTAAGTTTCTAAGATTTGACTTACTAGACGCAAGGTTCCCGAGCGGACTACTCGAGTGAGAAGGCTACGCGACCACCGGTTGGACCGGATTCTCCGCGCAAAACGCCAACTCTCTTAAATTTGGGTGTTTGAAAGAAATTTGCAGGTGCGCAAAGCACACCCGCGTGTTGTTTGTGACAATGTGAATTTTCCAGAGTGGAAGAAATATGAGCGGAATGCCAATTTAAGGAAAGCAGTAAAAGCAAATAACAATTTAAACAGTTAAACATACAAAATTAAAATTAAAGCAAGTAATTTTAAGGCATTTAAAACAAATAAAAGCAAATAAAGTCAAGCAATAATAAACCTAGGTTTGTTATGGTCAAGAACTTGAATCCCCAGCAGAGTCGCCATCTGTAACACCCCATTTTAACCGGAGTCGAAACGGGAGTACTACGTATGGTTGATTCCTAGAATGTATTTAAAGGAGTCGCCACCTAATTATTTAAGTGAATTAGGACACTTGATTTATTACAATAAAATACTGCAATTAATCTCCATTTAATGATCTGCAAAATTAATGAGATTCTGGATCAGAGTTCTTTATTATCCTAAAGGGAAGGGGTTAGACATCTTTTAAGATCCGCTAACTTGCGGTTATCCGTTCAAACCTAGGTTAATTATATGTTGACTTTTATTCTAACTATTCTAAGCATTTTTACATAATTTAGAATTAAAATAAAATGCAATGCAAAATAAAACTGAAATTAAATATGGCATAGAATAAACTCCGGGACATTCTTTTTGAAATGCATTTTCGGATACATGCATAAACACTTAGTAAAGGTGTTAGTAATAGAATAAATAATTTAAAAGTAATTGCAATAATTAATAAATGAAGCCAAAAAATAAATCCGTCTTTGTACATTGACGGCCTTGGAAATCACACGGAGATTCCTTTATCGGCCAATATTGCTAAAAATAATAAAAATAAATAAAACCTTCGGATCCGCGCCAAAACAGTAATAGCTTTAAACACGGAGGGCTCAGATATGTAAAAAATATAAAGTGGGACAGCCTAAACAAGTGCGGCTGCGAGCGTTCGTCTTGCCAGCGCATGTTGGTTATCCGGTGTAAGTGAAAGAAATCATCCTTGCCCAGAAAGCTTCATTTATTTTATTTTTCCGTCTTTGCAACTGTGGAGGCCTCAAAAATCGACGGATAACTTTTTCATTGGCCATACAAGTGTAGCATCTTGTTCAAATCAGTAAAATACCAACCGTGTAGTATTTGTTCTAAATCAGTAAACCAGCAAAAAATGTCCAAAATCAATAGCAATATGGCCAAAACCAGTCCAATAATATGGCCACAAACAACCCAGTAGTAAAACAAACAAAAACCCAGTCCAGAACACAACCCAATAAGGCTTGATTCTTGGTACAAAGATTTCAAAATAAACAACAATCCACCATTTTAGAATCCGACCCGAATTATGACCCGACCCGGTTTCAACCCGAGAGCAAAACAATGGCAAAATCAGCCTGTTGCAAAGGCAAACTACAGATACAAAAAAAATACAAAGCCAAGGTCGCCGGAATAATCCCAACAATGCAGAATCAACCCAACAAAATCAGAAGCATTGACAACAATATAGAAAACAATAATGGTCCAGAAACCAGTGGAGACAAGCAGCGAGTTCGCCGAAAAGCCAGAGGCTCGCCGGAGTTTAAAAACTCCGGCAAAAATACAAGAAATCATTCCAAATCAAAACAACAACAGAATAAGAATTAACCATCACGGAGTTCCTCAAACTCCGTGAGATTCAAAATAAAGGAAATCGGTCAAATAAGAAAAATATGCCAATAAATCTAAAAATGGAACCAAACCCCCAGGCGATGGTGGCGGCGTCACGCGGCGAGCAGCGGCGCCGCGGCCGATTTAACAAACAGAGCGGTGCGGTCGTGGTGGGGTGTGATGGCGACGTCGGTTATTTGCGACGGGAATGTTCAATGATGGTGGTCGACGGGAGCAGCAGGGAGAGTGGGTGAGGGTTGCTGGTGAAGTTCGACGATGGTGGACTGCTCCAGTGGTGGTGGTCGACGATTATGGGACAGTGGGTGTTCGAACAGTGGCAAGGTGAAGGTTCGCGGTGGTGGGGTGATGTGTGTGTGTGAGAGGGGGTGTTCGTCGGAGCTTGGAGCTCCGGCGAAGGCAGCGGCGACGGGAAAAGGGAAGAGGAGAGGGAGTGAGGAAGGGTGAGGGCTGAAGTTGAAGTGGGCTAGGGTTATGTGTTGTCGGCTGGGAGGGTAGAGAATGAGAGGATGAGGCGGCGGCGACGGGTTATAGTGTAAGAGTTTGAAGTGGTATTTGCTGATAAATGTGTAAGGCCGGGGTAAAAAGGTCTTTTTTTTTTTTTTTTTTTTGTCTGTGGTTGAGGTGGCGGCGAGTGTGTGAGGGGTTTCTTGGTGAGGGTAGAGAATGAAAGAGAGAGATGAGTGGACTGAGAGAGAGACCAGAGCTGAGGAGAGAGTGAGGGGGCTGGTTAAAAGTGAGAGAGTGAGGGCTGAGGGGATGGTTATGTGGGCTGAAGACTGAAGTGATGTTGGAGTGTAGAAGAAAAAAAGGGTGTTGTTGAAGTGATGTTGTAGTGTAGAAATGGTGAAACAAAGTATGGGGGTGGAGTGTGGTAAAGGTAAAAGAGGTATGGGGTGAAATAATAAAAAAAAGTGTTGGATTGGACTGATTCGGATTGGGCCTTGGACTGGACTGGTTTGACAAAAATGCAAGGCGGGTTAATTATTTAAAACAAAATTATTTAAAAAGATGCAAGATTATAAAAAATGCAAATGCCGACGCAATAATACTAAAATGCAATATTTAAGAAATGTTTAATGCCTGATTAAAAGTAAAACGCAGCGGTCTTAGATTAATTATTTAAAGAGATGCAAATATTATTAAAATAAAAACATAATATTAACAAAGACATAATGCTTAATTTAAAATAAAATATGCAATGTCTTTTTTTTTTTGAAGAAATAAACATAGAATATTATGCGAAAAATGCAAAAAATGATGATTAAAATGCGAAGTCCTAAAACACATAAAATTGCAACAAATTTACGAAAAATGGGTCAAAATTGTCTGTCAACAATAGTCCACAATCGTGACAAGTTTTTTAATATTCTTTTCTCTGTTGAATTTTATTATTTTTAAAAATAAAGTGTATAGCAAATTATATTTTTTCAATAATATCTTGAAAAAGTGAAAGATCATCCTTTACAACTAAGTTATAAATATGACACGCACATTTGATATGAAAATGTTTTGGAAAAGACGGAGTTAAAACATCTCTTAAAATACTAATAGCAGAATTGTTAGAAGATGCATTATCTAATGTAATACTCATAACTTTATCAGTTATTCCGTAATAATCGCAGACTGAATAAATATTTTCTGAAATAAACTCACCAGTGTGCCTACTATCTATATATCTATATGCTAAAATACGTTTTTGCATATAATAATCCTCAAGCTAGTTGTCAACTTCACTCCCAATTCTCAAATTAATAAATAGATTGAATATGTAGTAGACAATGTTGTATAGAGAATAGAGATTGATTGATTGAGAGATTAGAGAGTAGAAAGATTTGTGAACATAATAAGAAGAGGAAATGAGATATTTATAGTTGAAAAATTATGTTAAAGTGTAAATATAATAACTTAGGGGTTAAAAATAAATATAAAGGAGGTAGGGGGGGTTGGGGGAGGGGGAGGCCAAAAATGGCCGTTGTCTAACGACCAAAATGTAAAATAGGCATTGACAACGACTATTTTCTCAGCAATTGGCGAGGCGGGTCGGGCGGGAGTCGTGATCGGGCACAGCGGGACCATACCCTGTCCCGCCCCGATTCGAGCCCTGATCCCGTTTTTTTTTTATCGGGGTCGTGACGGGGTCGGGACCTTGACGGGGTCGGATCGGCCCGGCCCACTGGCCAGCCTACACTAGACTCAGTGCCATCCCTATGAACAGTGTTTTAAATATAATTTCAGTTTTCTTTAAAAACAAATTCTCTTCTTCATTCTTAACCCTACCACCATCCACCATCAACTTGCCTTCACGCCGTCACCATTACAATAGTTGCAAAACACACCAAACTCAACCCAATTCCCTTGTTGTCTCTCCAAGTAAAAGAAAAATCAGATTTGGGCAGTATAATTTTCCGGTGAAATTTCATATTTTCCGGCAATGTTCAATCCCAACATTTATTTAGATTTGTAATCTAACGATAAGTAAAGTTGATTGTTAAAAAGGAAAGAAGAGTTCTTCAACTGGAAAAGAAAATCAGACATGGGACTCAAAATAATTTCAGGCAACATTGATGGGAGTTCATTAGTTTTTTCGGGGTTCTGAGTTTACGGGTCTTACCCATTTAAACAATATTACATCAAGACAAAAATATAAAGTGAGCTGCGTACAATATAACCTTGTTTCCGGCCTTCTTCGGACCCCGCACGGCGGGAATTTAGTACACCGACTGTCCTTTTACCCATTTAAACAATATTACATCAAGAACAAAAAGGTGTTTTTATGATGTTACTGATGCATCTGAAAAATGGGGATTTGTCGATTAATTGCGGATTAAAGCTTATGGGGAAAAGGGAAACTTGTTATTTTCCCCAAAAAGACAGAATGGAGGTTCAAAGCTTGTTAAAGGAAAAAAATCTATTACCACGAATGAAAACTGTGCGACGGCTGGTGGAAGGCGACGTGGGTGGACGTAAGCCAAACTTAAATATTATAGTAGTTATTTGGTTTTCATCTCTGCAACTTTCATCTTTTGTATGTGCAGCCAACTCTTCGCCCCATACAATATAGTCGGTCTAACCACCACCTATAGAATGCTGATGATATGATGTGTGTGAGCATACACGGAGAGATATGATTAGAAATGAGTATATCTGAGACAAAGTGGGAGTGACCTCGGTGAAGAAGGATAAGATGCGTGAACCGAGGTTGAGATGGTTCGGGCATGTGCAGAGAGACACAAATGATAGAATGCTGATGAGATGATGTGTGTGAGCATACAAGGAGAGATATGATTAGTAATGAGTATATCTGAGACAAAGTGGGAGTGACCTCGGTGAAGAAGGATAAGATGCGTGAACCGAGGTTTAGATGGTTCGGGCATGTGCAGAGAGACACAAATGATAGAATGCTGATGAGATGATGTGTGTGAGCATACAAGGAGAGATATGATTAGAAATGAGTATATCCGAGACAAAGTGGGAGTGACCTCGGTGAAGAAGGATAAGATGCGTGAACCGAGGTTGAGATGGTTTGGACATGTGCAGGAGAGACACAAATGACCAGTGTGGAGGTGTGAGAGGTTGACTATGGACGAGTTCAGAAGGGGTAGAGGTAGGTCTGCAACTTATTGATGTCACAACCTTAGGGAGAAGAGTATTAGTTAGTCGAGCGTTCTACTTAAGCTTACAAAATGATAGTTGTAGTGTTATTACTGTAGGTCCGATTAGCCTATCACACTTATAGGCGCAATATTGCTTTATAGTCCCTTGATTTCTGCTGCTATGTGTTCCGAGTGTACTTTGTTGATATTATTTATCTAAGTTAACTACTGCCTCCTTCTGTCAGAATGTGCTAAGCGTATTCAATTTTGTTAACAACATGTTCATATTGCTTTAATTTCTTGTCTGGATCTGACCGTTTCTCTTGCGTTGCTTTGCTTGCCATACTTGTTTTGTGATTATGTTTTGTCTTGAGCGAGGGTCTCTCGGAAACAACCCCTCTATCTAAAAGGTAGAGGTAATGTCTGTATACAGTTATACACTCTACCCTTTCTAACGATGTTACAATATTCTCCTAAACTCTTTACATTATATCTCTGTTTTCAACTTTTGTGATTTGGCAATAGATTTGTTGCTCCCTCTTGCATGCTTGATACGTGATCTGTTTAAATATCTGAAATTAGTGCTCTGTTGGGAATCTAGCAAAAAGAATTTTCTACAATGACTTCATATTAAGATTTTCCTTATTACGTGAACCTTGAGATACTGCTTGACCATTACAATCTGCAGTTAATGAGAAGTGCATGCTATAACCCCTAATTTTTGGTGTTGCAGTTTAGCTATATGCATGATATTTCAGGATCTTCACATTGCAGTTTTTTTTGGTGTCTGAAGCATTTTCTAACATTTATGCATTATTTGGATAGGCACTGGATACATTCAATGCTGCAATTGTTTCTGCAACGTATTATGTAATGTTCACAACGTTGACCATCATTGCAAGCGCAATAATGTTCAAGGTATGTTGTCAATTGAAGCTATTCTTTGTTGTGGGGTCCTCTATCAATTTGTATAGAGAGTAGTAAAGGATGTGAATCCATCATTTTCTTTGCAGGACTGGGCTGGACTAGATGCAGGCAGCATAGTATCTGAGCTCTGTGGATTTATCATAGTACTTTCAGGAACAATTGTACTTCCATGTGACTAGAGAACAAGAACCAGCAAATCCACCAGGTAAAAATTGAAGTTGAAGTATGTACCTCTCATCTTGATGTATGTATATCCTTGATATCATGCAATCTAGAATCTTCTAAAAAAGTGTGGCATTCGATCTTTCTGTCTGCAAAACATATATTGATAGGTCAATTTGACTACTTATTTTTAAAGAAACTTCTAAATGTGGTTACGTTGTGGCTTTCCGATTTCAATGAAGATGTTGCTGAAACACAAATAAAATAATCAAACCTAGTACTTCGCCTAATTTTACTCGATCTTTGACAACGATTATTCTTTTTCGATACGGGACTAGACCATGAAGGGAGCATGCATAATAGTGGGATTAGCTGATCCAATTTTGCTCAATTGGTGCACAGATCCAAGTGCTCTTCTAATTTTGAGTACTTGGTGCCATGGCTATACATCTCAAAGAACCACGTGTTTCCATCATGTGACACATAGGCATCCTTTCATTGGTATTGGGACTGATGAACTCCCTTGAGCTAGTGTTTGGCATTAAATTTGAAGTACCTGCTGGCATTAAATTTGATGTTATAGTACTTTTAGTAAAAGTTCAGGTCTGGAGTTTACTTTTAGTTCTTCGAAATGCTTCTCTAGAAGTTAGACTCGGAACTCCAAATTGAGGCCTCAATATATATTTACTACTCAAATTTTACTGCAACTTTGTGCTTATAATACATTCGTTTATGCAGGAAATAAATCGTGGTATGATGGAGAAGATATACAAGTTATGGAGGATGGACATTACATAATGTTGAATGATTCAAACTCTTTCCAATGATTTCATCTCAATAATATGAATTCTAGATCTCGATGACAAAAGTTGAAGCTGTGGATACACAGCTGATGCTTGATTTATGTTTTTTGTGTAATGAGAATTCTTGTTTAAGCTCAGCAATATGAGCTTTACAACTGGGAGGTGAGTTCTCCCACGACCACAATTTTGGGAGAGGTTCCGAGTCAAGGTCACCTTGTATTTGATGCTTGCCATGGATTCTCGAAGATGCCTTGACCAACATGCGGATACATTTGGACATGGTTTTCTTGCAGAGCTGCTATTCAAATTGAGGTTTGTACATACATGGATTGTGTAGAGTATTTTAGTCGATTCATGTTGTAATTTATTGAGCCACCACATTGGTGTAACATAGTTCATTGTTTTATAGTGTGAGAATGTAGCATAGTGAAGAAGGTTGCAGCAGTAAGATTGGTATTTTTTTGTAAGATAGTTCACAAACATTTGTTTTGGAGAATGACAGGTTATGTATTTTCTGGAGTTTATGATATAGAAATTAGATCATTGTTAAAGCCATACTATTGTAGATGCTTAGCATTTTGCACTTGCGGTTAAGCATAAAGATGGCCGTGTTGAAACAGGGCAATGGATATGAAGTCACGCCTGCTAATGGGACGGGTAATGACCTGAGCCCCCACTCCTAGTAATGATTATTTGCACCTTATGACACTCTTTAGATTGTGTCCCATGTTAACCCCAGTGAACTATATTTTGTACCGAAGAGTGGCTTCAGAATAGGTCATTTGTGAAAACGTAAGGTATTGCATAAATAAAGGACCAGATAACCGAACCCAAGCCCAACCCATTTTGAACAAAGATGTGGTAACTGCTAATATCTACTTATTTATTCAGTTATACCACATATAGTTTATAAACAAAATATAATAAGATTATTTTATTCTCATAGTTGACAATTACTATCTCTAGCACACAATAATTTCCTTGTAATTGATATTTTTATCACTTAATAATAATTAGTAACTTGTTTTAGATTGTTTAGGATTAGAAACGTTTTATGAATTACTCTCAGTATTTATTAGATGAATACGTTTTGGTTTCAATTCAGAAATGGTTGTCAAGAAAAAGAATAATAAAATGCTCAAGTCTGAATAAAGGAGAAGAGTTGCGGTAGGTTGCCAATTAATATAAAACTTATGATGAATTCTCAATTTTTATTTTTTTTTCATCACACTTCTTTATTTTTGCGAATGTTTCAGGTTGTTTTCCCTGATTAATAAAGTATGAGGATTACTTGTAGTTTCCCTAGTTATTTAATTATAACATGATATGGAATGCAATATCTGTGGTCTACAATTACACGTCTTGAATAAAAAAAAAAGAATTATATAATCAACGCAATGTCCATTTCCTTTAAGATGAAGGACTTAATCTCAACCGTTCAATAAAGCCGAATCTATTCCGGAAAATCATTCCTTATTGCACGTTGACCGTTGGATCAAATCAACAGATCATCTTATTTATATTTAACCTATTTCGTCACTTCAAACGGAAGCGAATTCTCTCCAAAAACCTACACAAAGATAAAGAGTCCAAAGAGCAATAACAAGAGCAAACATGGCGGCAACTATGAGCGCGTGGGCAAAACCAGGCGCGTGGGCGCTTGATTCTGAGCAACACGAGTCTGAGCTTCAAAACGAACAATCACCAACCGCCTCCAACGGCGCCGCCGCCGCCGGTAGTGCTGCCGATTTTCCGTCATTAGCAGCCGCCGCCACCACCAAAACAAAAAAGAAGAAGCCACAAACCCTAACCCTATCGGAGTTTAGCACTTACAGCGCTGCTAAGAAATCTCAATCCGCCGCCGCCACCAAATCCCTAACACCGGAAGAAGCCTTAATGCTTCCCACCGGTCCACGTGAACGAACCGCTGAGGAACTTGACCAATCTAGGCTCGGTGGTGGGTTCAGATCGTACGGTTACGATAGACAAGGGAGAGGTTCGGATGATTCACGTAGGCAAGGAGGGTTTAGAAGGGATAATGAACGAGAAATTTCTCTATCTCGTGCTGATGAGACTGATGATTGGGGTGCAACAAAGAAAACATTGTCTAGTAATGGTTTTGATAGAAGAGAGAGAGGTGAAAGGGGAGGTTTTTTCTCTGATTCGCAGTCGAAAGCTGATGAATCTGATAATTGGGCAGCGAATAAAGCTTTTGTACCGTCTTCGGGTCGTAGATTTGATAGTAGAGGGAGTTTTGGGTCAAATGGTAGTGATTCGGATTCGGATAAGTGGACGAAAAGGAAGGAATTTGGGTCTGGTGGTGGTGCATTCGATAGTTTAAGAGAGCGAAGAGGCGGCTATGAGGGTAGTGTGGATTCAGAGAATTGGGGGAGGAAGAGGGAAGAGACCGGAGGTGTTGGTGCTGGTGGTGGTAGGCCAAAGTTGAATTTGGCACCAAGGACACTGCCTTTGAGTGAAGAGAAACAGAATGGTAATGATCCTGTGGCGGTGGCGAAGCCGAAAGGGGCTAATCCATTTGGGGCAGCTAGACCAAGAGAGGAGGTATTGAAGGAGAAGGGGCAAGATGGGAAGGATATCGACCAAAAGCTTCAGTCTTTGAAGGTTTCTGAGTCAAGTGATGGTGCTCCGGTTGTGAAGAAAGCTTGGGGGAATCCTAATGGGAAGCTAATTTTTCGTGAGGAGAGGACCGAGAGGAGTTGGAGGAAGCCTGAGCTGAATGAAGTTTGTCCTTCGAGGTAGTGATGAATCTTTATGTTGGATTCTTGATTTATCAACTATTGTTGTATGCTGATTGATGTGTAATTCTTTGTTGACTTCCTGATTAACTACTTAGTTGGAGTAATTGATTGGATTTTCTATTGGTGAAAGCAATGCCCTTGATGAATCATATTACTACTTGCTACTGGCAAAAGAAAAATCTACTGTTACTAGTTAGTTGGTAATAGACTAATTTGAAAAAAAATCGGGCCTTGCTGTTTGCTGTCAAATAATGTTAGGGGGTTAAACAAGTTATATTATGCACTTTTATTGTTTGCTGGATTTCCCTAAATCCAACTCCCTATGCGCCTAAATGTCAGAGCATTATGAGTTCCAAGTATCATGTAAGTTATGCTGTCATATGGCCATGGACGAATTATGGAAGAACAACAATAATTTTATATCTGCTTGCTCGGTAGTGAATGTTTGTTAGCCAGCGGCTCTTGAATCTGGAGCCATTGGTACGGCTTAATTAATTGCACTGCAGTAGAAAGCGGCTTCCGTTTTCCCCCACGTGTACTCCAAATTGGCCTCGGAACAAGATATTGCTAAAAGAGAACATTTTGTTTGGTTTCGGTAAGAGACGGGTGCCAATGGATGCAAAATGTATACAGATGTACTAACTCTAACTAACTTGAGAATGAATGAGGCTTTATTTGCTTGATGTGCTGATTCTTGCTTCTGGTTAGTCCTTTTTCTGATAGGATAGGGTCGTCCGTGCTGGACTGGGAAAACTTTCTCGACTGTTTTTCCCGGTTGTTTACGTTCTCTTCCTCTGTTTTGTTAAAAGAGCAGCTTGGAGTTGCATAATTTGCTGATTGTGCACCATGTCTGTACTTAAATGACATGGTTCCTGACGCTCATTTTTAAATGTTTTGTAGTGCTGATGAAACTGTAAACGGGGCTGTTGAAGAAATGTAAACGAAGCTGCTGAATCTGGTGGAGAGCCACAAATATGATGCCAAATGAAGTAGAAGTTTACGAGCTATGTTTCCTTCAGAGTTTGAATTAGTCTTGCACAGATTCATGTGATGCGAAGCATTGAGGCAATTTTGATAAGAACTGCTTATTCTGTAGTGCGTTGTGTTCTCCAACATTCTCGTTTTGCTATTTATGCTTGTTCTGTTTTTGTCGGCTCAGAGCTTAGAATTTGTTTGTTCGTAAGCATCATTATTTTGTCGAACACAAAGGCATAAAGACTGTAAGATCATAGATTTTTATAATTATTGTTTTGTTAGTTTTGGACTTCATCCATATTCTTATCTATATATAAATAGATAAATATAATTGCAGGACTTAGGTGGCGCTCTCCTAGGCCTGAATCTCTATTTATCTTTATTTTCAGATTTTTTGCCTTTATTATGTATTTTAAATATATTAATTAATTCGCAAAAAAATGAATAGATACATCCGTTCGGATTAGTTGTGTCCAAGTTTTCAGGCGTCGTTTATTCTAAATAACAAGTCAAATTTTTGCTTTCCTCTGTCAGTTAACACCGAGTTAATCCCCAACGATTCCATAATGCATACCCACGTTCCTTCCATTAAAGGATGATTCAAAGGGTCATATTTGCCATCAACTTTTCAAAAATGAAAATGATCATATTTGTCCTCCGTCAAAATTGTTATATTTGCCATCTGATGGATGAAAATCCCACGTGGACGCCACATTGGATCCACCCTCCCTTCTTCCCATTTCCTCCATCATATCTCCTCCCGCTGCCAGCTCCACCACCACCACCCATCTCCTCTTCATCAAAGACAAAGCTTTGGCCAACTCCTTCGAAGATTGAGATCATCCAAATGCTGAATTTTAAGTTTTTGGAGTAGTTGAGATCTTTTTTGTTTCTTTTAATTTAAAGGGTAATACCAACATGACGTAAAAACAAATTAATCTATAAGTATATCAAAAGAATGAACTCATGGACGGAAATATTAAATAGTAAACTGATATATGTTTCTACATTTTCATTAAAGAAAGATCTAATATTTACTGGTAGACCCACTTTGCTTGGAAACTCAATGCATTAGAACTTGGAAGAACTTTGTCGAATAATGGAAAATGGGATGTTGGGTTTATTTTATTTTTACGCTTGTGAACTTCAGTTTTGGTGGAGAATGACCAAAGAAAATGGCTTTAAAATGTGTTTGAATCTAGCGGAACAAAGAATGGAGTCGTGTGAAGAAGATGAAGAATGAATTAGTTATGGCTAAAGAAAAATTGGTGGAAAATGAGTTTGGCACTGAGTTTGGTTCATTTGGGTAATCTCGGGATGGTTTAAGGAGTTTTGGGGGCGTTTGGTTCGGGGTAAACGAGAAAGGAAAAGGGAATGGAGGAATGAAATTCCCTTTGTTGTTGTTTGTTTGACCTTATTTTTTCATTTCCTTTACCACTTTTCCACTTTTATTCCCTTTCCTTGATTCCCCCACCCCCTAGGTATTTGAATTTCCTTTCCCTAACCCGGACCCCGGATTCTGGACCACTCGGACCACCCCAAATCCCGAACCACCCAGAATCAAATATGTAGGGACAATTAGGGTAATTCCTTTCTTTTCCATTCCATTCCCTTACTGGATTCCATTCCGTTTACCCTACGCGAACCAAACGCACCCTTAGTACAAACTGTGAGTGAAACTGCAGGTAAAGCAGTTGATTTATGCACGAATTCGGGCGGCGGATATGTTGTTTGTGAAGCTCCTCGCCGGAGCAGTGTGTGGGGGGGAGAACAGAGGTAGGATGAGGCAGTGGCGTAGTGGATGTGGAGAGGGGTTCGCTGGAGCTTAGTGGTCGAAGCTCCGGCGGTGAAGGGGGCGGCGGTGGAGGCGGTGACTGGAGAAGGTGGGTCACACCCTTCACGTGGATCCCATGTGGCGTCCACGTGGATCCAAGTGGCGTCCACGTTGGATTTCCGTCCACAGAGGACAAATATAATAACTTTGCTAACGGAAATGACATATTTGACCACATACTTTTACGGAGGACAAATATGACCCTTTTCCCTTTAGCATATACCTGTCTAACGAATCGACCCGGACCGGACCGGTAGACCGTTACCGGATTGAACCGATTCCGGACCGATGTTCATTATCGGATTTTCGGTCGGCCCGTGTGGGTCCGGGTTGAATCGGACTTACCGGTCCTGGTTTTGTTTTTTTATTTTTTTTATAAATTTCAAAAATCTAACTAAATTCAAATTAAATATGTAATATAATAATATATTATAGTTTATAACTTTATACTTTATAGTTATATTGTAGTTATATAAATTATATTAATTTTTTTTATTGGAAAATTTATTAATTTATTAAATTAGTAGACATAAGATAAGTTAACAAATAACAACTAAAGAGATAATAAAATAAAAACTAATGATAAAATGTAAACTTTCGAACTTTCATTATTCATAATGTTAATTATTAATAAGAATACATAATGAAGTAATAATAATTGTTATTTATATATTATGCATCCTTCTTGCAAGTTCTTTGTAATTTATAAGTTGATTGAATTGTGTTATACTCCATAGCCTCTAAATCTGGAGTATTAATTAGAGTCCCGGTTGCGCTTCCGCTTTCCAAAATATTGTCGATTTCATCATCTTCCGGAGGTCAACGTCTTCATATCCTTGATTTCTTCTCTCTGATCTGATCCAATCCCTTAAACATACTAACACTTCTAATGTGCTTCCGCCCAATGAGTGACGTTTGTCTCCTATTTGATCTCGTGCTTGGCTGAATGCACTTTCAGAAGCCACTGTTGAGATAAGCACATTAAGAACATCCCGTGCCATAGCTGCTCGTACCGAAAATTGTCTTTTGTTATCCTGTCACCATTGTAAATGTTGAAAGTTCTTTTTCGGTTCCGTTGGCTTTTGCAAATAAAACTGTATCTCATCACAATTTCGAGTTGTGTTTGCTTGTGTTGTTGCAAAAGTCCTCCATATAGATAAAGATTCATTTTCATCGTCTTCATCGAATCCGGCAGATGTAGATGTAGGAGTTTTGTCGGGTTCGTACACACAACGGAATTTGAAAATTTATGTTTCAAACCCGACTTCGGCAGAACTGTAGGATGATTACAACAATGTAAAACATATAATAACTGTAATGCGTCGATGAGAACTGTTACACCTCGTGAGTTTAAGACAACAAGTAAGGACGTAATTAAGGAAAATATGATTCGAGTATTGGAAATTAATATACTTAAGGATGTGATTATAGAATAATTTTGGTAACGACTAATGTGACGTCGGAAAATTCTTTTACGGATTAGTATTACATAAATTACGACATGGAGAATGCGAGACCTTATGAAATTCCCGAGAATTAAAGGAAATGAGAATTAAGTGTAAAAGAAGTGGGATTAAGATTTATTACTTGGGGATTGATTTAGTTTAAATAGACAATTAATGGATCAAAGTGTATTAGCTAGGGGGACCAATGTATATATTATAAAAATTATTTTCAGATTATGTTCTCCCTCTCATTCTTTCTAAAATAAAAACAAGACCCTCCATCTCCCTCTTCCTCACCCCTTCCAGCCGTGACCCACCCCTATCCCATAAGAAAAATTTAAGTTTTTGATTCCTCTTCCAAGAATTAATTCACACTACAAGTTCTACACCAAAAATCACCACAAAAACAGTGAGGAATATCACTGCTTTGCCGTGAGCTAGGCCCTAAAATTTCAAGGTTTTTGAGACAAAATCTTGGAAGAAAAACGTGCAAGGAATATAGATTATAACCTATAGAATACATGCATGCTAATTTGGAGTTGAAAGAGGTGTTAAGATTGAGAAAAAAAATTGGAGCGAAAACAGTGGCAAAATCGGAACTGCTGGGCAGATTTGTAGTCAACTTTGGAAGGGAATATCTCTTAGCATATTAAGAGTTTTTGGGTATTTCAAAAGCCTAAAATGAAGTTCGTCGAGTATAGTTTCCAAAAAAAACAAACCACTCGTCGATAGGACACCGGAGTAGAGAGTTATGGACGTTACAAGTTCTACTGACGAAGCAGTGACTAAAAATCGGGACTGTTTTGGGGATTTAATTAAGGTATGAAAATTCTTCAATCTATGCTATAATTGAAGTTGAATATTGTTGTAGTTGAAGTAATGGACTTGTGTTAGGAATAAATCTTGAATTTAGACATTGCATGTGAATAATTTGAATGTTGTAGCCGATACTAGGACTAATGTTACTAATCTTGGAATTGTCATATTCGATTATTGTGTTGTGAAATTAAGCTACTTGGCATGTTGATATTGGAAGAGAATCTCGACATATAAGTTATAATTGTTCATAAAGAATTATTGGAACAAGATTGGACTCTAAGGAATTAAGAAAATGATTGGTTTTGTAAATATTGGCCAAAGACTTGCTTGGAATATTTGGATATTATCGCGTCAAGTTAGGGGCTGATTTTGTGAAGTTTAAATGTTGGGAGTTTGACTATGAACATGTATATAAGTTATGGTAATTACTAATACATGTCTTAAAGGAAGTAAAGTGTAAAAGGGGTGTTATGTTACAAATTATAGAACTTGGTTATTGTTGTTGTCATTAGAGTTGATGGATTATTTTAAGATTGTTCTAATATGGACTAA
Organism: Przewalskia tangutica; assembly: GCA_029844215.1. Lineage (NCBI taxonomy): Eukaryota > Viridiplantae > Streptophyta > Magnoliopsida > Solanales > Solanaceae > Przewalskia > Przewalskia tangutica. The sequence continues at coordinate 1,757,460 of CM056731.1, read as the reverse complement.
GGACTGAATTAACATGAGAAATAGGTGTAGTAGTCACCTGATTTGTTGTAGTTGTGATATCGCTTAAAAATAAAAGAGAAGGAATACGTTATGATAACATAAATGGAATATCTGAGATTTTTGTGGTTATATATTTGAGTTATGACTTGCTGTTGGTATTGTTGGCTTGGTTTGAAATTTGTGGATGTACATATAAACAGGGGAGGTGCTGACAAATTTCTGTAGAATAGGAAGTCGTCATTAAATTTAACTTGCATTAGGAATCATAGAGTTGACAGGCCTAATGTTATTATTATATGTTGGAGTTTAGACGAGGCATATTCTAGTAGTGATTTGGTTAGCTCGACTATAAGGTATGTAAGACTATCCTTTCCTTCTTTGGCATGATGTTGTGAAAATCTTCCTTCTTTCTTCTGGCATGATTTTAATGAAAGTACGGCGGACGTACGTGATTCCTTCAAAGTCTAGTTTTATTAAAATGACATATGATATGATAAGTGCTTTGACTTTTCAAAAGATGTTTTAAAATGATTCATGAGATCGTGCCTTGATTTTCTAAAGGATAATTTATTTTACTTATTCCATTCAGTCTTATATGATGAGTTAAAATGGCATATGATTATTCCATTGAGTCTTATATGATGATTTAAAATGCACATGATTATTACATGGAGTCTCGGATGATGATTTGTATTGCATATGGTTTCTCATGATATTCTACTTGTGTAAGTTGTGATTGTATGTTATGAGGACCGAGTCCCAGAATGGGCCGGGTAGTTATATGTACAGAATATGAGGACCGAGTCCCAGAATGGGTCGGGTAGTTATATGTACGCAGTATGAGGACTGAGTCCCAGAATGGGCCGGGTAGTTATATGTATAAAGCATGAGGACCGAGTCCCAGGATGGGCCGGGTAGTTATATGTACGGAGTATGAGGACCGAGTCCCAGAATGGGCCGGGTAGTTATATGTATAAAGCATGAGGACCGAGTCCCAGGATGGGCCGGGTAGTTATATGTACGGAGATGATCTTGATTATGATGATTGTTAGATATGCATGACTTTCTTTTCATATGGTACAGTTGCATTGGTATCTCTGATTTTTCATATATGTCTCATGTTATCTTACGGCGATTCTGATCCTCCTTACATGATTCATGTTTTACATACTCGACATTATTTCGCATCGACCCTTTCTTTGAAGGCTGCGTTCATGCCCGCAGTACAGTGATCGGTTAGGTGACCTCCGGTTTAGGACATCTACCACCGCTAAAGAGCTCCTTGTTCGGAGCGATCCACTTTGCAGACTCTTATATTTCGGACTTATGTATATCTTAGGAGCGACGGGTCTGTCGTCATATGTCATTTTTGTACTCCAAGAGGTCTGTAGATAGTCGTGGGTTGATTTATGAGGAGTGTAGACGTGTTTGTTTAGCCATGCTGTCGTATTTCTGTTTGGGATGTTCCACTTATGGCGGCGCCTTGCTTATTATATTGTGTTGGTTAGTTGTGACTCATCTAGAGGCAGGTACCCCTTATGTAAAGACAGTCTGACCGGCTCGTCTATTCGGGTACATGTTGTAGATGCAGCGTTATGCTGTCGGAATTTTATTAATCGTGGTATCAAATGGATTAAGTATGACAGGTCAATAATGACGTCCAATTAGGGCGCCAAGTCGTTGCCCGTCTGGTCGGGTCGTGACAAGAACACTTACAGTTAGAGCAACTTCCAAATCTTCAATCTTGGATTGTGTGTCTTGAGGGTGCGCACACAATCGTCCCTCGATTCACAAGTCAGAGACTGTGATGTAACTCTTTTTTGGAAAGCTAGAAAATTCGGCATAGTTTCAGTAGAGTTTAATCTTATGAAAAGATGGTATATAAAATATGAGGCTAAACCCTGTATATATAGCTGAATAAATCAGCTAGGGTTTCCCTTGTGGGCCAGGCCCAGAAAACGAGGCAGATTTGGGTCAACTCGGACCCACTGGACGTGAGGCGCCGCGACCCTTAATTAAGTGGAGCCGCGGCGCCGCTCCCCTGGCTCACTTGGGCCGCGACCCTTGCTCCATTTCTATTTTTATTTTTTTATTTTAATGTCTCGATCATCAACCGAACATTAATTGATTTACTCTCTGATTACATCATTTGAATCGACAGAACAATTGACTTAGTGGTTACCCTTTAGTCCTTCACATAGTGACACTAATATCATTAGGGTCTACACGGAACTCCTAGACTGCGCCGGAAGACGAACTCAACATGTGAAGTCTAGTTACACGAAACCTGTGAACTGAACCTATATGTGGGAAGATAAAATCATTTCATTCATGACACACTCAATCAAGCTTAGGATATGTCAAGTGTCTATCCAAATGGCTTGATCATTATAACTTATCTATATTAGTTGACAATAGGACCATATCACAAATATGTCCATTGCATTGGCCAATGACTTAATCAACCTAATACCATATAAGTATCTGAGTGTTCACTCGAATATACATTCAAGGAATGAATTCTAATCTTGGTTTGACTATCACCTTTAATTCACTTCGTAACGTACTCAAAACAAGCCGCGTCTCAACCTATAAGGTATTTGAGCTTAGGACAGGATCAAAGTACATTACTCTGTGAATAAGGTGAACGTCAACCTCAAGTCCAAGGACTTCTATTTCCCACACACCGATGACACTTTAGACATATAACAAACAGTGCATCAGTAGGGTGTACCAATACTTCAACAAATATCCACGTGTCAATCACGAGTTGCCATAACTCGTAGCAAGTGAGACATGCTACATCCCCTAATGATATGATGCAGACCACATGTCGACGTATCCCCTAAGATAAGTAGGTAATTTAATTTCCTCAACCGTTCTATCCTTGTTTGATTGATATGGCCAAGTCTGCAATGCCATAAGTAGGTAGAATGTCTTTCATTTAACTTAGCCCTTTTATTTTGTACATTGAAAATTTCCCTATGCCAGCTTAATGTATACAATCCATTCACAAGAGGCGCAATTCCATACACAACATTATCTAAAGTCAAAACCATAATACCATTAGACGTGTTTGAGGAAAACCCTCTGAATCAAGTACATGAATGAAAATAATATTCCTTGTCAAAGAAGGAACATAATAACAATTGTTCAACATTAAAACTTTGCCAAAAGGTAAATCTATCCTATAAGTTCCCACGCGCTCAGCAGCAATTCGTGCTCCATTTCCGACGCGCAGGTACACCTTGCGAGGCCCGACCTTCCTGCTATCAGTTAGCCCCTCCACATTTGTACAAATGTGTGAGCCACAAACGGTATCAAGTATCCAGGAATGAGAATCATTTATAGATAGATTAATTTCAATTACAAACATACCTTGCACATTAGCACCTGGTGCCATTCCTCCGCCTGGAGCAGTGCAATACTTTCTCCAATGCCCCTTCTTAATGCAATTCATGCAAATATACGATGCAACTGTTTCTTCTTCTTCTTCGCCCCTCCCTTGGACTTCATTGCTGCTGCCGGTGCAACAACTTTGCCCTTTCCCTTCTGTTATCCCTTGCCTTTCGGTTTGGGGAGACTAGAGGAGCCAACCATCAGAATAGGCTTGGTCTTAGAGGTCGAAGATTTAAAAGTTTCCAACATATTATGTAACTCTGACAATGTCGCTTTAGTCCCATTCATGTTGTAATTGACAATGAAACTCTCAAACGACTTAGGAAGCGAGGTAATGATGAGGGTGGTGGCGACTCTGTCATGAAACCTTATCTCTATAGAAGCTAACCTCTCAATCATCCTCAAACACATGAGGTGAAACTTGGCCCCCTTCATTTAGCCTACACTTGAAGAGTTCTATGAGCAGGTCATACTCCATTCTCTGACTCTGCGAATCATAAAGACTGCTCAAATTGACTAACATTTCGTTGGGCCCCATAGTTTCATGCTGTCTTTGCAATGTAGGTGACATAGAAGACAACATTAAGCATTGAGCTGCGGTGACATCTTTATAATGTTTCTTGTAGGCAACCTGGTCAAAAGTTGCATACTCTGCAGTCCTCACGAGTGTGGGGAACACTTTGTCCAATGTATACTCAATTTCTTCTTGTCTAAGAACAATTCTGACATTTCTTAGCCAGTCAATGAAGTTGCGTCCGGTGAGTCTGTTTGACTCCTTGAGCATTTTCAACGAAAAGTTTGACATTTCTGAAGATCTGAAGATAATAGATAGAATAGGAAAAATGCAATCAATAATTCATTCTTCCATTAATTTATACACATTCATGATTTGCTAATTTTAACATGGCCTTTTGTTTTAAATTAGCTCCCACTATTTTGCATACTTCTACGACCCCAAGGTAGAATACAGACCTAAATCAATATAAAGGTCATAATGGGCAAGATCCAAACATACGATATATCCGCATTTGCTTTGGCTGATAACTTCAACAACACACTTTGGTAGGTTCTCAACCAATTGTAAAACAACTCTACAACTCTTGGTTTGATTAAATATCTTTCATTTTAATCTTATTTCTTTAGACTAGTACGACACTTTGGCGCCAAGATTCATCTAAACAGATCAACCCCATAACACGACTGTTGAATGCCTAAGTAAATTTAGCCTTTGCAAGCAAACACTTTGGTGTAAATACCTATAAAAGTTTATTATCTACTTTCATTTTGACACATCTATGAAAGGGTCTCGGTCCTCTTAGACTTAGAGCAAATGCTTTGGCATAAATACCTTTATCGCTGAAAAGGACTTAACAATTATAATGGACGATGCGTTATAATTAGATTTGTATTTAATCTTTGGGGAACATTTTAGTTTTTGGGGATTCATGCAAGATCAACAATCAAATCATACATCATATGACATCCTATTATGCAATATCTAAACACAATTAGATGAAAAATCATCAAACTCAATAGGCATGATAAAAATGGTTTTAATCACATATTGGGTGTCGTCTACCCAGACAGTTATAACGGTCATTTGAAATTAAATAATTACTGAGCTCCGCCTACCCAGACAATAATTGTGGACGCTACGCTAATAATTTAAATGCATCACATTCAATCACTTAGCATATTTGTATATTATAAATAATATACCATTAATGATAATCATGTGTCTATTTGTCTAAACTCTATGTATATGCCAAACAGTCCCTAAATAACTTCTGATTTAAAATTCTGATTTTCTGAAATTCTGTAAACTTTTCAAAATTTATAGTTTAGTCCCTCAAGAATTTAAAGTTTCAATTTTGTGCCCTAAAAATTCAGAAAATACAATTTTAACTCTCAGAAAATACTTTCAAGGACCTGTTTGCAATTTCCAGATTTCAAAATTTCATTTTTTCGAAACTTTACTTAATTACAGAATTGTCCGAAAGGACCAAATCTGTCTAATTAAAAGTTTTAATCTTCCTGATTCTAAATATTTAAAATATTAGGATTAGAATCTGAATATTTAAAACTTCAGTTTCTGATCCAATAATTTAAAATAATTTTTTTAAAATTACCGTCGGCGCCGCGGCCCTCGGGGCAGGAGCTACGACGCCTGACGGGGTGTGACTGAACTGGAACAAAATTGAATTAGATTCGCGGCCCTCGGGACAAGAGGCGCGGCGCCGCCGTCAAACCCTAGAAGGCGCCGCGCCGCTTCATCGTGGAGCCGCGACGCCTCGACCCCAGAAACACCAAATTCGAATTTACGAAGCCCTAAAATTAGTTCAGGGTCAGATCTTCTGATCCATCTTTGTTTCCTTTCATTATCAAACAACACGTTCATCGACCATTATCCAATCCCTTCTCGTTCTTCGTCTCGGTGTACCGTGTTTGAAATCGACCAGTTTCGAACGTCGACTCAGTAGAGTTAGATTGGAATAAATTCCTCGATTACATCATTGTTCAAAAGTTCTAGAGACAAAGATTATGCTTTCTTGAGATTTTAAGGTTTTAAAACTTTTAAAAGACAAAATTTAGATCTAGACAAATCCTAACCCATATTATCATTAATATTCATTGTTATAATCACACAAAACAGCCCAGGCTATGATACCACTGTAGGAGTTTTGTCTGGTTCGTACACGCAGCGAAATTCAAAAATTTATGTTTCAAACCCGACTTCGGCAGAACTGTAGGATGATTACAACAATGTAAAACATATAATAAGTGTAATGCGTCGATGAGAACACTTACAGTTAGATCAGCTTCCAAATATTCAATCTTGGATTGTGTGTCCTGAGGGTGCGCACGCAATCGTCCCTCGATTCGCAAGTCAGAGACTGTGATGTAACTCTCTTTCGAAAAGCTAGGAAATCCGACAGAGTTTCAGTAGAGTTTAATCTTATAAAAAGATGGTTTATAAAATATGAGGCTAAACCTGTATATATAGCTGAATAAATCAGCTATGGTTTCCCTCGTGAGCCAGGCCCAGAAAACGAGGCAGATTTGGGTCAACTCGGACCCACTGGACGTGAGGCGCCGCGACCCTTAAGTAAGTGGAGCCGCGGCACCTTGGGCCGCGACCCTTAAGTAAGTGGAGCCGCGACGCCTTGGGCCGCGACCCTTGCTCTATTTCTGCTTTGTTTTTATTTTATTTTAATGTCTCGATCATCAATCGAGCATTAATTGATTTACTCTATGATTACATTCTTTGAATCGACGGAACAATTGACTTAGTGTTACCCTTCAAGCCTTCACATACTGACACTAATATCATTAGGGTCTACACGAAACTCCTAGACTGCGCCGGAAGACGAACTCAATATGTGAAGTCTAGTTACACGAAACCTGTGAACTGAACTTTTATGTGAGAAGATAAAATCCTTTCATTCATGACACACTCAATCAAGCTTAGTATCTGTCAAATGTCTATCCAAATGGCTTGATCATTATAACTTATCTATATTAGTTAACAACAGGCCCATATCACAGATATGTCCATTGCATTGGCCAATGACTTAGTCAACCTAATACCATATAAGTATATGAGTGTTCACTCGAATATACATTCAAGGAATGAATTCTAATCTTGATTTGACTATCACCTTTAATTCACTTCGTAACGTACTTCATTAATCATTTAAGTATTTATTTTTGATAGATTATGGAAATAATTGATCAATTATTTTTATAATCTTTTTTGTATATTATATATTAGGAATGTAAATTATTCTGATTTAGATTATCATAATTGTAGCATAAATATTAGTCTTGTAATATATATATATATATATATATATATATATATATATATATATATATATATATTATTGCCTTAAATGAATAAAGAGATCATGGAAAATATTTCCTACATGTTATCAAGAGTAAAAAATTAACCACTAACCCTAGTCCTAAGCTGTCGGAGCAACCCTAATTCGGCCCCATCTCCCTCGCCGAAATCGTAGCCTAATTCGGCCCCATCTGTCACGCCCTGACTTTTCCTAAGCCTTTACTTAGGGCGTGATGGCACCTGAACAATTATTTTCCACCAGGAGCACCATTTAATTCTCTTTATTTAGAAATTTAAACTTATATTCAAATACGGAGCTATTAATAAAAATAACAATAAAGAAATCTGTTTATGACTTTATTGAAAACATAACGCGAGCCCATGCTCGTGCAAATATTGTTTCTACATAGACATACTGACAAATATTATTCTAAGTTGGAAGGGAGACCATTCCACGCGGGCATTTCGCGAGACACTGGAACTGACATTCTGAACCTGACGAGTACCAAGCCCGAAGCAATGGACTTGGTATGACAAGAGGCTGCGGGACGATCGCTAGCCTTGGCGTGGAGTCTTTCTCCTATCACGCTTTCCTGAAACATGTTAAATAAAGAGTCACCATACCGTGCAGTGGTGAGAACCTTACCCTGCAATTCAAAGTAACACCACAATATTCCAAGTGCAATCACATTATAACGTAATAAGCATATTGCAAAAACATATCAGGTTACAACACTTTTAAATATGCAGAAACTCCTCATAGGAAATTCTCAGTTTAACTAACACTTCATTTTATCTCGTATTATACGTTAAGACATTCCCCTGCATTTCCATATGTTTGTTACATTTATATATTTGTGAACGCGTATTCACTTTTCATATTTATATATAGGTGAACATGTATTCATCTTTCATATTTGTTGCGGCGTGCAACCCGATCCATTATATTTACGTATTTGTGAACACGTATTCACTTTACGTTTTGTTGCGGCGTGCAACCCGATCCATTATGTTTACGTATTTGTGAACGCGTATTCACTTTACGTTTTGTTGCGGCGTGCAACCCGATCCATTATATTTATGTATTTGTGAACACGTATTCACTTTACGTTTTGTTGCGGCCTGCAACCCGGTCAATTATGTTTATATTTATATATTTATGTGAACACGTATTCACTTTTCATATTTTTCAGAAGATCGAATAAATAATATTCTCTTTCCCAACATTCTGTCATTCATACTTGTAACGATTATAACTTTTTAACCATAACTCCAACTAAGGTGTTTCTCAAGCGGAAACTAAGGTAAGACGGAGATCTTTCACTGTACCAAATTTCATTTAAAACTACTTTAGGTAACTAACACAAATTTATCCTCAAAACAGCCACATGAAATTTGTTTCGGCAGAATTTTTATTAAACAAAACCCAATCTTAGAATAGTCATAACTCCTAATCTGTAAACCCGTTTAAGCCCCATAAAATCTCAAAACGACGAGAACAGAGAGATACACGTCTCCATGTGGACCATCCTTTCATATTCTGTACCATTTGGTACAGTTTTACACTTTTATTCGCTGCCCTTTCTGGATCTCGATAGATCCGAGGCAGAAACTTTAAACAGCGATAACTCTCAATACGTAAGTCTGATAGACCTCCGTAAGGTCTCAAAATGTCCACAACAGAGATATATAGAACTTTCATTTAGCACCAATTTTCATATTTCCCACAGATTAGTACAGTTTTACGTTTCAACGTCCTGCCCTTCTGGAAATCCGAGGCAGCAACTTCAAACACAATAACTATCAACTCGTAAGTCCGTTTTAACAACTCTTTATCTATATTTGTCCGTAACAGAGATATTTACAACCATGTAAATTTTCATATAATTCTAATAAGTAAAACTCAATAAAAATAGTCCGTAATTATGCATTTCCGAATTTCGGCCAAATCTAAGGCAGGAACTTTGAACTATGATAACTTTCAAACCGTATGTCCATTTTACCTTATTTTTGGTTCTATATGATCATAGTAGAGATGTGTACCATTCTTCCGAATTTCATCAAATTCTAACAATTATAATTCGGTGAAATCAGTTCGTAAAGTTCATGACGCAACTAGTTGTTTAAACAATCAAAAGCTCATTATTTATTTTCAACACTCAATTCTTATTCTAACATGTATTGAACTTAAAATAAAGGATGTTACCAAGAATTTCTGAGTGAGAAAACTCACCTTGTATGTGTGAAATGATTGGTGTTCGGTTGTTACAAGGGACCCTTGCTCCCTAGTATTTCTTTTATTGTTGTTCTTCTTGCTCTCTTGTTTTTTTCCAGATTTTCCTCTTCTTGTTCACTTGTTTTTTCCTGTTTTTTCTAGTCTTTATGTTATGTACTTTGTTTGTGTGTAAATACAATGTATAAGTGGAGATGATTATATAACTTATGGGAGGGGGAAAGCCAAGAGATTGAAGGGAAATGAAAAGGGGGGAGGGGGAAAAGGGACGTGCACAATGCAACAGATCTTTTTTCCCCCTTTCATCTATCTATTTATCTAATTTTAATACTAACTTCATCCCATGCAATTTATTCTTTGTTTTGTTAAATATATGTATTTTTATTAAACCAACCAACAACTATATATATATTTTTTCGAACTTTACACCATCTCCCTCGCCGAAACCGTAGCCTAATTCGGCCTCTTCCTCGCCGAAACCTTAATTGGGTTCTTCCTCCCCCTCTTCTCCTTCTTGTTTTCGTCATTCACGGCTAACAATGGCTGACCAAAATAAATTTCATCCCGCTCTTGCCGTCAAGAACTTCATTCCGGTGATTCTCGAGATGGAAAAGGAAAATATTCATCTTGGGTGGAGTTATTCAAGATTTATTGCAACGCATACCAAGTCATTGACCATACTCTCCCTCCAAAATCTCAATTGGGTGTCACAGAGAAAGACAAGTCCACCGATATTGATATGGCTTTATGATCTCGCTTGGATACTATAGTTCTTCAATGAATTTAGGCATAACCAACGATCTTTTGCATACCATTTTGGAACCGGATTCAATAGCTTAACAAGCATGAAAGCGTTTGCAAAATATTTTCCAAGATAACAAGACTTCTCGTGCGGTTTATCTATCAATTCACCAATGTAAAGATGGATGATTTTCCGAACATCTCCGCCTATTGTCAAGAGTTAAAAATGTTCAACGATCAACAATCTAACGTTGGTGCACCAGTGACGAATCAAAAGTTAGTTCTCCAATTAATTTTGGATGTGAATGAATAATATGATGATGTTGCTACGTTCATTCAACAAAGTAATCCATTGCTATCATTCTATGAGGCTCGTTCGAGATTGATTCTCAAAGAAACCCAGAAAATAAAATAGGCGGCCACGACATCCAACAATGTCGGCACCGCCCTCGTTTCCACCAACATGTATGCCGATGTTTTTGGGCCTCAAAATTGTGGTTCGGGCAATGCAACGAAATGCAATAACAACGGGTCAAATCGCAACAATAACAAAGAAAAAAATAATGGCAGAATGAAACGTGGTCGGGGTGGTGGTAACCAGTCTGGCGGCGGCAGAAACCACCGGTAACACGGGCAGACCAGGCCCGGGCAGTGGCAGCCGCAAGCCCAGTCAAACAGTGGGCAACCGTGGAGGCAGTACCCATCGAGCAAGCCATGCACATGATGACTCTCAATGCTCCCGATGACATATGGTACATGGACACTTGTGCTACCTCTCATATGACGACATTTCAAGGTACTTTCTCGTCTTATTTTAATATGAGCAGTAATAAAAATATTGTGGTTGACAGTGGATAAGAAATTCCAATTCGTGGAATAAGAAAACATCCCCTACCCACCTTTACATGTAAATAATGTCCTACATGCATCCAAACTTATTAAAAACTTGATATTTGTATGACATTATATGAAATGTAAACTAATAGAGAAACTGTATTTATGTTTACTTAATTATGTCCTCAGCATGAAGTGTTTCATCATGATAACATAGTTATTTTACTTAGTAGTAATTATTTTTGGTATTTTATATATTTTCAAAGATAGATTAGTAGATCACTATAAGTTTTCCTCTAAATCAATGACAAATTAAGTGAAAAATTTGGATCGCATGAACTTATGGTCATCCGACTAAACTCGATATATTATGTGTATAAGTTTAATATTATTTGAAGGAACTCATTGCCTATAATTTTTCTTTTATCTTATTTTTAAAAAACACAATAAAATTTTCATGGTACGACACCAAATCATTCTGTGCTATTATATTTTTAGTTGGCTAATGGTATTCACTATTGCTCCACACGACTCGGACGGCTATCTAATATATTATCCATCACCGTCAAATTTTAGCCAACTTATATAGAAAAGAATTTAAGAAATAAAAAGTCGTTTTTTTCTTTCTATTTAATACTTGTGGAAACATAATTACTACCCTTACATCAACCATCCCTTTTATAACCCAAAAGTGGAGCTGTTTTTTGGTCTGTTTGTCAACGCTCAACTGTAAACTACATTACTCAACAACATGTTGTCTGTTCTTATTGCATATTTACACTTTATGTTTTGTCAATTTGAAAGTCATAGCTGTAATTGCGACCTTCTTTGGTTTCCCATTTGGTATTTTTAATAATTCATTTTCTTATGAGCAATTCTTGTCATATGAGACATATGACTCTTAATTAGTCTTTTTTTTTTGTTGTTGCAAGGAATGGTTAAAATTGATGTATCATAGACTATGGGGATCTGGCTCCTCTACATTTCAAGTACACATTTAGATGAGAGACATGTGTTCTATTTAATGTTAAGAGTCTCACATCGAATATGAAATAGAAACATGGACTCCTTATATGGACTTGGACAATTCTCACCTTACAAGCTAGCTTTTGGAGTTAGGTTAGACTCAAAATCCATTCTTTACATGGTATTAGAGTCAGTTCCATTCCAATTCGTTGTCCACCGATGTTGTGCCCCAAATTATATTATCCACACTCCATTTAACAAGATCTTGGCGTGCGGGGAGTGTTACGAGTCCCACTTCGAATATGAAATGGAAACATAATGGGAGTGTTACGAGTCCCACTTCGAATATGGAATGGAAACATACTCCTTATATGGACTTGGAAAATCCTCACTCACCCTACAAGCTATCTTTTTGGGTTGAGTTAGACTCGTCCATTCTTTACATTTAATTTTCAAAGGTCAAGATTTTACTACAATTTTAACATTTAAATATTATTATATAAGATGAAATTAATGATATTAATGGGTACCAAAAATTGTGGGGAATATCTTTTTCTTTCCAAAATTGGAGAGTACTTCTTCAAAAATTATTCACTTAACTATGGTTACGATGTTTGTTAGTGTAATAAAATCTTGACCTTTAAAAATTAAATAGGACACATGTCTCTTATCTAAACGTGTACTTGACTAAATGGGGAGAAAGGGTAATGAAGAGGAGACGAATCTGACTAGGGGAAGCCTTAGTCGAATCACAAAAGAACCACTTTTCAACCCATAAATGAAAAATAGCTAATGTGGTGAAATCTCTGGTCCGAGCGAGAATAATAAAATAGGCATCATTGCCGCTTCATACATTTTCCTTGACTCGACAGATTTTTGAACCCACACTCAAAGGAGGACAGGAAAGAAAGGATTGGACAGTTCCGACGGTTTTGGAATTGCACAAAAATAACTATTTATCTCAGAGAGGTCTGAAGATTCGATCATTTTTATATGATATCTCTTGTCATGAAATTTCACACGTAGAATTAAAATTTCGTGACTGGTTATTTTTTTAAAATAAGGCAGCAAAATGGCCGGTGAGTGCTATTTCATCACAAATTTGGGGGAAAAGTGAATCTTCTAAGTGGAGGTGTGGAACCTCCAATTGTTTGAGGAGAAAGACCCAATTTGTTAAATAAGTCATGTACCTATATAAAGTTACACGTACAATCATCATAAAATTTTATTAGTATAGTCTAACATCTGATGACGACAGGTAATATCGTACTATATTTATTAGGTTATTAGTTAATGTTTATTGTTAAATGCAGAAGAATCTGTTAGTGAAGATGAATTTGTGGAAGCTTTTACTACTTTTCATTATGAACACCCACAAAGGGGCAAAAGTTCTGTACAGTATATAAAATTGAGAGAGAGCCAAGACTACTGCTACTTATGAAGAGAAAAGGTTAAATGAATAATCTAACTATAAAAGGAAAAGACTATTTTACCCCTGAAGTGTGAAAAAACCATTTTGCCCCTGAATAATATTTAATCACTACTATTATTTCATATCTTCAACCCCCCCCCCCCCCCCCCTCTCAAGCGAGGATGTAAGAACAAATTCATTCCGAGCTTGGAAAGAAGATGCATATGGTGTCCTGGTAACAAGGCCTTAGTCAACATATCCGCTGGCTGGTCATCACCAAGATATATGTCGGAGAAATCGGACAGTTGCACCTTCTCCTCACGATGACGTGTCAATCGATCTCGATGTGCTTGGTCCGCTCATGAAACACTGGATCCGTAGAAAATTGAATTGCAGATTTGTTGTCACAATAAGTCGAAACAGGAAGTCGCAAGAGCACGCTGAGCTCAAAACGATCCTTTAATCCATACAATTTACTGCTGCATCGATGCCAAAGATCTATACTCAGTTTTGCCGAGCTCAGAAAGCTCACTTCTTGGATTTCCACGAGATAAGAGAAGATCCAAAGTACACCAAATACGACATCGATCTTAGTAATAGGACGGAAGCCCGATCTGCGTCGCAATAAAGCGGCGAATGTCGTCTGCTCATTATCGCACTCTAAGCAAGGTGCTTGCTTAACATACCTTACAACTCTTTCAACTGCGATCATATGGGACTGTTTGGGTGCTTGCATAAATTGACTCAAACATTGAACTGCGAAAGATATGTCCGGTCTAGTATTGGTCAAATCTGATGATGCCCAACCAGCCTTTGATAAGTCTTTGGATTCTTCAATGATCGGTATCTGATGAAATTGTTGCACCAACTTTGCCTGTTGCTGCCCCATCTTTCTCTGCTTCCTTCACAAGAGCATCATACTCAGTTGAAGTGATTTTCACATTTGCTTCCATTGGGGAAGTTACTGGTTTAGAACCAGTTAAGCCCATGTCCTCAATCAGCTCCAGTGAGTACTTTCGTTGGTGCATCACTATCCCCTCTTTATTCCTTGCAAATTCAAAACCTAGGAAGTACCTAAGCTCACCAAGGTCCTTGATTTTGAAATGATGTTGCAAGTTAGTCTTTGTCTCATTAATAAGCCCTTGATCATTACCAGTCAAAAGAAGATCATCCACATATATCAGCACCATAACTATTTTAGCTCCATCCCTTTTGATAAACAGAGAATAGTCAAAAGGACTTTGGACAAAACCAGCTGACTTCAGTGTAGTGGTTAGTTTTATATTCCACTGCCGGGAGGCTTGCTTAAGGCCATATAGTGATTTAAGCAGCCTGCAAACCTGTCCTTGTTAATGTGCAATTCCTTGTGGCAAGCTCATATACACCTCCTCATTTAGATCCCCTTGAAGGAATGCATTGAATACATCCATTTGTTGAATAGCCCAACCTTTAGAAACTGCAACTGAAATCACACTCCTAACAGTGACCATCTTCACAACTGGAGAGAAGGTATCCTGGTAGTCTATCCCTTCTCTTTGATTGTATCCCTTAGCTACAAGCCTTGCCTTAAATCTCTCCACCTCACCTGTAGCCTTATACTTAATTTTATATACCCACTTGCAATCAATGGCCTTCTTGTTGTGAGGCAAGTCAACAACCTCCCAGGTTTTATTGTCTTCTAGAGCTTGAATTTCTGAATTTATGGCTTCTATCCACCTTGAATCCTTGGCTGCTTCATGGTATGACTGTGGCTCATGGTCTGCTGAAATTCTGGCTAGGAAACTGTGATACTGAGCAGAGACCCCAGTATAATCCACCACCTTTGACATTGGATATACACATCCCGCCTGACTGTGTGTTGACCCTGGATGCAAGAAATCATTCAACCAGATTGGAGTTCTACTTGCTCTGTTGGACATTCTAATATCCTCAGCAATACCAGACCCCTCAGCAGCTTCTCTAACTTCCAAGCTGGCTACATGGTTATCAACAGATGATGGCCTCTCTAGTGGATGGTTATCAGCAGATGATGGCCCCTCTAGTGGCACCTCCACCTCTGCATCTACTGGTCCTCCTCCAGAAACCTGCTCATGATGTATACTCACATTCTCCACTGGAATAGACTGTGAGGGAACCTGTGCAATATCAGGAAACAAACTATGATCAGAGCATGGAGATATAGTTGAGTCTCAATTCTCCTTGAATTGTTGGTAGGGGAATATATTTTCATGGAAAGTGACATCTCTGCTAACAAAGACTGTCTCATCAGACAAGTTCAGCAGCTTGTATCCTTTCCTGTTGACAGCATATCCAAGTAATACTGCCTTAATGGCCCTTGGTTCAAACTTGTCCTTGCTTACCCAGTTTGAGGCATAGCAAAGGCATCCTATCACCCTCAAGTGTGAAAGTGAAGGTATTCTTTTAAACAACTTCTCATAGGGTGAAACATTCCCTAATATAACAGTAGGAACCCTGTTAATGATATAAACAGCAGCCTGCACACATTCACTCCAGAATTTAACTGGTAGATGACCTTGTAACTTAATGGCCCTGGCAATCTCCAAAATGTGCCTATGTTTCCTTTCAACTACTCCATTCTGCTGTGGAGTATAAGGGCAGGACCTTTGATGTATGATCCCTAATTTATTAAAGAGATCTAAACATGCAGTATTAACAAATTCAGTTCCATTATCTGTCCTGACACCCTTAACAGCCACATTAAACTGAGTTTTTATCTGTAGAAACAAATTTTTAAGAACAGACATCACATCAGATTTAATGTGTAATAAGAAAATCCATGTCCATCTAGTGTAATCATCCACCACAGTAAGGAAATATCTCATATTATCATAAGATGACACTCTATAAGGACCCCAGACATCCAGGTGTAAAAGTTGGAAAGGTATTTCAGTTCTACTCATATTGTCAGGGAAAGACTTTCTTGTTTGTCTAGCTAATGGACAAACATCACAATGACATATTGAGAAATTCGATTTGAGTCTGAAAGTAGTAATTTTCCTAAGCATACTCAGTGGGACATGCCCCATTCTTCTGTGCCATAGCTCAGCTTCCAGCTCATCCTTGGCGATCACTGTCAAAGAGGCATGTGCATGTGCCTTTATTGCTTCCTTGTAGCTTCTACCTGATTCCAGTAAGTACAATCCATTAACTTCTCTACCAGTCTCCTTGACCTTCCCAATAAACAGATCCTGCAGGACAAAGAAGTCAGGGAAAAATCTTGCACAGCAGTTTAACTCCCTGGTTAACTTCGACACTGAGAGCAGATTGAACTTAAAAGTAGGAACACACAGCACATGCTCAATGAGATCACCACTCTTCAATCTGCAACTCCCAGTATGTGTGATTCTAGCCACAGCACCTGTGGGGAGTTGTACCTGCCCTGCACTATCCCTATCCCTTTTTTCAATCATGTTGTTATTCCTAACCATATGGTTAGTTGCCCCTGTGTCCACTATCCAAGCTGAATTAATGGTACCTCTATGTTCATAAGACATAAGGTTACCTGCCATGTGAGCCTTGACCCATGCGCTTGTCTCCTTTGGTCCAACACTGCAGCACCTTTTCATATCCATGCGGACTCTGTGAGAGACGGCTGTTACGAAGAATATCATGTTGCTGTTTAGATAACTCCCTCATGTCTCTGCAGTGGTCGGGAACAGCAGCTGCTGCATTCACCTTCCTGTTCTCCTTGGAATCTGCCATCAGTCTATAACACTTTTCTGCAATATGACCTTGTTTCTTGCAGTAATCACAGAAGAACAACAACTTGCGACAATTCTCTTTAATGTGACCTTTCATCTTGCAATAATCACAGAAACCACCAGACTGATTTGGTTTCTTTTGTTGATACTGTGTTGTCTTCCCTATAAAGCCACAGACTCAGTCGAATCAATACCTCCGAATCTTCCAGTAATGGACTTCTGACTTTCATCTTGCGCAATCATAGCATATGCTTGATTGACACTAGGCGTAGATGTTAACAACAAAATGTGGCTTCGTGCTTGATTGTAGCCATCATTTAATCCCATCAAAAAGCTCTAATAACCTCTGGCTAGCAAGGTGATCAACATAAGCCAGAGGACTGTCGCATTCACATGTAGGTGGAGGAATTATGGAATCGATTTCATCCCATAGATCCTTCATTCGTGAATAGTAATTGGCCACAGGAGACACTCTCTGCTGCAGCATACTCAGTTCCTTTTTTAATTGGTATACTCGAGACAAGTTGATTTTGTCGAATCGCTCCTTCAAGTCCCTCCAAACAGCTGAAGCAGTAGGGCGATACAAGATACCACTAAGCAAATCTCGACTAACATTCTTCATGATCCACGACATCACCATTGCATTACAACGATCCCACTGCTTCACCATATTTCCTTCATACATATCTCTTCTCACTGTGCCATCAATGAAATCGATTTTATTCTTCGTCAACAAGCTGAGCTTCATCGCGCGACTCCATAATGTATAATTTTCCATTCCCGTTAGCTGAATCTCAACAAACACAGTCCCGGGAGTATCAGATGAGCTCAAAAATAATGGATTGTTGTGATCCACTATGTTTGAACATAGGTTCGAAGTTTCCTCCGTAATCGCTGGTGTATTCTGTGAGGCATTCTCCATTATAATCTACTCCCACTAATATTCAAAACAGAAAATTGAAACAAGCAACAACTATAGTAGATCGATTGATCTTCCAAACAGAAAATTGAAACAAGCAACAACTACAGTAGATCGATTGATCTTCCAAATCTCAATATCACAGATCGAGCTTCAGAATGTCGACCATGTACGAACTGAACCAGAAATTTGATTTTCACCTGTCGATTGTAATATGTATGTTGTAAATTGTGTTGCATGCGTCTGATTGGTCGCGAATTGAACCACGAACAGAAAAATTTCCAGAATCGATCTTCGATTTGCAGATTTGCAAAATCGTTCTTCGATTAGGGTTTTTCTCCAACTTCGATTTCTCAACAACAACCATTAACTGACTTTGATACCATATTAAATGCAGAAGAATCTGTTGGTGAAGATGAATTTGTGGAAGCTTTTACTACTTTTCATTATGAACACCCACAAAGGGGCAAAAGTTCTGTACAGTATATAAAATCGAGAGAGAGCCAAGACTACTGCTACTTATGAAGAGAAAAGGTTAAATGAATAACCTAACTATAAAAGGAAAAGACTATTTTACTCCTGAAGTGTGAAAAAACCATTTTGCTCCTGAATAATATTTAATCACTACTATTATTTCATATCCTCAACATTTATCATATAAATTAATCCGAGATTGCCTTATAAGGAAATCCAAAAATGTTACTTCATTGAAGTCCCTCGTGAAAGAAGAATTGACTTGCGTTTGTGTATGTTTACAGCGTCACTGTATAGAAAATTAGAAATTTAATTAAAATCTGAATGCAAGATTTGAATGATGAGATAAATGTTTAACAAATTCATTCAAGTAATAATTCCGTGGATTTGTTAGCTAAGACATTGAATTTATTTGAATGGCGCGTTAAGAATCTTTAGAATTGACACCTTAATTGAAGCAATAATATTCATGGTCCCTATATTAATTTGAAGGATATTTAAGTGATCATGAGCCATGTTTCTATAAGAATACGTTGTAGTTTTGCAAGTAGTATGTCTATGCTATATATGTACCATTTGTAACAAGTCCAAGGTCTCAGCAGTATAGCAAATGAGAGGTTGGTGATTGCAATAAATTGATTTTGTTTGTCTGATAAAAAGCCGGGTCATGATGGGTGAGGATCCCCTCTAGTAACTCTTCCTGCAGTTTTGTCCGGTGCCCCTTTAAGATTATGCCACCTCAATTCTCCCTCTCCTAAGCGGCATTCTTGCATATTTGGTGTCTGACTGCGGGTATTGGAGCATTCCTTGCTCTTAATTTATTTTTTGGTTATTCTTTCTTTTGTCTTCTCAAGGACCAGAATGATGTAAATATTAATGGTGATACTTTGTGCTCCACTTTTACTATGAGACATAATGTTGGGACTAACAGCTTGTTTTAGATGATGGTTATCTATTGTAGGAGTATACTTTTTTTTTCTTTTCATCCGGTGTTCGATACGCACATTGAAGTCAGACTAATTCGAATTCGTGTCGGATAGGTCCCCGTTTGGGGATAGCGTTCCCTATCAAGAGTTTTTTCATACTCAGAGTTCGAATTCGAGACCTCTGGTTAAGGGATGAGTAACCATATCCACTGCACTTTGATGGTAGAAGTATTACTTTAGACGTGATTACATCATTACCTTTTTTTTCAGTTCGCGCTTATTTATTATTTAATAATTATATTTTATCTTGTACACACTTTACCTATTGTTATACTTACTTTCCTTTGCATCGTACTTTTGCTTTGTAATATACTAATATTGTAAATTTATCTTTCAAATGGCTGAAGTGTGATATTATGGAACGATAAAACTATAGTGTTTTTTCAAATATTTTAGTCATAAAAAAATTCAATACAATAGGAGATATTGAAGAAATCCAGTTACGAGACTACCATGACAACATGCAGACTCAATTAGAAGAAGTAGAGGAAGTGTGAGATTGGTGAGGAAGATGAATGCGTGTAGAGAGAGAGAGAACAAGATAGAGAGAGGAAGAGTAAAAGCGTCTGATATTCTCTTATTCAAAAACACATTGATATCCATATAC
Source organism: Przewalskia tangutica (assembly GCA_029844215.1). NCBI lineage: Eukaryota > Viridiplantae > Streptophyta > Magnoliopsida > Solanales > Solanaceae > Przewalskia > Przewalskia tangutica. The sequence goes on along the minus strand of CM056731.1, from coordinate 1,737,324 downwards.
ATATACCCATACTTAAAAGACTGGGCTTACATAAAAATAATTTGGACTGGCCCATTAACATTTTTGGGCCATTGTTTCCTTCTTAATATTCTTAACATTCCCCCTCAAGCTGACTACTGGAAGACATTCAGGAGTCCAAGCTTGGAGCAAAGATGTTGATGCTGTAGTCTGTTCAGTCCTTTTGTGAGCAAATCACCGGTGATTTGTGTGTATATACTCTGTCCTTATCATACCTTTCGAATTTTGTCACGATGAAGTGTAAGTCAATCTCTATGTGCTTAGTCCTTTCATGGAAGATCGATTTGCGATTTGTATTCTTTGATTCTTGTCGATGAAAGCGTGTGAGGATGGTCAAACTGAATACCTATGTCTTTTAATAGACCAAGTATCCAGGTTAATTCTGCCACTGTGCTTGCTAAACTTCTATATTCTGACTCTGCTGAACTTCTGGAGATTGTACTCTGTTTTTTTGACTTCCAGGATATAAGAGAATCACCAAATTTTATTGCATAACATTCTTGATTTTCTTGTATGAGACGAGCGTGATCTGCATCAGAAAGGTCGGTGTCTTTTGTTTACTGCTTGACATCAGAATACCCTGTCCAGGTTGGCTCTTGATGTACCTTACTATCCTTAGTGCTGCATTGAGGTGAGACTTCTTTGGTTGTTGTAGAAACTGACTGAGCATCTGCACACTATAAGAAATATCTGGTCTAGTAGTGGTTAAGTATAACAATTTTCCTATTAGTCTTTGATATATACTAATATCTTCTATAAGTTCATCCTCTATTACTCCTTTACTGTTGTCTGTAGCTTGTTTAGTCTGTATATAGCTGTCATACTCTCTTGTTGTCAATTTCAGGTTGCAGTCTATAGGTGTGTTAAAAGGTTTGGAGGCAGAAAGACCTAATTCAGATATAAGTTCTAAAGCATACTTTCTTTGATGCATAAGAATCCCTTTGTTGGACCTCACAAATTCTACTCCTAGAAAGTACCTTATTTCCCCTAGATCTTTCATTTTAAAGACTTGTTGTAGAGACCTTTTGGTCCCTGTTATCAGTTCCAAGTTGTCACCAGTAATGAGAATATCATCTACATATACTAAGATTAAAATCATTCCTGTATCAGTATGCTTTAAAAACAGAGAGTGATCATATTCAGACTGTCTAAACTTCATATTTCTTAGGGCTTCTGTGAGTTTAAAATTCCATTGTCTAGGAGCTTGTTTTAGACCATATAGAGATTTGATTAGCCTACATACCTGATTGCCTCCCTGGCTAGAGAATCCTTGTGGTAGTTCCATGTATATCTCATCATGTAAATCACCTTGTAGAAAGGCATTGTAGACATCCATTTGATGTATTTGCCAATTGTTAGAAAACGCGGAGAGATTATTGATCAGCGATTACCATTTTAACTCTGAGGGAAAAAGTCTCATGATAGTCAATCCCCTCTGTCTGGCTATACCCTTTAGCAACAAGTCTTGCCTTAAGTCTTTCAATCTCTCCTGTCTCTTTATATTTTATTTTATATACCCATTTACACCCTATAGGACTTTTACCTTTAGGTAAGACAACAATTTCCATGTATGGTTATCTTGTAGAGCTTGTATCTCAGTTGCATTGCCTCTCTACCCATTTAGGATTTTTAGAAGCTTCCTTATAAGTTTTGGGTTCTGTCAAGTCTGAAAAAGCACTAAGAAAACCTTTGTATTTGGCAGTTACATTATCATAAGAGATATAGTTGGCAATAGAATATGGAGTGATAGTATTGCTGGCTCCTTTTGTTATAAAATCTTTCATCCATATTGGGGGTTGTTTTGCCCTGGTAGACCTCCTTACATCTGTCATACCCCTAGATTCAGTAGAGGTCTGATTCTGAGTTAGTCTTATTTCTGAAGTATCTTCTTCTGATTCAGTTCTTTCCATAGCCTCTATGTTGTCATTACTGTTACTGTTTTGAGATTTATATGTGTCAGTGATAGGTATATAGTGATTAGTATTGTAAGGAGTTGTGTCTGCTGGATTAGTAACAGAAGAGATGTCATTTTGAAATATTGGTTTCTCAGGAGTATTGGTCTTAAAAGGAAATTCATTTTCTCTGAAACTTACATCTCTATTTACTAAGAACACCTTAGTGTCTAAGTCATATAGAATATACCCCTTTTGTGTTTCTGAATATCCCATAAGAACACAACATCTGGTTCTAGGTAGTAACTTATCATTTATGGACAGATTATTAGCAAAACATAGACACCCTAGAACTCTTAAGTGATGGATAGAAGGTTTTTTGTTGTACAGCATTTCATAGGGAGTTTTCCCAGTGACTGAGGATGGTAGTCTATTTATGATATAAACTGCTGCCTGAATGCACATTCCCCAGAATTTCAGAGGAATATGCCCCTGAAATCTTATAGCCCTAGTTAGTTCAAGAATGTGTCTATGCTTTCTTTCAGCCACACCATTCTGTTGTGGTGTATAGGCACAGGATTTCTGATGTATTATACCTAGTTTCAGGAATGTAGCAGTACATATTTCATTTACAAATTCAGTTCCATTATCAGTTCTTACCATTCTCACTGTTTTGTTGAACTGAGTTTGTACAAAAATCAGAAATTGTTGTAAAACAGTACATACATCAGATTTAAGATTAAGTAAGTATACCCAAGTCATTCTAGTAAAATCATCTACTATTGTAAGGAAATACCTCTTTCCATTATGAGTTTGAACTTTGTAGGGGCCCCATACATCCATGTGAATCAAGTCAAAGGCTGCAGTACTCCTATTGTTGCTCAATGGAAAAGATAACCTACATTGCTTTGCACAAGGACAGATATTACAATTTTTTATTATTCTGGATATAGTTCCAGAGTTAGCTTTAATCAATTTGCTCAATACAATGCTAGAAGTGTGCCCAAATCTTTTGTGCCACATATCTATTTCTTCCTCAGTAAGTGTATCATTAGTATCTCTATTTACACTCAAATTTACTCCCTCTTGACTTCCTAACAGCTGTGAGGAAGCTTGGGTTACTAGTATGTAGAGTCCATCTTGAGACCTACCAATCTCCTTCACCTTCCCATTGTAAAGATCCTGAAACACACAAAAGTCAGGATAGAAAATAGCAGCACACTGCAATTCCTTTGTTAGTTGAGAAACAGATATCAAGTTAAATTTAAACTGTGGTATGAAGAAAACATTTTGTAAATTGCACCTGTCTGATATGTTACAAGAGCCAATGTGTGTTACATTTACTAATTCTCCATTTGGTAGATGTACTTTCTTAGAGTCAATATGGTTTTCTAATATAGTTTCCTTATTAAGTAGACTTATATCAGATATCATATGATTGGTTGCACCAGTGTCTATTATCCACTGCCTTGTTATCCTTTTTCCTAGCAAAGATTTGTGTTTAGAAATACCTGAGGTTGCAGCATTTGAGACATGGTGTGAGCTACTGTTTTGTGTGGTTTCTGCCTGATCCATCTTGAGATTGAGAAGCTTTACAATCTGCTCATATTGACTCTTGGAGAACACACCTTCTTCAGCAGGATCAGAAGCAGCATTTGTAGTTGCTTTCCCCTTTTTTGATTCAAAGGCTCCATATGCAGCATGTTCCTTTCTTTTGGACTTAAATCCAGGTGGATAGCCAACCACCTTGTAACAAAATTCCTTGGTATGCCCTCTCATTTTACATACATCACAGAAAAGATTAGAAGTAAATTTTTTTGTTTTCCCTTCTTTAGAAAAAAGAACAGTAGGATCATGGCCCAAATTCTGTTTAACTCCACTAGGTCCAACACCTAACAGACCAGCAGATCTTGCAACTACAGATTTTTGGCTCTCATCACTTGTAATCATAGAATATGCCCTGTTGACAGTAGGTAGAGATGGCATGAGAAGTATTTGGCTTCTAGCTTGCATATAACTCTCATTTAACCCCATTAAAAACTGATATAATTTCTGCCTTTCAAGGTATTCAGCAAACTCTCTAGACTTAGGGCATCCACAGTTAGGTGGGGGGGCTTAGGCCTTTTAATTTTGAAAAATAGTCAGAAACAGAAGAGGTCCCCTGAGAAATGGTGGCAATCTCTCTGTGTAGATCATAGGTTCTAGACCCATCTACTTTATCAAATCTTTCTCTTAAGTCATCCCATACCTCCAGAGCAGATTCAGCATACAGAAGTCCACTTAATAGATCTTTGGAGACTGAATTCATAAGCCAAGCTTGTACTATAGCATTGACTCTATCCCACTGATCTCCTAAGTCTTCTCCAAATTGATCCTTTTGATATTTTCCATTGACAAACCCCATTTTATTTCTTCCAAGTAGTGCTATTCTCATTGATTTACTCCATATAGTGTAGTTTTCAGATCCCAATAGGAGAAAGGAGATCAAGGAGGCACTACCTACATCTGAGGGTTGAAGAAATAGGGGATGGTTGTGATCTATTATGGTTGTGACAGTGAAATCAGCCCTTTCGGCAGAGGTTCTTGAGGTACCAGTTTCCATTGTCTCTTGAACTTGATCAGTTCCCATTTTTTCTTTAAAAAAAAAACGACGATTCTTCTAGAGTATGGGTTTTGCCCTAATTTTTCAAGAAGGTCAAAAATATAGCATACAGATCAATTTAGGGTTTTACCCCAATGTTTATTGATTGATTTTAATTGCATGCAGGGGAACCAGGAAATCCAGGCAACGGAACCAAGAAAACTACGGCAAATCTTGCCCTAGTTCAAGTCAGAATCTTGCTTAAGCTTGGTCAGGAATCATACCAAGGGCAGAGACAAAATAGGAATCAAGTAAACAATACTAGAATACTAGAATCGAACAAGAAATCAGAAATCACAAAGTACTGGAATTGAGCAAAAGATCAGAAATCACCAGGATGACTAAAAATCCACTCGACTGCTTGCGGAAGAACGGCAGTGGCTCTGATACCAGGAAGAAATCCAGTTACGAGACTACCATGACAACATGCAGACTCAATTAGAAGAAGTAGAGGAAGTGTGAGATTGGTGAGGAAGATGAATGCGTGTAGAGAGAGAGAGAACAAGATAGAGAGAGGAAGAGTAAAAGCGTCTGATATTCTCTTATTCAAAAACACATTGATATCCATATACATATACCCATACTTAAAAGACTGGGCTTACATAAAAATAATTTGGACTGGCCCATTAACATTTTTGGGCCATTGTTTCCTTCTTAATATTCTTAACAGATATTATGAAATGGATATGATTATATGTTTGCCTTCTTTTTACCATATTCTGCCGTTACCTTTTAATTTATAATCTTTCTAAATTTTGGGTTCACCAAAAACAGTATTTGAAGAAAGTGAATACCTCATCTCTTGATGATGTATTTTGTAACAGTGTAAAATTACAAAGTGGCCAGGGCAAGTGTCATTACGGAAAATCCTTTTAGTTTTGAATTGACAGTGTTATATTTCGTGTTCAATGGTAACAAGATGCAGCCTTTAGATCTTATTTTATTGAGGTGGCATACGTGAGTTACACAATGAATATACGAGAATACTATACAACTATTACAAGAAAGGATAAACACAATGAATTATAATAATAAACAGTCTTGTATCCAACAAAGTTTTGTCTAAAAAAAACTTGTGAGTTTGTGAGTTCTTGATCCGTCTTGAATCTGTAGGGATTTGTTGGGTGTAAAACACACAAGTAAGACACAACAGAAGTTTAAAATTTTGAGTAAACTTACTTGCTCCAACAAACGTTTCTGGTATGATTATGCGATAATTATAATCTGCAAAGACAGGAAGAAAACTTACAGTTTAAGCTTTGTCAGTCTTTACTAAAGGGAGCGCACACGATTGTCAATCCGGGTGCAAGCCTTGCTTCGGTATATTCCTTTGCCCAAGAAAACTAGGAAATCTTGACAGAGGTTTGAGAGAATTTTATTTTCTGAACTCTGAGTTCAGAAAGTGGAAAGTCAGTTCTGTGCTGAAATTATGGGTTAAGTGTCAAATATATAGTGGAGGAAATCCTAAACCAAATCAGATTTGGATCAGGCTTCAAGATCTGACCCAAATCCAAATCGCGATGGGCGGTCGGCTGGGTCCATCATCTTCCTCCATTTATTTTCTGCACGTTTTAGTTCTAATTAAATCTAAGATTTAATTTTGACTTAATTATATAATTTTCATTTGATGAAAATTATCCCATAATTTATTATTAAATAAAATATCTTGATTCTAAATCCGATATTTTACATTCTCTCATTATATCCTTAGACCGAAAAGACAATCGACTTAGTGTGACCCTTTAGGCCTTCACACATCTGCACTTGATCAAATCAAGGTTCACACGGAACTCCTAGACGGCGCCGGTGATGGACTCAATGTGTGAAGTACGTTTACAAGACTCAAGTAAACAGACCTCTATGTGAGATGATAAATTATTTTCATTCGCGACACACTCGATCAAGCTTAAGATTTTTCAAGTGTATCCAAATGGCTTGATCACTTTATCTCATCTATATTAGTCGACAACTAGACCATATTCTAGATATGTCTCTTGCATTGGCCAATGACTTGGTCGACCTAACATCTCTGAGAAGCTGAGTGTTCTCTCGAAATTCCAATCGAGGAATGAATCCTATTCTTGGCTCAACTACCACCTTCAATCTACTTCGTAATGCACCCAATACAAGCCGCGTCTCAACCTATAAGACATTTGAGCTTAGGACAGGATCAAAGTGCATTGCTCCGTAAACAAGGCGATATTGACCTCAAGTCTAAGGACCTCTATCTCCCACATGCTGATAATACTCTAGACATGTATAACAAATATTTTATCAGCAGGGTATGCCAATACTCCTCTAAGAGTATCCATGTGTCCATCACTAGCAACTATTGCTAGTAGTAAGTGAGATATACTACATTCTCTAAGAATGTGATGCAGACCACATGTCGACTTACAACATATCATTGATATCTCATTCTCAATGATCATCAGTCTAGGCTATTTTAAGAACTACATTCTATCATTAATATCTCACAATATCAATGACAATGTAAGTTCAAGGGATGCACATTAATGAATAATATAAACAATCAAATAATAATTCAATAATTGCAAATGTCAAGTACATATTAATCTTATTAATAATATGAATGTGTTCAAGTACATCTGCTCCTAAAATGATTGTTTCAAGGACATACATACTTTCAGAATCCACTTGGCCTAGAGCCAATCACCAATGTATTTAATGTCCACGTTTACTCATGTACCAATATCTCTTTCACTAATGAAATTTACGATACTTGACACTACGTGTGCACTGGAAACGACGTTTCCGACGTGCGGAATCACAATTGTTCGAATCATAAATAATGGGTTAAACTTAAATCCACATTAGTAAATTTTGAATGGCATAATCTTAAAGGAGCACCGGACAAAACTGGAGGAAGAATTACTGGAAGGGATCCTCTCCCGGATCATAATGATATTTACCATGTCTTAAATAAATACCCGTACCAATATACATTTGTAATTTATTTTCAAGAAACCATTTTTTTTCAAAAGCTCATTAATGGAGACAGTTGAGTGTTGCTGTATAGCCAAAGCTTTAATAAATTCTTCACTGCTTTTTATTCACATTCAAGATTGAACTCAAAACCAACCCACTACTTAAGTCTCTTTCTCTTCCCTCAGAACTCGAGAGTTACAAAGAACATCATGGATTGGTCCCAAAATCTTTACTTTACAGCTTTTCTAATTGTTCTTGCAGCAGCAACATCCATTCGTGGAATTCATGGTTATGCAATGGTCTCTGGTACTGTCTTCTGTGACCAATGCAAAGATGGCCAAGTCTCTCTCTTTGATTATCCCCTAAACGGTAACTATTTTCTCTAATTAGGTACCCATACATATGCCATTGTAATCAACTTGTTTTTTGGTACTTTATCCTATGTTCTGTCCTGTATCTTGATATTCTTGGATTATAGCAGAAAAAAACGAGTCTTGAATCTTGATTATAAGGGCAGTATGCTGCACAAAGCCCCTGCTATGCACAGAGTCTTTGAAAGGGTTGAACCACATTGGGTTTATTGTAGCTTTACCTCACATTTCTAAAAAAGTTCTTTCCACAACTTGAGGTCACAGTGCAACAACTTTTTCTGTTGCGTCAAAGCTCCATTTGAGTCTTGAATCTTGATTAGACTCTCAAAGAATCCTCTAATGAATGCATATTATTAGCATTGTTAGTTAAGGTTTTTGAGTACCAAATTATGTGCAGGAATAAAAGTAGCAATGGCATGCCCAGACAACAATGGGCAAATGACAATATGGGGAGAAGAAACAACAAATTGGCTAGGAAGTTACGCCATGAGGCTCGACGGAACTCCTGATTTGAGTGGTTGTGTTGCACAGGTCAATATAAAAAACTTCCAATTTTTTTTTTTGTATAGTACGATCAGGGCCGTTCTTGGGTAACTGATGGCCCTGGGCGAAACTCATAAATGTGGCTTTTAAAAAAAAAAAAGTAATTTACATTAAATAGAAAACTTCTCCTTCTCAAAGGACAAAACTTGGTTTTCCAACAGATAAAAATCAATCCATAGTACATATAAATGATAAATAAAAGTATAGAAATTAAAATGTACCTCTCAAAGCTTGGTTTTCCAATAGATCTTCAATAACAAATTGAAACTATTACAATATTTTTACCAGGAGAACACAAAAAAAGAAAACAGCTAGTACTTTACTACTTATTGAACATTGATCTTCTTGCATTCTCAGCAACAAAATAATCGATTAGACTTTCATGATCGATTTCATCTAACAATTCATGCTCTACGGAAATCAAAGCTAAAGCATTTAATCTTTCTTGCAACATGACCAGATTCAAATTTCCTTGTCGGTGGCATTCTAGGCTTTCATCATGTCATTGAACATAATGAGTAAAACACAATTAGAAATTTAGACAATAAAACTAATTCATACGACGTACAACAATATAAGAATATACGAAGTAAAAAAAATAAATAGAACTAACCTTGAAGAGTTGAAGCTTGATTGAAGATTTTTAGGGCTTTTTTCTTTTTTTTGTATTGTTGAATCTTGAATCTTGAAGTGAAGACTTGCTTTTTTTCTCCTTCTTGATCATGCTTTTTTTCTCTTTGTTGGTGGCTGCTGATTTTCCCTTGTTTGCTATAAAGATAGGGCAAAATATTAGGGGGTAAAATTAAGTGACAAAATAAAATCTGGACTTAATAATATACTTATATACCATATTAACATTTTGAGGCCCTATAGATTTTGAGGCCTCGGGCGCTCGCCCGGTCCGCCCACTCCAGGGTCGGCCCTGAGTACGATATCAACATGAAATGAGCTTAAATGAAGCGACACCAGGGCCGTCCCTTGCGCGGTCAAGGTGGTGCCGCCGCACAGGTCCCCCGGCCGGCGGGCCTCCGCCTCAGAATTTTTATTTTTATTTTATATATTTCAAATATTAGATATGTATTAAAAATATCTCCAATCTTGAGATCTGTAGCTTAGCGGTTGAGGGTTCCTTTCAAAAATCATTTCCTAGTGAGAGGTCGTGTATTCGAATCCAATGAGCAAGACAAAAGATTTTTTTTAAAACACAAAAAATAGGCTCCCCCTCTCTCTTTAAACAAATTTGGGCTCAAATAACAAGTCCTCGGCCCGCCCCCTCCCTCTTTAAACAAAAAAAAAATATTCATTTTGTTTCCAAGTCCCCAACCCAACCATTCGCCCGACACCCCCTCCCTCTTTAAACAAAAAAAAAAGCATGCCCCCCTCTTTAAAAACACCACAAATACAATTCAAAAAAAGTTCTCCCGCTAATTATTTTAGAAATCTCAACTTCCAAGTAAAGATCTTTTTAGTAAGTTATGCTTTGAAAATTACTTTGCTCTAATTCACTATTAAAATGGATTGATTGCATCAATGTTTATTCCATTTTGCTTAGGGTTTCAAATTTCTCAAATCTCAATATTATATTTAATTAGGGGTTCTCAATATTACATTAAATTAATTGTGTTTAGCTTAGATTTTACATTACTTTTATTGGTAATGTATGTAATGGATAACTTGTATTTTACATGATTATATTAAATTTGGGTTGTTTTTTGTTTCAATAGGAGAATTACAAATGACTCATACCCGAAAATATCTGTATGGACATTAAAAACGTAAAAAAAGAAGACACGAAGAAGAGTTCATCAAGTCTCAAAGAGGGGCATTAGATAGATTTGTCCAGACATTGTTGATTATGAAAGATTGCTTGATGACTTTGCAGATAAAAATGCAAGGATATCAATTTTTTATATTTAATGTAATGATAGTTTTTCTTATAAATCATTCATGTAATGACAGGTATCTCCGTATAGCATTATAATTTATTGTATTGAATTTGAAAACATTGAATCGAATATAGTGTTTAGTATACATTTATTTGATGTTTTGATCAATATTTTTTCTAATATTGATTATTTAGTTAATTTTAATTTTTCATGTGACTAAAAAAGAGTCTCTTTTTATTTCTCGCATCGGGCCTTAAAAGTATAGGAACGGCCCTGAGCGACACTGTCAGTAAAAACTCATGTAGTGTTGTTTGAGATTGATGCATTGTCATTGTTATTGTTGGACAGGTTACAAGCAGTAGTGAGGAAGGGACAAGAGGATGTGGGACAGGAGGAGGACCAGGGAGGTCACCAAGATTAATGTTTAGAATGTTTGATATGGAAATGTACACTGTTGATCCTTTGATTTCTCAGCCTGAAGAGCCTATGTCTTTCTGTCCAAAATCTACATATCCACAACCACATCCATACCCTGTTTCCCCACCAACACCACCATCAACACTTCCAGTTCCAACATTGCCACCAACTCCCCCATTGCCTCACTTACCCCCAATGCCTACATTACCACCATTGCCACATTTACCCCCATTGCCCCCAATGCCTCCTTCCCCCTATTTGGAAGCTTCAGCTTGCCCACACCAGTAAGTCTCTATTGTCCAACTGACACTTGCATAGTAGAATTTTTATTCAATTAGTAGTATAGCATGCAGTATATATATGATTCTAACCTCCATGTAAATATAGCATGTTAAAATTCTACTATCTTTAAAAACTCTTTCGGCTCAACTTACTGGATTCCCATAAAAGGAATTGATTTTATTGCTCTGTACATACTGACCTTTAGATTGTCCACATCTTTAACTAATTTTGTTGTTACAATAAATTTTTCTTAATGTCGGTGGATCCTAGTCAATCAGGGCTAAAAACTTTATTTACGTGATGAGATCAGAGAACGAAATAAATACAACTTTGTAACAAGATGATAAACATTTGTATCCCGCAAGGTCACGAGTTCGATCCCCTGCATAAATTTTCTTGGTTGAGTCTGTCACACATGGCTTGTCAAGTGTGGTTAATTGACTGACGTGATTTGCAGGCTATTGCGTCAGTCCGGGGTTTACCCTGTGCGCACTCGAAAGAGTAGCGGCTGCGGGTTCCTTCGTCAACAAAAAAAAAGTCTTAAATATTTGTATAGTTCTAATTATGGAGCATTGTTTGATAGGGGGCACGGCATTTTAAAAATAAATATTAAATATGATCTAAAATAAGTTTTAGATATTTGTTTACTATAAATCATCTCATTTAACGTAAATTTAAATTTTAAAATTAGATTATTTTTATAAAAATAATACATTTTTTTTTACTGTAGGAACTGGATGATGCCAGAATATAGATGCTACTGGAAAGTAATAAATCCAGATTCAAAAGTAGGTGTTGTATTTGGTCTAATTGCTGCTAGAAAATATGGAACTGACATAACACTATGGGAAGGAATGAAAGGCAGAGGAGAACCTTATAAAACTTTGCTCAGAGAAGGGACAACTGCACTTTTGAATTCATATAACAGTGTACAGTTCCCATATCATCCACTTGGTGTCATTCAACATATGAATTGGGCATTAATGGGATCAACTCAACAAGTTCTGCACACAGCTTTGCGTTTCTTGAGGGCTAATTCTGGAAATGGCAGATTCACTTGCAAGCTCAATCCTTGCAAGTGATTATTATTTCAGCTAGTTTAATAAATTTCCTTATTATATAGTTGAGCTAATCACGTTTATATTCTGTTTAGTAATACTGCATGTTATTGTTTCCTCCATTGCATGGATAAGAATATGGCTTTGCTTTGTATGTTTTAGTATTGCGGAATCGCATATTATTATTGATGTTACTGATTCTATTTTATCTGGATGCATTTTATATTCATCAATCTTGTAAATTCGTATCCAAACCCGTTGTTGACTGTTTTAATAAAATAAAGAAACCCCCCTATCAAGTTTTAAACTGCAAAAAATAAGAACTAAAACGTACATTAACTAGCTAAATAGGAACAAACTTGCTTACCTTGCATAGTGTTCATGAAAATTGGTGAAACTGTAGAACCTTGTCACGTGTAATTTCAAAGGTTTTAAGTTTAAAATAATCATCTCCAAGTCAATCGACTATACGATAAGGTTTCAAGCAATAGTTAAATTACAAATCACGAAATTATGCACATGGCAACTGTTGTCCAAAAGAAAAGAAAACGATACATCTCTTAATTTATATACTGATAGGCTCAGATTATCCTTTGTAATGAGAAAATGGGTGGAGTTTTTAAAGATTGAAGAAATCACAATTAAATAAATTCATCAAGCATTTGCACAAAACAAACTCACATCAAGAAAGTTGATTGATTTTTACCTTCACCAAATTGAAACCCTGAATCCTCTGCTTCGCGGTGTTATTGAAGTAAACCCGGAAGCCCAAAATTTAGCTGATGAGGCTGACCGAAACAGAAGTAATAAACAAGGAAACGATTTAGGGGACTTACATGGGATTCCTGTGCTTGTTAAGGACACATTTGGGACCAAAGATAAATTGAATACTACTGCTGGGATCTCAAGTGCCACGAGATGCTGGTGTGGTTGACAAGTTGAGGAAAGCAGGTGCTATTATTTTGGGGAAAGCCAGTCTAAGTGAATGGTATAAGTTTCGTTCTCTTAGTGGAGTTCCTAATGGCTGGTGTGCTCGATCTGGACAAGGAGTGGTACGTTACTCTTTCTTTGAACTCTCAGGTCGTATGTGTCGAGTAGTCCTTGCAATTAACCAAACAAGAAAGCAAAAATTGAAAAATAATTTGGAAAAAGGGGGAGGGCGACAGAGAGAAGCTATAGTTCAGAAAGAAGATGACTATATTTTGTGATAGATTACCAGCATATGGATTATGGTGTAACATAAGGTTGATGTGATAAAGCTCCTTGTTTGGATTATCTTTAATGCTTCAAATGCTTTTATCTTGTACTGAATTGAATAGATCTTATTTGTAGAGCTAGGAAGACTATTATATATCATGTACGAGCTTACTAAGACTAACTGTCTAATTTTTAACATTACAAGCATCTAATAACTCCTCCAAAGAATGTTCTCTATTACATTTACGTTGTCTAAATATGTAGAATCCTTATTGCCCGTCTGGATCACCATGTGGATAGAGTAGTGGCTATGCAATATCTGTTGTGCAAATATGGTGGCAGTCTCTCTAGGGACTGAGACTCACTGCTCCATCATCTGTCCATCAGATCATAATTCAGTTGTCGGGCTGAAACCTACTGTTGGGCTCACAAGTCGGGCAGGGATCATACCAATGATGCCCCTCTAGGACACTGTTGGGTAAGTGTATTTTCTTTACTTGTTTTGACAGGACATGGCGCAATTGCAGCTTACCAAGGACATGAACTTAGATAGGAGGTTGTGGAGGACACGGATTAGGGTAGTCGGGTAGTAGGTAGTAGAGCATTGTAGGGCTTATCCTTTCAAACTAGTGGTCGTAGCATTTCTTCTGTAGTTTCTTGTCCTTACGAATTTCTTCTGTAATTTCTTGTCCTTCGATTTCTGTTAGTATTTACTGTCTCTCATTCTTCGCGTAGTATACTGTTTTGACCTGATTTGTTATTTCTCTATTGCTTTATTATTTTGCTCTTAGCCGAGGGTCTATTGGAAACAATCTCTCAATCTTCCAAGGTAGAGGTAAGGTCTGTGTACCGCCTACCCTCCCCAAACCCCACTTTGTTGTGGGATTACACTGGGTATGTTGTTATTGTTGTTGTTACTACTAAACACAAGAAGTAGGAGACTAACTATCCAACTCTGACCAGTGTTCTGTACATTATCATTGCATAAGTTAAGGTGTGTTTGGGAGAATGATGCTTTCAAGTGTCTTCCCAACTTTTTCCAAACTAGGATTTCAATTTACAAGTTTGCTCGCACTAAAGCTGGACGTGAAAGTTGCCAGCAGGCACTACTGGTTCTCTAACATGCACCATACTTCGAAACAAAACCCATTGGCCTGGACACGTATTGGCACTGTGAATAACACCCTCATAAAACAATGAATATTTCCTTGCTATTCAGGCCTATATGCAGGAATGTTACCGATGCAGTTTACATGCTTGATGTAATTGTTGGATCGGATCCAAGAGACGAAGTCACCATGGACGCAGCTAAATATATTCCCGAAGGTGGCTACAAACAGTTTCTCAAGGATGATGGTCTGAAAGGAAAGCGGATAGGCATTGTCAGACATCCATTTGTGGAAATGATACATGGAGCAATTGAAAAATCAGCTTTTGAAGATCACCTGGATTTGTTAAGGTATGAAGCTCTGTAACCTTGAGTCATTTTGCACAACTTTCTTAACTGGTTTCAGAAGACCTTTTTAGTTCGTTTGTAATTATTTGTTGGACCTTATGTTGGAATTTAAGACAACAAGGAGCAACTGTGGTAGACGACATGAGCATACCACATATTGAAGAGATCATGGATTCAAATCACAGCGGTGAATTGTTGGTGATGATGGTTGAGTTCAAGACCTCTATCAATGCTTACCTGAAAGAGCTGATCACTTCTCCTGTCAGGTCATTGGCAGACATTATTGCTTTTAATGAGCGCAACTCTGAGTCGGTATGTAATTTCACCTTGCGACACAAGGTTTTTCATTAGGAGCTAAGTAAAACTAACTTGAAGTAATAGCAAGAAACAAGAACAGTTGAATGAAGCTCTTCGTATCGGTCTCTAACCTTGTCTCATTACAACCCTAGGCTCTTTAACTGAGTATAACACTCTCTGTCCATATGAGGAAGTCCTATAACTTGGCAATTTTGTAGCAGTGTGGTAAGATATCTCCAGTTCATAGTGGTGGGCCATATATCCACTCCGGTTTACGGGTGGGCGTTCGGGCTGTTGGATTGGATATGAAAATTTTTGTTTGAATTTTCGGTTTTTGGATTGAAGAAATTACAATCCAAATAAGCTCGGATTGGATTTTTCAAGTTCGGTTTTGGATTAATCGGTTTGAATATTTCGGATTTGAGCCTTTAAGGCAGGCTTATTAGGAACAAAATTCATGTACCCCGGTTAAAAGTTACAAGTCTTATCATAATATGAAACCAAATATGTGCATTCAGGAATTGTTACCACTAAATCAAAAGGTATCAAGTCACATAGTTCAGTTCTACGTTATTTCCTTTGTTTCAGTGGAAGTTGCCTTATTCTTAAAGTAGTGAATTAGACTCCAGCTTTGCAAGCTATATTATATTTAATTTAGTAGAAAATTCTATATTGGACTTAATATTATACTGGACCTTAGGCCTAATTAGTATTGGGCACATATAATATGGGTAAGGCTAAATATAAGGTATAGAAATTTCAGATTTTCGGAAATCCGAAAATCCAACGTACTAAATCCGATATGCAATCCGAAATTAAAAATAATATCCGAAGTCCAATCCAAAAATCTAAACCATATATCCAAAAAATTCAGATTTCGGCTTGGCCCAAACTATGCCCACCCCTACTCTGGTTGAAGATAATTTCAAACACAGTGAAGACAATTTAACAAATGAAATGGCTAAATGTGTCATAAAGTTGCTGTGTATAGACCCTAACCCTAGTGATTCCTTTGAGAGCTTTTGGGGAAAATAAGGCAATAGCTAGCTCGCCCCGACACCACGGTTATAAAAGAAAAAGGAAGGCAATAGCTTTTCTCCTGCCCTCTGACATGGAGATGGAATATAAATTATGTCATTTGATTTTCATGGTTTACATACTTTGAAGTAACACGAGAATCCAATGAACTTTTTACTACAGGAGAAACTTACAGAGTATGACCAACATACCTTTATAGAAGCTGAGAAGACAAATGGATATGGGGAGCATGAAAAGGAAGTAGTGAAGAAGTTGAAAAACTTGTCACGAAATGGATTTGAGAAAATGATGAAGGACCATGAACTTGATGCAATGGTCGCGCCTGGTTCACGTGCCTCCCCTGTTTTTGCAATTGGTGGCTACTGGCTACCCAGCAATAACCATTCCAGCCGACTATGAAAGTGATGGCATGCCATTTGGAATCTGTTTTGGAGGTTTGAAGGGTACTGAACCAAAGCTGATTGAAGTTGCCTATGCCTTCGAACAATTTAGCAAAGTTCGAAGACCTCCTTCGGTGGTTGAATGTGAGGGAAGTAAAGAAGCAACTATTTCACAATGATATTGGTTTGCCCTAAAAATAGAAAGAGTTGGAAACCAAGAATGAGAAGAACGTTGATTGCTGCTGCTTATGCAGCTAAGGGTGCATTGTACCATGACTACCAGGCCATTGACAATGTTGAACTAACAGAAGAGAATGCTTTTGTTTTACCTGCACAATCTCTTGTAGTCAAAACAGCTTCATCAAGTTTGACCATTTGAGCTAAATTGTTTCCTTCTTTTCTTTTCTTTTTTTCAAATGCAGAGACATTGTTTCTCACTTACCTAGTGTAACTCGAGCTAAATTGTTACTTCTACTTCCCCTATTGAGGGTGTTTTTTTACTTTCTTCTTTACCCATTCTTTAATATGACTAGATTCCATTGCCTGCTTCAGAATAGCAGTAGGAACTTAGCTATATGATGTTGCCGGCTCTTATAAAGCTGTCTCATTAATTAGCTTAATTAGGTTGAATAGCCAAGAACGGAATTTTCTTTTTGTTGAATAACTCAAGAAAGAATAAGGAACAGGATCTAATTAGTCCATTGAAAAGATACCTTACATTGAAAAATTCCATAAAACTCCATATAAGAAGTGGTCAGTTACCATATGCCGAGAACGGCAGACATACACATACTGTCACTAAAAGTAAATTTTTGGCACTTACTAATGATTTTAAAGAGCATATGGCAAAGAATCTTATTATTTTAGTGATCGCTTGCCATTTCCCCCCCGTCTCTTTTGCAATTTTAGCATATATATATACTGCTCTAATTATCCACCAATTAGCATCTATAAAGATTTCTTTATGGTTCGTCCTCGACTTTATTCAAGAATTATCCAAGAATTCGTATGAATCAGCAAATTCCTTGTTTTCGCTCAAGAAAAATTAAATCATCAAAAATCTGGAGAGTAAAGTGCAATTAGATCCATTTTTCAGAGGGCCTGCTGCATCTTGGCTAAATTTAGCGCCATGAACGTTTATTCCTTGTTCTCATTACTAACTCTTACAGCCTTATCACTTTTTGGATGGTTGCATATTAATAATTGCTATGCATTCTCGATTAAAGAAGCTACCATCAGTGATCTGCAGCTCGCTTTTAGCCAAAACCAGCTCACATCGAGGCAGCTGGTCAAGTTCTACCTAGGAGAAATTTCACGGCTTAATCCTGTTCTTAAAGGTGTCATTGAGGTATGTTCAACTTTATATATTAAGCAGTTAGAAAAAGCTCTTTTATATATTTACTTAATTATACCTTTAACAGATAAATCCCGATGCACTCTTGGAAGCTGACAAGGCTGACCATGAGAGGAACGATGCAAAGAAGGAGTTAGCTCGTTCTTTATCCATGTTGCATGGTGTACCAATCCTTCTTAAGGATAATATTGCAACAAAAGATAATCTTAACACCACTGCTGGATCTTTTTCATTACTGGGATCAGTTGTGCCCCGTGACGCAGGTATAGTGACAAAGCTGAGAAAAGCAGGGGTGATTGTACTAGGGAAGGCTAGCCTCAGCGAGTGGGCTCAGTCTCGGGCGCTAAAGGCGCCCAATGGCTGGAGCCCTAGAGGTGGTCAAGGAAAGGTAAGTTATACATGTCAAAAGTAGTATTAAAAAAATACATTCAAATAGTAACAGTTTGTCTTCGCCAAACCATTGAGAATCATTTAATTCAGTTATATGCAGGCAAAACCATGCAATGAACTGATGAGGTACTTAAAGAGATTGTCTTTTTTGAACTTCGATGCAGAATCCTTATGTTCTCTCTGCAGACCCTTGTGGCTCGAGTAGTGGATCAGCAATATCAGTGGCAGCAAACTTGGTATCTGTGTCAATAGGGACAGAGACCCGTGGTTCCATCTTATGTCCAGCTAGCTCCAATGCGGTTGTAGGCATCAAACCAACTGTTGGACTCACTAGCCGAGCAGGGGTCATCCCAATCACTCCTAGACAAGATACCGTGGGGTAACATCACGTTCTAAATCCACATCCATTGATTTGATCTTCTTCTGAATCATACCAATACTAACTTGTCATATGCTTTGGTTGAATAGACCAATTGGCAGAACAGTAGCGGACGCTGTTCATGTTCTTGATGCCATCGTAGGCTTCGACCACAATGATGCAGCTGCAACTGGTGCAGCAGCTAAATATGTTCCTCCTGGTGGTTATACTCAATTTCTTCAAGTAGATGGCCTTAAGGGCAAGAGAATTGGAATAGTGAGGGACCCCTTCTTCAATTTCACTAATAATCCTACCCTGGCTCAAGCTTTTGAGAAACATATCCAAACACTCAGGTAACATAATTGGTGCTGAAGACTTCATTACTCTCATAACTAGGAAGCCTGTCTTTAAAAGTGGGTAATTACACGTATGATCACTTCCACTAAAATAGCTAAGTTACAAGATATATTTTGTCGTATCAAAGTAACAGAACTGCCGAGGGTATATCGTAAACAGCCTCCCAACCTTCACAAGGTAGGGGTAAGGTCTGCGTACACTCTACCCTCCCCAAACGCCACCTGATGGGATTATACTGGGTATGTTGTATCAAAGTAACTGAACTATGCGAGAAATTTTCATAACATACACATAGTTCAACTACTTCAACGTGTCCAAACATAACTTTTGTAACTATAGTGTTATAGGAGTAGTGAATAGAGTTTAATGATCATATGTGAAATTAACTTCATGTGAAGGCAACAAGACTTAAAAGAAAATCATTCATTTTAATTTATTTATTTTGCCATATGCAGGCGACAAGGTGCAGTTTTGGTAGATAATGTGAACATAGCGAACCTTGAGACAATTTTAGACTTTAATCTGAGCGGTGAAGAATCAGCTGTGTTGGCTGAACTCAAGATAGCCTTAAATGCTTATCTAAAAGAGCTCGTTGATTCCCCTGTTCGATCTTTAGCAGATATAATAATGTTCAATCAAAATAATTCTGAACAGGTACGTTATCCATGATCAAGATTCAGATGATATCAACTTGGCAACTAATTTAACTTGATTTATTTCAGGAGATGCTGGAGGAATTTGGTCAAGATATATTTTTGGCTGCTGAAGCAACAAATGGGATTGGGGATAAAGAATTAAAAGCTTTGAAGAATTTATCAAGATTAACAAGTGAGGGATATGTAAAGTTGATGAAGAAGTATAAGTTGGATGCATTGGTGACTGCTGGCCCTGGTGTTGCTGCAGTTCTTGCAATTGGTGGATTTCCAGCAATTAGTGCGCCAGCTGCATATGACAAAGGGGTTCCAATTGGCATTTGTTTTAGTGGGTTGAAAGGCTCGGAACCTAAACTAATTCAAATAGCCTATGCCTTTGAGCAAGCAACCTTAATTAGAAAGCCTCCTACATTTTTGCCCTAATTTATTTTACTGATCCGTTAAAAGTTGGTCTCCAATCTACTCCTCTAGTTACGAGAGTGACTCAAAATTCCTTTCCTCCACCGATAAAGGTTCATCCCGAGTCACAAGAGCAATCTTTTTTTTTTCCGTTATGATAACGTAATGAAAGAGGTCGGAAATCAGGTAGTTTCTGATCATGAAAAGAGTTTTTCTCTTATGTGAAATTTATGAAAACTCGAAATGTCGGTAATGTTAAAAAATGACCCTACGGTCGGTATATCTTTGAAAGCTCAGACGGAGAGAATAAACGGACTCCTCGATGACTACTTCCTATTTGGACTAACAGACCTCATTTTCTTTTTTCTTTCTTTTTAATTAGTAACATTTTTATCCCAAATAATTTGTCACGTATCTTAATTAGATTAAGTGGACCAGATGTAACCTTGCACTATACGCATGATTCAATTTTGCCCCTATACTAATTCTTCGGATTGGAAGAATGAAGAAGCATTTGACCAACTAATGGCCAGAAGTTAGAAGCACAGAGATTATTCTATAGCACATTTGGTCGACTAAATTATGTACTTACGTCCGAGCTTGGAACCCTGGAAATATTGTCAATTCAGATTAGAGCTGTCAAAACGGGCTGGTCAACCCATTCGGACTAGGTCACACGAGCTTTGGAATTTGACAGGTCAGGCCAAACTGGCCCACCATTTTGATGGGTCTTTAAACAGTAAGCCTAATCCATCACTTTGTGGGTTGCGGGCCTGGCCGGACCAGCTCACCTTTTAAAAAAAAAATCATAATTCTTTAAATTAAATTCTAATATAAAATGCTAAAAAAATATTTACAAGACAATATTACATGGTATTATCACTTGCTAACCAAGTTTCAAATTCACAAATAAAATGATTCTAATAATGCTTATTAAGTTTGGCTCCAAGTAAAGATTTGATTGTATGACTTCGGTATGAAATTTCTACCATTCTATGCAATTATTTTGGGTACAACTTAAGAAAACAATCTTATAGGATCAAACCTTCTGTGAAATTGAATAACTTTTGACGTTGTTCACACTTAACATATTAATAATTCATATCACTCGAACCAAATAGAGATATTAATAACAAACTAAACAGTTAATGAGGAGTGATACAACTAGCTAAATAGGAATATTAACCTAGTTTTATTTCAATAGATTTCAATAAAACACAAAACAAAATGATAATATTTAATTCATTTAAAGTAAAAATAAATTTTTCAAAAAAACTTCGATGACACTTATGATGTATCCAACACATCATCTTCATTAAGCATATCTGATTATGCTTGTGACATGGTTGGCTTAATATCTTCACTTTTTTTTAGATGGTGGCCCAACTCACGCACACGTAGGGGTGGCAATGGGACAGGTTAGGGCGGGACAAGTCTTGACCCGCTAAGATGTTAACTCGCCCTGTCCTGTCCCGTTTAACATTTTTTAAAAAATTATCCTGTCCTATCTCATTAAGCCCTGCCCCGCCCTGTTTATGTTATTTTCATTTTTCACTTTCAAATGAAACATCTTTGGTTCCTCAGCAATTGCATCTTAGTTTCTCCATCATTTCTTTCATTCTTTTTCCCACCTTGTAACGGATAGAGATAATCCGTGGATGATGATGCCCCAATACAATATGCTTGAATCTTGCTGCCTCAGTTTTACATTAGTCCAAGATGTCATGAACTTCATATGCAGGAACATTAAGTTTCTGTAACCATTTCTTTATTGCCTTGTCCTTCAGTTGCTTCTCCTGAGCATCTTCTAGCACAGACTGAATCATAGTAAACATGCTTGAAAGTTTTTCTAACTCCTTAAAATCAAAAACCAAAACCCACTACTTGTGCTGTCTCATTTCAATTTTTAATAAAATTAATTTTGTCATGCCCCGCCCTGCCCGTTTAAGAGTTTGTCCTGCCTCAATTGTCATCTCTACGCACACTCAAGCCCACTGATCACCGGGCTTATTCGGACTGGCCTAAAAAGTCTCGTTCTTAAATGGGCTTCAAAAATTAAGCTCAATCTTATCAAATTACGGGCTAAGTTGGGTCGGCCCACGGGCCTTAACCCACGTTGACGGCTCTAGTTCAGATTCTCGTGGTTTGTGTGATTTCAATATCTGTTAATAATGACAAGGAAATACCAGTACCAAAAAGAACAAGGAGTAAGATAAAAATTCGATGCAACATAACGAAACCAACATCTAATTGGTTTAGACTTCAGAGTCGTCTGTTCAACATAGGCATTTATAATTTGAATAAAAGAAGATCTTGCAAAAATATCTCGTGTGTAATTATGAGGAAATAGCCTATGCTCACCTGTTTCCTCATTTTTCTCCCACCTGCTCCACCCCACCTACTCCTAGTATACTCGACGGACACTTGAAAAATATTTTTGCCTACTTTTTTGTGATGGCAACCAATGCACGACTTAAGGTTCTAGAAGTATTGCAGAATCCTAACTTGATTTTATGCTCTGTTTGATGAAAATTCTGTGTTTTTTTTTTCTTTCTCAAGAATTGAACAAAAACTTTAACTTGTATGTAGGGCCAGGTTAGTTAGCAATGCAGCTTGCTTGATTTGTTTGCATGTCAAAGAATCATTTTCAACTTATCTCTCGCAACTCTGCTTATAAAAAGCATTATCCCTCAACATATCCTATACTATGTTTCAATAAGACAAAAGCTCAGTTCTGAATCTTGCTCTCTCTTCTATTTTCCTTTGCCTATTGTTTTTCTTCGTGACAATAACTTTACTTACGAGAGAGTCCATGGGAAGAGTTGATCTGCTTGTCATATTGGTGACAGTACTAACATGGGTGGCTGAAGGACAAAACCAAGAGTCATGGGCCAAGAGAGTTGACACCGGCAAGGAAGTAGTAACAACTCTTCAGTTCTACTTTCATGATAAGCTCAGTGGATCTAATCCAAGTGCAGTCCGGGTTGCACAAGCTGATGGGACCAACAATTCGAGTACCCTATTTGGAGCTTTGATGATGATTGATGATCCACTTACTATTGGACCAGAACCAACCTCAAAGCTAGTGGGTCGAGCCCGTGGACTATATGGGTCCGCTGGTCAAACTGATATGGGTCTTATCATGGTGATTAGCTATGGCTTCATGGATGGCATTTACCAAGGGAGTTCATTTAGCCTATTAAGCTTGAACCCCGCAATGAACCCGGTTCGTGAGATGGCTATCGTGGGCGGGACCGGTCTTTTCCGGTTGGCTCGTGGGTATGCTATTGCTCAAACTTATTCGGCGAATGCTAACGGTGATGCTATTGTTGGCTACAATGTTACCATTGTCACATATGTTTGATCTTTTTTTTGTTTAGTGTTTCTTTTTGGAATGGGGATACATGTGTGAATAAAGAAAAGAAAATACACAAGCATATTTTACTGATTTTATCTCATATTAGCTACTCTGTTTTCTTATACTCACCTATCTGTTTCCCTTATTTTATGTGAGGATTGCGTTCTGACTCATATCATTCAAGCAATTTTATCATTGTTGTCCTAGGAAGACCCGAGCTTCACTGTAAGGCACATCATGATTAAAAAAAAGGTAACATATTGAAAAAATTGTCGTGTTTCGCAACGTTGTTTCGCAAGAACACCTACCAATTTAATGTCGAATATGCCCGCATAAATAAAAAAAAGGTAACATATTGAAAAAATTGTCGTGTTTCTTTCAACGTTGTTTCGCAAGAACACCTACCAATTTAATGTCGAATATGCCCGCAGAAATGATAATGATAGAAGCAGTGTCGTCTCAAATATTTTGATAGTCTTGTTCTAATTCGTAAAAATTGACTCTTAATTGGGCTAAGTCCTAGAAATTTTTACAAGGTCATTTAAAGAAAAATACAGGTTGACCAAGCTTCATTTCTATTTTCACGATATAGATAGCAGGAAAAATCCAACTGCCATGCAATTATGCAAATAACCCAGACTAATATTACTGCGACAACCCAACTAAATTCGGGTACGTAGCAACAAGGTAATTCGCACAAATGACCCTCTTTCGGGGTGATCTTTAATTTTTGCTCCTTAAATTGGAAATCTTTAATTTTTGTAATTCGCCTAAAACTCAATCCAGAACCCCAGCTTATTAAAAAAAATTAAAAAATTCGCAAGGCAAAATTTGGATTTCGCAAGGTATAATTTGTCTGTAAACTCTACATTAAGGCAGGTTTGTCTTCAGGCATAAAACAAAATATGTCTTATAAGGTAGAAATTGCAGACCAACTCTACCTTGAGATTTTTTTTTTAACTGAGCAAAAATTCGAATCCGGAACCTTCAAATATTTTTAAGTTAAAGGCAAAAATTAAAGACCACCAATTTGAGGGGAAGACATTGCTTTTGAAGGACAATCCGCACCAAAAGATGTAGCAATAATGGACGACCCACTAACTGAGGCGCCAGAGCCCGATTCGCCAATAGTGGGCCGAGACCAAAAAATTTAACGGTTCAGCTGATCAAGGGAATGTTTGTCTACTTATGAAGAGTTTTTGGTCAAATTTGTCCCTTTTTTTTTTATTTTTATAATTCTGCGCCTCGCCACTTAAGACTTCATATCGCTAAGATACGCACAAGACAGTACTAATTGTCCCTTTTCTTATCTATAGGGAGGGGGGTAAGTTTAATTTTGTCCTTCAAATAAAATTATGAGCATCATTGGTCTCTTAAGTTTGCAAAACATGAGCATATATCATCCCTCAAATATATTCTAAACACTATTCGTCCTTTAAGTTTGCAAAACTTGAGCACATATAGTCTTAATTAATATAAATCACGCACAACACAGTTAAACTAACGTTAAATTCACGTTTTTTGATTTCTCACCCGATGTTCAATATCCGCATTATAGCATGACTAAATTCACTTACCTACATATGAATCATTTTTTTTAAATGGTTTTTTCCTCTAAAAATAGCCCTGCTATATTTCACCCCCAATTAATTAATTATCATCTTCCAAGTTTTAAAAAAATTATTAAAACTAGTTTCACGTGTAAGTAAGCAAATTTAATCGGGCTTCAATATGAATGTCGGACTGGAAGAAAGATGAGAATTGACTAATTGAGGGTGAAACAAAATAGGATTATTTTTATGGGAGAAAAAAACAGGATTACTTTTTTAAAATGGTTTCACGTGCAAGTAAGTGAATTAGTTTGGCTCCAATGTGGATACGGGTCGAAAACAAAAACAAAAGTGAAATTTACATTAGTTAAGATTATATGTGCTCAACTTTTGTAAACTTAAAGGATGAATAGTGCTCATGTTATATTTGAGTGACGATATGTACTCAAGTTTTGAAAATTTGAGGAACAAATGGTGCTCATGATTATATTTGAAGGACAAATTTACACTTAGCCCTAAAGATAGGGGCGAACCTACATGGTGGATTGGGGGCATATGCTCCCGTTAATTTCGGAAAAAATATATGTATATATTTGTGTATATACCTTGAAGAATTACCATATATTTTAAGAGGACCCCTCAAACATATATGCTGAAGCGGGTCAGTTGGTTAGCGTGCCCCTTAGCTCCTTGAGACTAGGCACGTGACCACAATTCGAGTCCGTACTACAATATTTTCTTAAACTGGCAGTTATAAAAAGAAACAAAACATGTTGCTAGTAGGTTTCGAACAAGAACCCTAACGTGTATAACTTGAGACCAAACCACCAGGTCAGCGAGCGAGCTCTAAACAATTATGTCCTTTCATTTATATTTATTTTATATGGGTTTTATGGGTGTTTAATAAAATTTTCAAATGATGTGGTGTTGCATTTCATTGTTATTAGAGACAGACTCAGAATTTGAAGTCTATGCTTCAACTAACGTGCATCTTCCTTTGATGGTCTTCCCGTCGTCTTAAAATTTTGAATTCGCCTCTACATATCAACTTCATGCTATTAAGTTTTTTGCTCCAAAAAGCTTAGAGGGATATTTGATACACTATGTATATGTTTGGCCAAACTTCTGGAAGCTTCTTAGGCCAAACAGGTACTTTTCAGAAGTAGAAACACTTTTTAAAAAAGCCAAAAAGTGTTTCTAGATAGGAAGAAAAGCAGAAACACCAATTTGACACTTCTCGAGAAGCCCTTTTTGCCCATTAAATGATTTTTTTTTTGATCCATTTACCCTTTTCTTTTCACAAAATTCTTTTTAATCTCATATAATATCCCCATATAAAATAAAATTTGGGAATGGGGTGGGGGGTAAGAAAAAAAATTCATATTTTTTAATATTTTTTTTATAAAAGTAACAAAAAGTATGAAATAGAAATTTGAGGATGGAGTATGGCAATGTAGGGGTGGGGGGGGGGGATAAGAAAAAAATTCATTTTTTTTTATTTTTTTTTTATAAAGTAACAAAAAATATGAAATAGAAATTTGAGGATGAGGTAGGGCAATGGGGTGGGGTGGGGTGGGGTAGGGAGTAGGGGGTAAAAAAAAATATTTTTTAATAATTTTTTTTATAAAAGTAACAAAAAATATGAAATAGAAATTTGAGGATGGGGTACGGAAATTGAGTGGGGTAGGGGGTGGGGTAAGAAAAAAATTCATATTTTTTATAAATTATTTATATAATTATAAAAATATAAAATAGAAATTTGAGAATGTGGTAGGTGGGCGGGGGGTGGGTTAGGGGGAAATAAGAAAAAAAATCATATTTTCAATCATTTTTTATAAAAGTAACAAAAAAAATATGAAATAGAAATTTGATGATGGGGTACGGCAATGGGTGGGGTGGGGTAGAGGGGTAAGAAAAAAAATCATATTTTTTATAAATTATTTATAAAAGTAAAAAATATATAAAATAGAAAGTTGAGAATGTGGTAGGTGGACGGGGGGAGGGGGAGGTAAGAAAAAATTTCATATTTTCAATCATTTTTTATACAAGTAACAAAAAATATAAAATAGAAATTTGAGGATGAGGTAGGGCAATGGGGCGTGGTTGGTGGGTAGGGCAATGGGGTGGGTTGGGGTAGGGCTGGAGGGTAAGGGGGGGAAGAAAAAAAATCATATTTTTTATAAAAGTAAAAAAAATATGACATAGAAATTTGAGGATGGGTGTGGATAGGGCGGGGGGTAAGTTTGGACATATTTGAGTCATTGACTATCATATTGTCGTTACATTTTTATATATAATATAATATTATTTTTTGATTAAATGTTGCAATTAAATAATTTTAAAAAAAATTATTAAATTGTAAAGATATGCTAATTTTTAGAAACATAGGATAAAAAAGAATATTTTAAATAGTTTTAAATCTATTAAAAAGAATATTCTCGTAAATTTGCATAGATGTGGGTCAAACATGAAAGCTGTTTACTTTCTCGTAAGTCTTATAATTATAGCCAAACACCCTAATGATTCTCTAAAACAAGCAGTTTTGAACTTAAAGAAAATACTTTTCCAGAAATTTGATCAAACAACCTATATGTTTGTGTTTTAGATCATAGTTGTTAGAAATGCTGTTGGGATAGCGACTTTGATGTGATTGAATTGTTATTTTGATGTAAAAGTCAACTTTCTGAATTGCAATAAAATGATTAACGATCAATATTTCAAACTAAGTATATATTAATAGCAACTTGTTCATTGAATGTGTATAAATAAAATCGTTATTACTGTATTATTTTTAAAACTGTTGTTAGTTGATAAGTAACCAAGACACGAACTTGTTATTTGACTTTCGTGTAGCGTCTAACTACTATCATCAACAAATATAGAGATTTATATGCATATAAAAGATTGCTTGATATTTAATGCCTCCAGCATAAAGGTTTCTTAACATTGTTTTCTTTGTGAAATTCGATAAGTCAACACACCAAAATTTGACATGCTACACCCTTTATTGCTGCATTCATATTGATTTAGTGCTTCATAATAAAAGTTACCTTTCCCTATTTAAACATCCATTTCATTAAATTCTATATGGTCTTCTTCTATCTATGTGCTCACCAAATCAAGAGATCCCATCCAAGAAGTAGGCGACGAAGAGAATCAGCTTGATATGGAAGATTCGAACAACATAACAAAAGTTAATCTTTACACTATTCAACAAAGTTGTCCATTGAGATAACATGTGAAAACAATAGGAAAAAGATAAATGTACCACAGTAATGAATCAATTTCACCACTAATTCCAATTCAAGAAAAAAGCAGACCATTTGACGGACACTAGGAAATTGAGGGCCACCATTTTTGGTAAAGCGACTGCAGATGATCATAATTCTGCTTTGGCTCTTCCACTTGGCCTTGTGTTTTATTGAAAATATACAAGCACAAGCATCGGCTAAACAAACTCCAGCCATCAGACTTTCGTAAAACAATGAAAAATTTAACGAGGATGGCACCACCGGACAAATAGAAAAGTGTGGTTTAATATATCTGGGGGAAAGAAGAAACACATAACGGCACTTGCTACGTCATAATAGCCCTATTTTATAATAAGCCAACTCTACTTGCTATTCCGTTAACCCATTTTTCATCATCAATATTTAAAAACCTAACTAAACAAGACTCAAAGTTTCAGTTTAGGAGGAAAACCCCGATCAAGGTACAAGCACAGCCAATCTCGGCATCATTATAATAAACAAAACTGGAATTTGAAGACGAGCGTAAGCTAAACTCTTCTTAGGCTACAATGAAATGTCTTTGGATCATCTGGAAAACACTTTTCCTCGTGAAGCCAGATAATGCAAGTCCTTCCATTCTTCACAAGAAAATAGAAGTTCATCTGCACGTTAATTAGTTATATAAAAAAGGTAGTTGCCAGCATGGAACCAATTTGCCACTTTGCCAACGACTTGGAATCAAAATATACAGTTAAAGCTGAATTACACAGTTAATGCTAGAACAAGAAACCTAGTTAATTGCATATTTAAACAAAAGGTCATATGAAAAATATTACTTCAAAGTGCCTGCTATATTAGAAAGCATCATTTATATACAAGATCGCTATTCGTTTAACACAATTGTAAATACTACTTCAAAAGCATAGGAACATTTTCCGGTCAATAATACAGTTCAATATAAATCCATCCAGCTCCCACTTCAAGTGGATCAATGCTCAGATGTCTAATTCTTCAGCATTACTAGATGCAGCCCTGAATTGGTTGGTGTGGAGGAAATATAATGTTACAACCTGCAGCATTACTATATGGACTTGGGATTGATCAATTTAAAGCAAGTTTTTTGCATACTTTGCAGGGCCCACAAAGAACTTATGCCCATTCATTGCACAGCCATTTGATACGGGTATATCTTAAGCAAAATGAAATGTCTACATTATAAGCGACAAGACGGGAAGTTTTACTATCAACTCTACAAGGTACTACTCTTAAACCACAATAGGACAAATTTTTAGGTAACTGACGGAATTCAAGTATCAACTTCACCATTCCTTAACATAGAGTACTCTACAAGGTACTACTCTTAAACCACAATAGGACAAATTTTTAGGTAACTGACGGAATTCAAGTATCAACTTCACCATTCCTTAACATAGAGTAAGACATTGAGTAAATACTTGAACAACAGTGGAATTTATCTAACATTAAACCAGATCACATCATGAATCTTATGGGAACAGAAATAGGGTAAAGGTTTTTCGCATAACACCTTTTCCAGCATAATTATCTTGATGCACCTAAGGCTTTTTAACCAAAGATTATAAACATACGTTACACTGGGGTATGTTTGTTGACGTTGCTGTATTATAAAGATACAGTGTGCTAACAGTGAAGGCTAAGTATAAAGTAAAAAAATATACGATGCAGGTACAAGGACTACAAATGCAGTTTATGAATGGTCAAACAGAAAAATCAAGACAAACCAGATCCCAGTTAAGAAACTATGCAAACAGATGGAGATAACCTAAAATCTACTGAAACAGGGAAGAAGTATCATCTCATGGAAGAAAATAATTATAACACCAACAAAAAACATATTTTTCACCACAAAATTCAAAACAACTACGGAAAATGCTCGTGAGAAGCAACAGCAACGACTACAGCCCATGCATTTTATTGCTGAAAAAAAAACTAGGTAAAACAAAGGTACTCACGTTCAGTGATGCCTATCAGCTAATGCCCACTATAGAAGTGATTTGTAAGCCACTGGACAAGTGGAATTAAGCTTATCAAAGCGATCTGAAGCTGTTCTGAACTGTTCAAGCGAATACTGACTTGTCCAGACCCCTTATTGTTAATGTTGACACGGCCAATCAAGTTCGTATATCGTCCAATGGGTATCTGGGTTTGTGAATTGCATCCGATAGCAAGATCTCCATGCCAGTCCATAACCGAGATCCCCAAGGTTGAGAGAAAACGACCAAGAGGATGATCTTTGTCTCGCAATGTAGCTTCCAAACTACCACCATAAGCAACATCACCACGGCCAGACATGGCTCCCCCAGACACGACCAACGATCCCCGTCTATTAAAAGTCCATTTGTCCTCGACTTTCACCCCACCTGTCATAACATCACCTAATAGAGTTACTGAAAGACCAGCTGTCGCCTTATTCTTCCTATAATTGCAGATTCTGGTCTCACTGCGAAGAGTATAAGCTAGGTCTTTACCAACTGACTGCATATCAAA
The DNA here is from genome assembly GCA_029844215.1 of Przewalskia tangutica. Taxonomy (NCBI): domain Eukaryota; kingdom Viridiplantae; phylum Streptophyta; class Magnoliopsida; order Solanales; family Solanaceae; genus Przewalskia; species Przewalskia tangutica. The sequence continues at coordinate 1,706,724 of CM056731.1, read as the reverse complement.
AACTAAAGAAGTTGCTTTTCCATCCCCATGCTTCACCGAACTTGCAAGTTCCATTTGAAGATTGGTGTCCTTTTTATCCTTTGAAACCTGACTGGACAAAGATATAGGGATCTTGTCTTTGACAACAAATAATCTTTCTACATTGATGCCCTCATAACCAACATCATGGTCCCAACCATTAGGTTCTAGGACAGGCCTCACAAGCCACTGATTTGAAGAATCGAGATATCGATATCTATGAGTTGGATTATCAGAATCAAATGAAGCAGGTAACGCCAAGTCTGGCATGGGTACTGGCACCGATGCTGCACCACCAGTCTCCTCATCTACATTTTCGCTGGGATCAGTTGGTGGTAAATTTTCAGCTGCAGCTCGCATATTCTTCATCATCTTCCGCCTCTTCCTCTCCTCCTTCAACTGCTTTTTCATAAAAAGCTTTTCCCTGTATTCTAACTCATCATTATATGCCTTCTTCTGCTCTTTGGACAACTTTGCCAGCTGAGCTTTGGTCAAGCGTTTGAAAGGTGGCAGTTGATCATATTCTGATTCATCTTCTGACTCTGAAGACTCATCCAGATCATCATCTAAAGCCTCATCATCATCATCAAATTGCTCTGCTGGTAGTTTAACCTGTGGCCTTGACTGTAGAAGGGATGACAGCAGGAAAGGTAAAGGAGGGGATCTTGTTCTAGTGGCATAAGGCTGTCCTGGTGGGCTACTATCTTGTAATTTAAGCAGTGTGTTTGCTTCGGCCAAAATTTTTGATGCAAATGATAGAAGTAACAAGTGAGGCCTCCAAACCTGTCCATTAGGCAACACCCTCTGTCCAGCCCTGTTTGTCCTGCATGCTGAGTGATTCTCAACTAGGGAAACAGGATTCATAAGGCGCATATCTCCAGCAGCCTGACGTATTGCTTGCTGGACAACATGAGACCGCTGAGTTACAAACATGTCATAGCTTGTTACAGTACCATTGGGGCCTTCAGGTGGAGCTGATGCAGCATGCGTCAGAACAACTATGGCGTTAAACCATATTGATGGTCCAAAAATTTCAGTAATTGTCCTCAATAATGGCATATCACCATTATCTCTACTCTGCATATCCAACCTGTCAAGATACAGAACAATATCTGGGGGTGTCTTCTTAATAAATCGTTTGACAGAATGAAGGATCTTCTCATTCTGGCGCTGGTCTGACCAGGAAGGCAGAAGCCCAGGAGTGTCAATTACCCGAACCTTGATTCCCTGCACAGTCCCAACAACATCCTGAACCTTTTTTGTCCCTATCTGGAAAGCATCAGTGCCAAACTTAACTTCATCAAATATCGAATTTATGGTTGCACTTTTACCGACACCTGTTTTTCCAAGAACCATTATTGTGCAAGAGAAGTCCAGGGGTTCTTGTCCAGCTGCCTCAAGTTGCTCAGCCATAGCACTTGCACGATCAAAACTAAAAGCACCAACACGACCTCCACTTCTCCCCCGCAGCTGTTCAGCCAATCCCAATCTATACAAGACTTGGGCAACAACCACATTATGTGGAGTCTGCCCATTCCTATGAGCTAGACGCAAAAACTTGACTCTTATCATCTGGAGCTTCTCACGTGTCTCATCATATTCATCAGCCTCTCCATTTGTGGATTCTTCAACAAACTGGTTTTGTGCAGGAGATGCTTTTCCATTTACACGAGGCTGCTGAACCACTCGGGGAGCAGGTTCCAATAGCAGGGCAGCACGACCAAGGCCGGCAGGTCGAGCAGGCGCCGGTACCCGAGTTGCAGATGCACTAGAAGATGACGGGTACTCCGTTGCAAATTTCGCTTCTGGTTCCGTAACCCTAGGCACACTTTGTTTTAGGTCCTCTACGACAACTGACTTCACCAATTCCTTCATAACAACTTTATCAACTCCAACACCTGCATCTTGAGAAACCTTCGAGACCTTCTCATGACTGTCAGACGGTAACGGTTCTGATGATTTAGACATTTCATCATCTGCAGTGGTTCCTGCATGGTTTTCAGAAGCTGAAGCGCCAGAAACAGAAACATTTTTCTGCTCATTGGTCCCGTCATTCAAATTTCCTGGTCCCACAGTACGCGACTCGTTTAATTTCAGTCCTTGATGATCAGTAGCATCATTTCTCAGAATTTCCTTCTGTACTGGTTCTGGACCAGTTGATTCTTTTTCTGTCACTTCTACCTTTAAGGGGGAGCTTCCTCCTTGTAGAGTAGAAATAGTGTCGTCGTCTGGACCATCTACCTGCTGTTCATCCTTATTACTACCGTTAACTGGTTCTGGACTACACACTGCTTTTTCTCCATCTAAATGCTGCCCTTCATCCTTATTACTACCGTTAACTGGTTCTGGACTAAGCGCTGCTTTTTCTCCATCTATCTGCTGCTCTTCGTCCTTATTACTACCGTTAACTGGTTCTGGACTACGCGCTGCTTTTACTCCATCTATCTGCTGCTCTTCATCCTTATTACTTCCGTTAACTGGTTCTGGACTACCCATTGCTTTTACTCCATCTATCTGCTGCTCCTCATCCTTATTACTTCCGTTAACTGGTTCTGGACTACCCATTGCTTTTACTCCATCTATCTGCTGCTCCTCATCCTTATTACTTTCGTTAACTGGTTCTGGACTAGGCATTGTTCTTTCTACATCCATCTGCTCCTCATTCATATTATAACCATTAATTTGTTCTGGATTAGGCCCTGCTTCTTCTTTGAGTTCATCACTTGGGTTGAAGCTTTCTCCGAGGTACCCATTTGTGGAAGCATCGTTAGGGAAAATATCTTTCTGCTCTTCATCCTTAACATCAGTATCTCTATCATCTCTCAGCACAGAGCCAGAACTAACTGAGACATTGTTGTGGACATCAGCAGTGTCCTGGTGCCCAGCTGGCTGAACAGCAGATGTTTCAATCACATCAACATTTTTTTCCTCATGCAGCAAAGCATCTTTGTAAGAATGAACCTGGCTGTGCAGAACATTATCACCCCCTTTCGCCGCATTAGCATCCTGAGTATCCAATTCTCCGTGAACCTCTTGATCCGGTAGATCAGAATTTGTTTCCTTTGGATCATCATGACTTTGAGTTTCTCCCAAGTTCACACGATCGGAAACTCCATTCTCAAATTCAGCTGGTACAACTGGCTTATCTTTCCTTTCATCCTGATTTACTGAAGTTTCAGTTTCTATAGCAGCATCCAGATCTACAACCTCAGTAACATCGTCTTTACCCTTCTCTACTATGATATTCTGCTCAACCACTTCTGTTTCATCCGTTGCGGCGATTTCATGAAAACTTTGTTTCTCAACTGAAGGCTCCTCTTTCAAGTTAACATCTGCCTTCTGATTAGACTCATCATCAGCATGTTGTATCTCGTGCAAAGCTCCAACTGCTTCCTCAAAGTTCTCAACATCATCCTTCGACTCAGAGTTCCCATTGTCCTCAAGAGAACAATTAACACCAACACTCGGAGTCTCTGGCTCTATTGCCTCCTCAAATACTTCATCCCCTTCCGATTCCTTTGATACATGTAACCCCACAACTGCCTTAACCTCTGACCGCGCTTCTACAATCTCATCTACCACACCATTCCTCTCCTCTTCTTGGGCCTTGCCAAGTACTTCCTCGCCGTTTTCCATCACAAATAAACCTCAATGAAACCTAGATTCACATAACAAAATCAAACAGAAAAAACAATCATGAAAAGATCCTTATCAGACAAACAATAACAGTAGAAGGCAACCCAATCATGTAACTATCAGCAGTAAACAAAAATAAAGGGAAAAAAACTAACGCCCAAAAGTCCATTTTCTTCTAATGAAACAAAAAATATGCTGCGGTCTTTTGGGTACCCATAAAGCAATACAAACTGATTAAACCCCAAAAACCCAGCTAACAACAGTAAAATTCTTAGAATACCCAATAGAACCTTTTTCAAGAATTACAAATCAGCATTAAACAACAATCAAGGCAAAAAAACCAAGCACCCAAAGGACAACATTATCTGTTCGGACCCATAAAAGCAACCAACACAATTTAAACCCAGAAATCCAATTAACCATAGCAAAATGAGATATTTACAATAGCTTAGACTACACATTAGTATCTCTTTAATTCTAAATTAAACCCAGAAACCCAATTAACCATAGTAAAATGATATCTTACAATAGCTTAGACTACGCAGTATTATTCTCTTAATTCTAATCAAGCGTATTAAAACCCAGAAACCTAATTAACCATAACAAAATGAGATCTTACAATAGCTTACACTAGACATTATTAATTCTAATCAAAAGAATTAAAACCCATATAGTCAATTAACCATAGTAAAATGAGATCTTACAATAGCTTGGATTACACATCAGTATTCTCCTTAATTCTAAGCAAACGAATTAACACAGATAGCCAATTAATCAAAGTAAAATGAGATCTTACAATAGCTTAGACTAGAAATTAGAATTAAATATCAGCAACGAACAAAAGTCAAGGCAAAATAAACCCAAAAAATAACATTTTCTACAAAAACAAATATAAAAGGACTACTGAATTAACCACAGATTACCCATTATAACTTTTTTTAAAAGATGTAAAAACACAGTAAATCAATACAAGTGACGAAAAGGATACAAAACCTACCAGTATATGTCGATGAAGATGTTAATAGCTGAAAAGAGATAATTTTTATTGTTGTAGCCTGTAGGTGAGGGAGGATAAGGGGTTTATCGACGGATCTGAGAGGGTTCACATCCAACGGCCATTAAGGATGCAGCCTCGGTTTTGTCGTGCTTACAAATCACACTCAAAATTCTTTATTTATCACGTGTTCTCTTCTCTGTCATTTTGATTAATTTTAATCTGTATCGTGATGATTGAATTTTATATATTAAAATACATATTTTTCTACTATTTATATATTGACGAAATTCATTAGGCGTCGTGTTATTAGTGTTTTAACATTTTTGTTCGGGGAGAAGTGACCCTTGCAAAGATGAAATAAACAAACAGAAGAAATAATAATTTCTATCTTTCAATGTTGTAATTATACCTGTCTAAGGGGCGGGTTGACCCGGAACCGGATCGGTCGATCCGGTTCAAAATCTGTTGTAATTATATCTGTCTAAGGGATCGGATTGATCCGGAACCGGACCGGTCGACCCGGTACAAAATCCGGTCCGGTAAGACTTACCGGGTTGGGGGTTGGTTTGGCCCCAATCACAACCCGCACAGGTTACAGAGAAATCTGGTAAGGACCCGGACCGGTTGAATCGATAACCTTACCGGTTAACCGGTCCGGTCCGAACCGGTAAGAAATAAAAAATAAAGGGTTGTTGGGGCTGGGGGAGGGGCCAAGAGTGGACCGTTTGGCATTTTATTTTATTTTTTAATTTTTTGTTAATTACATTTTTATTCTATAAAAAATCTATAAATACTCTACATTTTTCTCATTTTTATCACACAATTATTTCTACAATTCTTTCAATTCTCATACTCTCTTAATTCTCTATATTATCAATTCTCAAGTTATTATTATTATTATTAATTTGCAAAGTAGCAAGACTTCGAGCTTGACTTGAGTTTCAATTGGTCTCAATCAAGTTTGGTACACTCGTTTCATTCTCTAATTATTTTATTAAATTGTCATATTTATTTGTTGATTATTTAAATATTTTATAATGTCTTTGCTAAGGGAAATTGCGTCGGGACTGCGCCGTAAATCTAGTTCAAGAGGTAACAAATTTATAGGTTCTTCATCATTTAATTAAAATATAGATTATGATCAAATGCAAGAAGATTTTGGAATAGAAGATAATGAATATGATAACGTTCAATTAGATAATATCGTTGAACTTGAAGAAATTGAACCTCCTACACCTACTAGTGTTCCTTCTGTCAATGTTGGTACTGCTAGTGGTAGTCATAGACCTCCTTTACCAGAAGTTACGGAACCAGAAGTAAGGAGAAAAATGAGTAAAGTGTGGCTCTTTTATGATAGAGTTGGGGACACTGATAGAGCTAGATGTAATATTTGTGGAAAAACTTACAAACATAAGAGAGGGGGTGGTGACGAGGGGACGGGCACTATAGGTAGACATTTATTGAAAGATCATCTGATACAATGGGGTGTTGCCACTGATTTAGAACCCGGTCAACAACAACTTAATCCATTAACGGGGGGTTGGCTAAGTACGATCCAAAGAAGGATCGCATTGAATTAGCAAAAATGATTGTCAGAGGTTGTTTACCTTTTTCTTTTGCTTCTTCTTCATATTTAATTACATATATTCAAAGAGTATATAATCTTTGTTTTACAGGTGTTCCTCGTAGTACTTGTAGAGCCGATGTTTTTAGACTTTATAATGATTATGTTATTTTTTTGCAATATTTGTTCACTAATCTTCCATGCCTAGTTAGTTTTACTGCAGACATTGAGCATGCTTTAAACGGTTATGATTATTTAACAATTACTTGTCATTGGATTGATGAAAATTATAAAATGGAAAAACGTATTATTGATTTTGCGTATGACGAGGATCAAATTCATACTGAAAAATATATAAGCGAAACTATTTGTGCTTATGCCAAAAATTATAATCCTTATAAAAAAATACTGTGTATATCATTCGATAATGCATCTAATAATATTGCTGATGTAGATCTTTTAAAAGTGGAATTAGAACCGTCACTTCCTGATATATTTCATGTTCGTTGTGCTTGTCATATTTACAATTTAATTGTTAAAAGTGGTCTTGAGTTATTTGCAAATGAAATACAAATTGTCAAAAGACCCGTTGGAGTTATTCAAGGTAATAATAGAAAAAATAGACTTATAGAATTTTTAAAAAAAAATGTAAACAATTTGATTTGAGACCTAAATTCATGCCACAAGAGATTATTACACGGTGGAATTATACTTATTTATTTTTAAAAGAATGTTATAAGTATAAAGACCTCATAACACATGTTTCAAATGCTCATTGTAAGAACGTGATTTTATATGTTAACCGACGATGTTTGAAAATTAATTGTTGAACTTTTAAAAAATTTACGTAAATTTTACACTGCTACTGTTGAATTTTCGGGATCTTATTACCCAACAGTTTGTAATGTTTTAGCTCATATAGCTGAAATTTCATATTTACTTTATGATTTAAAATCAAATATAAAATATAAAGCTGCAGTTACAGTTATGTTTGAAAATTTTAAAAAATATTTTTTTCATATTCTTGATATTTATTGTATTGGTGCAGTCTTAAACTCTTCTGTTAAAAAAGTAGATTGTCATAATTTAATATTTAGTTTATATACTTATATGGAAGTATGTGAAATAGAAACTACATCTTCATTTGATTGCATATGTAAACTTGATACCAATTTAGCTAAATTATATGATTATTATGCTACATTACATGACAACAACAACTATGCTACTAATATTCCTTTTAGTTCTGCTTCTGTGTCTACATCTGCAGGCTTTGATGAAGACGATGAAAATGAATTTTTATCTATATGGAGCACTTTTGCAACAACACAATCAGGCACAACTCGAAATTGTGATGAGATGCAGTTTTATTTGTAAAAGGCAACGGAGCCGAAGAGGAACTTTCAACCTTTACAATGGTGGCAGGATAACAAAAGACAATTTCCGGTACTAGCAACTATAGCACGGGATGTTCTTAATGTGCTTATCTCAACAGTGGCTTCTGAAAGTGCATTCAGTCAAGCACGAGATCAAATAGGAGACACACGTCAGGGCGGAAGCACATTAGAAGTGATATTATGCTTAAAGGATTGGATCAGATCAGAGAGAATAAATCAAGGATATGAAGACGTTGACTCTTCGGAAGATGAAGAAATCGACAATATTTTGGAAACCGGGAGCGCAACCGGGACTGGAATTAATACTCCAGATTTAGAGACTATGGAGTATAACCAATTCAATCAACCTATAAATTACGAAGAACTTGCAAGAAGGATGCATAATATGTAAATAACAATTATTATTACTTCATTATGTACTCTTATTAACAATTAACATTATGAATAATGCAAGTTCGAAAGTTTACATCTTATCATTAGTTTTTATTTTATTATCTCTTTAGTTGTTATTTGAATATTTGTTAAATTATCTTATGTCTACTAATTTAATAAATTAATAAATTTTCAGAATAAAAATAAATAAATATAGTTTATATAACTACAATATAACTATAAAGTATGAAGTTATAAACTATATTATATTATTATATTACATATTTAATTTGAATTTAATTAAATTTTCGAAATTTATAAATAAAAAAACCCGGATCGGTAGGCCCGGTTCAATCCGGACCCGCACGGTCCGACCAGAAATCCGATAATGAACCGGACCGGTAGGTCCGGTAAGCCGATGGACGCAGACCTGCTCAACCTGATTAACGTTCTTGGTCCTGTCGCCTATCCGTTAGACATGTATAGTTGTAATCAGATTGAGTCAAATATCTATTAATTTTGTCTTATTCAAGTATTTGAGGTAAGCTCTAGTTAATTGGTTTTGGGTCGGGTTGATTCTTTTTAATTGAGATTAGATTAAAAATAGAAAAAAATACTACCTACCGAAAGTTTAATTTTTCTCTAGCTATGATATTTCTGTTAGTAAGTGTACAAAATTCGCATAGACAGTTGTACGAATTATAATATGACACGTGAAATACGACGCTGAGTCAGGACCACGTCAGCTTATGGCACTACTGATTATGTACGCGTGGTACCGAAAGCGGAACAAGCATAACCAATACTGGTAATATAGAAGGTTGTAAGTCGTTTGAATTGTAACGGACGGTCGTTACCAAACTGGTTATACGTATTCCAATAAGCTTTAATAACATTTATTGAAATATTGATTGTTCAATTATTACAACATTCATTCTCCTGTATTAATTAGGGCATATTTTGTGGTTTGTGTAACCGTGTAGCTCATGTATAAATAGGACATGTTATTCCATTGTAACCCAACACGTTCTAGTTATTACAAAATACTTACTTATATTCTCTCGATTTACAGGCTTTCATACAAGTTATCGAAGTTATGCCCAAAAGTTGTCACAGGGCTCAGGCTAATCATTACTTTACCTTGTCTTATTATTGCTTATATTCAGTGCAATTCATCTACAATTCATATCTAACACAACACTTGAGATTCATGTGTCTTTGGCCATGTATATTAATTTAATCATACTGTTTTACGCATAAATAGTTTGGCGGTCACCGTGGGGCTTGTACAATTGTGGTGTCACAAGTGACTCATCTACTAATCTATTTTTTTCTTTAAGTCTTACTCTTTGTTCAGATAAGACATATGACAGGAATAGGAGAAAGCAGTCGCAACATCGGGGACAACACCAACAATATTGTGTATGATGGTTTGCCAATAGGAATCATGACGCCAGAAGACCCGATGCATACAACCTGAGACACTTTCAGAGAAGGTCAGACTCATCATGGACGTTCCCACTAACGAAATACTTGAAGAAGCTATACAGAATCATCGGATTTAGAATGATGTGATGAGTGAGCAGTTGGAACGTCTGAAGTGGTTTCAAGAAGAGTTCATGTCCAAAAATATCGGTAGTACTCCAACAAAAGAATTGGTGCCTCCATCGAATGCACATAAAATGGTAATAATCAAGGCACATCAGAAAATGATGGTTCATAGAGCGAAGTCGCCACTGAAAACTCGTTCCAAAAAAAGTTTTTGAAATTCATGAAGGACATAACAAGCAAAGTTGATACCAATATAGAAAAGGCAAAAAAAAATTGCCCAGGAGTTCCTGTGCTAGTTCAGTCAAATACTGGGAGGCTTCTCCCGTGATTGATAATTCGAATGCAAAGAAATACATTCAGGTGGCGTATAAGCTAGAGGTTGCACCCGAAATGATCCCCAAAAGGTTTAAAATACCTTTTGTAGCAAAAAATTATGGAACTACTGATTCACAGGAACATATAATGGCCTACACTATGGCCGTAAAAGGAAATTATCTAAGAAAATACAAAATAGAATCGGTTCTGATCAAAAAGTTCGTTGAAACACTTACTAAAGGAGCTCTCCCTGAGCATTCGATTGGTTCGTTCGCCCAACTCGTCAATATGTTCATTAAGGCTCATGCAGGGGCTCGAAAAGTAAAGACACGCAAGGTGGGTTTTTTCCGCATTGCACAAGGAGAAACAAAACTCCTTAGGGATTTCGTTACACGGTTTCAGAAGGAACAGATACTACTACCCACAGTCTCTGATAAATGGGCTATAAAGGCCTTCACAAAGGGTTTGAACCATTCAAGTTCATATGCTTCACGAAAACTTAAGAAACATCTCCTAGAATTCCATGCTACGACTTGGGAGGAAGTGCATAATCGGTATGAATTCAAAATTCAAATTGAGGATGATATGCTTTGATCTTAAACTGAGAGTATCTTTGTAAATTCATATAAATGGAATTCCTCGAAGAACCGTTACTAACCTTATCCTACCACCGTAAATCAGAGAGGTGGACAGGGTTTCTGCTCCTTTGAAAAATCAAAGAACAAAGGAAGTTCCGGACGAAGCAATCAATGATTGGTGGATTCTAAGAAATGTAACTCATCCAAGGGTATCGGATATCGAAAGTTATCCGACTACAACTTTAATATTAATGAAGAACAAATGGTGGTGGTGTTAAGAACTCATCTGGCATCCCGGCCCCCAAAACCACTACAGTCTAATCTAAATAAAAGAGATTTTTGAATGTTTGCAAACAAAAAAATCATCTCGTCAAACGTAATGTGAAGAGAGATGTGAATTTGATGCGTGGACACATCATAACACAAATATCCCCTATGATTATACGGAAAACCTACGAAGGCATAAGGAGTGGTTCGAGGTGCTAATTTGTGATGGGCAGTAGAGTCAAGATTTGGGTAGCACAAGCAACCAAAAATCTGAAGGTGATCATAGGAAGGGATCCGACGGTATAAGATTTCGGTTGGAGTCATGTGATGAAGAGTATTACTAAGTAAAATATTACGAATGTATTCCACCATTTTTACTGCGTATACCAAAAAAGATGGAGGAAGATAGGCATGAAAAAGTAGCGTACGAACCATGTTACTGATGGTGCAGATAATTCATTCGACTTTGCCATTTTAAGGAGAGGTGTGGGGACACGAAAACTGGAAAACCATGTCATTATTTTTGCAGAATTTGTGAAACGTCGAATTATTGAATTCATGACCATTATCACACTGAAAAGATTTGATGGCTTTCTCAAATTGTGTTTTGATAAAAATATGAAATTTAAGAAATTTGACAAACATTTCTGACTTAAATTTTAGTGGATAGATCCAAATAAAATGAGAAAAATCATCTAACAACGAGATAATATTTATGACCCATTGAACTACAAATAGGAGATGTCCACAAATCAGTATGAATAATATCAAAGGGAAAAATGTAACACTTAGAGATGACTTAAAAGGAAGACGAACATGTTTGCTTCAATAGCAAGAAACACAGTGCTGGACAAGTTTTTCATTATTACATTTAATAAAGTTATTGCCTCTAAAAAAATTAAAAACTGAGGCTCATGGGTGTCAAAGTCTATTATGACAGGTTGACGGAGAGATATCACCGAGAGATATATAAGAGCTTGAGCTGGCAGAGGAGGCGGATGGGAATGGATAGAAATCACCCGTGTTATTTCATCTCGTAAGAGGTGTCCCTGTACGAAGATCCTTCACAGTGAAACTAAAGGGATCAAAGTCAACAGAAACATAATTATTACGAGTAAATTTTCGGACAAATATTAAAATTTTGATAATGTTGGGAGCATACAAAACATTATTTAGGGAGAAGGGCGGGTGAGGCGGTTGGGTGTAGGTTGTACCATAAACCTGAATTGGAATGTGATAGCCATTATCAATAGTGATATATTGAGGAAAGTTTAAACGGAAGAGTTTAGGAAGATTACCTGCAGAACGGGTGAGGTGAGAAGTGACTCCCGTATCCATGTACCAATTTTCATCGGGCTGCTGCAAGTTCAAACTGCTAAAGGCCTGACCCAAATCGGTGGGGGCTAGACTGATGGTAGTGGGCCTACATAAGATGGGCATGTTGTGACTGAAACTGCATTGGCTGGTTGCTGGGAACTGGGTCCAGTATACCCTGTTGTTGAAACAAAATCTGGGCTGAAATATTGTGTGGAAAATTGGCCCAGTTTCCCAATTGAGTGTAATTCGCTGGGCCATCACATGAAGGATATGAGCTGGGCTGGTGCGGCTGTGCAATAGTGGCATGCGGTTGTTGGCCACCTTTTTTGCCACGCTCGCGACCTCGGCCACCTTTGGCGTTATTGCTGTCTCTTTCTCTTTTGCCACCACTGTGGCCATCTTGATGGTGTTGCGTTTCCGACGGTGGTTGGCCGACGATAGGGACGACGAAAATTGAATGACATTCTGAGTGTGTTCGTCCTGTTTGGCAAGTCATATTTCTTCCAACAATAATTGAGACTGAGCCTTGTTGAAACTGGGAAGAGGATCAGATTGTTGTATCATTGTTGCTAGTGTATCATATTCACCTTTAGGTAGACAATCAACTAATTAGAGAACTTTTTTTTTTTGAAACTGGCATTTCGACGTTTGACAATTGGTCAGCTACGAGTTTCAACTGCTTGTAATAATCGCACATGTTGAAGAAATTTTCAAGACGTGTATTGTTAAATTATTCTTCTAGATCGACATCACGAGTGTGCTTGTTATCATGCAAAATCTCCTCTAACCGAACCCATAACTCACTAGTCATGCGCCGCTTTTCATTATAGTGAGGAGCAAGTCCTGAGAGATAGTGTCATATATCCACAGTTTGACAATGGCGTCAAGACGACGCCATGTTGAGTCATCAACCCCAATGAGGCGAGGGAATGAGTCGTCAATATGATCAAGCATGGTATAGACACATGCATGAATTCAGAAAATATATGGTGCATCTTTTGTAATATACGTTAATAGTCACAATGCCATTCACAATTCACATATTGAAGGCCGGAAGAATATTATTTTATTTTCTCTACATTTCTTAATTATTTAAGCTCGACTATTAGTGAGAGGCGTGAGTAAAGAAGAAGCTCTTCACTTGCACCCAACACCTTGTTACATCTTCGTTTACTCTTCCTACATCGTTTCCTTATGTGTTTAGCCGTTTAGGAGACAAATGAGACCAAGCCATATATATGGGCCGGGAAACGAGAAGCCCAAATTCGTTTACTCTTCCTTTATCGTTTCCTCATGAGTGTGGCTGTTTAGGATATGAACGTGACCTCACCAAACCATAAAGATGGGCCGGGAAGCGGAAAGCCCAAATTTATTTCGTCTATTCAATGCATACTTTCAAAAATAAAAAGTAGTACAGTTGCATATCTTTTCATTGCAGAATGTTTCAATAGTAAGATTCCTTTAGAACATAGTACTAACATTGAGAACTAAAAAAGTGTATGGTTTATACTTTATACTGCTGATTGCTGAATACAGCTGCCCCAATATGACCCTATAAAAATCTCTTGTGTTTTATTTACCTATCTTTTGTATTAGTATATTTTAATGATCTTCTGAAAAAGAATCATATAACTAATAGGTCATAAAATCGATATCTCCTTAATATATTTGGGTCAAAGGTATACAGATTTCAAAACATCATCAAGTCCATGTTTGTCCCATGATCAAGTTATTATCAATATCCTATTTATTTCATGTAGACTCACATTGTGAGATTTCACTATTGTTGTTGTATTGACTTCATGAATCTCACTTATCCATTTTTTAAACAATATACTATGAGTCTGTTTGGCCAAGATTCTGGAAAGATGTTGTTTTCGTAGTTATGACTGCTTCGAAAGAATCGATTAGTGTTTGACCTATAATTATAGAAGTGCTTCTGAGAAATAGAAACAGTTTTCTGTTTGGCCAACATTTATGCAAATTTACTAGAATATTCTTTTTAATGGATTTAAAACTATTTAAAATATTATTTTCTATCATATGTTTCTAAAAATTAATATATTTTTACAATTTAATTTTTTTTTTTAAATTATTTAATTGCAACATTTAATCAAAAAATAATATTATATTGTACATAAGAAATGTAATGACAATATGATAGTCAATGACTCAAATATGTCCAAATCTACCCCCCGCCCTACCCACACCTACCCCACCCCATCCTCAAATTTTTATGTCATATTTATTTTACTTTTATAAAAAATATGAATTTTTTTCTTCCCCCCTACCCCCAACCCCAACCCATTGCCCGACCACATCCTCAAATTTCTATTTCATATTTTTTGTTACTTTTATAAAAAATAATTGAAAAATATGAATTGTTTTCTTACCCCGCCCGCCCTACCCCACCCCCACCCCATATCCCTACCCTATCCTCAAATTTCTATTTCATATTTTTTGTAACTTTTATAAAAAAAATTATTTAAAAATATGAATTTTTTCTTACCCCCGCCCTACCTCCCACCCCATTTGCCCTACCCATCCTCAAAATTCTATTTCATAGTTTTTGTTACTTTTATAAAAAAAAAATTATTAAAAAATATGAATTTTTTTCTTACCCCCGCACTCCCCCGTACCCCCCCCCCCCCCCCCCCCATTGCCCTACCCATCCTCAAATTTCTATTTCATATTTTTTGTTACTTTTATAAAAAAAAAAAAAAAAAATCTTAACTCCCCCTACTCCCGGTCCTACCCCTACCCCAACCCTATCTCTATTTTCAAATTTCTATTTTATACGAGGATATTATATGAGATTAAAAGAAATTTGTGAAAAGAAAATGGTAAATGAGTTCAAAAAAAATTCAATGAATGAGCAAAAACGACTTCTGCAGAAGCACCAAATTGGTGTTTCTGTTTCTCTTTCCATCTAGAAATATTTTTTGGCTTCTGAAAAAAGTGTTTCTACTTCTGGAAAGAAGATGTTTGACAAAAAGAAACTTTCCAACTATAAACATCTAGAAATGTTTGCTCAATACTTTCCAACTATAAACATCAGACGAAGAAGAGAAGTCACTGTATTGTTTCTTTTTTTCTTCATCTTTTTGAGATATTGTGAAAATGGGCACTTTTTTCTCTAAACAGGTGGAAAGAAGAAAAGCAATCCGTACTCAGAAGAAACTTCTTTGTGATCTCAAGGAAAAAGATAGCATCGATTGCCCTGGTTGTGATTATTGCGTAGATGATAGGAAAAATTGGATGTCAACTCTCGCCTTGGACAAACTCCATGTGAATAAAATCATTTGGCCTGGTACCCATGATTCAGCAACTAAAAAAATTGGGATCCCATTTATTTCTCGCCCGAACCCAATCTTTGTCCATGTACAAACAACTGGTAATGTTAAATTGTGCGATCATCTCATTAATTATGTAATCTTTATTTGCTATGATACTAAGTTAAATTATGTGACTATAGAGTATACTTTTATTTAATTAATACGTAATGTTTTTTGACAGGTAATGGGCACTCGCGTTCTTGACATCAGAGTTCAAAAAGATGGTCGTGTCTGTCATGGCATCCTAGTTTCTTGCAACGTTGACGTTGTCATCAATGATGTCAAGAAATTCTTGTCGGAGACTCAATCGGAGATCATCATTCTCGAGATCCGAACAGAGTTCGGACACGATGATCCACCGGAGTTCGAGAAGTACTTAGAGGATAAATTGGGGGAATTTCTAATTCACCAAGACGACTCTGTATTCAACAAGACAGTGGCAGAGTTATTGCCAAAGAGAGTAATATGTGTGTGGAAACCAAGAAAATATCCTCAGCCAAAACATGGAAGTCCATTGTGGAGTGCTGGGTATCTTAAGGACAATTGGATTGACACTAATTTGCCTGAAACAAAATTGAAAGCAATATGAAGCATTTGAGTGAGCAGCCACCGGTGACTTCCCGGAAATATTTTTACAGGGTGGAGAATACGGTGACACCTCAGGCGGATAATCCGGTGGTGTGTGTGAAACCGGTGACAAATAGGATTCGTCCATATGCAAGGTTGTTTATAAAGGAGAGTATTTGTCGAGGTTATGGTGATCGCTTACAAATATATTCTACTGATTTTATTGATGAGGACTTTGTGGATGCTTGCGTTGGGCTTACAAATGCAAGGATTGAAGGCAAGCTCTGAAGTGAAAGTTTTATTCTTTCCTATTACACATTTGATTCAAGAATTTGAGAATTATCAGTTGTATGTAATTGTTCTGTGTGCTCATCAGGTTTGTGTGTGTTTATCACTTTATTGTTTAGACACCACTTGTTACTTTGTAAAAATTGTTTGATTTGGGATTCTATATGTAGTGAAATTGTGGGTAAATGAAATTATGGATTAAGTTATAGTGTTATACTCAAATTCCACATTGTTAGGAAGGATATGTACATTATCAGGTTACTTAAAGTGTTTGAAAATAGTAAACATTAGTAAACTGAAAAATAAGACGGATCATTTGATGTAAAAAGTTAAAATAAGCTCATGATGTAAATATTCTTCAAGATCCAAACACTTGCAAGTGCATGATAGTCCTGCCACCGTAAGAAGTGCGGTGCAGATTAGTCAAGTGAATGTATATAAGTTAAATATAGAACATAGGAAAAAATAATATTAAAAAATTTCTCAAGTTTGGCTAGAACGGCGAATCTATGCAAGTTTCTCCGAAAGGGAAAAGTATTCAAGTTTCCTGTTACTTTCCAATCAAATAAGCAAAACAAGATATTTATGACTTATGAGCATTCAACAGCTTATGCCGTGTGTCCCAATTGCATTCACATCTATAGGGTCAGAAGAAGATTATTGTAAAGCAGACAGTGTGTCTCCCACCTAGTGGACCGCTAAATCATCATGATTTACTTTCTCTATCAATCTCTGTCGGGTCGGGGGTGAGAGCCTTGTGGACGAGGTATTTCGCCTTTTGCCCCCAAAATTATCGTAAAGCAAAAATGGCAATCATTGACATAAATCATGATAGTGAGAGCTGATAAGAAATTGATGAGAGTGATTGACGGCCATTGCTGTCCACTGACCAAAACAAATGCACGAAACATGAGTATATGAAGAGACTCTCTTAGCTATCGTTGAAAATCAATTTTATGGTTCATTATAAATGTTCTTTTAGTTATTACCGTTATTTTTGCAGAAGATTAGTCAAATATAAGACATGAAATCGATAAATGAAACACATGAGATCTTTGCACGTTGATTTCCTCTGAGTTGTCACCCCACCTAACCGCACTTTACAACTAGGTAGACGCTTTTACACGCTGGGTAAAAGAACATATCAACATCATGAAAGCAATGCTCCATGATTTTGTCAACCAGAAAAGCTACTTTTGGGCTGCAAATATCATGAACAGTGGCGGACGCACCCTTTCCATTATGGGTGCAAGTGCACTTACTTTCAAATTTTTTTATCACTTTGTATCGTTTTACAAGGTGACTCACCTATCATTTTTAACGTGACTCACTTATCATTGTCAAAATGAGCATACATCTCCTGTGTGGTGAAAATGATTTGTTGTTATGCCAAGAATGGAAGAGAGATGGGAAGAGAGAGGGAGGTGGTGCTTGGTTGGTGATGGGGTCCCATTGAATTAATATGGGATTCAAACAAAGTTGATGGCATGAGGAAGAATGACAAGTTGATGTTGAAGTTATTTGTTACTAGAGGAACATATGAGGGGGAGGCTCCAGAGTCGAGTGACCATTCATTATTTCGACATAG
The DNA here is from genome assembly GCA_029844215.1 of Przewalskia tangutica. Classification (NCBI taxonomy): domain Eukaryota; kingdom Viridiplantae; phylum Streptophyta; class Magnoliopsida; order Solanales; family Solanaceae; genus Przewalskia; species Przewalskia tangutica. The sequence continues at coordinate 1,688,934 of CM056731.1, read as the reverse complement.
TTTTGATTCATAATTGGGGCAATTGGGTGTAGGATATTGCTTAACCAAATGTAATTCCCCATCCCCATGTTCATACCCTGATACCCTCAGCTATAAGTTGTGCAATGTAGTGAGGGTTTTGGAAAACTTTCACTGACTCTCTTCCGTCTATCATCATCGTGAGAGAGATTGCATGGCCCATGAGATTTTTCATGTCCGTCGAGTGGTGTAGCGTAAGATTTATAATCTTGTGAGCTTGGGAATAGTTATAGGGTTAATAGAATTCTTAAGAGAATGGTTAGTAGCATAATTATTAATGCATGTTGTTTAAATTGTCTTCATCTAAAGACTCCACATTAGTAATAGACGTGACACTGGCCATATTAGGGGTTAGAGAATTATTTTTATATTTATTATTAGAGAAATTTTCAATTAAATTAATAGCATTGGTGGTTTCCTCTAAAATTGTGTGCTCAACATCCAACGCAGAAAAGTGATTTTGCCTATCAGGGGTTTCAGTAGGTAATTTAGACGATAAACTTGGATTAATATGATTTGGATAATTAATTATAGCGAGGGATTAAAGATACTAATAATAATAAAATTGGTTATTTTGAGAATATTAAATTCTTTATTTATGTGTGCATATGTATGCTTTTATTAAAAATTTAAAATTATTTTGTGGTGTTGAAGATAATTAATTTTAAATGAATAATGGAAAGAGAGGGACAAAATTGGGTGTCAACATACATCGCGGCTTCAATGTCGGTTTATATGGGTCCCGTTGCATGATGTGCTTGAAGGGACTGAGGTTTGAGTATTCGATCTTTGCCGGTCATAAATTGATGCAAACCCGTGCGACCCAGAAATCACGGCGCGGCATTTGGAATGGGCAGACTAGCCTGCCGTGACGTTGTATTGACAGTGCACCCAGTTGGAAAATTCTCTACGTCCGCCACTAATCATGAATCGATATCTAAATTTTTGACAACTTCAAGGTTATACCTTTTACGGACAACAAATATGCCATTACAAAATTAAGCTTCATTCAATAGTAATATACAAATAGGAAACAAGGGGAGTACAACAACATTGTCTGGCCAACATACGCAATCGTTAACGTAGAAGTCTCATATGCGGTAATCAATTACCCACATTCTTGAAGAACACGCTTAATAAACTTATATGTATCTTAACACCGAAGCAATTAAAGAGAGAGGGAGAGGGAGAGAGGAGAACACTGGGTCTAGCTGTTACAGAATACTTCTCATAAAATGTTTCACATTTACAAAGTAGAGCTGAGTATAAAAAATTATTTATTTAAGAGACTGAACACATGGGGAAGTTCATTTATCATATGGACTCTGTAAGACTAATAAGTATGTCAAATTGGCAATAGAATAAAAAGGATTATTGCTGATTTTCCATATCTAAGGACCTTTTTGTTAAGAGTCTCACATCGAAAATGGAATGAAAATATGGACTTCTTATATTGATTTTGACAATCTTCGCTCCAAAAGCTAGCTCAAAGGAAATTGGATTGCACAAGTCATATAAGGAGACCAATTATCCATCTCATATCTGATGTGGGACTCTTAACACTCCCCGCACGCCCAGACCTAGTTAACTAGAGCGTGGACAATTTTGGGGTTGAGTTAGGCCCAAGATTCATTCTTTACATTGTATCAGAGTCAGACCATCTCAATTCTTTGTTCACCGATGTTGGGCCCCATACTCGGACAATCTTCACCATACAAGCTAGCTTTTGGGATTGAGTTAGGCCCAATATCATTTCTTTACAATATTACCCATCAACGACCACTATGGAATAAAGACTGCCAGCAGATGGTTGACAGCCATCCGATGAAAAAATTATTTCAAAAGGTTAGAAACACAAAACCAAGCTTCCTAACAGATGAGAAGAATTCAAGATGTAATTTTGAGTACTTCCTCAGAATATCTAAATTCGATGATAACCTGGTGCATGTGGTTATAAATAGATTGCGACAAGAAAAGGTTTCTGTTAATGTTAGGATCTGTGTTATGATATTTTTCCTAACATATCATTTTTCGTATTAAGTCCAAATCAGAAAATATCGGAACAAATGTCTTGACATTCTGACCGACATTCCCAGAATCGCTGTTTTCTTATCTTGAGGCCAGATTTCAGAAATGTGTGACCTTTTTATCACATGGCAATTTGACTTGGCAAAAAGTCTTTGAAGCAGATTGAAAACGTGGAAGACTAAGTCCAAGAGATAACATAACTTGAGGAGCAAGACGTGGAAGAAAAAGTCCAAGCTGTTGAGAAAATTCTCTCCTCAAGTTTCTGCCACACGTGACCACTTTTAGCTCAACCTCTACAACCAATTGATGAGCTTTTCAAGGAGGACTCTCTACTATAAATAGAGAGGGCAGATCAGTGAATCAATATCCAGAAACAAAATGTAAAAATACCAAGAGAGCTCTCGGGATTTCTTCTCAGAAATATGGATCACAAAATGTTGCATGAGTTTGTGACGACCTTTTGCATGACATTTCAGTCACTGTTTCAGATTCTACATTAGCTTTGTATGGAGCGATTGTAATGAGATGTTTGTCACTTCTATTTAGATAGATTTTTCAGGCATAAGTCATCTGCGACTTAACTTTTTTATTCATTTTGTATCATCTTGTAAATCTTTTTTCAGGCATAAGTCATATATATATAATACTTTTGGTCATTGACCATAATGAGTTATAATAATATATAACCTATAAAAATTAAACATTTGTGTCTTTATTATTTTCACTGCATTTTACTCTTCAAAGATTTTATTATGTTTTTAATCAACATCGCTTTTACTGAAATGTAAATCGCTATGTCGACGACATTTTCATGACATTTGGAAAGCATAAAGATTCGAATTGAGTTAATTTCTAGTTTGTTTTTATTATTCCATAGATATACCCCGGGGACCCAACAAGTGGTATCAGAGCCAATACTTGACATAATAAGTGATTGGTCCTATTATTCAAAGCTATGGATCCGACTAATGTAAATATTGGTAGATTTCTCATTTTAAATGGAACAAAATGTACCTATTAAGGATTCGCCTACGTTCTCACATCAAATCAATTGATGTTAGGGCATGGAAGATTTATAACCAATGTGTATGTTGTTCAAATGTTGCCGCCGGATGAGAAAGATGACATTCTTGTTAAACCTGAATTCAAATGAACGGCGGAAGAAACCAATAATACTAACTTAACGAAAAGGCCTTAAATGTAATTTTTGGATGAGTTGATCTTTACATGTTCATACTCATTCAAAACTTCCCAACTGCTAAGGATACATGAGATACTTTACAAATTCATTGTGAATGTAGATCAAGTATTCGTCGAACAAAGCTACACATGATCATGAGCAAATAAGAACATTTAAGGATGAAAGAAGCGGATGAAAGAAGCAGATTGAAAATATGGAAGACTAAGTCCAAGAGATAACATAACTTGAGGAGCAAGACGTGGAAGAAAAAGTCCAAGCTGTTGAGAAATTCTCTCCTCAAGTTTCTGCCACACGTGACCACTTTTAGCTCAACCTCTACAACCAATTGATGAGTTTTCAAGGAGGACTCTCTACTATAAATAGAGAGGGTAGATCAGTGAATCAATATCCAGAAACAAAATGTAAAAATACAAAGAGAGCTCTCGGGATTTCTTCTCAGAATTATGGATCACAAAATGTTGCCTGAGTTTGTGACGACATTCTGCATGACATTTCAGTCGCTGTTTCAGATTCTAGATTAACTTTGTATGGAGCGATTGTAATGAGGTGTTTGTCACTTCTATTTAGATAAATTTTTCAGGCATAAGTCATTTGCGACTTAACCTTTTTATTCCTTTTGTATCATCTTGTAAATCTTGTAAAGAAAGAAATATATCAATTGTATATACATATATATACAATACTTTTGGTCATTGACCATCTATGAAAATTAAACTTTTGTGTCTTTATTATTTCCGTTGCATTTTACTCTTCAAAGGTTTTATTCTGTTTTTAACTGAACGCTGTTTTTTACCGAAATATCGTCAGTTATGTCAAACGACATTTTCGCCGATATTTGCAAACTGTTCCAGCATTCGAATTGAGTTAATTTCCAGTTTGTTTTTATTATTCCATAGATGTACCCTCGAGACCCAACAGTTTCTATTGATAGGTTATATTAATTAGAAGATTTCAGAGGATTCTACCAAGCAGACATCACAGTAAAAAGCTTTTTATTTATTAGGACATAAGAGTGCAAAGTTATAGCCTTGTAAACATATGTTTCTTCATTATGGTTTCTCTGACGTCACACATATTTGAACTCTATATCATATTTCTCACACTTGCTTGGTCCTTCATCAAATACTTCGTCAGCAGATATTTGCACTCCATATTGACTTTCCTGAATTCAATCAACTAAGAGATAGGAGGATTACTTTGGATATTTTTCTCTGCGCACTTTATAGTTGCATCCAGGTCTATCGGAAACAACCTCTCTACTCCGTAAAGGTTGAGATAATTCTGCGTACATCTTACCCTCCCCAAACCCCACTTTGTGGTTGTTGTTGTTGCACTCTATAGTTACGTCCATGGTATTGTTATGCAGCAGTAACATAATTGTATTTCTATTAGTCAACTTCTGTTCAATTTGAATTATAGAACCTGAACAATGATGAAAATTAAGGGCTAAAATGAAAAATAAAAGGGAGCTACTAGAGCAAAACAAACTTCTAACCTAGAATAGATGCAGCAAGTATATAATTTGATAGGTTTGAAAAATGGGACTAACTGTCAATGAGAGATCCACCAACAGAAGAAATAAGTTCCCTCACACATGATCTGGATTAACAGCACATGGAATGACCATATCAGTAAGATTATTTACATGCATCTCAATTAAATCAAAATCTTACTAGATAACACATGGAGTTCCTTTCCTTTTCCACTTTAGAACGGCCACATTCCAATTAGCTGGTGACTCTAACGTTGAACATGGAATCAAGCTGCGAATTTTGCAACCAGAAATGTTGGTACAGATGTGATTAGCTATACTTCAAATAGTAGTTAAACATGTCATAGGTCAACTCCATAATTTAACATCTCTTAACAGACATCATGACATTGCCACCAACAGAAATTCACATCTATTTTGGGCAGCAAAAGAAGCAGTAGGTTGAAAGAAATGCCTTTGCATCAATCTAAGCACCTTCACCATTGTATAATGTAAGTCATAAAACAAATACATATAAAAGAATATGCAAGGTCATGAGAATACCAGGGAAAGTAGAGCCCTGTTGAATGATGCACAGACAAGTAAGGGTCTGTTTGACCAAGTTTCTGAAAAAGTATTTCTGTTTCTTAGAAGTAGTTCACTGTTTCTAGAGAATCTGTTAGGGTGTTTGGCCTATAATTATAAAAGTACTTCTGAGAAGCATAAAAAGTTTCTTGTTTGGCCCACATTTATGCAAATTTACTAGAATATTCTTTTTAATAGATTTAAAACAATTTAAAATATTCTTTTCTATCCTATGTTTCTAAAAAATAGTATATCTTTACACTTCAATAAAAAATAAAAAAATTAATTGCAACATTTAATAAAAAAATAATATTATATTGTACATAAGAAATGTAACGACAATATGATAGATAGTCAATGACTCAAATATGTCCAAACCTACCCCCGCCCTACCCACACCTACCCCCACCCCATCCTCAAATTTCTATATCATATTTTTTTTAGTTTTATAAAAAATATAAAAAAATCTTCCCCCACCGCCTACCCCTACCCACAATCCCATCGCCTCTACCCCATCCTCAAATTTCTATTTTATATGTTTTGTTACTTTTATAAAAAAAATATGAAATTTTTTGCCTCTACCCCATGGTACCTCTACCATTCTCAAATATTTATTTTATATTTCTTTTACTTTTATAAATAATTTATAAAAAATATGAACTTTTTCTTACTCCCTCCCTTCGCCTACCCACTTTTTGCCTACTTATCTCAAATTTCTATTTCATATTTTTGTTACTTTTATAAAAATATTATTAAAAATATGAATTTTTTTCTTACCCCTTACCCCCCACCGAACACCTATAACCTTCACCAATTTCTATTTTATATTTTTTTACTTTTATAAACAATTTATAAGAATATGAATTTCTTACTCCCCCTCCCACTTCACTTTGATTGCCTACCAGTATCAAATTTCTATTTCATATTTTTTGTTACTTTTAAAAAAAATATTAAAACATATGAATTTTTTTCTTACCCCAGCCCTACCCCATTCCTAAATTTTTATTTTATATGAGGATATTATATGAGATTAAAATAAATTTTGTGAAAAGAAAAGGGTAAATGAGTCCAAAAAAATTTATTTAATGAGCAAAAAGGGCTTCTCGAGAAGCACTTCTGGAGAAGCAACAAATTGGTATTTATGCTTCTCTTCCCATCTAGAAACACTTTTTGGCTTCTGAAAAAAATATTTCTACTAAAGTACATGTTTGGCCTAAGAAGTGTTTCTGAGAAACTGAAACACTTCCAGAAGTTTGGCACAAACATGTACTAAGGTAGTGTTTGGCCAAGCTTCTGGAAGTGTTTCTGTTTCTCATAAACACTTCTTTGGCCAAACACCCTCTTTCCAGAAGTAGAAACACTTTTTCAGAAGTAGAAACACTTTTTTCATAAGCCAAAAAGTGTTTCTAGATGGAAAGCAGGTTAAACACCAATTTGCCTGAGAAACCTTTTGCTCATTCATTGAATATTTTTTTGGACTCATTTACCATTTTATTTTTACAAAAATCCTTTTAATCTCATATATTATCCCCATATAAAATAGAAATTTGGGTGAGGGGTAGGGTGGGGTAGCTTCGGGAGTAAGATTTTTTTTTTATAAAAGTAACAAAAAATATGAAATAAAAATTTGAGGATGGTAGGGCAATGGAGGTGGGGTGAATAGTAGGCGGGGGTAAGAAAAAATTCATATTTTTGTTACTTTATAAAAATATGAAATAGAAATTTGAGGATGGGTGAGGAGTGGGGGTAGGGGCAGGGGGTAGAGGCTGGTAAAAAATTCATTTTTTTTTATATAAAAGTAACAAAAAATATGAAAGAGAAATTTGAGGATGGGGTAGGGCAATGGGGTGGGGTGGGGTAGGGGGGTAGGGCGGGGGGTAAGAAAAAAATTTATATTTTCAATCATTTTTTATAAAAGTAACAAAAAATATGAAATAGAAATTTGAGGATGGGTAGGGCAATGGATGGGGTTGGGGGGTAGGGCCCCGTAAGGGGAAAGAAAAAAAATCATATTTTTTATAAAAGTAAAATAAATATGACATAGAAATTTGAGGATGAGTTGGGGGTAGGTGTGGGTAGGGCGGGGGGTAGGTTTGGACATATTTGAGTCATTGACTATCATATTGTCGTTACATTTCTTATGTACAATATAATATTATCTTTTGATTAAATGTTGCAATTAAATAATTTAAAAAAAAAATCGTAAAAATATAATAATTTTTAGAAACATATGATAGAAAAGAATATTTTAAATAGTTTTAAATCTATTAAAAAGAATATTCTAGTAAATTTGCATAAATATTGCCAAATAGGAAATTGTTTCTGTTTCTCAGAAGCACTTCTATAATTATAGGCCAAACACCCTAACTGAATATCCAGAAACAGTTTATGCAGAACTACTTCTGAGAAACAGAAACACATTTGCACAAACTTGGTCAAACAGACGCTAAGTCATATTTCCTTTGCTCTATCCCGTGCATCATTTTTTTTAGCATTGGTTTATCTAGACATAACAAATTTTTCTAGTAACAAAGTTTTATTTGCAAGATTCAACCTTGTTTTATTATACATCAAGTACTAAAAAGGCAAGATCAAATATACTACTACTCAAAGCAATTTTAATTAATACCCGCAAGGGTAGCCAAGTTGGTGTAGCAGTAGAGTGCGGGACCGCAAGGTCACGAGTTCGATCCCCTGCATAAACCTTCTTGGTTGAGTCTGTCACACATGGCTTGCCAAGTGTGGTTAATCGGTACCGTGGTTTGCGCGCTATCATACACCGGGTACCACTGTGCGAACTCGAAGAAAGAGCAGCGGCCCTTCGTTAAAAAAAAAAAAAAACAATTTTAATTATGACTCACGTCCATTATGTATCTATCAATCCATCAGTTGAGCCTCAATCCTACATCAATGGAACATAGGTATACGTAATTTGAGCCGAAAATAATGAGCTAGGTTAATTAAAATTCATGTAACTATGTCCTAGGTATGTGTCTAGGTAGAAACTCGTATATTTCATGTGTGAACCTGTTATTCAGCCATATTTATAATGAGAATGAACAGTAATGTGTCAATCAAATATGAGAAAATTGGAATACCTTGCCATTTACTTATGTATTTGTAATGGTCAAAAGGTAATATGTATGTTTGGAACATTTATATAGCAAAACTTACATAAAGCTATGGCCTAGGGGTATTCATATAGCTTAGCGTTAACTTTCTCAAATCTCACTAATAGTGCACTTTGTACTATTTAATGTAGTAATTAGTTAAGCCAAACAAATACTACTATTTGTTAGCTGATGTCTGATACCAAATTTAGGATAATCAAATTAGAAGTACAAAGTTACAAACCAAATGGAAGATTGGAATTGAAAATTACTCTACTCGAACATGTCATATCCGTTAATCATATACATCAACCTCAATTTGAAGATGTAGTTTTGCGATTTATTGAGACTAATTCATATAATTAAGATATGATGTATTTTAAGTAGTTAATTTATCTACTTAATGGTGCTTGAGAAGACACAAAAACTTTTTCTAAATTTTTGTGCTAGAAATATCTAATATGAGCATTTTATCGTGTGTTCAGGTAATCAACTAGAACATTTCAAGTGTCTAAATGAAAATTACTGATAAATTTAATGAGCTATCCACGTATTCAAGTATTCATCCTTAGCAAAAAAGAATGGGAGAAGTAGCGATAGCGGTTGCAGTAATTGGCTATCCCCGTTACTTCTCGTTTGAGCCAACCTTTGACATTCCTATTCACTTAACTGAAAATTGACTTGATATGATATCCAATGGTTTATAGGATGCTTGGTGAGGCTAAAATGGCTTTTATCATACTCAAAATTTCTTCGGCTACTACAAATACATTTCCTATAAATAAGGTTGTAACGGCCATGCGCATTTGTTTTCCATTTTCATGGAAAGCTAAAGAGACATTTGCGTTTGACCATTGCAAAAACCCATACTGAATCATCCACCTCCACTGTCACCCTATTGCAACCCTCCGTCCCTGTTTTTGGCCAATTTCATCATTTCCCTAAACCCCCATAGGAGAAGGAAAAAAAACAAGCAAAAAGATTACATCTTTAACGTTTTTGCTTTGTCGTATTTCTTGTTTTAATTATCCTCTGTACATCTTCCATTTCATTTTTTCCATGTGAAATTTTATGATTTTGTGGTCTTTAAGGAAAAAAATTAATAGTCCGCTATTACGATGGCGGACATAGTGAAACAAATTCTAGCACGGCCAATACAATTGGCGGACCAGGTAACAAAAGCGGCTGACGAGGTTTGCAATTTCAAGGCCGATTGTCTTGAGATCAAAGCCAAAACAGAACGGCTCGCCGCGCTCCTTCGACAAGCCGCACGTGCGAGCAACGACTTGTACGAACGTCCGACACGTCGGATCATCGATGACACGGAACAAGTTCTAGACAAGGCACTCACCCTCGTATTCAAATGTTGCGCTAGAGGATTGAGTCGTGTTTTTACGATCATTCCAAATGCTGCATTAAAAAAAACGGCTCAACAGCTTGAGAATTCATGTGGAGATGTTCAATGGTTGCTACGTGTCTCGACTCCAGCGGATGATCGTGATGATGAGTACCTCGGGCTTCCTCCAATTGCGGCTAATGAGCCGATTTTATGTCTCATATGGGAGCAAATTGCGATTTTATGTACGGGGTCGTTGGACGAACGTTCTGATGCAGCGGCTTCGCTCGTGTCATTGGCTCGGGACAATGAGCGATATGTGAAGTTGATCATAGAAGAAGGCGGGGTTGTACCGTTGTTGAAATTGGCTAAAGAGGGACGAATGGAGGGTCAGGAGAACGCGTCGAGGGCGATTGGTCTTCTTGGTCGAGACCCGGGAAGCGTTGAACAAATTGTGAATGCTGGTGTTTGTTCTGTTTTTGCTAAGATTCTAAAAGATGGGCATATGAAAGTTCAGATTGTTGTGGCTTGGGCTATTTCAGAATTGGCTGCAAATCACCATAAATGTCAAGATCATTTTAATCAGACGAATACTATTAGGTTATTGGTTAGTCATCTTGCTTTTGAAACAATTCAAGAACATAGTAAGTATGCTATTGTTACCAAACAACAAAACATGTTGATACACGCAACTGCGATGGCCCATTCAGATTCTTCTAGTACTAGCAAATTTAATGACACTGGAGGTAAAGTTGAAGATGATAAGAGTAAAACTCAGAGAAAAATTACTCACCCTATGGATAATCAAACAACAAAACAAATTCATAGTTTGGTTACAAGTGCGATGGCTATGAAAAGCCATCACGCTTGTAACCAACAGAGACAAAACCCGAATCAGCAGAGGCACCACCATGTTGGACTGACCGGGACGAGCATTAAAGGGAGGGAATATGAAGATCCTGCTACAAAAGCTGAAATGAAGGCAATGGCTGCCAGAGCACTTAGGCATCTTTGTGCAGGAAATGTTAGCATTTGTAGTAATGTTACAGAATCCCGAGCTCTTTTGTGCTTTGCAGTTTTGCTAGAGAAAGGCCCTGAAGAAGTACAATATCATTCAGCCATGGCACTCATGGAGATCACAGGTAAGTTTTCACATTTTGCTCATTAAAATATATAGTCAAGCCTCTCTATAACAACGTCGTTCATTAGATCATTTTTTGGCTACTAATCGAAATGCTGCTATAGAAAACATATAATAAATGTTACATGAAATGTTGGTTCCAAAGAGAACTTGGCCGTTATATGATATGTTGTTATAAAGGACGGTTGTTATAGAGAGGTATGACCCGCCTAATTGATGCGTTAATTAGGCATATAACCCAAGCTTGTCCGTCCAAAAGCTTAGGCCAATTTGTGCAGCTTAAGTAATCATCAAAGTTTAGACAAATAAATTTTTAGGGTTGTTTGATTTAATATACTCTTGATAATTTAATGAAAAGAAAGCAGATTGGATTATGATTCAACAAAATTTGACCCCTCCATCTTGACCCGAACAAATTTTAGACGAGTTATAACCCAACCATGTTTATTGATTCAATCCATTTTAACCCATCTGGATTTAGCTCCTCAACCAGCTCATTTGACACTCCTATATGCAGGAGTTGCTGAGCAAAATTCAGACTTGAGGCGCTCTGCATTCAAGCCCACTGCACCTGCTGCCAAAGCAGTGGTTGATCAATTCTTGAGAATTATCAACCAAGGAGATTCAGAACTGCTTATTCCAAGCATCAGATCTATAGGCCATCTGGCTAGGACTTTCCGAGCAACGGAGACGAGAATCATTAGTCCATTGGTGGCTCTGTTAGATGAGAGGGAACCAGAAGTAACTAGTGAGGCTGCAATTGCACTAAACAAATTTGCTTCCTCTGATAATTTCCTCAGCGTCAATCACTGCAAGGCCATAATTCAGGCAGGAGGCACCAAGCACCTAGTTCAACACATTTACTTTGGTGAACAAATGGTTCAGACTCCTTGTTTGATTCTCTTGAGTTACATAGCAACACAACTTCCTGATAGTGAGGCATTAGCTGATGATAATGGACATATAGTGTTGGAGTGGGCTACAAAGCAAGGGCACTTAATGCAAGATCCTATAGTTGAAGAACTAGTGAATAAAGGCAGAGAAAGCATGGAACTTTATCAGTCCAGAGGCTCACGGCTGTGAACCTATCAACTTGTATAATACTTCCTCAGTACGTCCGAAATTTTGGTACTTCTAGTGTTCCTTCTTTAATATTTTTGTTTTCCAGTTATGTTGGAGTGTATACAAGATTAGCTTCATTGTACATTGACTAACACGCTCAAGTCATCAGCATTGTCTATTTGACGTTCTAGCAATTAGTTAGGCTTTACCCTCGAATTAGTGCATCTCATCTGTTTCTAGCGCTGGAAAACGAGCTTGGTCACATAGGAGAAAGGAGGAAAACTCACATAGTTTGTTGACATCATCTGTCCTAGGCACAGATAAAGGAGGGTTTTGGTAGGGTGACAACCAGCATAAAATCAATTAATGTATAATAAATCCTCAATGTACATAATATATCGTAAGACGTGCTCATATAGACACGGCATCATCCATGTACTTAAATGTGTTAGGATTTGAATCTCAAATTCAACTTAATAAAAAAATAGTAAATAAGCGAACAATAAACAACATACAGATTTACAGTGGTTTACTTTCAATGCGAAAGCGACGTCCAATTGTTGCTGATAGGGAGTTTGTGTTTACAATTCTCTTTTGCTCTCTACAAAGAAAAAAACGGCGTCCCAATATATATACCATAATACAAGCCCGAAATTTCCAAAATACCCTCCACTAAATATCCTTACACAATGAGCAATTTTTCAAGAGGCTCCGCCCCCTACTCCACCGGGAGGGGGGTTTACCACCCCCTTCCAACCCCCACATCGACCTGACCGCTCAGGTCAACCAACGTTTCACACTCTGCGTAGGGTCTTCATAGTGTCAGCGATGAATTAAGCTCCACAACTCAACAAAACTGAGAGAAATGGTAAGTGAAGATGTGTATCTATAGCCGAGACCCAACTTGCTTGGGATTGAGGATGTTGTGTTGTCTTCTAACGCTTCATGAGCAGAGTATTCAAACACACAATTTTGCTCCAAAGAATGGAGCATTATCCTTGTTACCCTAAAATCTTTATTTTGCATGATGCAACATGCTTTTCCATTTACGTTTATGCAAGTGTTATCATGGTTTAGGTTGAAATTTGAGGCCCTCTTCATCTTGGACCAAAGTTGAACAATATCAATGTGCAACAGAACAAGACCACCACCTCCCAAAACGAAAGGCAAATAGCATACCACATACAGATACAGTGTAGAATTTTTGGCACAGTCCAAGAGACTGGTAGAGATAGGTAATCAAGACACAAATGAACTAAACTGGTAGGTCTTGATTCTGAAGTCAGTTTGCTGCAGTCAATCTTTATTTGCTTTTGTGTCTTTGTTTCTCTTATTTCCATATACTTTGGAGTTGGAGCAATGGCCAGGATGGTTGGAGTTGTGACCTTTTGATTATTGAACGGTTTCCTCGAGATTACTTTAGAGTACTCAGATGTAAACTCATTCCCACTTTTGTAACTCGCTATGTGTTGTGAATTAGGAAAAGCGTGTACAGCAAGAGTTGACAGAAATTTTACCATTCCACTTATAATCTTCTTTAATATCCTGGATATTTCGCTTGTACTATAGTTAGATCATGTCCATCAAAACATTTACAGATGATCAATTAACGATAATATTAGACCAATAATAGAGAGAAACCCAGTCAAAAGTATTCCCCTTCACTAGTGACGCAACCAATCCATTAATGTCCAGCGAATAAATGCATATCACAATTGCATATGGACCTGTTATTCAGTAACAGCATACGCGAATCAAAGAACCATTGGTATCAACTTTTATTAAAGCATCGTCAAAACAAAATAACACGAATAGGATTTATCCCATTGTCCCACTCTACCCACAAAAGCATTAACTCAATAGCTGTAAATTACACAAAGGAAATTAATTTAGCATTCTTAAAATGAGTAGACATGTATGTATACATGTACAGAGAGTATTCATTGCAAGCACCAACAAAAATAGGACTCCCCATTACTGAAAAAGCATCAAAATGATAATACTAGTACTAAAGAGCAGAAAATAAAAGATATTAAAAAGCAACCATATCCGAACAAAACACTAGAAATAACGACCAGAAACATAACAAACTTAAAAGCTAAAATCATAGAAGGGTTGATCAACGACCACCACTGGTGCATTCACGAGCAAAATGACCTTCTTCCCCACACTTGTAGCAACCGCCGCCGCCGCCGCCACCACCGCCTCGACCTCCACCTCCACCGTAGCCTCCACCTCCTCCATATCTACCGCCTCCACCACCACCGCCGCTTCCACCCTGGTCACAGTCCCTAGCAAAGTGACCTGACTCACCACACTTGAAGCACCCATCGCCTCCGCCACCACCGCCTCGACCTCCACCTCCACCGTAGCCACCGCCTCCTCCATATCCACCGCCGTACCCACCGTCACCATATCCACGACTACCACCTCCTCGGCCACCCCCATAACCACCGCCGTAACCACTGTCTCGGCCACCACCATAACCACCACCACGGCCTCCACCGCTACGAGAACCACCAGACACAGCCGCACCATCAGGTCCGGTTACATCAACAGCCTTGGTACGGCCGTCACCACCAGATTCAACCTCGAACTCAACTTCTTCACCTTCAGATAGGGAACGGAAACCCTCAGATCTGATACCAGATTGATGAACGAACAGATCTTCACCACCATCATCAGGTGTGATAAAACCAAAACCCTTTTGGTCACTGAACCACTTAACGGTTCCCTTAACCCTCTGTCCGCTCTCACCTGCCATTTTCTTTCCTCACAAAACAGAAACCCTAAAAACCCTTTTGTGTTCCCTTTGGTATTGTCACCCTGGCTCTATTCGCCAAGGAGAGGCTGGGTTATATAGTGATGATATTGCTGGGCCCAGAATAAAGTGGGCCAAGATTCCTATATATCAATAAAAGTATAGTATACATAATTTTAAAAAACAAATTACCATATTAGTATTAAATATTATATTTGAATTATAAAATATGGAGTAATTTTTAAAATGAAAATGGGTCATCTTTCTCATCCAACTTCAAAAAAATATCATATTTGCCCTTCGTTAATGTATGTAACTCAAATATCTTATTTAAATAGCAGTGGCGTTGCCACGTGACGGAAATCTCATGTCAGCAGCCGCATGTAAACCACGTGGATGCCACATGGAATCCACGTAGAGGGTGGGACCGACATTGTCTTCAACAATAGAAAGCCACCACCGCTGCCTCCACCAGCCACCGCCATATTCGTCTTCTTTTCTCCACAACTGTCAAACGACCTCTCTGCCCGGAGTATTTTTTAGGACAAAAAAACTAATACAAAATCAGTAAATGTCACAAACAGTCCAAGCCGGAGCAACGTCTCAACAGTGACGCCGACCACCAACGAACCAAATTTGTACCACACCAGTCACAGACACAGCCCCACCCGTCCCCGGAACAATGACGTCGGCCACCAACGAACCAAATTTGTACCACACCAGTCACCGACACTTTCCCCACTCGTCACCGGAACCCAACCAACCCCGACAACCACCTACCCACCGGTCACTGTCACCATATAACCACCCAACTGTCGAACCCCTAACCCCGTTTTGTGTCCAAGTTATTCAATTTGTTTGTTGGTTTTCGGAATTTGCCAAAATTCTTCAAATTGAGTCATGATTTTTAGATCTGTTTTTTAATCTTTTGAAGCAAACTAATGGTGAAAATCTTTGGAAATTAATTTTCTAACATCACTGTAAAAAATTTGTGTCATTTTTGTTGTCTGTAATGGTAAAAAAAATGTTGGTCTGCAATTGGTGTTGCTCCTGTTCACTGGTAATGGTGAAAACCTCCTTCTATCGATCTCAAAATCTCCATTGTTTTCACTTTTCTTAGTTGCCGGAGATATCGTGAAGGAGAGGTGAGGCACAATGATAGTGTTGGGATAAAAGCTTGTAGTTATCTGTTATTATGGGTGACGATGAAGGTGTCGATTGCAGTATATAAATGGAGAATGTGATGAAGTGTGTCCCAGATCTGCCATTAATGGGAGAAAAAAGAAAAGAAGAAAGAGTAGAAGAAGTGGGGTGGTCGGCAGTGATTGTTGGAGGTCGGAGTGATGGTACAGGGGTCGTTTGGTTGTACAAGCAGTGAGCGGCTCGTGGATTTGGAAGGAAACAGACGAGAGGGAGATAAGGGAGCAACAAGGTGGGTCCTACCCTCCACGTGGATCACATGTGACATCCACGTGGATCACATGTGGCTATTGATATGACATTTCCGTCAATGGAGGACAAATGCGAACTTTGCTAACGGAAAGGGCATATTTAAGCCCATAATTTAACGGAGGACAAATATGACCCTTTTCCGAAAGTTGGATGGCAAATATGAACCTTTTTCCTTTTAAAATGTGTAACATAATCTATTGGTACGTCGTGTTGCTTTTATTTTCGTAATTTAAATAAATTTTATATTTACTTTAATACCAATTACTATCTTTAACAATTTAGTCTTTTAATATTTTTTTAGTTGACGCGATACACACGTGCAACGCACGTATATTAAAACTTGTAAAATTTTAAAAATGTGTAAGTTACAATGATAATGGATGAATAGTGGTCTCATTTTTTTTTTTAAGGCAACTCGATGCTCCAAGTTCTCGCTATGCGCAGAGTCTGAGAAAGGATCAGACTATAAAGGTTGTTTTTTGAACACGTGATCTACTGGTCACATTTAACTTGCACAATAAAAGTAGAATTTCTACCCTTTTTCCTTATATAAAACTTCAAGTCCATTATTGAATTTTCTGAGAACTTATATAAGAATACGTGTATAAATTTTGTATAATTTTTATGAACTAATATTAGAAGAAGACCATAGCATAATTTTTTATTACAACAACATACTCAGTTTAATTTTTTAAATGATGTCTAAGAAGGACACAACCATACCCTCACTTTGTGAAGATAAATAGATTGTTTCTAAGATGATCTAGTAATAATTGTATTAATATTTTTCAAATAAAATCATTTTGCCTCTTAAAAATTTAGGAAAGAAGAGGTTAAGTCTATACTTTCTAGACAAAAGTTAATAAGTTACCGTCTAAGTTGTAAAGATGACTAATGTCGAGTTAATACAAGTAAAACAGAATAATTAATGACTACTCATTTACAGTACATTTTGTCTTTTTTGGTTACATCCTATTGCTTTAAAATTATATCTTTGCCAAATTAAATAATATTATAATATAATCAATTTTTGTTTGTTTTCCCCGTCCATGTTTTTCTTATGAAAAAAAATTCATATAAGCTAAGTGTTTTGTTACCTTGAAAAATAATGGAGATAAATTTTTAAAATAATTTAATTGATTTCTTGGCAATTAATTTATTCAATGACTTAATTGTATATTCTCAACATAAAATGTATTTATCCCTTTACAATGATAAAATATCAATATACTCCTCGTTATTCCATTCGTTCAAAAATACCTCTAACGTTACTTAAGTGGCTTAAATATATTATTACGGTTGTTCAAAGTGAACACTCAATCCCGAGTGACACTAACATTTTAATAAGGTGAATACCTCTCAAAGAAGATCAGGAACGGGTCAAAAGTATAAAGAAGGATGCAATGGACTCCAACAAGTTTACTACTAGTTTCGGACAGTCAGGCACTCGCGAGTTCTTGTTAACCTCGAGTAATTACTTCTTTTCCATTCAAAAGGAAAGTTATCTTCAAAGAATTCAGCATTTTTTGTCACCAAGATGCGATAAGTACTACTGTTATTTGCAGATCTAGTTGATATGAAATCTACAGTCTTAGATCCAATCTTGACCTGCTTTGGCTTAGGTATTTCAACCCCTGCCACACTATCCCATATCACAATATTTGTAGATGAGACTCGTTCCATGTTTCACATGGAGGTTATCCTTATCCTTATGTAGAGTTCTGTTGAGAATCACATTAGCGGTAAGGATCGTCTTGCCCCACTTATTTTGGACGTACAACTTTGCGATTGGCTAACACTGTTAGACTGAAGTGCGTAAGGAGCAGTCGTTTGTCACACGATGTTTCGCATTCTCCCCCTCTATCACTACGAATTCTTCAATTTGTAGGCTTAGTTGATTTTCAACTTCTGTTTTGTGGCGCATATCCGCTTCAACAACTTCACCTTTGTTTTTCAACAAACAAAGGATGCAACAAGTTGTACCATCATAAACGAAGATCACAACTTACTTGTCCCCCCTATTTGTACAAGCTTCAAATCACCCACGTAGGTGTGACTAAGTTATAGAGGAGCGGTGGTTCTTTCCCGATTAATTTGACGGAATGGAAAGGTGATTTCGCCTCTTCGCCTACCTCTCATTTATTTTGAGGGTTTATGTCGACAGAAGGCAACAATCTCAACTTAGTTAGCTATTGAATGACTTTCTATTTACCGTGTCTTAATCTATGATGGCATAGATGCACGGATTACAAATATATCATTCGTTTGGCTACAGACATATTGTACCAATCTTAGTTATTAACTTATTATAGACCTGTCGGACTAGACTCCAACCATCTTGAACAACATCGTCCTTGAAACCAACTTTGAGACATGTATCACTTCTTGTTAGAGTGATCCCATTCTGTGAAGTCCTTTAAGGACAACCTCCTCAACTCATTTTACTTTGGAGGTGGCGTTGCTTCACATGAACAACCTCTTGCCCGTAGTTAGGGCGTAACCGGATCGTATGAGATCTAGATACTCTGGCTCACTCCAGTTGCCTTGACAGACTGAGTGTTCAATTTCTTTTCTGTATTTCTTTTGGCCTTCAGATCATTTAAGATCTGGAAACTCTGGCTCACTCTAGTCGCCCGTAGGCTTTGTATGACTGAGTGTCAAATACTATCCTATCAAAAGACGGATCTTCTGTCGGAAACGATGACAGGTTTGTCTCTAGTCCTTTTCCCTTGTGATTGGAGCTCAGAAAAATTTATGGCGCTTACTTAGGATTGTCCGTAAAACCAATTTATTACAACCTAAGTCCTTTTCTTTTAAACCATTATTTATAATAGTACAATCTTTAAACGGGAAAAAAAGTGAGATTCAACTTCTGATTTTAAGGCGTAAGGAATATATGGAAACCACTTTCATATTTATAGCCTTACTTTATTCATTTTAGTCATACATTTTTAAATCTCATTTTTTACAAGGAATAAATAGTTAACTCATACCTTTTGGATTCTGGCCCAAGTCAGTTATGTTTCCAAATCCTCATTTCCATGGTTCGGATCCTTTGTCTGGGAAAGATGTAGGCCCTCTGCCACAAGATAGAACAATATCTTCAACCTTCTCCTCTTGTCCTAGTTGATATCATCCACCTCTCGTGGGCGCTTGTTTCCACCACTCTCGAAAGTGGTGACAACAACTCTTCATTGACCCTTAGACTTGATAGCATGACTATCAGCAATATCTTCAAACTCATCATCAGAGAGAGATATCTCCTCTTTTGACGGAAACAGATCTGTAACTATCGTCAAAGAGAGATCCAAAACTAGAACCAGATTTGTTGACAGAGACAGTGTTTGAAATGTTTATAGAACTGTCAACAGAACTGGTTTCTACAAGAAAGCCATAGCCAGATTTGGGACCATATCTATTGACATACATCTTTCTAGCACTAGTACAAATAATGTCTTAAGATTGTGGGTTATAATGGATGTACGGGAATAGTATACAACTATTACAAGTGCTTTGAAAAGATAAACAAAGAAATTGCAGCGGTTAACAATCTTGAACCCAACAAAAGTTGTGGCTACAGTAAACTTGTGAGTTCTTAATCCGTCTTGAATCTGCGTTCTTGAGTGTTTCGTAGGTTCTTCGTTCAACTGCAGCAAACTCCTTGATCTTGACAACCTGAAACCAAGAGATACTAAATCTGATAGTGATACAAAGACGTTGTTGAGTCAAGTGATATTCACTATGTCCTTAAGATATTATTGCCCCGTATATATTCTTTTACGATATGGGCAACTGTCTCCCAAGATAAAACAACAACTAACAAATGAGCAAAAGAAACTCAAGTATTTCTCAAGAAGAACCTTTGAGTGTGTGAAAGAATGCTTAGAGAGGAAGAATACATAAAATCTGAATTATACAAGTGTAAAGTCTATTCTCTAATTGAGCCAAAGCCTCAATTTATAGTTGTGTAAGAATGCCTCTTCAAGTGCCCATGTAATGGTCATTTAAGTGTCATGTAATGACCACTTAATTCACCAAGTAATGTAGTCAAATAATGGCTGAATTATGGAGGAGAAAATGACATCTTAATGCCCCAAAACGTCCTCATAATCATCCAAACTTTTGGACTTTCGTTCGCACAGACACTGCCTCATTAGCGCCGCAGCCAAAAGACCAACCAGCGTCGCGGCTCATGTCTTGTGCGCCGCGGCCCTTGAGGTGGTGGCGGCGCGGCGCCTCGACTCTGCGGTGACGCCACAACTCTTTTCCGACTTGTTTCGATCTTACACTTCGTACACTCCTTCCTTCATTTACTAACGTGGAACACGTGTCATTTAACTAACAACCGTCCATCATTTCATGTCTCAAACGTTTACTCACGTACCAATATCTCTTTCACTAATGAAATTTTACGATACTTGCCACTACGTGTGCACGTGTGTGGAAACGGCGTTGCCGACGTGCGGGGTCCCAATTGTTCGAGTCATAAATAATGGGATAATTTTAATTCTACATTAGTAAATTTCCAACAATCTTCACTTTATTCTCACTAAATTTTGTAAAGTATTTTTATATTCAACAAGTTTATGCAATATGTATATGTTGGAGTATCTTTATTTAAATGAGGGATCAGCGACATGAATATTCTGGTCTTTAATGGAGTTCTCGTGAAGATGGGTATTAATATAAGTAATGAGTTGTTCAGGGGTGTTAAAAGTCTCACATAAGGATATAATACATTTCTATATCAGATGTGAGACTCTTAACACTCATTCACACGTTCAAATTTTGTTAATTGGATTGTGAATAATATAATTTGGGGGCTCAATATCAGTGAACAAAAATTAGAATGAGCTTGACTCTAATATCATGAATGAATCGTGGGCCTAAATATTATCCAAGTTCATATAAAGAATTATGTTTCCATTTCATATTCAATGTGAGACTCTTAACGATACGATAATAGAATCCCACTAAATTTAAGCGTCTTTTTGAAAATGTAATACTAGTTCAGGAAGACTATGTATTTTCTCTAATTTAATATAAGAAGTATCTTCCTTACCAAAAAAAAAAAAAAAAAAAAAAAAACCACGTGATATGTTACATCACCCTCCCAACACATTTTGTATGTCAATTGTATATTTTTTCTAAACTATAAATTTTATAATTACTTTTACTTTTTTTGAAAATAGATTATTCCGCTAAATCATGTAATTAGGCCCTAATTTTGCATCACATGTAAACGTCACTTCTTTTATTGTGCTTTGGAGAATTCAATCGACGGCTGGAAATGCTCGAGGTAACAGATGGTCAGGATCTTAAGGTCAAATTTCATACAATTGGTCGATTTTATCCTCATCGTTCAATGAATGGAATGGGAGTAGTCAGTACTGTGTTTGTTTCCGGGGGTAGTATAGTCATTTGAATGTTTTCCGTTTCTCAGTGCAGAAAATGTTGCCGTTACATCTGATATCAGTCAAAGTGGTGTGTGTCAAATAAAAGAGACCTGTAAATGGCTGTAATGTAGAACATTGATGCTAGCGAGAAATTCAATTTAAATCCTTATCCAACTATCTCTTCCAATCTCATTTATTATAACTCATTGGTTTTATCAATGAAATAATTTATGAAAGTAATAGGCCTCGTCAAACGAATAAAATTGGATTTTCCATTTACATGAAAGCACACCATTTTTTTTTTTTTAAGGCGATGGTATAAGCAGCGGATGAGCGCACTAGCGGCGGTTGCGCAACAACGTGGATGAACGCGCATGCCGCGGCGTTGCGCGTTAGTGTTAATGTAGCGCATCCGTTTTAGGGTACGAGGTAAGTAAAATCGAATTTGGATCGACCGACCGGGAGGATCGAATTTTCAGAAAATTAGGACCGAAGATCGGACCGAATTTATCGATCCGGTCCGTTTATATAGACTAGGGCTGCACAACAGGGTAAAACCGGACCGAGGACCGAATTTTCAAAAAATTAGGACCGAAGACCGAACCGAATTTATCGGTCCGGTCCGGTCTGAACAAGGTCGGTCCAGTCCTTTTTCGGTCTGGACCGAATTTTGTGTAGCCCTTATATCAAGCTCATAGAACAATAGTATCATGTCTTCAAAATTTATAGTGGAATTCAGAATTTTAAGACTCGTTTGGACATGATTTGAAATCATTTTGATTTAAATTTGAAATTTGTTTGGACTTGCAATTTTAATTTTTGATGTTGTATTTTTTTCTCATAAAGTGAAAATTTCACAATTTGTGAAAATTACCAAAACTTCAACTCTTGTACAGTCTTACTAAATGAGCAAAACAGAATTAACAAATAAGAATCGAAATATCCTAAGACGCCACATTGATAAATCATGTATCTCCATATTTCTTTTATAAATAAATATTTACAATACAAAATGTAAACTACACATAATTTGACAAAGATTAATTAGTCCAAAAAATCAACAATAATAGTAACTACCTATTCCTTAATATATTTCTTCCATACGGTATTGATATTTTTTTATGAGTCTATTATTTTGTGTAAAATTTAAAATAATGCGTCTCTTTTTACAAAATATAAACTTATAAATCAAGTTTTAAAAAAATATAGAAACCATGACTTTGGAATCTCAAATTTTACTTTTTAGAAAATTTGGAATTTGAAATCATGATATGAAATTGAAGCTGAAATTTTGTATAAATTTAATAACAAACGTTGATTTGAAATCAAAACATAAAATCAACAACAACATACCCAGTGAAATTCCACAATGTGGGTCTGGGGAGGATAAAATGTACGCAAACCTTACATCTACCTTGGTAGGTAGAGCGACTGTTTCTAAGAGATCATCGGCTCAAATCAAAGCACATCCCTAAACAAAGTAAGACAAGTAAGACAAACAAAGTGAGTAAGTCAAAATAGCGAATTCTGAAAGAGAAAAAGAAGCAATAAATAATGCAAGTAAATAAGACAAACAAAATATACATAACATCATAAATCAAACGACAAGTGACTATAAGGCAATATTGTGCCTACTAGTATGATAGACTACGCGAGCCTACAATAATAATATTACAACTACCAGTTTGTAAGTGTAGGCAGGACTACATTGGGCTACCTACTACCCTTCAACCCTAATATGTGTCCTCCATAACCCATATCCAAGGTCATGTTCTCAGTAAGTTGCACTTGTGTCATGTCCCGTCTAATCACCTCTCCCTAATATTTTCTCGGCCTACCTCTACCCCTCTTGTACCCGTCCATAGCCAACCTCTCGCACATCCACACTAGGCATTTATGTCTTTCCTGTGCATGTGCCTGAACCATCTGAACCTCGCTTCACGCATTTTTGCTAGCTGCCCAGATTGAATTCCTCTGGGAACAACTAAACTATTAGCCCTTCATTTCTAATTTTATCCCATTGTCCTCCACTAAGGACACTCTCATTCTGTCTCGGATATCATCATTTCTAATTTCATCTCTTCTTGTATGTCCACACATCCATCTTAGCATATTCATCTCCGTAACTTTCATCTTTGGGGTGTGCGAAGTCTTGACCGCCAACACTTCACCTCATACAACATAGTCGGTCTAACCACCATCCTATAGAACTTGCCTTTAAATTTTGGTGACACTTCTTTATCGCACAAGACTCCGGATGTGAGCCTTCATTTCATCTACCCTGCCCCAATACGATGTGTGACATCGTCATCAATCTCTCTATTCCCTTGGATAATAGACCTGAAATACTTGAAGCTCCCTTTCTTTGGAATGACCTGAGTACCAAGCCTCACCTTCACGTCTGCCTCAAGGTCGCTCCGTTACTGAACTTGCACTCTAAGTATTTTGTCTTAGTCATACTCAGTTTGAACCCTTTGACTCCAGAGTCTGTCTCCAAACCTCCAGCTTAGCGTTCACTCCTCTGCGAGTCTCCTCAATCAGGATTATGTCGTCTGCGAATAATATACACCTTGACACATCCCCTTGATTTCCCGCGTCAGTACATCTATCACCAATGCAAATAGGAGAGTTGATCCCTGGTGCAGCCCCATCATCACTGGAAAGAACTACGAGTTCCTCCTACTGTTTGTACCCTGATTTCATACATATCCTTAATTGCCCTAGTGTATGCCACATGCACACCTCTAGCCTCCAAACATCTCCATAAAACCTCACTAGGGACTTTGTCGTATGCCTTCTCGAGGTCGATGAAAACCATATGTAGGTTTTTTTCCTCTCCTTATACTGTTCCACCAACCTCCTAATAAGATGAATGACTTATGTAGTCGAATGCCCCCGCATGAATCCAAACTGATTCGCGGAAATAGACACGTCTCTTCTCACCCTCATCTCCACGACTCTTTCCCAAACCATAGGTAGGTTTTGTCATGATGAAAACACCAAAATCACAAAGAAAAAGACACTATTATGAGTGTAAATAGAAACTATATATAGGAACTAGTAGTGCTTTTTCAAGTCAGATAAACGTTGAGTTCTTTTGCATTTTTCAAGCATCAGTTGTATTCACTAGCTCTTGAAGTTTTGTTTCTAGTTCATCCAATCGACTACCCCATTCCACGTTTATACTCAAAGGTCGAACATTTTAATTTGTTAACATAACCCACCCTTCAATAATTCATCCTCTTGTCCCTTTCTTCTTTTAACAATACATCATCTCTTTCCTTTCTCATTTTCTGAGTCATTGCTCTTTCTGTGGTCGAATCATTATCCAAATAGTGTTTTCTCAGTTGCGAGAAACATGAATCAAAAACTCTGATCCTTCATATGGTACAAGTAGTTCTCTGGTCAATATCATTCTTAATCGGCATTGCATCAAACCTTCCTCTATTCTTCCATTGCTCATGTACCCCGACATCATTGAGTTCCATCAAACATACGCCACCACTTCTAAATTCCCATTCTTTGCATACCCACTTAACAAGAAACAACATTTCTACTAGACATCATACAGTTCCAAATTACTATATTATTTTGGGGCATTTCATCAAACAACTTGTGTGGCCTCAGACAAATTAAATTCAATGGAAGAGATGGCTGAAGCAAAATAAAATCCCATACATTGTCGAACTGATAATTCTCATTTTACTAAGCATGCATCTACCTAGTAGCCAAAAAGAAACAATTTTAATAGAGCAACAAATATGCACTTGAACTCACATACCTGTTCGTCTCTAGCTTCAATTGAGAACATCGACATTCCGCCGGCCGGTAAAACTCGAAGAGGATGTGGTAGTCCTAGACGATATTCTGGATCTGGTATTTTGAGAGAGAAAGAAGAAGGTAATATGCGAGGTATTTTCGTCCTAATGTAATACTAAAGATCATCTCAAAATAAGAGTATTTGTGCCAATGACCTTCATCAAATTAGAGGGCAAAAATTAAAGATCAAAATACGAGCATTTGGGGGGAAATAGTTTTGAGCCCTTTACAAACTTTTTTTAATGTTATGACTTTGTTCATTTTTACACATATCTTCTATTTAAATTATAAGACTCGAGCCCATTAGTGCCAATGTATTATACTAAATTCATTTGATTTGTCTCTTAAAAAATCTCCTTAAATGTTGAAGAAGAGATAATAGTCATTTCCATGGGTGCCAAAAGTGTAACGATAGAGCGTAGGAACATGTCAAGATGTGTTGGATTGATAATCCATTTTGGAGGCATTTATACTCTCCACAATTGTTCTTTCTTCCTTGTCTGTTATCAGTGTCCTGCTGGATGTACCTTTTAACAAAGGACAGATAAATATCTTGAAATTCTCAAGTCTAAATTGTTGCAAATTAGTCTCAAGTTATCTTCTACATTTGTTTGGGTTGTTCTCCGTTAACATTCTTAGCCATCAAAGAATTTACTTATATTTTTAAAGATTCGAACTAAAAAACTCTAATAAAAGTGAAGAAATCTCAAATACTTCATTACAACCATCGATGGTTAAGGAAAGCCACCCGATTACATAAAAACTAGTACATATAGTTGTGAAGCTATTAAAATATAAACTACTCAATCGATGTTTGACTTTAGCATTTGATCATTAGTGTGTTTCTGTGAGTCGCTTAAGGCGTTCTTAATGGAGTACACCAGTCTACTCCAAACTAGTCAAATATTTTCTTATGAATCTAATGCAGCATACATCAAGAATATATTTAAGCATCAACTATCAAAATAGAACAGAAAATTTGCACATCTTTTGCCTAGAAACTCTCTAATATACTTCATAAAACTCTATGGATCATCAATCACCAATCCTTGCATGAATATGGGTTGTGCTCAAGAGGCTATGAATCGACT
The DNA here is from genome assembly GCA_029844215.1 of Przewalskia tangutica. Lineage (NCBI taxonomy): Eukaryota > Viridiplantae > Streptophyta > Magnoliopsida > Solanales > Solanaceae > Przewalskia > Przewalskia tangutica. Next base: position 1,662,463 of record CM056731.1, on the reverse strand, counting down.
GAGAGCCACATACCAACCGTTTGGCCCCAAGACTGATCGAACATCACCAACATCGCATCTTTGGTCCGAAGCAATCCGTCGCCGGTCCGTCGAGCAAAGCCTCTTGGTGACCACGCCTTGACCTTCACCGTTGCCATGCGCCCGCGCATGGCGCTCGATTACGCTTGCCCCAGTGCGGTGCGCATCCGCACACACAACCCTTAGGATCTTTCACAGCCCACAACCCGTAAGTGTCTTTCACAGCCCGCACAAGTAAGTTTCCCCTCAGACCCTCACTTGAAATACTGCCACTCGACCCCTCACGTTTGATCTCTGCCACTCGACCCACTTTGTGTGCCTAAGGGAACCATTTCGGTTCCCCTTAGGAGGATTACATTTCTGTATTTCTGATTTTTGGATATTTGTGGATGTCTAATGCCTTAACGCACTAGACTATTTATAGGGGAATTTACATGCGTATGAGGAGCAGTGCGTGCACGGCATATGTCGACCCATAACTCGAAAGCGTTCGCGCGACCGGAAACACAACTCCCCACGGCATTTTCCGAACACGCGTGTGGAGATAACTGTCGCGTATCTGCGCGCATGGGCGTAACATCTGCCGTCGGCGATCGCGCCTCGGCGATTCAACAATCCGCGCACAATTCGCGATCATGTCACGCATCCGTGTCTCGGCCCCGTCACGCGTATGCGCTCATATCTCGGCCGACTCAGCGTCCAGCCCTGCGCATCCATGCGCATTTCTCGGCCGACTCTGCGTCCAGCCATGCGCGTCATCCGTGATTCTCGGTCGGCATTTCGGCCGCGGCCCGCCAACATTTGGGCGTATTTCGCTTGCCCTTATCATCGCATGCGCACCGCCCGGCCTCGACGAGCCCAAGCCGCCAAGTCCTTTTCTTGAACCGTCTACCGTGGCGATTGCCGTACGCGTGCACGCCGCCGCCAGTTGCCTTGCCTCGACCGGCCGTGTCTGCGAGTCATTCCACCCGACTTGATCGTATCACACGACCGCGCGAGCCGGCCTTGCGCCTCGTCAACCGTTTGTCGAGTCATCCGACGCCTTAGCACGCGTACCGCTACCGGTGCCATGGGCGCCAGCAACATAGGCGATGCCGTCACGATCATCGACACCCATCCGTCGGCGCGCGTCGGCGAATTCTCTGGTCACAAACCACCCACGCGATTGAACTTGGCGTCTGCGTCGAGCAGTTTAAGGTGACTTACTCGCTTAACCATTGAATTGTCGCGGATGAAATACCGCTTCTCTCAAACAACTCATGCCGTTGCTCCGCTTCCACGTGCCTTCACGCGTTACATGCGCCTTGTCTCATACCAAGCACCGCAATCGTGACCTCTTGAACCTTGCCCTCGCATCGTGGCGCGGTGAAGGCCCTGCCGAATATTCCTCCCTGATTTTCAAGATCTCATGACAATTACCACGAACTCCCATGAAAAGTAAGGAATTACTCTTCATCTCGACAACTTCAACATTGTAAGCAAGATCACTTACAATCTGAACCACTTACTCGGTCCAGTATGAACCATTTTTCTAGGTTCAACACACCATGATATCACATATCGGTGTAAGCTACTGTCAGCATCACACGCCTTACGAAATAGTGAGGCCGAACATATCCCATGTACCGCACTCCAGCTTCGCAACAAGGTAGATTCCATCGCACTAATTATGCGTCACCACCCGTGTCCTATGCTTTTGAAAGCGATCGGTAGCGATCACACATGCCACAACTTCCGCTTCAAGCGACGGCCGGCTTGAACAACGCAATTTTTCATTTGCGTCCCTGCCCGCGTCTCCTACGCCTTTCGAAACTATAAGCCAGCAACCTTGCCCCTTACCTACGTCTCGAAATAGGCAGATTTTTGCCTAATTTTATTCCCAAAATCAGACCACACAAGCGACCAACGCTTGTAACTTCGGACTTCTTTCATCGCCCGAACATTGCACCAACGTGACCTGAATAAAAGTGTAAGTAGCTTCGGCTCGGCCATCACCACTTATCACTTTTCCGTCCATTCTCATCTGAACCTGCGCTTAGCGTACGGTTTGAATAAAACAGCAACCATACCCCGTCCTTCCCATAAAGAATGTTTCCAGCCAACCTTGCGACAATCCAAAACATGATTTGGACAACTCCAGGACCACCCAGGCCTAAACAAGTTCAACAATTTTACCTTCGCCGAATTTCCGCCTTGTTCCTAGAAATTTCCGTATCACCCACATTGAGCTATTAAGTCGCAATTTGCACCCGAAATGTCTCTCCAGTTCTGCCTTCTCGCTTCATTCCGCCGTTGCTTGCATTTCGATAACTTGTTGTGCAATACCTTGACATGGATCCATCGCATAAATCCAAGTCAAAGTCACTAATGAGCCAGTACTCTCGCCAAAGAAGACCATACTGCCCAATTTTGTTGAACTTTTACGTCCAACACCTCCCTCCGCTCGCTTCTGCCCCAGATCCAGTGCTTGAACTTCCGACCGTCAACGTTCGCAACGCCGACTTATTTTTCGACTGGATCTTACGAAGCTTGTTCTTACATGACATGGTCGAGTATGATCATAGAAAGATAATCCGACGTCCTAGGTCCGAACCAGACACACCCACCATTCAAATCATACATTTGGCTAATAGTCTAAAAAAATGTATAATGATCAATTTAGATTAAAGCATAGACCTTTCAAAACCAAATATTAAACTAAATCATTAATTGATCAATTTACAAAACCATTAGGACCAACTGATTTAAAAAACATTCAAAAGTTATTCCTTCACTAGTCACAAAGAGACTTAACCAATCCGCCAAATAAAAGCATATATCACAATCAATTCAATGGACCTGATATTCAACAGCAGCATACGAATCTAAAAACAGACTTCAACACGAATATATACATAGAAAGGATCATTACCAACTTTATCACATACATTGAATGACACTGTCTTTATCTCCAAACAAAAAGCATTCGATCAGTGCTGTAAATTACACGCCAAGGACATTTTCATAATTAATCTAGTATTCTGAAAATGAGAGCACAACTAATAAAATGTAGTATGTAATATAGAAATTAAAGGGCTAAAGATTATAACAGCTAATTAATTGATATTGCTCCGAACACATGTATGTATACATGTACAGAGAGTATATTCATTGCAAGCACCAACAAAAATAGAACTCCCCATTCACAAAAAGCTTGATACTAATACTACTAAATAGCAGAAAATAAAACCATATCCCAAAAAACATAGACCAGAATCCAAACTAACAGTGACAACCATAACCACTTGGAACATAATAAACATAATTGATAGTAAAAGTAACAGAGGGTTTCAAACAATGATCAACGACCACCACTGGTGCATTCACGGGCAAAGTGACCATCTTCCCCACACTTGTAGCAACCGCCGCCGCCGCGACCTCCACCACCAGAATATCTACCGCCGCCACCACCACCGCTTCCACCTTGGTCACAGTCCCTAGCAAAGTGACCAGACTCACCACACTTGAAACAGCCATTGCCTCCGCTACTACCACCACCACCGTAACCACCACCACCACCTCCCCCGTATCCACCGCCGCCACCGCCACCGTATCCACGGTTACCACCACCATATCCACCGCCGTAACCACTATCTCGGCCACCGCCGTAACCACTATCCCGGCCACCGCCGTAACCACTATCTCGGCCACCGCCGTAACCACCGCCGTAACTACTGTCTCGGCCACCCCCATAACCACCACCACCACCACGGCCTCCACCGTTACGAGAACCACCAGACACAGCCGCACCATCAGGTCCGGTAACATCAACAGCCTTGGTACGGCCGTCACCACCAGATTCAACCTCGAACTCAACTTCTTCACCTTCAGATAAAGAACGGAAACCCTCAGATCTGATACCAGATTGATGAACGAACAGATCTTCACCGCCATTATCAGGTGTGATAAAACCAAAACCCTTTTGGTCACTGAACCACTTAACGGATCCTTTAACCCTCTGTCCGCTCTCACCTGCCATTTTTTTCCCTCACAAAACAGAAACCCTAAAAACCCTTTTGTGTTCCCTTTTGTATTCTCACCCTGGCTCTTTTCGCCAAAGGAGAGGCTGGGTTATATAGTGATGATATTGCTGGGCCCAGAATAGAGTGGGCCTGATTCTTTTATTGTGCTTTGGGGAATTAAATCGACGGTTGGAAATTCTTAAAGGAAGTTTGACTGTCATGGCCTTAAAGGTTGGAAATTTAAATTATTATGGGGATAGTATCGTCATTTTAATGCTTGATCACTCAGAAAATGTTGCTGCTAATATCTGTGTAGCAGTCAAAGAGTTGTCTGCCAAAGATCAAATAAAATAGACTTGTAATGTATAACATAGATGCCGGGGGGAATTCCATTTTCATCCTTATCCGACTACCTCTTTCCATTTTTTGTATATCATGTTCTCGACTTGCGTCAGACTAATCCTGAAGGTATTAGTATCGGTCCCTCAACACTACTATCAGTAAATCGCGGGATGTGCTCCAGTAACCAGTGTTTGAGAACGGACAACAGATAGCACCTACAAGGATCAACTCCATAAGAAAACAGAATGATACCACTGGAAATCGATCGCACGCTGCAAGTGTCTAGAGCGTCTTAATTCCCCTCATTTGCCATTGGACTGTGCTCCGGGGATCCAATCTCATTATCATAACTCAATGTTTCCATGAATGAACCAATTTATGTAGTCAGTCAAGCAATTGAATCTTCAATCTTTGTGTAGTCCGAGGGTGCACACGCAAACGTCCCTCGATTTGTAAGTTCGTGGAGAACTGTGATGTAATTTGCTAAGTTAGGAATGATAGGGATTCTAACAGAGCTTTAGAAAAGATTTACCTCTCTTAGATTTTCAGTGTTTTGAAATGAGAAGAAGAGCCTCCTATTTATAGGATAAAATAAGAGCTCAAGGGTTTGGTAGAGGTCGGACCAGTGACAGGCTGGCGAAGTCGGATGCCAGCATGTCACCGCATGCCTCGAGGGGCTGAGTAAAACTTTTAGTCACTAGTCTAGCTTTATAAGTCTGAACCTTGTCAGATGCATCAATCTTCTTCTTGAAGACCCATTTGCATCATATGGGTTTAACCCCATTTGGAAAATCAACCAAGTTCCACACTTGATTGATATACATAGATTCCATTTCGGATTTCAGGACTTCTTGCTATTTCTTCGAATTAATGTCTAGCATTGCTTCGTTATAGGTTCTAGGCTCGTCATCATCTGGAATATTTAGCTCACTTTGTGTTTCCACAAGTAGATTTAGTTTTTTCGGAGGACGATGGGATCTAGAAGACCTACAAAGTTGATTGTCTTGCAGTTCAGTTACATGTATGTTCTGACTGTGAGTAGGTTCTTGTGCGTTGGTCGATCCACCAACATTAGAGAATGCAAAGATCTACAAGGAAAGAACCAAGACATGACATGATAAGAAATTGATCCCAAAAGACTTCCAATCAGGACAACAAGTGCTCTTATTCAACTCTAGGTTGCGACTCTTTCCAGGAAAGTTTAAATCTCGATGGTCAGGCCCTTTCACTATTGAAAGAGTATTCCCCTATGGTGCAGTTGAAGTAAGATGAAGAGAGGGAGCCCCATTCAAAGTGAACGGACAGAGATTGAAACCTTACTTGATAAATGACATGGAACATGTGAGCTCTGTGATCCATCTCAATCCAATGTAAAAAGGGGTCTGCGTCCGACTACAAGACGTTAAAGACAGCGTTTGTTGGGAGGCAACTCATTCATATTATAATTGACAATGAAACTCTCAAACGACTTAGGAAGTGAGGCAATGATGAGGGTGATGGCGACTCTGACATGAAACCTTATTTCTATAGAAGCTAACCTCTCAATCAGCTCAATCATCCTCAACACATTAGGTGAAACTTGACCCCCTTCATTTAGCCTACACTTCAAAAGTTCTATGAGCAAGTCATACTCCATTGTCTGACTCTGGGAATCATAAAGACTCCTCAAATGGGCTAACATTTCATTGGGCCCCATAGTTTCATGTTGTATTTGCAATGTATGTGACATAGAAGACAACATTAAGCATTGAGTTGCGGTGGCATCTTTATAATGTTTCTTGTAGGTAACCTGGTTAAAAGTTGCATACTCTGCAGAGTCCTCCGCCGGGACGGTTGGGAATACCTTGTCTAATGTATACTCAATTTCTTCCTGTCTAAGAACAATTCTAACATTTCTCAGCCATTCAATGAAGTTGGGTCCGGTGAGTCTGTTTGACTCCATGAGCATTTTCAACGAAAAGTTTGACATTTCTGAAGATCTGAAGATAATAGATAGAATAGTAAAACACAATCAAAATTCATTCTCCTAAATTATAAACATTCATAATAAACTAATTTAACATGGCCTTTTGTTTAATTAGCTATCACTATTTTACATAATTCTACGACCCTAAGGTAGAATACAGACCTAAATTAATATAAAGGTCATAGTGGGCCAAGATCCAAACATATGTTATATCCGCGTTTGTTTTGGCTGATAACTTCAATAACACACTTTGGTAGGTCCTCAACCAATTGTAAAGCAACTCTAAAACTCTTGATTTGATTAAATATCTTTCATTTTAATCTTACGTCTTTAGACTAGTCCGACACTTTGGCGACAAGATTCATCTAAACAAGCCAATTTCATTACACGACTGCGTTTAAATGCCTAAGTAAACTTAGCCTTTGCAAGCAAATACTTTGGTGTAAATACCTACAAAAGTTTATTATTTACTTTCATTTTAACACATATATGAAAGGGAATTAGTCCTCTTAGACTTAGAGCAAATGTTTTGGCATAAATACTTTTATCGCTGAAAATGACTTAGCACACTAACAATTATAATGGACGACGCGTTATAATTAGACTTGTATTTAATGTTTGAGGAACATTTTATTTTTCGGGGATTCATTCAAGATCAACAACCAAGTCATACATCATCTGACATCCTATCATGCAATTTCTAAATACAATTAGATGGAAAATCATCAAACTCAATAGACATGATAAAAGATGGTTTTAATCACATTCGGCGCTAACCTGCAGACGATTATAAGCGGTCATTTGAAATTAAAAAATTACCGCTTGGCTTGACAATAATTGCGGATGCTATGCTAATAATTTAAATGCATCACATTTAACACTTATCACATTTGTATATTATTCAATAATATACTATTAAAGATAAATATGCGTCTATTTGTATAAACTCTATAATCTATGTAAATGACAAACAGTCCCTAAACATTTTCTGATTTTAAAATTTTATTTTTCTGGAATTCTGTAAATGTTCAGAATTTACACTTTAGTCCCTTAAGAATTTAAAATTCAATTTTAAACCTTATAAATTCAGAAAATACAATTTCAAAACTCAAAAAATATTTTTAAGTTTCTGGGACCTGTTTGCAATTTCCAGAACCTAAAATCAACTTTCACAAAACTTTCTTTAATTACAGATTTGCCCAAAAGGACCAAATCTGTTTGATTTTAAAAACTTTATTTTCAGAAACTGAAACTTCTAAAACTTCAGATTCAGAATCTGTAACTTTTAAGGCTCTATTTCTGATTTCATTTTTTTTTATAAAACTACCGTCGGCACCGCGGTTCCAATTGGTGGCACCACGGTGCCATCGAGGCAGTAAGTCACTGGATTCAAGAATCTAATTTGCACCGCGGTTCCTAACAGGTGGGACCGCGGTTCTGTAATTACCGTCACATGAACCGCGGTCCTAACAGGTGGCACCGCGGTGCCTCGAAGGCAGTAAGTTCAAAAAATTAATTTTAAGCTTCTGGATGAACAACATCGCGACTTCCATGAATAGGACCGTGGTGCCTCTGGCTTCATCTGGGCAGCACCGCAGTGCTCCATCATGGAACCGCGTTGACTCCGCCAAAACCCCAGCAGGCACCGCGGTGCTCCATCGTGCAACCGCGGTGCCTTATCCCTAGAAACACAAAATTAAAATTTTCGAACTCCTAAAACTGGTTTAGGGCCAGATCTTTAAAATATATCACTTGTATAACCATCACCATTAAAACAACATGTTCATCGACCATCAAATCCAATTTTCTTCTCGTTCTTAGTTTCAATGCACCATGCTTTAAGTCGGATAACACATATCAACTTAGAAGAGTTGTATATTGGATTGATTTTCTCGAATACATAATTGTTCTAACAGATTAGGGCACAAGGACTATGTGTTCTAAAGATTTAGGATTTTAAAGCTTTTTAAATACATAATAGATCTAAACAAATCCTAACTCATATTATTATTAATATTATTACAAATCATACGAAACAACTCAGGCTCTGATACCACTGTAGGAGTTTACCTCGAGTTCGTACACGTAGCAGAATTTGAAAATTTATATTTCAAATCCGACGACGGTCGAACTGCAGTATGATAAGTAATGAAAACACAAACACAAACACAAAGTAAATGTAAAACTTCGAACGAAGACTTACATTTTGGAAGCAGTCAGTCAAGCAGTTGAATCTTCAATCTTTGTGTAGTCTGAGGGTGCACACGCAAACGTCTTTCGATTTGTAAATTTTGGAGAACTATGATGTTATTTGCTAAGTCAGGAATGTTAGGGATTCTAACAAAGCTTTAGAAGAGATTTATCTCTCTTAGGTTTTTGGTGTTTTAAAATGAGAAGAGGAGCCTCCTATTTATAGGATAAAATAAGAGCTCAAGGGTTTCAGTAGGGTCAGGCCCAACAGAAATGAATTGGACAGAATTCGGACTGTCATGCCACGTCCTAGCACCACGGTCCTCAGTAAGAGGCACCGCGGTCTTGCGTGTTCTGCACCGCGATCCCGAATCAAGGCACGCGATTTAAATCTATTTTCTGCCCACTTTCCCATTTTAATGTCCCGGTCATCAACCAATCATTTAGGTATTTCCTTCTAATTACATCCTTCAATCGACGGAACATTTGACTTAGTGTTCCCCTTCAGGCCTTTACATATCGTCACTAATTACATTAGGATCTTCACGAACTCTGATCGCTGCGGAAGTCGAACCCAATATGTAAAGTTTAGCTACACAAAATCTGTGAACTGAACCTATATGTGAGAAGATAAAATTTCTTCATTCATGACACACTCAATCAAGCTTAGAATTTGTCAAGTGTCTATCAAAATGGCTTTGATTATTATAACTCATCTATATTAGTCGACAACAGGACCATATCACGAACGTATCCGTTCGTTGCCAATGACTTAGTCAACCTAATACCATATGAGTACATGAGTGTTCACTCGAATATAAATTCAAGAAATGAATCATTTCTTGGCTCACATACCACATTTAATCTACTACGTAATGCACCCAAAACAAGTCACGTCTCAACCTATAAGACATTTGAGCTTAGGACAGGATCAAAGTACATTACTCCGTAAACAAGATGATATTGACCTCAAGTCTAAGGACTTTTATATCTCACACGCCGATGACATTATAGACATATAACAAAACAATACATCAGCAGAGCGTACCAATACTTCAACAAGTATCCATGTGTCCATCACGAGTTGTCATAACTCGTAGCAAGTGAGACATACTACATCCCTTAAAGATATGATGCAGACCACATGTCAGACGTATCGCATATCATTGATATCTCAATTTCGATGATCATTAGTCGAGGTAATTTAAGAGTTACGTTATAACATTAATTCTCACATCATTAATATAAATACAAATGTGTATAAAGTATAATGTGTCATAATATACATTGTCTGTAGGACATACATATACTTTCAAATTTAAGGAAGAAATGGTGTGCGTTGACACCCAATTTTGACCCTCTCGTCCAGTCATTAACTACAAAACTACATTAAATTTTCACAATAATTTTTAAATAATAAAATGCAGCAATAAAACATTAATACATGCACAAATAATCAGTTTAATAATGGCACCGCGTCTCACGTAGAAAATTAAGCACTTAGAGTCTCGCGCCCGTATTTATTAATTTTAAGCCCTGTCATAATTCTTAAATGATAATAAATACATAAAATAAATAATTTAGCAATGACATCATGTCAAATAGCATAGTCACATTTATTAATACGCAAGACAATTTCATAATTCGTAATTTAAATTAATTTCAATCTAATACATGTGTTTTAATAACAGCGTCGCATTCATAAAAGTATTAAGCAGTCCTTAAATGTCATATCTGCATGTAGCATTTAAATAATTCAATTCTAATTTAACATTGCAAAATGCGCATAATAAATAAGATTTTAACGGCGTCGCATTATAAAATATTAAGCACTAATAGCACGCCAGTCTGTATGTTTTTATAATAAGTTAAACTCAAACTTAGATTAATAAAGCACCTAAATAATTTAATCACAATTTAATAATAATTTACCACTAATTAACTCCTAAAACTAATAACCCACCTAAAATTAATACCTAATTAAATAATTACCAGTCCAATACCTTTTGCTTTACCTTCAGCCCACCCCCTTTAATTCCAAAGAACCGCGACCGCGACTAACTCTTCACCTTCACCATTGCCCTTTAATTTCCGACCACGACCGCGACTCCAACTCCTTTCACTAGTTTATTCCACCCCTCAGCCCATTTTCCTTTCCCCCCCTTCCCGCAGCCCACAACCCTTACTTCATCCCCATCGTCCCTCTCAAGAAATCCCTAAACCTAAGAGCTTACAAATCAGCCGCACCTCGCCCCAGTCGCCCCAGCCGGAATTCTCGCCTGAGAATCCGGCGAGTCACCTACCAAATCTTTCCTAAATCAAAGCCATAATTTACATTAACCAAATCCTACACAAAATCTTACCTAAAATAAATAAGCAAATCGCAGTAAGAATCAATACAAAATCAGAGAAGAATAAAACACTCAAATCAGTTCAACAACTTACCAAATCTGGAACCCAAACCATGGCCATATAAAGAACATGCAAAGGCAGAACGAAAGAGGAGCAGCGGTGGGGGAGCATCAGAAAATCATAAAATAAAACAAGTAAAAACATTAGCAGAGAATGGCAAGAATAGTTGAATATCATGGCTATAAAGGGAGATTTTCGCACATGCAATAGGGGAGGCATCGGGAGTTAGGAGCTCAACACCCAGACAATTAGCATCAAAAGAACATGAATTTCGAAACCCTTTCTTTCAATATCAGTCAAGAAATCAGCAAACAAACTTTGCCTTTTTATTCACATCGCAAAACCAAAACCCGAGCGAGTCGACGACTTGATCTGTTATCCGGTTATTTGCCGGAGAAGGTAATATTTTACCCTCATAGTCTTAGATTTCGTTTAACATTAATATGTACAGTATGTGTTTTGAACGACTGTTAAGTGTGTGTTAAGTTGATGTCGGCGACTGTTTATGTTTATTAAGTTAATTGCTAAACATGTTTAATCTAATGTTGATTGTTATTAATCTCCGGGATTGTGATTGTAAATATGTTTAGGTTAATACTGGCATTCGTGGCATGTTTGCATACTTGATTAAGTAGATCGGCTATTGTTTGAGTCCAGGGCATTAATGGTTGAAGCATATTAGTCAGGAATTTCTAGGCTAATATACAGTTCCGCTTAGTTTAAAGTCATGTTTGATGGCTGTTATATGACTGTGTCTGCATTTGGTAATATCTAATATATTTGATTGACCATTAAGATGTCTCGGAATGGGTATTGGTATGTTAAGTTACCTACTGTATTTGTTTAGGGCAAAGCAACTTGAGCAGGGGAAGACCTCTAAGGTCACGTAATTCGCAAATGATTTCATATGTTTGAATGCATTTCATCGATGTTTTATTGACCATTGTGTATGTTCAAGTCACTGAAATGTTTTTTATATATTATATAAGAACATGTTAAAATATATGTACCCTGTTTAAGAGTTTTGGTTGTGTCAAAATGCTAGGAAGTTTGATATTATCCGCATACACACATTTGTGTGATGTTGCTCATGTATTGATTTGGATAACTAGGCGGGTTGCTATCCTGTTGAAGTATTGACATCGACGTGCCTGATAAGTGACGCTGCAGTTTACATATTAAGTGCCCTGTTTGTTTGAGCAGTCTTGTAATATTGACATTCTTATCTTAGTGTCTGCATATGCTCATAAAACTGGTAATCTCATATGTTTTGCACGGTATCTATATTAGCATGAGGTCATCTCTGTCTGTATTTGATTGAAGGTCAGAACCCTTCCTCTATGTTGGTTTTACAAAGGCAGTCTCACCCATCTTCAGTTATAAAAATGATATGTGAACTTGGTTTTATTAGTGTCTTCTGAATACGTGTCTATAATAAGAGGAAGCTTAGCCTAGTGTTCCTGTTTTATGCATGCGATATACTCTACAAGTATCTACTATGTTAGCACTAAAACACTCAGTCGCATATGGAATTAAAAGCAGGGAATCGGAGTATATGTAGTGTTGGATGTCTGTTTATGTAGTATATATTTGGATTGATCATATAACAATATAGGTTTGATATGCCTATCTGCTGAGGCTCAGATTAAAGCTAATGTGTGCCTGTTTGAATAACCAAACTGTGTCATATCAATACATGCCTATTTGGACATCCATGTGAATTCACTGAAATAGGGGCTGGTTTGTGGGTCGGGCCTATCACATGTAGGATTAATTGACCTTTCTTTGAAACTGAAAATGTTACGTTTTGGGGCTTATTTCTATCTCTGTCTACTGCTTACATCTGACTAGTGTATTTACAACATATTTGAGCACTTACTGCAGCAGGTATGCAGGTATACTGTATGTATTTTGGGTAGATACATGACTGTTTCAGTCCAGCGATCACCATCTGTGTGTGTGCTGATAAATTAGCTTCAATTATTGGGTTTGTCAAAGCCCACTGCCTCGTTTAAAAGTCGCACATAGGCTGTCCAGGGTCTATAAGTCTCATTTTTTTGCATGTGTGGGTTAGTGATCGGTGTATTTTATATACACCTTTTGAGTCATTTTTAGTTAGTCTTTTGCCCATTTTTGTACTAATATGTGTCGTCTTAGGATATATTTTCTTTATTTTGAGTCATATTGGTTTAAAGTGGCTCATTGGCGAAAAATGAGCAAAACGAGCGAAGCGAGAGGTTCAGAGCTCAAAGCGAAAGTTAGCGACAGAGCAGCTGGCGGCGCGGCGCGCCTCGGCCAGCAGTCGAGCGCGCGGCTAATTCTGAGTGCGAAATTTCGCGCGGCGGGAATTCAAATATTCGAATGGGAATGGGCGAGCACGAAGAAAACTCGAAAAAAGCGTTTGAGGCTATAAAAAGCGACCTTTAGGTCGAATTAGTGGTTCCCTTCTCGCAATTCACAACTTTTGGAGATCAAGATTGGAGACCACTTTTTAGTAATTTCTTGTTCTTGTTTTATTTTCTTTGTAGTTTATGTTGGATTTTAATTTAGTTCTTGTCATGTCTATGGCTAGGAACTAACTTAATCTAGGGCTTTCCATGTCAATTCACTTGAACCTTATTCTTATGAATTAATGCATGTTTTGGTTCTTCTTCTTGTTATTGAGATTTATTCAATATTTATCCTGAATGTTTGGTAATTACTTGATCACTAATTATCATAATCCTTATGATTTCTAATCGAAAGCCGAAAGGGGAGATTGTGAATATGCTGTAGTTGAATAAACATAGGTTAAATCGTGGACGAAAGTACCCCGCTACTTGTGTAGTATTAATAGGTTATTGCTCTTAATCCTCCTTTATAGTCAATCTTATCACCGAAAGATAGAAGGGTTCTATATTGGGGTTGAGTGTTTATATTACCTTAACAGGAGTATAAAACGGCTTAGTTAACCTGCTATCTCAAAATAGAAAAAGAATCATAATTAATTGCATTAACAAGTAAAATAAGCGGATAGTTGAGGAGATTTGAAAGCCCTATTTCCACCATAATTGAAGTAAAACCAATTAGTCTAGTTAACATTCTTAATTATAGTTAGAAACCATCTATCAATCATCGGTCACCAAATAGATACCATAGAATAGAATTTGAGAATTGAACAATAATCCCTGAGGACGATAACTCAGTCTTCTAAGACTATATTACTTGACACGACACGTGCACTTGCGTTAGTGTGTGCATAAATCGCGCATCAGTTAGGCCCATTCAGTTTACTTGCTGACTATTACATCTTCATATAACTGCATTATTTTATTTACGAATTTGTATAATCTTATCTGCTGATTACGCCTAGGTCGCATTACATGCTTCAGACTTTGATTCGATATTTTTTGGGCATATACTAATCCTTATCATTTTTCTTATTTTTACATGAAACGCAATGCCTTGGAGCAAAAGGAAGAGTCTCAATACGAGACTCGTCGCAACTCACGAAGACCCGCATCTATGTGCATTCTCTATCCGTATCGGAAATTCCAACCTGCCGGCGAATTACATCGCCATCTTTCGAGTCCTCTACTGATTCCCCTTTCCTCATTTATTCATTGTAATATAATTGACTAACATTATGCTACTAGTAGGACACTTGGAGTATTTAAACATGGAAGCAATAAATTAAAAGGTAGCCGACCCTTTCTTAGGTTATAGGAAATCATTTAATAATTTTCATTTGCATAATTATTTAGATAGGCAATATATTATTTCAACATGAGAAACTGCTATAAATTCTTATTAGCGCTCACTTAAGAATAATTATTTAAATCAAGGATTTGTTAGCATGATCCATTTTACACCTTATTTCATAAGCAAATACTTTGCCATAACTAATTTTACATTACTACCCTTTATATTATGCTATGCAATATATACATCTTATTTAAGTATTTACAACATCTTTTACTTAAATACTTTTAACATACATTTTTCTTAGCATAAATAATTAACCCTCGGCTTGAACGGACAACCGCAAGTTAACGGATCCTTTGGGGTGCCTGACCCCTTCCCTTTAGGATAATAAAGAACTCTTGCTCAGAATCTCATTAAGTTTAGCACACCATAAAAAATAGAGCTAATGTTTACTTTAAACTAGTTAACATTTATGTGTCCTAATTCACCCAAAACAATTAGGTGGCGACTCCGCGAATCCTTTTTGCACCCCTTAGCATTTAACACCTCTTTAACATTTTAGCATTCTAACCCTCTTTAATCTTTTAAGCACTGTTAGCATTTATTTTCTAACGTTCTAAGCAGGAGTTGGATAATGTCGCGATCGGAAAAGGGCGTGACAGTGTGAACAACTACATTCCATATAAGAGTATCATATGTCTTCAATTAAACATTGTAGTAATTAGAATTTTTATCAGCTTGTACTACTAAGTAATATTCTATTAGTTGGAAATATTCTATTAGTTGGAAATATTCTAATATAAAATAGATCAGTCACTAAGCATATACAGATGGTGTAATATTATAAAGTCGAGTGAGAGATTAATTGTCCATATATTAGATAGGTTTCACTTAAATGTAATTTTTATGGGTGAGAATGGGTCTTAGATTACTAGAAAAGGTAAAATATGGTGGTGAAATTAGTAGGCGTTTTGATATAAATTGATTGTTATTTGAAAGGGGAAAATAAAATTGAAGGTAAAATATTGATGGTGAAATTAGTAGGCGTAAAAAAGTCTTCGTTCGTCGAGTTTTTTTTAAAAGGTATGAATGGAAGATAGAAGAGGTACCGTTTGGGTTGCACATCTTTATCTCACCCTTTTAATTCTTATAAATTCATAGGTCTTGCCTCAAATTTTAGAGATAGAATTTCTCTTTTCTGATTTTTTTTTTCAAAATAAAATGTTAGTGTCGTGTGATTTGCTGCCGTTATTTGGGTTCACTAAAGTTCTGTAATTTGCATTGCCGCTATTGCAGAATAATATTTCGTTCTATCATGGGAGGAACTAATACATTAACCTTGACAACTATGAGAGAATTAGATTTCTTAAGGACACACAAAAATTTGTGGATTAGGAAATTTTTGGTTTCATCTATTTTCTGATATAAATTTTTTCGATTCTGTTTTTTGGTATTAAAAACAGGAATTGATTTTACGAAAATAATGCTTTAAACACTAAAGATAACAATACTCCACTATTTGAAGTGATTGTTGAACAATGTTGTAAGACAACCCTTAAAATTTCATCTTTACAAACTAACAAAAGAATCATTTCAATGCATGACCAAAATAATGTTTTGAAAATAAATTGGAAAAAAAAAGAATGCATATCCATTCAGTGCTTAATATTCTACACATATTATATATAATGGAAACAAATGAGGTCATATTGAGTATACAACAATTTTTATTAATTATAGGCACCTAAATAATTTCCCTTTCAATTTATTTTATTCAATGATTGATCAAAATATTAATAATTAATTAATAAATAAATAATAATAGTGAATAAAATATTATTCATTTTTATTAATTGTTTAAGATATATTCATTTAATTTGTCTATTTCGAAAACATCTCCTTAGAAGTTGAAGAAAAGGTAATCCGTTCGTTCACGACCATTAAAAATTAATAAATGAAATATATAGATTACCATAATAATCATTATGTATAATCTCAATTATCATAATAATAATTCGAAGCCCTAGACCAGTTGGTCTTGAAGGCAGAGGGTATCCTCATTGGGTGGTGTGGGAGAGCTTGGTCACAAGTTCGAAACCCTGAGTAACGCCTCGCGCCGCCTCTTGGGGAGCTCATCACACTGGCTTGCCAAGTGTGGTTTAAGCGGGTGGCGTGGTTTTGCGGCTATTGCGTCGATCGGGGTTTACCCTGTGCGCACTCGAAAGAACAACGGCTGCGGGTTCCTTCGTCAACAAAAAAAAATTATCATAATAATAATTTGAAAAAAAATAAATAATTCTTGATATGTAAAAGAATAATTAAAATTAAAATTTTATTATTATATATAATTGATAAGTAAAAGCGAAAAAATATTTTTATTTTTTAGCCATTACCATGGTTCTACATAGGGATGTCAGATGTGTATAATTTTGCCGGTTCTGCACCGCACCCGCCTCAGTTGGGGCGGGTATGTGTATTACTTTGACGGGTAGTAAGCGGATATGAATATTGAAAATGTACCCGCCACGGGTAGGCGGGTGGTGGATTTGCAGTTATACCCGCCTCTCCCGCCTACCCGCCCCATAAGCTAGTCCGCAAGTCCATAACTCATAAGCCCAATATAAAAAATGCATTACAAGTTAGTAGGGTTTCATTCCTTCGTCATTCTCAACATTCAAAGACTCAGTGATGGCGCGTCGCCTCTCACAGCGCCTTTTCCAGTCACCACACTGCACACATATCTCACATTCTCACTCTTCACTCTTCACCAATCAACATTACAACTCTGTCACAATTACACCTCCGTCTCCCTCAGCCTCTCACAGGTGCAATTGTTTCCGCATTGCACCTTCTTCTTCTTTTTGTTTGAGAATAAAAAGAATGTTGTTACTTTTTTCGTTTTGTTTGAGAATAACACGAAACTATGGAACACTCACCTTTGTCTGTCTTTCTAATTAGGTTAATTTATTACTAATCACAGATTTGACAAATATTCATTTAACTGTTTTAGTTGCAACTGTTTATAAGATACATCGTAAAAATGGACAATTTGCCTCTTTAAAAGGGGGTGGAAATATGTCTGACAATATTGATTCAGAGGACACTATGATTTATTGTACTTCTTATTTAGCTTACTTGTCCTGCTGTCTCATAGGCTTATTTTATATATATTTTTTGAGTCATTTTTAGTTAGTATTTTACTCATTTTGTTGATGTGTAATACAATATTAGGGTCGTTTTCCTTCCTTTTGTGTCACAACGGTCAGAAATGGAGAGATGACGAAAAAGAGAGGAAATAAACTTATTTGAGATGAAATTGCACACAAAAGGGCCAATAACTGAAGTCTAAGAAGTCCCGGGAAGTATAGAAAAAGGACGACGAAATGAAATCCGCCAGAAAAACGCCTCAGGCGCATGGCTTTGCCAGATAACCTCGTGAATGTTCCGGAAGTTGATTTCACGCAGATTTTTAGTGGCGCCGTGGCGCAGTCTGGTCACTGCCGCGGTATTTTTGTCGTTTTGAGCCGAATTTGACACGTTTTTAGAGTCCAAAAGGGATAACTTTTCCTACATACAAAACCTATATAATCCATAAAACCCTGCTCATTATTCATTCCATCCATTGGACATACAACACAACTCTAGGAGGCGAAGATTTGAGACCTAGTTCAAGTATTTTCTTTTCTTTTTCTTTTCTTTGTTTATTTCAGTTCATGTATGAAGATTGTATTAGTTCTTAGCGTGACTATGGCTAGGAGCTAATTACTTTATTAGAGATTTCCTTGTGATTCGCTTGAAACTCTTATTCATGAATTAATGCATTAGTTTGTTTTCTTCTTCACTTGATTAAAGTTTATTCAATAATTGTTTTGATTGCTTGATAATTAATTGATCACTAGTTATCATCAATTATATGAGTTCTAATCGAAATCCGAAAGGGGAGATTGTGAATATGTTATAGTTGAATAAACATAGGATTAAATCGTGACGAAAGTACCCCGATACTTGTGTAGCTTAATAGGTTATTGCTTTTAATCCTCCTTTGTAGTCAATCTTGTCAAATGGTTCTGCATCGGGGTTGAATGTTTATATATCCTAACCAGAATATAAAACGGTCTAGTTAACCTGCTATTTTAACGTAGAAGAAGAAGTTAGTCTAATTGTATTAAGGATTGAATAGTGTGGATAGTTGATGATCTTGGAAGCCCTAATTCTCCGTCATAACTGCTTTAAATCAAAGTATTTTCATAATTAGTTTATTTCCTGCATTAGCTTTAATTCTTAGTTATAATTCTCAACAAGTTAACGTTAAGCAAATAGAAACTAAAGGATAGATAATCGGTACTTGAAAACCAGTCTCTGATGACGATATTCGGTCTTACATAGACTATATTACTTGTCACGATACGTGGACTTGCGTTAAGCGTGTGTATAAATCGCACATCAATGTCTCTTTGTATCACTGGTTATTTTACAATTCTGCGTTCATAATTGGCTGTTAACTATACTGGTTTTTATTGTTGGTTATGTTCGTGTTGTACCTGAGGTTATTCACTTGCACTTTTTCTGTTAATGTCATTGGCGGATACAGGCGGGTATTGACGGGTGACGGATATCCACTTGGGTGGTGGAGTGAGTGTGAATTTAAAAATATATCCGCCTAGGCGGATATGAATATTGAAATTGTACCCGTCAGGTGATAAATATAATTTTTTTGACGGATACGGGTACGGGTGTGGGGAGGGGTACACGCCCCGCCCAATTTCCTTCTACAAGGGTAATAACAGGGGTTAGGAACAAGTCAAAATATGTAGCTGACTAATCAAATTGGCCCATATATGCAACGTCATTTTTATTCTTCCAAATTGTGCTCTTTTAACCAATCCATATCAGTGTTGGATACTCCAACATTTACCTTTAAAGAAAGGAAAGATAAATATCTTAAAATTCTCAAATTAAATATCTTGAAATTCTTAGGTCTAAATTATTGTAAGTTTGTTTGAAGTGATCTTTTCTCTCTCTTAACATTCTTAATAAAGCAAGGGAAGTCACGATTTTTTTCCTCTTGGGTATTAGCAGCTGATATTGTTATCCATTAGCTACTAATAATTTTTCAATTTTCAAGACTCGAACATAAAATCTTTAATTTAAGTGAAATTCACTTGATTGCATAAAAAATAGGAAGCAATTAAAAGACAAACTTGTCAACTGATATTTGATTTTAGCATTTGATCTTTAGACTGTTACAGGAGTCATTTATAGTGTTCCAAATACACCAATCTACTCCAAATTAGCGGCTAATCCGACATACATCAAGAATAAATATAGGCATCAACGATCACAATAGAACCAAAAATTGCAAACCTCTTCTCTAGAAACATGTCGCATACTACATTAGTTAACCAACACTAACCAGATTAACAAATTAGGCTAAATAAAATATTTTAAAAGCATGGGGGTGGGGTGGGGTGGGGTTGGAATTCTAGTGACTCGCAAATTTACACATACAACTCATCTTGATCTCACTTGATTTTTTTCATCCATCGTTCAACTCATAATGTCGTGCCAATTGAGGGTTGACTAGACTTTGTAATCCTGTTTAATTTCTGACATGAATGGCGACGAGCTCATAGGTGGTGATGGTGAGTGAAGTTGGCCGGAGCTGGACGTGGAACGCCAACGTGAGGGAGGAACGGCGGCGGAGATCCGGGAGGAGGTGGGCATTGGTAACACTTGGTGAAAAGACCAAATGTGTCAATTTGATGTATGAAATTGGTCATGCTAGCCCAACCACCAAATCCAAACCCAACAATCAGTACCCAAACCACCACAAATATGTTTATTGTAAACGTTCCAGCCCAACGTCCCACGAATTTAGGGGGTTGCTCGACTGCATTCTGCATAACATCAAGTTAATAATCAGCACATATTCATAACACACAAAAAGTATGAGAACCATAAACAAATAATTGAGAAATTATTACTAATATCTTTGAATTTAACACTTAACCCTCACCTTCCATGTAAAATAAATGACTGGTCGAAGTAAAAGAATAACAAAGTATTAATTTTTTTATTTTAAATTCAAATGATTTAAGTTATATTACAACAAATTAATTACTACTATCATTTATTCTGGATTATCAATCAACACTTATCCATATATTTCAAAATTTCAGTCAAAGTTGAAAGCGAGTTGGACTAAGATGTGTCACCAAGAATAAATAGTCCTTTATCCTATCACTTTAAATCTAAGTACTATTATACTATGTGAGATGTGACTTCACCTTTATTCTGTCTTTATTTGGGGGTAAAAGACGAAATTCCTTGTCCACAGGGCTCCCACCCCTGACCCGACAGAGATTGATGGAGGAAATAAATCATGGTAACTCAGCGGCCCACTAGGTGGGAGGCACAGTGACTGGTGTCTACAAAGAGTCATCCCCGAGGGAATGAAACTCCCTCGAACCTGCCTACTTGGGGCAATCTACTACTCTGGAACCAACTGAGCTACGCTCATGCGGGCTTATTCTCTCTTTATTCTCCATAGGCACTTGGGAATTCATAATATAAGATTCTTTTATTTTTCATTAATTCTATTTTTGAAATATAGGAAAATAAAGATTGGTACCTCTCGGGCTGCAGCAGATTTAAAGGTGAACATGTGAGCCATAGCCGGAATAATGTAGACAGTGAAACTAACGAGGAGTGAACCAACGGAGGAGTTTATAGGGCCAAAGAATGGGAAGACTATGGCCAGAAACCATATCGGAATCACCACCGGCAATCGCGCCGCTGCCCTCTTGCATAGGCTCTTGCAATCGTGCATGCCTATTGCCTTCTCCCATACAAAATACAATGGTGTGCATGCAAAACCAAATGTTATGAACTGCACAAAAATAAAACAACTCAATGTTAGACTCAGAATTATCTTAATTCTACAATATTCCTTCAGGTCCATTTTACACGTCGTTTAAAGTTTTGACACTTTAGAGAAAAGGCAGAATATATATGTGACTGCTTAATCATTGCTCGATTTTTTCACTTAGAAGTTGTGATGAAATAATGGGATGGATATCCCACACTCCCAAAACATATGTTGTGCCCGCAATTTGTCATGTCAATGGATTGTGATGTAAGTCAATATAAGTGTCTAGGTGAAAAAAATCATACTATAAATTTAAGGAGTCGTGTATGTATACATCCTTAATATCATTAACAATTAGTGTAAAGAATGGTTTTTGGGGTTAAGTTAGGCCCGAGATTCATTATTTATAATTAGGCGCAAGATTCATTCTTTACATTGTATCAGAGTAGCTCATTCTAATTCTTTGTTCACCGATGTTGAACCCCCAAATCATATTATTCACGCTCCAGTTAACAAGGTTTTGACGTGCGGGAGAGTGTTAAGAGTTTCACATTGAATATGAAATGAAAACATGAACTCCTTATATAGACTTGGACAATACTCACCCTAAAAGCTAGCTTTTGGGTTGAGTTAAGCCCAAAATACATTCTTTACAATTAGAATCAACTAAAATGACATTTAAAACGAATCGAGGTATAGATGATAATTAATTAAGGAAAGTAAAGAGGAGTGCCTGATGAATGAGCATGAGGATGACAGCCATATCTCTGAAGGGTGATTTAGGAAGGAGAGAAAAGGCATTGGAGTGATCAAGTAACAAATCTCCAAATGCCCAATACACTGATGCTGCTGATGGAAGTGTCAGTGTCAATACATAAAGAGTTGCCCATAAGTAGATTGCCTTAAACTTTTGTGGTTTCCACATCGCATGCATTATTTCTCTGCCCAAAAATCACAAAATTAGTCTCTCTTAAGAATATATTAATATTGATAGTTTAAGCTATACTATATTGTGATAGTATATGATAATTTTTTTACACCGTTAGATAACTATAAAAACATAAACAGATATAGTTGTCAATGGAAAGTGAGATTAATAATCCAAAAGACGAGGTAACTTATATGCCCAACATGTTAAAATGCACTGATAACATACAAATTCTATAGTGTAGGTGTATAAGTTAAATTTGCACTATATATTGTGAAAAAATCAACTCCCTCTATCTCTATTCATTTGTGATATTTCCATTTTTAAACTTGTCCCAAAAAAATGTCATAATACAAAAGAAACGCTTAACTTTAAAGTTTTTGTTTTACCCCTAATGGATGATTCATAGTCACACAAATATCTAATAAATTATAATTTTTAAAAGTCTTTCTATCATATTTAAACATCATAATCAGTCAAAACCCTCACATAGATTGAGAGGAATAGAGTAATATTTTAGACGTTTCTTTCAATGTAGTACAAGCTACTGACCTATATCCATGCCCACAACCTCTAGCAATAATTAAATGCCTTTTACAGTTCACAGAATATCAAGATTTATTTGCAGACCCTTTCATATTTATGATGGACTTATTTCTTGCTTCTTTTCCTTGGTTAATGGTTCCTTTAAATAATGTTCAGAGCCGTTAACCATTCTCCTTCATTGATTCAGTAATAAAAGCAAAAGTGTTTTGAGAAGATCGTTCTTGCTTTCTAACTTGAAAAGGGTAAAAGGGAATTCCAGGGAAGTAATGACTTTTTTCTTACCAGGCCAGAGAAATTGAAGGCACTCTGGCAAATTGGAAAAAAGATGCTGAAGCCATTATATACTTATACATCAAATGCATGTAAAAAGCTAAAGTAAAAGTTACAGGTGAAATGCACAGTTGTATATATGGAGAATAACAATAATAGTGTTTTGACAAGGATTGGTCACAGCGTAGTAAATGTTAAGTTTTGAGGGAATATTTAATCTCTTAGACAAAATAATGTAGTCCACTTCTTCAGCATATGTCGAAACTAGTCGAGGTTAAGTCATTTTCAGAAGAATAAAGTTTTAGACAGCACCAAGAGCTAACATGGATTGTCCGGGTCAAGCAATATCCATTAATTTTGGTTCAAACACTATATATTTGTTAACAATTCCACTGAATATGTATATATAAAAAACTTTAAACAATTTGCACAGATGATGATGCGTCTTACACAGTAACGGCATGTCCCCCAAATGTGTAGAGAATGTTTGTTGCTCCTGTGAAGTATAGAACCATTTTTGTTGGGCCTGAATGTTTCACCCCTTCCACCTGTTTTTATCACCAAAAGGGAAAAAAAAAACATGAATTCATAATTAAAATTTCAAATTACTAATTAATTACTCATGAATCTCCACATATGTATAAATGTGATTAAAGGTTTTCTTGACAGTTCACCTAGCTAGTTAGGATCTATTGTTGCTTGAACTCTTCAAAAATATCTACGAGTATAGCGGCGGATCCACAGTAAGTCCGAGCAACATCGAATAGGATAGTGGACTAGATGTTCATGATTTGAATTCATACATATGTCACGCCTAATTACTATTTACTCTATGTGGTATAGAGTGGCTCCCCTTTATTTATTATTAGAGTGAATAAAGTTCAGTTACATTAATACTGACAAAGAAATGACTCTAATAAAATTTAGTGATTATACATGAAATTAAAGTATTAAACTAATATGTACCTGTCCATGGAGGAGTGATGCGACAGTAAGATACCAAGCAGTGTAAGTGGTCATTAATAAGCCAAGGAAAGACCAGATTCGGTAGTTGTGGAAAGAGGGAATGAATACAGTAGTTGCACAACAAGCTCCGAAGATATAAGTCCAAGTTCTTTTGTCCAAATTATCATTTATGTAATATATATTGCTGCAAATTTCAATAAAATACACAGTAAATACTATAAATGCATATAAGAAAACAGAATATAGGGCAGGTAGAAAATTAAAACAAACCTTGCACAGGCTATAAGTTGAATGACAGATCCAAACAAAAGAAAAGTGCAATTAAACGCCAAACCCACGTTCCTCCAATGTTTTCCAAGTAACCCATCAAGAACTTCAAACCACTGTAAACAAAAAATCACAAAAAAAATATTGGCATTAAAGTACTATAGTTAACTCAGAATGCATGTGAAAAAATGGATTTATACAGTTGTCCTTTCACTGTCACAAACAAAATATGTGGCATTACTTTGGGGCAAGACGAAATCACTCGCCCACAGGCCCCCACTTCCGACCCGACAGAGATTGGTGGAGGAATTAAATCATGGTGACTCAACGGCCACTGGGTGGGAGGCACAACTGATGCCCACAAAGAAACATTCTCACAAACGAATAATACAAAATAAATATCAATTTGGGATAAATGTAAATATAAGTCGAGTTGTGATAATAAATTGATGTTACTTATGAAAAATTGGGCGTAGGCTACTTATTGATAAGGTTACCTGAATGACGTGGTTACGGAAATCGACCTTTTCTCTTTCCTTTCTGGTTCTGTACTCAACGTAGAGAATGCTAATGAGATAAGCAGTCCAACTGCCCAATAAACCATAGAAGAGTTGAAATGAAACGCCAGAGAGCATTCCCAGTTGAGAAAACGAGTATGGCAGCGTCAATAACACTTGAGCTACCTGAAATTAAAATGGAAATTAAGTAAATTGATACATCAATATGTTGGGAGAAATAAAAAAAGGACCTGATTAGAAGAACAGCTAAACCAAGCATCATAAGCAGAGCCACCATGCCAGAATAAATTAGAGATTTTAGATTTCATGTCATTATTAGGCTTCTTCCCTTCAGTCTCCATCTCAACATAATTCCCTGATATCACTGTTTCCACCACTTTGTCTGAAGATTCCATCTTCTTCTATTTCCCTCTCCTTACTTATAAATGTTTAGCAATGTATGTGCTATAGGAAGTTCACTACTGAAATGGACTTATAACAGAGCTGGTTTAGTAGCAAGCATACTCGTCTATGCCATATTTATATTGAGAGAAATGAATGTTTAGACAATTTTGTTGGGTGGGCCTCTCTCCTTTGTAGTTCCCCCTCTATTTCTTTTTTCCTTTTCTCCTTTTAGGGCCGGTTTGAAAAGTCATCCATGTAATTAGAATTGATATAATGGGTATAATTATACAATTTAACATATTTATTTGATCAATTAATTACTTGGTTAGCTGGAAATTAAGTGGAATTGAAAGGGTGTAATTATAATCTTCAATTCTCAAGGAGTAATTGAGAATTGCATGGTTACTTTTTAGTTTCTTTCTTTTTTGTTTTATTTTAGTTTCTTTTTTTAATTTATTTTTTCTTCTTACTATTTAATTATTTTATTTTTAAAGTAAAATTTTCTTTTATATTATTTATCTTTCATTTCTTCTCATTCCCAACCTACTTCTTGTGATTCCATGTAATTATTTGTATTTTTTTTATTCATTTAGCATAATTGTGTCATTATTCAAAATTTTGAAATTATAACTCTTAATATTAGAAAGAATAAATCATTAACAAACTTGACATATAATGAGTAGGACTGCACAAAAGTCGGTCCGTACCGAAAAATTGGACCGATCGAACTCATTGATCGACCGAATCAGACCAGAAATTCGGTCGGTCTTGATCTAATGTCGAGTTCGATTTTGGTCAGGTCCGTCAGGACCGAATTTTAAATATATTTTTATAATATATATAATTCCTAATAAATATTGAATTATATAATTTCTAATTTGATATAATATATATAATTCCTAATATATATTGAATTATATAATTTCTAATATATATAATTCCTAATTTTCTAAATTCCTAATATATAATATATGTAATTTCGGGTCGGGTTCTGGGACCCGATTTTAAAAAAATTGAATTTCCAATACCGAAATTGATATTTTCGGACACATTACCACGAAATTTGTACGTTGAAATCTATTGTATATCGCGAGATATTTAGATTTGAAAAGGAGAAAAACGTAACGATTTGGGGGAAAAGTGAAATTGAGGGGCAAGATGGACGTTTTTGGAGAAATCGGTTGAACCAATACGCGAAATAAAAAAAAGGTAAAACGGACGTCCGAGCGCAAAGTTATGACCATATAAAGTTTGATCAATTTACAACATATATTTGATATGTCAATACGTCTGGGCTGGCTGGGGGAATGCATTCGGTCCATTTGGTCCGAAAAATCGGACCGGACCGAAAATGACCTGGAGCGGACCGGATCGGACCGAGAAATTCGGTCCGGTCTTCGGTCCTGTCCGGTCCGGTTTTAACCTTTTGTGCACCCCTAATAATGAGTGATGTTATTATAGTAAAATTTCATTGTGAATGAGGTTATAAACATATATTTTCTCTTTCTTTTAAATTATATTTACTTAAGTTATGTTATAACTTACTTATGTAATGTTGGAATTTGACATAAGAGTATTGTGTTAATTTTTTTTTTGGGGATTTTGAATATATGTTATATTTTCAATATTAATTATTTGTTTTAGTAATATTGGCTTATTATTTCACAATGCATATTTAGCTTCGGGGACAGAGGTCCTACAGCAGGCACAATCAAGCTGACCGAAGGGTACCAGCGCTTAAACTCATCCTTTCTATGGTGGATGAGTTTCATCCACGGCCCACAACGTAAATAAAGGAAAATGGGTAGCACCATTCCTATTTGAGTTTTTATTTTTCACTTATAGTTGACAAATTCTTTTGTCAAATATTTGAATAATATATGACATTATATTTATAAATATTATTTTTTATGTTAAACATCTAATTCATGATATTCTCACAAAAAAGTCTGTTTTTAATTTTTATAATTAATTAAAATTAAAATATTATTAATTTGAAAAATATATTTCAATTATTTTTTTACAATATTAGTTATAAAAAAGTTTTTAATTACTCTTTTCATCCCAATTTATATGATGTAGGAAGTCAAATATATTTGTGTGGTTATAGATCATATCGTTAAGTGTAAAAGGTAAAATTTATAGTTAAATTGTTGTCAAATAAGAAAATATGTCATTCTTTTTTGGAATGACTAAAAAAGAAAGTGTGTCATATAAATTGGGACAAAGGGAGTAATATATTTCAAGAAACAATGTGTTGGTAAATACCTAATTTGATACTCCATCATTTATAAAAGTACATATTTTTAAAAATATATATATATATTTTTTTATAATTAAAATTTATTTTTAAATATAACTAACTGATTATACGTGTGCAATCAAACAGTACGTCTGTAATTATATTATGACAAACAAACAAATCGTTGTAATTATCATAATGTGTAATTACTATCCCAATAATTACACAAATTTCAATTACCATGTGGCTTTCCAAACATACCCTTAGTTTTTGTTTTTCAAATATTCTTGGGGTGGAAAAAAGAACGATGGGGAATTGGTTTCTTGAAGGGTGGTAATTCATGTGTCCACTAGTGGTCACTTAAACTACGCACACGTATATTGTTGAATGCTTATTAGTATCGAAAATTACTATTCCTAAGAGGTCATTTGATTCACGAATTAATGTAGAGATAATAATATAGAATTATTATACAACTATTGCAGACTTTTAGAGGGCATTATATGTCTTTAGCAACTCTTATAAGTGCATTGCAACTACATATATTCTTACATAACCTCGTATGACTTATATGAAATTTTATGGTGGATTTAATTTATTAATGCGATAAACCAAACAACCCTTAATATTGTTTAAAGATTTTGAATTGGTGTCTGGATGACATGGTGCTCATTTGAGTTAGTGGATTAAAAGTAGTTGATAGGTATGTGTTTAAAAGAATATTTAAATGTTGAAGTTGAATATTATAAATAAACAATTACGTGTTTGAATAGAAACGTTAATTTGATAATAAACAGAAAGTAGTTGATAAGTATGTGTTTAAAAGAATATTTATATGTTGAAGTTGATATTATAAATAAATAATTATATATTTGGATAGAAGCGTTGAATTTGATAATAAACCGTTAGTGCATTTGGTGAAAATGTGTTGATATATACTTTTCCCCTCAAAATAACGGAAGAAGGAGAAAGAGAAAAGTAAAAGTTACTCTCTCCGTCTCATAATAAGTGTCATCTTAGCAAAAAAACACACACATTAAGAAATTAATAATACAATATAAAATTTACTAAATTACTCATATATAATAAAAATAAATTACTTTGTCTTTTTTATTAGAGCACGAACAAGTAGTAAATATTTTGTTTACTATGTGATTTTTCCAATCATTAGATGCTATTTTAACTTTTCAAATTGAAAAATCAAACCAATTTTAGGTTCTGCACTAAAAGACGGACGGAGTACATTTTTTAAGTATAGTGTTTTCGAGATTACAAAAGGTTTGGTATGTTTTTCTGTGTGTGTGTCCGGGGTGGAGGTGGGGGTGGGGAGCATTTTTAGTACTCATTTGTTTTTTAGTCAGTCCCAAAAAGAATAAAAGAATGATACATTTTTTTATTTGACAATAATTTAATTTTAAATTTTACTTTTTACGCTTAACGAGGTGATTTATAACCACACAAATATTTTTGGCTTATTTTGGACCACAATATTTAAAACTTCCTTTATTTTTTAAACTATGTATTCAGTCAAACTACATCATATATAAATTGAGACGGAGGGAGTAACTCAGTTGGTTAATTACCTGAATTTTTACTTTGTTAATGAAGATTGGATTCTCCACCTTATAATCTTCTCCTTCCCTACTCGTATGTAATAAAAAAAAGTTGTGGGTGACCAGCTTCCCCTCCGTTCACTTTTAGTTTTTCATTTTACCAAAAAATAAATTTTCACTTTACATTTTTCCATTAGCATATCAAGAGAAATATATTTTTTTTTTTTTACCTTAACATTAATTATTTATTTTCAAATCATTTCTCAGATTTATTGAGACTACAATAATTAATATGGGAATTATAATAAAATATATATTTTATTTTCTTAAGGGGGATTCAAAATTAAAAAGTGAACACAGAGTGTACTTTATATTTATCAAACGCATAATTAAGTTACAAAATACATATAAACTACTTTGATCAACTTTTAATCTTAGCAAATCTGTTAATTGTTGGTGAGGAAGAATTTGTGGAAGCTTTTCAATCTATTATTGTTGAATACCCACACAAAGGGGCAGAGTTTCAATATACATTCATAAGGAATGAACTCAACTGAACAAGCAGTTATAAATGTCGACTAACAAGAAAATAAGGAAAAAGACCATTCTACCCCTAAAGGTTAAAAGGACCAATATGCCCCTAAATAATATTTATCCATGTATCATTCCATAGCTGCAACACCCCCCCTAAAGCGAGGATGTAAAAACAGATTCTTCATTCCGAGCTTGGAAAGAAGATGCATATGGTGTCCTGGTAGTAATGCCTTAGTCAGCATATCCGCTGGCTGGTCATCGGTCAAGATATATGTTGGCGAGATCAAACGGTCGCACCTTCTCCCGATGGTGACAATCAATCTCGATGTGTTTGGTCGCTCATGGAAGACCGGATTCGTGGCAATTTGAATCGCGGACTTGCTATCACGCGATGGAGTCGAAGCGAAGTCGCAGTGCGCAAGTTCAAAATGGACCTTTAATCCATACAATTTCGCTACCATCGATGCGAAGATCTATACTCGGTCTGCGAGCTTCGATGCATTCTTCTTGGATTTCCACGAGATAAGAGAGGATCAAAATACACAAGGTACCGGATACCGATCTTACAGTAATAGGACATGAAGCCCGATCTGCGTCATGATAAGCCGGCCAGTGTCACCGCTGCTTTCGCTATCGTAACTCCTGGGCGAGAGCTTGCTTAACATATCTCACAAATCTCTTTCACCGCAATCATATGAGATTTAGGTGCTGTATGAATTGACTCAAACATTGAATCTGCGAAAGATATGTCGGTCTAGTGTTGGTCAAATATAGAAGTCTTCCAACCACCTTTGATAAGGCTGTTGGATTCTGATAATTTGTCGGTATGTAGTGGAAGCTTGGTCCACTTTGCACATTCTTGCCCGACTTTCTCTGTCTCCTTCACAAGATCATCATCATACTCGGTGAAGTGATTTTCACATTTGCTTCCATCGGGAGGTTCTTGGTTTAGAACCATTAAGCCCGTGTCCTCAATTAGCTCCATGAATACTTTGACGATCACTATCCTCTTCATTCCTGCAAATTCAAAACCTAGGAAGTACCTAAGCTCACCAAGGTCGTTGATTTTGAAATGATGTTGCAAGATGGTCTTTGTCTCATCAATAAGCCCTCGATCATCACCGATCGAAAGAAGATCATCCACATATATCAACACCATGGCTATTTTGGCTCGGTCCTCTTGATAAGCGGGGAATAGTCAAAGGACTTTGGACAAAACCGGTGACTTGATCTGATGGTTAACTTTATGTTCCACCGGGAGGCTTGCTAAGGCCATATAGTGATTTGAGCGACTGCAAACTGTCGCTTGTTCACGTGCAACTCCTTGTGCAAGCTCATATACACCTCTTCATTTAGATCCTCAAGGAATGCATTGAAGACATCCATTTGTTGAATAGCCCAACCTTTAGAGACTGGCAATCAAATTACACTCTAATCGTGACCATTTTCAATCGGAGAGAATGTCTCTGGTAGTCTATCCCCTTCTCTTTGATTGTATCCCTTAGCTACAAGTCTTGCCTTAAATCTCTCCACCTCACCGTAGCCTTATACTTAATCTTATATACCCACTTGCACCCAATGGCCTTCTTGTTGTGAAAAGTCAACAACCTCCCTGTGTTATTATCTTCAGAGCTTGGATCTCAATTCATGGCTTATCCACCTGAATCCTTGGTCGCTCATGATATGTTTGGGGCTCGTAGTGCTGAAATTTTGGCGTAAAGCCGTGATCGAGCGAGACCCAGTGTAGTCCACCACCTCGATATGGATATCGCGCCTGCTGCGTGTGTTGACCCTGTATGCAAGAAATCATTCAACCAGATTGGAGGTCTCCTTGCTCTGTTGGACCTTCTAATATCCTCAAGAACACTGCACCCGCCAAGAAAGATCTTCCAAGCTGGAAGCATGATTGTCAGCAGATAATGGCCCCTCTTCTAGTGGCATCTCCATCTCTACTGCTGGCACTTCCACCTCTGCATCCACTGGTCCTCCTTCATAGTTCTGCTCATGGGGTGCACTCATACTCTCCATTGAGGGAACCTGTGCAGCATCAGGGAACAGAATATGTTTAGAACATGGAGGTATAGTTGAGTCTCCAGTATCCTTGGATTGTTTGTATGGGAATATGTTTTCATGAAAAGTGACATCTCTGCTAATAAAGATTGTCTCATCAGACAAGTTCAGCAGCTTGTAACCTTTCCCGCTGTGACGTATCCAATTAACACTGCCTTAATGACCCTTGGCTCAAACTTGTCTTTGCTTACCAAGTTTGAGGCATAGCAAAGACATCCTATCACTCTCAAGTGTGAAAGTGAAGGTATCCTCTTAAACAACTTCTCATAGGGTGAAACATTCCCTAATACAATAGTGGGAACCCTGTTAATGATGTAGACAGCAGCCTGCACACATTCACTCCAGAATTTAACTGGTAGATGACCTTGCAACTTAATGGCCATGGCAATCTCCAAAATGTGTCTGTGTTTCCTTTCAACTACTCCATTCTGTTGTGGAGTATAGGGACAGGACCTTTGATGTATGATTCCTAACCCATTAAAGAGGTCTAAACAAGCAGTGTTAACAAACTCAGTACCATTATCTGTCCTGACACCCTTAACAGCCACACCAAACTGAGTTTTTATTTGCCGAAACAATGTTTTAAGAACAGACATCACATCAGATTTAATGTGCAATAAGAAAATCCATGTCCATCTAGTGCAATCATCCACCACAGTAAGGAAATATCTCGTATTATCATAAGATGACACTCTATAAGGACCCCAGACATCCAGGTGTAACAGGTGGAAAGGCATTTCAGTTCTACTCATACTATCTGGAAAAGACTTTCTTGTTTGTCTAGCTAATGGACAAACATCACAATGACATATAGAAAAATTTGGTTTAAGTCTGAAAGCTGTAATTTTCCTAAGCATACTCAGTGGGACATGCCCCATTCTTCTGTGCCAGAGCTCAGCTTCCAGCTCATCCTTGGAGATCACTGTCAAAGAGGCATGGGCATGTGCCTTTATTGCTTCATGGTAGCTTCTTCCTGATTCCAGTATGTACAATCCATCAACCTCTCTACCGCTCGACCTTCCCAAGAATAGATCTGCGGGACAGAAGTCAGGGAAAAATCTTGCACAACAGTTTAACTCTCTGGTTAATTTCGATACTGAGAGCAGATTGAACTTAAAAGCAGGGACACACAGCACATGCTCAATGAGATCACCACTCTTCAACCTGCAACTCCCAGTGTGAGTGATTCTGGCCACAGCACCTGTGGGGAGTTGTACCTGCCCTGCACTATCTCTATCCATTTTTTCAATCATGTTGTTATTACTAACCATATGGTTAGTTGCCCCTGTGTCCACTATCCAAGCTGAATTAGTGGTACCCCTATGTTCATAGGACATAAGGTTACCTGCCATGTGAGCCTTGGCCATTCCCTTGTCCTGCTGATCCAACACCTGGAGAACCTTTTCATATTTGTCTGGACTACACTGAAAGAGTGCATTACGAAGAGTATCGAGTTCTTTGTTTGGATAACTCCTCGTATCTGCAATGGTCGTGAACAGTACGCTGCATTCACCTTCCTGTTCTCCTTGGAATCTGCCATCTGTCTATAACATTTTTCTGCAACATGACCTTGTTTCTTACAGTATTCACAGAAGAACAGCAACTTGCGACAATTCTCTCTAATGTGGCCTTTCATTTTGCAATAATCACAGAAGCCACCAGACTGATGTGGTTTCTTTTGTTGATATTGTGTTGTCTTCCCATATAAGGCTACAGACTCAGTTGAATCAATTCCTCCAAATCTTCCAGTAATGGATTTCTGACTTTCATCTTGCGCAATCATAGCATATGCTTGATTGACGCTAGGTGTAGGTGTTAACAATAAAATGTGGCTTCGTGCTTGATTGTATCCATCATTTAAGCCCATAAAAAACTCTAATAATCTCTGGCTAGCTAGGTGATCAACATAGGCTCTGGGACTGTCGCATTCACATGAAGGTGGAGGAATTATGGAATCGATTTCATCCCACAGATCCTTCATTCGTGAATAGTAACTGGCCACAGGAGACACTCCTTGTTGCAGCATACTCAGTTCCTTTTTTAGTTGGTAAACTCGAGACAAACTAATTTTGTCGAATCGCTCCTTCAAGTCCCTCCAAACAGCTGAGGCAGTGGACCGATACAAGATACCACTAAGCAAATCTCGACTAACATTCTTCATTATCCATGACATTACCATTGCATTGCAACGATCCCACTGCTTCACCAGATTTCTTCATACATGTCTCTTCTCACTGTGCCATCAATGAAACCGATCTTATTCTTCGTCAATAAGCTGAGCCTCATCGCGCGACTCCATAATGTGTAGTTTTCCATTCCCGTTAACTGAATCTCAACAAACACAGCCCCGGGAGTATCAGAAGAACTTAAAAACAATGGATTATTATGATCCACTATGTTTGAACACAAGCTCGAAGTTTCCTCCGTAATCGCTGGTGTATTCTGTGAGGCATTCTCCATTGTAATCTACTCTCACGAATATTCAAAACAAAAGAAAGCAAAAATTTGAAACAAGTAACAATGATGAGTCGGTTGAGCTTGATTGTCGGCCAGTGTGTTGCGTCGTCTGGCCCAGTCACGAATTTGAACCACGAACAGAGAAGTTTCCAGAATCGATCTTCAATTTCGATTTGTAGATTTCGATTTCGAATTGAATCGATTTGTTCCTGTTCTTCGATTAGGATTTCGTCTCCCACTTCGATTTCTCAATAACAACCGTTAACCTTGCTTTGATACCATGTTAATTGTTGGTGAGGAAGAATTTGTGGAAGCTTTTCAATCTATTATTGTTGAATACCCACACAAAGAGGCAGAGTTTCAATATACATTCATAAGGAATGAACTCAACTGAACAAGCAGTTATAAGAAGTAATCGACTAACAAGAAAATAAGGAAAAAAAACATTCTACCCCTAAAGGTTAAAAGGACCAATATGCCCCTAAATAATATTTATCCATGTATCATTCCATAGCTGCAACAAAATCACTCTCATATTACCTCTTAAAACTTACAAGGGGGTGTGCTTTGGGGATAGTGTATTAAAATCTTGGTTTATAGCTTCCAAGTAGAATCGGTCCAACTTTGAGAGCTTTGACGAATAGCGATGGTTTTCGTGTCCAAAGCAATTGTTCCTATGATTAAATCTTTAGGTTTTAGCAAATTATTTAATTAATCAAATTAAACATGATTAAGTATTGTCTTTTAGTGCAGAACCTAATGTAATTATGGGAGCGTGACCGGCTTGTTCGCACGAGCGGGTTTCTCTTTTTTTTTGTTTAACATGAAACCCGTAGCCGCTATCCGAAAATGCGCACAGAGTAAACCACGAACTGACGTAATAGTCTGCAAACCCCGTCAGACAGTTAAACCACACTTGGCAAATCAGGTGTGACAGACTCCCCCAAGAGGCGAAGACAGACCAGGCGTTACCCTGAGGTTTCGAACTTGTGATCAAGCTCTCTCACACCACCCAATGAGGATATCCTCTGCCTTCAAGACCAACTGGTCTAGGTAGCGGGTCTCTCTTCTTCCCATCATAGTATATGGAACATTAATATATTTGATTAATTTGGCCTAACCTATGCTTTGTAATTGTATTTTAAAAGTGAAACTAATGAGTAGTGACTACTGTATATGCCTAAAACTGGAAATGATGAACATTGAAACGTTGCCTAATTCACATTGTACTTTAATGATTTTGATTTTGTCTTTACATGATGTAATAATGACGTTAAATTTAATGTCATTAAGAGTAATAAACTCTTCAAAGTTCACACATCTTTTTGCGTTGGAAATTTGGCGAACACCAATTCGTCCATTTAATTAGTAGACTGTCGTTTTAACTTTACTTTTGTCCATACTGTGGTTTTTTAATCTTCTCCATCCGTTCCAAAATATTTGTCGCTTTTCATTTCTCGAGAATAAAACTGATAAGCAGGAAAAATAGATCTTATTTAAGGACTTAAGCAATTAGAGGGGATTAATTTAGGAAGGGGAAGATTCGAAGAAAGAAATAATTCATAAACTTGACAAAGTTGAAGAAGAACGAGGAAAGATGGAGACAAAAGAAAAATAATGAGGAAAATAGTAAAGAAAAAGTGTGAATTATAACAAAATAGACCACATGATTAGAGGCAAAGGGGCGTGGTCGCTTTATAGCAACAAGAAGTAGAGAAAAAGCTGCTTTTATCACATGGCTTTGGGAGGAAATACCTTTACTGTCTCGAGAAATTCATCCAATCCATTGCTTCACTCGATTTACTTACCATCTTCTATATTACTCATTTTGATCACTGTGAGTGAAGCAGAGTTTAGTAGACCAAATAATGCATTTTTAAAAAGTTATCACCATATATTAAATGTAGGCAATTGCATTTGAAAGGAATGAGTTGTTAGGTTGTATCTTTATTATTAATGTTAGGATTGATATCATGATATTTTTCCTAACATATCGTTTTTCAGAAAATATCGGAATAAATGTCTTGACATTTGGGCTGACATTTTGGTTACAGTTTTGCCTATATTGTTTTTCAGGAAACTGTGACCTTATTTAACATATGACAAATTGACTTGACAAGGAGTATTTAAAGCAGATTATGATCGATGAAGACCAAGTCCAAGTGGAGCATAACTTGAGGAGCAAGACGTGGAAGAAAAAGTTCAAGCTGTTGAGAAATTCTCTCCTCAAGTTTCTGTCATACATGACCACTTTTAGCTCAACATCTACGACCAATTGATGAGATTTTCAAGGAGGACTCTCTACTATAAATAGAGAGGGCAGATCAGTGAATCAACATCCAGAATAAAAATGTAAAAATATCAAAAGAGCTCTCGGGATTTTTTTCCAGAAATCTGGATCACAAAATGTTGACTGAGTTTGTGACGACATTCTGCATGACATTTCAGTCGCTGTTTCAGATTCTAGATTAGCTTTGTATGGAGATAGATTTTTCAGGCATAAGTCATCTGCGACTTAACCTTTTTATTCTTTTTGTATCATTTTGTAAATCTCGTAAAGAAAGGAATATATCAATTATATATATATATATATATATAATACTTTGGTCATTGACCATCATGAGTTATATTAATATATAACCTATGAAAATTAAATCTTTGTTTCTTTATTATTTCTGTTGCATTTTACTCTTCAAAGGGTTTATTATGTTTTTAACTGAACACTGTTTTTACCGAAATGTCGTCAGTTATGTCAGACGACATTTTCGCCGGCATTTGCAAACTTTTCCAGCATTCGAATTGAGTTAATTTCCAATTTGTTTTAATTAATCCATAGTGTAACCCTCGGGACCTCAACATTTATGATTCATGCCCCTATAGACCTCACATATTTGTCTTTTGGATTATATTACTATTAATGAGCTGAGTTTATCCGTATATATTTTCATTCCGATGTTGAATTCGCTTAAGATATCATCTTCACCCCTTACTTAATAGTATGTCAGTTCTTCTCTATGACCGAACTGACTTTATAATCTACACACGTCGACCCACAGTACCTTTAATGGATCGAAAGTGACTTAATTTTGAGACATAAGGATAAACTTAGTTTTGGAGAATTGTTAGATCATGTGTCTTTGGAACTGAGCTTTCTCTTGTAATTCTTTATCCTTTTCTCCATCAAAATTTTGATGCTTCGTAATAGGTACCAATGAAACGCAAAACAAAAGCCCCAAAACCAAGAAAAAGAATAAAAGGACAAATGCTTTTATCATAAAATGAAACAGCAAAAAGTGTCAAAAGTTAGAGAATTTCACCATTCTCTGGGGGTACTAAATAGAGTATACTGATTGCTAGAGCAAGACAAAAAGAAAAATTGCTTAAATTCAGATTTATTTAATTTTGTTTAAAAGGCAAGATGTTTTTTGTTACTAATTCAGTCCCCAAACGAATGAATTATCTTGTTTTCACAATCTAAAAATCCTCTTCTAAGGTGTAGAGAATTTTTCTCTCTTCTGCAAATCCTAATCGTCATATCTTGGTGTAAATACTTATCTTCTATAATGGTGTATTTATAAGTTATAAGTAGAGTTTAGGAGGAGAATAAGTTAATAAATAATAGGGCTAATTAACGCCCCTCATGGGTTCAAGACAATGAAGCATATTGTGGTAATTGTTGTGGTTTAATTTCACAACCTTATTCACGATAACACTGATTAAAGTAATTGAACTCTACTCACTATAAATTAAATTCACGATAACTGTAGGATAATTGTAAAAATTTACTTGTCATAACCGTAAAGTCACCTTTATGGATAGATTTCATTGTTATCGTGGATGAAACGTAATGACTTTACTTATTGTTATAGTGATGATGAGTTACTTAATGTTTTATGACTTTAATCACTACTAACAGTGAATGACTATACTTTGGATTAACTCTAGTTGTTGATTATGAAACCAAAAGAGAAAACTGGGGATGGAATAATTAAATCGGAGTAATACATCCAATCCCTTTTGAGCAGATACATACATAACAGATCGAAGTGCAACATATTGATGTTAGTTGTTGGATAAATAGGAGTTCAAAATTGCCACTGATAATTTGTTTTTTGTCACGCTTTGCAGACATGACATATTT
The DNA here is from genome assembly GCA_029844215.1 of Przewalskia tangutica. NCBI lineage: Eukaryota > Viridiplantae > Streptophyta > Magnoliopsida > Solanales > Solanaceae > Przewalskia > Przewalskia tangutica. The sequence goes on along the minus strand of CM056731.1, from coordinate 1,624,106 downwards.
ATTCATGGGACCGGAAACATTCCCTGAGTAGTTTTGTCCCCTCTTTGACTGCTATATTGTTTACTCTCTTTTGTCTTAATTTGCACCACACAGTTCTAATTCCTATTTCTCCCATTCTACTGCTAGTGTTAGTTATTTTATCAACTGGTGGCTGAAGTTTCTACTCAATGGCGGTGGTGGGCTAAACATTACTTATTTTAGTTAACATTGCAGATTTTCAGAGAATGCGTGACATTGAAAACAAAGGAAAAAGGAATTAATTAAAACTAAATCTCCTGCAGCAATAATTTAGTACAATGTGATCACACATCAGAGTTATTGATGTATAGTTACTGGCTGGTTTGTCATTCAAGTGCATTCATTATTGGATAAAATGTTCAATCCGTCATCTTTTGTATTTTAAGGTTATGATTTGGAGTTACCTTAATTGATTGTATTATGAAAAAGATAGCGGCTTGTCATAATTTGTGAATTAAATATAAAATATTCTAATTGAGTACTTTCCCCGTCCCATAATAAGTGTCATCTTAACAAAAAATACACATATTAAGAAATTAATAATGAAATGAAATGTTTACCAAACTATCATTATTTAATAAAAATACATTATTTTTCCCTTTTAATTAAAACGTAGTAATCATTTATGTCTTGAATAGATAACTTGCCAATAAATATTTCTTGAATAGAGAATTTGTCATTTTTTGTCTTAGGGTATAGTAGGAAAAAAGTAACCAATTTATGTATTGAGTTCCTAAGGGAACACTTATTTTGGGACAAACTATTTTTGCTAAGGTGACACTTATTATGAGATGGGGGAGTATATATCTAACAAGTAAGACACACTAACTATTCGCATGTGATGAGTACAAACAATTTGTAAGTAAATGTTAACCTTCAAGTGATTTGGACCGAGCACGTACGGTTTTTCCGAAAATGTCTGACACCATTAGGAGATTTATATGTCTTATATGTTGGCTCCCAATATTTTCAACTATAAATGTGGGACTTTATTCGCACATCCATCAATCTTCCTATCGAACTAAGTTTCATAAGGCCACTACCACGATTCACGAGTCAATTTTTGAGAATTCATTATATGTCACCCACATCATTAGAGTATTATGGCAATCGAAAGCCACAACTAGCTTCTTCTTGTGTGCGCGTCTCCTAAACTGGCCAGCGCTATAACTTTTCCATCGGCATACTCGTCCTGCCAAATCTGGCTCTTATACCACTTAATACTTTTAATATGAGATCAATTAACCCGCATATACTCTTAATATGGTGTAACATTGCCCGATTATGACTAAACCCATGCGATTTTCTCCAAAAGACCTCAAACCATTAAGAGATTATACATATTATATGTAGCTTCTCAATCTTTTCAGCTATCAATATGAGACTTTATTTTCACACTCAACAATCTTTTCCTAGGACTAAGTTCCACGTAGCTCATAACCACGATCAACAATACTTCCCCTCCACAATTCACAGGTCAATTTTTGAGATCCACTATGTGCCACCCATATTATTATAATACAGTGACAATCGAATCCCCCAACTTGCTTCTTCTTGTGTGCACATTTTTAAACTGGGCCCACACCATCTCTCTACCATCGTCATACTTGTCCTGTCTAATTTGTGCTCTCATACAAGTTGTTGGGCTCAACCAACTCCCAAATATTATTAATATGGTGTGAGATTATCCACTTTGAGCCAACGCACACTATTTTCTCCGAAAAGGCCTCACATCGTCTGATACCAGTTGTCTTATGACAGTATTGAAAGCATTCAAGAGTGTTGCCTCAAATTTTCCATTACTCATCTTCATATAAATTTTTATTAGAAATACATTGTTTGAAGCCGATATAGCTTCTCATACATCATTGCCAAAGTGTCCATTAGATACTTTTATGTTTTCCTATGGAGATGTTGAAGGCAATCGGCGACGCTAACGATAGATGAATCTCACCCACCGCCTTTTGGTCAAGCACATCCGATTTTTCATGTCCGCCAACATCTTTCGTTCAAGTGGCAAGTATAGATTCTTTTGGTAGAGGTAATTCTCTATCTACATCTTTCAAAAACCAAAATTATTTCCATCGAATCTCTTGATACATGGCTTCCATTCATCTCCCATTGCTCCCACTCGAATCGAGCTCTGATACTAGTTGTTATGAGACAACAAGAATTAAAGCAATGATAACGAAAAAAAGAACATATAATATTGACGTGAAAAGCCTCAAGGGAAAGAAAATCACAACAGTCACTAAATCTTATTACTCTCAATGAAAGATGTTTACATGATACATAATTATGCGGAAGAGTCATATATATATATTGTTATACCCCGTAGTTTCAGGGTATGTATGCGAGGACGTACGTACGAGAATACGACATTGAAATTGGAAAGGAAGAACGAGGTGATTTTTCCACGGAAAAGTTTCCGGTTTTTGTGAAGGAAAAAGGTTCGTTAATGGGAATTGGATTCCCAGATTTGGTATTCGGACTTCTTGGAATATTAGAGAATTATGGAATTTTATTTTCGGAAATGGTCACGTGGGGCCCACGGGAGAAAATTTACGGTTTTGTGGGGCCCACTTTGTTTTCGAGATTTTGGCCATTGTGGATATTTTCGGAAGATGAAATATTTTGGACGTGTAGGAGGGCGACACGTGTCACCCACTGTAGTTGGCTTGGACGATTTCACTTTGCACAACACCGTTTAGAGTCGTTTCCGACGAAGCGTTTACAAGACTCGCGTAGGATAAATTCCGCTATGTCATTTCTAATTTTTGCGGATTTTTCAGAGGCGAAACACTTTGGACCAACGAGAGGCGACATTGTCACCTGCCGTTGGTGAACTTGTCACGTGATAGGCGAATGGATGGCCATCTTTGTCTTGTAGTTGGTAGGATATTTTGTGTGCAAGTTGGCCGAGGACACTTGCCTAATCTTGACCTTACACTTGCCTTGCACTTGGCACCATCTTGGCCATTGGTTGGCGTGTCTTGACCTATAAATACCCCCTTGTTGAAGAGTTATTTCATCCTAAATTGAGCAATCTTTCAAAGTCTCAAATCCCTCCTCTCCTCTCTTGTTGTTTCGTCCAAACACACCCTCCTTTGAGAAGCTCTGGCCGAGAGCAACCACACTGGCGAAACCTACCCCCCCTTGGTTAAAAAGTTGCCTTAGTATTGTTATAATGCCCAAAATACCCAGCCCAAATCCCTTAGTCCTTAGTAGAAGTTGTGAAGAACTTCTAAGGTTTTCTTGGAGCTCTGGGCGCCTGACTTAGGAGCTAACCCTTGCTCGGTAGCGACTTTTATCTAGGATATTATTGGGCTTACGAGGTAAATAACCTTATCCTCCTTTTGTAATTAGAATATACATCTTGTAGAAGTATAGGAATAAGTATAAATACTTAGAAGGATATTAAAGAATAGAATTGAATTTATTATCACGTAGAAGGGTTTAAAGAAGAATAATAGAACCGTACTTACATGGACTATTTTCACGATGAACTTGAGTAGCTCACGGGTAGGGAAGTCTTTGCCCAAATGTCCATAGAATAACGAACCCTCCGCTTAGAGCTTTGTGCGATGCTGATCACAGGCGTTGATAGGCGTGTTGGTATTATAGGTCGATCCTCTGCGCGACATATTCAACTTGGCGGTGGATTTCGTAGAGAAGGTATGTGATTCTTCCTATCCTCTTGAGCATGATATTTTAAAGAATATGTATATAGTACGGTGAGCGTCGTGTGTTAAGCGAATAATAATTACGGCAATGTCTTGGACTTAAGCTGAATAATAATTACGGCAATGTCTTGGACTTAAGCTGAATAATAATTACGGCAATGTCTTGACTTAAGCTGAATAAAAGAATCTGAAGAAGTTCAAAAGAATTAAGAAACCTTTTTTTTGAAAGAAGAGTAACACTTGGTTTTAAAAGCTTAAGAGTTATACTAGCTTTATGGAAAGTTAGGTATAACGGCTTAAGAGTGATAAAAAGAACGATTTATTGATTTAAGGAAATAAGAGACTTGACTTATTATACTAATATGAATTTTGTTAAAAAGTGTGAAACATCATTCGTGAGTAAATAGTATTTTTGGTTTTCAAAAGGAATGATATTTTACCGATCAGAATAAACGTCGAACAAACCACAGCAGCGCTAATAAGGGAAATATTGTGACTAATAAAGTATTATTAAAACCAGTAGAAACTTCCATCTGCATAGGAGCTAAGATGAGACAAAATGATATTACATTTACTAGATCATGGCTGTTGTAATAAGATTGTTACGAATAATAATAACCTACTCACACTTAGGGTATATGTTTCTCAAATTGTTTTAAAGGATTAAAGCTATGAACTACGAAACCTTTCGAAAATGAGAAACTTGAGTAATTGAAATTAGGCAAACTTAAGCGTTGGGAAAAGAATGTTGTTACTTGATTTTACAAAGAGAAATGTTTTGATTTACTTCAAAAGATAATCACTTTATTTTTATACTACGGGTATTGTGTGACTTTTGTGAAAGAAACGGATCTTTTAAAAGAGTAATACATAAAGTACTTTGGGGCTAAAAACCCGAACTTGTTAGCATAATGTAGAAAGTACCTTGTGTGAATAACTTGATTGTATTGATTTGTGATAGTCTTGTAATACTTTCTTGTTGACTTGATAAGTAAACATGTTAGGATCTTCGTGAGTTAGTATCTTATGATGTTTGTGTAGAGGTTTTCCTTATTATGCTTAGATTGTTTAACGATGAAAGCTGTCGTGTTGATATTATATCACTCGTGATTAGAGGTTAAGGCGCCTCCGTCTGGGGTAGACTTCAGCGGGTCTAGTGACTATGATTCGAGAATACCTTATGCAGTGCAGTATGGCCTATCGAGCTACGGGAGTTCGAGTTAGTATCGGCCGCGTGGTCATGCGGTCTTTGTGGCCACGTGCAGACGACGAGTCGGGGCGGCTGGGAGTAGCTACCCTCGATGCGGGAATACCTCATGCGGGCCGTTGGAGTGGCCCGTGCGAGCTACGGAAAGTTCGGGGCTGAACGCGCGCATTAGATCTTTGCGGCGAGTGGCGGCTTTGATCATGTGACGGTCTAGACAAATCTCATAATCTGATTTACGTCACTTGTTATCTTGGGGTTTTTAGTAGTCGGCTATGCCTCGTACTTACCGTGCGGTTTATGATGACTTTGAGGCGTGAGTCCACGACTTGACATATTGTTTATTTATTGTGATCGTAGTTTTGGTTATCATACATGTCTCGCTTTATATAGACTACTATGATTTCATTTCTGATATTTTCGTTTCACATACTTGGTACTGTTGTATCTTGACCTCCGGAAGTGCGTTCATCCGCAGTAAAGGTACTCTATTGTTGATCCGTTCTTAGGATCACCGTTTGACGTTAGGAAAGCTCCGTTTCTCGGAAGCTTAGCATTTTGGTATGGTCCTGTCGTTGTAGATATTTGTATTCGGGGTATGGCGGGGCCTGTCCGCCATTGTTGTTTTAAACTCTTAGAGTGTAGACTGTTGTAAGGTTGGGATGTAATCGCTCATTTTGGGGTACTTATATACATATATGCCGAAGACAACTTTTTCCCGAAGCGTGTCTTATTTATACTGTTTCATATTTTGGTTGTTTTATTTTCCGCTGATTTCTCTGATGTATGACTACTTGGGTGCCCGGGTAAGGCACCAGTCACGGGCCCCGGAACGGGTCGTGACATATATATAAGCTACAAAAACGTAATCTCAAAGGTTTTAGGATGTCCCCCAATCCTAATCCTATCGCGGTCAGGCCTAGAAACTTAACACATATCACCGTCAGTTCTCCTGACATGACACTAAGTGACTAAGAGAACTTGATAACTAGCGGTTGTATACGGAGGAGAGTCTAATCTTAAAGCACTGAGTTCACGTGAACTCAGTAATTTTTGCCCAAAGCTTGTATTTGTATTAAGAAAAATCCAAATATTTTTGTGAACTTAGTAATTACTCCCTCCGTCCCATTTAAGAAATTGACTTAGTTTGACTTGACACAAAGTTTAAAAAATAAACAATGTGATCCAAAATAAATTTTAGATATTTGTGTGGTTGTTCTAAATATAGAGATGGGTCAATCTTTTTGGAACAAACTAATAAAGAAAATATGTGAGATGGAGGGAGTATTATTATATTAACTTGAGGTATATGAAACCCAATAAATTTCAACTTCAGAATTCACCTCTGATTATATAAGTGTTGGTATAATAATCTGTATTTGGCTAAATAATGTTTCAACTCAATCTGTTAATCACTTAGTGAAACAGATAACATTAATGAAACGATGGCAAAGCGAATATGTTTTTGGAAAATAATTTCGAATGTAATTGAGCCCACTTAGTTCAAAGTGTGTCCTTAGGAAATTATTCCTCACGATTTTCGAGGTTAACGGAATATCGCCTCCCAGGATAGAACGATTATCTTACCAGAATAGTAGTACTCCAAATTCCGGTAGCAGCGAACCACTCAACGGCAGTATATCACACAGAATGAAGACGGAAATATTTTCGACTTGAAGACTTTGATTCAGAATGAAAATGAATCAATTAGAAAGTGAATGAATAATTCTTGGAATAATCAAGAATTTATAGGGTTGGAGGTACTGATTCTGAATGTTTGCAACCATTCAGAATAGTCACTTGATATTTGGAGGGAAATTCGAAAAAGAGGGAGAGCTAGGACGAATTAGGTCGTGGTCGTCCGTTTAGATTTGTTTTTAATTAAATAATTAATTAATTAAAGAAACGTTTGTCCAAAAAGATTATCAATCAATCTTTTGACAAATCCGAATCCGAAGGTCGATCCGTTTAGATTTGTTTTTAATTAAATAATTAATTAATTAATTTAATTAAAGAAACGTTTGTCCAAAAAGATTATCAATCATTAGATTCGAGTAGAAGCGGCGGCGGCGGCGACGCGAAGTCGCGCCTCTCAACCCTTTTATCAGCTAGAGAAGGTGTAATGTAATATATACACCTCTCTTTCCTTCTCTTTTTTCGATATGAGACAAAAGAGCATTATACCCCCTTTAGTTTTCATCCCATCATTTTCCATTCACCAATATCAAAACCCAACAATAAGTTGGTCTCAGGATTAACCGGTAGTTGTTGTTGTTGAATAATGAAGTTAAACATCATGTTTCCTTAATCCTAACTCAAGATTGTATTGGTATTTTGTGTCTTTGTATCTCCTATGATTGTTACGTAAATTTGTTACTCCATTTAAAACAAGAAGTTTTCTATTTTTCACTCTAATAGGTTCTTTTGATAAGTTGAAAAGCTTGGGAGGATCTAAGTTGAGCGACAAAAATGATAAGTTAAGTTTTTTTTTTTTTTTTGTTGACGAAGGAACCGCATTGCTCTTTCAGTGCGCCGCAGGTAAACCCGGGCGACGCAATAGCACGCAAACCACGTCGGCCCGGTTAAACCACACTTGGCAAGCAGTGTGTGAGACTCCCAAGAGGCGGCGGACAGCGTTACAGAGTTTCGAACTTGTGACCAAACTCTTCCACACCACCCAATGAGGATACCCTCTGCCTTCAAGACCAACTGGTTTAGGGCTTCGGATAAATGATGAGTTAAGTTGACCTTTAATATGGAGAGACAAAATTAATATGCCAATATATGTGGACTCTTAACTCTTTTAGGGGAAACAATTATGATTCATTTTTAATTAAAGGGGGTTTACAGGATTATCCTGATGATTGACAACAGGAAACCCAATTATATTAGATTATGCACGCTAGGGACAATGTATGATGATTAACAGTTAGTTCAAAATTTGACCGATGGAATGACTGTGCTAACACAATGATACACGACGAAAGGTCCATTATAGAAACCACCTGATTGATGTTCACTTTCACTGGATGTTAATGCTTCTGTGGACTTAGATTCAGTGGCGGACGCAGATAATTTTTCAACTGGGTGCACTGTCAGTACAACGCCGCTGTGCAGCATTCTCTGCCCATTCCAACACGGCGGCCCAGCAGTTTCTCGGGTCAGTTCTCGGGTCAGACTCCGGGTTTCAGATCAATTTATGGCAGCAGTCCGGAATACTCGGACCTCGGCCCCTTCAAGCACATCATGCAGCGGGACCCACACAAATCGACATTGAAGCCGCGATGCATGTTGACACCCAATTTTGTCCCTCTCTTCCCATTATTCATTCAAAATTAACTATTTTCAACACCACAAAATAATTTTAAAATTTTAATAAAAGCATACATATGCACACATAAATAAAGAATTTAATATTCTCAAATTAACAAATTTTATAAATTATTAGTATCTTTACTCCCTCGCTATAATTAATTATCCAAATCATATTAATCTAAATTTATCGCCTAAATTACCTACTGAAACCCCTAATAGGTAAAATCACTTTTCTGCGTTGGATGTTGAGCACGCGGTTTTAGATGAAACCACCAATGCTATTAATTTTATTAAAAATTTCTCTAATAATAAATATAAAAATAATTCTCTAATTCCTATTATGGTCAGTGTCACGTCTATTACTAACGTGGAGTCTTTAGATAAAGCAGTCCATCATTACTACACACTCCCTAGTGAAACTTCAGATTTCCCCAATCTTTCTAACTCTATACTCTAACAAAGTAACAATGTCAAGGATTCCAATCTCTGTTCGATATCGCTACCGTTTAATTCAAGTTCTGAGGCCACCAAGACCACCTTTCATGGAAAATCTCACGGGCCATGCAATCTCTCTCACGATGATGATAGACGGAAGAGAGTCAGTGGTAGTTCTCCAAAATCCTCACTACATTGCACAACTAATAGCGGAGGGTATGAACATAGGAATGGGGAATTACATTTGGCTAAACAATATGCTACACCCAATTGCCCCAATTATGAATCAAAACTATGTCGAAACAATGTGTTAAAATAAATAAAGAGCTGTTGTAGTGCATATGTACAAGGGATGGTTTAAGCCCACTAAGGGCAGCCCAATAAATGAGCCTAGTCTGATTGTTGTAATAAGATAGGCCCAGTACACTACACAAATATTCTTTAAGTAAAAGAGAAGAGTACATGGGAAGATATTCATTGTAACAGAGGGTACTTTCGTAGTTCAAACGAAGCCCTATTTCCTCTCTGTACTTTTCTCTCTTCGCCAATAACACGAGTTCTTATTCTTCCTTTCTTAATCTTCTGCGTAGTTGAGTCTATGCTTTGCATGTCTTACGCTAAACACTGCGTATGTCTAATAAGATCATTAAGTATCCTGCGATTGTTAATCGTATGCTTCAACATGGTATCAAAGCCAAAGATCGAGGGCTCAACACAACCGCATCACTAAGAAGATCCGTATGGAAAGGTTGTTATTTCTCTATGCTCTTTCTTTGAGTTCTTTATCTGGCAGATCTACAATCTTTTGAAAGAAATTCTTTATTTGGCAGATCTACAAAAAAATTTTCGAAACCCTATTTTTTTTCTGTCCGTTATTTGGCAGATCTACAATCTTTTGATTTGAAAGAAATTCTTTATTTGGCAGATCTACAAATTTTTTTCGAAACCCTATTTTTTTTCTGTCCGTTATTTGGCAGATCTACAATCTTTTGAAAGAAACCCTAGTTTCCTGTCCTTTAAACATATCTCTGTGACATATCTGATTTTTTTCCCTCTCGCAACCCTAGTGTTCCTTTTTTCAATTTCCCTATAATCTGTTGTTAAAATTACGGTTATAGTGATAACAAGAAATATCTGGTAACTGATATATTGACCTCTATTGGAGAAGATCTTTGACACTCTGTCCTATAACGATACACTACATCAATCTGGTAAAATGGGTACCGACTCAAATTCCTCGGTTACCACAGTCCTAGACCACAACCACCCCTTATATCTACAAGCATCTGATGTGAGTGAAACCTCTTTAGTGTCTTTTCAACTCTCGGGTTCAGAAAACTACACTCTATGGAGCAAATCCATGAGAATAGCACTGCTTGGGAGAAACAAATTGGGGTTCGTGAATGGTAGATGTGTCAAAGAGCAGTTTGAAATGGAACTATGGGATCAATGGGATAGAGTGAATGCTGTGGTCCAAGCATGGCTAATGAATGTCGTATCCAATAGTCTACTTAGTGGGGTATTATATGCAGAATCAGCCCTAGAAGTATGGGAAGATTTGAGGGAAAGATTCGATAAGGTGGATGAATCAAGAACCTTTGACTTGCATAGGGAAATTGCCACTCTAACTCAAGGAAACAATAGTGTTTCAGAATACTTCACTAATCTGAAAAACCTGTGGGTAGAATTTCAGGCCTTGGTTCCACCACCTAACTGTGCATGTCCCACTTCTAAAGACTTCACAGAATACTTACAAAGGCAAAAGTTGTACCAGTTCTTAATGGGCCTAAATGAGAGCTATATGCAAGCTAGGTCCCAGATTCTACGACTCACTTCGCGATCAACAAAGCCTATTCTATGATAGTTAGTGATGAAAATCAAAAGGGGATAAGTGCTAAGTCTGCAGGTCTGCTTGGGGTAGGGCCCAGCAGTATGGGACAAAATAGCATTTCAGGATTGTACTCTAAGACAGGGGCTACAACAAAACCCCAGTCCAAAAGAAATACAAACCTATTTTGTGATGTGTGCAAAATGAGGGGACACACAAAGGAGTTTTGCTATAAAATAGTGGGTTACCCACGGGCTTGAATCAAAGGAAGGAACATACGCATTAACAATGCTTGTGTTGAAGTGCTTGACTAATACACTCGAAGCTTGCACCAAAAAGCGGACATGGCTGGAAGATTGGAGGAGCGCCAGTGTTCTCACAGGACCAATATGAACAAATACTCATGCTATTGAATCAAAACAAAGGCCAGAATACCACTAATCGCGACTCTCGGTGTGACAACCCTTTGCAAATCTGCGGTATGCCTAAACTTGAAGCCTTACAAGTATTTGATAGAGTCAAAAAGTGGATAATAGATACAGGTGCCACAAATCATATGGTATCTGATTTAAATATGCTAGACAAAATAACCAAACTAAGTGAAATTCCGCACATACCAAGAATGTCTTTCTAACAAATGGTGAAGCGCGAGGTCACACATCTTGTACAAGTAATGTCTACCGTACGCTTGAGTAATGTTTTATATCTACCTGAATTCAAACATAATCATGTATGCGTATCACACCTACTAGAGAATTAAAATGTCTTTGTTGTTTTTATCACGACTTACTGTTTCAGATCTTTACGATGGGAAGGTGAAGGAGATTGGTAAACTCCACGATGGTCTCTGTATGCGGCCGGGAACCATACAGATCGAAGTCGGGACTAAGCATAAGTTAAAGAATTTTCAGCAGATGATATAAATTTGTGGCATAGAAGGTTTGGCCACACTTCTAGCAAAGTATTAAGTCAGTTAATTCCTACTAGTGCTGATAAAATAGCTAGAACAATAAAGTTCTGCAATGTATGTCCTGTGCAAAAGCAAAGATAGGCTACTTTTACAAATAGTAATACTTGTTGTAACTCTACATTTGATATGGTACATATGGATATATGGGGTCCTATAAAGTAGAAACCCATAATGGCAAGAAATACTTCTTAACTATAGTAGATGACTACTACAGAATGACTTGGGTCTACGTCTTGAAGTTGAAATCAGAAACTCGTGTGGCTATTAATCAATTCCTGAGTTATGTGTCTACTCAATTTAAACAAACTGTTAAGATAATTAGAACTGACAATGGGACAGAGTTTGTTAATGACATTTGTAGCACCTTTTCGTAAATTAGGTATTATTCATCGAGGTCTTGTGCCTACACACTCAACAAAATGGTGTGGTGAAAGAAACATCGACGCATCTTAGAGGTAACTAGAGCAATAAGACTTCAAGCCAATATTCTATTAAGTTTTGAGGTCTATGTGTGCAGCGTGATGTACCTAATAAATAGAATGCCATCCTCCAATTCTTTGGAAAGACACCACATGAAAGCCTCTACAGTGAAACCTTCCATAGGACACATCGTAACCATAGAAGCTTGTGCTTTGCTAGTGACCTAAATGTCTCGATAAGCTCGATCTAGAGTTAAATCTTGTGTCTTGATGGGTTTTTCGAAACTCGTAAAGTACATTCTTTATGACATGAATGCTAAAACTTTTCTTGTTAGTATGGATGTTACATTTAGGGAGAAAGAGTATCCTTTTATGAACACTATAACCATTGTACCTATTTTCAAGAATCTGGAGAATGATATCCACATAACCCAAACAGATGATCTAGACCAACCTGTTACTCAAAGCACACCTAGTACATCTCCAAATGAACCTACAGATACCACCATCATTCCTGCTACTGGTAATATTCCTATCGATCCACGAACAACAATACTAATTTGCCGCCTACAAGTCAACAAAGAATCGAAAACACTATTAGTCTCAGAAAATCTAATAGATCTAGACAACCACCTATATGGCTCAAAGACTTTGTCACTCCCAATGTTAACAGTGCACTCTATCCTATTCAGGACTATGTAAACTATAACCATCTCGAGAGTAGATATCGGGCTTTTCTTACTTCATTTTCGACTTAACAGAACCACAACACTATACCGAGGCTTGAAGGATCCTAGATGGGTGGAAGCCGTGAAAAGCGAAATCTGAGGCCTTACAGGATAATCAAACTTGGGATATTGTTCCCTTACCTACAAGTAAGCACCCAATAGGGTGCAAATGGATCTATAAAATAAAATACAAAGATTCTGGTGAGGTAGAACGATTAAAGGCTAGGCTGGTTGCTAAGGGTTACAATCAACAAGAGGGGATAGATTATCAAGAAACCTTCTCACCAGTAATAAAAATGGTCACCATTGTTGATTTGTACTCTATAGCGACCTCAAAGGTGATACATTCATAAAATGGATGTGTCTGATGCCTTTCTTCAAGGGATTTGCATGATGAAATCTATATGGATCTCCTCGAGTTCATTAGTCATGGGGAAAGGCGGTATGTAGACTAAATAAATCCTGTATGGCCTCAAACAAGCACCAGACAATGGAACTCTAAATTAACGAAGCCCTGATTCAAATGAAATTTAGACAGTCACACTACGATCACTCTTTGTTTATAAAACAGACCAGTCAGGATATTCTCATTGTACTTATTTATGTAGATGACATGTTAGTTACAGGGAACAATGTGAAACTGATAAGAGAAACTAAGCAGTCTCTTGAGATGTGTTTAAGATGAAAGACTGGGAGAATTAAGATACTTCTTAGGAATTGAATTTACTAGATCTTATAAAGGGTTTCTAATGCATGATCGGAAATATGGATTTGAGCTTATTTCAGAATCTGGATTAGCTGGAGCTAAGCCTATTAATACACCTACTGACTGTAATGCAAAAATGACTACCAAAGAACATGATGTCTTTGGTTTTAGAAGCGTAATGTCGAAAATAGTAATACCTCTACTGATGAACTGTTAGACAATGTTAAGGTCTACCAAAGATTGATTGGTAAGTTATTATATCTTACTATTACTAGACCAGACATAGCATATAGTGTTCAAACTCTCAGTCAGTTCCTTCAACACCCTAAGAAATCACATTTAAATGCTGCCTTAAGAATAATAAGTGCACGAAAAACCGGCCGGGGCGGAGTACTCGTATGCAATGTCAATGAGAATACTCTAATCGCTTTACGTGATGCAGTTGGTGCATGCCCACATACTGAAAGATCTATTACAGTTACTTGGTAAAATTAGGTGATTCTCTCATTTCCTGGAAGTCTAAGAAGCAGACTACTATTTCCAGAAGCTCTGCAGAATCGAGAATCTGAAGTCTTGCGATCTGATTCTTTGAGATTACTTGGGTTGTTGGGCTGTTGAAAGACATAGATTTCAACATTAGACAGCCAGTCTCAATATTTACTGACAGCAAGTCAGCTATTCAAATAGCAGCAAACCCAGTTTTTCATGAAAGGACAAAGCACATAGAAATTGATCTACACTTCATAAGGGAGAAGATCCAGAAAGGAGTGGTGAAAACTGAGTATATTCCTACTGCAGAACAGCCTGCAGATCTGCTCACAAAAGTTGAACAAACATCAAGACTACATCTTTGTTCCAAGCTAGGATTCTTGAACATATTTCAACATCCAGGCGAGGAGCATGTTAAAATAAATAAAGAGTCATTGTAGTGCGTATGTACGAGGATGGTTTAAGCCCACAAGAGGCGATGATAAATGAGCCTAGTCGATTGTTGTAATAAGATAGGCCCGATGCTACACAAATATTCTTTAAGTAAAGAGAAGAGTACGTGGGAAGATATTCATTGTAACAGAGGTACTTTCGTAGTTCAAACGAAGCCCTATTTCCTCTCGTACTTTTCTCTGCTCTCAATAACACGAGTTCTTATTCTTCCTTTCTTAATCTTCTCTGTAGTTGAGTCTATGCTTTGCATGTGCTTCTGCTAAACACCTGCATGTCTAATAAGATCAGCTAAGTATCCCTGCAGTTGTTAATCGTATGCTTCAACACAATGAAGGGTCACCGGAGCCTCCCTCATCATATGTTCCTCTAGTAACAAATAACTTCAACATCAATTTACCATTCTTCCCCGTGCCATCAACTCTGTCAGTCTTGAATTCCATATTAATTCAATGGGACCCCATCACCAACCAAGCACCACCTTCCTCTTTCTCTTTCCCTCTCTCTTCCATTCTTGGCATAACAACAAATCATTTTCATCACACAGAAGATGTATGCCCATTTTGGCAATAATAGGTGGGTCACGTTGAAAATGATAGGTGTATCACCTTTTAAAATGATACAAGGTGATAAAAAAAAATTAAAAGTAGGTGCATTTGCATTCATAATGGAAAAGGTGTGTCCGCCAGTGCTTAGATTTAGCATAAAGTGCATTATAATGTTTATAATTAGTGTCTGGAAATGATTATAACTTTGTAATGGGTGTCAATCTTTATCCATATTACGGGGCAAAACTACAATGTTGGTTACTCGTTGACGTGAATCCAACAATTTTTATCTAAATATATAACAATATTTAATTGAAATCGAAATTGTCATTATAGTATTAATTAAAGATTGTTCATGAATCTGTGTATGTCCATATTTGCTGAAATACGAAATTGTATGGGCCTCAAATGAATAATGAATTAATGTACCTTTTGTCTTTTTTTGGATGCCGGACAACTAATGACCAATAGTCAAATGAACAATTAGTGTTTACCCGTAAAATTTGAATTTATATACATGGTCAAGGACAAGTGGATCTTAAATGACAAGTAAGATAGAAATTCTAGATGAATTATACAAAAAATGAATATTAAAAAATAAGATAAAGTAAAGTTTAGCCTGAGCCTTATGACAACTTTTGGGCAAAGTGACGGTAACGTGTATGAAAACACAGAAATCAAGAGAATAGCAATAAGTATTTTGTAATAACTAGAATCTGATGGGTTACAATGGATAGAAGTTCCCCATTTATATATGAGCTACACGGGTAAACAACCCACGAAATATGTCATCATAAATACAAGAGAATGAATGTTATAATAATTGAACAATCAATCCATCAATAAATGTCATTAAAAGGTTGTTGGAAGTCGTATGACCGGTTTTAGTAACGGTCATTCGTTATGATGCAAACGGTTCGTAGATTTCTTTATTACCGGTACCGGCCTTGCTTGTGTCGCTCCCGGTACAATGCATACAAAACCAATATTGTTGTAATTGACGTGAGTCTGACTTAGTATTATGCTCTACGTGTCACATCATATATCATACTACTGTCTTATACGAACTTTGCCCCATACAAGTAGATCATTCCACCTTTTAACTTTTTACAACACATTAGATTTATATAATTAGGGCTAATACTATATATCTGCATAATAGAGAACTGCCAGCTCTTATGTGGCTATGCATTATAAATGATTAAAGCATTTTATATTCGAATTATACAAACAACAATAACAACATATTCATTGAATTGTATGATTTTGAAATTCCTGAGCGCGATCATCAGTCTATTTGTGAATCCTAATATAGGATTATGAGTGCTCAGGTATAATTAATTTTGTTTACATGGTCATTGCTCCTGCGGAAAGCAGGCAACATGTTAGCCTCAGGAAGAAGCCAGTGAGTGGCTTGGGACTTGAATTGGCTAGGCCCAATATTCTCCTTGACTTGAATTGGCTAGGCCCATCAGCATAGTGGATGGTACAACCTTCCAATGCTTATAGTTGCTAAAGGAGGTATAAGTGGGGGATGCAGTGCTAGTGGATGTTTAGTGGATTTGAAAGGCGCGTGTCCTAGAGATTTGAGGGTTGCGAGTGGGAGTGAGAGTGTTGGATGTAAGAGCGCGTGTTTGGCGTTTAATGATCCGATATATTGTTGTAGCGAAGCGTATAATACACCTGACACGTGTATCCGTCGAGCTACTCGCTATTCTTCAAGCACACGTGTCCACGCTCTTATAGTTATGCTTATGATGATAAGACTAATAACTTCACTTGTGCCTCTTTGCCCTCTACCTTATACCAGGTGAATTTACTTTTACGCCCCTCTTTATACTGATTGTTGTTTTATTTCATAGTTATTTGCAGTTTTTTACTAGTTATATGATCTAACTTTAAATAGTTAAAAAAAGCAATCCGGTGTACTAAGCTCCCGCTATATGCGGAATCCGGATAAGGGCCGCACCTCAAGAGTCTAAATAGTTAATATGGAGTATTTGATATGCATCATGATAATATTCTAGAATGACATTTTTCTATGTTTGAGAACTCTTTAACTTCAAAGTTTTTTTTTATCAAGCGAGGAAATGGTCTTATAACTATAGTAATGTCAATGGCATATTTATGTGCCAAAAGTCTGACCTTTTTTTAAAAAAAACTTCATGTTCAGTCAAACATTACGGTATAAAATGAAACTGAGGGAGTAATAGTCATAGTACGATGAAAAGCGTTGGTTGGCGAAGTCTACCTAAGCAGGCGCTAATTTGGCCTCAGTGTGGTGTTAAATAAGGGTGACCAACAGGGCGGGACTGGCGGGATCCACCGATGTCCCGTTCCCGGTCCAGAGGAAATTATCGTGACGAGCGCCGCGGCGCCTGGTGGAAGGGCCGCGACGCCGGATTTCCAGTAGCTCTCTAGAATTTGCAAAATGAATTAGGCCGCGGCGCTTTGGGGAAGAGTCGCGGCGCTAATCCAACGGTAAAATTCCAGAAAGTCTAAAAGTTGTGTCTATTCAAAACAATCACAACTTTTGGTGTGAAAGGCTGCATATGGACGAAATTAATGTTATATAAAGCATGTCGATCACTTGATTAAATATATATACAATGCAATCAATCATTTAACACGATTAATGATTAAGATTGTTGCTTCTTCTTCCTAAAGAGTTTTCTGAAAAAACACATAAAGTAAATTCGTCAGGGATGAAGCTCTTGTGCTAGAACTTTCACCTAGATAGTTGTATCCTCTAGATAGACGTCCGAAGAACTACAACATAAGTGGAGACGAATTTCTGTCTTAGGACACTGCGACAGCAGGCCTCTATCGAAACAAGTTAGTGTTTGTTTTACAAATTGAAGTATTTCTTATTGTTAATTTCAATTTCAATAGAGTTATTATTCTATTATTATGCTTGTTCATTGATGATACTAGATTGACACTAACATGTCGTTCATTTGGATTTTTTGGAGTCGGAGGTGGAAGTACTGCTATATAATCATAAATAGTTTCAATAAATGTTTTACAACCGTCTATTTTAATAGTCGGATTTAATACAACACTAATAAATAATATAAAATAGTGGCAATAGGATTTTTTTTAATTTGATAAACATTTTTTAATATGTGCCTTATAAGATGAGTTTTCCATATATTCAGTAAGTAAGAAAAATATTAAAGTTATATAAAATAACATTGTTGAAATAGTAGGATAATAAATACATGAAAATTAGTTAGTAGCTTGAAATTTTTTCTCTAAAAATACAATAAGTTCTGAATGTTTTCCCTAATCGCTATCTACAACCATATCAGTTGGATTTCGATTATGGGCGTAAAAAAATAAAGTTATAGGTATTCTATAATCATAAGCAACAAGTAGTTGTTCATATAAAGAATTTCACATAGTCGCTACTTCTTTGAATTTTTTTCTATAAGGTAGTCCACAATCGTGACAAGTTTTTTAATAATTCTATTTTTCTCGTTGTATTCTATTACTTTTATAAATAAAGTTTATAGCAAATTGTATTTTTTTTAAGAATGTCTTAAAAAAGTGATAGATCATCCTTTACAACTAAGTTATAAATATACCACACACATTTTATATGAAAATTATTTGAAAAAGATGGAGTTAAAAGATCTTTTAAAAGTCTTACAACATAGTTATTACAAGAAGCATTGACGTAACAATCATTATTTTATCAGTTATACCATAATATTCGAAAACTTGATGAATATTTTCTGCAATAAAATTTTCAGTGTACTTATCATCAATATATATGGTAAAATACGTTTTTGCATAGACCATTTATAGTATATCCAATGACATGTTACAGTTAAATAATCATTGATGTTAGTACTACGGCATATATCAGAAGTGATAGATACTTTGCCAGGAAAATTATATAATGCATAACGTAAATATTATTGATATTCGTGTGCAAATTTAAATACGTCTGTCCTAACAGTTGATCTAGAAAACCCGTTAAAAGCAGAATTATACGTTTCTCTAATGTAATGAATTAAACCAGAAGAGGAAGAAATGAAAAAGGCAAACCCTCCACTGCAATTAATTTTGCTAAAATTTTTCGATCTCTATGTTTATCGTATTTAGGGCATACAATTCCCCATGTCATAGGGTTAATTTGACCCTGTACTTGGTCTGGGACAATATGTGAACCTTGTCCCGACGGAGAGGGAATTGACGCACCCGATTTTTCAACCAGGTATTGGTCCTACCTAGCTTTGTGAAAGTTTTGTACATGTCTCAATAAACCACCAGTCCCACCCTGACCTTTTTCCATTTTAAATTTATAAACATTGTTACAAATTTGACATCTAACTATTTGATTCTCTTGGTCCCTATAAAAAAACCATGCATCTGATTTTAATTTTCGTTGTGTTGGGTCTCGTCTTATACTAGGGGGAATAAGAGACGTTCCAGTTTGAGGTGCACTAGTGGTGTGTTATCTAAATTATCTTTCAAACTCTCTTATCTCTTGTCTTCTCCTTCAAGTTCGAAAATTCCATAGCCAAAGTGAAGAACAAGATCAAGTTATTTTCCAAGATTAAGTTCCTTAACCAAGTTCTAAGCCAAGTTAACCTTGCAAATCAGTGGGTCGCTGTTTTAGCTTGAAAATTGTCTTGAAACCCTAAGCTTGTTGATGAACTTTTTGAAAGTAAAACATGAAAGCAAGATAGATACAAGTTTGTAGAGGTTACATGTGTGTTGTTGTAACTTGAAGAAGTGGAGCAAAGAGAAAACTGTGAGCTGAGAACTTGTGGACGGTTTTGGGCTAAATAAGGTAAAAGTTCTTCTTCCTCTTGAAGTAATTGAAAATTACATATTGTTATAGTCAAGGGATGAACTTGTGTTAAGTAAAAATGGAGAATAAGAAGTGCATGTCGCAGTTTCGGTAAGCTTGCCGTTTCTGGACAGTTTTGTTATATTGGATTCGTTGTTTATTGTTGTTATTATCATCACTAACTGCATGTTAAAATGAAAGAAATCTCGTTGTTGAAAGTTGAAGTAGTTTATATAAAAGTGTTGAAATATGAATTGGATTTTAAGGAGTTACAAAGGGTTGTTGGCCGAGAACTTCCTAAAACTGTTGGACGTGGTTGTGTTGTTTTAGTGGACTGTTTTTATATGGATTAAGAGGCCGGATTAACATGTAAAGTAGGTGTGTCGATCACCTTGGTTGTTGTTTTGGTTATGACCTTAATTGGTACTTGGTTATTGATGTTATTGGCCTCGTTTGTATGTAGTGGATGTATGTATAAATAAGGGAAGTGCTGCCCAAATATTTATATGAAAGGAGAGTCATTATGTGGTAACGTACACTAGTATTCATGAAGTTGATAGAAGTGTTATTGTTATTATAGGTTGAAGTACCTATTTGAGACACATTCTACCTATTGTGTTGGTATAGCCGATAAGGTATGTGAAACTATCTTTCTTCTTTTGGCATGCTTTATATGAAATGGGTGTACGGCGGACGTGCGTAATTCCATTGAACCCTAATGTCTAGTGATACATGATATGATAGTGCCTTGGTTTCCTAAAATGAAAGTTCATTTTAAGGATTTATACATGATATGATAGTGCCTTGGTTTTCTAAAATGAAAGTTCGTTTTAAGGATTTATATATGACATGATAGTACCTTGGTTTTCTAAAATAAAAGTTCGTTTTAAGGGTTTATACATGACATGATAATGTCTTGGTTTTTCCTAAAATGAAAGTCATTCCATTTTCCTTTGAGACTCAAAAGAGGATTTGAAATTGCGTATGGTTACTCAAATCTATTCATGCTTGAGATGATGATTTCACACCGAGTCCCAAAATGGGTCGGGTACGGTATGTATATTATCACACTGAGACCCTCATTAAAGGGTCGGGTACGTTATATGTATGATTCTATGGACATGCTATCCATGATGCGGGTATAGATACCCATGACACCGAGACCCTCACTAAAGGGTCGGGTATGTTCGTGCGCAGATTTATGGCATTCACACCGAGTCCCTCACTAGAGGGTCGGGTACGTTATATGTATATGATTCCATGAACATGTATCCATGATGCGGGTATAGATACCTATGACATATATGATTCCATGGACATGTTTCCATGAGGCGAGTATAGATACTCACGACAGTATATGATTCCATGAACATGCTTCCATGAGGAGGGTATAGATATTCATGACAGTATATGATTATATGGACATACCTTTATGATTTTGATATGACTCTCATGTTAAAAATGTATAGTTGACTCTCTATTTTTACAAGGTACAGTTGACTCTTATTTTATATTACACGGTTGGATATGGTATTTGATTTTCATACTTGTCTCTGTCATCTTTTGGCCAGTTATGATCCTATTTATTGTACTTTATGTTTTTATACTTAGTACATTGTTATCGACCCGCTCTTGCGTTAAATGCCATGAGATGTAGGTACTCAGTTTGGTGAGGAAAAAAGAGTTGAATGAAAAATGCTTATGGTACGTAATTGAGCCTAAATGCCTACTTTTACCTACCCCTGCCTAAGCCTACATTACAACCCTTGAAAGTCCTGATGATCTCTAATGTGTAGTGGAGAATAACAAGTAAACAGATCTATAGTCTCATACCTATTTTCCTCCCTTCTTTTCTTTTGAGAGAATGAGACACATTATAACAAAAACCCCCAAACTTAGACTTTTGCATATTTTTCATTGGGGTGCATCAAATTTTCATTTTCTTTTTATCTCTTTTTCAACACTTTTTATTCCAAGCATCTTCAATTATTACTTATGGCACAAACATGAAATCATAGGGTGTCAAACAAAGATATTATTTTATGCTCAACGGGGCTGACTAAGGATACAATTTATGTCAGGGTAAGTAATGAATGGTCAGAAGGGCTATCAAAGAAATGTCTGAATCATCTTCCTAAACATGTACATCTTAACTATTTCGCCTCAAATAATAAGCAAACAGATTTACTAGACATTTTCAACCTTTCTTTTCATAACTGACAACGCATAGGCTAAGCACAAAATATCCCAAAGAATTAGATGTCATGAATTTTTGGCATATCTAGCTTAAGCACACAAATTGTCGCTTTTAATTCCATTACATTATCCCACTTTATTCATTCAATATCTTTAGCAACTACCGTATACATGATCCATAAAAAAATTATGACTAAAAAACACATAAAACAACATAAAGACAATAAAAAGACTCAAAAACAAAACAATGAAATAAAATAAGACACCCTCCAAACTTAATCGACACATTGTCCCCAATGTGTGAAGACTAAAAATAAAGGGACAACTTACTGACACAACACAACGGTCATAACAGAGGTCTGGGAGGAAAAATTCTGAAATTTGCACAAGCTTCTAGGCTCTCTGAAGTTTCGGCGCCGCGACGTTGTGCTAGTTGTTTCCCGTTCTGCATTTTTTCTGAATCCCTGCTTTTATCTGTCATCCACAACACTCAACATACCAGATCGTGAGACCGTTCAAGTCAAAATAAAACAAACTAAAATAAAAATTGAAATAACATAATTAAAACGTTGGGTTGCCTCCCAAGTAGCGCTGTCTTTAACGTCTTTTAGCCGGACGTAATTTTCTTACTAAATCAAGGGGGTATAGTGTCCCCTCCACATAACCATCTCAGCACCAATCGCTTCATTTTCCTCCTCTTCTTTTTCACAGTGTTATTTTCAGAAGCATTTACCATATTGACATCTTTGACCATTCCTTGGTCTTACTCTCAGGTTCCACACTTTTCTTTAATGGTACCCCATGAGCATCAGTACTTGTGAGGCTGCTCTGCAACCCGACCTTATCAACTACCCTGATAGCATAACATTTATCAATGACTTGAGGTTCAGGGGTTGGCTTGAAAACTTTGAAGGTCATCTCTAGCACAGGTGATGGCTTGAACACTTTGAAGGTCATCTCTTCACCTTGAACTCTGAGTTTTAGCTCTTCTTTTTCAACATCAGTCAATGCCCTCCCTGTGGCTAGGAATGGTCTCCCAAGGATCATTGGTATCATCTCATCTTTCTCCATATCAAGAATGAGGAAGTCAACAGACAAGATGAATTTTCCCACTTTTACCAACACATCTTCAATTATTCCTCTAGGATGCACTATAGAGCGATCAGCTAACTGCAAATGGATTGTTGTTGGCATTGCTTCCCCCAAACTAAGCTTTTTAAACATAGAAAGGGGCATACGGTTGACACTTGCCCCCAAATCACACAAGGTCTGCTTACATGTCACCTTCCCTATAGTGCAAGGTAAGGTGAAACTCCCTAGATCTTTCAATTTAGGGGGAAGTTTCTTCTGAAAGATAGCACTGCACTCCTCTGTCAGCGCTATTGTCTCATAGTCTGCCAGCTTCCTCTTCTTAAACATGATGTCTTTCATGAACTTTACATAAGCTGACATTTGCTCCAAAGCTTCAATGAACGGGAGATTGATATGAAGCTTTTTGAAGATCTCTAAAAACTTAGAAAACTCCTTGTCTAAGGACTTCTTCTGCAGTCTTTGAGGGTAAGGAATTCTGTCTACATATTTCCTCATGACTACCGGTGGAACATTCTCTAAAATAGGGCGGTCTTCAGTAACCCCCTCATTTTCTACCTCACATGTCCTCTCCACCACTAGTTGGGATCCAACCTGCTCTAACTGCTTCCCATTTTTCAAACTGATTTTCTGGCATTGCTCTCTTGGATTCATCACTGTATTATTGAGTTGAGCCCCCTGAGGTCTGTCATTCAGCTTCCCTGCCAACTGCCCCATCTGAGTTTCCAAGTTCCTAATAGAGGACCTTGTTTTTGTCATGAACTGTCTGGTTTCCGTCATGAATTGAGTTTGAGAGTTGGCTAAGGTCAACATTGCTGCTTTTATGTCATCTGGCTTCTCTTGTGGGCTGGTGGGCTGAACTACTGTGAAGATGAGGCCTGAAACTGTGGTTGCTGTCCTTGGTCATTCTTCCATAAAAAATTTGGGTGATTTCTCCACCCCTGATTATATGTGTTGGAGAATGCATTGTTAGAGGGCCTCTGAAAATTTCCCACAGCCTGACATTGAGCCTGCTCCATTGGGATGTTGTTGGGATCAGTTGTTAGACATCTATCGAAGGTGTGTGGACCCCCACAAATTTCACAAACTACTTGCATCTGGACCGCCTTTACGGACATGGTATTCTGCTGGAGCTGCTTAGTCAAGAGAGCAACTTGTGCATTTAATGCAGTGATAACATCTAGCTCATGAACCCCAACTGCTCTTCTGCTACCTGTTCCTCTATCATCTGGCAAGTGATTGTTTGTGGCCATGTATTTCATGGGCTTCATGTGCTGTTTTCTTCATGAATGTGCCACCTGCAGCTGCATCAATAATTGTCCTATTAGTCCCACTTAGACCATTGTAGAAAATGTGCATCAAGTTCCACTGCTCAAGACCATGATGTGGACACTTTCTTTGTAAATCTTTGAACCGCTCCCAAGAATCATACATTGACTCTCCATCCAGCTGATAAAAGTTACTAAGCTCACCTCTAAGTCTTGCTGCTTTGGGTGGAGGGAAGAATTTGGCAAGAAACTTTTGAGCCAAGTCTTGCCATGTGCTAATGGAGTTCGCCTGTAATGAATTCAACCAACTCTTTGCTCTATCCCTGAGTGAGAATGGGAAGAGTCTCAATCGAATGACATCATCAGTAACACCATTGTATTTGAAGGTTGCACACAGCTCAAGGAAATTTACTAGATGCAAGTGAGGATCTTCAGACGGTAATCCCCAAAACTGAACTGAACTTTGAACCATGTGCAATATGGTTGGTTTGATTTCAAAGTTATTGGCTTCAACAGCTGGAAGCCTGATGCAAGTCTGCACCCCTGTAATAGTTGACATCACATAGTCCCCCAAGCTCCTTTCTGCAGGGACTTATCTTAAGGCATGCGGTAACTCATCATCTACCAAATTGTTGTTTCACTGATCTCCCATTGCTAAGGAATCAGCTGCTCTTTTCTCTTTTCTGTTCTGTCTGCACAATCTTTCAATCTCAGGGTTCAGAGGGATAGGAGTGTCTGCTCCTCTCCTACTTCGCATAAATTAAGTTTCTGAGACAAATAAAAAACAACAAACAGATCACGACAAACAACACTAAAGAAAAATATAATAAAATAAAAACTGAAAATAGAAATCAAATTAGAATTAAGAATAGATAAATCGATATTAACAGTACGCCAATCCCTGGCAACGGCGCCAAAAACTTGTTGCGATATTTCTAAGTGCTTACACAAGTGTACGTATCGTTCAAGTAATAAAGATCTGTAAGATCGAATTTACCGTCCACAGAGACTGGTTTATTAAGTACCGATTACCTATTCTTTGGTATATGTTTGGTTGACGTTCTTTAGTTTGAGAATCATAACTAAGAATTATGGCTAAGTGCAGAAAGTAAACTAAAGATTATAATACTTTGGGTTTATAACAGTTATGAAGGAATAGGGCTTCCAATCTCCTCAACTATCCACTTTTCACGAGTTAATGCAACGCTAACGATTCTTCTTTTTATTAAGATAGCAGGTTAACTAATCTGTCATCATATTCCGGTTAGGACATACGATAGCTCAACCTTGTGCAGAAACCTTCTATATTTCTATGATAGATTTTACCACACGGGAGGATTAAGAACAATAACCTTAAACACTACACAAGTATCGGGGTACTTTCGTCTACGATTTTAACCTATGTCTAAATAATTACAGCATATTCAAATCTCTCATCTCGGTTCTTGATTCGAAATCATATAAGTGATGACAATTAGTAGTTAATTAATTATCAAACAATCATAACAGTATTGAATAGATCTTAATACGCTGAAGAAGAAATCAATAACTAATGCATTAATTATATGAAAGAGCTTCAAAAAGATTCGATGGAAACCTTACTAAAGTGTTTAGCTCCTAGCCATAGACATGCTAAGAACTAATACAAATCCAAACATAAACTGAATTGAAAACCAAAGAAAGAAAAATTACTTAGAACTAGGTCTTCAATTGTAGCCTTCTTTGTTGTCTTGTGTTTTGTGTTGTGTGGAATCCTCCCTAAAAGTTGTCCCAAGGGTTTATATATGTTGTCAAAAACATGTGACTTGGACCCTTTTGCCCCTTGCCAATTCTATTTCGGATCTGGAAATTACCGCGGTGCCGAAAGTACTGTGGCTTCTCAGGAGTTATGGCACCACGGTGCTGCAGAATGGCACCGCGGTGCCGAAAGTACTGCGGCTTCTGATTTGCCAACTTTCGTCTTTTTTTTGCTTCGGGGCTCCTTCTGATTTCTTCTATACTTCTCGGAACTTTTTAGACTTCATCTCTTGGCCATTTTAGTGTGCAATTCCATCTAAATCAAGCTCATTTCATCCTCTTATTATCATTTCTCCATTTAGGACCGTTGTGACTCAAAAGAAAGAAAATCGACCTAATACTATATTAAACACAAACGAAATGAGTAAAATACTAACTAAAAATGATTTAAAAAGTGTATACAAAATATGCCTAACACCCCTCCCAAACGACAACCCACCACACATGCATCACCAAATTTAACCATGCAAATTTCTCATTTTTTAATTTTTTATAAAATTAAAATAAAATATATGAAATAGAAAATTTGGGGGATGGTGTAGAAAATCAAAAAATTCAATTTATTTAAAAAAAAATTGATTTTTGGAAGGGTGTTGGGGTCGCGGGAGGGGGGGGGGCAGGAGGGTTGGTGTAAAAAAACAAATAAAAAAATTTAAAAGTTTTTTTTAAAAAAATAATTTTTTTGGAGGGTGGTGGGGTGTGGGTAGAGGTGGGAGTGAATGGTGTAGAAAACCAATAAAAATAAATTAAAAACTTTAAAAAAACTCTTTGTTGGAGGGGGATTGGGTGGTGGGGGTGAGTTGGGTGGTGTGGTGGTGGGGTTGTTGGTGAAATGTCGTGGGACTTGTTTTCCCTAATGTTATTAGGGAAGTCATTTTTCCTTATTTTTAAGGAGCTTGTTTTACTAAAGTTGTGATTTTATTCATTTTACCCATTAAGTTACCCATATATTAGATAATATATGTTGATTCAAATTGAACCCATTTTAAATGGGTTGAGTCGGACGGATAACCATATTTTTTTACCCATTTTGTCATTTCTACTCATTGGTAAAAAAATAAAAGAAGGTAGAAGTGTTTTTGAGCTCTTCTTATCTTACTTGGTTTGGATTATTTTAGGAAAATCAAAGTTTGGTTATATCTATTTCCCTCCAAAATTTCTCTCAAATAATTTAAATAAAGTAGGACAAGAAGTGTGCTTAAAAACAATTACAATTCTACCTTCCATTTTACCAATAAGGAACAAACTTCCTCCTCTTTTTTTTATCAAGTAACATAAACTTTCATTTGAATACAAAAATAGGTGAGTCTCCTAACAGTTGAAATTCCCTAACGGCTCAAAGAGCATACAAATTGGTTACTCCAAGTAAAAGGGTTTAGTAAACATTTAGCTTTCAGTGTGTGTGGGAGTTGATTTTCCTTCAAAGCATCTTTGATTCCTCTCCTTCGGAATGCTCCAAATGATACATCGAGGAATCATCTTCCAAATGCTTCTATGGACTTATCAACTCTGAAACTGTTCCATATGACGAAAATCTCCTTTAAACTTCTTGATAGTGCCCAACTTAGTCCAAAATATTGTTGAACAAAACCATAGACTTTTAGCCACTATACAATGCACAAACAGACAGATGATCTACAGTTTCACTATCATGTCCACACATGTGGAATCTGTTGCTAGATGTTTACTAAACCTTCCTCCTCTCAAATACTAACCCATCAGTACTAACTTATCTAACAGACATGTGTTAAATTCTCTTGTTGTTTTAGTTGCAAGTTGCAGTTATGTTACTTCAGGTGAATGAAATGAAAATGCATTAGTCTGTGCTGATAGCTGTACCTCGTATGACGTTAATTAGCTGTCAACATAACTCTAAATGTTATTCTTTACTACAGATAAAAAGCTGTTAGAACATAATAATAACTTGGTTTGCTGTGACAGAACAATAGGAAAGGTTGAAGTTTTTCTTTTGTTTGTTTTTAATAATATTGTTTAGTATTACTACTGTTGTTAGCATTATTATTAAAGAAAGAATTGTCAACTTGTCCTTCAAAAAGTTGGGAGGATAATACACTTGATATAAAGGAGAGGTTAGAGGAGTGGAGGAGTTCAGACATATCTCTTTCCTTCCTCCTCCTCCCACTTTAGCAACTAAACATAGTGTAAATTTGGGGACATATGCTAAACCATTCATGCATGTTGTAGGCGCCCAAGTTAGTAGTATGAATATGAATGGATTAGTTAATGAGTTGGGCGGCATAATTAAAGTTTAACGAGTCTATCCCGAGCTTCCTACGCAGGCTTGGATTTTTTTCCCATTAAGTTAAAAAAAAGTGTTAATCATCTATGCTTATGGTTTTAGCCTCAACTGCTGTTGTAGAGGGCGAAGGGGTTAACTTGTTTTTTCTTATGCATTTTGCAATCTCATTCTAGTAAAAGGGTTTCAACATTATTCACCTTTTCAGGAGCTGGAGTAGCTTCTGCCATGACTTCCCTCATCTTAGCTCCATAGCTAGAGATCTAGGTTTCGAGCCCATCACTGTATATAATTCCCCGATCTAGTTTCTGAATCTCATAATCTGCGACCCGTCCACAAATCTGATTAACAGCTAGCCACTGATTTAGAAGAATCTCCTAGAATTTTGTCACTGCCTTTGATATTCATTCTGTAGTCGTCCTCAAGACGAAGAGAGAGATTAAGTGTTAAGACTTTTAGAGAAGGATCGAGTCACAGGACGATGAGCAGGAAAATCTAAATCGGTTAACTTCGACTTTTCCTTACCTTTGTTCGAATTCCTAGATCGACCTATTTTGAATATAGATTCAGCTCGTTAAAGGGAGGCTGAGATGAGGATACTGAGATGGATGTGTGGGCATACAAGGAGAGATATAATTAGTAATGAGGATATTCGGGAGAGAGTGGGAGTGGCCTCGGTGGAGGATAAGATGCAAGAAGCGAAGTTGAGATGTTCGGGCATGTGCAGAGGAGAGACACAAATGCCCAAGTGCGGAGGTGTGAGAGATTGGCTATGGACGGGTTCAGGAGGGGTAGAGGTAGGCCGAAAAAGTATTGGAGAGAGGTGATTAGACGGGATATGACGCAAGTGCAACTGAGGACATGACCTTAGATAGGGGGTTGTGGAGGACACGGATTAGGGTAGAAGGGTAATAGGTAGTTGAACATAATTCTATTTACGCTTACAAACTGATAGTTGTAGTGTTATTATGTAAGTCTGTTTAGTCTATCATACTAGTAGACGCAGTATTATTTTATAGTCCTCTGTCATTTGATTTTTGTCGCTATGTGTTCTTTAGTGCACTTTGTCTATCTTATTTACTTGTGTTAGTTATTGCTTCTTTTTTAAAATGCGCTATCATGGCTTCTTCACTTTTATTACCATCATTTTCATACTGCTTTAAATTTTTTGTTCGGGTCTGACCGTTTCTCTTGCTTTGTTGGTGCTTTTACTTGTCTTGAACCGAGGATCTTTCGAAAACAGTCGCTCTACCTACCAAGATAGATGTAAGATCTGCGTACACTCTACACTCTCTAGACTTCATTTTGTGGGATTTCACTGAATATGTTGTTGTTGTAAAGGGAGGCTGAAACCTTAGAGTTCAATGGAAGAGAGAACTCCGATCTCTTGTTTTTTTGGTTAATATATGCTTGCTGTTTTATTTCCCAAATCCCCCTATTCTAGAATAATTAAAATAGCTAAACAGAAAGCTGCTAAAAATATAATTAAATACTTAATTTAATTGCCCACAACACATCCACAACATTACCCCCCTCATGCTGAAAGAGCTTGTCCTCAAGCTCGAAGGATGGATAAGCCTATTGAAAAGAGTCTACATCCTCCCAGTAGCTTCAACCATTAATGATAGCAGGCAATTGCATGGTTTCTGCATGCCTTTGACCTGTAATTGCATGTAAACAAATTTCTGGGGAGTCATCCAGAACTTCTGGAATAGTATCGTCAACTGAATCATCCAATTCCAGCCAGAAAAGTCCTTCGCACTGGTGAGTGGCTGAATACTGTTCGTCACAATTATAGCATAATCCCTTAGCACTTCTCTCTGCCATTTCTGCATGAGTTAATCGCTTGACAAAAGGGGTTTAGTCGCTGTTCTGGGTATTAGCCGGGGTAGATGAGCCGACCAAACTAGTAGCAGACTTTGTCGAGTTTACTGTGCTGCCAAAATTTGTCCGAGACTGCCGGCGTGCCCCATTGCTAATGTTACTGACTTTTTGCAGTTGTTGTTTTTGTTTGAAAGCCCTGGCTACACTCATGGCCACCGATAAGTCAGGTGGTTTGAGCAATTGCACATCCATTCTGATTGAATCATCCAACCCCGCCATAAATATTCCCACGTGCAAGTGTTCTGGAATAAGCTCATCAGCCCTAGCCAACTTTTCTTGATATTGGCGTTGATAAAGTTCAATTGTACACGTTTGTCGAAGCATGACCAATTCGCCCACCGGATTGCTACTTTCAGGAGGTCCAAATCGTTGGAAACAATGTTTTAGCTATCGTTATTATTCTAGAATAGGATTTATATTTCCTAGTTATTATTCTAGAATTGGATTGGCTGGGTTTCACATGTTGGGAGAAGCACAATTATGGTATTATCAGCTTAAAAGAGTGAAGAGCCCAATGAGTTGAGAAAAATTTGTGGGGTTTGGAGATGGTAGAATGCGCAGACCTTATCGGTGGGGGTCATCAGAAGTGGCTTTTCTATTTAACTTGGGCCGTGTTGGTGGATATGAGGGTTTACTGGAATGATGCAAGAACTTATAGTATAAACATTTTTGTTTCTAGAATAGGAAAGTCGAAGTAGTTCTCTTGCACTGCCATACCTACTGGTCCAGTCAGAGATTAAGTGATGATATAAGGTTCCTCAGCTGCCCCTTGTGTTTGAGGGACTTTAAGAGCCCTGTCTCCTCTCTGATTCTCCAGATCGTCTGTCAGTTCTGAACATGTGTTTCCCAAGGAGTAACCACTAGAAGTTCTAAAGCCAATTTTGACCATGCTTCACAATTTGATGTTGAACTAAAAGTCAAAA
Organism: Przewalskia tangutica; assembly: GCA_029844215.1. Taxonomy (NCBI): domain Eukaryota; kingdom Viridiplantae; phylum Streptophyta; class Magnoliopsida; order Solanales; family Solanaceae; genus Przewalskia; species Przewalskia tangutica. The sequence continues at coordinate 1,593,098 of CM056731.1, read as the reverse complement.
AAATTGCATTGTAAGCACCCTTTTTGTTGCATATCTTTGGCATATGAATCGGGAAAAAGAACAAGTGCCAACACATAGGCGTTCTCACTAAGATCTAGAGCATAAGTTCTTGTGAATATCAATTAGTTTAAATTTTCCTGAGGATACAGTTTTTAGGTAACTTTAGTGTCATATCTAGGATGTCATAAGACTATAGGACAAGCAATATTTTAACTTTAACGACTCATTCTTTTCCTCTTTCTTCCCCATTGACAACGGGATTGTAGTTATCCTAAAAGCCGTTGTGGTGGTCAAGTATTGATGGTTAACGTTGGTCAAACTTAGTCAACTCCCTATAAACCCTTCATTAAGTCTTCCGGTCCTCTTAATGATGTAAGCTTGTGGTCATGTTGTCGTCACCCATGTATTACTGTAATGAGTAAAATAACCACGTCATTTTTAATTAAAAAAATGTTGAGATTCAGTAATAATAGACATAACTGAGACTACACGTGCTAAAGAAGCTATACCACTGAATTTAATTCGGGCAAAGTTAGCAGTGTGTAGACACTAGCCTGACAAGTTCTAGATTCCTACTATGACTGATTATTTCATTGTGAAAGTCATCTTGTTTTAGCTTCTTATGTCCTCCTCCCTCACCTCGCATAGTTTAGAGTTTAGACTTTGTCCTTCACCTGCCAGTAGAAAAAAGTTCAAAGCATAATGCTCAGCATTGACTAGCCAATCTAAGAAGTTCCAGAAAACTGTGAGCATCTGTGCCTTGAATCTTTTGATCAGGATTGAGCTGTGCAGCAGATATTCTTTTAAGGAGGCCAGGGCAAAAGAGTTAGATTTAGAAGCTCCTTTAAATGTCCAGAAGATAATTAAACAGGACTCTGGAGTTAAGTGAACGTAAGGGTAAATAATATCTTCGGCACGTATTTGGTTCAATTATGAGAAAAGACTTACTTCCACTGTCTCAGAAAGAATGACGGAGTTTGAGTACGAGAATCAGGGAAATAACTTTTGATGTGGACTCTGACATCAATTCCTTACTTTTTGAAATAAAAATCTATATTTAGAAGCTACACAAAAGATGACACAAATTTTCATGGATAAAAGTAGTTAGAAAAAAATTTGGAGAAAAAGTTGAGGTTGTTTTCTACTTGAGGGATTACACTGGGTGGTTGTTGTATTTGGAAAATATAGTCGATGCAGATACTTGTGGAAAAAGATGATAAGGTTGTTTTCTACTTCGTTCTTATAAGACATGTGACAATCATCACATTCAGATTTCAGACAGAACGAATGGGGACTATACTTATAGTTGCTGGATACTTCTGTGGAAAATGGAAAAGCTATCTGCTTAATTTATGCCTGATCTGGAAAACCAATATGATAAATCAGGAAACTTGTCGCTTTGCAATTTTAAAATAGATTAAAAAACAAACCATTAGCTCCCATTTTACTTGCGATCTTGAAGTTAAGAAGCAAAACATATGATTCTGAGATCTTCTACCATTGGAGAATTAAGAGTCATACCGGAAGTTCAAAATTCAAGTGTTGTGTTCTCAAACCTTGGGGGTTTACTTGATTCATCACATTCCGGTAAGACCATATGTATTCAATAATATTGCTTAAAGGCTTAACATCTTAAATCTTCGTTTCCTTTGTGTTTTGCGGTTATGTGTTTTTCGGCCAACTTTCTTTAAAGCAGCGTGCCATACCATTCATTAGAGCCCTTCCCCATTTTAGCTCCATTACATAACTGATACTTCTCACAGTAGCTACCAATTATGTTTGATTTCATAGCATGGTGTTATCCATTTGAATTAGTACCTTGAGCTTCCTACATGCTGGTTAATGTTGTTTGAATAAAAATTGTACAGTATGAAAGTGTTATCGCTTCGCAAGGATTCATCTGAGTTGCCACTGGTTAATAAAACCATGATGTACATTGGAAGGCATCATCGAAGTGGTGAGTCATCCATCTGACCATCTTTGCTGCACATTATGGTGTCAGCCATACCTATGATTGCAGCAATATTGCACTTGTCTGTACTCTAGAATTTTGTAACTGACCTTGATGGACAACTTTCAGTCTAATTTACAGACAGAAGTTGAAGCTTTGGATCTATCACGAACCCGAATGCCGACAATCTCTCATGTAAAATCACGTGTGGAGAAACTTCTCGTCGATAACAAATGACAATAATTGTGTATAAGAGCTTGTAGCTTCTTACAAGTCTGCTACTTTTTCATTTCTGTCTAAATTTTGCTCTCTGTTGCTTTTGGTGCTTGGAAGGGTTCATAGCGTAGAGTCATCGGCATGTGTCAAGCAAGCGTCTTGGGAAAAGAAGTTAACCGTTTTTAGTTGGGTCACAAACAGATTTATGCCTCCCTTTCTAAATGTTTTTTGGTGTTACGGCGTGTGGAGTTAGTGGTACTGTGGTGGACAATTCAAAGCATTTTGGATATAGTTGAAAGTACATAATAGGATTGTTGAGCTGCCTAGAATAGAAATAGATAATTCGTACAGTTTTGGTGTATGATTGGTTTTATACTGGGTATGTTGTTATATGATTGATTTTATATAATATTACACTTAGATGAGCTTAAATGGAGAGACATGAAGTGAAGATTCGTATAGCTGATCCAAACTTGCTAGCAGTAGTTGTTTGGTGTATGATTGATCAATGCATTTTGTTGTTTACTACCTGTCTTTCCTGTCAGCTGAGTTTAAAGCTTCTCTTATATTGCTGGTGACTTGATTCATGCAGGTAGCTGGATAGTTTATCAGTAATTACCTTACTATATAGAATTTTTTTTTCCTCATCAGACAAATTACTATATAGAATAAGGTGTTTGGGTGCTTTGATTAATCGTTGCTTTACTGGTATACTGTGTGACCATTCCAAAGTCAATGGGCTTGGATCCAGGCCCGCTTTCCGTTGGAAAGTTCTCACAGTATGGCTTTCTGTTTACACCACTCTTCAAATTCTGTTCCAATGTGCGTCCCCTGATGGACAAAGATGATTCAGCATGATTTTGTGGCTATTATAAATTAATACGAGTATATAATAATAACTGGTTTTCAGTTAATTCTTTATAAATTTCTGAGAAATAAAAAGAAGAGATAATTTTAAGGTGCAGTACTATATTATTACACTGAGCCTTATTATATATAATCTTTTCTCACGTAGGATATTATATATTCCAATGTTCTAACAATTCGCTATGACACGTAAGTCATTTGTGTCGAGCTTGTTATCTATGTAACTAATACGAGGATCTTAGAGGGGTTTAGTAAAAATATTTGGAAGTTGATCACTTGTAACAATATCTCCTAAGAATAGATCTTTCCTATAAAAAAAGTGACAATCAATATCAATATGCTTTATTCCTTTCATTAAATACGGCATTTGATGCAATATATAAGAGTCACTTGATTATAACACACAAGTTTTATCATTTCTTCTATTTTAATTCTTTGATCCAAACTAGCTCATAAATAGTTTAAGTTGCTCAACCTGACACTTCTGTTAGATCCCTCTATAATGCTGGAAATAATAATTACTATTGGCATTTGCCAATAACAGCCTAGCAACGAAAAAGAAGATGGAATAGCTTCAACTATACACACTCCGGTTTGCAAGGCAATAAAGGTGTTATTAGAAAAATAGTAAGTAGAAAAGGAGGAAAAGAGGTAAAGCTTGTCTGCCAAAGTCTTGATAGACAATCTTACTGCCGTTGTGCCTCTCCAGTTTGCTTTTTCTTTTCCTCTTCCAATTCATTACTATCATATTCACAACAAAACTAGTAAGGCACTTATAAATTGTGAGACTATCTTAATCTCATATTCTTCTAGTTCATTTAATGTGTCTTAATTTGATTGAATAAATAGATTTTTAAATTTTGTGGTCTTAATTTAAAGATATATGCTATGTATCTGAATGCTCGTGGTTTTAAACATGTTATACAAGATACTAAAATAAAAGAGTAATTCTTATGAAATAAACTAAACAGGAAATTAAGACACGTAAATTGAAATAAAGAGAATATTTGGCAAAAATTTAATTATCGGATTAGCAATCTCGTTGTTTGTTCATACCACAATTATGATATTATTAATATTATACCAATATTTTTGGAATAATGATTTTGGAATTAATTTTATCATTATTTAATTTTGATATTATAAATCATACATTATAGTGGCAAACCAAAAAGACTACTCTGAAAGTGACAACAAATGTTTTTAAATGATTCATCTAATAGATTTAGAAAATGTGTAAAACTAGTTTTGCATTACCAAAATAGGGACTAATTTTGTTCCCTATTTTTTTTTACCATATCTTAATAATTTTTTTTAAATAAATAAAGAGGAAAACTTTTTTTTTCTAAAAAGGTTGAAACTTGTCTAAAAGTGAAGAGAAAAATCAGTTTGCTTTTGAAAAAAATACTCACGAAAGCAGAGAACAAACAGGAATTTGCTCTGCTAAAAAAGTGATTCAGTGGTCCACCGGGCACAGTCCAATGACAAAAGAAGAGCTTAAGACGCTCTGAACACTTTCAGCGGTAACATTCGCTTCTTCTCGGCGCTGATCCTCAGTGTTATCACTGTCTGCTTACAAACGCTGGTTATTGAAGTACATCCCGCGATTTACAGGTAATAATGTTGAGGGATCGGTACTACCACCTTCCGCCTTCAGAATTAGTCTGACGTAAGTCGAAAACCTGAATATAAAAAAAAATATTCAGTTAAACAATTTTTTTACTTTCGTCCTTCTAAAGTGAATTTTGACATAATTAACTATAGGGTCCTTATAATCTGGGATTGTGGGGTCTGGTACCCTCAAATCAACATGATATTATAAATATGCACCATAATCAAACGAATAGTTCATCAACTGAACGTCGGAGCCCATAAGTCTCAAAAATCTCAATTTTCATTTAGTTGTGACGATAAGGTTCTACTCGCTCATTACGAAATATTATTCAATAGAGTTATTTGACTAATTTATACATTATTATTTATTTTAATATTAATTCTAAAACAATTAATACTTAAAAAAATTAAAAGCAGTAATAATTAATTCTCTATTGAATTTCTAAAATGATAAGTATTTTGAAAATAACTATTTTCAATATATATTTGGTTGAACCCATCGGGAGCTCCATGAGGTGGATACGATCTTTCACTTAAACACTTCAATTAAATCTTGATTCCATTTAGACATCTCTGCCATTGTGTCATTTAGACATTTTTCACTTAATTAATCAAATATGTAATATGTGTCCAACACACTCGCCGATGACATGATAAAATGAAAAATCAAATTAGGACATGTGTCATTTGATGTCATAATAATATAAAAAATAATTTTGAGTAAAACTAATTTCAAAAAGAAAAGAATACCCTATTTTATAAACTCTACTCATTATTAACACACACACAAAAGCGCAATTACTAATAAAAGAAAATTTTAAAAATTGTGTTTTTGGTGTTCTTCACCATCTTCATTTGTATTCTTATTCCAACCAGGGTTTTAATCCAAAATTTCAAGAAACTCCTCCAAACTTGTTATAACTTCATCTAAAGATTCCTCGTGAAGACAACTTCAACATAAAATTTTCAAAAATTTCATCAAATAAAGTAATTCATTTTAAACCTTCAAGCTTTCTAAAAACACATCAATGACTTTTCGATGAGCTCCTTTGATTTTTTTTCTTTTTACTATGAGAGAGCAAGAAATTGAGTTGAATTAAAAATGTAAATGATATTTTCTTTCGATAGTGATAGTGGCGACATTGATCTTGGTGATGGTAGGAATATGGTAGAAAAAAGGAATGAAAAAGAAGAAGAATGAAATAAAAAATAATAAAAAGAATGAAGAAAAAGAAGAAAGAACTAAAAAATCTGTTTTGTGGCATTTTCACGGGCATGTTTGGTGTGAGATCCACATAATTTATTAAGTCGGCAAAAAACATTTAAATAACACAGTCGGAGTCATCTCAAATGTCTAAATAGAAAAAAGTTTAATTAAAGTGTTTAAAGTGAAAGATCGTGTCCACACCGAGTTCCGATGGGTTCAGCCTATACATTTATAACTAAATTGAACGAAGGAGTATTCATCGAAAATGTTCCATTGAATATCATTAAGTTTTGAGGTTATTATATACTCCCTCTGTTTCATAATAATTGTCACCTTATCGAAAAATGTTTATTCCAAAATAAGTGTCATCTTAAGAATTCAAGACATTAATTGGTTACTTTTTTCCTACTATATTCAAGAAATATTTATTAGCAAGTTCTCTATTCAAGACATAAATGATTACTATTTATGCATGTTTTAATCAAAAGGGGAAAATAACTTATTTTTATTAAATGGGGTAGTTTGGTAAATTTTCCATTGTATTATTGATTTTTAATATGTGTATTTTTTGGTAAGATAACACTTATTATGAGACGGAGGAAGTAATTACAATTTGTTGTGGAAAAAATGAGTGATTTTTGCACTAAATTCCCTAGTGGGCTTCATTATACTCTCTTTGGGTCATGAATAAAATACTCCTACTATTCTTTTGTAATATTTGCAAAGAGAGATTATTTAATACTACGATTGAGAAGTTCAGTTTAATATAAAGGCACTTCCATTATGCAACTATTGATCTAAGAAATTAATTGCAATTGGCCGTATGGTCAAAGTTTTGCTGGACAGAACATATTGGACAATCATGAAAAGAGTCAAAGACGAATTAGGGATGGCAACGAACCGGATTCTACTAGATTCAGATCCAGATTCGTTTTTATATCTAGATCCGGATTCGGATTCATAAAGATCATATCCAAATCCGAATCCACATGTAAAACTTTTTACCTTGAATAATATTCTCACATGTTGAAACTTCTTTGACAAAATGAAATCCAATCAGATTAAAAAAAAAAATTGAGTTCATTCAATCAATCTATACAAACATTTAAATTTTTTTGCCTTGAATAATATTCTCACCTGTTGAAACTTTTATAAGATGATTCCTAGTTACACAAATAGTAGTAAAAAATCTTAGCACATATATTAAAGTTGTATCTAAAATGTATATAATATGTACTATGTATAGGTCAAAGTAAAATAGTGCATTAAAACATTATTATCACAGTATTTAAGATGTATTTTTTTCACTAATAATGCCAAAAAATTGTATCATACATGTATTTTAAACGTTTTCATTGCTTTGTTTTATCATTTTATATATTGATGTATTAAAACTGTATTGTAAGTGTATAATATATGTAATCATATCAAATGTTTCCCGATTATATAAATAGTTGTAACAAAGTCACAACACATATATTAAAGTTGTATGTAAAATGTGTATAATTTAAATAATATAAATTGGGGTAAAGAGTATCAAAATTGTATTATAAGTGTATTTTGATATGCATTTTTCTAATATGCTAAAACTGTATTAAAATTCTAGACTACAAAAATTATGAAATGTTTTAAGAAAATACTTATAAAATTACATTCTAAGTTATGGATATATTTAATAAAAAAATGGATCCACGAATCGGATACGGATCTCAAATACAAGATCCAGATCCGATCATTCAGAAATAAATCCGGGTCCGATCCGGATCCGTCGAATTCAAAATTTGAAATCCATATTCTATAAAATGGATATGGATTCACCGGGTTCAAGATCCACTGTCATCTCTATCTCTCGTTCTCTATATTCTTGTTTACTTTCTTATTCCATATTATTATTGAGAGCTTGATTTTACAACAAACATTAATTTTTCTTGTGCATGGAGACATACTCACTCGTTTTTCTCGTTTTCCTTCTTTCGTTTTAAGACGAGAAAGCTAAATTCCTTTTATTATATTGTCATGTGCTCTAATATCTAAAGCTATAAAGCTTACGCTAACTGTATATTTATTCTCCTTCTAAACAGAATCAAGAAATAGTTTTTTCACTCTTTACTCCATATTAGTGCATACTAAAAGAGCAACGGACATCACACGCAAAAGGGATAGATTGGAACATAATTTCGACCTAATTGTGGCAACCTCACTATAGATTAATTAGTTGGAAGATTCAATTTTTTTCATTACCGACGTGAAATTTGTTACCTCCCACCTCGATTAATTTCACAAAACATTTGCCATTTCAATCAACTTCATTAACCACTATACCGCACCCTTAGGAGTCGTTTGGTAATTAGACAAGAAACAAGTTATTCATGTATTAATTTCTGCATAACTTATAACCACGTTTGGTAGCTAGTAAAGAGACACCTAATTTATATATATTAATTTATGTATACCTATATTTGGTAGCTAGTTGGGCAGTAAACTATTCATGTATAATATTAATACGACGTTTGGTTTGTAATTTAGAAACTCACATAACTAATACATGTATAAGTTATGAGGAAATCAATGTGGAGTATTATTTAATGCGAGGTAGAATGTGAAATAACTAACACATGAATAAAAATTGAAATGATAATATTACTCTTATTACTTCCCACTTAAATACTTTCCTTTTCTAAACAAATATTTTTATATAATGTTTTAATTTTAATTGTAAATAAATATTTTAATTTTATAAAGTATATAATATTTATTAATTTTTAATATAACAGATCAACATCCAAAAAAATAATTTATGCATAACTAAACTCTATCCTGCATAATTAACACATACATAACTAATAACTGTATTATTGATACATACATAACTAATATATGCATTACTAATACCTATATAACTAATAGCAACATAACTAACATCTACATTACTAATACATACATAATTCTAATCAACTACGAAATGGCCCCTTAATTGCTTAGTTGCAACACTCGAATTCCACGAGAAGCATTCAATTTTCTTCTGCCCCCATAGATTATCATTTTATTAGGCAATCTATAATTTGTCAAACTCATATAGGCAGAGTTCCTAAACTACTCTTTTAAAGAAATATAAACTAACAACGTTTATGCCATTTACAGATATACATAGAGTGAAAAAGAATTCGTTTTCCTTATCTATTTTTTCAAATTAGAAATAGGAACCTACTTTCTCTTCTGCATCTTTTGGACAAGTTATATATGATTAAAAAATAGGCCCATGTCAGTCTCAGTCCAATAACAAAGAAGGGGATTTAAGACGCTCTGAACACTTGCATCGTGATATCGATTCTCAGTGAGAGACTGAGAGCATTTTGCTCTCTTATGGGATTGATCCTTGTAGGTGCTATCAGTTGTCCGTTCTCAAACAATAATTACTGGAGCACATCCAAAAATTTGCCGGTAGTAATATCGATCCATCGATATTACTACCTCTAGGACTAGTCTGACGTAAATCGAAAACCTAAATATAAAAAAAATAGATTCATGTCCATATTTTAGGCCGTGGTTAGAAACATCTGGTCCCAACGGTCCTGTTAACTAGACCTAAGATAAGACTATAGTAGTAATGTAGCATAAACATCGCATATTGTATTAAATAACCTCATATACAATGACATAAGCAGTATAAATAACCTCACTACAGAAAAGATTCTACATAAATTTGGTATGAATATTTCATCTTCCAACTGACATTGCCATTCCTTGCATCTCCTTTTTGTTTTTGTTTTTGTATCGAGCTTTCTGACTTATGTCATACTATTTCTAAAAATAATAGTATCGGTACCTCAACACTATTATCACTTAAACTACCCTCCCATTTTTTTGCTTATTCTGCTATATTTCCCTTATCACTATTACTACAGCAAAAACAAATAAAAGAGCAACAAAAAGCCTAATTACATCAACCCCACACTCCATTGTCCTCTTCCTTCTATTATCACTCTGTTTTTGTTGCTTTTATAATCTATCCATTAAACCCTTGTTATAATATAGTAGTATTCAAGTAATACCCACATGGATCTGTCACACTTCATTCTCAGCTTCTCTTTTGCTTTCCTCATTCTATCCAGAGGTAGAACAATCATTCTTATGTGATTTTATTAGCATTATATTGTACTTCAAATAAGATTATAATGTGAGCATTCGAACCCTCACCGATAAGGTCAAAAGTTCTGCGCTACTAGATCCTACAACACTACAATCGTATGATGTTAATGTTGCGTTTTTTTTTTCTTCTCTTTTTCAGGTGTGTTAGGGGCTACATTTACATTTGTGAACAAATGCGAGTACACAGTATGGCCAGGTATACTAGCAAATGCAGGGAGTCCAACACTCCAAAGCACTGGATTTGAACTTCCACAAGACTCTTCACGTACATTCACTGCACCCACTGGTTGGTCAGGTCGGTTCTGGGGTCGAACCAGTTGTTCATTTGATGGATTCGGGTCGGGCACTTGCGGGACCGGGGACTGTGGTTCGGGTCAGGTAGAATGCAACGGTGCCGGAGCTGCACCGCCGGCTACTCTAGCGGAGTTCACATTGGGAACTGGTGGACAAGATTTTTATGACGTCAGCTTGGTGGATGGGTATAATTTACCCATGGTGGTTGAAGCATCGGGCGGGTCGGGTATGTGTGCGACTACGGGGTGTATTACGGATCTGAACCGAATATGCCCGATGGAATTGAGGAGTGGTGGTGGTGACGCGTGTAGGAGCGCGTGTGAAGCGTTTAATAAGCCCGAGTATTGCTGTAGTGGCGCGTATAATACACCGGCAACTTGTAAACCGTCGATGTACTCGCAAATGTTTAAATCTGCTTGTCCAAGATCTTATAGCTATGCTTATGACGATCCTACTAGCACTTTTACTTGCAGTGGTGCTGATTATACCGTTACATTTTGTCCATCTACCCCAAGGTAAAATTACATCTTAATATTACTATAATATCCAGTTATATTTTGTTGAGCTCCAAAATATAACGGAGTTTTATTACAAATCATAGTCTAAATTTTAACGAATTCACACTGGCTATATAAATTACTAAAAATAGTTTCTTAAGTATGTACCGAATAGTTTTTGTCCTTTAATTTGTCAAGAAATTAGGTTCCGCCAAATATTTAATAATTGATGTTAGTTAGATTTGACCCAAGCATCGAAAGAAAAAGATTTAGCCATAAATAGCAGGTGAACCTTTGTCATTTTCTCAGATATTTTTTGTATAATAAAGAGTTAAATTTGAAGATTTACTAGGATATCTGACAAATTCGTAGTTAAATTTCTTCATTAGTGCGTAACACATGCAATGTTTTTGGTCACGAGGATATCTGGCAATTTGTTGCAGTGACCAGTGAGTGAATGAGTTGTAAATAATTACTCCATTGAATTTTGACACTTAGCTAATGTGCAGTCAAAAATCTACAAAAGATACGACAACACCACCCAATGGTGATGGGTCCTATAGTGGAACAGGAGTTGTGGATCCTACAACAGGAGGAACCGGGTCAAGTTCAGGTCAAATGGGTTCTGGATCGGGTGCTGCCGGGTTTGAGTACGGGGCAGGAACAGGATACGGGTCACAAGCTATGCTAGCAGATGGGTCATATTTAGCTGGATTAGCTATGGGAGAATCCACAAGAACAGCTTTGAATTTAGTAGGCAGTGCTTTGGCTGTTACTTTGGTTACATTTGTTTTCTTGTAGCTGATAGATTCCTCCAGATTGTAAGCCACCACTTTCTATAAATTAAGTTCTTTTTAGCTATGAATCTCTTCTTATATTGTTGTACTTTGCCATATTTTTCCTTTTCTAATGTGTATATGTAATGCAATATTCTTTCTCCCCTACCCCTTCTCATTATCCAAGGTGAGATTTGCAATTATTAAGTAGTATAATAATATACCTTGATATTGGGGTTGGAGTTTCACTTTATGCTTGATTTGGGGCGCTGTAGAATATAGGAAAGAATTGAATATCTTGAAAAGGTGAGTATATAATAATGTGAATGTAGAAGTTGGGGCCAACATTGGGCGATAAAATTGACTTTGTGGAAATCACAAGCATGGCTTTTTATTATTTTTGTCTGTCATGGCCCATGGCATAGCATCGACTTGTGTGTTGTTGTGCATTCCTATGTTGTTTGTACAATGTGAAAGGGCAAACCAGATTGTTGCACCCAGGGAATTTGAAAGATGTGGATTTGGAATTTAAATTTTATGACTTTCTATAATAATCTTAATTAATAATAGAGCGGCTTGTGATTAGGTGATAGATTGATCGATAACGGAACGAAAATGCGACTTTATGGTAGCTTTTTACGAATACACTTGCATCACATCATGTCAATAAAATAAATTATTTAGTGAATATATAGGATCTGAACAAAAGTTATTGGGTTAACATGAGCCCATAACAGCCGTAAATTTATCCCTAGTTAATTTATGTGAGACGAATATTTACATCTCATCATTTCATCTATCTAAATTTCAATGGATCGAGGTTCTCTATATATACTTGTACTAGTGAGAAATAACTTGGTGTAATAATTCAATATTCGCAAATTAATTCGGATACACTATACCCCAAAAAGGGCAATCAAAGGTTGCTGCCCCAGTCTCAATGTGAATAAAACCAAGGTATTTTCTTCTATCGTTGCAGCTCTAGATAACTTAGTTGAACAATGGATGTGACCTAGTGGTTAATGAAAGCTACTAAATAGTCAAAGTGTGCAAACTGATACGGAACAATGCATTACATCTGACTATCTGAGTAACTCCACTACAACTGAACATTTAAGTGCCTGGTTTCATCACCTCTGTACAGTGAGAATGTTGAATTAGCTGTTCTGTCTCCAAATTTGACAGTAACATTGTACTGACCTAAAAAACCAGAAAAGCTAAATGAACCATGTTCATCAGTTTCACCATGCACCACCTCAGTTTTCCATTCTTTCAGTAAATTATCTACTATGACACCAGGAGGAAGGTTATTGAAATGGTTATCTGTCAAACACATCTGATAACATCCATTAGGATGTAATGCTGTCCAAAGCATGATTCCATTAACACCTGGATGTGAAAATCCCTCTCTTAATACCATCTCTAGATATCTAGCCTGCCATCAAATTCACAAAAATTATTACCATGAAGTCTCTACTCTTTACTATACACATTCTCAGTGTAATTAAATTCACGTATAGCTACTGAACTTTTTCCACTTTATCAGTGACGTCACAAAATTATCTTTTGTTATATTAGAGTAACTGAACTACGTGTGAATTGCTTAGTAATATAAACAAAAGACAGTTAAAAGAACATTTATATGTAAACGATTACATTTGCACGATTGAATTCTATTTTAATTTGACTTATATTTTGTAGTGATAAAGTGTTGATGTGGCGAGTGATATGCCATAACCTAGTGCCAAAATGTGACCTTCCGGTCATTTTTATTTTATGAGCGATTAACACAGTTCACTTACTTTAATAATGTCACAAAAATTAGTTTTATGACTTTACTATTATAGTGAGTAAAGTTCTACGTGAAATTAAACCAACATGATTTGGAGAGAATTTGAGTTCCTGACCTGAGTTTCTTTATCAATATTCTTGCTGATATCAACCTCTGTAAGCCATATAGGAAGTTTAAGTGCAGCCAATTTGTCTAACACTGCTCTGATGAGTGGAGGATTTGGTACTCTAAAGTGTCCTTCTAGGCCAATTCCATCCATAAATACTCCACCTTGTTTTAAATCTCTCAACTTGAAAATATAAGCATCAACTGTAGAATTCATGTCATTGCAAGTCTCAACAACATTATAGTCATTCATAAACAATTTGGCTAAGGGGTCTAACTGTTGTGCTGTTTGAAAAAACTCAAGGCTTGTGTTGGTACCAAGTCTTTGTTCATAGAAATCATAATGAAGCATTTCGTTGTCGACATCCCAATGAATAAACTCATTCTTGTATTTGTTCATCAAACTGTGTATCCTGGAGTTAACAGCTGATTTAAGCTGAGGACCAGTCAGATTTTGAACCCATGATGGAACGTATCGTGGATCCTCCCAGAATATGTTGTGGCCTCTGGCAATGATTTGATTCGCTTGTACAAATTCCAGCATTTGATCAGGTATTGTATAGTTTACTTCTCCTTGTTGGCGTTCTGTTGAATACCACTTGAGTTCATCTTCAAAAACCGCAGCATTGAACCTCTCTTTAAACCATTTCTGTAACAAGTTTTAGTTGCTCACACACTTTAATATGTGCCGACAAAAGTAGTTTAACAACACTTTTTCTGCTGAAGCTGGTAACCAAAAAGTGCTTGTAACAAACCAACTTAGTGCAAGTCTTGATGAAAAATTTGATCAGGCACTATACCTGATATGTTGGATTTCCAAGAATTGACTTTGTGATGGCAGAACCAAGTGGAAAATGTGTAGAAACTTGCTCTACTATGACTGATGCTCCTGGCACTCTTTCTCCTTGAACATCTGATGTGTGTATAGTCGCCGTGCATTTTCTCTCCTAGAGGTTGAATTTAGCAGAATTAGCGTAAGTACAAACACATCCAATGAAACTCATAATGTTACTATAAAATTGAAGATGCTGAAAGCCATAATACTCATCAATGCCTCAGTAACTATAGAATCTTGAATAGGATAGAGTTTCAGGAGTTACTTTATTGATCGTGTCTTGTTGGTTTTTTCTCCATTGCTGATAAGTAAATGGCTGCAGCGAAACACTAGAGATCGAGATATTTAGCATTGCCCCATCTGATCTCTGCACCAATTTACAATAATTATCATTTGTAGCAATCAAACAATTGCAGACAATTTTTTCATCAATACCCAAAGTTCCCTTTAGGTACATACCTTGAAATAAAGTAGAGCATAGGAGGAAGGAAAATCAAGAACAAATCCACCCTTTAAAAATGACCAGCAACCAGGCCTAGCAATTAAATTTCCTATACACTTAACTGTACCATTAGCTGTTTTAAGGCTTGCCTTTATCACAGCTGAATCTGCATCAAAAATCTGGACCCAACCTAATAACAAAACAAGACTACCAATAAATACTAGTAGTAGTACATTTCAAATTAGCACCACAATGAAATTGAGAATGACTATATATGGCACAACAACTTAACTGGAGAAACTGTAGATGGTATTGCCAGAGAGATCGTTGAGGACAAAGTTATAGGAATTATTTTCAGGTTGAATAACTTCATTTTTGATTGTCCAATAATCCTTCATTATTCCACCATTGTAAAGCGCGTCTTCAGGCACTGATTTACACTAAAACAGAAGAAATTAAGTAACTTAAAACACGTTGATCGTTCTTAAAACAGGAGAAAAGGAAAATTAATGAAAAATTTACCTCAGTATATGCAGAGTGATCATATACAGGTTCCTCTGCATCAATATAACATCCATGAAAAACAAATCAGCTTTTAGGTGTTGTTACAAACATACATGCTAATTAAACATAATTAAAGAGTACCCAAAATCAAAATGGAAATATATGGAATAAAAAACAAACATTTTTTCAAGCCCATACCATAAGCAGCAAAGCAGGGAATTATGCTGAGAAAGAGTCCAGAGAGGAACAACAAAGATTGACAGTTCATTTTTCTCTTAACACTTTGCTGAATCACAGACCTAAATATGTAGTATAGAATTTTGAAAACTTTAGTACTAATTCAATAAATAAAATGCCTCAATGTCTTACGGAAAATTAAATTTCATAGAAAACTTCACAACCATATAGTATGCAACAAAGGATACATGGGACATCCAACAATATGTCTGTATTCTAATTTCTAAGTATCTCCGTGACCAATCACATGAATGAATTGAGTGAAGGACGTATTAACGTCTCTTTTTATCAGCATAATCTATTTATTTTATTAACTTTGGAATGTTTTTGGAAATTGTTCCTTGGACTATTAGAATTTTTTTATGCTATTTCTAACCTTATAGTACTCAACTTACCTTATTATTTTCATTTCATTCCATAAATTATGCCAGAATGCAGAACTAACGAAAATGACAAGAAGACTGTAGTTTATGATGCTAGAATGCACTAGTAATCACAGTATTTTAGTGGTAATGTAGGTTGGAAAACTCTAAAATTTATTATAGAAACTATAATTGTTAAGAGTCCCACATCTAGAATCGAAATACGCATGAAATGGAAAATGGGACTCAACTTGGACAGCTCAAATTTTGCTAGTTTTTGGGGTTGAGTTAGGTCCAAGATTCATTCTTTACAATAACAACTCTTCAGTTTGATGTACAACATCTGTTTCAATTAGGTGTCAATGTTTGATGGACATTTAAGGAATAAATAATTTTTTTTAAACCTTGTAGTCTAAATGATTCACAGTATTTGTATGGTAACATTAATGTAGGTCAGAAAACACTTAATTTATGATCAAGAAGTGAAATGACATGCTCTTTATTTTGATGTACATTGGTTTGAAAAGCCAAGAATATTTTTTACGAAAATGAAGTTAGGATTTTTCTAAAGAAAACAACAATTGGGGGTAGTCAATTTTAGCCGTTTATTGTATAAAATTTAAAATCTTTGTTTTTCCTCTACGAAATAGGTAAATACAATGTAATATGATCTCATGTTTACTCTTTTAGTTTCTACACTGAGTTCAACTTCTATACGATAACGATAACATACTCAGTGTGGGAACACACGGTGAGGTCTGAAACTTCTATATATTGATATGGAAAATAAAAAACACACCATCAAGTTATTGGAAAAGGTAATTAAAAGTAAAAAATCTTAACAAGTAGGATTTTAGTAACCTGTAAAGTAAGATAACTAACCAGCGATGCTATAACAGGTTGAAATCCATTAATATTTAATAGTGTAAAAGTTATTTATATTTCTTGTGAATATAAATTAAATCCTTTTTTATTTTAATCCTCGGCCTACCTCTATCCCTCATTAATCCGTCCATAGTCAACATCTTACACTTCTGCAGTGGAGTATTTGTGTCTCTCCTCTGCATATGTCCAAACATCTAAACCTCACTTTCCGCATCTTATCCTCCACCGAGATCACTCCTACTCTATCTCGGATATCCTCATTACTAATCATATCCTTCCTTGTATGCCCATGCATCCATCTCAGCATCCTCATCTCCACAACTTTCATCTTTTTGATGTACGGAGTCTTGACTGGCAACACTCCGCCACATACAACATAGTCGGTCTAACCACCACCCTATAGCACTCGCCTTTAAGTTTTGGTGACACTTTTTTATCGCTCAAGACTCCAGACGCGAGCCTCCATTTCGTCCACCCTGCCCAATACGATTTGTGACATCGTCATCAATCTCTCTATTCCCTTAGATAATAGACCTGAGGTACTTGAAGCTTCCTTTCTTTGGGATGACCTGAGTACCAAGCCTCACCTCCATGTATGTCTCATGGTCGCACCCGTTACTGAACTTGCACTCCAAATATTATGTCTTGGTCCTACTGAGCCTGAACCGTTTAGACTCCAGAGTCTGTCTCCAAACTTTCAGCTTAGCGTTCATTCCGTTGCGAGTCTCATCAATCAGAACTATGTCATCTGCGAGTAACATACAACATGGCACCTCCCTTTGGATTTTTTATTTACAAATTTATAAATAAAATTCGAAATACCGCGTCAGTCCATCCATCGCCAAGGCAAATAAGAATGTGCTAAAAGTTGATCCCTGGTGCAGCCCCATTATCACTGGAAAGTGCTCCGGGTCTCCTTCTACTGTTTGTACCTTGATCTTGGCTCCACCATACATATCCTTGATCACCCTAGTGTACACCACATGTACACCTCTAACTTCCAAACATCTCCATAAAACCTCCCTATGGATTTTGTCGTATGTTTCTCGAGGTCGATGTAAATCATAAGTAAGTCTCTTTTTCTCTCCCTATACAGCTCCACCAACCTTCTAATAAGATGAATGACTTCTGTAATATGATCTTATTAGTGGCTACTTTCACGGCTCGAACCCGTAACCTATAGGGACAATTTTACCGTTACTTCAAGGCCCCACTTCCAAAATTTGTTTGGGTTAGGTTCGAACCTCTAACATCTAAGAGCAAGTCAATATTTGATCAGGTAAAATTATAATTGAGTAACTAAAAATAATATTGAAACCAAAATCGCTAATTTTTTCGTATCAACATTGTAAAATACCATCACTTCAATAGTTTTACAAGCTTAGAGTCGTACAAAGAATTCATATTTACTCAATACAAGTAACGAATTCCCGCTAATCAAACACAATGAATTTTCAAAGTTGCACAAGCAAGTGAAAGGGTATCATCAGAAAACATGTCCTATCAATCCTCCCACTTGACCTCACAACAACAAGTACCCAAAGAGTAAACAAATTCATCAAGACAATACAGTACTAGTTTTCTTTGCTTTCCTGCTTGCATAAATCTTAGCGTATAAGCTCTTGGTTCTAATCGTTAGCAAAATATCCAAGCCAAACCCGACGATGCAAGCTATAGACATAACTATGAACACAAGCCTGTAGCAGTGAGCACCTACACAAGTGTTGCCACCGCCAGCTGTCTTTGTAGCCTGAGCATCATACAACAGACCCGCGAGCAAACCAGAGAAGAGAAATGAGCCGAGTGGAAGGTTGAGTATTAGGACATTGTAAATGAGACCGTAATATTTGAGACCAAAGAGTTCGGAAGCAGTTGGAACAGATATAGCTAGACGAATTCCGTAGCAAATTCCAACGACGATGGAGCCAATGTAGAGTGATCCAGGCAAAGCCATTGCCAAAAAGATGTATCCTACAGCCATCAGAATCTGTGAAGCCGCATTCCATATTGGCCTTGGCAATGCAGCTTTCCTGCAAATAAAGAAATTAAGATGGGTTATGGGAATAAATCAGTGGCGTACACAACTTTATGCTAAGCGTGTAAGCCTATTGCCAAAACTGAACTAGTACATTAGCTTGGATTTGAGGCTGTAAAGTTTATTTTCACTCCAAACTGATGTTGACTTTGCAATACCTTTTCAATGTGGCGTGGTACATGTTTAATTTTTAAAAGGGAAAATGGTCAATTTTGTCCCCGAATTATTCGAAATGGGACAACTTTGCCCTCCATTTCATTTTTGACACAAAAAAACCCTTTGCTGTTAATAAGTAGGTAGCTCAAAAACACCATGGTCCATGGTTAGTCAAGTAGCTTAAAGATGCCAATTCGACTACCTATCGCTCCACCTTGGATGGAAATGAACCAATTGTGTCCCTAAACTACTTGAAATGATGTGTGTGTATACATATAAAATTGGATTAATGCATATGCGTATCCTTAAACTTGCCCGATTTTTCTATTTTGGCACATTAACCAAGTCTTGTCTTTGGAATCCCTCAACTCATTCTAAATTGTGTCTAATAAACATAATCCGACTGACAGGGCATAAATGAGGAATTACGTGAATATCAAGTGCATCCTTACATGGAAAATTCTACCAATTAAAACAGTTTACTCATTTTAATTATATACAACAGACATAAAGTTATCCGGAAAAGGAGTGAGTTATTTTAATTGGTAAAAAAATTCACGTAGGATAAGCTTGACTTTCACGCGCAAGGCTTTAAAAAATAAAACTCTCAATTTATGTCATGTCAATCGAATTGTATTTAATAGACACACTTAAAGCCAGATTCATGAATTCAATAAAAACAAAACTTATTTGAGGTGACAAAATGAAAAAATCGGACAAGTTTAAGGGTCGCATATGCATTAACCCCCTGTTTGGCCAAGCTCTTCAAAGGAGAAACACTTTTTTGGCCAAACAGGCCATTTCTAGAAGCAGAAACACTTTTTTCAGAAGCTAAAAAGTGTTTCTAGATGGGAAGAGAAGCAGAAACACCAAATTGGTGCTTCTCCAGAAGTGCGAGAAACACTTTTGGCCCATTAAAAATATTTTTTTTTTGAACCTATTTACCGTTTCATTTCACAAAAATCATTTTAATCTCATTTAATATCATCATATAAAAGAGAAATTTGAGAATGAGGTAGAATGGGTTATGTAGAGGATGGAGGGGGTAGATAGGCGGGGGGAGGGGTAAGACAATTTTTTTTTATACAAAAGTAATAAAAAATATGAAATAGAAATTTGAGGATGGAGGTAGGGGAATGGGGTGGGGGTGTGGATAGTGCGGGGGTAAAAAAAAAATTAATAAAAGTAACAGAAACAGTTTCTGCAGAGAAATTAGCCAAACAGAAAACTGTTTATGTTTCACAGAATTACTTCTACAATTATTGGCCAAACAACCTAACAACTTCTCCAGAAACAGAACTACTTTTGAAAAACATAAACATTTTTCAAAAAGCTTCGCCAAACAGATCCTAAGCTATAAAAATCGTACTTAATGTTCTGCAATTCACAGTCCAAGTTGGAGAATCTAGTAAATCTTTTACCGACTAAAGAAGGATTTTCTTAAAAGCCATCTATTGGTCAGAAATTGTAGGGAGGGAAATAAATGGTCCATACCTTTCCGCAAGATTTAATGCAGCCAAGTGAATATAAAATATATTGTACTGTAGCTTTGACGTTTCCTAAGAGACGCCTATTGACTATTGCTATAATTTATTAGTGGTATCATAAAAGGGAATATATTCCATTTTCTAATCTTTTCGTAGATCTCGTTGACAAATATGTCGGTTAGAAGGATTAACCTACCTTCAAAATTGCTTTCTATTGAAGCTAAACTAGAATAAATCTAAAAGCAACACGTACTACAAAATCAAAGCTGCAGAGTAGAAAAAAACAAAAGTATATACTTTTTTTGACGAAGAAATGCGTGTTCTTTCTTCGAGTGCTTGCAGGTAAATCCCGACGATAAGCGCCTTGAACGTCACCCGCTTAAACCACCAGCGGCAATAATGTGGTGTGATGACTCAAGTAAAGGCGAAGCGGGCGTTCTGCGAGATTTCGAACTTGTGACTAAACTCTCCCACACCATCCAATGAGGATACTCTCTGCCTTCAAGATCAACTGGTCTAAGGCTTCGGACGACACAAAAGTATATACTTGATCAAGCAATCCTTTTTAAACGAACTAAAAAGAAATGGAGTGAACTTACTTGATGAAGTATTCGGAGACAGAGCCGGAAAGAATGCGACCGAAAAATCCCCAAATGCTAGTAAGGGAGACAAAAATGGAAACATCAGTATATCCGAGAGCTAATCCCATTTGTCCCAAATTGTTCATCACAGCCAAACCTGTTCCTACTCCACAGAGAAATGAAACAAACAATATCCAAAAATCAAGAGTCCTCATAGCCTCCAAAATAGTATGATCTTCTCCGATAACACGTGGCCTCTTCTCCACCACCTTCACAACAACATCCTTTTTAACTGTTTCCTCACCCAATAATAATGGCTCTACAATATTATTATTCCCTTCAACATCTAAATTTACCGAATTTTCACGGATACATTTTTTTACCATAAGGTAAATTGGAATCAATAAAGGTGAACCTAAAAGCACTAAAAGTATAGCAGCAAAAATTTGTGAAAAAACTTTGCCATGAGGGCCAGAAATGTCAAATACTAACAAATAAACCGCTATAATAACTGCAATGACGTTAATAACCCCGAAGTATTTGACTTCTTCCTTTTCTTCTGTGTTAGTTGAGGAAGGTGGAATTTCACGGAGAAATACAATCGCCGTTAAACAAACGGTAAAAGGGACTACGGCGAGTAATAGTAAGAAAGTGGAGGGGTCACTTGCAAATAACGCCGAACAAATATCGGTAAATATTGCAGTACTTAAACCAACATAACCTTTTAAAATTCCCGTCACAGGTCCTCTATTTTTCCTGAAATTCCTTATACACGTCACTAAAATAGCAGTGTTCATCCATGTAGTACTGTTACCACCCATGCATAAAAATATACACATGATCCAATAAGGTAGTGGTTTAATTGTACCACTAACGACAAGCCATTGAACACCGTAACCAATGAAACCTTCAATTCCACCAATGAGAAGAATAACGGGAGTGGATAACCGGTCGGAGGCAAGTCCGGCGAGTATTCCGAAGGCTTTTCCGACGTCTTTAGCGACGGAGAGGTTGTTTAATTGGAGCTGAGTTAAGGCCATTAGAGACTTTAATGCGTCGGAATAGTTAGAGAAAGTGTAATTGTTGCCGGAAATGGCTTGTACCCATACGGCGGCGATGAAGCCAAGCCATTTTCCGACGGGCGAATTGTAAGTAAATCCGAAAGACATTAAAAGAACTATCCTAGAATGAAAACCGAAAAAATGAGAAAGATATTTAGGTAGAATTTTGTGATTCTGAGGGGTATAAGAATTTGATTATATTATATAGAAAAGCAAGAGACTTTTATTTTATTGTTTTTCCCGTGGATCTCCCACCTCAGGAGCCCCACACCCCGTGTGAAGGAATTAATCATGATAACTCAACTTGGTTTGAAGTTAGGTATCACTGCTCGCGCTTGTAGGTCATGCTTTATTTCAAAGAATCCCACTTTCTTGCGATTTAATTCAATCTTGGCCATTTTTTCAATTATCCCCTTGAAAACCAATTGAGCTGCACATGCGGACTTTTATTTTATTGTTATCAAATAGTTATTAAGATATGTTGTTGTCAAGTTGCTGACCGTTGTTTCTACGAAAACACATACAAATTGCCCATCGCTTTTTGCTAAAAAAAACAAGGAAACTTTTTGTTTTTTCTTTTCTTTTCTTTTTTTCGTTAGTTGGAAATTACTTTAGATATTGAAATTTTGTAGGGATCTACGACACGAATTCAATTCATCTTCAAAATCTAATGTCCGTCAACGTTTGTTGGAGGTTACCTTAGCTTACACGGGGCAACTCAATTAATTATGTGAACTAAGCCCTAAAGTATATTTAATATTTCTTATTCTTACATACAAAATTTGTAACATAGATATTAGAATCATCTTGCACATATGTTGACCACCATTAGTTAACTAAACTTCCACCAATGAAGGCATCTTATTTCCGTGTTACTTGATCCTAGTTGACTTGACACTTCCCTTACAGAACGGTTTATTCAGAGTTTGTTTTACTAAATTAACTTCGTTAATTATGCTTTGAAAATATAAATTTGACTATTATTACTTTATATAGTTAATTAATGATAAGGGTGATATCAAAAGAAAATAATAAATGTCTCTTAATTTGTTTAAATAGATAAATAAAAAGAAAAAATATATTTCTAATATAAGAGCTAAATAAAATGAAAGAAGATGGTATAAAATATCTATAAAAATAATAGGAAAAATAAAATTTTGGGGGACTTTCAATACTTGGGACCTAAAGAGATGGCTTGTGCTACTTTACCCTTTGGGCGATCTTGCCTATATAAAGGATATATTCTTAAAAAAAAGACATTTCGACTAAATATACACTTATCATATACAAAATGTATACAATTATGACTAATTATATTTTCCTATTCTCTCACAAATAACAATGTGCTTCCTTCCCTCTGAATTTGACTTTTATCCTAACTATTTTTTGTTGGAACTTGCGGTGATTTGGACCATTGGATTCTTTTACATCAAGAACAAGTTTGTGATAATGTCGAACTTTCGATGGATTTAAACAACACTCATGCATAATTCTCAGTATCTAACCAATAGAAGGAAAACATTTCCCATAGATTAGTCCCAACTCCTAGTAACATGAAAATAAGGTCATAAAAGACTGCCTAATGTACGTGAAATAGCTAGCTAGCGGCCAAACAATTTATGCGTGCAAATTGATTAAAAAAGAAATGGAGTTTAAATTGGCTTAAAGGTTACTAAAACTGGTTTATTTTCAATTTGAATTAACGGCATAAACCATATGTTATAACAAAAAAAGCAATCTACACTTGTTGCATTCACATCCACATATCATCTTGCAAGCCGTGGACGTAACATCGCATAAACTATTTTGACTTTTGGACGATGTAGAAGAAGTTGATTTACCACAAGTGACTTAATTTTGAAGAGTGTAATTATCCAAAACTGTTTTTTATTTTGAAGAAAGTGTGTGTAATTATCCAAAACTGTTTTTGGTATTATAACATCCGGTGATTGAAATGGTATGTATTATATACATCTGTTACACCCCTCAATTTCACGTTTCATCGAGTCGTTAATAATTATTGATGTCCCGAGAAGAGGTACAACCTTATGGAAGGGTAATAAAAGTTTACGACTCGTTTATAGAAGTTTCAGAGAATTTAGAAGTCAAACGGATCGAAGAAAATATGTTTCGACGAAAATAAAAAAAATTGGGCAGTTTGACGGACAGTCAAAGTGTCAATCCAGACCGTCAATTTTTTTTGAGATTTTCTGATCTCTGGAGGCAATTTGACGAGAAGGTTGACGGACCGTCAAAGCTCCCCTCCCTGAGTCATCAATTTTGCTTTGCAGTTTGGCGAAAAGATTAACGGACTGCCAAAAGTTTGACGGTCCGTCAAATGAACCGTATTTTTACGACGGTGGAAATTTTTTTCGGGTTAAGGCAGTTTGACGGAAAGATTAACGGACAATCAAAAGTTTGACGGTCCATCAAATGAATCGTATTTTTACGACGGTGGAGAATTTTTTCGGGTTAAATACGAGTTATGTGATTTTTCATCCATTTCACCCCAACACCAGATCTCAAGCTCTCTCTAACACTTTCAGTCATACATATCGTTCCTAGATCAATTCAAATCCAAAATATGCATGATTAACGTAATAATCCATGTGGATATCTTAAGAAACCTATTCTCCGTAAGGAATCGATTTTGAAAACCCTTGGAGATGGAATAACCCACTGTTTTATGAGGATTTTGAGGCGTAAAGGTAAGATTTAACCTCCTTTATCTACAATTGTGATTAATCGATGATTCAGGGTAAATTGTGAACGAATTTTCGTAATTGAAACCCATAACCCTATGAAATCATGATGATAGAATTTGTGGGTTGTTTTGTTTGAATTAGGAGTTGGTATTTATAAGTAATTTGATTGTTGGTATTGTAAAACTATAAAAAGATGTTTCGGAGGATCGTGAGATCAAATTATCCAAGTACCCTTTTGATTAAAGAAACTAAGAACCCTATCTGTTAAGATTATCGATAATATACCTAAATGAGGCTCCTTTATGGAATATGAATTCGATGTTGATATCGACCTTGTTATTTGTTATTGATAACCACTGTAAGAGTATGAGGACTTGTAAGGCGATTGTAACTTCAAGAATAAAGTATGTAATGCAAACCTTCTTTCTTGGCATGACTTGATACACAATTTCTTTGATTAGAAGTCTTTTTTGCAAAATAAAGTAGTGAAAGGTCTTCTTGACAAATTAATCATATCTCTTGAGCACTTTCTTATCCACGACATATATCGGATTGTATAAGTCCCAAATATACATATCAAGATTCTTGAAAGTAGCGCCAATAACAATAATCGGAGGATAACAACGATAGGTCACTTCGGCTCTGCTTGTGGTATCTAATAGAGTCTTTCTTACATTGCACTTATATATATGTATTTATTTTCTTACCGATTCGCGTAATAGTCGTCCGGGTACGACACATAGTTGTGCACCCAACTACAGTTGGTTTGATCTCATATGTTACCGAGTCCCACATGTGGGCTATGTATGATATATACAATATGATATGATTTTCCCCACAGATACAGACATGCACATACATATGTTTCTAATTATGACAGAGTAGGCCCCATAACGTTGTTATGAGTTTCAGGTTGATTCTTATCTCTACATCTCTCATGTTATATCTTATGTTTACATATGTTAATCGCTTACATATTCGACATCTTTCGATCACGCCTCTTCTCGTGGCATTGTGTTCACGCCCGCAGTACAGATAAGCAGTGCTCTTCCTCGCAGTGATCCGCTTCAATCGTGATTGCCGCTCCTTTCTCTCGGAGTTGCATTTTTGCAAGAGTCTTAGGTACCGATGCATGTGCTATTTGTGTTTTGTATATGGAGGGGCTCTATCCTGACCTGTTGTTGTGTATATTTCACTCTTAGAGGCTTGCAGTCCTGTGTACCGTAGAGTTGGTATGTCATGACCTTGTTGATCCTTTTGTTAGTAGTATATTCACATTGTGGCCTTGGTTATTTGTTCATATGTATATATCCTGATGGGACTCTTCTGTGTGCAAGTTATTTTGCAGTCTTATCATATAGGGTAAGTTGGAGACCTTGTCGGTCCAAGTTTCATGTTTCAGGGTTCAGTTACTATAGTGGTACACTCAGATCTTTGGGCACTGGGTGCCGGCCATACCCACAAGACGGGGGTGTGACAACATCTTCCTCTATCCCAATTTATATGACATGTTTTTATTTTTTATCAAGAAATTAATGTCACATTTTATATATTTAAAACAAATTTAATTTTATAATACTCATATAAATGTCTAAGGTCTGTTATAGACTACACTACACGTTTTAAAAATTTCTTTCAAAACTCAGTAGATAGTCAAACATTATCACATAAATTGACGTGGAAACAATGAAAGATTCAAAGTGTAACATACGAGTTCACGGGACCTAATAACTTTTGCACTGACACTATATATGTATTAGAAAATTTGTAGAAATTTATAAATTTTAAATCATAAATCCACCTCGGGGTTTTAATATCAAATTCCAATTGAAAATGTATCAAATTTGATAAGAGATAAGTTTTCCTTTTAAAGAGGCAGGTACAATTTAAAGAAGTAGCTAGGGAAATTAATGTTAGGAACTGACTTGAGTAATATATACAATTGGGATATTTTTTCTCATTTAATGGCAAGAAGCATGTCGTGAGACATCAATTTCCTTTCCATGATCGTCTATAGTCCCATCTTAGGCATCTTATATTTTTGGGGAAAAATATATGGCAGTCATTTAGTTCAATGAAAAATGAAATAAAGAAAAATAAAACCAAAATGATCATGACTATTATATACAGAGTCATTTCAAACATTTTGAAGATCCTGTTTTAATTCATAAAAGTTGTCTTTAATTTGGCTAAGACATGTGAATTATGGACATTTACAGTAAATTTTAGCTAATATTACTTATAAAAAATAAAAAAAAGACCCTAATTTTTTTTGTTTTCCAAGAGGCTTGTGTTGTAGCACTTCGAACGGGTCCGAAAACGGCGGTGATTATATCTCACCCAAAGACTCAAAATATCCATATTACCAAATGAAAAGACGACAAAAGTTCTTGAGGAATATTCCGTGTCGGATATTCTTTCTAGAGAAGTTTATACTTTATATAACCATAAGAAATTAATAAAAGTCACATGCGGGATGCCGTTTAGACTTGCAAAAGTTGTAAAAATTAAATAGCTTTAAATTTTAAAGAAATGGAGCCTTGGGGTATTGAACGAACCTTTCTTTTTTATTTTTTCCCTTCTGTTTTTAATTATTTACACAATGTGAGATCTGAGGAGGGTAAATTATACGCAGACCTTATCTTTGATAGGTAGAGCGACTGTTTCCGAGAGACTTTCGGCTCAGGACAAGCAAAGCAGAAAAAACAGTCAGTCTAGGTCAAAAATTTTAAAAAAATTAAAATTAAAAATTTACTTTAACACGTAAATATTGGACAGTTTTTCATATGTTCACAAATTTTAAAATTTTAAACTATTCAAACTTATTCCTTTGACGTGAAGTGTTGTTATTCATATAGCTACTCCCTCTATTTTATCTAATATGTTCTAATTTAACTAATAACAATTTAGAATATAAAAAGATTGTTGAATTTTGTGATTTTAAATTAAAGAATAGTATGATATATTAAAATACTATTTGGATATATATTGAGATCTTAAATATGTCATTTCATACCTATAAATGATTATCATTAAAGTGAAATGGGAAAAATAAAAAAAAATATGACACGTAAATTGAAATAAAAATAACTTTGGTACGCAAGTTGTTGATAAAAGGAGGATTATTATCAACTAAGTTAGTTGTTGATATAAGATTTTGTTTGCTATAAATCCAATCAATCAAGTAATGTCACATAAGTAAATTTGGTACGCAAGTTGTTGATAAGCTGCGTTTGTTTAATAAGGCAGCTGCCTTATAAGGTTAGACTTATATGGGTTGCACCTTTTTTGCTATGTCCCTACCTTCAACTAGCATTTTTCCAACTAGACTAACCGACAGATGAAGTGTGTGTTTGATTGAGCTTATTTTAAGCTTATAAGTGGTTTTTTTAAAAATAAGTATTTGTTAGATTCATTTCACCGATACTTCGTTTTCGACTAAAATATTGAAAGGTGTTTGATTGAACTTATTTTAAGCTCATAAGTGTTTTTTAAAAAAGTAAACACTTATTTCAAATGTCTAAAATTTTAGCTTTTTGGAATAGAGGTAAAATGACTTAAAATTTTGACTTTTTATATAAAAGTGTTTTTTAATTGACAATCAAACACCTAATAACTTTCTGATAAAAAATTCTATTTTAAAAAGTTCTACTCCTATAAGTTCTTTTTAATAAGTTGTATGAAACGGAGCCGAACTATACCATGTGCTCCTTACTTATTTTTGCATTATTAATTCATAATCAAACTATCAAAGAAAAATGAATCAAATTCGAGCACGGTTCTTGATGGATTACAAATATAAATATGCATTTTAATCTACATAAAACAAAAAAACCTAACTCTACCGTTTTTATATATATATATTCCGTGCTACTTTTCAACATAAAAAACTATTTTCTTAAACAAATCTAAAAACAGCCATTTTTCAGACTGCATATCATTTTGATAATTTTTCAACAAATATGTACGGTAGGAGTTTGAAATGACAAGCTGTCTTCCTAGATAGAGACACCACAAAAAACAACTTTGTCATGTATTTAATTTGAAAATGTACCTCAAAATCTTTTTGTAATATCTTTCATTACAAATTATTCCACCCGTCCCATAATAAGTGTTATCTTAGCTAAAAAAAAAAAAATCATAATAAATGTCATCTTAGAAAATCAATACATAAATTGACTATTTTTTTTTTAAATTCTATCATTAGACAAAAAATGAAAAATTAAATAACATCTAAATTATTATTGAAAAAGCCACATATTAATTTAGTATTATTGACAATGTCAAAAGGTTTACTAATGTGCATGCTCTAATTAAAAAGAAAAAATAATTCATTTTTATTATATATGAGTAATTTGATAAACTTTACATCGTATTATTTTTTTTTTAATATGTTAATTTTTTTTATTAATACGATATTTATTATAGAATGGAGGGAGTAGAAAATGTTTAGATATTTTAGGGCTGTCAATTCGAAGTCATATTCCATTTAACCAAATATATTAATACCAAAATATTAAAAGTCGGAGCTGTTACAATTTTTGTATTTATCCCCTCGTTGTTACATCAATTTTCTCTTTTTTCCACAGAAGAAGAGAATACGACCGCAAGGCCACGAGTTCGATCCGCATAAATCTTCTTGGTTGAGCACACACATGGCTTGCCAAGTGTGGTTAACCGGTGATGTGGTTTGCTATTATGCGTCGGCCGGGAGTTTACTGCGCGCACTCGAAGAAAGAATGCGGTTCCTTCACAAAAAAAATTCTCTTTTTCCACTGAAAACTTTCTTTTGTAGGTTCCACTTACTCTTTTAGGGAGTGTTCGGTCTATTCACCTTCACTTCATGTAGCCCAAAGTAGCTGCGAAAAGCCCAAAACGCATTTTGTTTAACGTTTTTTTGTTGTGAAGGAACGCGGCGCTACTCTTTCGAGTGCGCATGTGGTAAACCCGAATCGACACGATAAGCGGGATCGAACTCGTGATCTTGCGGTCCCGCGCTCTACTGCTACACCAACTTGGCTACCCTTGCGGGTTTGTCATTTTGTTTAACGTTGATTTTATGTTTAAAACGATTTTTTTAGGCGATTTTATGTTAAATGATTTTATGCGAAAAGCCCAAAGTAGCTGCGAACTAATCTTCATAACTCACACCCCTTCATCTTCATAACTTTTACTCTTAATTAGTATTAATAATTAATTTTATAATTCATAATTTAATATATAAGTTATGACACCTAACTAAAATCACACCAACATGGTATTCTCATTCCAATAAATGAAGAGTATTGTAGAATAAGACGAGGAGATAAAAAACACAAAATTCTAGAACTAAGGATGAGATAAAAAGCACAAAATGAAGAAAATATTGACGGAGGTACTCAAATATTTCTTTTAGCAAGTGAATGAGCGTCTTGATATTTTTATTATATAAATATTTTTTAGAATATTTTTTTTCTCCCTTTTAATTATTATGTTACAGAACATCTATTGTTGATGTTTTTTTTTCAGTTTGTTCATTGTAGAATGGATGACGAGATCAAAAACACAAAATTATAGAATGAGGAGGAGATCAAAATCACAAATGAAAAAAATGTTGATTGGGAAGAATATGATAGGTGATATTGTAAGAGTTTGGAATAGTTTCCCTTAGAGATTTTTTTCATTAATAACAATATATATCGTTGTACAAATGTGATTCTTAATACAGTAAGAATCATAAGTTACCCTAAATATATGATACTAATAAATACAATATACTGTGAATATTTGAAGAATATTCGTCAATACACCCCCTCAGACGGAGCGGGAGGAGGTCGAATGCTCAGGCTGGATCTAAAGTCTGTGAACAATTGTCTGGGTAGTTCCTTTGTGAAGATGTCTCTGCATACTGATAGGAGGAAGGTACATGTAGAATTTTGACAAGACCACGTGCGACCATCTCACGAACAAAATGAATATTCATCTCAATATATTTGGTTCGCTGATGCTGGACCGGAGTATCAGACATATAAATAGCAGATATGTTATCACAATAGACTATATAGGGGTGCACAAAGGGTCCGGACCGGACCGAACCGGACCGGACCGAGGACCGAACTGCGGGATTATCCGGACCGAAGACCGGACCAATTTCTGGCCCGGCCCGGCCCGGCCGGTCAATTCGGTCCCGGGTTCGAACCGATTGGACCGAATTTGATTCCCAGGCAGCCCCCAGCCCCCAGCCAGCCCCACCCCTCAGCAGCCTCCCGCCGGCCGAACGTATTGACATATGAAATATAGGTTGTAAATTGATCAAACTTTATACGGTCATAACTGCGCTCGGACGTCCGTTTTACCTAAATTTTTTTGATTTCGCGTATTTTTCGATACGGGGTGGCCAAACTGTGTGAGCAGTTTGATTCGTCCTATTTCTCCAAAAACGTCCATCTTGCCCCTCAATTTCTCTTTTCCCCAAATCGTACGTTTTCCCATTTTCAAATCTAAATATCTTGCGATGTACAATAGATTTCAACGTAAAAATTTCGTGGCACCGTCCAAGAATGTCAATTTCAGTATTGGTAATTCAATTTTAAAAATAAAACGCCTTAACTCTTTAATTATATATATATTATATATTAGGAATTTAGAAAATTAGAAATTATATATATTATATATATTAGGAATTTAGAAAATTAGGAATTATATATATTAGGAAGGAATTTAGAAAATTAGTAATTATATATATTAAATATATTATATATATTAGGAATTATATAAATTATATATATTATAAAAATTAAAAAAATAAAAATTTGGTCCGGACCGACCGACCTGACCGGACCGACCGGACCAAAACCGAAAAAGTTTTTAGGATCAAGACCGGATCGATAATCTTGGCCCTGGCCCAAAGAGGTTTGTCGGCCCGATTTTTCTGGCCCGACCAAAATTGTGCACCCCTAAGACTATAGATATCTTATGCAATGGACAACTTAGCTCCAAGAGAAGATTCCGGAGCCAACAGATCTCAACAACTACATTAGCAACACCCCTATACTCTGCTTCGACACTAAAACGGGATAACGTGGCTTGTCGCTTGGCAGACCAAGATATAAGATCATCCCCTAAGAACACACAATAGCCTGAAGTAGAGAGTCTCGTGTCCGGGCACCCTGCCTAATCAACATTTGTGTAAGAAAGTAACCTGTTCGGAGCGGAGGGGTAGAGATGCAACCCATAGTCAGGAGTGCCCTTAATGTATCTGATAATACGCTTAAGAGTAGCAAAATAGGGTTCCCTCAGAGCATGCATGAACAGACACACCCGTTCAACGACATATGCAATGTCGGGCCTGGTAAATGTGAGGTACTGAAGAACAACTTCGATAGAGAGTAGGATCAGACACTAGATCACCTCGAAGACCGAGCTTGGATTTGAATCAGCGAGTAGCATAGCCTTGCAATTCGACATCTTAGCTCTGAACACAATTTCTTCTGCATACTTACGCTGACTCAGGAACATAGTTTCTGCAGATCTAGTAACTGATATACCCAAGAAGTAACTCAGCTTGCCCAAATCAGTCATAACAAATTTCAGTTTTGAGAAGAGCAATAATGTCATTTTTCAACTTGTCAGATGAGGCAGTGAGAACAATGTCATCAACTTATAATAATAAGTAAGCAATGTCACTACCTGAAAAATCAACAGAGAGGTGTCACACGTGCTGCAAATAAACTCAATCTGCAAAATATACCTAGCAAAACGTACATACCAAGCACGAGGTGCCTGTTTTAGACCATAGAGTGACTTCTTGAGACGACAGACATACTGAGGAACAGTGGGATGAACAAAACCAGGTGGTTGATGCATGTATACAATTTCTTTCAAATCCCCATGAAGAAATGCATTCTTGACATCCAGCTGATGAATCGATCACTTTTTATCCATAGCAATACTAAGAACAGTATGAATCGTAGCCGGTTTAACAACCGGGCTAAAAGTATCACCACAATCAATGCCCTCCTGTTGATTAGTGTCGTTTGCCACAAGTCTAGCCTTGTAGCGTTCCAAAACACCACTATATCTGAATTTGTGACGAAAAAGTCTCAAGCATCTGATCACATTCACCCTCTCTGGTCTAGGAACCTCCGGAGGGCACAGAATGGTGTCATCGATGTGATCAATCACGTTATAGAGACATGCATGATTATGAAACAGTTCAACCTGGAGAATCGATCGCTTTTCTTGATCAAGAAGAATGAGAATAAAATTCTTGATGTTTGTAACAGTTAGGGCTGGATGAAAAGAGGATGACAACGTGGTGGTGGAATTTGTGGAGGTAGAAGATTCAGAAAGTGTGGAAGATTCAGGGATAGCCATTTATAGAACAGGGGAAAGAAAAAGAAAAACCTAGAAATTTTGGAGGGAGGAGGGGGAGGCGCCGCGGCAACCGAGGGAGGGGGGGTCGGCGGTAGCTCAACAAAAAAACTAGGGTTTTTGTTTTAGGCTATTGATATCATGTAAGATGATATTAATCTCTCTTGGGGAGTCTTTCATTAATATCAAAGTATATATAGAGTACAATATTCATCCCTTATACAATAGGAATCCTAAGCCTATACAAAAGAGGAATCTTAGTCTTACCATAATTATATTTACACAATATATGAAAATATTCTAATTATGGATAAAAAATATATTGTTTTCTATATTTACACGTTTAAAAAGGAGAATTTTGAGGTCATAATTGACATGAAAATTGAAAAAAAATCAGAAGAGAAGACGGATTTTCCGCAAGGCAAGGATTGCAAATATCAAGGTGGAGTCATATATTTATCTTTCGTTCTCAACGTATAGAAGTTTTCTTTCTCAAACTGATAATTTTATAATATTTTAATCTATTTATTTATGAAGTGTTTCCTCTTCTTGATGTTCATTGAAAAATTGGAAAAAACAGCAGAGAACATTTTGTTGGAAATTTGTTTTTGGTGGAGGTTGGGTCCGTCCATTTTTAATGACTTAAATATTATGGTTCTACATGTTGGAGAATCTGGTTCTTTACACGTGTGTAATCTACTAAGTGAGTAGATGTCGTAGGGCCAAGAATCGTCAAATTCCATTGAGAAATGGAAGAGATATTGGTCCACGAAGTAAGAAGTTTGAGACATGGAAGAGTGCTGTGAGACACCACATCGGTAGGAAAGGAAGAATTGTTCATGTTATAAGTCTCTAAACTGAATAATGGATTGAGACCCCAAGACTCATGTGTTTGAAGGAGGGAGAACCTAGGTGTGCTTGAGTTCGATACTAGGCCCACACCTGTCCGGACCGGGTCGGATCGCAGACTGTTGGGCTTCTTCTGATATTATCTTTTTGGAATCCAAACTTTATTATATTTACAGTTTGGTCCCTGAAGTTTCTAGAATTTCTGCAGCGCGGTACTGCGTGACGAGCCAGCGCGCAAATTGTCGATGAGCTCGTGCAACGGTAATAAGTCGGAATTGATGGCCATTACTTGCTAAAACGTTCTGCACTTATGTCACAACGTTTATGGTCTTTATGGTGTCCATTAACAGCCCTCTTAACACCTCATTAACACCTCTCCTTATCCTTAAACACTATATAATCATTCTTTATTACAGACTTGAGTAGATATAATATACACTACACAACATGAGAAAGCTTAACACAAAAATAGAGGAAGAACACACATATAATACATGTTTCTATAAGTTCTTCCTAGTTCAAGAACAAGTTCTTCTTTTTCATTCTTTAGCAATTGTTTCGTGTTTGTATCTTCGCCAGGATCACGAGTGTTTGCTTTGCACAAGTGATATTATGTTGTTTTATCTTGGGAGACAAATCACAACTCATCCGTACAAAGCATGTATACGGACAATATTGTCTTAAGAAAAGATTGAGAATTCAGTCGACTCAACAATCCAATTTTTAGTGTATCAGTTTCAGATTACCAACATTCAAGGAGCTTGCTGAAACTGGAACGAAGATCCAAGACGGAAGATTAAAGACGAACTCAAGTATAAAGATCAAGACCACCAAACATAATTGTTACCACAACTTTTGTTAGCATCAAGTCTATTGTAACACATAATTGATTATCATTTCCTAGCACTTGTAATAGTAGTTTGCTATTTCTCGTACATCAAAAGGAGTTTTAGACTCACACGTGGATTTTCCGCAAAGCAAGGATTGCAAATATATATATATATATACTTTCTCAAACTGATAATGTTATAATATTTTAATCTATTTTGTAAATAATTGATCTTGGACCTAAGATTCAAGATTCATTCTTTACTGGTATCAGAGTCAGACTCATTCCAATTCTTTGTTCACCGATGTTGGGCCCTCAAATTATATTGTCCATGCTTCAGTTAACGAAGTCTGGACGTGCGGGTGAATGTGTAACACCCCATTTTAACCGGAGTCGGAAACGGGATTACTGCGCATGGTTGATTCCTAAATGTATTTTAAGGAGTCGTCACCTAATTATTATAGTGAATTAGGACACTTAGTTTATTGCAATAAAAATACTGCAATTGACTTCCATTTAATGGTCTCATAAATTAGTGAGATTACGGATCGAGTTCTTTATTATCCTAAAGGGAAGGGTTAGGCATCCTTTAAGATCCGCTTAATTTCGGTTGTTCGTTCAAACCTAGGTTAATTATTTATTGCTCTTTTTATTCTACCTATTCTAAGCATTTTACATAATTTACAATTAAAATAAAATACAATGCAAAATAATAAAACATGAAATTAAATACGACATAAAATAAACTCCGGGGCATTCTTTTTGAAATGCATCTTCGGATACCTGCATAAACACTTAGTAAAAGTATTAGTAATAGAATACATAAATTTTTAAATAATAGCAAAAATTAACAAACAAAGCAAATAAATCCGTCTTTTGTACAGGGGAGGCCTTGGAAATCGACGGATTCCTTCATTGGCGATATTATTAAAAGCAATAAAATAAATAAAACTTTCGGATCCGCCAAAACGGTAATAGTTTTAAACACGGAGGGCTCGGATATGTAAAAATATAAAGTAGGGCGGCTAAACAAGTGCGGTGCGAGAATTCGCTTGCAAGCACATGTTGGTTATCCTGTAAGTGGAAGAAATCATCCTTGCCGAGAAAGCTTCATTTATTTTATTTTCGTCTTTAGCTGTGGAGGCCTCAAAAATCGACGGATAACTTTTTCATCGGCCATGTAGTATCTGTTCAAAATCAGTAAAATACCAACGGTATAGTATTTGTTCAAAATCAGTAAACCAGCAACAATATAGCGAAATAGCCTAAAAATCAGTCCAGCGTTCATAGCCAAAATCAGTAGTAAACGTGGCCTAAAATCAGCCCAACAACAATGGCGAAACCAAGAGCAACAATAAACGATGCAATTCTTAGAAAATCAGCGAACAAACGAGCAAAATAACCGAAATCGGGCCAAAATCAATCGAAACGAAGAATAACATAACCAGAATGAAATAGCCACCATTGTTAACATCACGGAGTTCACAAACTCGGCGGTACAAAAAAGCGAAATCGGTGAAGCGAAAGCGCAAAATATAGCGACAAAGGTGAAGAGCAAACAATAGTGTCGCGGAGTTTAAATCCGCAAGTTTCAAGGTTACCAGCGAGAGGAGCGGCGGTGGCGCGGCTTCCGCGCGGTCGCCGGAGCGACGCCAGCGGCTGACCGGCGATGGGGCCCAGCGGCGGGAAGCGAGGAATGAGGTGTGGTGATGGCGAGTGGGGTTCGCCGGTGGGGGGTGTTCGAACAGTGGGGGTCGATGGTGGCGAGGCGGTGAAATTCGATGGTGGCAGGCGATGGGGTGTGACGGAGAAAGGGATCGGAGGGTAGAGGGTAGGCTAGCTGGAAGGTGTTCGCGAGCTTGGAGCTCCGTGGCGAGAGAGAGTGAGGTGAGGTGAGGCGAGTAAAAGTTGCGGCTGGGGTCCCTCAAATGGGGGGGAAAATGTTTTGTTTTATAGGGTAGGATTAGGGTTAGGTATTGGGAAAATGAAAAGTGGGGTATTGTTTTGGGAAAATGAAAGGTGGAGTTTAAAATTTAGGGGAAAATAAAAGAGTGTTTGGATGATATTAAAAATAGTGTTGGCTTGGATCGATTCAAATTGTGTCTTGGTACATTTGGTTTGACAAAAATGCAATTTGGTTAATTATTTAAAAGACAATTATTTAAAAAAGATGCAAGATTATTAAAATTCAAATCGCCTGCAATAATAATAAAATGCAATTTTAAAAACATGTTTAATGCCCGATTAAAAGTAAAAATGCGGTCTTAGATTAATTACTTAAAAGATGCGAATATTATTAAAATAAAAGCAGCGGTATAACAATAATAAAACGTAATATTAACAACGACATAATGCTTAATTTAAAAAAATAAAGATCTGATGCCATTTTTGTGAATAAATAAACATACAATATTATGTAAAAAAATGCAAAATAACAAATAAAATTAGGAGTGCAAAAATACTTAAAATTGCGAAAATATACAAAAGCGGGTCAAAATTGATCACAATGACATGTCCTCTTTTATGCGGAGATGA
This sequence comes from Przewalskia tangutica, assembly GCA_029844215.1. Taxonomy (NCBI): domain Eukaryota; kingdom Viridiplantae; phylum Streptophyta; class Magnoliopsida; order Solanales; family Solanaceae; genus Przewalskia; species Przewalskia tangutica. The sequence continues at coordinate 1,555,775 of CM056731.1, read as the reverse complement.
TGGAAGAGTCTTGGACAAAGATGTTGACTTGTAGCGATTTTGTCTGTTTATAAACTAAAAACTCGAAAATAGGGATGATGCAGATCAAAAAATGTCGATGTCAAATCATGATGACCTGGTCGTTATGATGCAAAAATTAAAAAGCAAAGTCGACATCGATTAAAAAATGTCGGTGTCGAAGTATGATTGACAGGTTGCGGGTGATGTGGTCTTTGTAATAGACATGGTGTTTGTAGATGTTGATGGCGTCGTTGCGTAGACGCTGACGCAGATGCTCGTCGTTGCGTGGACGAAACATGAATGAAGCCGCCAGATAGGCTTAAAAGAAATGACGCTGTTTTGGACGCACGCAGACGTCGTTGCGTCAGACGAAATACGAATGAGCCAGATAGGCTTATATGAAATGGCGTCGTTTGACGCGACGCAGATGCTCGTCGTTGCATGGACGAAACATACGAACGGTTGCCATAGGCTTAAAATGAAATGACGCTTTGGACGCACGCAGATGCTCGTCGTTGATAGACGAAACATGAACGGTTGCCAGATAGGCTTAAAATAAATGGCGTCGTTGCGTGGACGCAATGCTGATCACGTCGTTGCATGGACGAAACACGAACGTCGTTGCGACAGGCTTAAAATAAAATGGCGTCGTTGCATGGACGCAATGCAGATGCTCGCCGTTGCACGGACGAAACATAAACGAAGCCGCCAGATAGGCTTAAATGAAATGGCGTCGTTGCACGGACGCAACGCAGATGCCGTCGTTGCATGGACGAAACATGAACGGCCGTTGCGTAGGCTTAAAATAAAATGGCGTCGTTGGACGCGACGCAGATGCTCGTCGCCGTGCATAGACGAAACATGAACGGCCGCCAGACATAGGCTTAAAATAAAATGGCGTCATTGCATGGACGCAATGCAGACGCTAAATCGTTGCATGGACGAAACACAAACGGCCGCCAGATAGGCTTAAAATAAAATGGCGTCGTTGCATGGACGCACGCAGATGCTCGTCGCGTGGACGAAACATAAATGAAGCCGCCAGATAGGCTTAAATGAAATGGCGTCGTTGTACGGACGCACGCAGATGCTCGTCGTTGCATGGACGAAACATGAATGAAGCCGCCAGATAGGCTTAAAATAAAATGGCGTTGCTGACGGATGACGCAGATGTCGTTGCATGGACGAAACATGAATGTAGCCGCGTAGGCTTAAATGAAATGACGTCGTTTTGCCTTACGCTCGAGATGCGTAATGACGACGAAACATGAATGGCCGCCAGATAGGCTTAAAATAAAATGGCGTCGTTGCACGGACGCAATGCAGATGCTCGTCGCCGTACGGATTTAAACACGAACGGCCGTTGCATAGGCTTATATGAAATGAAAAGGCGTCGTTGCATGGACGCGATGCAGATGCTCGCCGCCAGATGAAACATACGAACGGTTGCGTAGGCTTAAAAATAAAAGGCGTCGTTGCATGGACGCGACGCAGATGTTCGCCGTTAGATGACGAAACATGAAACGGCCGCCAGATGGGCTTAAAAATAAAAGCGTCGTTGCACGGACGCGATGCAGATGTTCGCCGTTGCATAGACGAAACATGAATGAAGCTTGCGTAGGCTTAAAAATGAAATGCATCGTTTGGGCGCACTCGCCAGGACCCGTCTGAGATAGCGTCATTGCGTAGGCGTTGTGCATTTGTGACCGCGTGGGTTTATTGTTGCGTTCCTGCCTTTGCTGATATGAAGATCCTGCACTCAAAGAAAACTTGTGAGTTTTAGGAAAATGAGTGGTTGATTAGCGATTCTGTAGCTTTGGCTCTTGGCGCTTGCATTCTCGTTTGCATCAAGACCTGGTTGGCGCTTTTTCTGTCTATTGCCATTTTCTTGCAATTCCTTAAAATGTCCTGGGCCGTAATGAAGATGTTGAATCGGGTAAGGTTTCATCTGACGCTTATCAAGGCGTCAGTAAGCATTTTTTTTTTATAATGAATGAAAAGCTAATGCGAGAATATGGACAATGTACAATTGAGTAGATGAGAATGCAACCCCCCGAAAATATGTATGTTGTAATGGATGCAAAATATGTGAGGATGCTAAACTCTCCAATGGACAAAATCGAGTCGTATGCGTAAACAAGGAAGAAATATTTCGACGGTGCGACCGGCCGATGTGGTCGTCACGATCCCGCCGGCGGAGTCGTCAAGACGTAGTTCATGCTGCAAAAATAAGAATTTTTATGATTTTAAAATGACGCGGACGGCCGATGTGGCGCCACGTATCCCGCCGAGAATCAGTCAAGACGTAGTTCGCTATGCAAAATAATTTTTATGTAATACGATTTTGTTTTTTTTTTCGAAAAAATGGAAGACGACATTTCGCTCGACTCGGTTGATACCGACAATTAGTATTGCGTAAGGATGTTCTTTTATTGTTTTCGCCTAACCGAGATTGACTCGTGTAATTCACACGCTTTCAGATAAGACTAAACATACCCGAGTGTCGACACACTTGCTTGCATCCAAGGTTTCAACTACACGTAATCTCACGCTTCAAATGCCTCACGTAAAGAAAGTCCCGCTTCACACATATATTTCAATATTTTGAATTTTGGGGCGTTGAAAGAATTGCTTCACACTCAAAAAGATTTTCAATGCATGCAATTGTGATACCATAGGCTTGCCGTCATGTAAGTATCCACTAATGTGAGAACCTCAATATAAGATCATGTAGGTCATCACGGGCTTGTAATGTAGGTTTGGGGAAGGGATGGATATCATTTGGGTAAAAAGTGACTAATCCTTCCTCGAGCGTTGGACTATGTTCGTGCTTGATATTGGTGCGATTAATGCTGATTTGCTTTCGTTTTGTCTCGCTTTTTAGATCGACTTCTTTTGAATCTTTCGTTTGGAGCCCTTTTTCTCGGGGTTATGTATTTCCCCCCCTTTTTTTTTTTTTTTTTTTTTATATCGGGGCTTTTGATTTCCTGTTTATGTGAAGTGGTTTTTTCTTTGATTCTTTGATAATTTGTCAATTTTTGTCTTTGCAAACTTCAATAGAATTTTGTCACCACACTGCACATTTCTAAAGCACTCGGCGAGGTCGGCCAAGAGAGGATAGTGCGTGACGCACTCGAAAGGTTATAGGTGTAGTATGCGGTTGTCAAAAAATAGGTTTTAGGCTCAAAGGGTGTACTAGGGATAATGTTATTCGGAGGTGAAAGGGCTCAAACGGGTCAAAGAAAGCCTACGATCATTTCCTACACCGAGTGTTACTCAGGATTTCGCCTCAACAAACATTCAGGCCAAGTTCTAGATCACAATGCAATGCAATTGAACTTATTCAAATAACTCACCACACAGTGCATATGAAACGATGAGGTCGGTTTCATTCTTATCTTGGAAACATGCAAGACAATGTTATCTGCGGGTATGAATAAGAGGTACCAAAAGAATATATGGTTTACCACAAAGTCAACCCATACTAATTATCACTTTTTTTTTAATGCACAACTCTAACTGTATTGGTATCAACAAAGTTAAACAATAATACTTACAAAATGTTTTTGTATTTTTGAATAACATTTTTGTATTTATGAACAAAAATATTTTTTTTCATTTTTCATTTTTTTTTTTTTTGAATAAAGGGTACCGAACCCGAATAGGGCTGCCTACGTATCCCACCGACGGAATCAGGTGCGCGTAGTTCATTCAAATATGTTTAAAAACGCATGCTAAAAAAAATATTTATCAATGAAAGGATGACAATGTAAAGTTATGCAAAAGAAAAATGATTGTCCACTGTGGCCGAATGCAAAGTAAAATGAATGCCCGAGAACATGATGAATGAGATGCATGTGTGAGAAAAATATTCTTCTTTTTTCCTTTTTAGTGGTTTTTTTTTTTTTTTTTTTTAATTTTTTTTTTATTTTTGTGGTGTCGAACCCAAAATGAGTTGTCTACGTATCACACCGTGTGGTGAGAATCAGACACGCGTAGTTCGGAATAATTATGCTGTAAAATGCATGATATGCGAAAACTATGTAATTAACGCTAAATATATTAATTTAATTTGCAAATATGAATAAAAATACAAAGTATAAAAAAAATTGAGAGCGATTTCTCGTTGAATCTGGTATAAACTGACTTCTATTAGTCAACATAATTCTCGCTCCTTGTGATGACTTCTTTTTTTTGTTTTCTTTTTGAACGCATCGACTATTTGCAGGACTGTTTTCCCGCAAAAATATGAGAAATAGGTGAGAGTGGAAAATGATAAAATAACAAAATGGCGGGTGTGACCATATAGTCAGAGACTCCCCTGATTGGTTCGACCGGACTGGTGGTTGATGCTTCACAAAGTCCAAATCGCGCTATTCAAGAGTGATTTACGAAGTAGAAGTCCCGATTGCAATGTGATAGCAAAAAGTGCAAAAATGCAAATGCTCGAGCCCGGAATCACAAAAGAGCAATTATTGAATTAAATAATATGTACAGAGTTGCTAGCGACAAACGATAATAAACAAAAAAAAACATGCAAATCAAGCCGTGCACTTAATATGCTTGGGACCTCCATTATGCCAGAGGTGAGCCTAAACGCCAAATATGCGAGATTATGATAAATAAGTCCAAGCCGTTAAACTGCAATGTTTTGTTGGAAATGGCGACCAAATGACGGTGCACTTTTTCCAATTTCGGCGTGTCATGACCAGGCTTGGATCCGTCTATCATTATCACGCTACACATATATGCTTATGGGTCGGTGGGTTGTGAAACCCAACGACAATTTGGTGGATTTTCTAATCGTGGAAACGATACCAAAGATCGACCCACCTAGGGTGTATGCATGCATGACTTAAAAAAAAAGTGGTATAGCTCTATCTTAATTTTGCTAAGATTTGGCTTACTAGACAAAATGGTTCCCGAGCGGACTACTCGAGTGAGAAGGCTACGCGGCCACCGGTTGGACCGGATTCTCCGCGTCTATTACCAACTCTCCTAAATTTGGGTTTTGAAGAAAGAATTTTGTTGATGCACTGCGCGCACTCGCGTGTAGTGTGTGATAGTGTTAATTTTCCAGAATAGAGGAAATATGAACGGAATGACAATTTAAGGAAAGCAATAAAAGAATGTAGCAATTAAAGTAGTTAATTACAAAATAAAAGCAAACAATATAAAATATTTACAACAAATATAAAAGCAAAATAAAGTGCAATATTTAATTAACCTGAGTATGTTATGATCAAGAACACGATATCCCAATGAGTCGCCATGCTGTAACACCCCATTTTAACCGGAGTCGGAAACGGGATTACTGCGCATGGTTGATTCCTAAATGTATTTTAAGGAGTCGCCACCTAATTATTATAGTGAATTAGGACACTTAGTTTATTGCAATAAAAATACTGCAATTGACTTCCATTTAATGGTCTGCGAAATTAGTGAGATTCTGGATCAGGGTTCTTTATTATCCTAAAGGGAAGGGGTTAGGCATCCTTTAAGATCCGCTAACTTGCGGTTGTTCGTTCAAACCTAGGTTAATTATTTATTGCTCTTTTTATTCTAAGCATTTTACATAATTTACAATTAAAATAAAATACAATGCAAAATAATAAAACATGAAATTAAATACGATATAAAATAAACTCCGGGGCATTCTTTTTTAAATGCATCTCCGGATACCTGCATAAACACTTAGTAAAAGTATTAGTAATAGAATACATAAATTTTTAAATAATAGCAAAAATTAACAAACAAAGCAAATAAATCCGTCTTTTGTACAGGGGAGGCCTTGGAAATCAGACGGGGATTCCTTCATTGGCCAGTATTATTAAAAGCAATAAAATAAATAAAACTTTCGGATCCGCGCCAAAACAGTAATAGTTTTAAACACGGAGGGCTCAGATATGTAAAAATATAAAGTAGACAGCCTAAACAAGTGCACATGCGAATTCGCCTTGCCAAGCACACGTTGGTTATCCTGTAAGTGGAAGAAATCATCCTTGCCCGTAAAGCTTCATTTATTTTATTTTCCGCTTTGCAATCATGAGGCCTCAAAATCGACGGATAACTTTTTCATCTACCAATGTAGTATCTGCTCAAAATCGTAAAATACCAACGGTATAGTATTTGTTCAAAATCATCGAGAAACCAAGAACAATATAGCGAAATAGCCTAAAAATCACCCAGCTCATAGCCAAAATCGAGTAAACGTGGCCTAAAATCACCAACAACAATGGCGAAACCAGTAGCAACACAACGAAACGATGCGCAATTCTTAGAAAATCGAACAAACAGATGGCAAAAATAACCGAAATCGGGCCAAAATCAATCCGTAGCGATAACAACATAACGGTAATGAAATAGCCACCATTATTGTTAACATCGCCGAGTTCACAAACTCGCCAGTACAAAAAAGCGAAATCGGTGAGCGAGAAAGCGCAAAATATAGCGACAAAGGTGAAGAGCAAACAATAGTGTCGCGGAGTTTAAATCCGGCAAGTTTCAAGGTTACCAACAGAGGAGAGCGGTGGCGCTTCCGCGGCGAGGTCGCGAGCGACGCCACCGGCGGTGCTCGGCAGTGGGGCGCGGCGGCGGAAGCGAGGAATGAGGTGTGGCGATGGCGAGTGGGGTTCGCCGGTGGTGGGTGTTGAACAATGGTGGTCGATGGTGGCAGGCGGTGAAGTCGATGGTGGCCAGGCGATGGGGTGTGACGGAGAAAGGATCGGAGGAGGGTGGCTGGCTGGAAGGTGTTCGCGGAGCTTGGAGCTCCGAAAGCGGCGCATGACGGAGAGCTAGGGTTGAGAGAGGAGAGTGAGGGTGAGGTGAGGCGAAGTAAAAGTTGCGGCTGGGGTCCCTCAAATGGGGGGGGGAAAATGTTTTGTTTTATAGTGTAGGATGAGGGTTCGGGATTGGGGGGAACATGAAAAGTGGGGTATTGTTTTGAGGGGGACAAATGAAAGGTGGAGTGTAAAATGTAGGGGGGAAAATACACGAGGGTTTGGAGGATATTAAAAATAGTGTTGGCTTGGGTGATTCAAATTGTGTCTTGGTGAATTTGGTTTGACAAAAATGCAAGGTGATTAATTATTTAAAAGACAATTATTTAAAAAGATGCAAGATTATTAAAATTCAAATCGATCTGATAATAATAAAATGCAATTTTAAAGACATGTTTAATGTCGATTAAAAGTAAAAATGCGGTCTTAGATTAATTACTTAAAAGATCGAATATTATTAAAATAAAAAGCAGCGGTATAACAATAATAAAAACGTAATATTAACAACGACATAATGCTTAATTTAAAAAAATAAAAGATGCAATGTCATTTTTGTGAAGAAATAAACATAGAATATTATGTAAAAATATGCAAAATAACGATTAAAATGAGGTGTGCTAAAATACTTAAAATTGCACGAAAATATACAAAAACGGGTCAAAATTGACTGTCAACAGAATGTTAAGAGTCCCACATCGGAAATGGAAGGGGAGCATGAACTCCTTATATGGACTTAGACAATCTTCACCCTACAAGCTAACTTTTGAAGTTGAGTTAGATTCAAGATTCATTCTTTACATGGTATCAGAGTCAGACCCATTTCAATTCTTTGTTCACCGATGTTGGGCCCCCAAATTATATTGTCCACGCTTCAGTTAACGAGGTTTGGACGTGCGGGTGAATTTTAAGAGTATCACATCAGAAATGGAATGAAAATATGAACTTCTTATATAAACTTGGACAATTATAACCCTACAAGCTAGCTTTTGGGGTTGAGTTAGGCCTAAAATTCATTCTTTATATGGTATCAGAGTCATACTCATTCCAATTCTTTGTTCACCTATGTTGGACCCCAAATTATATTGTCCACATTATTGTTAACGAGGTCTGGGCGTGTGGAGAGTGTTAAGAGTCCCACATCAAAAATGAAATAAGAACATGAACTCCTTAAATAGACTTGGACAATTCACACCCTACAAGCTAACTTTTGGGGTTGAGTTAGACTCAAAATACATTATTTACATATTTATTTATGAAGTGTTTCCTCTTCTTGATGTTCATTGAAATTCCTTCGAGTATCTATCTCTCAAATATAAAACTTACCAAGAGCAAAACGTAAAATGATCTACGCCTTTGCCTCATTGCTTTTATTCTTTAGGTAGTTTCACTTAAAATTTTATGATTGCTTTTGTTTATGCCTTCTTGTATGAGTTTTACAAGTGTTAGTTTGTTTATAATATTATATTTCCTTGTGCTTCTAAAAAATGTGAGCATCTCTAAAAAAATATTGCATCAGTTGCATTCTATATTAATACTTTAACAAATGGATATTCTTCAGATAGTGCTATTGTTTAAATCTGTAAATAGTTTCAAAATTCATGCATCAACAATAATAAAAACTAAAAGAATTATAGAATAAAGAACACATGAACATAATAATTTTTTTCTATTTGCCATCTTATTAATGATTATAATGTAAATTGCTATTCCATTTGTAGAAACTGATAGATATTTTAAATTAAATGCAGGAACTAATATGTATACTTTTGTTTTGCTACTAACAATAAAATTATCCGCATTATATTATGATTGCGCGAAGTGCGGTCTAGTTCACATTATAAGTTATAACCACACATATTCTTCCTGTCCGATGAATCAGAACTTTAAGTACTTTATACCAACTCCATTCACTATTTTAGGCCAAAGCGTGCGCATATAATATGTTTTTTTTTTAAAACTTTTTGGATTCAAATTCTAAAACGTGTATCTTGAAAATGCCTAGCGGCTTTGCAATTTGCATGATTGCATCTAATGCCACCTTAATACAGTGAGGAAACGAATATGACATTAATGAAGAGGTGGTAGATTGAACTTTTTCAGTAGACTAAGTTTTCATTTGATTGACCTGGCTGCAATTTGGCTTCGCGTAGATTATCCAGTAGGAGGTTTCAAGATCGATACCATAGTGTGGGAGTTTCATTCTTCATTTTCTTTGTGAATATGACCAGAGCACTGCATATCGCGCTTTCTCACCTAATACAAGTCATCATGATTTACTTCCTTAATCAATGTCTGTCGGGAGATGGGGACCATGTGGGCGAGAGATTTGGCCATTTTTGCCAAGTTTTCATTTGATTTTATTACCAGCTGGAGTCCACAATGCAAGTTGCATAAGAATGACAACGTACATCAGCTTTATAAACTATAGAAGTGGGGTAGTTTTTTTATCTTTGATTTAAACCGTGGGTTAATTGAATGGCATCATTTCAATATCTCAATTTCCTTATTATTATTTTGATAAATTTTCTTATGAGTTAATTTGAACTATATATTAGTTCATATAAGTCGAACTTATATATGAGTTGAATTGGACTATTCACAAATTGATTTTTCATGAAAAATCCGTCCAAGCTTAAGAGAGTTGGACATATCATATTTTTTAAAGCTGATTTTGTCACTCACACACACACTCACATCTAGCACAATGATTGGTGCCCACAAGGAGTCATCCTCACAAAGGAGGAATGAAATTTTCACATTGCGGCTGCAAGGGCTCGAACCTGCTTACTTGAGAGCAATCTATCACCCTGAAATCAACTGAGCTACGCGATGCGGGCGTTTTCAATTGTTTTCTCTTGCTATATCTCTGCTCTGTTAGCTTTATTTCAAAGCTCTCAAAACAGCTCTTCTAGAAATTAGTAGCCTAGCTTTGTAATATAAAAAAAGGTTAGTGGAACTTTTAAACTACTGTTAATAATAGCTTTGCTATTTTTTTTTTAAATTACTACTGAAAAAGAATGCAAACTTGAAATTATTGAGAAGAAAAGAAAAAATGGGGTTGCCACTGTATTCTTTCTTCATTTGGTCTGGTAAGCTAAATTAGCAAAAAATTACTTACTATTGATGAACCACTAAAATCATAAATTTTTTGTTATCCAACCCCACCATGATACCATTCTAAACTCAGATTTCCAAACTTGGAACAAAAAAAAAAGATATTTTCTTTTGAAAAAAAGCATTTCAAATCGTACTGTATTCGTAAGAAAGATGTTTAAAATAATGGATCTTGAGCGTAACTCAATCCTAAAAGCTAGTTTATAGGGTGAATATTGTTCAAATTCATATAAGGAGTCTATTTTCTCATTTTATATCCGATGTGTTGTTTTTAACACTCTCAACACGCCCAGACCTTATTAACTGAAACACATATAATATAATTTGGAGCCCAACATCGGTGGACAACGAATTGGAATGGATCTGGCTCTGATACCATGTAAAGAATGAATTTTGGTCTAACTCAACCCAAAAAGTTAACTTATTGGTTGAGAATTGTTCAAATAAATTTATGTTCTCATTTTATACTCGATATAAGACTCTTAACAGATGCACCAAGGAAAGGAAGATGCGAAAGTTGGGTACGGAGGCAACAAAAGAAAGAGAAACAATGACAATGAATTATTATTTTATATTTTTAATATCAATAGATTGCAGCCATTGGATTCTATATAGATGTGTGGTATAATCTTAGCTAACCATTGAACAATAATGGACCAAAAATTACTGGAGGGGCCCAACCCCAACTTATCTTATCCTAGTGTTTGAACCAGAGAAGAGTTTCAATTTTTGGCAAAAGTATCTTTCAACCAAAATTCAAGAAATAAAAGTTTTCTATTTCTTATAAAAAAGGTAATTAGAACAATTAAGTGTAATCCTATTACCCTCTCCCCTCACTCTCACGCACAAGACAAATAATTAGATATAGTGGAGAAAAAGAAAATGTCCTTAGTAGCATGTAAAAGAGTATGCATGTCAAGAAAATATGGTGGATTGAACATAAAGTGTTTTAGAAAATGGAATATTGCATCAATAGGAAAATTGATATTGCAGTTGGCTAAAAAGAAAGATGTACTATGGATAAAATTGGTACATGGAGTATTTATGAAAGCATTGTTGAGTTTTGATATTGGTGAATGAGAAATGAAGGATGAAAATTAAAGGGAGTAAAAGACTCTTTTGTCCACATCGAAAAAAGAGAAGGAAAGAGATGTGTATATATTACATTACACCTTCTCTAGTTGCTAAAAGGGTTGAGAGGCGAGCCGTCGTCATTCGCTTCGCTGCGATTGATAATTTTTTTGGACAAACGTTTCTTTAATTAATTAACTAATTAATTAATTATTTATTTAATTAAAAATAAATCCAAACGGATCGACCCAAGACCCGCGACCGACCCGTCCGGTTTAAGTCCTTTCTTTTCGAATTTCCCTCCAAAATTTTGGTGGTATTCGAATGGTTGCAAACATTCGTAATCGATCTCAACAACTATAAATTCTTTTTGTTCCAAAAATTTATCACTATTTCATTCAATACGAATTTCTTCATCTGAAAAATTCTCTCTTCCTAAGTCTGTGTGATATACTGTCGTTGAGTGGTTCACTGCTATCGGAATTTGGAGTACTACTATTCTGGTAAGATAATCGTTCTATCCTGGAAGACGATATTCCATTAACCTCGAAATCTTGTGAGGAATAATTTCCTTAAGGACACACTTTGAACTAAGTGGGCTCGATTATATTCTGAAATTATTTTTTCTTATTCAAAACATATTTTGTTTATTGTACTGATTTCAATTAAGTATTTTTTATATTGTGAAATCTGTTTTTTACTAAGTATTTAAACAAATTGTGTTGAAACATCATTTTGGCCATACAAATTATTATACCAACAAGCATGAACATATATATGAGAACATAATCCTCCACAAGGCAAGAACAAATGAGAAATTGGTATAATAATGGACACTACATATTGACAACTAATGGAGTATACTCTATTGCAAATAGTTACATAGAAATACCGGGAACAATGTAAAGAATGAAGGAAGTTGATCTAATATGGAGCTCTGTAATGCTACATAGACATAGATTTATCATATGGCTAGTAAATAAAAATAGATTGCTGACAAAAATGAGACAAACAGATGAACATACCATGGAAGATACATCCTGCTGCTTATGCAATACAGATGCTGAGGAGAGCCAGATGCACTATTTGGAAGATGTGAATGAGCCAAAAAACTGGGAAATTAAGTTTCAAAGTGGCTGGGAATGACCATGAAACAAAAAGAAGTGCACAAAGTTATACAATGGATCAAAGGGAGGCATTGGAGAAAATTCAAGAAGGAAACAATGGCAGCCATATGGGGAGCAATGATCTATCATACATGGCATGCAAGAAACATGAAGATATTTACACAAAAGGAGACATAAATTGACTGGATAAGTATTCAAATACAGAAGGAAGTGAAAGAAAGAATATAAATATCTAGAAGATCAAGAAGAGCAAGTAGATGTCAATAATGGATAAAGAGAATATGTAAGTAGAAATATATATGTTAACTGTTTTGATGAGGTGTGTAGTAAACATTCTTTCCCATAAAAGGGAAGATAGTTACTAATACTTTTTCTTTTATAAATACTTTGTTAGTAATGATAATGATTCACAATTGATTACCCAAAAAAAAAGTATTGGTGGGGTATTGAATAGGCAATAGACTACTTGGAGTAGTAATGAAGATTATGAAAATCTTTATAACTCAGTTTTTTTTGCCCATAGACTTGAAATGAATGGAGCCAAACATAATTATTGGCCCATCGTCTTGACCTTCTAACAGCCCATGGTCCATGGATGTGAAGAAACTAGATCGAACACATATGTACGTAAAAAATAGCCGAGATGACTAGTTTTTTTGGACCACTTGTTAATATTTTGCCACCGTTTAAAATATAATTGAGAAATAGTAACCTTTTAAATGAAAAATAATATTTGAATGAAAATATTCATAGCTAGTGTTGGTGTTCGATGCTTTGATAAGTCAAACTCGGACACAATGTGTTGGAGTTTGAAAAATTTCTCGAATTTCAAATTTATAGTTCACACTCCATAATTTTTTCTTGTTTAAATATTCAAACTCTAGTAAAAAATTCATGAAGTATTCCCTGTTTAATTTACAAATCATTTTGTCCAAAGGTTTATTTCTGCATTAAAAGATGGTTATAATTTTAATAATTCTGAAACGTTCGCTAAAACTAATTAGCATAACCAAAAGTAGCTATTTGCTAATTTCTTCACATATACCGTTGAGAGAGTGAGCCCTTTATTATCTTATTGCATTAGCCCAAAAGGTAAATTTGCAATTCGCATTAATGCACTTATTTTGGGGTGGTCTTTAATTTTTGCCCATCAAAATAAAAGTAATTAATTTTTACCCTCTGCCTAAAATATCAGATTTCGGATTCGAACCCCTACTCAGACTAAAGTTAAAAAAATTCACTAGCCATAGGTTGCCTGCAAATCCTGCCCCATCGGACATAGTTTGCCTGCAAAATTCTACCTTAAAGCAGAGTTTTGCAAATTATGTCTTATCAAACTCTAACTAATAAGGCATAGTTTACAGAAAACTCTGCCCCATCAAACATAGTTTGTTTGCAAACTCTTCTTAAGACAGAGTTTGTCTTTAGACATAAAACAAATATGCCAGATGAGCAAATTATGCCTAGCGAATCTAAATCTCTATCTTGCATTTTTATTTTTTATTTTTTTATGAGTAGGATTTTGAACACGAAACCCATAATTTTTTAGGCTAAGGGCAAAATTTAAAGATTCCAAATTTGAGAGACAAAAATTTAGGGATGGGATTAAAAATCAAAAAATCGAACCGTTTGAGCCGAAAATCGAACCAAAATCCGACTTTGGGCGTTGAATCAACGCTTATAGCAAACCGAAACAAAACAATCGAACCAATTGCTCCATTTAGTATCGGGTTCGATCCATAGCAAATCGATCCGAATGGTACCGATTCTCAGATAGTATCATGACGAACATTGTCCATTCTTGTATCTATTTTTTGCAACTGCAAATGTAAGTTGTTATTACATGGAATGAAGTTTGGTTTGATCCGTCATTGATTTTGGCTTCAAACTTGAATATTAAAACTTGTGTTGTTTTCCAAATCATTTTGAGAAAAATGAAAGCAAAATAATTCATTAAATTTGACACTAGTAAATATATTTCAAGGGCTTCTAAAAGAGTATTACTGAACAAGTAAAAGAAAAATACTGTTGGCTTTTTTTTTGTTCCAAAAAATAATATTTGTTTTTTCAAAATTTCAGAATAGTGTACCCCAAAAGAGTGAAAGGTATACCTTCTTTGTTGAGTTTTTTTTAGTGTCCCTGTGCTCTCAACCCTTTACAGAAAGTGTTTCAAGACATTGCGTTTCTCACTTGTTTGCAAAATACTAGTACTAACGTAAAGGTACAGAAGAAACACTATGTTCTTTGGAAATTTTCTCCAGAAAGGCTTCCCTTTTTTCTTTAACTAATATTTTCATTCATATGTTCAATTAAAAAGATTGTAATTCACTTTTCACTTTTTAGAAAATAAAATAAAAAACAAAAAGTCTGATTTTTGAAAAAGTAGCATTTAGTACCGAACCCATTCGAACCGGTTCAATTCGAATTATATAGCCAAAAACTGAAGTACCATACCGAACTCGTATCGAATATTATTTTGAATTCGGCCCAAAACCGAACCGATCCCACCCCTACAAAAATTAAAGAACATCCCTTTTGAAGGGGAGTGCGCACAATTTTTTTTTGCGGCCCAAACAAGACTTGCAAAAAACCTCCTCCAAGAAAACGAAAAAGTCGAAAATAGCCAAATTAATACTAATGTGAATAGTCAAATACTCCTAATCAGAAATTCAGAACAGGTAGACGAAGCTGAGCAGGAACAACAATTTCATGTTCTCTGATAGACTGCTGACACTCAATTAAAATATTAAATTAAACAAATCATACACTACTCCTCCACACACATCCAACTTCATTATTGCCTCATCTACTTAATCAGGAAGTGTTTAATTGGTTGATAATGGAAGAACATAATAGAAATCTTTGAAGTTTCTTGTTTTTTTGGAGGAGATGGGTAGAGCGATCTCAGTTTTATTACAGCCACGGTGGCTTCTGATCTTTCTTGGTGTTTTACTTGTTATCTTTCTTGCATCCTCCATCTTCCAAAAGGTACCATTTTTTTGTGTTTCTTGTGTTATATCTGTGAAGTTTAGGTAATTTGTATAATTCAATATAATGGTTTTGGATCTGATTGTGGTCCAAATGGGACTGACTGTACACTATGGTCTTCAAGCCTTATTGGGTATTGATTCTTTTTTGCAGACTTATAGTATTATTGAGCATTATTATGAAAGATCTGGCCTTTTTCTCACAGTATAGAAATTTACTCAATCATCTATTTAGTTACTTAATAGTTAATTGAAAGGCATGTATTGACTTTAGAGTAAATATTGGGTTAATTTCTTCTAAGAATGCCACTCTTCTTGTTCCATTATTGCATACACAAATCTTGTTGATTTAGGGTGTGTTCGGTATGAAGGAAAATATTTTTCATAGAAAATGAAAATAGTTTTCATTTCCCATCTCATGGAAAACCCTTTTTGCTCCGCTTAGCCTTATCCCCCTCTAGGGGTATTTTAGTGATAGGGTCTATAGGAACTGGACGATCCTATTTGGTCAAATATGTAGCGACAAACTCCTATGTTTCTTTCATTACGGTATTTATGAACAAGTTCCTGGATAAAAAGCCTAAAGGTTTTCTTCGTGATGAGATCGATATTGATCATAGTGACAATCTGTTTTCCAGGAAAATGAGTGGGTTTTGTATATTTGTGTTAAGTAGGTAAACTAAAAATACTATCCTAAAAGTATTTGTATATAATCTAGACAAATACTACTTTTTTCTACTCTTATTGGGCTACCTACCACAGATCTTTGGGATTTTCTTTTTCAAGTGCCACACCCCCCCATAGTAACAACGAAGTAGCTCGGTGTCGGCTCCGCTTGTTGGTGTAGGATGAAAAGATCTGCGCCTTTCTCCCCCTGTGATTATGGCTTGCCCGCCCATTTCTTGAACTATTCTCCTATTCTCATTTCAGGATTGGAGCGTAGCAGTTCTCAGTCTTCAATTTCCACTTTCTCCGGAACTATTCTCCTAAAAGAGGTGGGGGTGGGGGTAGGAGTGTGAGGTGGTGGAGATGGAGGCTACATGGTTGGGGGAGAAGATGAGATGTATTGGAGGGTAGAGAGGACAAAATTAATGTGGAATGTCACTTGTGGAACTTGTTTTCCTACTTCCACGAGGGAAGTCATTTGCCTCAATTTTAAGGAACTTGTTTTCCTAGAGACTATGTTTTCAAAACTTTTGACCGACCGAACATGGAAAAATTGGAAAATATTTTCTCCCTACTGAACACACCCTTGGTGTTTTTCCTCTTAAATGATGCAATGACTTCAAAAGCCACTGGAACCTAGATGGGTTCATCAAGTACATTCGAGCTGGTGTGCCGAATGTCCTCTTCAGCAACATTGTTTGAAGCGATGCTAATGTAGTAGGAGATTCCTGTTTTCTTAGCTTATCCTTTGTCAGACTGGAGTTACTAATGCTTCGAATGTGACTTCCTCTTTTTCATTCTCGTATATGGTCAATGAGCATCAACACATTACGTGTTTACTTTACGGATTTAATAATGACAGGAGGCATAGGATATCGTCTAATCACAAGTACTAGCCAAATTGAAAAGGGAAGTACTTTACTTTTGAGCTATTTGTGTGAGATGTCAATAATTAGTGAGAATCAATTTCATGGAACTTATGGTGGTTAGATTTGGATAGTTGTGCCAGGATAGTTTATAAAAATGATGACTGATGAGTAATAAGTTTTATACTTTTATGTCATCCACTGCAGCTTGTGGTCAAGATTTCCAATTTGAATAAAATTTCAATTGAATTGATCATGTCCTGAGCCAGTTGAACTTTCAGACGCTGATTTACTGAAATAGCAGTGTCCTAAAGTTTAAACTTTTGATAATCTAGCAAATAAACGAAAATGGACAGCTGTGAAGCTTGGTCATGTACCATATTCTTCATTCTGCGGACCCTTTTTGTTCCCTTTAAATAGAAAGCTTTTAAGCTTTGTCCCGTACCATATTCTTATACTGAGAGAACTTATTGATTTACTTCCCCTGGGTGAATATCTATTAATTCTGCTTAGTTATTTGGTATGAAACTGTAGAAGAGAGACCTATTCTCTTCTTTGCATGTAATTTGGAGGGAATCATATACCCTTCCTATTTATATTTCCTCTTCAAATTGTCCTACTCATGTTAGGTTTAAAAAAAACGAAAGAAGGAAACTAGGTAATGCTGACTGGACATCATTGACTGTTTCTAAGAAAAGCTACTAATATGTTCAAACCTGTACCATGACTTAAGTTTTTAATATGCATATCCAAATAGGTAAGTTGCAAGATAAATTTGATAAATCTTCCTCTATCTATTTGAGCTTCAAACTCTTAGCAGGAGTTGGATATGCTCGTTAAAAGCTATAGCGTAACTCTGGAGTCTCATTTGCAAGTTCTGTCAATGTGTTCTATTCTATTTCTATGAGCTCCCTTTGCCTAGTGTTGATATTTTACGATCTAACGGCTTCCTGAGTATTTTTACTTACTTTCATTTCTTAGCAATATGAAAAGGTGGACGAGGTGTATGAAATTACCCACAGAGTATTCTTGGATGTTGATATAGAGAAAACACGTGTAGGTATGGACCAGTTCTACTTCTGCCGATGTTCTTATTATATTAGATGTCACTGAGTTAATGAATTACAATAAAATTCCCTGGTGTGCTAACATGGTTTGGAGTGCGATGGTTTACTTCAACTAATTGATCTTTTAAGAACAAATGTAACGTTTGAAACCCCATAACAAGTATTTTAGCCACTCCTTTTAATACTTAAGAAGATTTAGGAGTTGCTTAAGAAAACTGTTATGAAAAATTTCTTACAAAAAAAGGTAAAATCTTTAACCAAGAAAAGTTATGTGACTCCAAATAATTATTATACAGCGAGAAAATACATGATACATCATTACCCCCTGAACTTGTACCTTATTTTCAAGAAGACACTTAAACTTTGCGGGGGTCCTGTTACCCCCCTGGAAAACTTTGAACTGATACTAATATGCCATTTTTCGGTGATCTGGCATAGTGAGGAACAAAAAGAAACGATTATAATTTTAATTTTTACAATATTTTTTATATAAAATGTATTTTCCTTATTTTTCTTGCTTTTTTTCCTTATTCTTTTTCTCATTGCTTTCTTCTTTCTTCTTCAACAGATTTGTTGTCATTTCCCCAGCCACTTCCAATGCCACCATTTCTACCACAACTCCACCCACCTTCTTTTACTACTTCCGCTTCAACTCTTTTTCAATTTCAAAATCTTATCCAAAAAATTCCCTTACGTTTTGAAGAAATTTTCAAAACCCATTAGATTAGATTGTAGGAATTCAAGAACTTTTTTATCTGAGTTTCAGTCCATCGCCTTTGAAATCCTCATTTGATTCTTTTGAAACCTTCATTTTTAATCGTGCTGAAGTTATATGAAAAAAAGATAACTAATTGATGATATTCCCAAAACTTTATTTTCCCTGGTTCATATCAAATCCACAATAGAACAACTATAAATCTCACGTAGAAAGAGAGGGGTTTAACCGAACGGGAAAGAGAAACAGAGAATGGGAGAGAGAAGAGGGGACATTGGCATATGGAGTCCAATAAAATCGGTGCTGTAATTTTTCTTCTTTGTAAATGGTGCTGTAATAAAATCCCCCAACTTTCACAGGTTTAATTTGCTAACGGAAGAGGAAACATGATTAAATTTTGTTACCGATAACTCAACAAAACCTAGGAAGTTGTATGGAAATTTTCTGAAACACATGATTTAAAGGAGAAGAAAGGATATGGGGGAGGAATTAGCTGAAGATAAAGAAGAAGAAGTACGGGGTTGGGCTTACTGAACTGGAAAAAGTATTTTATGGTGAAGTCAAAATTAAGAAAGAGAAAAAGAAATAAAAAATATATATTTTTAATTAAATTAAGACGTGTCAAGCAAGGATTGGTGGTGATTAACACCTTTTAAGAAACTGGAATTGGTCGAAAAAGGGCATATTAATACCCGTTCAAAATTGTTCAATGGGGTAATAGGACCCCCACAAAGTTTAAGTGTCTTTTTGAAAATAAGGTACAAGTTCAGGGATGTAATGATGTATTTACTCTTATATAGCAGAATAGATGTAATATGATGAATATCTAATGAGCTTCAGAATTCGTGCACGGTGAAGGCTTGGAAAGATATTTGTGTATTGACGATCAAAATTTTGAATATTTGCAGGAAGAATTGTGATAGGATTATATGGGCAAGCTGTACCAAAAACTGTTGGTAAGTCTTTATCCATCTTTTTTCCATACTCTGCTCTCCTCTCATCTTCAGTTTATTTTAACTTCCATTCTTATTGCATAACGCCTGCTTTTTTACTTCTGTGCAGAGAATTTCAGGGCTTTGTGCACAGGTACATATACACCTACCCACACATTTACATTATATACACGCATGTACATATTTGTCTCTGTGTGTATTTTATATATTCTTTTAAGCGTATATTTGACTGCCAATTGCTGCACTTGTTGACTCAGGGGAAATGGGAAAGACTGCTGATGGAATATCTCTTCACTACAAGGGAAAGCCACTTCATCGTATAATACCTGGATTCATGATTCAAGGTGGAGATATTGTGTCGGGTGATGGAAGGGGAAACATTTCTATTTATGGTGGTCCCTTTCCTGATGAGAATCTCAAGATAAAACATTCTCATGCAGGTCTGAGTCATCACTTGATTGCACTAATTTCTCCCGGGGAAACCAAAGGCAAATTTAAGTACATTCACATATATGTGTGCATTTATAAGCGTCCTCGACTTTTGCAGGTGTTATTTCCATGGTGAACACAGGACCCAACTCCAATGGCTGTCAGTTCTTTATACCGACCGTGAAGGCAAGCTGGTAAGGTTTGACAGTATACTTGCATCTATTAAATCCAGAACGCTTTGCAGTCACTCAGACACAAAGGTTTAAACAAACGCCTTTCGGGTGTATGCTTCAGTGCTTTCAAATTTCAAATATACCATATTTGAACCAGAATGCTCATCTAATACATAAATGATTTAGCAAAGCATATATTAAGAGAGCAAATGACAAAAATGTTCTCTTATGTTTGAGGGTAGGTTCAAAATAGTCCCTTAAGTATGCACTGGACAATTTTGATTTTTGGTCCTTCAAGTTTGCCAAAAGTTTTAACACTTTTAGTCTACGTCAAGTATTTACCGAACTTTGTTTGTTAGATTTGACGAGAACCAGAAATTGGAAATTAGTAAAACTCACACTTAGAAGGACAATTTTTTGTAGTTTCTACTATTTTTGATTTATTTCTAGAGTTTGGTGCAGCATTTTGAGGTGTAATTTCTACTATTTTAAAAAATATATTTTAGCATCTGGTGCATTTTTTTGTGTTGCATATTTTAAGAAGAGGGAGCCTTGGAGTAACCGGTAAAAGTTGATGCCATGTGACCTGGAGGTCACGGGTTCAAGCCGTGGAAACAGCCTCTTGCAGAAATGCAAGGTAAGACTGCGTACAATAGACCCTTGTGGTTCGGCCCTTCCCTGAACCCCGCACATAGCGGAAGCTTAGTGCATCGGCTACCCTTTTTTTCTTGTTGTTTATGGTTAAAAAAAATCATTGTTTATGTCAAATCTAACAAACATAAATTGTTAAATATTTGACGGAGATTAAAAGTGTTAACTTTGACAAACTTAAAGGACCAAACTGTCCGGTGCATACTTAAGGGACTATTTTGAACCAACTATCAAACATAACGGACCGTTTTTGTCATTTTCTCAAGCTCATTTCATCTATCTTAGGTTTCTCAAAGAAAAAAATTATTCAGTTAAAACATTATTCCAAATTGTTTTATCCTGCATTGTTTTATGGAAAACCCATATAAGCCTTGAATGTTCAGAAATTTCTCATACTAACACCAGAACTGCAAGCAGGTTGGACGGGGAGCATGTTGTATTTGGCAAAGTTGTTGAAGGTATGGACACGGTATATGCAATAGAAGGCGGAGCAGGAACCTACAGCGGAAAACCTAGGAAAAAGGTGATTATTGCAGACTCCGGGGAAATACCTAAGAACAAGTGGGATGAGGACAACCAGAGCTCAACTTCATAAAGATCATCAAAGTTTTGAAGTTACTAACCAGCCCTATATACATTTGATGCACGTTTTTTTCTTTTGTATTACAAGCTTAATTTATGTGGTCCCATTTGATCGCCTTAACCTTACGGATACAAGTGTTTTTATTCATAGAACTGGTTGTGAATATTTTGAGTTTTGTAGAGGAATTGAACTGAACCTATAGATTTTCTTTACATTCAAGTTGGCTTGCTGGTTTTATTCCGCATTGCATACTGCCATTTGCTAATGAAATCACAGTGTGTCTATTAGTAGGCTTTTGGACATGTGTTTTCAAATTATTGTTTTATAATTTGATTTCAAATGACGTTTGTTTATGCAATTTGAACATAACTTGAACTTCAATTTTATATCATGTTTTGAAATCTCAAATCATCCAAAAAGGTATGATTTGGGATTCCAAATCATGATTTAAATTTTTTTAAATATAAAACTTGGCTCATAAGTTTATATTTTGTACAAAAAGATTCATAAATTAGTAGATATATACCAATTGATCGACTTTATATTGTATTGAATATAATTGTCCAATACATAATTTATATTGTATATATATACAAAAGTATGACTATGACATGACTTAAAAGTGTACAACATAAGTTTATATTTTGTAAAAAAAAATCATAAATTAGTAGATATATACTAATTGATCGACTTTATAATGTATTAAATATAATTGTCCAATACATAATATATATATATATATATATATATATACAAATGTATGACTATGACATGACTTGAAAGTGTACAATTTCGAGTCGCGATTAATTTCGTTATGGACTATGACTTGTTCCTTTGGTAAGATTGCATAAAAAATAGGAAAGTTTTGATGGTTATCATAACTTGTGGGGTTTTTACGTCAATGAAAAAATATACAACTTAAGAAAATGATATTGCATGTTCACTTCAAACCGTATAATTTCAAACTATAATTTCAAATCATGTCCAAACGGCTCCTAATCGTTAATTATTTTTCAGTTCGAATCTTGGCAAATCTCTGGATGAGGATCATTCATCAACTTTATTTCTTTTCTCTAAACTTTTCAAAATTCTAAATAAAGTAGGGAATAGTTTCATTTGGTTTTCTTTCTGTGCCCGAATTAATTATTAATCATCTCAAAATTATGTACAATTTCGAAGACTAAGCATTGATTAGCATTAGAGGTGGCAATTTCAGCTTATATTTATAAAATTAGCCCATTATCCCACATTTTAGTGCATTGAGTCACTCATATTTAGGTTGGATAAATATGAACTTCAATTCTCTTTTTAACCCATAAAAATATGGGTAAATATGGATACCCATATATGTAATTCACTAGACCCAATAATAACTTATTTTTCTCAAAATAGAAGAAAATGTAAATTTGAGGAAAAATATTTTCTGAATCGATAAAAAATACATCAACGTACCCCCAACCCCAACCCACTCTTCACCACCTGCACACCTACCCCCACCCCTAGCCCCTACCCTTCCTACCCACCGCACCCATATCCCTGCTCCCTACATCCCCACCCACCTCTATGTCACCCCTTACTCCCCCTCCCCCCTCCCAGCCTCTTCCACCCACACACCAATACCGCCCACCCACTACTATCACCCTGTCCCCCATCTGAATTTTTTAGTTTATATATTATATTTTACTTTAGTAAGATTTTTATAAGAAAATGAAGTGGCCTCATTTCTGATGCCACTTCTTGAATGTATTCGAGATTAGAAGGTGACACAATACTTTCAAAAGTACGTGGCGTCACTCTCGCGAAGATGGGGATAAAGAGTAAGGATCGAAGCCCCCTTAACTTTGTCAGGCACTGGACAGGGGTTAGCTCTGTAAATGTGTAGAGCTAAGTGTAGTGTGGTGTAGTAGTAGGCACTTCAGACCCTTCCGACATCGATCACTCCGGTGCTTGAGTACTTCTGGACCACCGCGCCACCGCCTTTACCCCGCCTTTACCCCACCACCACCACCCTCCCCACTCCCTCACATTTTCTATTCATATATTTTATCTTACTTTTACAAATGAATTAAAAAGTGGATTTTTTTTTACCACATACCCCACCCCTACCCCTACCCAACCCCCACCATTCCGCTCCGAAGAAATTGTGTCCGCCCCCGCGGATGAAGGGTGTTCGCTCCAGCGAACCATTTTTTCGCCTCGGCGCTGAGGCGAGGTGACAAACGCCTCCACCTTAGAGCTTCATTCCTTCTCTACATCGCGGCGGAATCGAGTCCGTCGCCGCAAAAGCACTAGCTAGCATATCAGTATATATATTAAATGACCTAGAACTGCATCACTTTCCAAATATGTTGTGTGCCCCGAAATTTCTTCTCCCCCCCCCCCTTGATTATATTCCTTAACATTCTGGTGTTGAGGGTAATGGCATGAAATGGTGAAAAGAAGAAATGACCTATACTTCATTCGGTGTCAACTGGCTCGGTTGAACCTGGACTCGTCTTCAACTTCCGTCTTCCCACGGTATCATTAGTATCCGGCTCAGAACTCAACCGCCTACCTCGAACTTCTCATTCCAATCTTGCCACGTGTCATGCCGGATTTCATCGTATACAATTTTAATATTCGACGCACTCAAAATTAGTCCGCCCGATAAATTTTAAATATTGAATCATTGAAAAAAAATAGATATAAGCGATACAAACCACTTTGTATCGATACGTAGCTAATTTATTGGTTGATCAATCAAAATGATATCACCCCATGCTTAGAGCTCGTTAATCAAGAATGCATTTATCATTTCATACTTAATCAAAGATCAAATTTAAAAATGAAAAAGCCTTTGATAGGAATTTTCTTATATACAACGCATATTCAATTTAATCGGGCCAATAATTTTAAATACCGAATAGTTAGAAAATGTTCGTTATGAATCAAGAGTTACAGTGGAAATCAATGAAATCGGATTATAATTATCCAGCACTGGCATAACCGCATTATAGTGGCACGTTGCTAGCTACTCCAGTCCAGAATAACACCAACGTCTGTAAGGTAGTAGCTAGAAAAACCGATCTATTCCTGAATAGAATAACACCAAATTGTCTCACGTGGTTAGCTATCACCACCGACCAAACCATCCAACCTCGTCATCATCACCATCACCACCATGTACTCCACCACCACCCCATTTTTCTTCTCCGCAATCTAACCCCAAACAAAGTTTCTTGATTTTTCCACCATGGAAAAAACCAGTGAAGGCCCAAACAAACTTTCTTCTACTCTTACTGACCCCACCCCCACCCCCACCCAACCCCTTCTTGATCCCATAACACCCCATCATCATGACTACCCTGGTCAATCTTCTTTAGACCCTGATGACCAAACTCAGTTCCTTCAGATCTCTTACAACTTTGGTCCAAGACCCTTTAAAGACCTTCCTTTTCTTATCCTATTTACTCTTCTTGTTCTTTGCACTTTTGGTTTTGGTATCTTTGCTTCTGTTCATAGAAATCCACATCATTCCCAAGTTTCCTCTTTTACCTACAATTTCACTTCATCCTCTTGTAGTCTTGAAAAATCTAATCTTTTGAGTTCTAGTGACTTTTATTCACTTTACGCTAATTCCAGTAGTTTCTTGAAAAGTTTGATATGGACCCTTGTAGTTACTTTAATTCTAAGCATACCCTTTGTGCTGTTTGTGCTTTTCTTGCTTAAGCGTTATACAAAGCAGATAGTTTATGCTTCACTTCCTTTTTTTGTAATTGTTCCTGTGTTTCTTGATATCTATTGGTTTGTTGCTTGTACTATGAGCTCTAAATGTAGTGAAGATTTCCCTTTGGCTTATAGGGTATTAGTTCTTGTTTTCGTGTTGTTGTTAATTGGGCTTCTTGTTTGGATTTTCGTAGCGAATTGGCATAGGATTGAGTTGACTGTTAAGATTATTGGGGTTGCTTCTTATGCCCTGTCGAGGAATTTAGGGTTGTTTGGAGTGCTTCCAGCATTGACTTTAGGGCTGTTAGCTTATTATGCTCCGATCGTTGTTTTCTTAGTGTTTGCTAGGTTTAATGGAGAGGTGGTACCAAAGGAAAAGAATGGGGAGTACTATTGCGTATGGAAACAGGATAGTTGGGTTCCTGCTTATTATACTTTTGCCATTCTAACAATGCTTTGGTCTGCCACATCAATGATTGAGGCACAAGTTTATGTTATAAGTGGAACAATTGCACAATGGTACTTCAGCAAGGATGAATCAGGTCCCAAAAGGTCTATGAGAAGTGCTTTGAGGTCAGTTCATACTCTTAATTTTGATTGTGTAGTGCCTATATTTATATAAGCTTATTATTTTTGCAATTAATTGGCCGAAGAAGCAATGTCACTCAATTATTATACTGCAACTTTTTTCTGTCCGTGAAGATTATCTATGCAAATGATAGCAGAAAAGTAAGCGGACGTTTGGTAGGCTGTATAAGAATAATACTAAATAGGGTGTATTGGTAATGGATTAGTTATGGTGGCATAATATTTTATCGACTGTTTGGTTTGTTATACTTCCTCCGTCTGTCATAATTTATGTGATGTACTTTCATTTGACACACTTTAAGAAATAAAGAAAGACTTTTGAATCTTGTGGTCTAAAATAAGTCAAAGATATTTGTGTGGTTATAAATCATATCGTTTTGCGTAAAAGGTAAAATTTAAGTTAAATTGTTGTAAAATAAGGAAATATGTCATTCTTTTTGGGACAGACTAAAAAGGAAAGTGAGTCATTCTTTTTGAGACAGAGGGAGTATTAAATAACATGAATTGCATAATCTCTAAATAGTATTGAATATGATGGATTAGAATAGGAATAGTACTTGTATTGCGGGCATACTAGGGGAGATATGATTCGGAATGAAGTGATTCGGGACAAGGTGGGAGCAGTGTTATCAAAAGCGAAAAGCGCAAAAAAGCTCTAAGGTCAGCGGGGCTTTAAGCGCAAACGCAAATAAAGCTTAGGATTTAATGAAAGAAGGCGCAATGGTGCAAAATACATATATATATATATGTTTAGTCCAAGATTAATAATAAACATGAATGACAAATATATGGACAAAAAAATGGTAACATTACGATAAAGTGAAATATCAATCATTTAGTGTCGCCTCTCTTCAAGAGAGGCTCATTGGCCAGGAAAGATATGTATTAGAGCCTTGATGACGACACTGAAGCGCACATAAAGTGAGGCGAAACGCTCAACATGTTTTGAGCCTCGCTTCAGGACTTAAGCGCGCCTTTGATAACATTGGGTGGGAGCAGCCCCCTTGGCGGACAAGATGCGGGGAGAAAAGTTGAGATGATTCGGTCATGTGCAGAGGAGATGCGCAAATGCTCCAGTGAGAGGTGGGCAGTCGTGGGCCTGAGGAGAGGGAGGGGTAGGCCAAAGAAGTCCTAGGGAGAGGTGGTTAGGCAGGATATAACATAGCTTTAGCTTACCGAGGATGTGACCCTTGATAGGAGGGTGTGGAGGTCGAGTATCAGGGTAAAAGGCTAGTAGATTTCCGCGAGGATTTCATTTTTGTACTAGGAGTATTATTATCTTTGTGCACTAGCTTATAATTTTTAGATTTCTATTACGACTTGATTGTTGCACTACTCCATTTATCTTATTATATTATTGCTATTACTGTCTATTTACATGTGGTTGTTACTGTTATTTTTTCCAGAATGCTTTATCATGGCTTATCCGCTTTCTTTACTTGCATTTTCATACTGCTTTAAATTTCTGGCATGTGTTTGACCGTTTCTTTTGCTTATGCCTTCTTTTGAGCCGAGGGTCTTTCGGAAACAACTTCTCCACCTATCAAGGTAAAGGTAAAGTCTGCGTACACTCTACCCTCCCTAGACCCCACTTTGTGGGATTTCACTAGGTATATTGTTGTTCTGTACACCACAACTACTGATTCTAGGTTATGATTTTGGAATGTTGAAGAATATATATACTATGCCTGGGGTTTATTGCTGTCTCCTTGCATTTTAAGCAGTTTTACTCCCTTTGACATTGGAATAAAGCCTCAATAACTAATGACAGTAGTCAGTTGTGTTGCATTGACTATATGGTCCTAGACTAACTGGAACTCAACCATTCGACTAGTTCATGCTTTCAATCTTTACTCAGTTATCAGTATGATTCAGTACCAAATAATGCATCCGGAGGGAAAGAAGAAGAATATAGGAGACACATGTCTCCTAGGGCTTTGATTCAGCAGCAAAGTTAGAATCACCTTGTATGTGTGGTAGGTGCCCATCACTAGTTCAAATCGTGCTGGCTAACCAAGTCTGGTATTTGATCAGAGAAAGGGTCCACCCAGCGTATTTATTGATTATCAAAAAGGAAAAAAAGAACCTACAACTACTCTTCCCAAGTGTAACTAAAAGTAATTTGAAATCTCTTGGTTTGACTGTTTGATGATTTATGCATTATTTTTTATGTAATCAAACTATGTGAAAGTAGAGTTGAGAGGGAGAGGGAGAATGGGAGGAGCATAAACCATTGATTGACATTGAGCTTCTGCTTATTTACCCTAGTTATAGATGAGTTAATCAGCATAAAACAAGATGAGGTCCCATTGTGTATACTATTTGCTAACATATTGTGTTAATCAGCGAGGGTGTCAATCAAAATCTTGAACAATGGAGAAGCACTCTAGAGGTTAACAGTTTTAGGATAAGTAGAAGTAAGATTGAATATATGCACTACAAATTTAGTCAGCATAAGAAAAATGAACTTGAGGCAGATTAGACCCGATTGTGGTGGCTAAATGTAATTAATTCAAATATCTAAGCTCATTGTTCTAGGAGAATGTAATGATAGTAGATGAAGATGTACACAAAATCAAAATCGAGTGGTTGAAATGTAGAAGTGCTACCAAGGTGTTGTGTGATAGAAGGATGCCTACCAAAATGGAAGGTGAGCTATAAAATAATTATAAGACGATCAATGTGGTATGCAAGTGAATGTTGGGCCTCTGTGAGTGTGCGAAGATGTGAATACTAGGATGGATGTGTGGCCATACAAGATTAGAAATGACCACATTCGCCGGAAGGTGCTAATAGTACACATTGAGGATAACATGAAATAAGGTCGCTTGAGATGGTTTGGTCATGTCTTACGTCGACCACCATATGCACCGGTCCTTAGGTGTGAAACCATGGTAAATGAAGGTGTTAAAGAGGGGAGGAGTCAGACCTAAAATTACATGGAAGGAAGTTGTCTTGAAAGATCTACAATCCCATGATCCGTGTAGAGTTTGCGAATGATAGGGCACAACAGAAAGAAAAAATCTATATAGGCGATACCAACTAGTTGGGAACATGTCCTAGTCATGTTAGTACGTTTACTTTAGGCCGTATGCCTTTATCATTCTTTTTAGCCTATTAGTGATTTTTATACCAGTAGAAAATATAGAGTACTTTTAGCACTCTATATTTTTAGTTTTATTTTGTATAATGTTGGCTTGTGATTATAGATGGAGAAACATGGAGGATTCATATATCTAATGCAACTTGTTTGGACTAAGGCGTTGTCGTTGTTATTATTTCCCTTCAATGATGAAATACTTGCTTTGTGTTCTTGTTTCAGCTTCATGATTAACTGCCTGGATCTTTACTTATTTTTTCTGGTCTTTCTCAGTGGACATTCTGTAAGCTTAAATCCTCTCAAAATATCAGATGTTTTAACGCTTGATGTATTATTCTTTTGTAAAATTCTGCAGAAATGCATTTGGTCCATCCTCAGGCACAGTATGTTTCTCTGGGTTACTGATCGCTGTGGTTCGTATGGTTCGTTCCATGGTTGATAATGCAAAACAAGAAGATTCTGGAATTGTGAACCTTATTCTGCGATTTTGTGCTACTACCTTGCTGTCAGCGGTTGAGTTTGTGAATAAATTCACCATAAACTTTGCAGCTATAACTGGTGAAGCATATTGCACTTCTGCTAAGATGACTTATGAACTTCTAAAGCGCAATCTTCTCTCTCCAGTTTTTGTGGAGACCGTTTCCACTCGCATACTGGCTGGAATAATCTTCGTTCTCTCAACAATATATGCAATATTGGTGAGTCATTCTGCGTATTGATCAATTTTTGTTCTTCAAAGTTCCTTGCGATTGGACAATCTATTGAGCACATTATTCTTAAATCTCTCGTGCATGACTTTATTCTTAAAGATTTGGAGTGAAGTAGTTGTAGATGACCATTAAGAATCTCAAAATTTGGTCTCACTGGTCCTCTCTCTTTCCATATCAGTGAACAAGAGCTAGCAATCTTATAAAGCTCTGACATAGTTGAACTTTAGCAACAAAAATCTCAAGAAGTGAAGAGACATATCTTTTATCCTCTTTTTTTCCTTCTCAGAATATACTTTTTCAGTTATATTTCTTTCTTAAGCTATATGTTAAATACATTTATTCGCTGCCTAAATTTACATAATTAACCGCCCACCAAAATAATACTCATAGTTAAGATTTTTTTTTTTTGTATTTTTTGTATATTTGGCTAGCGAAAGAAATTATTTTTGGCTGCCCTGCGAAATGTGTAACTAAATAGCCACCCACCAAAATAATAGCCAACAAATGTATATTTTTGTATATTAATGTATAATATGGATAAAATGTACATATTTATTCATAATACTCCCTCCGGATAAAAAAGAGTGTCCACGTAGTCTTTATTTTTTGAGTCAAAAAGAGTGTCCACTTATCAAATCAAGAAAGAATTAACCTTATTTTTTCAGATTTACTCTTATTAAATGTTAGGTGATCAAATCTCAATACCTATTTAACTAGGGGCATTTTAGACAAATTACCTATTAGTATTTCCTTAAGGGTGTGTGTAAATGGCTAAGTGGACACTCTTTTTGATCCGGAGGGAGTAGTATATATTTTTTGTATATTTGGTTAGCGAATGTAATTATTTTTGGCTGGCCAAATGTGTAACTTACCCTAAAAAGATACCTTTGATTATTTGCTTCCAGGTTTTTGTTGTGGTAAGAGCTGCCAGTCATCTTGGTTTCGAAGCATACCTTATTGCTGCTCTGGCATGGTTGTTGCTGATGGTGGTTCTTGGTTTCTTCGTGCATGTTTTGGATAATGTTATCGACACAGTATATGTTTGCTATGCGATTGACAGAGACAGAGGAGAGGTATGTAAACAGGAAGTTCATGATGTTTACGTGCACCTGCCTATCAGTAGGAGTCACGGTTCCGCTGCTTACGGTGCCAGAAGTCCCCTTCTTGTATAACCACAACCCTTTGGTTGATTTCAATGTGTTGTATTCTGTCAGTAATTCTTTTTCTCCTTTTCGGTTTCTCTTTGTAATTGCCGGATTTGCCTGTTAGGCAAGTTGTGCATTGAGGTAAATTTATTTTGCATAACAGTGTTTTCCCAATAATGATGATAATATCTGCTAACTGTGCCATTTTTTATTTAGTTAGGGAATTTAGTCTTGAGATCTCACAATACTGAATCAGTTATTTTATATTTAGTTTTATTTGCCATATAGACAAGGGCAGCTTGTGTCTGCTTAATTACATATGCTAGAAACCATTAGAACTTCTAGTGAACCATAGCAACCCTACTTTTGGTCCATGGGGTAAAGACACTTGGCAGATTTGAGATCCTCTTCATGATCTGTGAATTATGATGGTGATAGTCTTGTTTCAGCATCCAATGTTGGAAAATATTTGGTGTACAAATTTTTGGCAGACACTCGTATGATCCCAAAGTCTAAAGAAATATTAAGTCAAGTTGGCCGGGCAATTGCTGTTGCGGCCAGATATTGCCAAAACTACAACGAAGAAAAAGCTAGAAGGGTGACAATGCAGATTGTGTAAATCATGCAATCATACATGTGGTGTCAAGTTTTAGCTATTATCAGTCAATCATACATGTGGTTTATGCTATACGGTGTCATGATGTATCATCGATTGATTGTTCGATATGTTTCCTTGTTTGTACTCATTCATCGTGTGTCTACAAGGGACTAAATTAGGAAATAGGTTGTCATTTTTTCCAGATAACTGAAAAATCTCTGGAGGGCAATGAATACATGGTTGAAAGTTGAAACCCAGTGGAAAACGGGCTGTTCTGCAGCAATTGCCTGGTTAAAGACAGTAGAAAATGGGCTGTTCTTCTACCCTTCAATGTTTAAATACCTGACTTTTAGTTCGATGCATAGTGCGAACTCATGGCATGCGCCTAACTTGTTCTTTTATCTTCTCTACTTAAATACTGGAATTTTAGTTCGATGCAGAGTTTGAACTTGTGGCATGCACCTAACGTATTCTTCTACTCTTTTCTACTTAAGTACCGGGCTTTTAGTTCAAACCTCTTATCTACTTAAATACTAGGCTTTTATTTCGTGGTAGGTTGGAACTCATGGCATACACCTATCTTGAAAGTCCCCTTTATGATCTGTGAATTGTGATGCTGACAGTTGTTTCAGCATCCTATGTTGGAAAATATATTTGGGCTACAAATTCTTGTCAGATAGTCATTGTATGATCCCAAAGGATAACGAAATAGGAAGTCAAGTTGCAGACCAATTGCTATCACAGCCAAAACTACAAAGAAGAAAAAGGCAGAGGGATAACTCTGCAGATTGTTTATATAATGCAATACACACATGTGGTATCAACTTTTATGCTATACGGTGTCATGTTGTATCATCTTTTAATTATTCTATATGTTCCTTATTTGTACCCATTCATCGTATGTCCACAAGGGACCAGTTCAGTAAATATGATCTGTCACTTTCTTTTGCATAGCTTAAAAATCTGAGGGGCAGCTAATGCATGGTTCGAAAATAACAACCACAATTACAACTACATATCCTGATTCCATAAATGGTTCGAAAACAACATACCCAATGTGATTTCACAAACGGTTCGAAAATCACAACATCACAACATACATAGTGTGATCCCATAACTGGTTCGGAACTCGAGAAAATAGGCACAGTTTTTCTATCATTCTTTGCTTAAATACCTAGCTCCTAGTTCGATGCAGAGTTTGAACTCGTGACACGTGCCTACTTGTTCTTTTCAAACACTCGCCTACTTGTTCTTCTTCAGGATTTTAGTTCAAGTTTGAACTTGTGGCATGCACCTAATTTGTTCTTCTACTCTTCTTTACTTAAATATTGAGATTTTAGTTCAATACAAATTTTGAACTCGTGGCACGCATGCGCGTAACTTGTTTTTCTACTCTTCTCTATTTAAATACCCGGCTTTTTACTCTGAACCTCTTATCTACTTAAATACTAGGCTTTTGGTTCGTGATTCGAACTCGTTGTATGCACCATGAAGGTCCTATTTATGATCTGTGAATTGTGATGCCGACAGTTGTTTCAGCATTCTATTTAGGAAAATATATATGGGCTACATATTTTTGTTGGATAGTTGTTGTATGATCCCAAAAGATAATAGTAAGTCAAGTTTGCAGAGCAATAGCCATCACAGCCAAAGCTACAAAGAAGAAAAGGCCAGAGGGCTACTGCAGATCGTTTATATCATGCAATCATATTTGTGGTGTCAAGTTTTTCCAATTACCAAAAATTCACCACCAAACAAGGAATGGCCTCCATTTATAGTATGGGAAAATTATGTTGTACCACTTGAGTACATCCATTAGGAAGATCCAGAATAGTTAATTTTTCATCTACAACCACAATTCTATCTGTCACTTTACAACCAAGAAATTAGAATATGAAGTTTCATTTTTAAGAGACTAGAGGGGTTAAGGCTCGATTTGGTACATCTTATTAAAAAGAGCTTATAAGAGTGGAGTTTTTATCAAAAAATTGTTAGGTGTTTGGTTGCCAATAAGAAAACGTTTTTGTACAAAAAATAAAAAAATTTAAAGCCAAAAGAAGCTCTACTCCAAAAAACTCAAATTTTAGGCTTTTAGAATAAGTGTTTATTTTAAAATAAGCTCTACTCCTATTTTAAAATAAGCTCAACCAAACACTTCTCAATATTTTAATAAATGCTTATTTAAAAGAAACAACACTTGTGAGTTTAAAACCTAAAATTGTCATGTCATGCCAAAGCAATTATTTTCTCCTTCGATGTTCTAAAATACAGCTAGGTCTTAAGCATCTATTATCTAATGTACAAACAGCCAGATTCATAATTGAAATTTTATTATTTTCTCCTTCGATGTTCTAAAATACAGCTAGGTCTTAAGCATCTATTAAGACAAACACTCAGATTCATAATTTAAATTTTATGGGTTTTGAATTTTAAGATAACGACCTTAAGTGTTGTTCTAAATTTTATTTTTGTATATACAGATTTAGTGATTTTCTTAATATATATATAGGATTTGGGTCGAAGTTATTGGGTTGTGTCGAACCCATACGTTAAAACCTATCTCAAGACATAATTACGTTAATACAATAGAAAACGAAAGCACCAAGGAATTTGATTGATAAAATAACCAGAGTAATCGTGTTTGAATCATGGGAATGGAAATCTCCTGGTATAGAACGCTTTCTCCTTGCACAAGTATTATACATAGAAAATTTTGATTAATGAGTTTCGAATACCAAATTCATAAAGCAATGGGAAATGGAATTTTGGGTAAGGGAAGTATAGTCAAAGCAC
This sequence comes from Przewalskia tangutica, assembly GCA_029844215.1. Classification (NCBI taxonomy): domain Eukaryota; kingdom Viridiplantae; phylum Streptophyta; class Magnoliopsida; order Solanales; family Solanaceae; genus Przewalskia; species Przewalskia tangutica. Next base: position 1,521,955 of record CM056731.1, on the reverse strand, counting down.
ATGATCCAATTATGGGCTGATAGGATTTTAGATTCACAAAGAAAGAGGAGAGGGCCAAGTTGATAATATGACATGTCTCCTCATCCACATCTGAAGAGCTCTCTTAGATTTTAGTGTTTGTAATTCTCTAATATTTCTCGGATTCTTTCTTTTCTTCCATATCTTGTTGTAACTCATGAAATAGCTATTCATGCCTGATACATACAGTGTCCTGCTGCATGATTTGATGGCATAAACATTAAAATAATGAGGTTATTTACTACACTCCTAGACAATCTTTTGGGTAAAATCAACTCTTTGGGATTTGCTTCTTTGAAATTAGGGTCTCATTTCAATATGTCATTCTTATTGAAAAGTGTTTTTAAGTCATATTTGTAGTGTCGTAAAAATTTGCAAATTTATTCACTTCACAACAATTTTACATTCGTAGTAGTTTAAGTTTAGTTACATATTGCTGAACTCAGTCATATTTACATGAAGTTCAGACACATTTTACTGACTGCACTCATATGTGGCTGAATTTAATTATTTTTGCTTAAGTTTCATGCATATTTGACTGAAGTTTAATCAATTTTACATGAAATTAAGTTATATGTAACTTTAGACACTGTTGTTTTAAAGTATCACTACATGCAAAAGAATTAAAAAAATAGATATATATTAAATAATGGTGTCCAAATAAAATACTTGCGAAACTTTTACAAGTTAAATGTGATGCATTTCTTGGACTGATGTGTTGAACTTGCAATCACTGGTAATATGCTCAAGGAATTATCACAACGAATCTTTGGCTATACCACCAAGAGAAGAACTGTTTACACAAATCATAGAGAACCATGACAAGCATGCACACTATCAAGTCTTCAAATAATAACGAAGATAAGAAGAAATCGACGTATACACAGTATGAGTTTTGTATAGACTAGATATACAAATTAGAGACAGAAGGAAGAGAAAGAGATGAAGAAGATGAAGAAGAGATGTGGGAGATCAGATCCCCTTTTCTTATTTCAGTCAATTGACCTATATCGAATACAACTGAAAAACCCTATTTAATACACTGTCTATTACAAATGGGCTTCTACAAGTTGAGGTCATGGGCTTTTATAAGTTGAGGCCTATTAGTCACTTGAAACAAAACAACAACTATCCAAGCTACCATACACAACTTATACACGACATATACTTTTTTTTCCTTTTCTTCCAACAGTCTCCCTCAAGCTGGATGCTGGAAGATGTTCAGCAATCCGAGCTTGGAGCAAAGATGAAGGTGCTAGACTCTATTCAAACCTTTGGTGAGCAGGTCTGCTGGCTGTTCTGTAGTTGGTATATATTCAGTCTTCACCAATCCTTTCTGGATCTTTTCTCTTATAAAATGAAGATCAATCTCTATGTGTTTGGTTCTTTAATGGAATACAGGATTGGTTGCTATTTGAATTGCTGATTTGCTGTCAGTAAACACTGCAACTGGCTGCTCAATATGGATGCCAATGTCTTTTAGTAGTCCAACAATCCAAGTTACTTCATCAATTGTGCTGGCTAGGCTCCTGTATTCTGACTCTGCAGAGCTTCTTGAGATTGTAGTTTGCTTCTTTGATTTCCAAGAGATGAGAGAATCACCCAACTTCACCAAGTAACATGTAATAGATCTTCAGTATGCAAGCAAATTCACCGCATCACAAAAGGTTGTTAAAGTATTTTGTTTCATTACATCGACAGTGATTCTCAGATCTGGATGGTTTTTTTATGTATCTAACTATTCTTAAGCAAGCACCTAGGCAATGGAACTTCAAACTCACAGAAGCCCTAATTCATATGAAATTTAGACAGTCTCACTATGATCACTCCTTGTTTATAAAGCAAACTAACCACAATATTACCATTGTACTTGTATATGTGGATGATATGTTAGTTACATGGGACAATATTAATCTAATAAGAGAGACAAAGCAATCCCTTCAGGATGTCTTTAAAATGAAAGACCTAGTCACTGGTAATATGCTCAAGGAATTATCACAACGAATCTTTGTCTATACCACCAAGAGAAGAACTGTTTACACAAATCAGAGAGAACCATGACAAGAATGCACACTATCAAGTCTCCAGTAATAACAAAGATAAGAAGAAATCGACATATACACAATATGAGTTTTGTATAGACTAGGTATACAAATCAGAGACAGAATGAAGAGAAAGAGATGAAGAAGAGATGTGGCAGAGCAGATCCCCTTTTCTTATTTTCAGTCAATTGACCTATATCGAATACAACTGAAAAACCCTATTTAATACACTGTCTATTACAAATGGGCTTCTACAAGTTGAGGTCATGTGCTTCTATAAATTGAGGCCCATTAGTCACTTGAAACAAAATAACAACTATCCAAGCTACCATACACAACTTATACACGACCTATACTCTTTTTTTTTCTTTTCTTCCAATACTTCCCTCGTTGGATCTTTGGAAGATGTTCAAAGAATCCGAGTTTGGAGCAGCATGAAGCGCTGGACTCTATTCAACCTTTGGTGAGCAGGTCTGCTGGCTGTTCTGTAGTTGGTATATATTCAGTCTTCACCAATCCTTTCTGGATATTTTCTCTTATAAAACTAAGATCAATCTCTATGTATTTGGTTCTTTCATGGAACACAGGATTGACTGCTATTTGAATTGTTGATTTGCTGTCAGTAAACACTGCAACTGACTGTTCAATCTGGATGCCAATGTCTTTTAGTAGTCAAACAATCCAAGTTACTTCCGCAATTGTGCTGGCTAGGGTCCTGTATTCTGACTCTGCAGAGCTTCTTGAGATTGTAGTTTGCTTCTTTGATTTCCAAGAGATGAGAGAATCACCCAACTTCACCAAGTAACTTGTAATAGATCTTCTTGTATGTGGGCAAGCAACCCAGTCTGCATCACAAAAGGCTGTTAAAGTATTTTGTTTCTGTTTATTACTGGACAGCAGTACTCCTTGTCCTGGCTGGTTTTTTATGTATCTAACTATTCTTAAGGCAGCACTTAGATGAGATTTCTTAGGTTGCTGTAAAAACTGACTAAGAGTTTGGACATTGTAGGCTATATCTGATCTTGTAATAGTGAGATATAACAACTTACCAATTAATCTTTGATACACAGTAATGTCACTTAAGAGTTCATCTTCAGAGATGGTATTCTGTTTCTGAACTTTAGAGATAGTATTCTGTTTCTGAGTTTTTTCTGTATCTGCTTGGCTATAAACTCATCATACTCTCTTGTGGTCATCTTAGTATTGTAATCAATAGGTGAATAGATTGGTTTAGCCCCAGCTAGACCTGACTCAGAAATGAGTTCCAATGAATATTTTCTTTGATGCATTAGAATCCCTTTATTTGACCTAGTGAACTTTATTCCTAGAAAGTATCTTAGTTCACCTAGGTCTTTCATTTTAAAGATATCCTGAAGGGATTACTTTGTCTCTCTTATTAGATTAATATTGTCCCCTGTAACTAACATATCATCCACATATACAAGTACAATGGTAATATTGTGGTTAGTTTGCTTTATAAATAAGGAGTAATCATAGTGAGACTGTCTAAATTTCATATGAATTAGGGCTTCTGTGAGTTTGAAGTTCCATTGTGTGTTTTCTTAAGATCATACAAGGACTTACTTAGTCTACATACTTGTTTTTCCCTTTGACTAATGAATCTTTGTGGGAGTTCCATATATATTTCATCATACGAATCCCCTTGAAGGAAGGCATTATATACATCCATTTGATGAATGTGCCAACCGCTAGAAGCTGCTATTGACAGAGCAGATCTTACAGTCACCATCTTGACTACAGGGGAAAATGTTTCTTGGTAATCTATCCATTCTTGTTGGTTGTAACCTTTGGCTACTAATCTAGCCTTTAGTCTTTCTATTTCACCAGTGTCCTTGTATTTGATTTTATAAATCCATTTACAACCTATTGGGTACTTACCTTCAGGCAGGGAAATAAGTTCTCAAGTTTGGTTATCTTGTAGGGCTTTTATTTCTGCTTTCATGGCTTCCACCCATCTAGGATATTTTGTGGCTTCATGATAATTTTTAGGTTATGTGACTTCTGAGAATGAGGTAAGGAAGGCTTGATAATTGGGACTTAAGTGTTCATATGAAAGATAGTTACTAATGGAATAGAGCACACTATTAACATTAGGAGTGACAAAATCTTTTAGCCATATAGCTGATTGTTTGGGCCTACTAGACTTTCTGACACTTATTAAATTATCTGGTTGTTGTTGATCCTCAGAATTGTTTGTATTATTGTCAGAGTTGCTTGTATTATTCTCAGTACAGTTAGGAGTCTCAACAGAATTAGGAATGGTATTAGTGTTTGTTGGTTCATTTTGTGGTTCAACTAGTCTATTCTGGATAACATGTTGTGGTATAACATCAGGTTGAAACAGGTTGGTATTGTTCTGTAGATCCTGGAAAACTGGTACAGTGTCTATATTGTTCTTAAAAGGGTACTCTGTTTCCCTGAACTTAACATCTCTACTATCAAGAAACACTTTAGAGGTTATGTCATATAGAATATAGCCCTTTTGAGTTTCTGAAAAACCTATTAATACACAACATCTAACTCTAGATTGTAACTTATCTGTGACTGTCAGGTCATTAGTAAAGCACAGGCAGCCTATAGTCCTTATATGCCATATGGAGGGTTTCTGCTTATATATGCCTTCATAAGGTGTCTTCCCAGTAATGGAAGATGGCATCCTATTTATCAAATAAACAGTTGCCTGCACACATAGACCCCATAACTTAATAGGAATATTAGCTTGAAGTCTTATGGCTCTAGTCACCTCTAGTATGTGCCTATATTTTCTTTCAGCCACACCATTTTGCTGTGGTGTGTAGGCACAGGATCTCTGATGAATAATTTCTAACCTCTGAAGCAGGCTGCTACAGATTTCATTAACAAACTCTGTGCCATTGTCAGTTCTAACTACCTTAACAGTTTGTTTAAATTGGGTAGACACAAAACTAAGGAATTGATTAATAACCACACAAATTTCTGATTTCAATCTCAGCAAGTAAATCCAAGTCATTCTAGAGTAGTCATCTACTATAGTTAAGAAATATTTCTTACCATTATGTGTTTCCACTTTGTAGGGACCCCATACATCCATATGTACCATATCAAATCTAGAGCTACTACAAGTATTGCTATTGGAAAAGGGGGGTCTATATTGCTTTGCATAGGGACACACATTACAAGTCTTTATTGTTTTAGCTATACTATCAGCACTAGTAATAATCAATTGACTTAGTATTTTGCTAGAAGTGTGGTCAAACCTTCTATGCCACAGTTTAATATCATCTTCTGAAATCTCTTTAGCTTGTACATTTAGTCCTAACTTCCTTGGATCCTGTATGGTCCTTGAATGATTGACTAGCACATAGAGGCCATCCTGGAGTTTACCAACCTCATTCATCCTCCCATCAGAAAGGTCCTCAACAAAAGCAAATCGTGATAAAAGATAGTCGCACATTTTACTTCTCATGAAATAAATACGCATATAGATTGTATTTAAATTTAGGCAAGTAGAAAACATTACTAAGTGTGCTTCTTGCAGACAGGTTACTTGTACCAGTGTGAGTGACCTTAACAGTTTCACCATTTGGCAGATATACATTCTTAGTGGTTGTAGTATTCTCACCTAGTTTAGTTACTTTGTCTATCATATCTAAATCAGAGATCATATGATTTGTGGCACCAGTATCTATTATCCATTTCTTGACTATATCAATCACTTGTAAGGCTTTGAGTTTAGTCATACCTGCAGTGTTTGCTAAAGAATTGTCACCTTGAGGGTCAGCATTCTGTGTTGTAGTAGTCTAGCCTTTGTTCTGATTTAGCAGCTTCATGATCTGTTCATATTGATTCTGAGAGAACATTGGTGCTCCAACCTTTTCAGGTGCAATCCCCTGAGTGTTATGCCCATAATTAGGGATGTGTTCAAGACCTCAAAGACAAACATCATAATGTACCGCCTCCTTCCTTTTCAACTTGAAGCCTGGAGGGTAACCAACCACTCTATAGCAAAACTCCTCTGTGTGTCCCCTCATTTTGCACACATCACAAAATAGATTGATATTTTTTTTGAATTGGGGCTTAGCTGTAGTTCCTGTCTTAGAGTACAGGCCTGCTGATCCAGAAATACCATTTTGTCCCATACTGCTAGGCCCAACACCAAGCAGACCTGCAGATTTCGCACTTATGCCCTTATGATTTTCATCACTCACAATCATAGAGTAGACTTTGTTAACGTTGTGAAGTGGTGTCATGAGTAAGATCTGTAACCTAGCATGCATATAGTTCAGGCCAATGAGAAATTGATACAATTTTTGCCTTTGTAGATAATCTGTGAAGTCTTTAGATGTGGGGCATGCACAGTTGGGGGGCAAGGCCTGAAACTCTACCCAGAGAGTCTTTAGTTTAGTAAAATATTCATCAACGCTACTATTTTCTTGTGTTATAGTGGCAATTTCTCTATGCAAATCATAGGTTCTTGATTCATCTACCTTGTCGAACCTTTCCCTCAAATCTTTCCATACTTCAAAGGCAGATTCTGCATACTGTACCCCACTTAGTAGACTGCTAGACACTGCATTCATCAGCCATGCTTGAACAACAACATTGACCCTGTCCCATTGGTCCCATAGTTCCATCTCATACTGATCCTTGACACATCTTCCATTCACAAAGCCCAATTTATTTCTTCCAAGCAATGCTATTTTCATGGATTTGCTCCATACTGTGTAGTTCTCAGATCCCAAGAGTTGAAAAGATATTAATGAGGCTCCACTCACATCAGAGGCTTGGAGATATAGGGGATGGTTATGATAAAAAACTATGGTGACGGAGGAAATTCCTGCACTCTCTCTTGGAACTGGTTGTTTGGAAGAACTGTGAAATGGGTTGCCCTTAGGAAGAAATTTGTGTGTGAAATTTGTTTTAATCGAATCGATCCCGTTTTTGTGATTTGTGCTTGATAATTCTTTATGGAGTCAGAATCAGATCTCAGTCTTGATGAATTTCAGATTCTTGAGGTCCAGACACCCGTAATATACAAAGAACAATAATATGGTTTAGAAGATACCGGTGGTGCGATTGTTTTGAACCGTCAATAGTGGCTTTGATACCATGTTGAACTTGCAATCACTAGTAATATGCTCAAGGAATTATCACAACGAATCTTTGTCTATACCACCAAGAGAGGATCTGTTTACACAAATCAGAGAGAACCATGACAAGCATGCACACTATCAAGTCTTCCAGTAATAACGAAGATAAGAAGAAATCGACATATACACAATATGAGTTTTGTATAGACTAGGTATACAAATCAGAGACAGAAGGAAGAGAAAGAGATTAAGAAGATGAAGAAGAAATGTGGGAGAGCAGATTTTCTTTTCTTATTTTAGTCAATTGACCTATATCGAATACAACTGAAAAATCCTATTTAATACACTGGCTATTATAAATGGGCTTCTACAAGTTGAGGTCATGGCTTCTATAAGTTGAGGCACATTAATCACTTGAAACAAAATAACAACTATCCAAGCTACCATACACAACTTATACACGACCTATACTCCTTTTTTCCTTTTCTTCCAACATGATTGAGTAGAATTAAGGTCCTAATGGAATTTTATATTCTTTCATCCTTTATTTTTCCCCCCTCTTTTGGTGTCTTTGGGATCTTCAAAGAAAGAAATTGTTTACATTAATGTAGAATTGGATAAGAGGGTGAGACCAATTCTTTTTTCACCTTTGCTTTCACGCCAAGACTTTTTAGGAATCCAGAGAAAAAGAGAGACGAGATGTGCTTGTGCTATCCTAAAAATGGACCATACTTTTTTGCAGCTAAAATGAAGTATATTTTGCCAGATTAAATAAAGCTAATAGCCATGCCAAAAAAGTTGTCTTAATATTCCTGGTTAATTCTACTTCAAAAACGAGATGTGTTTGTTAAAAAGAATTGTCCAAAAACCTATAGAATAGTCAAGCTTCAAAGTACGAATAATCTGGTCTAAACATCCTATCAATTACTACGTCTCAACCTAAACTAATTGGGATCTACTCCACTAATTGGGTATTTTTCTTTTTTAAATGATTTACGCTATACATCTCCAGAAATAATATAGCGTAAATCAACAAGCTGAATATAAAAAAATATATATATATTTTCCAACAGGCAACAGCTTCCAAGACAAAAGCAGAAATCCTAATGGAGGCCAATTTGGTCATATAGATCTAATATAGATAAACTCGTAATAATATCCATAATTTAATGGCATTTCACTAACCAAATCCTATTTAAAACCCCTCCACTTAACCATTTTCTCCCAATTCTATTTTCCACCCCCTGGCCTCTTCACTTGCTTAGCAAACACGAAAACAAACATCAAATTTTCTCTCTTTTACTTGCATCATCCTCCACCATGGCTATGGCTTTTAAGATGGTATATATTTGTTTTAAAAAAACTCTATACGCGTTTATCGTAACATGGTTACTAATATATAGTTGATTTTTTAATTTGTTTGGGACTGAGACGTAGTTATTGTTATTATTATAATTTATGTGATGATTTAATTGACAGGCAACGACGGGCATGTGGGTGACTGATGAATGCAAGAATTCTTACATGGATATGAAATGGAAGAAAGTTCATAGGTACATAGTTTTCAAGATTGATGAGAAATCAAGATTGGTCACAGTTGACAAAGTTGGTGGAGCTGGAGAAAACTATGAGGATTTGGCTAAAGCTCTCCCTAAAGATGATTGTCGATATGCTGTCTTTGATTTCGATTTTGTTACTGTTGATAATTGCAGAAAGAGCAAAATCTTCTTCATTGCCTGGTTTGTAACTCTTGTTCTTCCACTCGTTGATCAATATTCTCTTCATAATACACTGACATATCTAGTGTATTATTCTTAAATTATTTGGTAGTTCAAATCTACATAATTTTCAATCTTTATATTTGAGTTTTGATGGTTAGGGTTGGATTGCATTTTAACCCACATTGAATAGCATATTTTGAATCGTTTTGAACGGATTGGACGAGTTAATGAAAACTGGATGACTTTTGCCACCTTTTATCTTCACTTACTAAAGTTTTTCAGACCATAATTTATTGCTAACTAAATCCTTTCAATTCAGTGCTGAAAATATATAAACTTGAACTCATCAAATTTATATCTTAATTTCTGATATATAATCATACTTATATTTGTTGAAAGTTTTTTAGTATAGTATTAGTAATAATGGTGGTGGACTAATCACTAATTAAACAGGTCACCAACAGAATCAAGAATCAGAGCAAAAATATTGTATGCTACTTCAAAGGCTGGCTTGAGGAGAGTGCTAGATGGAATTAGTTATGAACTTCAAGCTACTGATCCAACTGAGATGGGAATTGATTTGATCAAGGACAGAGCCAAATGAGATGGTCCCATTTTTCTTATTAGAAGACAAATTAAAGCAGTGTGTTTTTTGTCATCTTTTTCACTTTGTTTTAATATAATAATGACTCCACTTAGAGGGCAAAGATGCTTTTTTTCTTTCTTTCTTAGTGGTACTATTGTGACCTTTTTAAAGCAAGGGTGATCCAACCTTCTAATTTGTGATAACTATTATGTCATTTTCTACTAATTTAACTACAAAGTGTTTCTACTAATTATGAGTTTTGCATAACTTTATGTGTTCATACGTGTTATACCTTTTTTGTCACAAGGGTATTTACTCGTTTACTTTTGCTCTTTATTTTATCACCAAAGAAAAATATATTCGCGGTAAAAAATAAGTGAAATTGCTTGGTTGTTCATCAAGTCAATGATATGGGTACTGGAAGATGATATTAATCTCTCTTAGGGAGTCGTTCTAATTATGGGTAGAGAATATATTGTTTTCTATATTTACACGTTTACACACACTCTCAGTCGGAGCGGGAGGAGGCCGAACGCTGAGACTGGATCTAAAGTCAAGAAACAACTGTCTGGAAGTCCTTTGGTAAATATGTTTCCATACTGATAGGATGATGGAACATATAACACTCTGACATGACCTAAAACAACTTTCTCACGAACAAAGTGTAGGTCTATCTCAATGTGCTTGGTTCGCTGATACTGAACCGAATTATGAGACAAATAGATGACAGAGATGTTATCACAATACACAATAGATTCATGACTGTTAGGCGATTTCCACACGCGCAAAACGCAAGTGTACGTATCGTCTCATGTAATATAGTCCGTAAGACCGAATATCGTCCACATAGACTGGTTTCTAAGTACCGAACATCTATTTTGTGTTATCTATTTGGCGAACGAATATTGATTGGGGTTTTTATTTAACTACTGGAATGATTGCAAGAAATAAGTAAATTAATTAGGTTCCAAAATCATCAACTATCCACTTTATTCAATCCTTAATGCGTTCTAGAATGATTCTTCTTCTATGTTAAGATAGCGGTTAACTAAACTGTCTTATATTCCGGTTAAGATATATAATCACTCAACCCCATTGCAGAACTCTTCTATATTTCTATGATATGATTTATCACATAGGAGGATTAAGAACAGTAACCTATAAAGATACACAAATATCGGGGTACTGTCATCCACGATTTTAACCTATGTCTATTCAACTACAACATATCCAAATCTCTCCTCTCGGTTGTTGATTCGAAATCATATATGTTATGATAATTAGTGATCAATTAACTATCAAGCATTCACATCAATTATTGAATAGATCTTAACAACTGAAGAAGTAATCAAACTATTGCATCCTGCATCAAATCATGAATAAAAGTTCAAGTGAATCATAAGGAAAACCCTAATTAAGTGTTTAGTTCTTAGCCATAGACATGCTACGAACTAACACAATATCCAACATAAAACTGAAATAAAAACTAAAGATAGAAAATTACGAAGATTAAAGTCTCCAATTATTGCTCCAAGTGCCTTGTGTTGTTCTTGTGTTCAAGAATGGACTTCCCTCTTAAAAACGGATCCCTAGGGCATTAAATAGGTATCAATTTCGTGCCCTAGGGACCCTATTGCTCTTGGCCAATTCCAACTCGTAATCAAAATTCCGTATTGCGCTGCGGTCTGCAGTCGACCGCATGCGAAACTCTGCAGCTCTCTGAATAAATGGCACCGCAGCTGATTACGAATGCACTTTGCATGAAAGTCCTGCGGGTTTACGTTTGTTTGGCACCGCTGATCCTCGCCTCACACGCGCGGTCTTCTGGTTTTTCCGAGTCATCGATTTTTGACCTTTTTCTGCCTCGGGACCTCCTTTTATGCTCAATTTTCGCTCATTTTTGTCATTTTGCCTTTTTGAACCGTTGTGACTCAAAAGAAAGAAAAACAACCCTAAAACTGTACTAGACGCAACGAAAATGGGTAAAATACTAATCGAAAATGACTCAAAATAGGTATATGAAATATGCCTAACAAACCCCCAAACTTAAACTTTGCTCGCCCTCGAGCAAAGAAGAAAACAAAACAAAGAAATAAAATCAAAAAGACTCAAAGACTCACGTCAATCAGTTGCAAAATGTCACTTAGAAACACATGAACGTTAGTTAGGACAATATGTAGGAATAGATGTAGCATGCATTGAACAATCTAGAATTTCAAGTTAGATATTTCGCAGATTCATTTCAGTCACAATCACTAGAAGCATGAATATCTAACATATGCATGTCAATGTCATTGCATTTTTGTCAAGGTACTATAGCATGTTTACTTGTTATTCTCCACTAATCATGGACATACATACTAGGGATCATCATGACTTTTCATGGTTGTAATGTAGGCTTAGACAGGGATAGGTAAAAATAGGCATTTAGGGTCAAATTATGTACCATAAACGCTTTTCATTCAACTTGTTTCTCTTCCTTGCTGTATTCTTTTTAGTTCATACCCATTACTCCCTTTTCTCTTTTTGTTGAGAGCGGAACATACACATTCGCATTGACACCCCCAAACTTAAGCTTTTTCATATTTTAATTGGGGTGCATAATTTATTTTTGCTCTTTTTTTTATTTCATTTACACTTTCTTTTCCTCCGTATCATCAGTTATTGCTTATGGCACATGAGGGAATTGGGGTGTCAAATAAATAGCTTTTCCTTTTAGGCTCAAATGGCTGACTAGGGATACAATTCATTGTCAGGGTAGGTAATGAAAGGTAAGAAGGGCTAACAAAGAAATGCCTGAATTTTCCCCCTAACATGTACATCCTAATTATTTCGCCTCAAATAACAAGCATGCAGGATATTTTTTTGCAATTGACATACACAGATTAAGCACACAATATTCCAACTAATCATGTTTTCATGAATCTTTGACATATTTAACTTAAGCACACATATTTTTGCATATCATTCCATTATATTATCCTACTTAATTCACTAGGCGTTTCAAGCAACTACATCATGCATGATAAAAAAAATTGTGACTCATATAGACACATAAACCCAAATCAACGACTCAAAATTATAAGAAAATACAAGTACCCACCCCCCCAAACTTAACTGACACATTGTCCCAAATGTGTATGACTCAAAGATGAAACAGAGACGACTTACAGACGTACAACAGCTCAAAATGGTGGTGGTGGCGGCGGATATTGCATTGTGACGGTATCTGTGGAAGGAGATTTGGCGATTCCGGTCCTTTTCATATTTTCGGGATCGTGAACTGGCACCGCGTTCGCTTTCTATGCATGCCGCGGTCATAAAGCATCGAGGCTTTCTGAAGATTCAAGATCTGCTGCAGATTGATCTGCGGTCTTGACTTCGATTTCGTGTCTTTTCGCCCTTTCCTTCATGCTCCATCCTCTGATTCCTTCACCTGACATCACAACATAACAAACACACCAAAAGTGAGACTGTCCTAATTAAAATAAAATGCAAAATTTAAACATTGGGTTGCCTCCCAAGTAGCGTTGTCTTTAACGTCTTTTAGCCGGACGCGGGTTACTTATCAAAAATCATTGGGGGTAATTTAACCCCACAACCTATCCATTACATAATCATCCTCCTCTTTCTCATTCTATTTTTCTTCTTCACCAGAGGGGGTTCAGTAATACTTACCTTTTCGAGGGCTTTCATCTCATTAATTTTTGTTCCTGCCACCTTGCTGACCTGTGGGTTTAATGCTATAGGGATGGTCTCCCTAGCTTTGGCCTACAATGGCTGAACTGCTGGGGAAGCTATGCTTGCTGCGAAACACTTATCAATGGCATGAGACTCAATGGCGGATTTGAACACCTTGAAGACTATCTCCTCCTCCTGAACCCTGAGTCTCAGTTGTTATACCCCGTGGTTCAGGCCGTGCGTATGGGGCCGTGCGAAAGGAGTTAGGACTCGAAATCAGAAAATTTCGGTCAGGGGCCTCGGCCATGGCCGGAGTTCGAGTCCGCAGAGAGTTGCGGCGCCATCGCAGGCCATGCGCCGAGGCGAAATCATGGAAAAACATAGGAAAAGAGGATCTTTTCTTTTAAAAAGGCCATGGGTGGGTGACAAGTGTCCCCCCCCCCCCCCATCTGATTTTGCATGCATTATATGAAGACTTGGTCATCTTTCATCTCTCTCTTAGACAAAAGCTCTTCCTTTTCTCTTAAAAATTTCAAGCTCCTCCTTCTCTCTAAAATTCTAAGAGATATTCTAGCCTTAGGAAAAATCTGAAAAGTAAAGGCAAGAAGGAAGCTTGTGGCTAGTTTGTGAAGGTTGTTGTGGTGGTGTTCTTGGAAAGAAAGCTAGCAAGTTGTTGGAAAAAAATTGGCTAAAGCTCTAAGGTAATGATTCTTCCTTTATAATTAGTTTTTAGTGTTGCATGTTAAGAAGAAAGAACTTGTGGTAGTAAATAATGCTCTTAGAGTCATTGCATGCAAGAAATGTGGTTTGGGTATGAAGGATTTGGCTAAAGAGGTTATGTGAGCATGTTGTAGCCTAAAAAGTACCTTAAACTTGTTAAGATTAATTGTTATAACTTATGGGGCAGAATTTTACACACCCAAGTTTAGGTGTGTAATCCCCTTTGTGTTGGTTTGGTTGTTGGGCCTTAAATGTGGCGTTTGGATGAGGAATTCGGCCTTGAAAAAGGTGGCAAAGTATGTAGAAACAAAGGAAATGCTGCCCAATTTTCCATAGAATTTAGTAACTTACACTTGGAATAATTCTATGTTGAAACTAGAGGTTGATAAACGTATTATGGTCATTATAGGTTGACGTATTACGTGCGATAGTTGGAATTAACAAGTGGATTGACCGAAGAGGTATGTAGAGTTTTCCTATCTCTTGAGCATGAGTAGTTGTATCTATGTAGTACGGTATACGTACAAGATTTGATAATCTTCACTTGTTTTGAGGTATATGATACTTGTTTCGTTTTAAAGGTATAAGTCTCTTGGACATAGGGAAATGTGTTTGACTAACGTAAAATGTTAATATAACGGCTTTATGGGAAGTTGGTTATATTAGTTTGGGAAAAAGGTAAATAAAGAAGGGTTTACTTTACATAAAATAAGCAAGGGGAAAATGAGTTGAATTTGTGGAAGGTAAATTGTTTTAAGGCATTAATGGCCTAAGGTTTTTAAAGGAAATGAAGTCACTTGATTTAGAAGCTTGGGATATTTTCTAAATGGAAAATTGTGACTTGTTTTGAAAGTGGTTGTGACATGATACTATGGATATTAGTATCTTGGAAGTTTTATATAAAAAGGAGTCATTTCGAAAAAGGTTTACGGTATGTGATACTTGGGTTAAATTCCCGGATTTCTCTTAAAAAGACATGCGATTGCCTTAATGAGCTGAAATGAGAGGATTTATATTAATAATGTTCATAAGAAGTTAGAAGATTTCTTATCTTGTTTATGTTATGATAGTAGCGTGCTTATGTTATGTATACTAGCCGGTTGTCTTTGATTTATGTATTATTATTGTTATCACCGAGTATTCGATAAGCTGGCGCTTATGTTATGTATACTAGCGGTTGTCTTGATTTATGTATTATCATTGTTATTACTGCGTATTCCATGGATTTGCTACCCGTGACGCGAGTCGCGGCTTGTACTCATGCGGGCCCATCGGGTCCACGCGGTGAAATAGTCTCACGCGGTGAAATAGTCCTATGCGGGTCCACGGATCCACGCGGGTGAAATAGTCTCACGCGAGTACGGCGATGGTACTCATGCGGGTCCACGGGATCCACGCGGGTGAAATAGTCCCACGCGGGTGAAATAGTCCCACGCGGGTGAAATAGTCCCACGCGAGCGGATGACTTATGCGGATCCACGGGATCCATGCGTGAAAGCGATCCGCGAGTAGGATTGCTTAATGATACTACGGGCGAGAGATCCTGTTTTGATCATGAGCCTCCTATTTTTATGCAGTATTATACTTATACTTGTTACTCTCATTGTTAGTAAGGCACAGTACAACAAAAAATTGATTTTTATCTATAACTTCAGTGTATTTTGGACTTATGATATTACTACGGATTTTCCGATTTTACATACTTGATACGTTGTGTCGACCCCCTTCCTGCTGCGTTCACGCCGCAGTAAGGGAAAACAGGTGGTAGATTCGCATTCCTAGGATCTTTTACTTAGGTGTCAGGAGCTCCATTTCTTCGGAGGCTCGACTTTTGGTATGGTTCTCCCTGGTGTTGTTGATGTTTTGTACATTCAGGGGCATGACGGGGCCCTGTCCCGTCATAGTGTTACTCCTTCTTAGAGGCCTGTAGTCTTGTCATAACTTGGTTTGTTTAAGGATGTAACTGTTCGGTCTTATGTACTTTTGGGGTAGCTATTTTGGGCTAGACTATTGTATATCATTATGGTTGTTTATTGTGAGTTTATATTCCGCTGGTTTTCTCTGATGTTGTGTCACAAGGGTGCCCGGGTTAAGGCACCGGTCACGGATCCGGGGTCGGGTCGTGACATCAGTTCCCCCTTTTCCACATCAATCAAGGCTCTCACAGTAGCAAGGAATGGTCTTCCCAAGATAATTGGTATCTCATCATCTTCTTCCATATCAAGAATAAGGAAGTCTGCAGGGAAGAAGAACTTTCCTACCTTAACCAACACATCTTCGATTATGCCTCTAGATGCACCACGCCTGGCTTAGTCGCAGATTTACTGTGGTCGGTTTGGCTTCCCCCAAACTCAACCTCTTGAAGACAGATAGGGGCATTAGATTGATGCTAGCCCCTAGATCACACATCGCCCTGTTGCATGTCACCCTACCAATAGTGCAGGGCAAAGTGAAGCTCCCTGGATCCTTAAGCTTATGAGGCAGTTTATTTTGAAAGATGGCACTGCACTCCTCTGTCAATGACAATGTCTCATAATCCGCTAGCCTCCTCTTTTTCCCAAGTATCTCCTTCATGAACTTGAAGTATGCTGGCATCTGCTCTAGCGCCTCAATGAAGGGAATATTTATGTGTAGCTTTTTGAATACCTCCAAGAACTTGAGAAGCGCTGTTAATCGCTTCCTTTGTAGCCTCTGAGGGTAAGGGATTTTATCAACATATTCCCTCAAAGGTGTTGGTGGAGCTTTTTAAATTGTAGGGCGGTCCTCAGTGACCCCCTCTTTCTCTACTTCAACTACATTCTCACCCTCATTCTCACTTACTACTGCGGGCTGGGGAGCAACGTGCTCCAACTGTTTTCCATTCCTCAACAATACTGCTTGACATTGTTCTCTAGGATTCACCTCTATATTGCTTGGGAGATCGTCATGTGGCCTGTTGG
The DNA here is from genome assembly GCA_029844215.1 of Przewalskia tangutica. NCBI lineage: Eukaryota > Viridiplantae > Streptophyta > Magnoliopsida > Solanales > Solanaceae > Przewalskia > Przewalskia tangutica. The sequence continues at coordinate 1,505,158 of CM056731.1, read as the reverse complement.
TTACCATCTTTGCAAGCTGTCCAACATGTGTTTCCAAGTTGCTAAGAGAGGACCTGGTTTCTGACATGAACTGATTCTGTGAGTTGGTCAGTGTGAGCAGTGCAACTCTCGCTCATCGCTTTATCACTGGCATGCGTATGACCTAAACTACTGGGATGAAGTGGCCTGATTGTGTCCCTGCTGGTTCTGGTAACCACTTTGATATGTCTGCAGCTGGGGTTGGTCGTTCCTCCATGAAAAGTTAGGGTGATTTCTCCACCCTAGATTGTACGTGTTGCAGTTGTAAGGCCTCTGAAAGTTCCCAACCGCATGAACCTGCTCTATTTACACATTGTTGGGATCAACTGCTGTGTATCGGTCAAAATAATGCGGTCCCCTACAAATCTCACAATTTACAGGCGTTTGGACTGCATTCGCAGTCATGGTGTTCTGGTGCAGTTGCTTTGTCAGAAGGGTTACCTGTGCATTCAGGGCAGTGATTGCATCTAATTCATGAATACCCATGGCCTTCCTGCTGGTCACTGACCTGTCATCTGCTCCCTGATGGTTGTTGGCTATCATATCCTCTAGTAAATCATGTGCCTCATTGACACTCTTTTTCATGAAGGCACCCCCTGCTGCTGCATCAATGATGGTACGCGTAGTACTACTCAGCCCATTATAAAATATGTGGACCAACATCCACTTCTCTATGTCATGATATGGGCACTTCCCCTGCAGATCCTTAAATCGCTCTCATGCATCATAGAGCGACTCACCATCCACCTGGTAATAATTGTTCAACTCTCCTCTTAACTTTGCTTCTTTGGAAGGAGGGAAGAACTTTGCTAGAAACTTTTGGGCCAGGTAGTGACGGAGTTGGCAGGCAGTGAGTTCAACCAACTTTTGGCTCTATCCCTCAGTGAGAATGGGAAGAGCCTCAGTCTGATGGCATCATCAGTGACACCATTGTATTTGAAAGTAGCACACAGCTCCAGGAAGTTTGCAATGTGCATGTGGGGATCTTCAGATGGCAGTCCCCCAAACTGTACTGTGTTTTGGACCATGTTCAGGATGGCTGGCTTGATCTCAAAATTGTTAACCCCTATAGCTGGGAGCCTGATGCAAGTATGTGCTCCCGTGACTGTGGGAAGAACATAGTCTCCCAAACTCATCTCCGCAGGTGGTGGGACTTGTCCCGGGGCAACCGGTACCTCATTACTCAACCCCTCTACTGGTATCCCATTGTTGTTCTGCTGATCTCCCATTGCTAACAATTCAGCAGTTCTTTTATCTTTCCTATTTTGTCTGCAAAGTTTCTCAATCTCAAGGTTCAGAGGGATAGGAGTGTCTGCTCCTCTCATACTTCGCATACACTAGATTCCTAAAATAGATCACAATCAACAAACAGATTACGACACACGGTTCTAACAATAAAAATAAAAATAAAGCCAAATTAGAAATAAAAATAGACGGTTCGATATTAGATATACGTTAGTCCCCGGCAACGGCGCCAAAAACTTGTTAGGCGATTTACACACGCGCAAAATGCAAGTGTACGTATCGTCTCATGTAATATAGTCTGTAAGACCGAATACCGTCCACAGAGACTGATTTCTAAGTACCGAGCATTTATTTTGTGTTATCTATTTGGCGAACGAATATTGATTGGATTTTTTATTTAACTACTGGAATGATTGCAAGAAATAAGTAAACTAATTAGGTTGTATTCAGATTATGAAGGAATTACGGCTTCCAAAATCATCAAATATCCACTTTATTCAATCCTTAATGCGTTCTAGAATGATTCTTCTTCTATGTTAAGATAACGGTTAACTAGACTGTCTTATATTCCGGCTAGGATATATAATCACTCAACCTCATTGTAGAACCCTTCTATATTTCTATGATAGGATTTACCACATAGGAGGATTAAGAACAATAACCTATAAAGCTACACAAGTATCGGGGTACTGTCGTCCACGATTTTAACCTATGTCTATTCTACTACAGCATATCCAAATCGCTCATCTCGGTTGTTGATTCGAAATCATATATGTTATGATAATTAGTGATCAATTAACTATCAAGCATTCACATCAATTATTGAATAGATCTTAACAACTGAAGAAGTAATCAAACTATTGCATCAAATCATGAATAAAGGTTCAAGTGAATCATAAGAAAAATCATAATTAAGTGTTTAGTTCCTAGCCATAGACATGCTACGAACTAACACAATATTCAACATAAAACTGAAATAAAAACTAAAGATAAAAAATTACGAAGATTAAAGTCTCCAATTGTTGCTCCAAGTGCCTTGTGTTGTTCTTGTGTTCAAGAATGGACTCCCCTCCTAAAAACTGATCCCTAGGGCTTTAAATAGGTATCAATTTCGTGCCCTAGGGACCCTATTGTCCTTGGCCAATTCCAACTCGGAACTGAAAAATTTCGTCTGCGGCGTGATTCTGCAGTCGCGCCGCGTCTGAAACTCTGACTCTGAATAAATGCACCATGATTGCATGCGAATGCACCGGTCTTTGAAAGTCATCTTGAGTTCTGCTGTTTTGGCACCGCGATCCGTCTTGAACGCAGCGGTCTTGGTTTTTCCGAGTCATCGATTTTCGACCTTTTTCTGCCTCGGGACCTCCTTTTATGCCCATTGTTCGCTCTTTTTTGTCATTTTGCCTTTTGAATCGTTGTGACTCAAAAGAAAAAAAACAACCCTAAAACTGTAATAGACGCAACGAAAATGGGTAAAATACTAATCGAAAATGACTCAAAATAGGTATATGAAATATGCCTAACACGCATAAAAGACATCAAGTTCTAACGATGGTTTACGAGCCAACAAATCTCGACTACTATATTTTGCGCCTCTGTACTCGACCTCAGACCGGATCTAGATAGGGTAGCTTGTCGCTTGGCAGACCAAGAAATCAGATTATCCCTAAGAAAACACAAAAGCCTTAGGTGGAGCGTCGCGTGTCCGGTTTTGACTGTTACACGGTTACGAGTCAAATCATATCATAGTTCCCCAAAGGTTGAAGCACCAAAATTTACCACTCTCCCTATCGGACAAAACAAGTCTGTCTCGGGGGGGGGGGGGGGAGCCTAGGTTCCAACCTGGGATCTATTCAAACAGTTAGCCATCTCATTCTTCAATGACTAACCGTCTGAGAAGATTGGAGATTACAGTGATATATCGATAGTTTTGTGATAACTCCCAAGATGTCCATAAGAAGAGTTGCTTAAGTAAGGTAGTCGTTTCTTTTTTTCGGTATACCGCTCTGCTCGCAAAGGTCTTCAATTAAAGCTTCGCCAGTACTTGAAAGACTCGAAAGTCCTACTTGATGAGTTTTCTTAATTTTATAACAACTATCTTCAACATGTGTGGACCTGGAATGACTATGCATAGATCACCTCTATTTGTGTGGTCCGTTCTAGTGACAGCATTCCCACTTTTATTATCACTTCCGGTACTGGCAGGGGCAATTACCAAATTATATATGACCAGCTCCCCTAGTATTATAAGCTGTGTAAGCAGCAAGGGCATGTGGAAGACAAATGGCACCCTGCCCAATCTGCAGCCATATATGAGAGCAACCTTTTTGGCGCAGAGGGGTATAGGTGCAAACTATAATCAAGAGTGTCATTAATGTATCGAATGATATGGTTAAGAGCAGTGAAGTGAGACTCCCTGGGGCCATGCATGAATAAGCATATCTGCTGAACAACATAAGTAATGTCTGACATGGTAAATGTGAGATACTGAAGTGTACCTGCAATGCTCCTATACAAAGTAGGATCGGAGACTGAAGCACTATCCATAGCACTGAGCTTAGATTTAGAATCGACTGGAGTAGGCATAACTTTGCAATTCGCCATCTTAGCCCTGTACACTATCTCCTCTGCATACTTACGCTGACACAAGAATATGTGATTGGCAGACCTGGTCACTGATAACTCCAAGAAATAACTCAGTTTTCCCAAATCAGTCCTTGCAAATTCGGACTTAAGCAAGACAATAATCTCATTTTTCAATCTATCTGAGGAGGCAGTCAGAACAATATCATCCACGTATAGTAATAAGTAAGTAGTGCTACTACCTCGATGAAAAATGAAGAGTGATGTATCACTCTTGCTGCATACAAACCCAGTCTGTAAGATATATCTGGCAAAGCGATCATACCACGCACGGGGGGACTGTTTCAGGCCATATAGTGACTTACGGAGACGGCACACTGATGCGCGGTAAGATGCACACACTTTAAACGCAAGTGCACGTTATCGTGACAAGTAGTATAGTCTTGATAAGACCGAATATCGTCCTCAAGGATTAGGGTTCAATTACCAACTATCTATTTTTTTGGTATCTATTTGGTAAATTGATATGTGGAGTTGTTGTTTATAACTAAGAATTATAAAAGCTATTTTAACTATAAAGGTTTACTTCAGTTGTGATGAGAATAGGGCTTCCACGTCTCCTCACTATCCGCTTATGCTACTTATTAATGCAATAACTTATGGTCTTCTTCTTTTGGAGAAAGCAGGTTCACTAAATCGTTTTATACTCCGTTAGGTTATATAAACACTCGACCCCAAGATGTGCACCTTTACCTTTCGGTGATAAGGATAACTCTATAGGAGGATTAAGAACAAGAACCTAGTTAACCGTCACGCACAATGCGCAAAATTAGGGGTTTTAAGCCTCTCATTAACGCTACATAAATAATTGAGGTATTTTCATCCCCAATCCAAGAATGTTTACCAACGTCTGACATATTCACAATCCCCTTTGAGTCGATTAGAAATCATATAATGATAATTAGTTGTCAATTAACTACCAAGCATTCAATTCAATTATTGGATAGATCTCACAAAGAAGAATAACCATAAGCATCGTTAAATCATAACATAAGTTTCTAGAGATTCAACATGGAAAGCCTATAGAGAATTAGTTCTAGCCATGACATGACAAGAACTAATCCCATGCTCATCATACAAAAACTGAAAATAAAGTAAAGAAAAGGAAAAGAAATTACTAAACTATGGTCTTCAATCTCAAGCAAGAAGCCTTGTGTTGTGCGAAGGAACCCTTAAAAGCGCCTAGGGTTCTCCTTTTATAGTGAAAACCGCCTCAACTTTTCCTGCAGCTGGCCCAAAATCCGTCTGAAACCCTTATTTTCGCGTCGGCTCCGCTGCCACTGCAGACAGCGCGCGCCGGAACTTCTGCCCTCCGTCGGGTGATTTGGCGTCGCGGCCATGATTTCGATGTCACGAGGCGCGCGCTACTGCTCTGTAGCTTTCGGGTGTTTAGGCGCGCGGCCCTGCTTTAGCGCCGCGGTCTTTGAGTCTTCTGCGACCTCTGCGGATAGTGGCGCGCGCCTAACCATTGCAGGAGGCCCGCGGCTGCAGGTTTCAGCCTCGTTCGCCACTTTCTCTGTTTTTAGCTCTGGACTCTCCTCTTTTGGCCTCTTTTAGCTCCTTTTCCGCCATTTGGCCCTTTTAACCACTTTGACTCAAAAGAAAGGAAAACTATCCTAATACGACACTTATATGTGCAAAACGGGACAAAAGACTAACTAAAACTGACTCAAAAGGTGTATATAAAATACACCGATCACACACATAGTGAGGAACTGCTGGATGGGTGAACCAGGAGGCTGATGCATGTACACTGTTTCTCTTAGGTCCCCATGTAAGAATGCATTCTTCACATCAAGTTGATGGATCGGCCAGTGTTTGCCCATGGCAATGCTCAAAACTGTGCGAATGGTAGTCGGTTTGACAATCAGGCTGAAGGTCTCTCCACAATCAATGCCCTCATGCTGATTTGTGCCATTATACCTCTCAAGATCCCCACTGTCTCTGAACTTGTGACGAAAAAGCCACATACAATGAATTACATTCACACTCTCAGGTCTAGGTACTAGATCTCACATGTGCTGTTTAGTCAAAGCATTGAATTCCTCATACATAACTGCATTCCAATTAGAGTCTTGTTTGGCCAATTTTGGGTTCTTTGGAAGTGGAGAGATGATTGGGCAGACAAGTTGAAATGGACTTTGGGTTTGAAGATTTCATGCTTTGAACGAGTTTCCATTGGATGAGTAGGGACGATGGGTGGTGAGTGGGAGTGCGAGGCGGGGTAAAGTCGGACAAGAGAGGTTGGGAGAAGCGTCGAAAGCGCCGCGCTGGCGCACGATCTTCTCTCATTTGGCGCCGCGGTGCCGACTCGGAGGAATTTTGGCGCCGCGATGCTGACTCACAGGAATTTTGGCACCGCGGCGCCCCAATGCAGGGTCGCGGCGCTGAGGAAGGGACAGAAGAAGCTAGTTGTTCGAGGAGGATGGGAGAGATGGCAGGCTCGTCAAGGAATGAGTAATCCAGTTTTTGGAATTTTTGAAGATTCGAAAACGGAAATGTGGTCTCGTCGAATGTGACATGACGAGAGATGTGGATCTGACGAGTCGACAAGTCATAGCATATATAACCCCTATGGTTCGGCGGAAATCCTAGAAAGACACATAGAGTGGACCTAGGAGCGAGCTTGTGAGGGGTGGTAGAACTATGGTTGGGATAACACAGACAACCGAAAATCCGTAGATGATCATAGGAGGGGACTCTATGGTAGAAGATTTCGGTAGGGGTCATATTGTGAAGAGTGCTAGTAGGTAGAATATTTAGAACGTATTCTGATATTTTAGCATCATAGACCCAGAATGATGGAGGGAGGGAGACATGAATCAATAGGGTGTGAATCATGTTGTTAATGGTGCATATGATTCTTTCAGGTTTACCGTTTTGTGGTGAGGTGTGAGGGCAGGAGAAACGAAAAACCATGCCATTATTGGTACAAAAATGGTGAAACATAGAGTTATTAAATTCACGACCATTATCGCACTGAAATGATTTTATGTCTTTTTCAAATTGTGTTTGAATGAACTTGCGAAACTCAAGAAATTTGGCAAACACTTCTGATTTAAATTTAGAGGGTATAACCAAACATAGTGTGAAAAATCATCAGGCAACACAAGATAGTATTTATAACCGAGAGAACTAGAGATAAGAGACGTCCATAAATCGGTATGTATAATATCAAAGGGAGCAAAGGTAACACTAGTAGATGATTTAAACGGAAGACGAATATGTTTGCCTAAAGAACAAGAAACACAATTTTGGGCAAGCTTCCCATTATAAGTAATGAAATTGTTGCCTCTAAGAAAATTAAAGACTGGGACTCCTGGATGACCAAGCCTATTGTGCCATGTTGAAGAAGAAATAGTCGTTAGAGTGACGGGAGAGCAAGATCTGGCAGCGGGGGTGGAGGTGAATGGATAAAGATCCCTCGTGCTATTGCATCTCGTAAGAGGTGTCCCGTATGAAGATCCTTCACAGTAAAACCAAAAGGGTCAAAGTCCACAGAGACAGAATTATTACGAGTAAATTCGCGGACAAATATGAGGTTCTTAATCATGTGTGGGGCATATAGTGTGTTTTTGAGGGAGAAGGGTGGATGAGGAAGTTGTGTGTATGAGGTACCATAACCTTTAACTGGAATGCGTTGTCCACTACCAACTGTAACATATTGAGGATGCTTTAAACTAAACAGTTTAGGAATAGTACCTGCAGATTGGGTGACGTGAGATGTGGCGCCTGAGTTCATGTATCAAGTATTGTCAGGCTGTTGCATAGAGAGGGTGTTGAACGCCTGACCCAATTCAATGGGTGTCATGCTGGAGGAGGGCTGCGGGACCTGACCCTGTATGAAGTGGGCCTGCTGCGAGGCTAGAGCGGGGCCCAACAAACCGCGATAAGAATACATATTGTAGGGCTGCTGGTACTGGAATGGACCTTGCGCCGCGACTCTGGACTGGGGTGTCGCGGTCCTGTACTAGGGCGTCGCGGCGCTGTACTGGGGCACTGCGGCACTGTAGACGAATTGTTGATGAGCCGTGGCCCAGTTGTTCTGTGATCCATGTTGCTGTTGTTGGTTATGTTGATCGCGACCCTTGCCACGACAACGCTCTTCTACCGCCGCGGCCTTTTCCACCCTTGCCGCCGCGGCCCTGCCGCTGTTGGGAGTTTTCCGGTGGTGTTTGATCTTGGGGTTGCGAGTCGACAGTTAACACCTGTTGGGCGTGCTCATCCTGCTTAGCACGACGGGTTTCTTTGAGCAACAATTGTAAGCGAGCTTTGTTAAAATTTGGTAGCGGATCTGCCCGTTGGATCATGGTGGCCAAAGTATCATATTCGCCCTTAGTAAGGCCTGCAATCATTTGGAGCACCATTTTAGCGTCAGTAACAGGCGTGCCGACATTGGAGAGTTGATCCACTAGAAGTTTAAGTTGCTTACAGTACTCAGAAACATTAGAGAAGTTTTCAAGACGTGTTTTGTTGAATTGTTCTTCCAAATACACGGCACGAGTGTGCTTGTTGTCCTAAAAAATTTCCTCCAAACGATTCCACAAGTCAAGGGTTGTGGAGTCAGATTTCACGATAGTAAGGAGCAGATCCTGAGAGATACTACCATATATCCACTGTTTGACGCCAGCGTCTAGACGACGCCAAATAGAATCATCAACTTCCTGAGGGCGCAGAATTTTGTCATCAATATGATCAAGCACGTTATAGAGACATGCATGATTGCGAAACAGTTCAATCCATGGAGAATACTGACTGTTTTCTTGATCAAGAAGGATATGGATTTGGTTCTTGATGTTGGAAACAGTTAGGGCGAGATGAAAAGAGGGTGATGACTTGGTGGTGGAATTTGTGGAGGAAGACGCGTCAAGGACAGTGGAAGAATCTTGAGTATCCATTTAGAGAATAGAGGAATGGAGAAAAAACCCAAGAATTTGGATAGAGAGAGGGAGGCGCCGCGGCGAGATGCCCGAGGGGGCGGGGCGGCGGCTGCTTGGTAGAAAAATTCAAGGATTTTTCTTTTTAGGCTTTTGATATCATGTAAGATGATATTAATCTTCCTTGGGGAGTCTTTCATTAATATCAAAGTATATATAGAGTATAATGTTCATCCCTTATACAATAGGAATCTTAAGCCTATATAAAAGAGGAATCATAGTCTTACCATAATTATATTTACACAATATATGGAAATATTTTAATTATGGGTATGAAATATATTGTTTTCTATATTTACACGTTTACAGGTACATTTATAATTGTGATGGAGCTGATAAAGACGTTCCTCCCTAATCAGAGGTTTCGGGTTTCAACGATGTGGAAAAACTCTTGATATGGAGTATTTTGCCGAAATGCGCCTTATGGGACGCAAATTAAACTTCAGAATATCGAACGCCGATTGGAAAATCGATAAATTTGAAGGTTCTATTTTTTTCTGAACCAATCTTTTGGAGCATTGTAGAGAATAAAATGGGAATAGATGTTTACCAAACGGATCCAATGAGGAGACAATCAGATCTTCCTTTCATTCATCCTTGGCGGCAAGTGGTGCTTTTTGGGAATTACATTTACCTTGTGGATATTAAGAGATCATAGTTTAGTTTGTGAACAAATAATATTAAAGTTATAATATGGAATTATGATACAAAGATTAAATATCGATAAAATTATTTAATTAATAACGATTATTGCTTAAGCACGTTATCCAACATGTCTAACTTGTCTTCATTCGGGTCAAACATGTGTGTGTAGCATAGCAGGTCAAATCTAAGATTAATTCTCAAGTAGCTTCTTATTATTGTCAGATTATAATTTTATAGCCTTTTGTCTATTTTTTTCAATTTTTTATTTTAATTTGTTTAATAAGAAGTTTGAGTAACTTATTTTACTGATGTTAGAGTAGATCCTCAGATTAAATAAGAGAATCAACTTATTACAGCACCCACTTTTAGTATCAAATCTAAATATTATAATGACATGTCTTAGTCTTAGCGGGTAATTAATATAAACTCGCTAAATTGGCTATTCACATTTTATTTTTTTACAGTCTTTTGATAATCATTTGCTAATGAAGATGACAATTATTAGTAAAATTAATTTAGGTACGCGTAAGTTAACTCAGACATCACAATTATATGTAAAAAATAATAAACATGCGGGAGAGGAAAGAAAAATAAAAATATGATTTGGGGGGCAGGGGGAGTGGGTGGTTGCTCAATTAAAAAGTTATGATTATACCTAGGAAAATACCTGCATTTATGATTCCCTTTTTTCAATCAATTTGTTTTTTTGCAAACAATATGGTAATCCAATGTTCCTGTCTTGAGAGTTGAGATACTTTGCATGTAAAATCCGATTAATTAATGTGATCAATAAACCCTTAACGTACGTGCTTCTTTTGGTTTACCTGAATATAATTTGCTAAGTTTTTTACACATGTTTCTTCATCCAGTTTCTCAATTACTAGGTAGTTACTAATGGGTCCATGCATTTGTTTATGAAAAAAGGCATCTTTATATGTATACGACAAGTGTAATTTATAGTAAGTAGCATCAGCATCTGCGTAAAATTGTACCATATTCATATGATCATATTTCAGGATATTGTACAAATTATAAAATGATTGTTTAAGATACGGTAAAGAATGAATTTTGAGGCTAACTCAACTTCAAAAGCTAGCTTGTAGAGTGAGTATTGTCCAAATTCATATAAGGAATCCATGTTCTCATTTCATATCTGATGTGAGACTCTTAACACTCCCCGCACACTCATACCTTGTTAAGTGAAGTGTGGATAATATAATTTGGGGGGTCCAACATCGGTAAATAAAGAATTGAAATGGGCCTGACTCTGATATCATGTAGGAAATATTCTTCATTCCCTTTTATTCATTAATGATTTACAATATATATAGTATAACAGAAATATTTACTTTGCTACAAACTAGTTAACTAATCAATCCTAATTACAAGAGAATATAATTCTACCTAATATAGGAGATGTACAATTAATTATTGTGAAAATATTCTATTACACCCCCGCAGTCGAAGCGGAAAATCGGTGTATGCTGAGACTGTTCCGAAAGTCTTCAAATAAAATCAGCAGAACACCTTTTGTAAAAATGTAGGCAATCTGATAACGTGACGGGACATGTAAGACACGTACTTGTCCACGAGCAACATTTTCAAGAACAAAGTGAATATTCAGCTCAATATATTTAGTGTGTTGGTGGTGAACCGAATTCCCTGAGAGATAAATTGCACTAACATTATCACAATAAACAAATATCGCCTTCGGAACCGGACAATGAAGCTCTAAAAGAAGGTTACGAGGCAAAATTCAAACACCACATTGTGACTCACCATTATTCGCGGCATTGAATTTGGACAAGGTTGCTTGACGTTTTGAGGACCAAGAAACCAAATTATCACCAAGAAATACACAATAACCAGACGTAGAGCGTCTGGTATCCGGACAACCACCCCAATCAACAGATATGTATGAAACAAGAGTGACAGATATAAATGCAAGCCATGATCGAGAGTACCCTAAATATAACGCACAATGCGTTTGAGAGCATGCATGTTGATCCTCCATCGGGTTATGCATGAATAGACAAACCTTTTGCACAACATAAGAGATGTCGGGTCTCATGAATGTGAGATCATGCAAGGCCTCTACAAGGCTGCGGTAATGTGATGGATCGACATATGGCTTGCTGGAAGAAGCACTCAACTTCGGTTTAGTGTCAACCGGAGTGGCAGACGACCTACACGATGACATGCGAGCTTGTTCAACAATCTCTGTTGCATACTTCTTTTGTGATAAAAATAAACCACTTGCATGATGTGTCACATCTATCCCCAAAAATAAACCACAAGCAATGACATGATAGACTTGTGAAGGGCATAATATGAAGCAAATAAGATAATATCATTCACATACAAAAGAATGTAAGCAATATCATTACCCTGGCGATAGATGAATAGAGACTGATCAGACCTGTTGTAGGATCATTAATGATTTACAATATATATAGTGTTATAGAAATATTCTTCCTTCCCTTTTATTTATTAATGATTTACAATATATATAGTGTTACAGAAATATTTACTTTGCTACAAATTAGGTAATTAATCAATTCTAATTACAAGAAAAATACAATTCTACCTAATATAGGAGATGTATAATTAATTATTGTGAAAATATTCTATTATTAACGGATGAACTAACTCCATCAATTAAAAATAGGTACAATTTCAACTCCAAGGTCCAATATTTATATGGTTATACGCAAACATCTAGATCCAAAATTGGCTATGACCTGTTAGCATCTTGTTTTATCGACAGAAGATCAATGTCTTCCATAGAAGTCTTCTTTGAGAGCCTGTAATTACGACAGGCCCAGCCCATAACAGTCTTTCCCACATTTTCAGGCCTCAAAACGAGTTTTGGCACTTGCTACTCCTGAAAAGCCCATTACCTGACATATCAAACTGGGCCTACACTGAAGATCTTTCTTATGCGTGGCCCCAAAACTTTCCTCTGGTTAACTTGAACGGATTTTTTTTTTGTTTCCAGCCTAAACAAAATACTTCATATTACTGCATCAATAAACTACATAGTTCAAATGTACACTTAGCATTATGTACAATCCAACTTGGGAAAAACTTCTTCCAAAAGATCTCCTCCAACAAAGAAATAGAAAATCTAGTTAAATGTCTAGGAATATATATGAAGTCGATATGATCAAACATGCCCGAGAGCTTCCAAATGTCTTCACACAACACTTCTAGAAGTATCCACTCATCTCTGGATCATATCAACAACATTTTTAGCGTCATATAAGATCTTCACATCCAAATGACATCGGATCATGGCTTATTTATGACTCAGCATGTTTCGAATTAGTAGTGTCTTACCTTAACATGTTCCTTTAGCACAACTAGATTTTTCAATTTGCGTGACAAACTTATCGTACCAATGGATTTCGATTTGCTCGGACAAAAAATGGAGTTTGATTTGAATTTCTCAGCAGTTTGGACAACTTCTCAGAAAAACTATTTTTTGACAAATTTTTTAGGAAAAAACTATGGAAAATTTTGTTTGGATATTTGTAATTCATTTTCTAAAAATTTGTGATTGAAAAAATAAATGTTTTCTGTACCCATAATTAGAATATTTCTACAATTATGGATAGAAAATATTGTTAGGACTATACCCGTTTATATTACCTTTTAAATCTCACACTAGCGCATTAACTTAAAAATAATTAGGTCAGGGGTTAGTTACACGGGGCTAAATGATAACATGTCCGCCACGAGATAAAAGGCCGACAGCGAATATTTACCGTCCGGCCATCAATTATGAGTACATGTTCTCGGCGATATTTGGAGGGTTTAATTTTTTTTGCCTTTTGCTTTTTTATGATTCTTTATTCCTTTTTATGTCTTTTTTATTTTTCTGTGTCTCCATTTTTATTTTTTGAGCCGAAGGTCTCTCTAAAATAATCGTTCTACGTAGAGATAAAATTTACGTATATTCTATCATTTTCAGATCCCACGTTGTGGGACTTCACCAGATAAGTTGTTGTTGTTGTCCATTTTCATTTTTTTTTCTTACTGTTTGGTGATTATGTTCTTCTAGTTTTCTTATTCCGACCCGTGCTGTACTGAAAACTACTGAAGCCTCAAAAGAGGGAATAAAAAGAAAAAATGAAAATGGTTGAGACTTCACACTGAAGTCTCTAGTGTACGAAGAAAAAGTTGGGAGTATACTGACACTAAAGGAAAAATAAAGATTAAAGCACTCAAAGGAAATAGAGATAAAGTTAAAGTTAATTACTTTTATTATGCCAAAATATGATTTATTATATAATAAATATGTTAGGAAGTTATTACACTTTTTAATGTTTAAAACTGAAAGAGTTTGGAATGTTTTTCCTAATCTTATTCATCACAATTAGAGATGGCAATGGATTCTGGACCCGATCCGGATTCGGTGGATCCAGATCCATTTTATAGGATATGGATATTCAAAGTTTGGACCCGACGGATCCGGATCGGACCCGGATCCGTTTATGATGGATCGGATCTGGATCTGGATCTTGTCTTTTAGATCCGTATCCGGTCCAGATCCGACCCGTGAATCCGTTTTTTATTAAATTAATTATACATTTATTATTTATACATCATGGCACTGAATCCTTTGCAATCTTAATTTTATTTTATATTCAAAGGGCCGAAGACCATTATTTTTTTAATTGAGATATGTTTTGCGTGTTATTCTTTAATCATTATATTAATCATTTATGTGGTACTTATGTAGTAGCTTAGATATTGAGAAGATTGTTTCTCACTACAGCAATAGCCAATAGGCATAACAAAATTGTCAACAATGTCATTCAGTCCTAATTTACGGATGCATTCCCCATGATTCCGTTAAATTAAATTGACTCTTTTTCTAAAAAATTTGGACTGATTAGAAGGTATAACTTAATAATCAGTCACTTTGATTTGGATCCAGATCCGATCCGTGGATCCGATGGATCTGGATTTGGATATGATTTTATGGACCCTATGGATCTGGATCTGGATATGGATACATGTATATAAAACGGATCTGGATCTGGATCTAGTAGGATCCGGTCCAGATCCTACCCGTTGTCATCCCTAATCACAATAGATTAAAATATATACATCAAGTAACAATTAATGAGAAGATTAAGTCTTTCCTAAAATCCTTCTCTACTATCTCATAATGTATTTCTATATTAATACTATTATATCTCCTACATTAATACATTGTACTATTTATCATATATATATATATATGATTCTTCATAATTATATTATTAATAGTAATTAATAATATAATATTCTAACACTCCCCTACAGTCGAAGTCGAAGGAGGCCGAATGCTGAGACTGTCCCGAAATTCTTCAAATAATATCAGCGGAAGCCCTTTTGTGAAAATATTTGTGATCTGATGTCGCGTTGGACATGTAACACTCGCACTTGTTCGCGAGCCACCTTTTCATGGACAAAATGAATATCTAACTCAATATGCTTAGTGTGTTGATGATGAATTGGATTCCCTGAGAGATAGATTGCACTAATGTTATCACAGTATACCAAAGTGGTTGTCGGAATGGGGCAATGTAGCTCAAGTAAAAGATTCTGAATCCAGAAGTCGGACACAACATCGCCACACGGTATTCACTTGACGCGGCGTGATCGTGGGTTGCCTTTGGAGGACCATGATATTAAATTGTCAGGAAGGCGCTTGATAACAGGAGGTGGGCGTGCAGTGTCTGACATCTGCCCGATCTGCGTACGTAAGTGACAAGCTTGGACATGGAAGACGAGTAAAGATGCATTCCATAATCCAAAGTGCCCTGAATATATCTCACAATGCGTTTGAGTGCATGCATATGTTCTTCCATCGAATTATGCATGAACAAACACACTTGTTGTACTGCATAGGTAATATCTGGTCTGGTGAATGTGAGATATTGTAGAGCTCCGGCCAAGCTGCGGTCCAATGTCGGGTTGGCAAATGGGTTGCTCGATATGACACTCAACTTTGACTTGGTATATACATGAGTTGATGAAGGTTTGCAAGAAGACATTTCAGCTCGTTCTACGATCTCTGAGGCATATTTCTTTTGTGAAAGAAATAAGCCACCTGCATGTCGTGTCACAACAATTCCTAGAAAGTAGTGAAGTGGACCAAGATCCTTCATAGCAAATTCTGAACTCAGTTGTGACATGATACTCTTGCGAAGAGAGTCTGAAGAGGCTGTAAGAATAATATCATCTACATATAACAGAAGATAAGCAGTATGATTACCTTGTTGATAGATAAACAGAGAATTATCCGATCGACTGTTTGTGAAACCCATGTGGAACACAAAATCTGCAAACCTCTTGTATCAAGTCCTGAGAGTCTGTTTGAGATCATATAATGATTTTTTAAGCAAACACACATGATTGGGATATTGAGGATCTATGTACCCCAATGGTTGGTGCATGTAGACAAGTCTCACTCAAGTGTCCATGTAGGAAGACATTTTTGACATCTAATTGATGGAGTGACCATTCTTTTGAGAGGGCTGGACTGAGAACTATTCTGATTGTTTCTAGTTTAACCACTGAATGTCTCGCCGCAATCTAATCCCACCTGTTGAGTCTTGCCATAACCTACAAGTCGGGTCTTATGCCGCTCAAAAGAACCATCAGATTTTTCTTTATGGCTAAAAATCCACATAGACCGAATTATATTAGCATTAGATGGACGAGGTACTAACTCCCATGTCCTATTTTTAATTAGAGCATGATATTCATCATTCATGACCATTTTCTAATTTGGATATTCTAGAGCAGACACAGGATTACAACGCAAATGTGATTTCGAGACATGAGTATGTAGACTATATTTGGCATTGGGTTTGACAATTCCATGTTGCGGTGGTGGATGGTTGTGGTGGCGATGGTGACGCCACTAGCGAAGTGAGGCGATGGTGAACGCCACCGCCCGATCTGTTTTCTCAAGAAATGCGGCCGTGATGGGCGATTCTGGTTTGCTATTGGGCACGATCGTGGTCGCCCGTGGAAAGGCGGTAGGTTGTGGAATAAATGCTTGCACTGGGCTGTGGAATTGATGGCTCAGTTCGCTGAATTGGAATTTCCAGTGGCTGGACCATCGTTCCTTGGTCCAGTGGGCCCAACTGTTGTAATCCAATCGAATCTGTGGGTCCCGAACTGTGGAAAAAATAGATTAGATACGGGTGTCTATCATCATCCAAAAAATCATAAGTATTAGTCCCGGTGTTATGTATCTTGGCAAAAGGAAATTGTGGTTCATCAAAAATTACATGACGACATATGATCATGCGTTTGGAAGAAATGTCATAACACATGTAACTACGGTGATTAGTAGGATATCTCAAGAAGACATATTGTGTGGACCGGGGTTGGAGTTTTGTGATTGTGGTGGATGGAAATAGAGGGTAGCAAAGACAACCAAACACTCTCAAATGATAATATGAGGGCTCTCGTAAGTAAAACATTTTTAGTGGAGCTTGGTAAGACATGTTTTTATGGGGAAGGATATTCAACATGTAGGTTGTCATTTGAAGCGCATGATGCCAAAAAATTGGGGGTATAGATGCATGAGCAAGAGATGTTCTAACAATATTGTTTATGGTTCTAATTTTGCGTTCCGCCTTCCCATTCTGTGAAGAAGTGTGTGGACAGGATAAACGAAAATGTAAACCATTTGTTTTGAAAAAATCCCAAAACTGATTATTGTCAAATTTCCTCCCATTGTCACATTGAATATTTTTAATCTCTCGTTCAAACTGAGTTCGGATTAATGCTCTAAAGTTTAGAAAAATGGAAAACACTTGTGATTTTTTCGACAAAGAAAATGTCCACAAATAATTAGAGTAGTCATAAAAAACAGTAAATAAGACTTATGACCTGAGGACCTCAAAACAGGTGATGTCCAAATATCACAATATAAAATATCAAATGACATAGTAGTGCATGAAGTAGAAGAAGTAAATGACAATCTAACATGTTTATCAAGGGCACAAGCATGACACTTATTCAAAAATCGAGTTTGAGTACATGAAATAAAATTGTTTTGTTTAAGAGAGGCTAAAATGGACTCTCTCGGGTGTCCCAAACGTTCATGTCATAGTTATGATGCCAAGGCTGCAAAAGTGGAAGAAACTTTAGACTGTGAATTTGGTAAACTTATTGGATAGAGCTCCCCCTTGCTATCACATCTCATGAGAAGCTTCCCCGTCTGAAAGTCATGTACGAAAAAACCAAACGTGTCAAATCTAACAGAAACTCAATTATCAATAGTAAACTTCCTAACATATACCAATTTTTTTATTAATTTGGGAGCATGCATGACATTATTTAAAACCAGTGGTGGTGACAATGTGTGACCCATACCCTTTTATTGGAATTGAATGATCATTTCCGATAATAATACCATTCTCATTCAGCTATCTATCAGTTGTTGTTGATTCGCCACAAACTTCCAGCCGTCAGGTTGACCGAGCCGGACAGTTGACGATCGTTTAACCGCCATCTGGGTTGGGGTTAGGTTGGCCGACCTCAACCCGCGTTATTTAAAAACCGTAAGGCGGACCAGTTAGGCGTGCGAATTTCACCGGTTAACCGATAACAAAAAAAAAATTGCCCAACGGTCATTTCAGTTGGGCTTGGCGAAGTGGGCGGGCGTGGGCAGCGGTCATTTCGCCGTTGGTCGATTTTGTTTTTTTTTTTTTTATTTTGTTTAATTATTTATTTTAATTCCATTTTTACCCTTTAAAAAATCTATAAATTCTCTACATTTTCTTCATTTTTATCACACAACATTCTCTCAATTCTCTTATTCTCATACTCTCTTAATCATCTTTATTATCAATCTTCAAGTTATTAATATTATTAGTTTTCAAATTCAAAGTAGCGAGACGCAAGACTTGAGCTTGAGTTTATTGAATCCCGAATCTCGTTTCATTCTCTAATTATTTTATTAAATTGTCATATTTATTTGTTGATTATTTAAATATTTTATAATGTCTTTACTAAGGGAATTGCGTGCTTGTTGGCGGTAAATCTAGTTGAGGGTAAAAATCAGAGTTCTTCATCATCTAATCAAAATATAGATTATGATCAAATTCAAGAAGATTTTGGAATGAAGATAATGAATGTGATAACGTTCAATTAGATAATATTGTTGAACTTGAAGAACGAAACAAGAACCTCCTACACTTAGTGTTCCTTACCGCTAGTGGTAGTCGTAATCGTAGACCTCCTTTACGCAAGAAAAAAAGGAGTAAAGTGTGGCTCTTTTATGATATAGTTGTGGAGTTGATAGAGTTAAATGTAATATTTGTGGGAGAACTTATAAACATAAGGCGGGGGGGGTGGGGCGGGCGGACGCTATAGGTAGACATATAAAACACGATCATACTACATGGGATCTTGTCTCGATTTAGAACCGGTCAACAACTTAATCCATTAAGGGTTGGCTAAATGATCAAAAAGATCGCGTTGAATTAGCAAAATGATTGTCTGAGGTTGTTTGCCTTTTCTTTTGCTTCTTCATATTTAATTACATATATTCAAAGAGTATATAATCCTTTTTTAAAGGTGTTCCTCGTAGTACTACTAGATATTTTTAGACTTCATAATGATTATGTTATTTTCTTGCAATATTTGTTTGCTAACCTTCCATGCCATATTAGTTTTACTTGGACATTGGACATGCGTTGAGCGTTATGATTATTTAACAATTACTTGTCATTGGATTGATGAAAATTTTAAAATGGAAAAAGCGTATTATTGCTTTTGCGTATGGCGAGGATCAAAGTCATCTTGGAAAATATATAAGCGAAACTATTTGTTTTATGCCCAAAAATATAATCTTTATAATAAAATACTTTGTGTATCATTTGATAACGCATCTAATATCTTTAACTGTAGATCTTTTAAAAGCGGAATTAGAACCGCACTTTCTGATATATTTCATGTTCGTTGTGCTTGTCATATTTATAATTTAATTGTTAAAAGTGGTCTTGATTTATTTTCACTGAAATAAAACTTGTCAAAAGAGTTGGAGTTATTCAGTAATAATAGGAAAAATAGAATTATAGAATTTAAAGAAAAATGTAAACAATCTAATTTGAGACCTAAATTCATGCGGAAGAGATTATTACGGTGGAATTATACTTATTTATTTTTAAAGAATGTTATAAGTATAAAGACCCATAACACATGTTGCAAATGCGCATTGTAAGAACGTAATGTATATGTTAGCAAGCGAACATTGGAAATCAATTGGTGAACTTTTAAAATTTTACGTAAATTTTACTTTTACTGTTGAATTTTCGTGATCTTATTACCCAACGGTTTGTAATGCTTTAGCTCATATATGAAATTTCCTATTTACTTTATGGTTTAAAATCAAATGTGAAATATACAGATCACGAGAGAAGAAATCAAGGATGTGGAGCGTTAATTCTCGGAAGATGAAGAAATAGGCAATATTTTGGAAGGGAGCGGAGGCGGGTGGAATTAATACTCGGTTAGAGGCTATGGAGCATAACCAATTCAATCAACCTATAGATTCTGAAGAACTTGCGAAGGATCGTAATATGTAAATAAAATTATTATTACTTCATTATGTACTCTTATTAACGTTATGAAAGTTCAAAAGTTTACATCTTATCATTAATTTTAATTTTACTATCTATTTAGTTGTTAATGTTATTACTTATTTGTTAACTTATATCTACTAATCTAATAAATTAATAAAAGTATAATTACAAATTTACAATATAAAGTTATAAACTATAAAGTATAAAGTTATAAACTATAAAATAAAAAGTTAACTTTAAAGTTTTAATTTTAATATATACAACTAAATTATATATTATATTATTATATTACATATTTAAATTGAATTTAGTTTATATTATAGAAAATAAATACTAGAATTTAAAAAAATTAAAAAAATAAATAATAAGAAAGCGACTATGGTTTGATTCGACCCAGTGACACGGAATCCGAGCCGGTTGGCGGTAATCCGATGAACCGGGCCGTGCGTCGAGCAGAATTAAACCCGTGAAACTCTGCAGTCGGTCGTCGGCCGTTAAGCGGGTATAAGCGCATCGGCTATTGGCGATAAACTACTGCGATTGCATTTAGGTGGGCATTCGCCCATGGCTAACTACCGTGTCTTGCCGATGGTTCTTTGGAGCCTCGCGTCTTTCTTGCCGATTACGGTAATTATTTGCTCGATGTGGCATGAGTTAGTCTTTGTCGTTATTTTTAGTGCTAAGATGGCCCCACCTTTATTAATTTCGTGATTTTCACCTTTCTTATTATTATTACCACGTCCTCTTTGACCTTTATTTTGTGAAGAAGAGTCAAAAAAATTACTATCAATCGAAGACGTAGCAACCATGGCGGAATTTGTAGTAGTGGAAGCCTTCTTAATCAAGCCCGACTCCTCAAGCACTAGCTTGGATCTTGCTTGATAGATGAAGAACTTTTTGAGCCCTACAACATATTTTGAAAAACTCCGCTCATGTTGCATAATGAACAATTTCCATCTCTCGTTTGACGGAAACATGTGTTTTAATGTTGGAGATAGTAAGTGCTGGGTGAAAAGAAGATTTTGATTCAGACATGATTGTGAGTAAGTAAGAACAATAATGGGAAAAAAATAATGGTATTTTTCGGTCAAGGGGAAGACAAGAGGAAGATGATCGAATTTGGAAGGAAATAAGAAAAATATTTGTGGATCTTTTTCTTCCTTATGCTCTTGATATCACGAAAGAGTTTGAAATGTTTTCCTTAAACTTATTCATCACAATAGGTAAGAATATATACACCAAGTAACAATTAATGAGAAGATTAAGTCTTTCCTAAAATCCTCCTATAATATATTTCTATATTAATACTATTTTATCCCTTACATTAATACAATTGTACTATTTATCATATACATATGATTCTCCATAATTATATTATTAATAGTAATTAATAATATAATATTCTAACAAAAATAATACATATATTTGAATTAATTAATAAAAAAACATTACTTACACTGCCAACCAATTTTAATTATGCGAAGAAGTGTGAATTAAGTTTGAATGTTATAATTTTTTTTTTTCTTGATCTCCAATGTAATAGTAAAAAAAATACTCCATTTATTTTAAAATGTTTGTCTTAATTCAGAGTACGAGAGTCAAATTAATTAATATTTGATATGAATTCGGACATAAATTTTTTAATTTATTCAAAATAAAATTTATATATTTAAAAATTATATAAAAAGTATTATAAGTAACCATTGTTATCAATTCAAAATATTTACACTACATTTGAAACGGATCAATGAGTGTAGAAATTTGGCAAATGAGGGGAGACAGACCTCGTGAATCGCGGTGAACTCACGACTTTGAAGTACTGATATTCACAAGGTTGTCAATTTTTTGGTAATAGTTGAGTCATGAGATATTAATGGATTGGCCCCTCAAATTATTTTTGCATGCTTTTAAGTTTTATTTATGCTTCAAAATTCAAATAGGCGAACACTTGCCTTTACTTGACCTTCCGGCATCAAACTTTGGACACGTTTGGTACGCTGTATTACGTTGGATTATACTGAATAAAAAAATAAGACAGTGTTTGATGTTCGTTTTTAGCCGAACTAGACTGTACTATTTCTAAAAATAGTACACTCCAACTGCCATTTTTGAAACTCATCTACTAGATGGGTCTTCCCTGGACTGTACTAAAAAAAATACAGTCCATTATATATTAATATTCTAATACCGTTTATTATATATTAATACAGTTCATTCCATTACAATACAGTACAGTCCATGCAAAATTATACAGTACAATGCGATGTAACAAAAGAGCCCAAAATGTATTCTCAACCTAACTCTTTTTTTCAATTTAATCACTCAATTATTAACGGTTTCACAATTCACATATTGTTGGTGAACTGAATAATTGGTGTACAATTCATAAATAGTCATTTTAAGTCTATATAATCTAAAAAATTAATCACTAATTTGTAGTTTTACTTGTAAAATTTAAAATTCTTAGAGTAATAACTAATATTTAAACATGATTAAAAAGTGACAAGTAAACGTTAAATTTTTCCTTAAATAATGTGATTGAATTCAAGTGTGCGCTAGCTACTATCCACAAGAATTAATTTCATTGTGCAAATTCATTTTCCTTTTCTTTATCTTTTCCTCCCCCATCCTCATAGACTTAAAGGTCGAATTGTCTCATCAATTAAGCAAGCTTCACTAATCACTCGTCCGAATTTTGCTAATTTTCAACCGATTATCTTATACCTATCAATTAAATTCTTTAAATATATGTGGTATAAGGATGTATGTTTTACATGAAAAACACCATATTTCAATTTTGTCCAAGAAAAATGTTTCCAACGAAAGGGAGAAAATTACTTAATATTTATTGTATATATAATCTTCAATTGTGTTTGTTAGAAAGTTGTGTATGGGAGTTTGACCCATATTGGAAGAATATGTTTATAAGTACTTTTGTACTTTGTATATTAGATTGAATTGAGTTCATTTAGTTGGGCCAAATATGCATTGGGCTTGGATATGCTTATAATTGATTAATAATATATTAAATCAAAGACTAGCACTTAGCACGAGTTCAAATATCATTTAATCTTTTATCATTTTATTATTTTGGCGCCATGGTCCAGCGCCGCGGCGTAAGTCTCTGAAGTTTCAGTGTCGCGACGCTGCGACGGTTTCAGGTTGATTGACAGAACATTGTTTCATGAAAGGTCACAATTGTTCATGAAAGATTACAATTGTTTCATGAAGGATCACATAAAGGTCACTTGATTTCTTTTAAATATTGAATGACACATGATTAAAAGAGACAAGCAATCTATCTATTCCAATAAAGAAAACCTTCTTTCTTCCAAGCAATTCATGTTCAAGAAGAACGAATAATTTGCTGAAAACTTCGTTCTTAAGATTAGGGAATCCTGGGGGGTAAATTAGCAAGTTAATCCCATCAGCATTATAGTGGGGCTAATAGTGACCTAAGGACAGAGAATCATCTCGTTCTAATCTAGTTTCTGTAATTTATTCCTTTTACTATACAGTATATTTTTAACAATATTATTATCGTGTATATAAGTTAAACTCGAGAAAAAAATCTGAAAATTTTCAAATGCTATATTATCAGACTTTCGAATCTTAACTTGGTATAGGAATTAACTTAAATTTTAAATGTACAAGATGATTCTCAACAATTAATTTCCTCTTTTCCTACTCTGCGCCTTGATTGTTATTCTTTCATGTCCTTAATTGCTTCCTAAAAAATGAAGTCTATGCTGTAAATATTAGTCCATATTTTAATTCATGTAATGTTAAATCTTTCACTTTCATTAGGACCCGACAACTGTAGACCAACTTGGATGAACATCGAAATTTCTGAATTGGAGGTCACTGTTTATTTTTCCCTTGTAGATTATTAGATCCGTGGTGCTACATCGACGGTTAATTTCATAATAAATTCCGACAAGGCATACTATTTACTCATTCATGTAGTTTATTTATTTGTGGATGTCCTGTAGCAGCATTATTGCAATCATGTTAATAACACCATTATGGTCCACCAATAAAGGAAAAGGACATAAAGAGAAATCATCCCACTTTTCATGTTGTCCCTTGGCAATTTGTAAATTTTCCATATTTTAGTTTGGCTTTAGTGTGATATTATTTACGGACCACAAAATATAAGTAAACAATACAGCTTCTAGTCCATACTAATTTGTTTTTAAAAGCTTTTGTACATTTTAAGTAAAATATTTAATAATGTTACTGTTAAGAGTCTCAAATCGAAAATGAAATGAAAAATTGGATTACTTATATGGACTTGAACAATCCTCCCATCATAAGCTAGTTTTTTGGAATTGAGTTAGGCCTAAATCCATTCTTTACATGGTATTAGAGTCAGGATCATTCCAATTCTGTGTTCACCGATGTTGGCTCCCCAAATTATGTCATTCACGCTCCAGTTAACGAGGTCTGAACGTGCAGGGTAGTGTTAAGAGTCTCACGTCAGAAATAGAATGAGAATTTGAACTCCTTATATGTACTTGGACAATCCTCTCATCATAACCTAATTTTTGGGGTTGAGTTAGATCTAAGATTCATTCTTTACATGTTGGATTGTCCAAGTCTAAATTCTCATTCCATTTCCGATGTGGGACTCTTAACAATTACTTATACAACAACAACATACCAAGTGAAATTCCACAATGTGGGATCTGGGAAGGGTAAAGTGTACACAAACATTACCTTAGTTGGTAGATCAGTTGTTTTCGGGAGACTCTCGACTAAAGACAAAACATAATCACAAGCAAAACAAGAGAAACGGTTAGACTCAGACAATAAATTAAAGCAGTATGAACATGCTGATAATAAAATCGAATACGACATGGTAGCTCATTCTAACAACATGAAGCAGTAACTAACACAACTAAATAAGATAAACAAAGAACACTAAAGAACACATAACATTAGATATCAAACTACAGAGGAATATAAATCAATATTGCCCCTATAAGTGTGATCGACTAATCGGACCTACAATAATAACACTACAACTATCATTTTGTAAGCGTAAGTAAGACTACGCCCGACTACGTACTACCATTCTACCATAATCAGTGTCCTCCACAACCCCCACTATCTAAGGTCATGTTCTCAGTAAGTTGCATCTGCGCCATATCCCATCTAATCACATCTCCCAAATAATTATTCGGCCTACTTCTACTCCTCCTAAACTCATCCACTTGTCAATGAATTTCATTATAATGTTACTTATAATTAGGCGAAATACATCAACAACTCTTTAAATTTGTCAATAAATTTCACTATACACTCGAATTACAATTTATTTTAATTGAGTATCCAAATATATGATAAAGTATTCGTATTAGACACTTTCAGTTCAAACTTTAGAAGAATTTTATATGATTAACATATTTACGTAATGCACATAAATATTTATAAAATTTAAGTAAAAAATATCTAATAGAAATAATTTATTACTTATAAATTTAGATGCTCAATCCAAACATGTCGAGTTTGGAAACATTTACTCTTCATTCTCTTTATTAATATATTCGAACAATTTAATATGATTATCGTTAATTTGCAGTAACCTTTCTTCTTTATCTGAAATCCAAAATCAGAATAAACTAATTGGAGTTAGGTAACATTTTTTTAATTCCCTACCCAAGAACTCCCTCTTTGCTTTCTCGGTAACTGAAATTAACAATTTTTGGGTTGAAAATGAACCCCTCTTGTCGAGTTAGGTAACATTTGATTTCCTTATTCCACTATTTCCGCATAGATTGGGGTCATCAGACACATAAGCTAATCTCGTCAACAAGTCCAACTTTCTCAGCGACAAAATTATACTATCTATCGTTTCAATTTAAGTATTTGATTAGACGCGAAATTTAAGAAATATATTTTTTTTAATTTTGTGGTCTTTAATTAAAGATATGTGGAATTCTGTAATTTTTGTGGTGTTAAACTTGTCAAACTTACTAATTATAAATAGAAACACACTTTTTGGGACAAATCAAAAAGAAAAATAAGCCAATTAAATTGAGAAGGAGGAATATCTAAAATTCCTAAACATTTTTTTAAAATTAAAAAAATAATTAAACAAGTCCCTTAGCTTTAATATTTTATGCAAATAAAAAATAATGCATAACTGAACTAAAAGTACAATAATCCCTTCTATAACACACCAACCGTTGTCAGTAAAACTAATCACTCTCACACTTTACTCTCTTCTCTTTCAAACCCTTCCTCTCATGGCTTCGCTTCTCATACTAATTCTCTTCACTACAATATCCTTTTCCTCCCCGGTTTTTTCATCTGAACCGGAAGCTAAAACATACATATTCCGAGTCAACAGTTTCTCTAAACCGTTGGTTTTCCCCACACATTACCACTGGTACAGTTCCGAGTTCACTGAACCGGTAAACATCCTTCATGTATACGACACCGTTTTTCATGGGTTTTCAGCCTCATTAACTCCTTCTCAAGCTGCTTCAGTACTTCAACATCCTTCAATTCTCGCTACTTTCGAGGATCGCTTAAGGCAACTACACACCACTCGGTCACCTCAATTTCTTGGTTTAAGAAACCAGAAAGGTTTATGGTCCGAATCAGATTACGGTTCCGATGTAATTGTCGGTGTTTTAGATACCGGAATTTGGCCGGAACGTCGGAGCTTTTCGGATCTAAATCTGGGCCCCATTCCGACCCGTTGGAAAGGAGTTTGCGAAACTGGAGATAAGTTCACTGCCCATAATTGTAATAGGAAAATAATTGGTGCTCGTTTTTTCTCTAAAGGACATGAAGCTGCACCAGGATTTGGTCCAATTGGTGCTGGAATTAATAATACCGTTGAGTTTAAATCGCCTAGAGATGCTGATGGACATGGGACCCACACAGCTTCTACTGCTGCTGGTAGACATGCTTTTCGCGCTAACATGTCTGGTTATGCCTCAGGTATTGAAAACACCTAACAACATCCCTATTATACGAAACTTTCTAAGACGTGAATTAAAATATCAAAGTCTAATTAATTTTGAATTATTTTTGCAACAGGTATTGCTAAAGGTGTTGCTCCTAAAGCTCGATTAGCTGTTTATAAAGTTTGCTGGAAAAATTCGGGTTGTTTCGATTCCGATATCCTTGCTGCATTTGATGCTGCTGTTTCCGATGGCGTTGATGTAATTTCGATCTCAATTGGGGGAGGTGATGGAATTTCCTCACCTTACTATCTCGATCCGATTGCTATCGGAGCTTATGGAGCTGTTTCTAGAGGGGTATTTGTGTCATCTTCAGCTGGAAATGATGGACCTAATGGAATGTCCGTTACTAACTTGGCGCCTTGGTTGACTACTGTTGGTGCTGGCACAATTGACAGGAATTTCCCCGCCGAAGTAATTCTCGGTGACGGAAGGAAGCTTTTCGGGGTATCATTATACGCTGGAAAGCCATTAAACGGGAAAATGTTTCCCGTAGTGTACCCTGGGAAATCAGGTGTACTTTCTGCTTCTCTTTGTATGGAAAATTCACTTGATCCTCATTTAGTTAGAGGTAAAATCGTAATCTGTGATCGCGGTAGCAATCCACGTGTTGCTAAGGGAATGGTTGTCAATAAAGCTGGTGGTGTTGGAATGATCCTTGCTAATGGCGTATCAAATGGTGAAGGACTTGTTGGTGATGCTCATTTGATACCAACTTGTGCTGTTGGTGCTAATGAAGGTGATGCAATTAAGTCCTATATAGCGAAGAATCCAACAGCATCGGCGACAATCAATTTCCATGGAACTGTAACTGGAGTGAAACCAGCTCCAGTTGTTGCATCATTTTCCGGTAGAGGACCCAATGGCCTCAACCCGGAAATCTTAAAGCCCGACCTTATAGCTCCCGGAGTTAATATTTTAGCAGCATGGACTGATGCAGTTGGTCCAACTGGCCTTGATTTGGACAATCGAAAAGCAGAGTTCAATATACTTTCAGGTATGGTTTGCAAATGTGCATGTTGAATTGAATTTGGGCGGGTCAAAATGAGTTGAAGTTAATAAATGGGAAGTCATCATTTGGTTTAAAATGAATTGAGCTAAAATAGGCCAAAAACATATTATAACTCAACCTATCAAATACTTATTAAGTTATAATTTCTTTATTTGTTCTTTTATAGTATTTTAAGTGCCTAATAACATTTTTTAAATTATAGCTATTATATTACATATCAAATAATTTTTTTTTTTGATAAGGTTTCTATGAGTCAGTGCTACATATCCGTCAAATTTTTAGATGGACTGAACTAGTAAATGGGCGAGTCGTTAATCTGCCTAAACTTGAACCAGTAGGGCGAATCATGTTTCCCGAACTAATTTTATCACCCCTGCTTGCAGGCACTTCAATGGCTTGTCCTCATGTAAGTGGTGCAGCGGCATTGCTCAAATCTGCTCACCCTGATTGGAGTCCAGCAGCAATAAGATCGGCAATGATGACCACGGCTAACCTCGTCGACAACAGGCTGCAACCAATGACCGATGAAGCCACCGGAAAACCAGCTACACCGTACGATTACGGTGCAGGACATTTAAATCTGGATCTCGCATTAGATCCCGGGCTAGTATATGATCTCGTAAATGAAGACTATGTAAGCTTCTTATGTGCAATTGAATACGGTCCAAAGACAATTCAGGTGATCACTAAATCACAGGTTAATTGTCCGATGAGGAAGCCCTTACCGGAGAATTTGAACTACCCGTCAATAGCAGCATTGTTTTCAACCGCATCACGAGAGGTATCAAGCAAGACATTCTTCAGAACAGTGACGAATGTTGGCGATGCAAATACAGTGTACAGAGTGAAATTTGAAGCACCTAAAGGGGTGACGGTTAGTGTAAAGCCGGCGAAATTGGTGTTCACGGAGAAGGTGAGGAAATTGAGCTACTACGTGACTATAACGGTCGACAGTAAGAATCTGGTGTTGAATGATTCGGGTGCAGTTTTCGGGTCACTTTCTTGGATTGATGGAAAGCATGTGGTTCGGAGCCCCATTGTGGTAACCCAAATGAGCCCATTGTAAATAGTAAACTAATCTTGATCCTGTTGTTTTAATCGAGGTTTATGGGTAAATGGTTAGATTTGTGCTAATCACAGAGCACATTAAATCAGTAGATTCTACACTAAGAGTGTTTTGAGGTTTTAACCTTAGTTTATTTTGGCTTTAGGGTTAGAACTTAGGGGAAAACAAGCTAGAACCCGGGGTCAAAATATGGGGTTTTGTTTTTACTTTTTTGTTTTAAGTTTTGTAGTTTATCAACAGTTTTATTTTGACTTTCGCTTTTGCTTTTTCAATTGGTTGTAATGTCGCAATGTGTGCTATATGATCTTATAAAAATTAGATGGCAATATATTTAATAAACTAAACGATTTTTTTAGAAAAAAATCGACAGCGAAAAGGGTATATTTGCATCATTTGTGTAACGTCAGAAGTATTTTTGCCATGATCTTTGTTTGGTCTCGTGGATTATACTATGGATTAATTAAAATCAAACAGCAAAATATTCACAAACAAGATTATCTTTGAAAGCGATGTCGAAAAATGTCGACACAAGAATGCGACACTAAGATAAAACTTAAGAAAAACCTTTATAAGAGTTTAAAATGCAACGGAATAAAATAAAGAACACAAATGTTTAATTTTCATAGGTTATATATTAATATAACCCATGATGGTCAATGACCAAAGGTATTTTATATATTTATATACAATTGAAATATTCCTTCTTTACAATGTTACAAGAAGATACAAAAAAAATAAAAAGATTAAGTCGCAGATGACTTATGTCTGAAAAATCTATCTAAAATAGAAGTTATCAACACCTCATTACAATTGCTCCAATGAAAGAACAAATCTAGAATCTAGGCAGCACTTGTAATGTCGTACAAAACGTCGTCACAAATACATGCAACACTTGTTGATCCAGTTTTCGATCTTAAAATCTGGAAATCTCTCTCGATCTTTTCTCTTCTAATTTTCTGGATATCGAATTCTTGAAGTGACCTCTCTATTTATAGTAGAGAGTTTCCTTAAAAGACTCATCGATCAGTTGTGTAGGTTGAGCAGAATGTGGAGCACGTGAGCAGTAGCTTGAGGCTGAAAAATCTCCAACAGCGTGGACTGTTTCTTCCACGTCTTGCTCCTCAAGTTATGCAACTTCTTGGACTTGGTCTTCATCGATCCTGATCTGCTTGAAGACTCCTTGCTAAGTCAATTTGCCACGTTTATAAAAAATCACAGTTTCTTAAAAAAAATGTCAGTGAAGATAGGCAAAACTGTTACCAGAATGTCAAGACATTTGTTCCGACATTTTCTGTTTTGAATTTAGTACGAAAAATGATATGTTAGAAAAAATGTCATGACAAAGAACCTAACATTAACAATCTTACTAGAGACGTTGCATGAACTTAGCGGCCTGAGGTCTGTTAACTGCTGTGGGAATTCCATTTTTTGTATCATCACTATACACGTACGGGTAATGAACTTCGGAGGGGATGCTCCTTCGAAGAAGACTAGAACAACATTAAAAACATCTTACTTGATAATTTCCGAGCATTGTTGGTAGAACAGGGCACTGAGGCCATCGGGTCCTGGTACACTATCAGGATTGATTGAGAAAATGTTCTCCTTAACTTCCTCCGTTGTCGGCATTGCTGTTACCATGTTATTGTCTTATTGGGACACTAGGACTGATGCATTTTAGCAAGTTCAGGTCCTCTACTGCTTCCCCATGATTGAAAATTTGATGGGAATGTTGGATAGCTGCATTTGCAATATCTTGGCTTCCTTCTCTCCATATTTCATCATTGTCTTGTATTCTCTGCAGACTCAACCTTTTTCTTCTCCCTTTTACCACATTATGAAAAAAGGTTATATTCCTATCACTTTCCTCTAGCCACTTTGCCCTAGCCTTTTGCTTTAGTATTGAGTCTTGTAGCGTTAAAAACTGGTGATATTTAGCTTTTAGGAATTTAACTCTATCCTCTTTCAGGGTTGGATCAACCCTTAGCCCATTTTTATTTGTCTTGGTAATGGATGAACTGAAGCGACAAATTCAAGAGGAGGTGTCATGGTGTATGTTATTCGCAGACGACATGGTCCTGATTGGCGAGACTCGTAGCGGGGTGAACGCTAAGCTGGATGTTTGGAGACAGACCCTGGTCTAAAGGGTTCAGGTTGAGTAGAACCAAGACATAATACTTGGAGTGCAAGTTCAGCGGCGAGAGCGACCGTGAGACAGACAAGTGAGACTCAGGTCATCCTGAAGCAAGAAAGCTTCAAGTACCTCGGGTCTATTATCCAAGGGAATGGAGAAATTGATGAGGATGTCACACATCGTATTGGAGCAGGGTGGATGAAATGGAGGCTTGCGTCTGGAGTTTTGTGCGACAGAAAGCTACCACCCAAAGCTAAAAGACAAGTTTTATAGGGTAGTGGTTAGACCAACTATGTTGTATGTGGCGGAGTGTTGACCAGTCAATACGTTGCACACCCAAATGATGAGAGTGGCGGAGATGAGAATGCTAAGATGGATGTGTGGGCACATGAGGAAGTATAAAATTAGAAATGTAGATATCCGGGGAAGAGTGGGAGTGGTCTCGGTGAAGGATAAGATGTGAGAAGAGAGATTGAGGTGGTTTGGGCATGTGCAGAGGAGAGACACAAATGCCCCAGTACGGAGGTATGAGCGATTGGTAGGGGTGAGCGGGTCCGGGTACCCTACTATTTTTGAACTACCCGGAACCTACCCTGTAAAAGACCGATTCCTAAATTTACTACCCGGAACCTGCAGATCAATCCTTACGGAACTATCAGGACCAGAGTTCCTGCACCACTGTAGAGATGCTACTTTTTTAAAATTGATACCGTTGCTGAGATGCTACTCCAAATACCAATCCAGCTACATAAAATATTTAAACACGGAAAAGGAAGAAATGCAAAAGGTGGCATTGGACTAGAATGTGCAGTACCAGTACGTGCAATCATAAAATTAGTGATTGGGTTGTTAAATTAAATGGATTGTGTTGTTAAATTAAATGGACTGGGCCAATGGGCTTTGTTAAATTAAAGTGGACTGGGTTGTTAAGTTAAATGAACTGGTGTGTTTGATTGTTTGGGTATAAAATTAAGTGGACTAAATAAATAATTTAAAGGGGGGATTAATAGGGTCCGGATATCGGTTCCGAATTGCAGTTTATATATTTTGGGCAAAGCAGGACCACTATTTTATCGGTTTCTAATTTTACTACCGAAACCTGCCGTTATTCTAATATATCTACCGGAACCTCTTCGTTAGTGTCGGTTCGGCCGGATATCTGGTACCTGTGCCGTGCTCACCTGGCGATTGGTATGGGACGGGTTCGGGAGGGTGAGGCGGGCCAGAAGAAATATTGGGGAGAGGTGATTATACGGGACATGGAGTAGGCGAGATTTACTGAGGACATGACCTTAGATAGGTGGTTGTGGAGGGCACATATTAGGGTAGAAGAGTAGTAGGTAGTTGAGTGTAGTCATGCTTACGCCCACAATCTGGTAGGGGTAGGTTTATTACGATAGGCATGCCTAGCATATCATACGAATAGACGTAGTTTTGCTTTAATAGTCTTCTGTAGCCTTATCTCCTGCTATACGCTCCTTAACATACTTGATTTATTTTATTTATTTGCGTAATTACTGTTTACTTTTCAGGATGAGCCACCACGGCGTATTCGGATTTGCTATTAGCATTGCATTACTGCTTTATATCTTTAACTTTTTGATCAGGTCTGACATTTTCCTGTTTTTGTTTTTGCTTGTCCTGAGGCGGGGTTCTCTCGGAAACAACCGCTCTACCTATCAAGATAGACGTAAGGTATGTATACAGTTGTTAGCGATATTTCGACTGCTCACGCAAGCGTACGCATCGTTCACAAGTAATATAGTCTGTAAGACCAATATAAATCCACAGTGGTTTCTAAATCGCTCATCTATTTTATGTTATCTATTTGACAATCGATATTTGATTGGGGTATTTATTTAACTACTAGAATAATTGCAAAATTTAAACTAATAAAGTTGTAATCAATTATGAATGAATTAGGGCTTTCAAAATCCTCGACTATCCACTTTCTTCAATCCTTAATGCAACTAAAATAATTCTTCTTCTTCGTTAAGATAGCGGTTAACTAGACTGTCTTATAATCCAGTTAGGACATATAATCACTCAACATTAAGAACAGTAACATATAATGTTACACAAGTATCGGGGTACTTTCGTCCGCGATTTTAACCTATGTCTAGTCAATTACAGCATATTCAAATTTCTCCTTTCGGTTTTTTATTCGAAATCATATAGGTTATGATAACTAGTGATCAATTAATTATCAAACATTCATACCAAATATTGACTAAATCTTAATCAAGCGAAGAAGAAATCAAACTACTGCATTAATTCATAAATAACAGTTTCAAGCGATTCATAAGGAAAGTCCTAATAGAGTGTTTAACTCCTAGCCATAGTCATGCTAAGAACTAACACAATATACATACATAAACTGAATTAAAAACTAAAGAAAGAGAATTACGTAGAACAAAGTCTCCAATTGTAGCTCCAAATCCGCCTGTGTTGTGTTGTGTTGTAGAATGACCAACTCTTCATAGCACTAATCCCTAGGACTTAAATATACTCTAATTTTCGTGTCCTATGGACCAATCTGCCCTTAGTCAATTTGCCTTCGGAACTGAAATTTTCCGCGTCGGCATGCATGATTATGCATCATGCACGGTCTGAAACTCTGCGATTCGCGGCCACGGATGGCATCGCAGATCGCTGATGGCCGCGATCTTTGAAAGTCCTGTGGTTACTCGGTAAATATGGCACCACGGTTCTGCATAGTGGCACCGCGGTGCTGCCTTCTTTCGCTCTGATTTGCCAACTTTCGTCATTTTCGCCTCGGGAGCACCTTTTCTGCTCATTTCTCGTTCCTTTTTTTCCATTTTGCCTTTTTGCACCGCTGTGACTCAAAAGAAAGAAAAACAAACTTACTACTATACTAAACACAACAAAAACGAGTAAAATGCTAACTAAAAATGACTCAAAAGGCGTATACAAAATACGCCTAACAACAGTCTACCCTCCTCAGATCTCACGTCGTGAGATTGTACTGGGTATGTTGTTGTTGTTGTTGCCTCTTTTCAGAACTCCAAGAACTTGAAGTACCTCGGGTCACTAATATCTGGTTTCTTTAGAGTGATTAGAAGTGGTGTGTGGTCTGAGCTCACCCTTGCCAGATGTTTTACTGAAGTCTCCCCTAGCTCGTCTACCCACTCTATATTGAGAAGTAGTCTATCCAGCCTCTTCCAAATCATCTTGGGAAAACCCCTATTGTTGCACCATGTATACTTAGTGCCATAGTATCCTACATCAACCAAACCGCAGTCTTCTAGACAGTTAAGAAAATTGATGCTCTTACTTATTCTGTATGGTCTTCCCCCGAACTCTTTTAATATGACGTTAAAATCTCCCATTACGCCCCACAGACCTTGAATTCTGTTATTCCAGTATCTGAGTTCCTCCCAAAGCAGTCTCCTCTCCTATGTTGTGCACTTGGCATACAGAACTAATATGAAAACAGGCTCTTGGTGCATAGGACCAGTAACTTGGCATGTGACCTGTTGCTCCTTGTCATCCATAATTTGTAGGTTTAGCTCTGAGGACCAAAAGAGCCAAATTTTATTGTTGCAATTGAAGAAACTGTTGTGAAGACTAAGTTGCAGACTATATCTTACAATCTTTGTTGATCTAGCTTTAGGTTCTTGAAGTGCAATAAATGAAAAGTTGTATTGATTTTTAAGAGTTTTAAGCCTCTCAAATGCTTGTTGGGACTTCATGCCCTTAATGTTCCATGATAAGGTGTCAAACATTTGAGGGAAGTGCTTTTGTATCCTTCTTGTTGTTTCTCATTACTCTACCAGATTGCCCTTTCGGGGCTCCACCAAAGCTTTGAAATCCTCCTCAGGAGAGTTCAACATATTGGGAAGTCGAATCTCCTTCATTGTTGAAGTCCAGAGTCCTATATGGTCTCGTTGCAATTTCATATCAGAGAGTGCATTTCCTCCTTCCTCCAGTAGTTTTAGCATCTCTTCATCTTGTGTTTCTGATACAATCTCCATGTCTTGACTCTGTCCTCCTTTTCTCTTAGCACTGTAGATGATGGGTGTCCTGAGAGTCTGAGTAGGGGACTTTCCAGGTGTTAATTCCTGCACTTCAATTGCTAAAGTCGTGTTCAATCCCTGAGCCCCTTTCTCTCCTGCTACTTCTACATGGCTCAAATTCTGTGTGGGAAAGAGACTGGTGGCCATTTCAACACCTAATTCTGGAATATTTTGATGAGGGATTTTGGTTTTGAACTTCTTCTTTTTGCCTACATCCACCTTCTTTTGTTGCTCACCAGTTACAAATATAAGGGACTTCTCAGCTTCAGCCATTAAAGACTCTACCTCTTCCTCAGGTACTAAAACCTTTGCCTTTCTCTGCTTTTTCATTTTTTTTCTGGGTAACTAGCTTATATTTATTCCTCTTATTCTGCTTACTCTTCTTCCTTTTGTTCAGTAGTTCCTTCTGTTGTGATGCTCCTTTCTCTTGGATGTCTATTTTCTCTTTATCTGCCAGCTCTTTTCCTTGCACTTGGACTATGTCCATTGGGCTAGCGTCAAGGATTTGAGATTCCTCAGGTAGTAGGTAGGCTTCGTCCGTGGGTCCATGATGGGGTAGATACTTTGTTCCCTTTCCAGTAAAAGGTTGAAGCTGCCCCACCCTTCCATTATTAGTCTTCTTGTCTTTCTTATTGTTTCGGACTTCAGTACATCCTTCGTTTTCATCACTTCTCGCATTTACTGGATTCCTTCCGATCCCAATGTCATTTTTGCCCAAAGAATCATTTTTTTGATTGCAAGAATCTGTAGTGGTGTTCTGAATGTCCCTGCATCTTGCACTGGAAACAAAAGTCCGGCATGCTTTCATACTCAATCAGTTGAGTGAAAGTATCCACTTCACTAGATGAATCTATCAAGGCAATTTCCACTTTCTTCAACTTCGGCCGCGTGAGATCAATTTCTACTTTCGCTTTCGCCGTGGTTGGCCTAGTTCTGGCTACAGTTGTCTTGTCTAATGATATGAGTGGTCCTATTGGTTCCAGTATCCTTTCCATTGCAGCCCGTCATGGCACTGCCACGGCAAGACCAAGACCTATTTGAGAGGTTCAAGTTGGTGAAGAGGGAGTTGGTTTTATAGATGGTAAAATATATAAAAGCAATAAATACTTTTAATAAATAAAAAATTAGAGGTTAGAATATTTTGAATCAACACATTATAAGAAAATCAAAACTCTTTTATTTATTTCTAACCAATTAATAACACATCTTTCGATTAGTGTAAATAGATTGACAAAGAAACATAGATCTTATTTGAAGAATGATTGCTTATATATAATACAACTACTTCACTTAACTATAATATATTAATAGCATTGCTTTCGCTTATACTATTAAGTATTAACTAGATAGAACCCGGGGTCAACACACTCAATGAGGTAGACTGGAGAAAAAGGTTTCAATTCCTTTAGCAGAAATATAATAAATTTAGCTCAACTAAACTAACAAATGACAAAAGTTAAATAGTAACCTAAAAAAGATCATTTGTGCAAATTCTTTCACGAGACTAACAAGCGACCAAATTCAAAGAGTAACAAAGGTCATTTGTGCAAATGTTTTCTTGTTTCACATAATTAAGCTCACTAAATTTACATGCGACAGAATTTAATGAGTGACCTAAAAGAAGACCATTTATGCAAACGCCCTACACTGTTTCGTTAATTTAAAGGGTTAATTTTGCCTTTATATAAAAAGTAATTTGATACTCTGTTTTGCATATAAACTTTAATTAAACAAAATTCGTAGAGTTGATTGAAAGAAGGCCACTTGCACAAATGCCAAAGCATTAAAGTGGACAAGATGGGTGGACCAAGGATATAGGAAAAATAGGGCCCTAGGCAGGAAACATGTGGACCGCCCATAATTACTTTAGTGATGGACATTTTAGCCCCATCTCAATTATTTGTTTCCCAGTACCTTGAAATAATAATGGAGATAGAAAATCAAATCTTACACCATTAAAATATTATAACAACTTTAGCAGTAGTGGCGGACCTACCCTTACCAAAGGGTGTACACCACTTTCGTTAGAAAATTACACTGTTTAGTTAGGTTAAAATTTTAAATTTATATATATATAATGTATGGTGATCCACTTATCATTTATTTATTAAATGTGTGCACCCATTTAAAAAAATTCCTGCGTCCGCCACTATTTAGCAGTACGTCAAAGTATAACATACAACACAATAAAAAAATTACAATAAAACTAACATACAAAAGGCTTTAAAAAATTAACTAATAATTACAACACTTACGTTTACCAAAGTGTTACACTAATAAACATAAAATCAAAAAAATATGTTAACCACAAGTAATGAACAAATAGTCTCTTACACATGAATCTCTAGATAAATAAAATTAGTATTTAAAATTTTACTTTTCTAGTTTTTTGAAGTGCAAACTTACTAATGGTAGCACCACAATCAATTGTCTGTAACACTTTCTTCTCGATAGACAACGTAGCCAAACTAGTCAATCTACTTTGTGACATGGACGATAGAAGACAATTTTTAATGAGCTTCAACTTGAAAAAACTCCTCGCTGCTGTAGCTTCTTGGAAAAACGAAGTCGAGACAACTAATTAAACATACTCCAGTAAAGGGGGTGTAGCTTCTTTCAAAGTGATCTATGATTGTTTTCAAGAATTTTTCAAGGCATCTAGACTTGTTGCTAACGCAAGTAAAACTTTTGTCTAAAAGATCATCAATTGTTTAATATCAGCCCCTAATTGATAAAATGATTGGAAGAATTCTCCTCATATAAAACTGACTCAATAATATGCATTTTAAATTATCGATTAAATCACAATTACTCAAACTACATTTTGAAACAGAGCAACTAATTCAAATTATAGATTCGGATAACAACATTTACTTTCAAGGTATAATGCAATAGCAAAGAAAATTGGCAATTATAGAGATAAAAGAAACATACCCAATATAAAGATAAACCCTAGAAAGTAGAAAGGTCGTTGAAGAGATCTTGCTATGTGTTTTTTGGAATAGCCAATTAGATTAAGGAGATTGAGAAGAGATTTGAGTTTGTTGAATTTGGGGAAGAGAAGAAATTTGTTGGAGAATAGTCTTTGCTAGAGAATAAGAGAAGAGTATGGAAAATTTTAGACTTTGGATAAGTGTTGAATTTGAAGAAGAAGAAATTGACAGCTGCGCTTTCTGTTAGGAAAAAAATTAGGTTTTGTCTTATTAAAATAAAAATAAAAATTATTTTAGTAAATTATCTCAAGTAGATCTCGAACCTG
The DNA here is from genome assembly GCA_029844215.1 of Przewalskia tangutica. Taxonomy (NCBI): domain Eukaryota; kingdom Viridiplantae; phylum Streptophyta; class Magnoliopsida; order Solanales; family Solanaceae; genus Przewalskia; species Przewalskia tangutica. The sequence goes on along the minus strand of CM056731.1, from coordinate 1,466,587 downwards.
CAATCTACACCTTAATAAGAACATAGGTCTTACCAACTGAGCTACTGACTCATTCATAATATAATTTGTAAAATAAAATTTATACTATATATACAGTATCTCGTTGCGTTTTGTTTCTCCTGCGATGTATTGCCCTAGGCGCCGCCTATGTCGCCTACCCCTAAGGATCATTTCACAATCCAATTAACCATTTCATTTAATAAGTTACACCTTATTAAGATGAATGTAAGGTCTGTGTACAATCTCCCTCTTCAGATTACACGGTGTGGGACTGCACTGGTTATGTTATTGTTGTAAGTGGCACCCTATCATTAGTTAACTATATAATTAACTTAAACTAATCAGTTTCCAACCTGTTAAAATGGATTCACCAACTTAACCCCGACCCGCGCCAAATAAATCTCCATAAAATAATTCCCAAACCATTTTATTATTTTTTTCTAAATCCAATTTGATCTTCAAATTGTTGATTATCTTTTTCGTTGAACTCAGCTTTAAAATCGATCCAAGCCACCTTGTAAAAGACAATGTAGCTGTTAGTTGGTTACAAGAGTTTGTTTAATTACGATAGCCTCTCTTTTTATTTCTTTATGGCATTTTAGTCCCCAAAGTCCCTTTTAATAATAATGGCCTCAATAAACTAACTCTTTCCTTCCATGTGTTTAAAATAAAGGGCTCATTATTCTAGACAGTATTTTTCCCCACGTAAAATCAGTTTTCGGATAACAACCTTTGATGTTTTTTACACGAAAAATCATAGCTTTTCAATTGGTTATTTTTGAGTATTTTAATTTGTGACATAGGACTCATTATCGTTTGAGTTGCTAGACCCTGCAGCGTACGATCAGGAAAAGTATATTTGGTGGTCTGATTTTTTTTTAATTTTTATGCCTGTAAGAATTTTTTTATACGCCAGAAAATTTTTAAAAATCACGGTGGTCACTATGTAAGTGCATCCGCCACTGCCCCAGTCAATCGGTTCCCTCCATGACTCGAGAGACTTGGCCACTTGGACCATATTCCAAACAATATGTGCTACTCTTATTTTAAAGTTAAACAGGAGGAAGTAACAATTTATTTGAAGGGTTAATTTTTCCAATACATTTTCCAAACGTGAGAAAATATATACTTAAATAACTATTCACATTTAAAGTAAAAATATATACTATCATATTTAAATAAGGATAAATAATACCCCCATGGATTTGCACTTTTTTTTGCAGTGAGTGTGTGTGAAGTGAAGTCAAAATAGAGGACAAGAAGTCCGAATGAGCGTAACTCAGTTGGTTTTATGGTGATAGATTGCTCCAAAAAAACATAGAGCCCAAGACATTTTTCCTGCCAAATGTAGAGTAAGAACAACTTTCTATGATTTGGGTTATTACGAGGCAAATAAATCTAGTTGCTCATAGCAAGCAAGGAAGTCTATAAAATTATGATAATCCTCCCTATGCTCCTCGTTTAATTTTATTGTAAGCTCGTTGGTTGCTAATTCATCAACAAATTAAATGATGAAAATTGCAATAAAGGAAACAAGATAATTAAGAGGAAGAAAAACTCGCACTGCAACAAATGGAGACACTATATATGCATGCTCCCAATAATATAATAAAATTAAAATGATAAAGTAGTACATTCACAAACCATAAAAATGAAAAATATAATTAATTAATTTGTAATATCATCTTACATAAACAATATAACAATTAGCATAAGCATGTGCCAACATATGCCACGTCCTTTGCAGGTCTTCAAGTGAACAATAACATTTGATTTCGAAGTGCGACGTCGAAATTCTGCAACTATGTCAAAAACAAGTGCAAGAAATATCATCAACAAAGTAAAAATTACCGAGAAGAAGAGTAAAATGAGTAAAGGGCATAAACTGTTTTTTTTTTTTGGTGTAACAGATACTTATATATATCGAGTAAACTGCCATTTAATGTTGGATTGAAGTAGCCTGGCAATTGTAAGGACTTGAAAATGATGATGTTCATTGCCCATACAAAGTTCCAATTGGATGCTAAAATATAAGGCTGGACAGTGGGCCGGCCCGGCTCGGGCCGTCCCGGTCCCGATTAAATTAAAAAAAACATTAGCGGGTCCGGGGCTCGAGCCGGGACGGGACATGGTATGGTCCCGCATGACCCGGTCCCGCTAGGATCCGACCCTCCCGGTCCCGTCCCGATCCCGCCACAGTCCCGCCCAAAAACAACCACTTGCCAAAAATAACCGTTGCAATAACGGCCATTTTTGGCTTCCCCCACTCCCCCAACCCCCCTCCCCCCTTTATATTTATTTTTAAAAGAAGTTTTAACTTCGTCTTTTCCAAAACATTTTCATATCAAATGTGCGTGCCATATTTATAACTTAGTTGTAAATGATGGTCTTTCACTTTTTCAAGATATTCTTGAAAAAATACAATTTGCTATAAACTTTATTTTTAAAAATAATAGAATTCAACAGAGAAAAGAATATAAAAAAACTTGTCACGATTGTGGACTATCTTACAGAAAAATTCCCGAAGAAGTACCAACTAGGTGGAATTTTTTATATGACCAACTAGTTGTTGCTTATGACTATAGAAAACCTATCACTTTATTTTTTAACGCTCATAATCAAAATCCAATTAATATGATTGTGGATAATGATTGGGATAAAGTTAAAGAACTTATTGTATTTCTAGAAAAAATTTCAACGAGCAACAAAAAAATTTTCTACTTTATATTATCCTACTATTTCAACTATGTTATTTTATATAGCTATAATATTTTTAATTCTTAAAGAATATATGAAAAAAACTACTTATAAGACATCTATTAAAAAAATGTTTATGAAATTAAAGAAATATTTTATTTCTATTCCTCTTATTTATATTATTGGTGTTGTATTAAATCTGACTATTAAAGTAGACGGTTGTAAAAGTATTATTGAAAATATTTATAACTGTATGGACGTATTACCACCTCCAACTCCCAAAAATTTAAATGTTGAGCCACCTATTGAACAAACGCTAGAAGAAGTGTTGGATAACGTAGAAGATGAATGCAAAAAAGTATATCGGCATTACCAGTAAGAAAGTGCTAGTAACCAACCGGCTTTTGTACTATCTTCTTCTGCTTCAACACAGCCTCAAAAAAGACATGTTGTTTCTGCGGACAATATTGAAAGCCTCATAAATAGAATGTGCGGTGGTAGCACTGCTAACCAAATTAGCGAGTTCGATGTTTTTGTTTTGCAGGACACTTTACCTTACCAAGCAGTTGTCAATGAAGACGGAAATGAAGACTTGCTGAAATATTGGATGCAGAATGAGAAGATATTTCCGACACTTTCAATGATGGCCCGAGATATTTTGAACATTCAAGCGTCATCAATCACTTCGAGCGCTTTTCTACGCATGATTTCAAATAGGAGAGCACAGACACTCATTAGCCGGAGACAACTTGGAGATGGCGGTACTATTCAGAGATTGGATACGAGCGGAGCGAAAGGTCTGATGCGCAGATTAACGAAGAAGAAGACGAAAACTACAACGACATCTTATCTGAAGACATGAGTAGCGACGTGGAACAATTTGACCAAGATATACCAATTCTAACCGAAGAACCACACGAAATTATAAAGAAACTAGAAAAAGTATTTTCAATTTGGTAATATATTTCATTGCAATTTTAGTTTTTTTTTTCAATGTCATTTACAATTTTTTTCTGTACAACAGTACACTACAATGTTGTAATTCTGAATCTTGTATATTTCAATGAAATAATTAATAATATAAGAGACACAAAAACAGGCTTGTGATGTTTTTTTTACACTCTTCTTGTCTTTGTTTAATTATTTAGTTTATAAATATATATGAGTATAATACTATAATATGAGTATATGACTATCACTATATGACTATATGTTACTTTGTTAGTATTTTTAATTTAGTGGATTTTTTTTTTAAAAAAAATGTCCCGCCCCGCCGATCCGGACTGCTTCGTCTCGACCGTCTCGACCGACCCGACCCATCGTCCATCGACTGCACGAAAAACGGTATCGTCCCGCTAGTACCGGTAAAGCCTTTTTTTCGAAACTTGTGTTAGGCGGTTTTGATTGAGCAGCTAGGTATTGCACCTTCACGTTTCCGCCAGGCTCCCTCCGCTTCAACTTAGGAGAGTTTTCGATTTCTTGTCTTTGTTTAATTATTTAGTTTATAAATATATATGAGTATAATACTATAATATGAGTATATGACTATCACTATATGCCTATATGTTACTTTGTTAGTATTTTTAATTTAGTGGAATTTTTTTTTTTAAAAAAAAATGTCCCGCCCGTCCCGACCCGTCGGACCGGTCTCGACCAGCGCCCGCCGGGATCGGTGCGGGGCGGAAAGCAGTATCGTCCGCTAGTATGGCCCCGGTCACTTTGGCCCGACCCCACCCCTCCTCTCCGTCCCGACCCCGTCCCAACCCCGCCTATCCCGATCCCAGTGGGCCCGGTCCGGCCCACTGTCCAGCCCTACTAAAATATCAGAAATTCTCATACTTCTCATGGCTCTATTCATGAACTAGCTAGATTATAACAACAATAATGTAATTTCACAAGTACTCGAGTATGGAGAGGGTAGTCTGTAAGCAGACTTTATCATTACCTTGACAGAGAATGTTTCCGATAGATTATCGGCTAAAAGTATCGCAATACAACAATAACAATAGAGCAATAGAACACTAACAAAGCAAGTCAAATAAAAAAAGAACAGTAACTATAATAAAATAATAGATTATGCATGAATAAGAGGTAAATAATAACAACAATCAAAGGACAAGAAATTATCACAAGAACCGACAAATAGTATGAACTAGCTAAAATATTTGGCACAAACAAATATATCTATCAGTGAAGAAGTTGGTGCAATTTATAGATGTTAGTAAGAACCATCGAAGCAGTACATGAGGTTGACAAATAAATGGTGTACACTGCATGACACGCCACATCACTGCCCCAACTCGAAGCAGTACATGTCTACTATCCATAAGATAAAGAAAAAAAAACGAGAATGTTAATGTTAGATTTTATGTTATGACATTTTATATAACATAATATTTTTAGTATTAAGTTAAAATTAGAAAATGTTGGAACAAATGTCATGACATTCGAATCAAATATTCTGATAACAGTTTTGCCCCTTCTTCACGGACTGACGCTGATCTCGTGGGATTTTTACCACGATGGTAAGTGACCTGACAAGAAACTTGTTGAGCTGATTATACACGTGGGAAGACCAAGTCCAGCGTTGCTAAACTTGGAGAACAAGTCCAAGAGGTCGGAGGATTTTGCTCCACATTCGTCTCCAACAAACTTTATCAAACTGCCCACCTTTTGCTCAACTTCCACAACGATTCATTGATCATTTCAAGGAAGACTCTCTACTATAAATAGAGAGGCTACATCAAGGAATCGATATCCAGAAAACTCGAAAAGAAAACATCAAGAGAGAGCTCTCAAAAGATCACGATTTGAACACTAGATCACTGTGTTGCCTGAGCTTTTCGACGACATTGTGTCCAACATTATAGTTGCTGCCTAGATTCTAGATTAGTTCTTTATTGAAGCAATTATAATGAGATGTCGTCTATATCTACTTAGTTATATTTTTCAGGCATAAGTCATCTGCGATTTAAACCTTTTTATTCCTTTTGACCGTTATATATTAATATAACCTATGTAAATTTAAATCTTTGTGTCTTTATTATTTCCGCTGCAGTTTACTCTTCAAATGTTTTTTTTGTTTTTATCTAAGTGTCGTTAGTTCTGTCGGACGACATTGTTAACGATACTTACTGTTTGTTTTTTTATTATTCTATAGTATAACCCCGGGACCCAACAACAACATTTGGTTGGTTTTAGTTGAATGTGATGCTCCGATTTTTGTTTTGCAACTCCTCAAGTGAATTTACAGAATTTGAAATACTTTTTCATGGTAGTCAAATTTCGTTACAGAAAAATTCTAATGTTTCTCTCATTTGGGTTATTAGAAGGCAAGTAAATCTAATTGCTCATGGCTTGTCAAGAGATCAGTTTATACATTATAAGGTGAATGGAACACAGGGTTAGAAGGAAACAAGATTAAAAGGAACAAAAACATGCACGTCCTTTGTGTATATATGCTTGCTGCCAATAGGTCAATAACATACTAAATAAATTAAAATTATACAGTAGTACATAACAAACCATGAAAAGGAAAACAACGTAAATTTCATTTGTAGTATTGGGTTTACATTTTTTTCAATGATCATAAACAATATAGTAATTAGGACAACATATGCCACGTCCTTTGCAGGTCTTCAAGTGAATAATTACATTTGAGTTCGAAGTGCGTCGACGAAGTTTTGCAACTATGTCAAAAACAAGTGCAAGAAATATCATCAACAAAGTAAAAATTGCTGAAAAGAAGAGTAAAATGAGTGAAGGAAATAAACTGCCATTTAATACTGGATTGAAATAGCCTAGCAATTGTAAGGACTTGATAATGATGATGTTCATTGCCCATACGAAGTTCCAATTGGATACTAAAATATCAGAAACTCTCCTACTTCTCATGGCTCTATTGAACTAGCTAGACACTTTGGCACAAACAAATAATACTATCACTAAAGAAATTGGCGCAATTTATAGATGTTAGTAAGAACCATCGAGGGAAAAGTTTGGTAATAAGTAACATCACAATGGAAGTGTGTAGAGTTTTACTAATAATAAAGTTGACAAATAAATGGTTGGTTCTATATATGGGTGCTCAAGGTTAGCTGGATTGCCAACACTTTAGGGCAATAACAGGATCACTATCGGTTAAGAGTTCCACATTAGATATGAAATAAGAACATGAACTTCTTATATGGACTTGGACAATCCTTATCTTACAAGCTAGATTTTGTGGTTGAGTTAGACCCAAAATTCATTCTTTACATGGTATCAGAGTCAATCAGAGTCAGACTCATTCCAATTTTTTGTTCACCGATGTTGGGTCCCAAATTATATTATTCACGCTCAGAGCCGACTCTGGGCAGGGGCAAACAGTGCCTTCGCCCTAGGCCCATAATTTAGGGGGGCCCAATTTTTTTTTAGTAAGTACTCCCTCCATAATGATTTATAAGCAAAAATATGCTAATTTTTTTGGAATGAAATATAAGCAAAAGTCATTTGTTATGACTAAAATAGTTTTTTTTTATTTTCAACAACTTATTTATTCCTCTCTTGAAATAAGGTAATTTTTAATTTCCAATGATCAGAATTGAATACAACCTAATTCAACGTTTTTTTTAAGTCCAATGAATATTAATCTTAATTAATGCACTTCAAGTGGTTCTCAACAACTTTATTTTACTTTTATGATATATATATGAAAAGACTCCTTCAATTTATTAAATGGAGTAATTACAGACTGCTTTTAATTAATGTCAAACTTTATTAAACATTGATTCAATAATGTTCACTTTTTTTAATAAAATTAAATCAAGGACAATTTGGGTAATATAAATAATGTTCTGCATAAAATTATGTGATTGACTACTTTTCTTAATCTGCGTAATTTAACTCATTTTTGCTTGTAATTCATTCCGGATGGAGTATTATATTAGATTATTATAACTATTAACCCTAAACCAACGATGGTATGTTCCACTCCTCAAAAAGAAGAACGCTTTTGTGCATCTGTTCCACTCCTCTAGGTCGCTTTTTCTTCTTCTTCTTGAAAATATCAAATTTGTTTCTGTGGAGAGAGATTTCTCGAAGGGGGTTTCTCAAATTTCAGGTTATGTTGTTTTTTGTTTATTCTTTCAAGTATTAAAATTGCATTGGTTTTTCTTGTATATTGTTTCTGTTTTCAAGTAACAATGTTCTCTGAGAAACACTCATCTGGAAGTCAAAAAAGAAAAAGACAGAGAGAACTTATTGAATATATTATAACTTATTGAATTGTTATAAGTATTTATCTTGTTTATATATTATAACTTTTTATTATAAATCTTAATATATTGAAGTTTGAATCGATACAATTAATTTGGCTTGAATATTAAATTTTTAGTTAATTTGAATATGTTAGATCTTGGTTGAAAAATAAGAGTGAATTCATCACTAAGTTTAAATATATATATAGGGCCTAATTTTTACTTTTGTCCTGGGCCTGAAAAATTCAGGACCGGCACTGTCCACGTTACAGTTAACAAGGTCTGAGCGTGCGGGAAGTGTTAAGAGTCTCACATTGGATATGAAATGAAAATATAGACTCCTTATATGGACTTGGACAATCCTCACCTTACAAGCTTGGGGTTGAGTTAGACCCATTCATTCTTTACACTATCAATTTTTTTCCTTAATAAGGTGGAATAATCTTTTCATTTTGTCATATAGGATGGATCTTTTTAGTAGAACAGTAAAATTATTAATTATATGGGAGTAAATGTTGAATTTGTCTAAACATCACAACAAGATCATAAGTATTGCAAGGATAGAGACGTGAAGATAGATATACAGTGATACGTTAAATTAGAAATGGTCATATCTAGCAAAAAGTATAAATAACACACCAAGAAATAAAATAAAATAAGATCATGAAGGTCGCTTTATATAAATATGTAGACTCCACATGCACTAGAGTTATATATAAGTGTGAACAACGATGATGAAGGCACTAATTTTTTTTTTTAAAGAGATGTTTAATCACATAGAAGGAATGTATCTTCTAACATCTACAATATGTCGAAATTCGTGTAAATTAAATGAAAAATAGGACACAGTTAAAGCAAAAGATTTATATAAGCTGCACTGAGTCACTGACTAGTAGGAGTAAACATTAATCGTGATAAAAAATGGTGTAACCTTCTGCTGTACGCGGGGTTCGAGGAAGGGCTGGATCACAAGAATTTATTGTACGCAGTCTTCCCTCACATTTCCGCAAGAGACTATTTTCACAGATTGAACTCATGACCTTCTGATCATATGGCAACAACTTTATCAGTTAATCTAAGGCTCCCCTCAAACATTAATCATGATAGTATGCTTATATTATGCCCAATATTGTGGGAAGTCTTTAACAAGTCATAGTTGCACATTTTATTTTTTATTTTTTATATTCAGGTTCTCGGCTTGCGCCAGACTAGTCCGAGAGGTAGCAGTACCGGTCTCTCAACACTACTACCAGTAAATCGCGGGATGTGCTCCAATAACCAGAGTTTGAGAACGGACAACTAATAACACCTACAAGGATCAACCCAGAAGAGAGCAGAATGCTCTCACTGGGAATCGATCTCACGCTCAAGTGTCCAGAACGCTTTAAGTCCCCTCCTTTGCCATTGGACTGTACCCGGGGTTGTCTTTTTAAATAGTAGCAAAAAGAAGTCATAAGTTCACAACCTTCCGACATTTTCTCTTATTTTTACAAAATTTCTTTTTTATTGGCTAAGTAAGCTTCACGAAAACTTGTAATTAAATGCAGTGAACAGTTTGTGTGATGTAGGAAGGACAACCACCATTGACAACTTTAACACCAATAAGAACTGAATAGAACCTGCTAGTTTTGGACATTTTTTTGGGGGGTCTAGAAGAAATATATTACTATAAATTAAGTGACAAAAGTACAGGGAGACAGTCGAACAGATAGAACATCAAGTTTGTGAAGAAAAATAATTGTGACTATTTAATATATACACTACAACTAAAATTGACGTGAAAATACAATTCGGGTAAATTATTGGCACAAAATAGTCTAGATTTTAGCTTTTGGTATAATAGCCCAAGAATGTATATCAAATAATGCATATTACACAATGTATATAAATATCAATTTCACATTATATGTATATCAAAAATGTATATCACATAATATATATATATGAATATCGATTCTTGACTAAAAATATGCCAATAATTACTAAGGAATCTATATAAGTGTCAATAGCCCGATAACGGGTTGGGCCTGCTAATAGAGAGTTTCTCCATGGAACTTAATGGCACTGGATAACCACTTTTATTAACACTGTTTACGTTTAGGTAGTATTTACAAATTATTTAATGTTTAGCCACAATTTCAAAAGATTGGTAGAGATCCAGTTCTTCATCATCCTAGCTAAGACTTAAATTGGAGCCCCAAAATGACTACTAGTGCAGTTCGACCGATTTCTCCTTGTATAAATAGCATATATTTTGTGGAGTGATAAATGTAATTCAATTAACACACAATCAATCAATCAAATTCAATAATTATCATTCATTATTCTTATGTATTTCAGTCTATTTACTTGTTTTTTTTAATCACACGTCTTTATAATTCTTAACTTCTAAGTTGTTAAAAGTTAGCTAACTCCATTGTTAACACAATAGATCAATTCAAAATTCATTTAATAATGACACTTCATTAAGTATAATTACCTTGCAACCATTATCGATAAATGTATATATATTTATCGATTTAAATTGGTTTGAATTCTATGTCATATTTCTTCAATGTCAAGCCAATAAAACAAGATTGTTAACTCTTTGTAAACTTATTATCAAATTAAACTAAACTAAACTTAAATCGGTTTATTATTAAGTAGGCATTTGATCATGCGATGTCAAATCATGGTTTCATAATCTGATTTTAAATCACCGTTTGTTTATATAATTTGGACATAATTTCAATTTCAACTTTATGTTGAAATTTCAAATCATCCAAAAAAGGTGTGATTTGGGATTCCAAACCATGATCTCAAACAAAATTAAATATAAAATATGACATATAAATTTATATTTTGTAAAAATAATAATCCATAAGTTAGTAGATATATATCAATTGACCGGCTTTATATTGTATTTGATATAATTGTCCAAGATGAAATTCTTTTTGATCGGAAAATGCATGTTCGACGTGAAGAGATTGTCCATACCATGTGGGAGGATTATATTAAAGAGTAGTTACACTATCCATGTTTAAATTTTTCTTTTTGTTGAACTAAAGATCTGTCAGTTGATGTTGTATTTTTTAGAAAGGTCTTCCAGCCGCATATTAATTTTGTTATGAACTATGACTTGTTCATTTGATAAGATTGCATAAGAAGTAAAGAAGTTCGGATGATTTTCGCAGTTGTGCGCTTTTTATGTCAATGAGAAAAAATACAATTTAAGAAATTCAAATTATATGTCAAAACAAAACTTTAATTTCAAATTATCATAATTTCAAATCACCGATTTTAAATCATATCCGCGCCTAAGTCGATTTTACTTAATTTATTAGTTTGGTTCAATTTAATGATTTTGTTCGGCCATCCCTAAACTTGAAAGAATTGTGTTATGACCAAAAGACAGCAAAAAAAAAAGTGCCTGGGGAGGTATTCGTCATTTTGAAAAGTATAGGGGATGTTGATATCATATAATTCCACCGGAAGCCTACCCTCCCCGTCGGACTGCCATACTGCCACCAGCTTCTGCCGTTAAATCTGCCCTATTCTAGATGGACGATCCAGATCCATTGGAGCTTCTGGATCAATTAGAGTGCATATTGGAGTCCGATCCTCTCATGTAAGTCTCACTTCCTATGTATATGGACGCAATTTTAATGGTTACTTATGTGATAATATTCCATTATTTTGTTTGTTTGTTTGAATCAATAATCAGCCGCGATTGCTAACATTTGAAGTGGAATTATATTAATCTGGGACAACTGTCTCTTAATTTCTATTACTGAATAATATAGCTAGTGGAATGACCTAATTTTTGGATTATTGTGATTAACATAGTACATTTTGGTTTTATTAATTTAGATTACTGAATAATGACTAGCAAATTCTTTCAATAGATACTGGGCTTTTGACCAGGCCAAATTCTATCTCATGATCGGTTTCCTATGTGATGTTTTCTTTAGATATTAATGGAACTAATAGATTTACTAACTATACTTTCTATTGTTGGAGGTATCATGACTGATCTGAGTGTGAAAAATGGCCCATTTCTAGTTACTGCTTACTTTTTCTGAATGCGCTATCATGACTTTTTTGACCGGATCTGACCGTTGCTCTTGCTTTGCTTTTGCTTTGCTTTTGCTTGTGCTTATGCTTGGTCTTGAACCGAGGGTCTCTCGGAAACAGCCGCTCTACCTACCAAGGTAGAGGTAAGGTCTGCGTACACTCTACCCTCTCCAGACCCCACGTTGTGGAATTTCACTGGGTATGTTGTTGTATTGAGATGTTGAGTTCAAGAGTGATGCTGTCATTAACAATCTGACAAGCATATCATGTGCCCAGTGATGAAGTAGGGTTCATTCACCCATCTCAGTTTGCTGCACTGAATGAAGATATTGTCACTCCTTCAACATCTGTTGGTTCTGTGCGAAAATCAACTTTTGGGATACTTTTCTGGAGTAGGGATCACAAGCTGGGCATCTCAACCATGGTTCTCTTTCCGCTTTATGTTGCGGCTAAAAATGCATTTGTGGAAGCATATACAAATTATAAAGTGCACCATAGAGATGATAAAAATGCTTCAACCTGTTCCTCATATTCTCCACCTAGTTTTGAAAGTGAATTGATGAAGCACAGCAGGGCACTATTGCTTCTAAGTAGTGATTTTGGGACAGCGTGGAATTCCAGGTTTGTTTTGATCACATAATTGTTTTACGGTTCTTATAAATGGTGACATCTGTCAATAGCTTTTTGACCAGATACATACATTCTTTTCTTTTTCAGGAAGCTAGTTCTGTCAAAGAAGCAATCTTTTTCCATGTTCATGAATGAGCTTATCTTTTCATCTGTAATTCTCTCGCATTCACCTAAAAGTGAACAAGCATGGAGCCAAAGGTTTCAAACCTCTCATTTCATATGTAAATTCTTTTTAATTATTGATTTGGTGTCCATTCTGTTACATGGATGAAACCTTACAATTGTCTCTCTCTCTGGTTGCTCAAGATTTGTTCTTCTTATATAGTTCACAATAAGCTAGGGCTGGCCAGTGGGCCGGGCCAACCCGGTCCCGATTAAATAATAATAAAAAAAATTAGCGGGTCCGGGGCTCGAACCGGGACGGGACATGGTATGGTCCCGCCCGACCCGGTCCCGCTAGGACCCGACCCGTCCCGGTCCCGCCCCAGTCCCGCCCAAAAACAACCACTTGCCAAAAATAACCGTTGCAATAACGACCATTTTACATTTTGGCCGTTAGACAACAACCATTTTTGGCCTCCCCCAACCCCCCTATCCCATTTATATTTATTTTTAACCCCTAAATTATTATATTTACACTTTAACCCAATTTTTCAACTATAAATACCTCATTTTCTCTTCTTGTCTTTGTTTAATTATTTAGTTTATAAATATATATGAGTATAATACTATAATATGAGTAGGGGTGCACAAAAGGTTAAAATCGGACCGGACCGAAGACCGAAAATCCAGATTACTAGGACCGAAGACCGGATCGTATTTCTCGGTCCGGTCCAGGTCATTTTCGGTCCGGTCCGGTCTATTGGGGTGAATGCATTTGCCCCCCCTCCCCAGTCCCCCCCAGCCAGCCCCCAGGCAGCCCGGACGTATTGACATATCAAATATAAGTTGTAAATTAGTGAAACTTTAAATGGTCATAACTTTGCGCTCGGACGTCCGTTTGATCTAATGTTTTTTTTGATTTCGCGTATTTTTTCGAGACGAAGCCATTTTAGTCCGTTTGCTTCAGCCGATTTCTCCAAAAACGTCCTTCTTGGCAATCAATTTCACTTTTCTCCCAAATCGTTACGTTTTTTCCCTTTTCAAATTTAAATATCTCGCGATATACAATAGATTTCAACGTACAAATTTCATGGTAATGTGTCCGAGAATGTCAATTTCAGTATTGAAAATTCAATTTAAAAAAACCGCCCAAACCCGACCAATTATATATATATATATATATATATATATTATATATTAGGAATTTAGAAAATTAGGAATTATATATATTAATATTATATATATTAGGAATTATATAATTCAATATATATTATAAATTATATATATTAGGAATTATATATACTATATATATTATAAAAAATATATATATATTTAAAATTCGTTCCGGACCGGACCGAACCTGGACCGGATCGGACCGGACCGAAAATCGAAAACTCAAATCATTAGGACCGAAGACCGGACCGAATTTCTCGGTCCGGTCCGGTCCAATTTTTCTGTCCGGACCGACTTTTGTGCAGCCCTAAATATGAGTATATGACTATCACTATATGACTATATGTTACTTTGTTAGTATTTTTAATTTAGTGGAATTTTTTTTTAAAAAAATGTCCCGCCCGTCCCGTCCCGACCCCGTCCCGACCAACTGCCCACCGGGACCGGTACCGGGACGGGACACGGAATCGTCCCGCCTGGCCCGCCCCAGCCCGACCCCGCATATCCCGATCCCAGTGGGCCCGGCCCGGCCCACTGGCCAGCCTTACAATAAGCTCATGCTTTATGGATGTCAATGATGCAACATGGTAATGGAACATTGACAAATTGGCATATCTGCTCTTTGGATCCCCTTTGTTGAGCTTTTATTAGCGGGGCGGTTTTCATAGTTACATGTTCCAGTTGTATATAAATTTAGTTTCAAAATAAAAAAGTATTTAATGAGAAAGAGAGAGAGATTACGGTTCAACCTGGGGGATGCTACTTGGGTCTAAATATAAGCTAGTGAGGGACATGTCATCTATCACAGAAAATAAAAGAAGATATAATGACACACATATTTCTCAAATTGAGATTGATGCAACCTTTTTTGATCTCTTCTTGGAGATTGGTGTCTCTCTTTTCTGTGAGTTAGTTTGAAATGAATTTTAATTTTTCCCTTTCAAAGGTCAGTTGTTCGTGATTCTTATTACTGTTAATTACTGATAGGAGGTGGGTGATCAAGATGATTGCTGGAAATTGTTCAAATCTGCAAGAGATTATGGAAAGAGAATCTGACTTAGTGAAAAAACTGGCTGAGGTCTTATTTTGGATCATACTGTAATCTAATGAATATTTATAGCCTATATTGATTGATCACTATTTGGGAGTTATATTGCAAGGTTGCTTTTATTTCTACCAGGAATCTTTCCACTGTTCTTGATGTACTTTGGTTCTATCATATAAAATATATGATAGGTTTCTGTCAGATGGGTCTCTATTAAACAAAAGAAGCTCATATCATTTCCGGAAAACTATCATTTTTGTTGGAATATTTGTGGTGTCTGGACCAGCTTGCATCCACCTGTCACCTAAATAGCTTGTTCAGTCCACAGTCATACTTTGCCGAGGTAATCCGCTCACCTATCCCGGATCAGGTGGGCTCATACCAAGTGTTGTAACTGGGATACATACCTGAATCTCCACGTTGTTACTGCCATGCCTCAACAACTCAACCACTAGGACATCCTCCTACGGACAAGGAAAACTATTTTTGCAAAGAAATGAAATTAAAAATTTAGTCATCGTTTTGATTTAGTACTTTATCTATTGTCTATACTATGTCAGTGGCAATCTGGCATGCAAATAGAACTAACTTTTCTGTTAGCATAATTACAAAACTCTAAGTATTTGGCAGTGCAAATCTGTAGGGCATTTTATAAATAGGAGATAGAGTAGGTTTACCAAGAAGGAACTGCCTCACTTTTGCCATGTTTTTGATGCATTGAGGGGGAACAAAGCCTAGCAGATTCACTGTCATTTGCTGATCTGATCTAAATCATATTTCATTTAATCAAAAGATTCGTGATTTTCTGTTTGAAACTTAACTGGGTAGTCGGTCACTGGTTCAGCTAGGTTAGCTTGAGTAGTTGAATGACTTGGATGTATTAATGTCTCAGTTGTTCCTACTAATGTCATAATTCTATCATTTAGGTGTTTTCTAATTCTTAAGGTTCCTTTAAATAGTTGAGAGGGGATATTTTGTTCTTTGGGGTTTTTTGGGGGGTGGGTGGGTGCAGATTTAGTTTGGACTTTGTGTTTGTTAGGTGTTACCCCTAGTTAAACCTGAACTATAATACCTAGCTCACTTGTATTCATCCGCTCTGACTTGGATTAATGATTTAGCTTATTTTTTCTCGAGTAGATCTAAGTTGGCTCTTTTTGCTGTTACAGAGATCAAAAATGAACTATCGTGCATGGAATCACCGTTGCTGGTTAGTTTCCTACATGTCAGCGGAACAGGTGAGACAAAGGTTTGCCGTATGATGTTTGCTTTGCGATTTCCTGCTAGTTTAATTTCACTGACTATGCAGAGCTGGCAAAGTTTTGGTCACTAGTCATAGGTGTCTTATGGACTGTGATAAAGTGTTTTGCTTATTCCTGATCTTCCATTGAACACGGGCTCAGCTTTTTTCAACTCCTGCCAATCATCTCGGAAACATTCATCTCATGTTGCTCTCTCCTGTTTGAACTGTTATATACTTAAGGGTGCATTCAATTCTTAACAAATGGATCTAAATTCATGCATCCAGTTGCTGCAGGAGTTTAACAATTCACGGGGGTGGGCTAGCCTCAATGTTGCTGATAACTCTTGCTTCCATTACCGTGCGGTGAGTTTCCATCACATAGCAGTATTTTTTCTTTTGGCAGCTAGTTGTGAAATAATCATGTGATTGCCCTTGCTTATAGCGGGTGAAAAGCTTCCATTATAATATACATCAGAATTTTCCCATCATAATCTCGATTTGCTTGGTAATCCCTGAAAGAACATATCAAACCGAGTAGCCTATAAAGTATATAATGTTTTGTGAAACCACTTGTTCCATTCGAAGTACAAGTGGTATATTGAAATCATAATGTTGCTATATTGATCTATGCAGCGGTTGATGCTTCGTCTGTTTGAAGAATCACGACATAGCAAGGACCAAGATGCTAGCTTTAATCCAGAACTTCATGAATTATTGAAGGTATGCTTTGCTCATGTGGTTGTTTCCCCAACATTAATGACATTTTTGTACAGATTCTATTTTCCACAATAAACTCAGAAGATTTTTAATGGAGATGAGTGTAACATCATTTTGTGAACTTTTAGGATTTCTTGAAAACTACATGCTATTCACTGATAATTTCATAAAGATCTCCTCGGAAATCATAGATGATGAACATTAATTAGCCAACTATGAGTTGCACTAAATTGACTGGTTGACACACACACACACAATATATATATATAATCCCTTTATCTAGCCAAGTGCATTAAGGTGTTGCAGGAATTATTAGTGTGAACAAAGGATCGAAAATTAAAGTTTCTGATGTGGAGGGAGGAAGTTTCTAGTAAAATGTCCAACTAGTTCTGAAGCTTTTATGTTAAATGCCAAAATCTTGGAGTAATATCTGTAATTGAAAAAAGTATCCCTTTTCATTCTTGTTGGTTCTGGTAACAGTAAATCATCTATTGTTTGCATCCGTGCAAATACGAAATTGTGGCATCACAACTATTTGCTAAGCCTTTTTCTTTTTCTGGTTCATTTTCTGCCGATAGGATGAGTTCAACTGGGTGGAGAAGTTGATAAAACGTTATGTGGGGAGAGAGGTATGTATATCACAAATATCAATTTTTTTTGTTAGATGACTTGGTGAGGTCTGAAAGTTTCCTGAAAATTCCCGGGACAGTCCTTTGGTGCGTGTAGAGTTGTAACATTTGCGTCGATCATCTATTGTTGCCCTTCTGTGCTCATAAAATGAAATGGACTTGTCTAATTCTAGTGTCAATATCTACCCCTCTAAGAAGGCAATTCCAGTAAGGCGCCAGTCAAATGTCCTGCCTCTTTTTGCAAGGTCATCCACTCTTAAGTTACGTTTACAAAATATGTGAAACATTTAAGATTAACAGTTAGGCGTTGGAGTGGATATACACACGTCTCTTGGAAATTTATGGAGACTATCCTCATTTTGAATCGCCTGTCTATATTATTTTATAACATCCTTAATGAGATCAAGAGAATGATCATTTTGATGTTTTTATTGTGCTGTGCTATAGATTCTCACATCTAATGCTTCAAAGTACAAAATATGATCAGTTCCATGCTCAAAATTTATTGCATCAGTCCTTATCTTTTTTTCTGTGTATGGATTGTCTTTCAATTGCTTCATGAAGATAGTCTAAATTAATACATGCTTGAAAGCTTAGCGTGAAACCGTCTCATGTTTCTTTTCCTGTCAGGCATTGTGGCTTCATCGCCGCTTCCTCTTGACATGTTATATAAGATATTTTGTGCTCGGTGATCATGATAGATCCTTGCCTTCTAACCAGAGAAACATCAGGACAGTTGACACTGACATGCTCATAGATAATGAATTAGAACTATTTCGTGCCTGCACAATTGTACCCGACTGTGACTTTGAGGACTATCAAGCTCAAGCAACCTTTGCTGCTACTTATATGGTGTGGCTCAAAAAGGTATTGTCCTTCATATTTGTTTCAAGTTTGCAGTAATTTCTAAACTTTTTATGCAGTTGATTTTATTTTTTTGTTATCAGCAATTATCAGGGACTCTGGCGATTGATATTCAGAAGGTGGAAACGAGCAGACTGAAGTCACTCCTAACTAATGTATGCCCAGAAAAGAACTTACTTTGGAATTCTTTGCCTGAGCTATGTGAAAGCACATAGCACTCCTCTTAGAAGATGAGGAAATTGTAGCATCGTTGTCGTCATGGTGGTATTGCTTCATATTTGTTAGAACTTCTTGTTAATTACTCGTTCGCTCCTAACCACACCATTCTCCAGCGAAAAGCAAAATACATTTGAAGAGAAGAACCAGAATGAAAAATTATTTGTAGACTTGTTTATTAAAGCTTAACACCCATCTTTTGCAGTGGTGGATATAATTCAATTAACACACAATCAGTCAAATTTTAATTCAATACAATCTGTTCAGTGTTCAGTCTTTTTACTCGCTTTCTTTACCGCAGTTAATTTATAGCTTTCTTAACCCTCTAAATCAGCCAATGTCACTAGAAGTCCGTTTACCACAGATAAGCTTTATTAATATGATGCTTCGTTGAGTAATACTCAGAACCCATAGAGGAAAGTCTTCCTGAGTGACACGTTTTCATGTTCCAATAACGGGAAAAGGAACTCATTCGTTTAAATTACATTTGAAACGATCAGTATCAAATGTCTGATTACAAATTGAAAATCATATCAATGTGAGGAATTAAACTATTTATAACTGATTTAATTTTTTTTACTACAAACACGTGTAATAATAGATAAGAAAACCATTTATGTCATAGAGGTTGATTTACAATCCGATATTGTGTATTTGTATGTCTATTAGGCGGTTCGAGTGGTTACCACTTACAATAATTGTTTAAGAAGTAGTTCAATCTTCCACCAATATTCTGCCCGTGACCAAATCATTCCAATATGAGCGCAACAGTAATTTGCAAAATGCCATCGGCCTACGAGCCTATATCGACAGTGCACAAAGAGCCGTTTGTTGATCTCCCTTACCAAGGATGGTTTAATGATCTATCTATATGATTCATTTGTAAGCATTATGTTGTCTGAGCTAATTATACTACAAATTTCACTTAATTCTTTTTCAACAATAACTGATGATCTATGAGCTTATATTGCCGATGCAAAATGCAACTGTAAGATTACACTATTAGTAGTTAGTTGCATATCATGCGAGAGAGAAATATGGTTCAATCTCATCGGCCTACGAGCCTATAACGACAATGCACAAAGAGCCGTTTATTGATCTCCCTTACCAAGGATGGTTTAATGATCTATATATATGATTCATTTGTAAGCATTATGTTGTCTGAGCTAATTATATTACAAATCTCACTTAATTCTTTTTCAACAATAACTGATGATCTATGAGCTTATATTGCCGATGCAAAATGCAACGGTAAGATTACACTATTAGTAGTTAGTTGCATGTCATGCGAGAGAGAAATATGGTTCAATCTCATCGGCCTACGAGCCTATGTCAACAGTGCACAAAGAGCCGTTTGTTGATCTCCCTTACCAAAGATGGTTTAATGATCTATATATATAATTCATTTGTAAGCATTATGTTGTCTGAACTAATTATACTATAAATCTCACTTAATTCTTTTTCTAGCAATAACTGATGATCTATGAGCTTATATTGTCGATGCAAAATGCAATTGTAAGATTACACTATTAGTAGTTAGTTGCATGTCATGCGAGAGAGAAATATGATTCAATAAAAAATGTTCGAATTGAATTGAAGTTCTAATTAGCGCGACTCTTATTTATCAACATACAATAATAGAGAAGAAAATCACTTAAAATCACAATGTGAAAATTAACTTTGACTGAAATCTCTGTCTTTGTCGTTGAGGTCAAATTACAATGCTTAATCTTATATTGTGTATTTATATTAGGCGGTTAGAATTGTTACAATAATTACTTCCAAAAAAGGACCAAAAAGAAAGGTGCTTGGCAACTCGAGGGAGGTATTAGTCATTTTGCAAAGTATAAGGGAAGTCCACATCATTTAATCTTCCTGATGTACTTACTTTGAATTTCCTCATCTCCTTCGGATAGCTATAGAGTAAGGTTTTTAGGGTTTTAGCTTTCTTGCTCAATAACAAGGTACTTACTTTCTCTTTCATATAAATTTGTTTGATCCAGGAAAACCCTAATGGAATCTCCACCACCCTCCGCCGCCACCAAGGTTAGCCGCGCCACCGTAGAGAAGGGTGTCGACGCCCTTGTCAAATGGAAAGAAACCAAATCGAAAATCGAGAAACCCCAACTACTCCCACAAGATGATTTCATGTACCTTAACTTAACACTGAAGAAAATCCCACCAAAACCTCGTACCAATGCTTTTCGTATCCCTTTGCCTCATCCACTTCACGACGATTCCTCTGAACTTTGTTTTATCATTGATGATAGACCCAATTCAAAGCTCACTTCAGACGCCGCGAAAAAGATAATCAAATCCCATAATATTCCCATCACTAAAGTCATTAAGCTATCTAAGCTTAAGACTAACTACAAACCCTTTGAAGCAAAAAGAAAGCTATGTGATTCATATGATCTTTTCTTGGTTGATAGAAGGATTGTTCATTTGCTTCCTAAGCTTCTTGGTAAGCAGTTTTTCAAGAAAAAGAAGTTGCCTTTACCATTAGATTTGACACATAAGAATTGGAAAGAGCAAGTCGAAAGGGCTTGTGGGTCTGGTTTGTTTTACTTGAGGACTGGTACTTGTTGTATGATGAGGATTGGTAAAGGTTCAATGGACCCCACACAGATTGTTGACAATGTGTTTGAAGCAATAAAGGGTGTTGTTCAGGTTGTTCCCAAGAAATGGGGTGGTGTCAGAAGTTTGCACTTGAGACTTTCTGATTCTTTGGCATTGCCTTTGTATCAAGCTTTGCCCGAGATGAAACTCAAGATTCAGGGGTTTAAGGAAAAAGAAGTGAGTGGTGATTTAGTTGAGGTTAAGGAGAGTGGCAAGAAAGCTGAGGAGGGGTCAGGGAAGAAGAAGGGGAAGAATAAAGGGAGGATTCATGAAGTTAGGTATATGGACTTCGACACTGGTGTTGATGTAATGGGAAGTGATGATGATGTTGAAAATGTTGGTAAAAATGAAGAAGAGAAAAGAAGTGATGAAGACATTGAGGAAAGTGAGGATCGCGAAGTCGAGAAAGTGAAAAAGGGGAAAACTGAGAAGGGCAGTATTGAGAAGAAGGCGAAAAAGTTGAAAAAAACTGAGCAAGAAAAGAAGAGTAAGTTGTCCATGAAAGATGGAAAGAAGAAGAAGAAGAGCACTGAGGTTGAGAAAAAGCTGAAGGATGGGTCAATGAAGGCAAAGAGTAAGAGAAGCAAGATAATGCATAAATCATAATCAGTGGTATTAAGAGGTTTACTTATAATAGATCCCTTCTATTTTGAAGTCTTTAGCAGGCTGTGCTTGAGATTTTGTTTTGAAGCAGATTTTGCATCACCTGTTTTTATTTGGATATTATTGTTCTTTTTTGTTTCCCAGTCTAATCATAGTTCAAATTTTGATTGTTCCGTAACCGGCTGGTTCTGCTGTGTTAATCAAGGATATGTTATATTATTCGAAACTTTATTCCTTTTCAACGCTAATCATTAATCATTATTAATGTTTAAACATTCTGGTGACATGCTTTTTTATACTCTAATTGGCTTCGTTTATCCGAGCATCATGTCAATATTGGATCTTTTTGCCCCTTTTGTGATCACTTTCAACTTCATATTCATGGTTGAATAGGTCTCAACTCTCAAGAGAGCCATATTGCATTAGAACTGTCTTTTGCAGTTAGTTTGTTACTTGCTTTACAGCCTTCAGCGTGCCCCTCACTATGCATACAATGATACTAAGCTCTCTTTCTAAATTAAAGAAAGAGATTCTAAGTTTGATTGAAGAAGTCATCTGTCAGAGAGAACTCTCCATGCAAACTGAATGGTTCAATTATCTATCACATGATTGATTTTCAGTCATGGTGGGTACAAGTTTTTAGAGACAAGATATTTGAAGTTGTTCACGCTGGGTACATATTTAATGCATAGTTCTGACTCTTTACTTCTTGCAACATTAAACCATCCTACTCTTGCCTGTCTTTAGACATGATTTTTAAAACATATCATTCACAACATTATTGTCACACAATTATTCTCTTTGGAGAGCATCACTCTTTTATTCTCATACTTTTCTCCCTAACATATTTTTACCTATCCATATTACATCTGCGTTATTTATCTTTTATTTATACTTATATTGAGATGTTGAGTTCACGAGTGATGCTGTCATTAGCAATCTGACATGCATCTCCTGTGCTCAGAGATGAAATAGGATTCATTCACCCATCCCAGTTTTCTGCATTGAATGAAGATATTGGCACTCCCTCAACATCTCTGTTGTGGGACATTTTTCTGGGGTAGGGATCACAAGTTGGGCATCTCAACCAAGGTTCTCTTTCCACTTTATGTTGCGGCTAAAATGCATTTGTGGAAGCATATAAAAATTATAAGTGCACCATAGAGATGATAAAAATGCTTCAACCTGTTACTCATCTTTTCCACTTAGTCTCGAAAGTGAATTGATGAAGCACAGCAGGGCACTATTGCTTCTAACTTCTAAGTAGTGATTTTAGAACAGCGTAGAATTCCAGGTTTGTTTTGATAACATAATTATTTTACGGTTCTTATAAATGGTGACATCTGTCAATAGCTTTTTGACTAAATACATACCTTTTATGGATATCTGGATGTTGACATTTTAGCTCTGGAGAAGAATGTAATGCTTTCTTGTCTGAAGGACAATAAAAGACTTCCGGTTATCAAAAAAAGAAGAAAAAAAGAGAAGGGCAATACAAGGCTTCCACAATAATGGAAATAACAAAATTTAATGGTTGAGATAACTCATAAAGCTAAGGTGTCTTAGTGCCTGTTTGGATTGGCTTCTGGGTACCCAGAAGTGCTTCTGAGTATCCACTTTCGTGAAAATGACAAAATTGACATGTTTGATTTGATTTTTGAAGTCTTACAGTGTTTAAAATTGTAGTTCGCTAAGACTTCTACCATTTATTTCAATTTGAATTTTACAATTTTCTTTATTATCCTCTTTAATTTTCATCAACAACTTTATCCACTTTCATTACTCTCTTTAAATATTTAGAAATAATTACTAAAAAAATTCAAATATACAACTTTAATTACCCTATTTAAATATATAGAAATAATTACTAAAAAAAATTCAAATATACAACTTTCATTACCCTCTTTAAATATCTAAAAATAATTACTAAAAAAATCAAATATACTATTCATTGTTCTGCTTTAATTAAAAAAAATCAAATATACTACTAAAGTTGACATTTGTTCATGTGTAATTGCAGATTGAAACTTTAAACTCCTCAAATATCCTAATGTTGTCCGATTATACGAATGGTATGCTCCTGCGCAGCTACCACGCCAGCGCTGCGCGTTATCGCGACGGTATTTGCGGTAGTGCCATCCTCATAGCCGTCAGATGGGCGTTGTCCTCATTCTTGCGTTCTTTTAAGCTATGGATTAAAGGAACAAATGTAGTTGGATGGAGCAATAGCGGGTTACACGCGTTCACGTCTTAGAGATGTGACGTGCAGGTGGTGATGATCACCCGGGGTATGCTCTTTTTTCTATTGTCTTCTTTCAAATACTCCGAATATTACTACTATAATACATTATATTTTGAACAAACAAGAAATAAATATACCCAAGTTGAAGTATCGAAATTTTTTATTATTTTTGAAGAGTACATGCAAAATTAATATTGTAATAATATTTAAATACTATTTGCACTTTAAATTAGTATTGTAATAATATTCTACTAATATTTAAGTACTATATTGCACTCTAAAATCTATTATCTATTTGTAATTTTTATTTATATACTTCCATTTATTAGTAATTTCTATTTATATGTATTGACTAAATGTTCATTTTGATAATTCTACATTCAAAAGCAATTTTGATCAAAACTATTCAAACATCATTTATTGATAACAATCATTTTTACATTGTTGCATCCAAACATAAATCACTTCTGTCAAAATTATTTCTGCCAGAAGCACTTCTGCCCACCGCCAATCCAAACAGGCCCTTAGTATCTTTCCTTTGTCAGTTGAAAGTTGAAACACATAGACTAAACAGCTCCCATAGAAGTATGAAGTTAAAGCATACTTACCTCTTTACAAAAACCTTACAGTGAACATTTTTGATGATTTACTGCTGGTATTTTCTGTACTCAATTTAAATTTATAATAGTTAGAAAAGTTCGATTTAGACAAATAAAGAGAACACCAGTTTACTCCAACGCCATCTTTCTTACCAGCATTTCAATTGTAGCATAACTGGAACTGAAGAAAGCCGAGAAAAACATAATTCTCGATAATTCTTTTTAAACATAATATTAAAGGTGTAAGATGATATTAATCTCCCTTAGGAGTCTTCTCATTAATATCAAATATATATAGGTGTACAATATTCATCTCAATTACAATAGGAATTCTAGTCCCATATACAATAGGAATTCTAGTCCCATATACAAGAGGAATCCTAGTCTTACCATAATTATATTTACACAAATATTCTAATTATGGGTGGAGATCTTATTTTACACCAATACACGTTTACACAACCCCTCAGTCGGAGCGGGAGGAGGCCAGACGCTGAGACTCGATCTGAAGTCAAGAAATAACAGTCTGGGAAGTCCTTTGGTAGATATATTTGCATACTGATAGGATGATGGAACATGTAACACTCTGACATGGCCTAACGCAATTTTCTTACGAACGAAGTGTAGGTCTATCTCAATGTGCTTGGTTCGCTGATGTTGAACCGGATTATGAGAAAGATAGATGGCAGAGATGTTATCACAATACACAATAAATGTCTGACGCAAAGGACACTGAAGTTCTAACAGTAAATTCCTGAGCCAACAAATCTCACCTACCACATTTGCAATGCCTCTGTACTCAGCCTCAGCAGTGGAACGAGATAGGGTAGCATGTCGCTTGGCAGACCAAGAAATCAGATTATCCCCTAAAAATACACAAAAGCCGGAGGTAGAGCGTCGCGTGTCCGGACAACCTGCTCAATCTGCATCCGTATAAGAGAGCAACTTGTTTGGTGTAGAGGGGTATAGGTGCAAACCATAATTAAGTGTGTCCTTAATGTATTAGATGATACGCTTAAGAGCAGTGAAATGTGACTCCCTGGGGGCATGCATGAATAGTCATACCTGCTGAACGACATAAATAATGTCTGGCCTTGTAAATGTGAGATACTGAAGTGCACCTGCAAGACTCCTATACAGAGTAGGATCGGAGACTGGAGCACCATCCATAGCACTAAGCTTAGATTTTGAATCAACTGGAGTAGGTGAAACTTTGCAATTCGTCATCTTAGCCCTGTACACGATCTCCTCTGCATACTAACACAAGAACATGTGGTTGACAGACACTGATATCCCCAAAAAATAACTCAGCTTCCCTAAATCAGTCATTGTAAATTCGGACTTAAGCAAAGCAACAATCTCATTTTTTAACCCGTCGGTGGAGACAGTAAGAACAATATCATCCACGTGAAGTAATAAGTAAGCAGTGCTACTACCTCGATGAAAAATGAAGAGTGATGTATCACTCTTGCTCCATACAAACCCAATCTGCAAGATATACCTGGCAAAACGATCATATCACGCACGGGGGGCCTGTTTCAGGCCATATAGTGACTTACGGAGACGACACACATAGTGAGGAACTGCTGGATGGGTGAACTCAGGCGGCTGATGCATGTAGACTGTCTCTCTCAGATCCTCATGTAAAAATGCATTTTTCACATCTAGCTGATGGATCGGCCAGTGTTTGCCCATGACAATGCTCAAAATTGTGCGAATAGTAGCCCGTTTGACAACCGGGCTGAAGGTCTCACCACAATCAATGCCCTCCTGTTGATTTGTGCCATTAGCCACAAGTCGTGCCTTATACCTCTCAAGATCTTCACTATCTCTGAATTTGTGACGAAATAGCCACATACAACGGATCACATTCACCCCTCAGATCTAGGTACTAGATCCCATGTGTGTTGTTTAGTTAAAACATTGAATTCCTCATACATAGCCGCATTCCAATTAGGGTCTTGTTTGGCCAATTTAGGGTTCTTGGGAATTGGAGAGATGGTTTGGGCAGACAAGTTAAATTGGACTTTGGATTTGAAGATTTCATGCTTGGCACGATTTTCATTTGGTGAATTGGGACATTTAGTGGTTGTGGAGTCTGAGTGGTGGGAGCAGAAGGCATTGTCAGGTAAGGGGATGGACGCGGAAAGTCCGTCGAAGGGGCCATGGCGCCGCGACCAAGGGCCGCAGCTCCAAAAGGCTCTGTCGAAGGCGCCGCGACTCTAAATGCGTTTTGAAAATTGGGTGCTCACTGGAAGAGAGGCGCATCCCCGAGGGGCTGCGGCGCTAATTCCATGGAAGAATTTGGTTGCTCACTAGAAGAGAGGCGCCGCGGTGCTGACTTCTGGGATGATTTGGTGAGCTGATTAAGGATAATGGGAGAGATGGCAGACTCGTCAAGAAAGGAGTAGTCCGGTTTTTGGAATTTCTGAAGATTCGAAAACGGGAATGTAGTCTCATCGAATGTGACATAACGAGAGATTGTGGATTTGACGAGTGGACAAGTCGTAGCATAGATAACCCATATGGTTTGGCCAGAAGCCAAGGTAGACACAAGGAGTGGATCGAGGAGCTAGCTTGTGAGGGATAGTAGAGGCAAGGTTAGGATAGCATAGACAACCGAATATCCGTAGATGATCATAAGATGAGACTCTATGATAGATGATTTCTGTTGGGGTCATATTGTGAAGGGTGCTAGTTGGAAGAATATTGAGAACGTATTCTGACATTTTAGCAGCATAGACCCAGAAGAACTGAGGTAGGGAGGCATGAATCAATAGAGTGCGAGTCATATTGTTAATGGTGCGGATGATTCTTTCAGCTTTACCTTTTGTGGGGAGGTGTGGGGGCAGGAGAAGCGAAATACCATGCCATTATTAGTACAAAACGGTGAAACATAGAGTTGTTAAATTCACGACCATTATCGCACTGAAAATATTTTATACCTTTTGTAAACTGTGTTTGAATGAATGTTCGAAACTCAAGAAATTTGGCAAACACTTCCGATTTAAACTTGAGAGGATACAACCAAACAAAGTGAGAAAAATCATCTACTAAGATAAAATAGTATTTATGACCGAGATAACTAGCAACATGTGATGTCCATAGATCGGCATGTATAATATCAAAAGGTGCAAAAGTAATACTAGTAGATGATTTAAACGGAAGACGAGTATGTTTGCCTAAAGAACAAGAAACACAGTTTTAGGCAAGCTTTCCATTACAAATAATAAATTATTGTCTCTAAGAAAATTAAAAACTGGGACTCCTGGATGACCAAGCCTATTATGTCATGTTGAAGAAGAAATGACCGCTAGAGAGACGGGAGAGCTAGATCTGGCAGCAGAGGTGGGAGTGAATGAATATAGATCCCCCGTGCTATTGCATCTCGTAAGAGGTGTCCTCGTATGAAGATCCTTCACAGTGAAACCAAAAGGGTAAAAATCAACAGAGACATAATTATTACGAGTAAATTTGCGGATGGAGATTAGATTCTTAACTATATGTGAGGCATATAGGGTATTTTGAAGGGGGAATGGATGAGGAGGTGGTGTGTAGGATGTACCATAACCCTTTACTGGAATGCGGTGGCCACTACCAACTGTAACAAATTGAGGATGATTTAAAACTGAACAGTTTGGGAATATTACCTGTAGACGGAGTGAGGTGAAATGTGGCTCCGGAGTCCATGTACCAATTGTTGTCGATTCAGATTGAGGTTGAAAACTCGACCCAACTCGCAGGGCCACGCCGAAGAGGTCCGAATCGCCTCTGCGTGAAGTGGGCTTGTTGCGGTATCGGGCTGAAGTGCCGAGTGGGCCCAATAACCCGTGTTGAGAATAAGGGTTGAAGAAGCTGCTGCATCGAGGCGGCGCGCGCTCAGACGAGGTGTCGCGGCAGATCGATATCGCGGAGTCGCGACCCATTGTTCTGCGGACCTTCTTTATTCTTGTTGCCGTTCTGGTTCACGATCGCGACCGCCACGCCCACGACCTCCTGCCGCGACCGCACCGCGCACTTGCCGCCGCGCGCCGTGGTTGAGAGTTTTCTGGTGGCGTTTGGTTGTTGAATCATGGTGGCTAACATATCATAGTCGCCTTTAGGAAGGCCTGCAATCAATTGCAACTCCATTTTAGTGTCCGAGACAGGCGTGTCGACGTTGGAAAGTTGATCCGCCAGTAGTTTCAACTGTATGCAATACTCAGTCATGTTTGAAAAAATTTCAAGACGTGTATTGTTAAATTGTTCCTCTAAATACACCGCACGAGTGTGCTTGTTATCTTGAAAGATTACCTCCAGGCGGTTCCATAAATCAAGGGTTGTGGCGCCAGATTTCATGATATTAAGAAGAAGATCCTGAGAAATACTACCATAAATCCACTGTTTGACGTCGGCGTCTAGACGACGCCAAGTAGAATCATCAACCTCCGGAGGGCGCGGAATAGTGTTATCGATATGATCAAGCACGTTATAGAGACACGTGATTACAAAAGCAACCCAAGGAGAATCTCGATCGCTTTTTTGATCAAGAAGAATGAGAATATAATTTTTGATGTTGGTAACAGTTAGGGCGGGAGGGATGAAAAGAGGATGACGACATGGTGGTGGGATTGGTGGAGGTTGAAGCGTCAGAAGTATTGGAAGAATCCTGAGTATCCATTTAGAGAAGAGAAGAGTGTAGGAGAAGACCTAGAATTTGTGAAAGGAGCCGCGACAGAGAAGGGGTGGAGGCCGGCGGCTTGGACGAATTTTTTTTAGGGTTTTTGTTTACTTGGCTCTTGATACCATGTAAGATGATATTAATCTCCTTTGGGGAGTCTTCTCATTAATATCAAATATATATAGGTGTACAATGTTCATCCCAATTACAATAGGAATCATAGTCTTACCATAATTATGTTTACACAAATATTCTAATTATGGGTGGATCTTATTTTACACCTATACACATTTACAAAAAGGCGGATGTGCCTATTTTCCATCTGTCCCAGTAGAAACATTTTTTGGCTCCTGGTAGTTGGACTTTGGAGGTGTAATGTACCTATACATTTAAGTGTTGGTCCCCCTCTTTTCTGCTATATGTTAGAAATTTGTTTCCTTATTCATGTCGACAATTTAAAAACCAGTTAGACAGCATGATTTGATCTTTTGTAGAAACTTTTAGGCTTGACCATATAAAGTTTTTCTTTTTCAGGAAACTAGTTCTGTCAAAGAAGCAATCTTTTTCCATGTTCATGAATGAACTTATTTTTTCATCTGATTCTATCCCATTCACCTAAAAGTGAACAAGCATGGAGCCAAAGGTTACATAGCTCTCTTTTTTATATGTTATTCTTTTTAATTATTGATTTGGTGTCCATTCTGTTACATGGATGAAAACCTTTCAATTCTCTCCCTGGTTGCTCAAGATTTGTTCTTCTCATATGGTTTGAAACTCTGTTTACAATAAGCTCATGCTTTATGGATGTTAAAGATGAAGCATGTCAATGGCCGAAGCATGGCAATGTCCCATTGACAAATTGGCATATCTGCTCTTTGATCCCTTTTTTTGGGCTTATGATTTAGCGCCTGTTTAGAATGACATGTTCCAGTTGATGTAAATTTAGTTTAGAAATATGAATTTAATGAGAAAGAGAGAAATTAGGGCTCAACTTGCTCGGTGCTACTTGGATCTGGATATATGCTAGTGAGGCGCATATTATGTATCACAGGAAATGGAAGAAGAAATAATGACACACTTATTTCTCAAATTGAGATTGATATAACCTTTTTTGAATCTCTTCTTGGAGATTGGTGTCTGTCTTTACTGTGAGTTAGTTTGAAATGAATTTGTGTTTTACCCTTTCAATGGTTAGTCATTTGTGATTCTTATTACTGTTAATTACTGATAGGAGGTGGGTGATCAAGATGATTGCTGGAAAGTGTTCAAATCTGCAAGAGATTATGGAAAGAGAACCTGAGTTAGTGAAAAAACTGGCTGAGGTCTTATTTTGGATTATTCTATGAACTAATGAATATTTATAGCCTATTGGTTGATCACTATTTGAGAGTTATATCGCAAGGTTGCTTTCATTGATACCAGGAATGTTTCCACTGTTCTTGAAATACTTTGGTTCTATCATAGAAACGTATGAAAATTTTGTGTCAGATGAGTCTCTATTAAACAAGGAGATGTTATGTTATTCGAAACTTAATTCCTTTTCACCGCCAATCATTAGTAATATTTAAACATTCTGGTGACATGCTTTTTAATGTTCTAATTGGCTTCATTTATGCAAGTATCATGTCGATATTGGGTCTTTTTTTCCCTTTTGTTATGACTTTCAACGTCATATTCATGGATGAAAGGTCCCAAGAGAGCCATATTGCATTAGAACTGTCTTTTGCAGCTAGTTTGTTACTTGCTTTACAGCCTTTACCGTGCCCCTCATCATGCATGCAATGATACTAAGCTCTCTTTCCACGTTAAAGAAAGAGATTCTAAGTTCAATTGAAGAAGTCATATACCAGAGAGAACTCTCCGTTCAAACTGGGTGGTTCAATGATATATGACATGATTGATTTTCAGTCATGGTGAGTGCAAAATTTTGGAGACAAGATATTTGAAGTTGTTCAAGCTGAGTACATATTTTACTGATGCATAGTTCTGACTCTTTACCTGTTGCAACATTAAACCACTCCCCTCCACATAATGAAAAAGAGACATCTCACCTCCACATAATGAAAAAGAGACATCTCAGTCCCAAAGTGAGCCAGGAAGCACAAAAGAGAATGGAGAAGTGACCAGAAATTGTGAAGCTTTAGTTTCTGCTGATTCTCAGGTTCAAAATGAGGTTGTTATTTGGAATCCCATGATATGAAAGTATATGTATGTCCTAGAGACAATCTGTATTAAAACACAATGTACTTTATACACATTCGTATTTATATTAATGATAATTAATATTATGGCATTTTGCATTTGTTGAATTATTAGTTGATTGTTTACAATATACTATAAATGTATCCCTAGAGCTTACGTGTTTATTAATACTGTGAGATATTAATGTAATAACGTAAGTCTTAAATTACCTCGACTAATGATCATCGAGAATGAGATTTCAATGATATGCGATACGTCGGCATGTGGTCTGCATCATATCCTTAGGGATGTAGTATGTCTCACATGCTACGAGTTGTGGTCACTCAAGATGAACACATGGATACTTGTTGAAGTATTGATACACCCTGCTAATATAATGTTTGTTTCACATTTCTATATTTATATTGGCGTATAGGAGATAGAAGTCCTCAGACTTGAGGTCAATATCACCTTGTTTACGGAGTAATATACTTTGATCATGTCCTGAGCTCAAATGTCTTGTAGGTTGAGATACGACTTGTTTTGGGTACATTGCGAAGTAGATTAAAGGTGG
The DNA here is from genome assembly GCA_029844215.1 of Przewalskia tangutica. NCBI lineage: Eukaryota > Viridiplantae > Streptophyta > Magnoliopsida > Solanales > Solanaceae > Przewalskia > Przewalskia tangutica. The sequence continues at coordinate 1,434,506 of CM056731.1, read as the reverse complement.
TAGTTGAGCCAAGATAAGGATTCATTCCTCGAATGTATCTTCAAGATAGAACACTCATATTCTCATATGGTATTAGGTTGACTAAGTCGTTGGCCAACGTAGTAGACATGTCATTGATATGGTCTTGATGTCAACTAATATAGATGAGTTATAATCAAGCTATTTGGATAGACACTTGACAGATCCTAAGCTTGGTTGAGTGTGTCGTGAATGAAAAGATTTTATCTTCCCACATTACGTGTAACTAGACTTCACATATTGAGTTCGTCTTCCGGCGCCGTCTAGGAGTTCCGAGTAGACCCTAATGATATTAGTGTCAGTATGTGAAGGCATGTAGGGTAACACTATGTCAATTGTTCCGTCGATTCAAGGATGTAATCAGAGAGTTAATAAATGTCCTGTTGATGATCGAGACATTAAAATAAAATAGAAACGAAGCCAAATGGAGCGAGAGTCGCGACTCAGTGAGTTAGGGCCGCGGTGCCTCAAGGGCCGCGGCGCCAAGGCCCAATGGTCCAAGTTGACTGCTGCGACGGTTTAGGCGTGGCCCACGAGGGAAACCCTAGATGATTTATTCAACTATAAATAAAGGGTTTAGCCTCACAATTTAGAGACGATCTTTTATAAGATTAAAACTCTGCTGAAACTCTGCCGAATTTCCTAGCTTTCCGAAAGAGAATTACATCAAAATCTCTGACTTGCAAATCGAGGGAGTCTTGCGTGCGCATCCTCAGGACACACAAATTCAATTAGAAGATTTGGAAGCTGCTCTAACTGTAAGTGTTCTTATCGAAGCATTACAGTTACTATGTGTTTTACATTGTTGTAATCATCCTACAGTTCTACCGAAGTCGGGTTTGGAACATAAATTCTCAAATTTCGCTGCGTATACGAACCCGACAAAATCCCTACAGATAACACGAATGAAAATGTCAAACGAAGGAGAAAACATACTAAACAAACTGTATTTTCTGATTCTGATCCTGATTTAGATACAGAGGACCTTTCTAGGGATGAGTTGGTGAGACTAGTGGCTGAGAAGGAAGAGCTCCTAAAGATGAAAGATGATGAGTTTCAGAAAATGAAGGACAAAGCTCTTCGATCTTATGCACAGATGGAGAATATCATGAACAGAGCCAAACGAGAAGCAGAAAACTCCAAAAAGTTTTCCATTCAAGTTAGTTTTTTTTGGCACATGCTTTGTCAGATAGTTATGCATTTACTTGTTAGTATAATACGCTGTACTTGTGATTTGCTCTTATCTTTTGAATAAATGCTGCTGCAGAATTTTGTTAAAAGGGTTTCTAGACGTTGCTGATAATATGGGTCGGGCTTCTTCTGTTGTAAAAGAGAGCTTCTCCAAAATTGATGAATCTAAGGATACAGTTGGAGCCGTACCACTTCTGAAAACACTTCTGGAAGGTATTGAAATGACTGATAAACAGCTTGCCGAGGTACACTTTTTATCCACCTAAATATAGTCCATGGTTCATGTGTCCCTCTTTTACTGCTTGGTAGGCTGTGAATTCATCTATGAAGCACTTAAACTTTTTTACAAACATAATCTACAGTATAAGCAATTAGGTCTTTTAGGGTGAATTCCGGAAACGCTATAATTAGAATTTTCAACAAGCGAGCTCCAGAATTTACCCTTCGAGGCCGTGTAAAATCCTACATATCTTGGCAAAAGAACTCATTGCTGCTCATTCACTTCTGCTAAATTCCCCAACCAGCTTCTGAAATGACGAAGCAGGGAAGAGGGTTTGCTAATATATACACGTGCAGCTGGAAAAGAAGCTCCGAGCCATTTTTTTATATTGGAAAATTCCCACTAGAATGCTTACTGTTGCTCCAATTGGAATGTAAGGTTCATTAACTTCAGGGGTATTTCTGTTGCGCACTGAATAAATTCAGGGGATTAAATTTGTAATCCTTCCTATTTCTTTCTGGTCTATGTTATTGTTGATTCTTCAATGTCTTGAAAGACCTTTATTGTTGCGAGGAGGTCTCCATTATATCTTTCTCAGTTGCTACTTTTGGCTTACAACTCGTCGTTACGTTTCAGGTCTTCAAAAAAATTGGTGTTGGAAAACATATCATTCACAACATTAGTTTGTCACACGATTATTCTCTTTGGAGAGCATCACTCTTTAAACAGATTTGTTTATCTAAGTTTAATCCTTTTACCTTCCAAAGTTTGCAACTTTTATAATGCAGATGTTACAACAGCTCCTCAAGATCTGAAGTTACATATCTTCAGCAACATGCTATAGATTTCCAGTGAGAATGCTGAATCCTGGAACTTTAATCAATTTTTCAGCCTCCATGCCCAACCTCAACGCTTCTGCATCTTTAAATCTCCCAACTGATGCATAAAGATTTGATAATAGCACAAGCTGACCAGAATCTTTCTGAATCTGCTCATGAAACTTTCTCACAGTAAATTCTGCTAAATTTAGATCCCCATTACGCACACATCCGTTTAATATAGCCTTCCAAAGAGTCTTACCTTCTCCATCCAAGAACTTACTTGCACCGGATAAGTAACCTGCCCGAGCAAGCAAATCAGCTATACAGCCATAATGTTCTGTAACAACTCTGATTCTATTTTCTTCTATTATCTGATTGAAAATTAACAACCCTTCACTAACCAGTCCTGAATGACTACAAGCACTCAAAATGCTCAAGTAAGTAGCACTATCAGGTATTCCTCCACTCTTTCTGAACTCATAGAACAAGGAGAGAGCAGTTTCTCCATGGCCATTGATACCATACCCGTTTATATTAGCATTCCATGATACAATATCACGAAGAGATGCCATTTGCACAAAAACATTATTTGCAAGTTCAACATCTCCACACTTTGAGTAGGTTGATATGAGACAATTCTGGATACTTCTATAATTTGTACATCCAGCTTTTATAGTATGGCAATGAAGCTGCATGCATAGTTCTAAAGCAACCATTTCACCAGCAGCAGTTAGTGCACTCACCAGAAGCACTGAATCAGTGAAGAAGTTTTCTACAATTCTAACGCGAATGAACATATCTAGTGCCTCTCTGGGCCTTCCATTATGCAGAAGTCCCGAAATAATCGATGTCCATGATACCATACTCTTCATGGTTGAAGGATCAAATACAGTTCTTGAAGAATTCAAGTCCTCACTTCTTGCATACATAGTTATCATGGCATTAAGTAAAGGAAGCTCTGATCCAAAACCATGAGTTATTACTTGAGCATGAACAGATTTTCCCATCTTCAAGTTTCCTAAAATTCCACAAGCTGAAATGAGATTCATTAGTATGAGGTCATCATAATCTCTCATATGGAAGAAAAGCTTTATAGCATCTGAAGCATATTCTAAGTGAACCAATAAACTCATCATTGTTGACCAACTGATAACATCTTTCTCTTCCATCGTATCGAAAATTTCCCATGCAACAGGTAACTCCATCAAACTTGAATACAGAAAAAGAAGTGAATTATTCACCTTTACATCAGCCACAAGACCAAACTTAACAACCATGGCATGAGCTGATTCACAAAGACATTTGGATTCCATAGCCACACAGCTCTGTGTTAAGGCCATAACTGTCATTGAATTAGGAAACAACCCAGACTTTCTAAACCTATTAAATAACAAGAAAGCCTCTTTAAACAGTCCATTATGTATAAATGCACTAATCATTGCATTCCATGGAACCAAACCTTGACTTTTTAAGTTCTCAAATATCTTGCAAGAGTCATTAATATTTCCACACTTGGCATAAACCTCTAGAAGTGAAGTGCCCACAAATGAATTATCCTCCAACCCCAACTTCACTATAAGTCCATGAACTGATTGACCAAGTATTGAGTCCCTTAATCCTGAGACCCCAACAAGAACACCCACAATAGTGAATGAATTAGGCACTAAACCAGTATTTTTCATTGAGTTGAAACACTCAATTGATTTCTCATATAACCCATTTTTTGAATATCCATGGACCATGATCGACCAAATAACAACATTCCTTTCAGGTATTTTCTCAAACAGCTTATCTGCATCTTTAACTTTTCCCATCTTCAATAAATCACTTAGGATTCTTGATGATTCATATAAATCATACTTAGTAGCAGAACAAAAACACTTACTTGCATCAACAAAAAATGGAATAATCCTTTTAATTACCCTGTGATATTTCTTAACTGAATCAAGAAACATCAGCAATATTCTTTAGCCAAAAAAAAAAAAACGAAGCAAAGGGTGCTTTAGTCAAACGTTGGTAAATACAATACTAACTTGTTGGTTAAGGGTGACCAACGGGGCGGGACTTGCGGAATCCGCCGATCCATTTCCGGTCCTGTCGGAAAAGGGGACCGGTCTTATTGGGCCGGGCGGGGTCGCGTCTATTTTTTTTTGCTCTTAATTTAGAAAAATAATATATATAAACATCTCAATAATTAAACTAATAAAAACATAAAAGACTATGTTTGTAATTTTTATATTATTTAATAGAAATAAAAAAAATTATAATACAATTTCAAAATTGCAATTTTGTGTTGTTCCAAAGTTACAAATCACATAGTAATTACAATTAAAAAAAATTACATTTTCATAAACACATTTTCTATCTCTGAATAAAACTGCAATCTTCAAGCTGTCTCCCGCTAACGAGTGTTTGTGCTCTCCTATTTGACATCTTCCGACAGAAAAAATGTTTTCAGTTGATGACGCTTAAATGTTCAACACATCTCGGACCATCTTAGATAGTGTCGGAAATGTCTTTTCACTCTCCCTCAAGTATTTCAGCAAGTTTTCACGTTCTTCTTCATTGAGAACTGTTTGATACGGTACAACACCCTGCAAAATAAAAACATCAAGCTCTCTAACTTGATTAGTAGTGTACCACTATACATTCTATACTGGCTTCAGAAACATTATGTTTTTTTTGAGGTTGTGTTGAAGAAGAAGGTATGGAAGTCGGTTGGTTGCTATCATTTTCTTGTTGGTAATGCATATATATTTTTTTACATTCATCTTGTATGCTAGACAATTTAATACAACACCAATAATATAAAAAGTGGAATAGAAATAAAATGTAGTTTTAATTTTATAAACATTTTTAATATGTGCCTTATAAGATGATTTTTCCATATATTCACTAATTAACAAAAATATTAGAGCTATATAAAATAACATTGTTAAAATAGTAGGATAATAAATACCGGAAAATTCTTTAGTGGCTTGAAAATTTTCTCTAAAAATACAATAAGTTCTGAATTTTTTTCCAATCGCTATCTACAACCTTATCAGTTGGATTTCGATTATGAGCGTTAAAAAATATAGTTATAGGTCTTCTATAATCATAAGCAACAAGTAGTTGTTCATATAAAGAATTTCACTTAGTCGCTACTTCTTCAATTTTTTTTTATAAGGTAGTCTACAATCGTGACAAGTTTTTTTATATTCTTTTTTTCGTTGTATTCTATTACTTCTAAAAATAAAGTTTAAAGCAAATTATATTTTATTAAGAATGTCTTCAAAAAGTGATAGATCATCCTTTACAACTAAGTTATAAATATGACACGCACATTTTGTATGAAAATGATTTGAAAAAGATGGAGTTAAAAGATCTTTTAAAATTCTAATAGCATAATTATTAGAAGAAGCGTTATCTAATGTAATAGTCATAATTTTATCAGTTATGTCATAATAATCGCAAACTTGATGAATATTTTCTGCAATAAAACTTTCAGTGTGTCTATCATCAATATATCTATATGCTAAAATACGTTTTTGCATAGACCATTTATAATATATCCAATGACATGTTACAGTTAAATAATCATGATCGTTAGTACTACGACCTATATCAGACGTGATAGATATTTTGTCAGGAAAATGATATAATGAATAACGTAAATATTATTGATATTCATGTGCAAATTTAAAAACGTACAGTTGATATAGAAAACCCGTTAAAAGCAGAATTGTACATATCTCTTATGTAATGAATAAAACCAGGAGATGAATGAAATGAAAAAGGCAAACCGTAACTAATTTTGTCATTGCTTCCCGAATCGAAAGCATTCCAGTTTGAGGTGCACTAGTGTGTGTCATCTAAATTAGTGGGTGTATCGTCTAGATTAATGGGTGTATCATCTAGATTATCTTCTAAATTAAAGTCTGGTTGAGTTGCAGAATATATTTTATCGTCTAATGATATATCGTTAAAAATTCAGTTTCATCTATATGTGTGTAATCAATCAAATCATTTTGTCTAGGAATACGGTGACTAGAAGAAGTACCCCTACCCTTGTTACCCCTACTAAAAGAAGCACCATTACCCTTACCCTTAAACATACCTCTAATTTTTTCTATTTTAATTATGCTAATAAATAATTAAGGATAATAAAATTAAGTGTGATAATTAAAATAAAGTAACAATAATAATTTAAAGAAGGAACGAATGTACCAAACGCCGATGTAACGTCGACGTGTAATCGAGGTTGAAACTTTGCTCGATGGATGATCCTCAAGCTAGTTGTCAACTTCACTCCCAATTTTTGAATTTTAATATAATTATACAAATGAATAAATAAAATTTAATATTTAGTAGACAATGTAGACTTGTAGAGAGATAGATTGACAGATTAAAGAGATTGTAGGAAGATTTGTGAGAAAAATGAAGAGAAAATGAAGTATTTATAGTTGAAAAATTGGGTTAAAGTATAAATATATTAACTTAGGGGTTAAAAATAAATATTAAAAAGTAGGGGGAAGGCCAAAAATGTTCGTTGCACAACGACCAAAATATAAAGTGATTGTTGTATAACGATTATTTTTTGCAAAGAGGAAGGGATCGGGCGAGACCAGGGCGGGTCGGCGGGATCGGGCCTGGGGCGGGACGAGCCCAGGTCCCGTCCCAGGTTCGAGTCTCGTTCCGTTTTTTTAGCGGGTAGGGACCGAACCGACCCGATCCACTGACCACCCTTAGTTTATACCTGATGTTTATTTTGATTTTTACTTTAATAAATGTCATATCATTCAATTCATGTTATGTAATGAATAAATTTTTATTTTAAGTAACAATCGATTTAATGTTATTGTGTGGTTATTTTTATTTATTTATTCTCAATTTATTATTTAATAGTTATATTTTATTTTTTATAGTTTTTTTTATAATAACTCTACACTGTACTATATTTTTATGGTAGCTTTATTCTTCGAATTGTTAGTGTCTATTGTCTAACATTATGTAAAAAATATATAATTTATATATAACAAAACAATAACATAATATATTTAGTATAATTTCATAAAGTGAAATATGAGCAAGATAGTGTATACGCAAAACTTACCCCGTACAATATAAGCTATTTTCCGTATATCCTCAACTTAAAGCAAAACATATAATCTATGTATTTACCAAAATAATATAACATCATGCACTATAATCGAATCTCGTCGGTACGAAACAACATCCAAACAAAGTGTTAGTGATTACAAGCAAAAATATTATTCCTAAATTTCTACTACATAACACGGCAAAGAATCGAATCTCCTCGGCTACCACACGGGCTTAACACGTCAAGCCACGTGGTGTGCCACATCAACTCGTCTTCAACCTTAGAACCGACTTTCTTATACCTTAAGCTAAAACTTGCATAAATCATCTCAGATCTTCATAAAGTTGTTTGCTTTTTTTGTGTCCAAAGTCAAACTGGGTAATCAAGAATCCAAGAAAACTAAAACTATGTCTTCTCAAAATCCAACTCGCCCAAAACTATACCCACAAGTCATTGATTCAAACCCCCCTCCATATTTTACAAATACACAAAAGAGCCCCTCAACTTCATCTATGTATCCAACTATTGACATGAAAGATCTAGCAGAGAATTTATTTCCAGATACTGAAACCAATCAAGATTCCAACTTTGTGTCACTTGAACAAGTACTTGTCAAAATCCCAGGTGCTATTGTCCATTTAATTGATAAAGAACGTAGTATCGAACTAGCTACTGGTGAATTCGAAATTATTCAATTAAAACAGGGTGACAACGTTGTTGCTGTTCTTGCACGTATTGGAGATCAAATCCAATGGCCATTAGCAAAAGATGAAGATGCTGTAAAGCTTGATGAATCTCACTATTTCTTCACTCTTAGAGTACCTTCTGAAGCAAATGATGAAGATCAAGAGAATTTACTCAACTATGGGTTAACAATTGCATCAAAAGGACAAGAAAAGGTATTCAATGAAAATATTTTATTTTAAATATTTGAAAGTTGTCTACAAATATGAAAGTCTTGCAGCACGTGAATTAAAAAGGGAAATTTTCAAAAACATACTGTCCAACATAAAATATTACGCCACATAGTCATATTTTCAGTTTATACAATATTGTAACTTAATCTTGTGTAAAAGGTGTTTATATGGGAAATTTTCAACGAATATACTGTCCAACATAAAATATTAGGCTATATAGCCATATTTTCAGTTTATACAATATTATACAATATTGTAACTTAATCTTGTATAAAAGGCGTTTATACACAAATACTGGTTATATGACGTAAATATTTTATCTCAGTCGGCTCAGAGCGTAATTTTCACAAAAATACGTTATACAGAATGTATCAACCTTTTATGAAAGTGTATAAATGGTGTTTATACAGAAATACGGGTTAGATCGGGTAACAAACTCAAAATTAGGGTTACATGGTGTAAATATTTTCTCCCAGTAGGCATAGAGCGTTATTCTCACAAAAAATTAAAAATCCAATTTCTAACTAATTTTGGTTCCTACAACTTTGAATTATTTTTTTCAGGTATTAAAGGAGTTGGATTTAGTATTACAAAAGTATAGTGCGTTTAGCGTGGAGAAAGTGAAGAAGGATAAAGGGGTTGTAGAAAAATGGTGGATGGCTGCAAAGGATGTTTCACCAGAAGAAATGGAGAAGAAAAAGGATGATATGGAGAGGAGTTCTGCGGCGTATTGGACAACTTTGGCTCCGAATGTTGAGGATTATAGTAGCAGTATTGCTAGATTGATTGCAGCAGGGTCGGGTCAGGTTGTGAGGGGGATATTATGGTGTGGGGATGTTACTGTGGATAGGTTGAAATGGGGGAATGATGTGTTGGTGAAGAGGATGGGAAAGGGAAGTAACTCTGAGATTAGCCCTGAGGCTTTGAGAAGGATGAAAAGGTACAATCTTTTGATATTTCTCTGTTGAATTTTACTCTTCATTGAGCATTGATTTGAAGCAGATCAAATGTTGTTGAACGAATTTTGAGGGTTGATATACAATCAGATGTCTCTATAACAGTCACATCTATAACAACATAGTGAAGAAGGGCTGGTTGACTACTTTCAACCAGACAAAATTATCTGATTGACCAGGCCTCCTTTTTGAGATGCGGATTCCGTAAAAACTGGTACCAAGATTGACTAATTAAAGAATCTTTGTACCCCGTCATGCCCGGGAAGACGCTAGAAAGATCTGAAAGGCGAGAGAAGCCCTTCGATCAAATGGAAGTCTGCAGCCCTATCTGATAGGAAAGAAAGCTTTTAGATTTCACTATAATGGCTAAATCGTCTATAACAACATTTCACTATAACGGTCAAATGGTCAACTTTCCTTTGGAACTGAGTTTTTATAATATATTATATTGTATGTTCTCTACAACAATATTTCATTGTTTTCATGTTATATTATATTTTATGTTCTCTAATTCAAGATTTTGTCATAGCCGCCAAAAAATATCCGGAGAAATGATGCCATTATAGGGAGGTTGGATTGTATCTTGTCTCATCTAGTTTGGAACTGATTACTGAGGCTTAATGGTTCTTATTGGATAAGTTTGTTTTATTGGCAGATTGACAGTTTTTATTGACTCGTTTTTATGGATATTTTCATTATGTTCCTTTTTTAGGGTGAAGAAGACGACAAAAATGTCTGAGAAAGTGGCAACTGGCATACTCTCAGGAGTAGTGAAAGTCTCTGGATTCTTTACAAGTCCTATTGTAAACTCAAAAGCTGGTCAGAAATTCTTTAGCCTTCTTCCGGGAGAAATTGTTCTTGCCTCATTAGATGGATTCAGTATGTATTTCTACTCGAACATTACTACTATCATTTATCTGCTGTGTCATAAGAAGAACATGAAGTTATTTTTAGATATTTTCCTTCTAGACTCCTGATATTGTTGGTTCTGCTATATTGTAACAGATAAGGTGTGTGATGCTGTTGAAGTGGCCGGAAAGAATGTGATGTCAACAACCTCAGTAGTGACAACTGGTCTTGTTCAACAGAGGTAAATTTTGCTTTTTGCAGTCATCGCCATTTCCTGTTTTGCACTTCCCTTAGTAACCAAAATGTGACAATTGTTTTGCTTTGTTGCTAAATGTGGAGGTTAGATGCAAACTTGTATTAGTTGAGTATTGGAAGTTCTTCTCTGAACTCACATAACGATAAAACTCAAAATGTGGTTCTTTCGGTTGGATATCATGTAGGATGGAAGTTGTTATTTACAAAAAAGACATGTATTCCCTGAAAACATACCAATTTTCTTTTAAGTTCTCTTCCATTAATATGAACACATATTTGGTACTTCCAAATATGAGAATAAGGATCAGGGAAAACCACAACAATCACTTTTAGATAATTATAAATAGGCCTATTGTATTCACGAACTGCTGTCGCCACAGTCGGGCAATCAATCTTTTGAGAAGTGTCGAATAACCATGTGTCTTTTTTGGTTTAATATCTTTTCATTTTCCTAGTTTCTGTATCAATTTTTCTAGCAGTTTCTTGGATCAGTATGCTTAATGGTGGCACTTACATTGTTGCAGGCATGGTGACCAGGCTGCGGAAATGACACGTGAAGGATTCGATGCTGCAGGGCATGCTATGGGGACTGCCTGGGCTGTGTTTAAGATAAGAAAGGCCCTTAATCCAAAGGGTGCTATCAAGCCTACAGCACTTGCAAAAGCTGCTGCTAAAGCTAACCTGAAGAGCAAGCAGAAGTGATAGTGATCTGATGTTCCACTTGCCATCTCTTAACATGTCTAACTTGCTCAATTTGCACGTGTTTAATATGTTGCTGTCTTTGCTTGTGAGATACTTTAGAGAACGATGTAATGTATCTGAAACTTCAAATTTGCGTAATGGTAGTATGTATTGGCTTTATTACTGGTGGCTGTGTTGCATTTGCTAGTTGGAAACTTAATTTGTTGAGACTTGGAGATGTTTGTAGGCGTTTGGACGTAGCTTTGGTTAAAATTTGAAAAATGAGGAGTTGCTGAAATTGAAAACTGTTTGAAGTTTCGTTTGCACGTGCATTTCACTAGAAAAATATTTATGTCTTAAGCTATATATACATGTTTAAATCAGTGACTTTTTACTTCAAAAGAATTAGGGGCAGTGGCCATCAAATATGGAAGGAAAAAGTGTAAATTTGCCCTTTTATTATATTGGAGTCTCGTGCAATAAAAAGGTAAGACACCAAAATTTAAAGTCAAGTTTTATAGGGTGGTGGATTGACTATGTTTGTATGGAGCGGAGTGTTGGCCTGTCAAGACTTTGCACACTTAAAAGATGAAAGTTGTGGAGATGATGCTAAGATGGATGTGTTGCCATAAAAGGAGAGATAAAATTTGAAATGATGATATCTTAGTGGGAGTGGCCTCCACGGGAGTGGTCTCGATGGAGGATAAGATGCGGAAAGCGAGATTGAGATGGTCCGGACACGTACAGAGTAGAGGCACAAATGTCCAGTGCGGAGGTGTGAGAGGTTGACTATAGACGAGTACAAGAGGGGTAGAGGTAGGTCGAAGAAGATTGGGGAGAGGTAATTAGCCGCGATATGACGCAGGTGCAATTCAATGAGGATATGACCTTAATAGGGGTTATGGAGGACAAAAATTAGGGTAGTAAGTAGTCCACCTACGCTTACAAACTGATAGTTATAATGTTATACTGTTATTATTATAGGTCCTCTTAACCTATCATACTAGTAAACACAGTTTTGCTTTATAGTCCCTTGTCGTTTGATTTATATTGCTATGTGTATTTTGTTTATATTATTTAACTGCATTAGTTATTGTTTCTTTTTTAGAATTCGCTACCATAATTTAATCGCTTTGTTTGTATTACTTTGTTTATGATTGTGCGTCTTGAGTCGAGTATTTTTGAAAACCACTCTACACTTCCCAAATAACACGGCATATGTTAATTTTATTCTTCGCCAAGATTTGAGATTTTCTATACTTTTATCGTTAGCAAATCATCCGTTATTTACCTCTAAAGAAGTTTCAACATGAATTAAATGAACTCTATGTTGAAATATATTGAAAAAAATTAAATTTATTCGTACTTCTTATTATGATCCACAATTACTCTATTGGGGTTAAGTGCAAGTATGAGAAAATATGAATAACGTCGAAGTATGATAAATGCTTAGCTTAAAATATTTCGTATATAATAATTTTGATTATTTTTCGATTGAAGATATTATTTCATGTATAAATTAAGAAAATGATTGGGGTAGAGGTAAAATACCTCCTTAAATATAAGTATAAATGGTTTCGTCTTGGCTTGTCGCCCAAGTAGTGTATATTCAAAGCATAAGAGAGAAATTGTTTAGTAATGGCTAGATACGATAGAGCGATCACCGTGTTCTCGCCGGACGGCCACCTATTCCAAGTGGAGTACGCCATGGAAGCCGTACGCAAAGGTAACGCCGCCGTTGGTGTACGTGGCACTGACACTGTTGTACTTGGCGTCGAAAAGAAGTCTACTCCTAAGCTTCAGGACTCCAGGTACCTCTTTCTTTCACTTTATTTTTGCTTTTAAGATCTAATAAAAGTAAATTTTGAGATTTGATGTGTTTGGTACTTTGGTATGACGAAAAATGTTTTTCAAGAAAATATTTGATAGGCAAGTTGGAAAATGTCATTTGCATATATAAAGCAAAACACTATGAATTTTTTGAATTCGGAGTGCAACTTCGGGTGGATGGTAAGAAAAATATTTTTAGTGGAGCTTGGTAAGACATGTTTTTTTATTAGGAAGAAGGATATTTAGATGTAGGGTTGTTTGACGCGTGATGATGAAAAAAAATGTATAGAAGCATGGCGAAGAGATCTTCTCGATATTGTTTTTGGTCTCATTTTCGCGTCGCGTTCTCGTTCACGTTAGAGGAAGAGGTGTGAGATAAGCGAAAGCGTAAACGTTTGTTTTGAAAAATCCCCAAAATTATTATTGTCAATTTCCTCCGTTGTCACATTGAATACTTTTAATCTCCGGTTTCAAGCGTTCGGATAAATGCTACAAGTTTAGGAAAAAAAAAATAACGTGATTTTGAGCAAACATGAATGAATGCGAATATGATCAGTAAGGTATCCGTGAAGCGAGTAAGGAATACAAAGCGAACTCTGTCCCGTGATAATCGATATCAAAATATAAAAGCGGCGTAGCGGCATAAGGTAAAGTGAGAAGTAAATGTAAATAACTTGTGTTTGTTTACGAGAACGACACTTAGCTTATTCAAAACGTACATCAGTAAAATTCAAAAATTAGTTTGTTTTAATGGTAGTTGTAAAACTACGGGGTTATCGCGAAGATGAACCGTCGTTTCTGACGATTGATGCTGCGCTTTGCTGCGTGAGTTTTGATGGGTTGAAAAAATGTGCGAATTGCAATGGTTGAAAATTCTTGTTCTTTGTTAATCTTGGCGGAGAAAAATGTCTCTAGGATGTGTTGTTGTGTTTTTAGTGGAATTATATGATGAAAGTTTCCATCTCTAGTTTGTGAATATGTGTTTTTGATGTTGGAATAGTAAGTAGGAAGTGAGAAGCGAAGACTTGATTTCATGGGTTGTTGACAACAATAATGGAAAAAAAAAAATAAAACAATGGAAGACAAGACAAATTGATGGGGATGGATGAAGATGCCGAATTTGGAAGAAATTTTATTTAAGTAGGGATCTGAGGATTATCTTCTGATATGTAAATTATTATTTGAAATAATCTAAATCTTCCTTTTATTCATCTCATCTGTGCTTAATATATATATATAACTAATAATTAATAGAGATTAGGAAGATTCCCTAAAATCCTCTATCCTCCATAATATATTCTATATTAATATTATATTAATTTAATACATAAATACACATAATACTAAGATCAACCAAACAGGGGAAAATAGAAAAATAATGAGGTCTTTGAATTCGGAGGGCAACTTCTGGTGGTGCTGTGGTGGGGTAGGCGGGGTGGGAGGTTGTGTGAGCAGGGGTGGGTGGGGGTAGGCAGGTACAGGGATTGGATAGTGCAGGTGTGGGTTCGAGATGCGTAGGTGTGTTTTTAGTGCAATCCTAAGAGAGTATCCATATGTTGTTAAATTTTTGGTTTCTGGTCAGTGCAATTGGAAGGAGAGAGCTTTAACAATTTTCAGTTTATTAATAGAAGGCTCAATATTTGGAGGCCATTTGTCTTGCCAAGTGGTTTTACTGAACTTTTATTATCATCTGGACCTAATGATGTGTAATGTAATGTACTTATCATCTGATGTGCTGGAGTGTTGGTATGCAAATATTCTCATTAAGAGAGTGTCCATATGTTGTTAAATTTTTGGTTTTGGGTAGAGCAATTGGAAGGAGAGAAAGCTTTAACAATTTTCAGTTTATCAATAGAAGGCTCAGTATTTGGAGGGTTTTTTCCTTGCCTTTGCCTGGGCAAGTGGTTTAGCGGAAGTTCTATTATCATCTGGACCTAATGGTGTGTAACGCAATGTACTTCTTATTTGGTGTGCTGGAGTGTTGGAAGGAAGTGCAAATCAGTGAGGAAGATATTTACAGTTCTAACCTGCGTGAGCTTGGGTAAGACGGAAAGAGAGAAACGCGATGTACTTTGAAGGAAAAATAGGTGCTGTTCAGAAATTGAAACATCCATGTTAATGGATTTTGGCTTTTTTGTGTAATCTTCAGGATGTAAATAATGAAAGCCGCATGCTTGACTTCATAGACTCACTGCAGGAGTAGGTGCTTGTATAGGTGGAACCTCACTTTTACTTTTTGTTTTTGCTCAGGAAGGTTTTCAGACATTGTAATTCCCTGGCACCATCTTAGTGCCAGCTTTCTGATTTTAATAAACTTGCATATTTACCTGTTAAAAAGAAATATTTGCATTACTATTGATATCAATGTCAAGAGCTTTTTATTTGGATTGTGGGTTTTCCCCTCGAGGGTGGGTCGGGTTAGGGAGAGTGACAAAACAATTACAATGGATATAGAATTAAGCACCCATGGAGCAGCTTTAAAAAGCTTTTTTCAGAAAAGATATTATTTTGGTCACATAAGGAGCCTGAACCAATGTGAGGTAAAGCTGCGTACAATAGACCTTGTGGTCCGGCCCTTCTCCGGACCCGGCGCATAGCGGGAGCTTAGTGCACCGGGATGTCCTTTGCCATTTAAGGAACCTGAACCAAGTGGATGTAAGACTACTCTGACATATTCTGTGCTATGCCCCAACTATTCCGTTTTCGAGACTGAACTGTCTCAAAATGACAACTTCCGTGAGGTAATACAGACTAGCACAAAAGGGTGTTTCTTCTCTGGTGGTTGAATAGGAGTTCGAGCACTTGTAATCCTTTTGTTGTATGTATAACTTGCTTATTTGTTTACTCTCTTTATTAAGGTCACATTTATTACTCTGGTCTAGTGTTGTCTGTTTTAGATATTTCTGTTGCATTTAACTTAGTTTTCCACCTGCTTTGAAATTCTAAGCTAATTAATCATTTTCGTGTTTGCAGATCAGTACGAAAGATAGTAAATCTAGATGATCACATTGCATTGGCCTGCGCTGGGCTGAAAGCTGATGCACGAGTTCTTGTGAATAAGGCACGCATTGAGTGTCAGAGTCATAGGCTTACAGTTGAAGATCCTGTTACGGTCGAGTACATAACTCGTTACATTGCTGGTCTTCAGCAAAAGTACACTCAAAGTGGTGGGGTAAGGCCATTTGGTCTATCCACCTTGATCATTGGTTTTGACCCACACACAGGTGTCCCCTCACTTTATCAAACAGATCCATCGGGTACATTCTCAGCTTGGAAAGCCAATGCAACTGGTAGAAACTCCAACTCTACTCGGGAGTTCTTGGAGAAGAATTACAAAGAAACGTCTGGCCAGGAAACTGTGAAACTAGCAATACGTGCTTTGCTTGAAGTAAGTCACCTCTGTTTAGGTTATTACTTATTAGTTACAGTTGTTCTCAAGCATTTTGTTAATACATTTTCCTTTAACAACATCATAAACCTTAATGTGATTTATGTTGCATGTTAAGCATTGGGCCTTATATTCTCTTGCTTCTCTTAAAATACCGGTGTTAACTTGTGTTGCTTTTCATCAATCCTAATTTTAGATCTTTAGAACACAAGGGATCATTCAATTATTAAACTCTTCTTTCCTTCCTAGATCAATCAATCAACTATGCTCAATTCCGAGATAGTTGGTAATATGAATCTTTTATCCATCCCAATCTATGCAGGCACATTTAGAAGGTAATTTCGTGAAGTTACAACTTACAAGGGAGGAAGTTAAGTTTATTTTGCCCTAGGAAAGATGTTAAATATATTGCGAAGTGAAGATGAAAAGTAGTAGCTGCATTTGCTGCGGAAACACCTGCTTAGGGAATGAGCTTCTTTTATTACCGGAAATCCAAATCCTTCAAAATTAGTGCTCTAAATGTTTATCTATTAAGATGTAAGGAGATTGACTTAAGATTATATAGCCTTCTTCACCTAGACAGAATATAAATGTCATGTTGATTTAATTATAGATTCTTCAGATCACCATATTGATGACTAGTTTTGGGCACTTTAGAAGATCTTTTGCACTAATGCGCAGGGCACAAAAGAAATAGGTAAAATTGTGAAGGACAGGAATGAGCAAAAAGTGCTAGATTTGATGGTTTAATTCAACTTTAACTATAATTTCTTATTGGAAAATCACATCTAGGGAAAAAATGTTTAGTTGTGTGAAACAGGAGTTTCTGAAACTTAGGAACTGGGCTTTCTTTTTTGTATATTTGTTCCTATGCCTAGAAGCTAACCCTGCTATGTAAATCCTAATGACTTGTGTGCTGAGGTCGGTTTGAAATCATATGGCTGTTATATATTGACCCTGCTAAAATCATTACTAATTTGAGATGAGATCTTTCTGTTTAAAAGTGATATGAACTCTTGCTTGCTCCTTTGTTCCTGTTCAAGGCATCCTCTAGAGATTCTTCAGATCACCATATTGATGACTAATTTTGGGAACTTTGGAAGATTTTTTGCACTAATGCGCAGGGCACAAAAGAAATAGGTAAAATTGTGAAGGGTAGTAATGAGTAAAAATGTTAGATTCGATGGTTAAATTCAACTTTAACTATAATTTCTTATTGGGAAATTACATCTACGGAAAAAAATGTTAGTTGTGTGAGACATGAGTTTCTGAAACTTAGGAACTGGGCCATTGGCTTAGAACATTTAGTGTGTTGAACGTTGGCAGCTCTTACCTGATAGAAATACAAGATCAGTGACATGAGCTCTTACATGGTTGATAATATATTTCTCAAAAAAAGAAAGTTTAATCAGCAATGATAATCTTCGGGTGGTTGAGTTCTTATCAAAAGAAAAAGAAAAAGTTTTTGATGGCTGAAAACGATTCTAGGTATGGTTCAGACTTTTAGTATGACAAGTTGATTAACGAACTTATAGTGGAGTGGTTTCACATGTAATTCATTTTCTGAAATTAGGTAAAACCTTTTCTTTTTGCAAGTGGTAGGCTCTCTTTTTTGTATCTTTGTTCCTATGCGTAGAAGCTAACCCTGCAAATGTAAATCCTAATGATTTGTGTACTGAGAAGGTTGGTTGGAAATCATATGGCTGTTATATATCGACCCTGCTAAAATCATTACTAATTTGAGATGAGATCTTTCTGTTTAGAGGTGATATGAGCTCTTGCTTGCTCCTTTGTTCCTGTTCGAGGCGTCCTCTAGAAACTATATATGTCGCTATTGCTTGCAATGTGAAAATCGTTTAGGATGAGACACGATATGTAGTTAGGCCCCAAATGTTATCTAAACAGCGTTTACCTTTCATTTATATGTTGTAAAGTACTTAGTTCGCACCTAAGGTTGTGGATGAATTTGTTCAGCAGTTTTTATACCTATAAAACAACTCCCTTTTTTGTGTCTGAAATGTGAAAATCATTTAGGATGAGACACGATATGTAATTAGGCCCCAAATGATTCTCTAAACAGAATTTACCTTTCATTAATATGTTGTGAAGTAATTAGTTCGCACCCAAGGTTGTGGTCTAGTGGTCAATGAAGTTGTTGTAAACCTTGGCGATCATGGTTCAAATTCCAGTAAAGACAAAAAACACTAGTTGATTACTTCGCATTTGCCTAAGCCTTAGGGTGTAGAATTACCTGGTACATGTGCCGGTGAGAGGTAGCAGGTAACCGGTGAAACCGTAGAATAGGAGAGGTGTGCTTGTGCGCTATACCGCATTGGTTATCAACTGTGATTTGAACGTGGCTCTTTATGATTTAAGTTATTGACTGAATTATATTGTTGTTTAAGTGGATTGAAATACATTACAGTTTCCTTTTGAGATTTCTGCATTGGTATTTTAGCAAACAAATGCACGCATCCAACTAGACCTTCAGCAAAAATAGAAAGAGCATAGTCGGATGTAAGCATTTGTTTGGGCTGTGGTGAATCTTAAACATGTGTTTCCCTATGAATCAGGTTGTCGAAAGTGGTGGAAAAAACATAGAAGTTGCTGTGATGACGAAAGAGCATGGGCTTAGGCAACTTGAGGAAGCTGAAATTGATGTCATTGTTGCTGAGATTGAAGCAGAGAAAGCAGCTGCAGAAGCAGCCAAAAAGGCCCCGCCTAAATAAACCTAGTTCTGCTGAAATTCATTCTTAGCTATCTCCGAATCTCTCCTTCTTTTTTGGATCCAGTAAATTGCAGTGTTCCTTGAATTTTAACATTTTGGTCCGACTAATACTTTGCTGCTTCTGAGACTGATCTTGTTGTCGGGCAAGACCTTTGTTAAAATTGTTTTTATGAGGCAAAAGAAGTCATGCTCCCGTGATATCTGCCCTATTGCTTGATATTTTAAAGTTTCTATTGCTTGATATTTTAAAGTTTCATCATGTGATTTCGTAGTTCTTGTAGTTTGGAAATTTGGTTGTGAAATATCAGCATTTGTTTGTGCTCTTCAGTCAATTCTGAAGGTTTCATGTGGATAAATCGGTGGAACACAGGAGCAGAAAAGGCTCGTCTTTCAGTGGTTTCCCAATGGCTTTGATCCACAGCCTAGGTGCACAGACACTCGATTCTAGGATCCTGTGCTCATCACTTCACCTAAGATAAGTCATCTATAACAAGTAAAAGATTACAATAACAAGCTCTCATTCATGCCAAGTAATGCCATTCCTTCTTTGCTCTGCTCCAACACAATCACAATGATGGAAATCCAAAACAGAGCCCTTCACAATAAATATAATGGGTTTCTACAATCAATCTTTAAAGATAAATTTGGGATGTATTTTATAAGCATAATATAAAATAATATGATAAGAGTAAATTCATAGCCATTATAGAGATATTTTATAAGCATAATATGATGACTCACCCTCTAAACTATGAGTTCCTTTACGAATTATTTTTAATAGAAAGAGAGATCTACTTCAAGAAAGTTTTAATCGCTGAAAAGACAATATGGTCAGAAGGTGAATAGAAAAAGATAACTCGTATGCAAAGGCTATTTTGTGTTTCGAAGACCTGACATAATAAAAGGATTTACAATGCAAAGGAGAAAAAAACATCTTGAATTCGAGTAAAAACTATGTTTTAGGAGTAAGCTCCTCAGGAGGACTAGGCTTGTGTAACATGTTTTTAACTACTTTTCTTTTCGGTATTCAGGTGCCTGATATAATTGGCAATGCTTATGTAATTATGGAATTCGACAATGGTTGATGTGGTATGCTTGACCTCTATATGTTTGCTGAGGGAAGTAAAATGAGCATGCAAGGTAATGATTTATCACCATAAAGAGGAACATATATGATGTATATGCCATTCCAAAGGTCCTTCATAAATGATTAGCCGAGTTCTTAGTTAAGGCATAAATATTTGGGATTGAGGCATAGATGAGTGATTGATATTCATTTGGTATTTTCATGTTGGATTATACTGTAGATGATTGATTGGTGTTCATTGAATATATTTGATACTGGATCATACTGCATTTTTAGTTGTGTTTTGAGCATCAAGAGAATGGTACAAGCTCAACCATTAGGAAATCTGCCAGTCATAAATAGGTCCATTGTGACGAGATTATGGTGTTTTGATTTATACGAACTAATATATATACATGATCGTTTCTTAGATGAGCAATTACTCCTCTGTGGAAGGTGTTTTGTATTGCATTCTTAGATGAGCAACTACTCCCTCTGTGGAAGGCGTTTTGTATTGCAAGCACCATTTTACACCGGCCAACTCAAAAAATAAGAAGAACGATTTACTTTTTTGAGATTTTTTACACAATTGGGCGTCTATTCTCGTCTTGCTTTTAGCTGCATTAGAACTCGGAATGTTGGGCCGTGCTCAGCACGGGCCATTTTACATCTAGTTTAAGTATAAATATACAAAATCTATGTATTTGCTAGCTATTTTTGGGCTAAAGCACCCATGAAATTTTTACTTTGATCCACTTTTAATACTTGTAAGAAATGTACACTTTCAGCTCCTCTCTCTTTGGGCTTTGTTTCTCCTTTCAAAAGTCGTAAAAATATTGGGCTTATTAATGGAAGGGTCACAAAAGAGGGTCTGTTTGGGCTAGTTGCCCATCGTTTTCTCAGTATCTTCGATCTGCATTTTGGGCGTTTAGTTCAATTCATCGCCTGTTTTTTTGGTTGGGTGTTACATTAGTGTGATATTGTCCGCTTTGGGACTAGACTCGCATTACTTTAAAGTGTGTCACTACGGTCTAAGGTCTTCTTACTTATATACCCAGCATCTTTTTTGTGTTTTGCCAATTCGGGATTTTCCTAGCTGAGATGTCACAAAAGTAAATAAAATATTTTAAATTAGTTATAAAAATTAATATATCCTATATATAATTATAAAAATTATGTATTTGATTTATCGATTCGGTTTGGTTTTTTCTTCGGTTTGTTTTTAATAAAACCAAAATCAAACAAAATATTATCAATTTAAAAAAAAAACAAATCAAATCAAACCCAAATAAATATCGATTTATTTGATATTAATTTTTTTCGGGTATTTCTTCGCCCCTCATTTATTTTTGGACCTCTCCACGAATAATAAAGTAAATTAATCAATCAAATAACTCCATTTCTCTAATCAATTTATGGTTCTATTGTGTTTAAATATTTAGCTTTATCTTGTTGAAAACTAGACAATATTTATAGGGCGTCTTTAATGTCTGATTTCATAGTTGAAAATTGAAATCCATGCAGACAAGCGTGTGGAAATTGAAGGGCAATTAATGAGATGCTAGTGATGGTTGCAACTTGCAAGTTGTAACATCCAAGGATGCCCCTCTTAGTGTAGCTTTTTCAAAGTCAATTAATTTTTTAGATAAAAATAATAATACTTACTACATCTTGACTTCTCTGTCTTGTTATTATTAGTTTCATATTCACCCACTTGAGTGATAAGAATTAATGTGAAATTGAAGTTATCCTAACTTCTGTAAGTACCTCCCTAAGTCAACTCTACCAAACAATAGTAAGGTTGGTCATAATTTAATTTAATCCATAATACATGAGGAAATTTCAGAAATTGGCTAGTTATATCAAAATTATTTAGCTTTTTTTACCACAATCAAGAGGATATGATTTACAGATTTTAACACATTTTCATAACTATTTTGATTTGTTGCACTTAGCCGAGGATTCTTCAAAAACAATATATCTACATCCACGATATAGGAGTAATATTTGCATACACTCTACCCTCTACAGACTCCACTTATGAGATTACATTAAATATATTGTGGAGGGGGAAGGGGGGATAGAAGATAAACTAGCAATCGATCAGATTTCAAAATAAAAGGTACTCTAAAATTTTTAAATATAGGGCTTGGATCAAAATTATTGAGTGCTAATGAACCTGCATGTGGAATATATAGCTCCAACCCTGCACTTATTATACACTTGTTATACATGGAGTATACGTCCGCAACGACTACCAACCGTTGTAATTTGGGCAGGTGAAATGTTTTTCTGGCGGACGTCTAAAAATGTTAAGATGCATAATAATAGAATTAGATAGTGGGCCTATCTATCTATAGAGCAAGGAGGGAGAAGGTTGGTACCAACCATTAGGGATAAGAGTACTAACAATGCTTTAATCTAGTAGCCGTTAAGGCTCAACAGTTTCCACAAATGGCCCAATCTTGCTTTAATTGGTATAAGATCTATATCAGGTGGGCCTTTTTCTTTCTTCTTATTCTATATATCTCACCAAACTCTTCTTTAACTTCCTTCACCTGCCATATTTATGATATGGATATTGCATTTCAATTATAGCCAATTTAGGATATTATCTTTCATGGACTAATAGCTTGTTTCAAAAAGCTTTTAAAATCTGATTATTTTTTAAGTATTTTTCAAAAAAGTACTTTTAGTAAGAAATAAATTCTGTTTGGTCATTTAATTTTAAAAATAATTTTTGAGCATCAATTAGTGTTTGGTCAAGCATTTAAAAAGTGTTTTTTCTCAAAAATACTTTTAAAAAAGTGCTCCGGGAAAAAACTATATTTTTAGCTTCTGAAAAAATATTTCTGCTACTCCTCAAAAATACTTATTTTCTCCCCAAAAGCATGGCTAAACACCTCCATTTTTTATATGCACTCTTTGAGAAAAATAAATATTTTTGAGGAAAAATAAGTTTGGCCAAACATATTATTAATATTAATGTAATTATTTTGTTATTTAAAATGGACTAAACAAATATAGCTGATAGACATGAAAATAATGTCACAGACAACTTTTGGACCTTATATTAGATTAATAGTCATTGTCCTAAAGTTTTAAATTTCACAAGACATTATCGTGAAATTTTACGCTATTATTACTGTAAACTTGTTAGTAATGTAGGTCCTGTTGTGAATCTATGAGCTTGTAATGAAAGTGTATGTTAGTTCATGAGTTTCAAAACTGTATATATATATATGACTAAATCACCTATTCATTCATAATCTTGTCAAAGTGTTTTATAAAAACTATTGTATAATGAATAGAATAAAAAGATGATCCATCCATTCTAACGGATAAGACAACTTTGCATTTTGTTTCGCCTTGATGATGTTCTAAAAATATTGTGAAAAATTAACAAGTGCTTTGTGAAAAATGTGTACTTAGAAGAGTTGAAATGCCTAATGATAATTAAAGCCAGTGGCCCAATTATAAATTAGTTAGTACTCAGAAGGTGCAATTTGATGTGAAGTTAGTAGAAGTTGTCCATTGATTTGACCCTTTCTTTAACTAAATTCTGACACCAATTGTGTCCAAATAATATCTAACTTCCTCATTTATTAACCAAAAGATATTCTCAGAATTTAATGAATTTGGTAATTGCACACCAGTACTAACGTAATTAACCCAATTTTAACTTTGAACAATATTAAATAGCGTAAATGGTTATCAATATAATTTTGTGGGATTATACTGAATATGTTATTGTTGTGATATTATCAATGCAATGTAACTGTTTATAGTATGTTGTTGTTTTATTTTCTTGTTTGCTAGATATATTAAACTTGCTAAGGGAACATGATGTTGTAAACCAATTTTACAAGATAGTGGAACTTAAGCTCTTTCTATTTTTGGGGTAACAAGGGGGAAAGTTCAATGAATATAAATTACGTATAATAGGTGCAGCCATTGATGGCCTAACCCAAATTGCATTTAGGACCTAAGTAGGAATGATAATTATCCAATTTATGAGATGCTCCTTCAAAACAATTATGACTATTAACTAATTGTTTGGTCTTTGTAAAATCAAGGATTGAAACAAGTCTTAAGACATACGTTTATGTCTCATGGCCAATTTTTGTCCTGTTTAAACCACATATTTCTTGAAATTAGTTAGACCAATGTGTCCAAGTTGGGGGATGGTGGGGTATTTTTTTACGGAATGAATTAAAGTTGGCCTACATTATTAGGCTAAGCTACTCATAATATTAACGGTTAAGAGGCTCACATCGAAAATGAAATGAGAACATTGACTCCTTATATGGACTTGGACAATCCTCACCCTACGAGCTAATTTTTGGAGTTGAGTTAGGCCCAAGATTCATTTTCTACATGGTATCAGAGTCATATTCATTTCAACTCTTTGTTTGTTGATGTTGGGCCCCTAAATTATATTGTCCACGCTCCCGTTTACGAGGTCTGGCCGTGCGGGGAGTGTTAAGAGTCCTACATCGAAAATGAAATGAGAAATATGAACTCTTTATATGGACTTAAACAATCTCACCATACAATTTAGTTTTTGAGATTGAGTTGAGCCCAAGATTCAATCTTTCCGGTAACATTAGTGATCATGATTACATTGTTGGAAAACCAGTGCCTATAGCTCTTTGGCTTCTCATCTTTTTGCAACATTAAGTGATTCTGCTTAATTAGAATTTTCTAATGAACTTTTCTCCCACCATTTTTCTTATTATCCATATTTGACCAAATTAACTTCTTACTACTTAAAATTACCAATCTTCCACTGAGTGAATCTGTTTCAAGAATTCTAGCTTATCTTTGTCACCCCTCATTATATTCATGTGTATCTAACTCTAGTGTCCAATTTTATAATTATAAAATGTATCTTCCTAATTTTTTAGAGAATTCTCAAGGTTAATGTTGTAATATGATATGGATGATAGTAGTTTGGTGGTTGGAACGGTAAGAAATCATCATTAAATGACTAAATATACATCTATCATATACAAAATTTAATATGTACCAATCACAATTATTATAAGGATACTTTCTCTAGCGCACAAGGACGTTAACGAGTTTAAGATGTATCTAATACAAGGTCATTATATATAATTAAGCTAGATTGACTTTACTTAATAATGACATTTGGACAAGGAAGAAGAATCTTAAACTCATTGATTAGTCTAACATTATCAATGAAGACAAGAGTAGCGATTTAGCTATAAGGCCAATGAAAAGTATACTATGATAGAAGGCAGTGGCTCTCCATCACCAAGAAAATGAGAAATAATACCTACAAGTCAAAAACAAAATCGATTTATGATTTTGTAGTACCTTAAATAGAAATATTGGCATCACTAACATGGAGGGTATAGAGGTTCAAATAATAAAATGCAAAGACAAATAGCAAAGTGGCCAACTATTCTGGACCAAGAAAGTGGACTCTTTGATTATTATTTTTTAGTAAAGTACTTTGATCACCAAACCAAATCAACATCAATTATTTGTTTCTAGAAGGAAGAAGGTAGATAAAAGATCGGTGAAGGATTCTTTTTCTATAATTTTCAGAATTGACTTATATTCCTATTTAATCAGCATTAAATTTATATACACTAATAATATAAATAAATAAAAAAGTTTAGCATTATCAATATAATCAACATGTTATAGTAAAGAGTTTAAGTTAGTTTCCAAACTACATGTAGATACATTTTAATTAATTGAATATGATAAAAAAAGTCTTGAGCCGACGACTTGTCGGAAACACCCACTCTACCTACCAAGATAGAGGTAAGGTCTGCATACCCACGTTGTGTAATTTCACTGAATATGTTGTTGTAATATGATAAAAAAAAACCTTTGTATTATTAATGTACAAAACCAAAAAGAAAAATATTGTGAAAGAAAATAATTATATAAAGAATCTAACCAATTATGCAACAAATTTATGTCTCACTTCCCATAAATAGTTGTTCCATAGTTGTTACACTTTGTTTCTTCTCCGTCCTTCTAATAACTTTGTAGCTTAGTTCTTTATCTTTTCTTCAATGGCCTATTTGGTAGAAATACTTCATTTTTTATTTAAATCTTTCATAAGCTAAAATATATAAGTCATGGATCCTATCTTATGGCTTTCGGCTTATAAACCCTAAATTATAAACCCATCCGAACATGTTCTAATTAATCGCCCTCTAAATATTGTACTAACACTGGCTTAAAACTCACAAGTTAAAAAGATATATTTATATGCACCGAATCTGTTATGATTTATTGAATATCAATATATATATTTTTCTGTTATAGCAAGTTAAACCTAAATAAATTAGATCGGTAGATCAAAAATTTAAAGTCTATGTAGTTTCTTGCACACTGCTACTCGGTTGACATTCAACTCTTCTTCATTAACTACGTAAGCAATATAAAATTAGGAGAATAATAAATAATTATTTCAAAAGCTTTTGTATAAATAATAAGTTTAACTGTGTAAACTGGAGCTTGGAAATAAGTAAATTGCAGATTGGGATGGATTATTATAATATAAGGTCCCTGTTGATGTTCTTAGTGGGCGGGGGGGGGGGGGACATTTGGATTTGAAAGTAAAGAAGGTATTAATAAAATAAAATTTTAAATACCAAATATTTTCATCTATACATAAAAATAAAGGCTTGACATGAAAATGTGACTCTTTCACATT
The DNA here is from genome assembly GCA_029844215.1 of Przewalskia tangutica. NCBI lineage: Eukaryota > Viridiplantae > Streptophyta > Magnoliopsida > Solanales > Solanaceae > Przewalskia > Przewalskia tangutica. The sequence continues at coordinate 1,407,803 of CM056731.1, read as the reverse complement.
TGACAAGAAGAGAGAGCTAGGATTGGTCTTATGGGCCCATAGAAAAAAAAAAGTTCTTTTCTCACAAATACCCCCTATTTCGTGGTAATTTTTAATTTTTTCTCCTTAAGTTTAAAAATTTAGCCTTTTAACACTTTTGGCACGTATAATTTCAGATTGTGGTCGGTATAGTTAGCGTTTAGCTTCGACATATGTATCATAACATTCCACAAGGCATAACTTTCAACATTCAACATAATCTGAAAAAGACATAACTTAATATTTTGGTCGTTAGCGTATACTTCGGCATATGTATCATCACATCCACACAAGTTATGCCGAAAAGACAAAAAATTCATCATACACAATATGCCGCACAACTTAATTTTTACAGGGCTTGTGCTGAATGAGATAAAATTTAATTTCTAAAGATAAAAATATTACAAAACCTATGTTGAATTAGATATATCTAAATATTTTTATTAAATAAGCCGCGGGGGGAATTAAAAACTACATACATGAGGGACAAAAATGAATAACCAGTGAGTTTGAGGACAATCCGTGAAAAAGGTAGAAAAGAAAATTGCGGTGGGGGGCAACGTTTTAACTTTTAAGGCTAACACAATGGGCCCCGCCGCCAACAACTGCCCTAAGAAAAGGCAAGAGTGGGTTGCGATACAGTTATACCACTATGTTTAGTCATAATACCCTATTAACCCCTAACTTTGCTTAACCAATGATTGCATGTTAGAGATACTATTAATGCCCACAGTTTCTACTTAAATTCACAGTTATACCACTATGTTTAGTCATAATACCCTATTAACCCCTAACTTTGCTTAACCAATGATTGCGTGTTAGAATCACATTAATGCCACGTTCTACTTAAATTCACGGTTATACCACTATGTTTAGTCATAATACCCTATTAACCCCTAACTTTGCTTAACCAACGATGATTGCGTGTTGTAGATACTATTAATGCCTACGCTTCTACTTAAATTCACATTTATACCACTATGTTTAGTCATAATACCTATTAACCCCTAACTTTGCTTAACCAACGATGATGTTGAGATACTATTAATGCCACGCTTCTACTTAAATTCACGATTATACCACTATGTTTAGTCATAATACCCTATTAACCCCTAACTTTGCTTAACCAATGATTGCGTGTTGTAGATACTATTAATGCCACGCTTCTACTTAAATTCACGGTTATACCACTATGTTTAGTCATAATACGCTATTAACCCCTAACTTTGCTTAAACAATGATTGCATGTTAGAGATACTATTAATGCCCACAGTTTCTACTTAAATTCACAGTTATACCACTATGTTTAGTCATAATACCCTATTAACCCCTAACTTTGCTTAACGATGATTGCGTGTTAGAATACTATTAATGCCTACGCTTCTACTTAAATTCACGGTTATACCACTATGTTTAGTCATAATACCACTATTAACCCCTAACTTTGCTTAACGATGATTGCGTTGTAGAATCTATTAATGCCATGCTTCTACTTAAATTCACGCTATACCACTATGTTTAGTCATAATACCCTATTAACCCCTAACTTTGCTTAACGATGATTGCATGTTGTAGAATCTATTAATGCCACGCTTCTACTTAAATTCACAGTTATACCACTATGTTTAGTCATAATACCCTATTAACCCCTAACTTTGCTTAACCAATGATTGCATGTTAGAATACTATTAATGCCTACGCTTCTACTTAAATTCACAATTATACCACTATGTTTAGTCATAATACCTATTAACCCCTAACTTTGCTTAACAATGATTGCGTATTAGATACTATTAATGCCACGCTTCTACTTATATTCACGGTTATACCACTATGTTTAGTCATAATACCCTATTAACCCCTAACTTTGCTTAACCAATGATTGCGTATGTTAGAATACTATTAATGCCCGCGCTTTACTTAAATTCACGATTATACCACTATGTTTAGTCATAATACCTATTAACCCCTAACTTTGCTTAACAATGATTGCATGTTAGAGATACTATTAATGCCCACAGTTTCTACTTAAATTCACAGTTATACCACTATGTTTAGTCATAATACCCTATTAACCCCTAACTTTGCTTAACCAATGATTGCATGTTAGAGATACTATTAATGCCCACAGTTTCTACTTAAATTCACAGTTATACCACTATGTTTAGTCATAATACCCTATTAACCCCTAACTTTGCTTAACCAATGATTGCATGTTAGAGATACTATTAATGCCCACAGTTTCTACTTAAATTCACAGTTATACCACTATGTTTAGTCATAATACCCTATTAACCCCTAACTTTGCTTAACCAATGATTGCATGTTAGAGATACTATTAATGCCCACAGTTTCTACTTAAATTCACGCTATACCACTATGTTTAGTCATAATACTATTAACCCCTAACTTTGCTTAACGATGATTGCGTTAGAATCTATTAATGCCCACGCTTTACTTAAATTCACGGTTATACCACTATGTTTAGTCATAATACCCTATTAACCCCTAACTTTGCTTAACGATGATTGCGTTGTAGAATCTTATTAATGCCCACGCTTTACTTAAATTCACAGTTATACCACTATGTTTAGTCATAATACCCTATTAACCCCTAACTTTGCTTAACCAATGATTGCATGTTAGAGATACTATTAATGCCCACAGTTTCTACTTAAATTCACAGTTATACCACTATGTTTAAATCACTAGAGCCAATGGCAAACAGAGCAATTCGAATAAAATAATAGTAGTCAATTAAGAAATTGTGAGTATTACCGTGGATGTACGAAAATAGTATACAACTATCACTAATACGGATAATCAATTACAATTTCAATATAATAGGTTTGAAATCTGACATCAGCTGTCACAACATAAATAAGTGTTGATGATCTTGATCTTCGGTATTTGATTCTCCTTGAAATTCTTGTTGAAACTGCAGCAAGCCCCTTGAGAACAACAACAACAATATGTTTAGAAATCTGGAAATATGACAAGATAATTGGCTTGGTGAGTCGATTGAATTCTCAATCTATCCTTAAGATAATATTGCCCAGTATATCCTTTCAACGGTGTAATGACAACTTATCTCCAAGATAAAACAACAATCAAACAAATGAGCAAAGGGAACTCAAATGTTCGGTAGAATAGAATGATCTTTGAGTGCGTAAGATTGCAAGAAAGGAAGAGATTTCATCAAATCTGAAACCATCAAAGTGTAGAGTGTATTTTTCTTATGTTCAATGTGTTCTCCCAAATCTGAAATAAGGTATGTTATATATAGTTTAAAGGATGATGAGAGGTGTTAATGGGTGTTAGAGGGCTGGTAATGGACACTATAATGGCCAAAAACGTTGTGGCATAAGTGTCAAACGTTCAGAAAGTTAATGTCATCAATTTCCTGATTTTCCCGTTACTGGAATGCTCTCTGGACATTTAGCGCCGCAGCGCCGGTAGAAAACGTCTTCCAGAAATTTCAGGGACCAAACTGTAAATATAATAAAGTCTGGGGTCTGTTGACACCCAATTTTGACCCTCCCGCCCAGCCATTAACCATAAAATTACACTAATTTTTGTAAAATAATTTTTAGGATTTTTTATAATAAAATACAACAATAAAACATTAAATACAGGCATAAATAATTAATTTAATGATGGCATCGCGGCTTACGTAGAATTTTAAACACTTAGAGTCCCGCGCCCGCATTAACTAACTTTAAGCTTTGTCGTAATTCTTAAATAATTAATGAATGCATAAAATAAATAATTTAGCAATAACGTCGTGTCAAGTAGCATAGTTGCATTTATTAATACGCAAGAGAATGCCATAATCATTTGTAATTTAAAATCAATTTTTTATTTAATAGCGTCGCATTTATAAAAAGGGGCTTTAAATAATTCTTAAATATCATACTTGCATTTAGCATTTAAATAATTTAATCTAAACTCAATTCAATTTTAATTTTAACTTCGCGATAACGAGTTTTTAAATAATAGCGCCGCATTTTAACATATTAAGCATTAATTAAATAGCACGCCCGCATTTATTTATTATAACAATTAGATTAATGAAACACCTAATTAGTTTTAATCACATGGGTTAATTTAAGTTATCACTAATTAATTATTAATACACTTGCCTAGAATTAATTAGCTAATTAACTAAGCCTAAAACTAATTAATCTATCACTAACTAATACTAATTAAATAACTTAACTAATTAAATACCTAAAGGCCTTAATTAATTAATTAACTAACCTAACACTAATACCCCTAACTAATTAATTACCTAATACTAACTACCCTTAATTAATTAACGCCGTCACACCACGCAATGACGCGTGACCAACAATCGCCCGCAACACCCGCATTTCAACGCCTCTTCCTTATTTCCCTTTATCACGAAGCCTCTTCACAGCCTTTTTTCCATGGTCGTCAACCCTTTCAAAACCAAAACGAAACCTAGCCTTTATCGCGCCCACCTCACACCTTCGTCGCCGTGATTCTCGCCGGAGAATCCGGCGACTTTCCTTTCCCTTTACCTGCACACACGTCTCCAACGACTTCTTACCATAGATAACAAAATCCCTTCAAAACAAAATCGATTCAAATCACACCTAGAAGAAGTACGAATCGTGCGAATCAGAGCAAGAATAGGCATAGAAATCTCAGCCTTAAATGCATACCAAACATAGAACCCGAAGAAGGGCTATATAAGAACATGCAAAGAGCATCGAAGAGCAGACAGGGCATCGACGGAGGGATTCAGAAATCGATCGTCCAGAGCTCGAGAGAGATGAGGATACCCACAGCATCGATTTGACACCCTCCCTTAGCAACAGTTAAGAGCACAATACGAGCGCGATAAGGAAAACATCGGGGAGTTAGGATCTCAGCACTCAGAGAATTAGCATCGCAAGAACAGGAACTCCGAAACCCTTTCTTTCCATATCAGTCAAGAAGTCAGAAAACAAACTTTGCCCTTTCATTCGCATCGCAAAACCAAAACCCGTCGAGTGGACCGACGACTTGATACGCTGCCCCGGGTCGCTGCCCGGAGAAGGTAAATTCATCACCCTTGCTTTTTATTTCGTTCGGCTATTCGTGTGTGTGTATGATACACATTTGATATGACTGATTAGGCCTATACTAAGCGATATTGATGTTTGTTATGTGTGCTGAGTCGACTGAGAAAGCTGTTCAGTTAGTATAGATTTCTACTAAAATTCGTAAATGTAATTGTAAACATGCTCAATCTGTATTAGCATCCTTTGAATGACTGAATGAATCGTCTACTGTTTGGAGTCTAGTTGGAATTATTTGGATCATGTTAAATCTGCTTCGGAGGTGCTATATGTGCAACTTATGTTCTATGTATCTGAAGTACCATCTTCAGCTGATGTCGTCTACAGATCTGTATTGATACATTTTTTGTAAGCCTGACCTATAAGTATCCCTTAGATCCAGTTTCTTTCAGCAGTGTGCTTTGGTTTGATAAATTGATTCATGTAATATAGCCCTTCTAAGAATTGGTGGAATGATTGCGTCTAAAAATCTTTTCCTTCATACTTTGGTCATTGTTGACCTGTAACTTGTTCACTCAAGTGCTCTCAGGTTAGTCCAGATGTATAGTATGCTTGCTTTGTCTGTGTCAGGTGTCAAAAATGCCCTTATAAGATCTCCCATTTATCATATACCTCGGTCCTTATCTGTTGAATTACACTTGTTGAATCTTATTATACTTGCAGTTAGAGTTGGATGTGTTGAGTCTGTTTAAAGTGTTATTTAGAATGACTTATTTTGATCATTTACTGCCTGATGTAAGTTGCCTAGAAGCTGCCTTAATCTCAGTCTAATTACGCTTTCCACTCCCCAGCAACTCCATAAATCTAATGCAGTCATTGATCGCCGCATACATCCTGTTTGATGTGTTACTTATCTGTCTTCTCTGTATTCTGGCTCCCCGAAAATCTGAAACTTTCACATTTAGGCTTGTCTTGTGTTTCTCTACACTCTGTTGGTATCTAAGGCCTAATGCCTGGTCTGCCTCCCCTGATAATTACTACAGTTGAGCCAGCATATTTGTTTCCTCTGTTTGCTTTACTGTTTGCCTTCTGTCCTGCATAAATCCCTGAGCCCCACTGCCTTCTTTTCCTTTCCCTTTTCTTGTAGGTTGCCTTAGGCCTTATTTTGCATTCTTGCCTAATTGTTTGCCTCCAGAGCCCAATGACTATATTGGACTGCTTTTCTTTCTGCCTTTGTCTATATTGGACATAGCATAAAGTAATTTGATCATCCTTTCTTTAGTCCGCCTATTGCCAAATAAAGTGCGATACGTGTGTTGATCTTTTATGCCCAATACTTATTATGATCGATAAAATTGAGCTACTCCTGCGTTCCCGCTTAAAATTTAAATATGTTAAGATGCTCTCATTTTCCTTCTAAAATAACCGAATGAGAATCTTTGGAATTACATCTTTCATTTTATAACTATCCTGTATCTAATCCATCAAGAGTATATATACATATTTCTAACACACATACCTTATACACAAGAGCTTAATACTACAATGTGTTTTTTTTTTTTTTCAAAGCATTCTGTGTATTTTTGGTCTGTTTTCTATATTACAACTCCCATATGTGTGTGCTGATTGGCCTTGATTATTGGGTTCGTTGAGGCCCACTGCTTGTCCACACAGTTTCTTATATCTTGCAGCCCATTAATTCAAAATTGTTATGGGCCCAATCATATTCCAAATGCTTGGAACAAAAATGATTCAAATATGTCAAATACTTGCTTATTATTTAATAAAATTTTTGGCGTGTACTAATCCTTATGTTTCTTTATTTTTTACATGAAACGCAATGCCTTGGAGCAAAGGGAAGAGTCTCAATACGGGACTCGTCGCAACCAATTTAACACCCGCAACTATGTGCATTTCCACTCCGCATCAGAGATTCCAAAGCTATAGGCGGAATTACATCGCCTTTCTTCGAGTCGCCATTATTAATTCATATCCTCTCCCTATTCATTGATTGTAATTAATTGTCTAAACGCTATACTAATTAATTAGCATTTATAATAGTTAAACCCTGAATCAATAGCTAGAAATCAGTTTGATTTACGTACTTTAGGCTTGCCTACTTGTTTAATAGTTATAATAAATCATTTAGCATCCTACACTTGCATAATAAGTGAAATATTATTTACCTAGATATCCTTAAAACCGTGGTATAATTTCCTATTAATACGAATAAGAAATCGCTTTTGCATAATAGACACGTCCTCCTCTTATCACAAAATATTACATCCTCACGCTAAGCAATATATACCCCTTAGGTAAAGGAATCTGCATACATTTTACTTCTATTATATTCCTAACTAAGATAGTATTTAGGCATCCTAAGCATGATTTAAAAACTAACGCCTCACTTCTTTAATTGCGAGATAAATCTATGGCCCATAAAGCACCTTCCTAGCATTCTTTAGCATTTCTAGCCTCTTAACATTCTTTAATCATCCTTTAATATTTAGCACCCCTTTACTTTTAAAATTACTTAAACATTTTAGCACTTTTAATATTCTAGCAATCCTTTAAGCATCTTTAAATATCGCCTTTGGCGCAGTTTGTCCTCAACATTTTAGCACCCTTTAGCTTTAAAATCAATCTTTTAGCACATTTTAGCAACCTTTAGTATTTTAAGCACTTTAAACATTTAGCATTTGACTCTTTTATTTATAACACCTTTGCCCTTTTTAGACTTAAGCACCTTTAAACATTTTAACATTTTTAAACATTTTATTAAGCGGGAAGATCTTTCTTTGCATTTTTAAAACATAATAATTACCCTAGGTTTGGCAGGACAACCGCAAGTTAGCGGATCTTAGAGGGTGCCTAACCCCTTCCCTCTAGATTAATAAAGAACCCTTACCCAGAATCTCATTAAGTTTAGCAGACCATTAAAATGGAGTTAATGTTTTACTTCAAACTAGTTAAACATTTAGGTGTCCTAATTCACCCAAATTAATTAGGTGGCGACTCATGAACCCTTAGCATTCTAGCAACCCCTTAGCGATGGCACCCTTTAGCATTGTAGCAACCCTTTTAAACTTTAGCCTCTTTTGCAATTTTAACACTCTTTAGCATTTTTAATACCTTAAACACTTCTTTAACTTTCTTTAGCATTTTATTATTTTATTTTTCTAACCTTTTATTTGAGCAGCAGGAGTTTAGAAAATAAAAGCCGCGGCCGAAAAAGGGCGCGACAGAAATGGCGACTCCACTGGGGATTTTAGGTTCTTAACCACAACAAACCTAGGATAATTATTTGGCAATTACTTTTGCATTTGATTTTTGTGTGCTGTATTTTGTTTTGTTTATTTTAAAATTGCTACCTGCTTTACTGCTTTCCTTAAACTGGCATTCCGCTCATATTTCTTCCACTCTGGAAAATTCACACAAACACACACTACATGCGAGGTGCGCTGGGTGCATCAGCAAAATTCTTTCTTCAAAATCCAAATTTAGGAGAGTCGGTAATATACGTGGAGTGCGGTCTAACGGTGGCGCGTAGCCTTCTCTCGAGTTGTCGCTCGGGAACCTTGCGTCGTAAAAGCCAAATCTTAGCAAACTTAAGATAGAGCTATACCACCCTTATTTTAGGGCATGCATGCATTTACCTTAGGTGGGTCGGTCCCTGGCATCGACACCACAATTAGGAAGACACCAAACTTGTCGACGGGTTTTCTCAACCCAACGACCAACCAGCATATTATGTGTAGCGTGGCAATGACAGACAAATCCAAACCCAATCATGACATGCTGAAATTGGGAAAAGTGCACCGTCATTTGGTCGCCATTTCCAACGAAAGCATTACAGTTGGGCGGCTTGGACAAACTTATCATAATCTCGCATATCTGGCGTTTAGGCCTACCTCTGGCATAAAGAGGTCCCAAACATGTTAGAACACGCACTTGATTTGCAATTTGCTTATTTGTATATATTGCCCGCAGCTTTTGCATATTATACTAACTTGGTTTGCTTCATTTGTTAAAGGTTTATTTTTGCCTAGCTTATTCCCCAAAAGGTTGATTCGCGTTGACTAAGTAGAAGCACAATCATCCAATGACTAATCCAGAAGCACCGGGACGAAACAACTTAGGACTCATCCCCGTTCATGTAGAGGATGCAGAGGCGTCAGAAAGGAGAAACACCAACGATCAACACCTCGCCACACTATTGCAGCAAATGGAAATCATGCAAGCCGAAATAGAAAGGCTCCGAAACATCACAAACCTGTCTATTAGCTTGAATGCACCACTCCCAGAGCAAGGGACAAATGCAATCGTATCACAAGCCCCTGAGCCTCCACTTCCCCAAAGCTCCGCAGAGGCATGACATACCAGCTCACACCAAAATGTCACTCACCCGGTCAATTTGCAAGCCGACCTCCAAAATGATCCGTTCACTACATACACATCTCAACCTCCACCTACTTATATCTCCCGACTCCACCCAAATTGCCAAGCCACCCAATACGAGCAGATGACACACAAACAATATGAGGGATTAGCACATCCGACCGAAAACCAACCATTTATTGTGCATGCATCCTCTCAAGAGACAGATCAATACAAGGAAATGGAGCGGCAAACTCGAGCTAGAGGCGATGAAAATGTGGCAAAAGAAATCCATGACTTGAAAGAGGCATTCAAAAGCATTCAAATGAACAAAGGGAGGAAGGTTTAGAGTATGAAAACTTATGCATGCACCCGACGTTGAATTACCGGGTACAAGGTGCCCAAATTTGACATGTTCGATGGAAAGGGAATCCTCGAGCTCATCTAAGGTCATATTGCGATAAATTGATTGGAGTTGGTAAAAATCAAGCAATCATCATGAAGCTATTCATCAGAGTCTAAGCGGCGGTATTTGGATTGGTACATGCAAGACCTGAAAATGGGGCGGTTGAACGCCATGGCACAAGATTTCATGGATAGATTCAGTTCAACATCGACAATTGTCACGGGACAGATTTTATCTTATGAAACTTGAAAAGAAATCTACGAAACTTTCGGAGAATACGCCGAGGTGGCGGGCGGCGAAAGGTCCAACCTCCGATGGCGGAAGCGAAATGACCACCTTGTTAGTGCGATGCGTTAAAGGACGCGATATTATGAAAGAATGATCGGTGTAATTGGCGAAGTTTTGCGAAGTCGTAGAATGGCGACTTCGTGGAAGAAGCATTAAGACAGCGGATTACAAACTTGACGACCTACGAGCAACTAGCGAGCGGCGATCAAATTCCATCGAGGTACCTCGAGGAGAAGAGATCATCACCTCCATCGTAGTCATTCGGGAGCATAGGCGAACAACATCCGGTATACCAAAGCCACCGCGCCTTACCAAAACACTCGTAATCCACGGTCATATTATCGACCTTTGCGCCACCCATATCCTGCTTACCATACCCAACCAAGATATCCAAAATACTCACCACAATCACGAACTCGCACCCCAAGCGGACCCAAACCGCGTAGATGCCAAAGAAAACCAACAAAACCTATACACCTTTAGCGAGCCCATAGCTCGAGTGTATGAAGAAAGCCGCAGGAATACTCCATCCAATTCCCGAAATACTCCGTGCCTACTTCCGAGGCACGATAAGACTAAACACGTGCATACCACTCGGTGCGGAGGACACGACATCAAAATTGCTATACACTCGGGGCGAGTAGAGGAATTAATCGAGGAGGAGTCATTGGTGAAAGATGGTCCTCTCAATGCAAACAATAACTTTCTGTAGGGTTATGAAGATGCCCGTATTAGCATGATAGCTGAAAATGAAGAACGATGCGGAAGGGACTATTACGCCAGCCCGCAAAGGGAAGAAAGTCGAATCATCAACCAACCGCCAGAAGAAAGGAGGTGCTCCTTGCCGGAGATTGTTTAACTATTGAATAGGTCATTCGTCTAGTTGTGCGAGATGATCCTGCCGAAGACTCAACCATCGAAGACACAGAGCAAGAAGAAGTGGACTCGCGCCCCTGCCTCGGCCCGCTGAGTCCTGAAATAGTTAGTTTAATGCATTTTGCCCTTTATATGTAATAATTGGAACTACGTTTGACCTGATTCCTTGGTGGATCGTGGCGGCCGTCTCGGCCGGTCCCACATCTAGAAATTTTAATTTTACCCAATTTCACTTGTAATGAACTACGTCGGGACACTGATTCCCTCGTGGGGATCGTGGCGGCCTAAATCGGCCGGCCACACCATTAGAAACTTTCCTTCGTGCTAAAGTAACAAGAATGCACATAACATACAAGCAACTCCATTGAGACCCCTCGGGCCAAACACCCTTTTCAAACGGGACAAGGTAGGAAACGTGCAGGGTGATGAGTCAAACAATACAGACATCCGAGAATAAAGTGTCTAAGGTCAACGCGGATCAACCGCCCCCCCCCCCAAAACGCACAAAACTTTCTGTGCTCGCAGGTGCTGGATATTAGCGGGGGCTACAACCAAGGTGTTCATATTAGCAGGAGCAAAATACGGCAAAAGCCGAAAGAAGCGACAAAGCGAATCGTGATCAAAACTCAAAGTTCCATAACAAAGCCGAGCGCATCACGGACACAAAGTCAAATTCGCACACAACAACGACATCTCAAAGACTCCGCAACATCTCGGCGTTCACATATCAGGGACGACATCTCTACCCCTAAAATTGTACTTCTCATATATATTTATCATTTGGTTTAAACAGGTATACACTAACGTTTTCTCAAGCCTAGCTTGCAGGAGCATTTATTCTACGGGCAAGGCGTAATACGCACGTCGAGCGGCGGCGTTATCGGCCGCAAGTCTGCAACGACGCCCGGCGGAACACGCCCGAACGACGGCGTTATCAAGGCCGAGTCCACGCAACGACGCCAAAGAAGAAATCGTCCAGCAACGGCGTTATCGACAAAGCAAGTCCGAAAGCGCCATCATCGCGATATCACATCTACACAGGGACGATTTTCTCTGTTCTCAAAATTGCATTTTTTCTCATTCATGCTTTATTATTCTGTCTTAGCAGTTATGCACTAACTCTTCCTTGAGCTTTAGTCTACAGGAGTAGCAGCAACAAGTCCAAAAACGACGCCAAGTCTGAAAACGACGCCAAGTCCGAAAACGACGCCACGTCCGAAAACGACGCTAAGTCCGAAAACGACACCACGTCCAAAAACGACGTCGAGTCCGAAAACGACTCGGTCGAAACGACTCGCGTCCAAAACGGCGCCACGTCCAAAACGACGACAAGTCAGAAACGACTCGCGTCCGAAAGCGGCGCCACGTCAGAACGACGACAAGTCCAGAAAGCGACAACAAGTCCAGAAAACGGCGCCAAGTCCAAAGCGACGACAAGTCCGGCGACAAGTCCGGCGACTCGGTCCGAAACGACTCCGCGTCCGAAAACGACGCCACGTCCGAAAACGACGACAAGTCCGAAAACGACGACAAGTCCGAAACGACGCCATCGTGCGATATCACGCAGGGCGATTTCTATACTCCGAAATTGCATTTCTACGCATCTTTATTATTACGTCTTAGCGATTGCACTAACTCTTTCTTGAGCTTTAGTACACGGGGACAATTGCAGCGACAATATACCCGCGTTCACAATCACAACACGCGTGCGAGGCGAAAATCACAGCATTCGCAAAATCGCATCAACACAACAGGCATCGCGTTTTACAGGATAATTCACCGTTACATGGTTTTGAAAATTATTTTGCCTTAGCGATTATGCACTAACCGCTTGTTCAAGTCTTAGCGTGCAGCGAGAGCACAATGTGGATTTTCTCTTACAATAACGGCAACTGGTTGGGGCCAACCTTCCCAACGATTGGCAGAAGCGGCCTCAAGCGTCGGTCCACTCGCTCCACATCACCATAGAACCCAGCACCACAAGCCATAGCAGTACACCCCAGGTTCAAGCCAGTTATATTCTTTTACTTTTGCACCATAGCCCAGTGTCACCATAACTCGACACTGGGACAAATTTTGAGTCCGCGTTAGCCCGCCGTGGTGTTTAGACCATGGTAACCCAGTGTCGTCATAACTCGACCTTTGGGGCGATTTGATTTTTCGTCGGCCTTATCTACCTATCGGCATTTACGCAGTCAAGATCGAGACAAAATTGGCATGAGTCAACGTCTTTGTCGAAGATTCTTCCATCATCTCCATACAAAGAGGGACATCTGTTGACACAATTTTGACCCTCCGCCTACCATTAACCATAAAATTACACTAATTTTTGTAAAATAATTTTTAGGATTTTTTATAATAAAATACAACAATAAAACATTAAATACATGCATAAATAATTAATTTAATGATGGCATCGCGGCTTACGTAGAATTTTAAACACTTAGAGTCCGCTACCGCATTAACTAACTTTAAGCTTTGTCGTAATTCTTAAATAATTAATGAATGCATAAAATAAATAATTTAGCAATAACGTCGTGTCAAGTAGCATAGTTGCATTTATTAATACGCAAGAGAATGCCATAATCATTTGTAATTTAAAATCAATTTTTATTTAATAGCGTCGCATTTATAAAAGGGCTTTAAATAATTCTTAAATATCATACTTGCATTTAGCATTTAAATAATTTAATCTAAACTCAATTCAATTTTAATTTTAACTTCGCGATAACGAGTTTTTAAATAATAGCGCCGCATTTTAACATATTAAGCATTAATTAAATATAGCACGCCTTGATTTATTTATTATAACAATTAGATTAATGAAACACCTAATTAGTTTTAATCACATGGGTTAATTTAAGTTATCACTAATTAATTATTAATACACTTGCCTAGAATTAATTAGCTAATTAACTAAGCCTAAAACTAATTAATCTATCACTAACTAATACTAATTAAATAACTTAACTAATTAAATACCTAAAGGCCTTAATTAATTAATTAACTAACCTAACACTAATACCCCTAACTAATTAATTACCTAATACTAACTTGTTATACCCCGTAGTTCTGACCCTACGTATGGAAACGTACGAAAGTATGTAAGACTTAAAATTTCCGAAGGGCGGGTTGTGACGTCGTTCGGACGGTTTTAGTCAACTTTGAGGCGGGTTATGACCCGATTAGTTGAGAGTTCCTAAGTATTTTAAAGGCCTAGGACGTAGTTCGTTGAGTCTTGATTCCAACGCAACCAACCGTTCGTCGATAGGGCATCGGAGTAGAAAGTTATGAGTTACAAGTTCAAGGCAATCGGCGAAATGCGTTCGAGCAAAGCGGCGAGGCCGCGGCGCCGTATGCGAACATGGCGCCTAAGGCATCGAGGTCGCGAAGTTGCAGCGCCGGCGCGCCAGCGAGGGCGCGCGCGCGAAAGTTCGAAACTCATGCGGAGGTTTTGGCCACTGGCGCATGGCGCGAAGGCGAGAATTTGGCGGAAAAAAATATAAAATCTGATTTTTTTTTTAAAAAATACCAAGGGAGGGTGACAAGTGTCCCCATCTGATTTTCTGTTGCGTATGCAATATATTGACCAAGACTTGGTCATTGTCTATCTTTCATCTTCTCTCTCTCTCTCAAATCGCTCCCTCTCTAAAAACCCTTAGAAAAAATCAAAGTTAAGAACAAGAAAAGGAAGCTTGTAGCTAGCTTGTTGGCATTGTTGTGGTAGTGTTCTTGGCAAGGAAGCTAGCAATATTTGGAATAAGTTTTGGCTAAAACTTTAAGGTAACATTTCTTCCTTTAAACTTAGTTCTAGTGTTGCATGCTTAGAAAGCAAGATCTCGTGGTAGTAAAATAATGCACTTAGAGTCTTTGCATGCAAGTAAATGTGGTTTGGATATGGAGAATGGGTTAAGAAGAACAAATGAGCTTGTTGTAGCCTAAAAACTACCTTAGAATTGTTAAGTGATTTGTTGTAAACTTATGAGGCAGAAATTTTGGGTGTGAAATCCCTTTGAATTGTTGGATTGATTGGTAGAAAATGTGGTGTTTGATGATAATTTCGGCCTTGAGAAAGGTGGCAAGTGAGTAGAAACAAAGGAAATCTTGCCCGATTTTTCTTAGAATTTAGTGACTTTGAACTTGGATTGTTCTACATTAAGATTAGAGGTTAATAAACGTATCATGACTATTATAGGTTGAAATATTACTTGCGGTAGTTTGGACTTGGCAAGTGGATTGACCAAAGAGGTATGTGAAGCTTTCCTATCTCTTGAGCATGAATAGATGAAACTATGTAGTGAAGCGTCTGAATTTGGTGTTCTTACTTGTTTTGAGTATAAAATGACTTTTCGTTTTAGAACGTATGAGTCCCTTAGTTAAGGGAAAAGTATGATTTTTACTAAAGTATAGAGTTAATATAACAACTTTATGGGAAGTTGGTCTATTAGCTTCAAAAGGTTAATGAGAAGGATTTACTCTAAGTAAGATAATTATATGAAGAAATGACTTGATTTAAAGGCATCAATTGCCCAAAGGCTTTTATGTATAAAGAAGAGTCACTTTTGAAAGAGTTGAAGTATGTAGTACTTGGGTTAAATTCCCGGTGTTCTTTTATTAAAGATATGGTTAAGTGCCTTAAGTAAACTAAAATGAGAGTATGTGAACAAGACTAAAAAGAAGTTATAAGTTTTCTTAACTTATTATTATTATGATATGATGACGATTTGTGATAGGGTAAGAGTATATACGAGGCAAGCCCCAAGATCGTCATACCACCTCGCGGATGTAAGAGTATATGCGAGGCGGCCACCCAAGATCGTCATACCATCCGCTTGATGTAAGAGTATATCGAGGCGGATCGAGATCGTTATACCATCTGCACCGGTATAAGAGTATATCCGAGGCAAGCCCCAAGATCGTTATACCATCTGCTCGGTGTAAGAGTATATCGGTCTGACCCAGATCGTTATACCATCTGTTTCGTGGTAAGAGTATATCGAGGAAAGTCCCCAGATCGTTATACCACGCATTCGTGGATTTGCTACCCGTGATGCGAGGAATACCTCACGCGAGTCCTTATGGGCTTATGCGGGTGAAATAGTCCCGTGCCGCAGTACGGCCGATCACGAGTACCTCGTGCGGGTCGCGGGACCCGTGCGGGTGAAATAGTCCCGGGAGTAGGATGGTTTCTTTTTGATACTACTGGCGAGTACCTGTTTTGATCATGAGCCTCTATTTTATGCGATATTATATATGTATATATACTTGTCACTCTCATTGTTAGTAAGGCACGATAAAAGGTATTTTATTGTCTTCCATGACTCGGCTTGCTTTTAGACTTATGATATCATATTACTGATTTTCCGACTTTACATACTTGGTACATATTGTGTCTTGACCCCTTCCCAGCTGCGTTAAATGTCTGCGGTAAAGTAGCGAATTGAGGATCCTCGTTCTTAGGATCACTATTCCTGTCGAAGCTCCATTCCTCGGAAGCTTATTTATTGGTATGGATATTCCACGATCTATAGGTATTTTGTACATCCGTGGTATGGCGGGGCCATGTCGCCACGGTTATTATCTTTAAGTGCAGCCACTATATATTTTGGGCTATAAGAACCAGTTGTATTATAAATACTGTGTTTAAGTATGTTTATGGAAGGCAGCCTTATCGGCTGGCCAGTTATGTTTTACCCTTTTTGAAGTTATGTGTTGTGTTATGTTCAGCTGCTATTCTCGACATATACGACGGGGTACCCAGTAGGGTACGATCGCGGCCGAGTCGGGTCGTGACAAAAGTGGTATCGAGCGATTAGTCCTCGGAAAGTGTCCACAGGCCGTGTCTAGTAGAGTCTTGATTATCGATTGTGTCGTGCACCACATCTATAATCGAGGAGTGCGAGGATATTTAGGATTGGTTTCCATTCTTTCACTCTAGATCGTGCAATAGAAATGAGTTATAGGTTGAATCTCCCGATGTTTTCCTTTATGTATCGCTTATGCCTCGCGCAAGGCAACGCGGCCCGGAAGGGCAAGCGGTGAGAGTCTTTGCTAGTGGGGCGGAGAATCACGAGGCACAGGCCCAATCCTTACGAGAGATGATGTTTAGGGCGGCGAGTTCCACGTCGTCGCCCGGCCTCAGCGAGTTCGAGCGTGGACGCGGCTCACGAGACGCGATGCGAGCCTCGGCTCGCGATCGAACTGTCACGAGAGATTATAGAGCAGTTGATTCTTGGCCAGCGTAGTGGCGAGCGGCCAAGCGAGGAAGCGGCGACCCAAGCCGACGATTCTGATTGGGATTTCTGAGTTGTCACCACGAGTTCTATGGTTCGAGATTCGATGAGGATCGCGAGGAGTTTGTCAAGCGATTCTGGACCATGCAGTTCTTAGGGCATCGAATCGAGTGCATTACACTAACTTCAGGTTCTGCGATATTGCGTTGAACTGGTTTGAGTCATGGGTATTGTCGAGGGTGATGATGCTCTTCCGGTGATTGGGAGGAGTTCACGAGGCGTTCCTAGACCACTTCTTGCCTCACGAGGTGAGAGAGCCCGCGTAGATAGGTTCTTGACCTTGAGGCGGGGCGGGAGGACTATCGAGAGTCTGACACAGTTTGACTCCTTGGCGGATATGCACACACCATTGTAGTTGATATGGCGAGCGGGGTTCATAGATACGTGATGGGGCTGAAGGCCGTCACATGATTCTGCTTGCCAGGAGTGGCACTTCAGCCGAGGATGGATATTGCCGGAGATGCGAGCATACGCGAGGATCGAGGCGAGAGGCGGATCGGCTAGATTTGGGCGGCCAAAGAGGCGAGACATCGGGTTCTCGAGCGATTTTAGCGGGCGGCCTGGCAGCGAACTAAGTCCACCTTCCGGCCGGCTGAGTGCTCCTTCACGATTTACCGCGGGAGGTCCGATCAGCGAGGTTATTCGAGGAAGCGGTCGAGCTCGGGGCGTCGAGTTTCGAGGCGAGACCGGCGCTGTCGAGACCACCTACCTCTCGGTGCGTTCGATGCGGTAGGTCTCATCCGGCGAGTGCCGTATGGGTTCGAGATCATGTTACTCTTGTGGCAGCGGGGCCATCTCGAAGAAGATTGTCGTCCTTGGCGGCGGGAGCATTACGTTCAGCCGGCGAAGTGCATTCTTTGGATCTTCATCTTCGATGGTTAGACGCCGGAGGCGAGTACTTATGGGCGGCCAGCGCGCGGCGAGGTCGTGGTAGGGGTTCGATTCTAGCGGTCCTCGAACCGCATCTATGCTATGTCGGTCGGCGAGGACCGGGAGGCGTCGCGGATGTCGTCACAGTACATTATTGGTTTCTTCTTTGTGATGTATATGCTTTGATAGATCCGAGTTCTACCTTGTCCTACATATCTCCTCATATTGCCGTAGAATAGGGATAGAGCCCGAGTCCATAAGACCTTTTGAGGTGGCTACGCGATAGGTGATTCGATGGTAGTTGGCGAGTGTATAAGGCTTGTCACGTGACTATAGATAGCCGTCGGACTCTGGCGACTTGATAGAGTTGGATATGACGGACTTTGATGTGATTATGGGTATGGATTGGCTAGCATCTTGCTATGCCAACGTGGGTGTAGAGAGATTAGTTCGGTTCGGTTCGTGGCCGATTATCGAGTGGAAGGGAATCTTGCATCGCCAGGGGTAAGTTTATTTCTTACCTCAAGGCTAGGAAGATGGTGCGGAAAGGGTATATCTACCGTATGGTTCGGTATTCGACATCGAGGTGAGGTACGGACCTTGATCGATTCGATCGTTAGAGAGTTTCGGGCGTATTCCCGGATGAGCTTAGGGTATCCTCCGAAAGGAGATTGAGTTTTGCATTGATTTGGCGCGGATACTCGGCCGATATCTATTCCGCCATCTGGGATGGCACTGCCGAGTGAAGGAGTTGAAGGACCGGTGAAAGATTTCTTTGGAGAAAGGCTTTATTAGGCCAGTGTTTCTCCTCGGGGGCACGATGTTATTTGTAAAGAAGAAGGATGGGGCCAGCTGCGTATGTGTATTGATTCTGACGGTGAACAAGGTAACTATCAAGAATAGATATCCTCCCGGGATTGACGATTTGTTTGACCGGTTGCGGGTGCAAAGTGTTTTCAAGATAGACCTACGATGCAGTTATCATCAGTCTGAGTTAGAGAGGTAGATATCCCAAAGATCGCATTCGGGACCGGTATGGGCACTATGAGTTCGGTGATGTCTTTCCGGGTTGACAACGCCCGGAAGATTCATGGATTTGATGAATAGGGTGTTCGAGCCATTCTTGGATATGTTCGTTATAGTGTTTATTGATGATATCTTGGTGTATTCGCGTGAGCGGGAAGCATCTGGTCATTTGAGGGCGGTATTGGAGTCCTCGAGGCCGCGATTGTATGCCAAGTTCTCGAAGTCACGAGTTAGGTGGCGTCGGTGGCTTTCTTAGGGCATGTTATCGGGCCGATGGTATTCGGGTTGATACAAGAAAGATTGAAGCGATCAAGACTTGGCCTAGACCAGCTACAAGCGAGGTGCGTAGCTTTGGGCCTTGCGAGTTATTATCGGAGGTTTGTGGAGAAGTTTGCTTTATTTCAGACACCTTTGACTAAAGTGACTCGGAAAGCGGCTATGTTCGTGGGACGGATACTTGTGAGAAAGTTTTGATTGCTAAAGGAGAAGTTGACAACCGCCCAGTTCTTACTCTTCCGGAGGGCTTAGATGGATATGTGGTTTTATTGTGGACGCGTCGGTGTCGGGCTTGGAGTGCGTCTTGATGCGGCCGCGGCAAGGTTATAACTTATGCGTCAGCGGCTTAGGAAACATGAAGAACTATCCACGCATGACTTGGAGTGGCGGCGGTGATTCATGCCTTAAAGATCCGAGACATTATTTATATGGAGTTCGTGGACATTTACGGACCACGAGAGTCTCGGTATATCTTCGGCCAGAGGAGTGAACTTGCGGCGAAGGCGGTGGTTGGAACTACTTAAGGATTACGATGTTGATATTCTATACCACCCGGGAAGGCAATGTGGTGGCGGATGCCGCCAGTCGCGGTCGATGGGTAGTGCATGCGATGTTCACCGAGAGAAGAGGATATGGTCGAGAGTTACATCGATTAGCGAGCCTTGGGGTTCGTTTGGTTGATTCGATAGTGAGGAATTCGGGTTCGAGAGGTTGCGAGTCTTCTATCATCGGCGAGGTAAGGAGGCGGCGATATGAGGATCCGATTTTGATGCGATCTGAGATGCGGCTCTCGAAGGAGAAAGTCTATTTGAGTAGCGCTGATGGGGTGCTAAGATTCGAGGCGGTTGTGTGTTCCGATGTAGCGGGACCGTCGGTGGTCTGGGAGGCACGGTGCTCGTTATTCTATTCATCCGAAGTCGACTAAGATGTACCATGACCTCGGATCGTGTATTGGTGGGATGGCCTAAAGAGGGCGTTGCGGAGTTCGTAGCCTGATGCGGTGTCGTGAGTTAAGATTGAGCACGAAGCGGGAGGGCTATTGCGAGCCATTGATATTCCGACTTGGAAGTGGGAGGTGATAAATATGGATTTTATTACAGGCTACCTACCACTCGGAGGAAGCGTGATTCCATTTGGCGATTATCGACGGCGGTGAAATCGACCCATTTTCTTCCGATCGAGCAGCGTTTTGGTGAGACTATGCGATTATATATTAGAGAGATTGTGAGGCGCACGAGTCGGTGTCGATTATATCGAGATAGAGAGCCCGATTCTCGGCTAACTTCGAGGTCCTTTCGAAGGATTAGGGACACAGTGAGTCTCGATCGGCGTTTCACCCTCGGAGCGGACGGGCGGCGCACTATCGACACTCGAGGATATCTTTGCGGGCTTGTGTTATTGATTTCGAAGTGGTAGGGAGGATCATTTACCTCTCGTGGAGTTTGCTTATAACAATAGCTATCATTCCGGTATTCGATGGCGCCTTATGAGGCCTTATACGGGAGGAAGTGCAGTCACCGATAGGCTGGTTCGAGGTGGGAGAAGTTCGATTAGTCGGGCGGACTTAGTCCAGTGACGATGGATAAGGTGAAGCTTATCCAGGAGCGATTGTTGGCAGCTCAGAGTCGGCAAAAGTCGTATGCGGATCATCGGCGTCGACACTTGGAATTTGAGATAGCTGATTGGGTTTTCCTAAAGGTATCGCCCATGAAGGGCGTGATGAGATTTGGAAAGAAAGGAAGCTTAGCCCAAGGTACATTGGGCGTATCGATTGTCGTAGGGTAGGCAAGGTTGCTATGAGTTAGATCTTCCGTCCGATTTGGGCGGTGCGTCGATTTTCATGTGTCCATGTTGCGGAAATGTATTGGAGATCCATCTAGAGTGCACCGGTTCGGGATGTCCAGTAACGGAGGAGTTATCGTATGAAGAGAGTCCCATAGCGATACTCGATCGTCGGGTTAGACGACTTGGACGAAAGCGTGGCTTCCGTCGAGGTCTATGGCGGAGCAACAGGAGAAATGGCGTGGGAAGCGAGAGGATGACATGATGAAGAAGTATCCTCACTTATTCCCTATACCTCCGGGTAACCTACTTTCACCTTGTTAGTTTTGATTTAGCATTTACGCTTCGTATGTTGTGGCTCGTGGAGCTTCTTATTACGAATGAATAGTTAAGAGGGTCTATGTCGATGTCGTGATTTGAGTAAGCCTAGAAGGAACATTCGGACGAATGTTTCTAAGGGAGAATGTTATACCCGTAGTTCTGACCTACGTATGGAAGCGTGAAAGTATGTAAGACTTAAAATTTCCGAAGGGCGGGTTGTGAATTCGTTCGGACGGTTTTAGTCAACTTTGAGGCGGGTTATGACCCGATTCGTTGAAGTTCCTAAGTATTTTAAAGGCCTAGGGCGTAGTTCGTTGAGTCTTGATTCAACGCAACCAACCGTTCGTCGATAGGGCATCGGGTAGAAAGTTATGAGAGTTACAAGTTCGTAGCGATCGGGCGAAATGCGTTCGAGCAAAGCGGCGGGGCGCGGCGCGCGTATGCGAGGCGCGGCGCCTAAAAATCTTGAGAGGTCGCGAAGTTGCAGCGCGCGCCAGGACAGCGAGGCAGCGGCGCGCGAAAGTTGAGAAACTGCGGAGGTTTGTGCCCGCGGCCGTGGCGCGCCGAGGCGGGAAATTTCGGCGAAACTTAGAAAATCTGATTTTTGTTTTAAAAGAGACCATGGGAGGGTGACAAGTGTCCCCCCCCATCTGATTTTCTGTTGCATGCAATATATTGACCAAGACTTGGTCATTGTCTATCTTTCATCTTCTCTCTCTCTCTCTCAAATTGCTCCCCCTGCTAAAAACCCTTAGAAAAATCAAAGTTAAGAACAAGAAAAGGAAGCTTGTAGCTAGCTTGTTGGCATTGTTGTGGTAGTGTTCTTGGCAAGGAAGCTAGCAATATTTGGAATAAGTTTTGGCTAAAACTTTAAGGTAACATTTCTTCCTTTAAACTTAGTTCTAGTGTTGCATGCTTAGAAAGCAAGATCTCGTGGTAGTAAAATAATGCACTTAGAGTCTTTGCATGCAAGTAAATGTGGTTTGGATATGGAGAATGGGTTAAGAAGAACAAATGAGCTTGTTGTAGCCTAAAAACTACCTTAGAATTGTTAAGTGATTTGTTGTAAACTTATGAGGCAGAAATTTTGGGTGTGAAATCCCTTTGAATTGTTGGATTGATTGGTAGAAAATGTGGTGTTTTGATGATAATTTCGGCCTTGAGAAAGGTGGCAAGTGAGTAGAAACAAAGGAAATGCTGCCGATTTTCTTAGAATTTAGTGACTTTGAACTTGGATTGTTCTACATTAAGATTAGAGGTTAATAAGCGTATCATGACTATTATAGGTTGAAATATTACTTGCGGTAGTTTGGACTTGGCAAGTGGATTGACCAAAGAGGTATGTGAAGCTTTCCTATCTCTTGAGCATGAATAGATGAAACTATGTAGTGCGGTAGCGTCTGAGATTTGGTGTTCTTACTTGTTTTGAGTATAAAATGACTTTTCGTTTTAAGAGCATTATGAGTCCCTTGGTTAAGGAAAAGTATGATTTTTACTAAAGTATAGAGTTAATATAACAACTTTATGGGAAGTTGGTCTATTAGCTTCATAAAAGGTTAATGAGAAGGATTTACTCTAAGTAAGATAATTATATGAAGAGGCAACTTGATTTAAAGGCATCGATTGCCCAAAGGCTTTTATGTATAAAGAAGAGTCACTTTTGAAAGAGTTGAAGTATGTAGTACTTGGGTTAAATTCGGTGTTCTTTTATTAAAGATATGGTTAAGTGCCTTAAGTAAACTAAAATGAGAGTATGTGAACAAGACTAAAAAGAAGTTATAAGTTTTCTTAACTTATTATTATTATGATATGATGTGATTTGTGATAGGGTAAGAGTATGCGAGGCAAGCCCCAGATCGTCATACCACCTCCTTGATGTAAGAGTATATGCGAGGGCGGCCCAAGATCGTCATACCATCCGCTTGATGTAGAGTATATCGAGGCGGATCAAGATCGTTATACCATCCGCACGATATAAGAGTATATCGAGCGAAGCCCGAGATCGTTATACCATCTGCTCGGTGTAAGAGTATATCGAGTCTGACCCAAGATCGTTATACCATCTGTTTGAGGTAAGAGTATATCGAGGAAAGTCCCAAGATCGTTATACCACCTTTAGTGGATTTGCTACCCGTGATGCGAGGAATACCTCATGCGAGTCCTTATGGGCTTATGCGGGTGAAATAGTCCCGTGCCGGCAGTGCACCCGATCACGAGTACCTCATGCGGGTCCACGGGACCCGTGCGGGTGAAATAGTCCCGAGTAGGATGGTTTCTTTTTGATACTACGGGCGAGGTACCTGTTTGATCATGAGCCTCCTATTTTATGCGATTATTATATATGTATATATACTTGTCACTCTCATTGTTAGTAAGGCCTGATAAAAGGTATTTTATTGTCTTCCATGACTCGACTTGCTTTTAGACTTATGATATCATATTCTGATATTTTCCCGACTTTACATACTTGGTACATATTGTGTCTGACCCCTTCCCAGGGCTGCGTTAAATCTGCAGGTAAGTAGCGATTGAGGATCCTCGTTCTTAGGATCACTATTCCTGTCGAAGCTCCATTCCTCGGAAGCTTATTTATTAGTATGGATATTCCACGATGCTATAGGTATTTTGTACATCCGAGGTATGGCGGGGCCTGTCCATACGATTGTTATCTTTAAGTGCAGGCCACTATATATTTTGGGCTATAAGAACCGGTTGTATTATAAATACTTTGTTTAAGTATGTTTATGGAAAGCGGCACCTTATCGGTGGCGATTATATTTTACCACTTTTTGAAGTTATGTGTTGTGTTATGTTCCATTGCTATTCTCGACATATACACGGCGAGTACCCCAAGAGTACGATCGCGGCCGAAGTCGGGTCGTGACATAACTACCCTTAATTAATTAACATGCCACACCGCATGGCCCGCACCCAATCGTCCGCGGCCAGCACACGCCCAGCGCCACTTTCCCTTATTTCCGCTATCACGAAGCCTCTTTGACTTTTTCCATGGTCTCCACCCTTTCAAAACCAAAAGCGAAACCCTAGCCTTGATCGCGCGCCGCTCGCACCCGTCGCCGTGATTCTCGCGGAGAATCGCGACTTTCCTTTCCACTTTACTCGCACACGTCTCAGCGACTTCTTTCCATAGATAACAAAATCCGCTTCAAAACAAAATCGATTCAAATCACACCTAGAAGAAATGCGAATAAATGCGAATCGTGCAAGAATAGGCATAGAAATCTCAGCCTTAAATGCATACCAAACATAGAACCCGAAGAGGGGCTATATAAGAACATGCAAAGAGCATCGAAGAACAGAGAGGGCATCGACGGAGGATTCGTAAATCGATCGTCGAGCTCGAGAGAGATGAGGATACCACGGCGTCGATTTGACACCTCGCCGCAGCGATTAAAACCGCAATCTGACAGGCGCGATAAGGAAAACATCGGAGTTAGGATCTCGGCACTCGGAGAATTAGCATCGCGAAGCAGAACTCGAAACCCTTTCTTTCCATATCGGTCGAAGTCGGAAAACAAACTTTGCCCTTTCATTCGCATCGCAAACCAAAACCGTCAGTGGGCCAAGCGACGATCTATTGCCGGGTCATTTGCCCGGAGAAGGTAAATTCATCACCCTTGCTTTTTATTTCGTTCGGCTATTCGTGTGTGTGTATGATACACATTTGATATGACTGATTAGGCCTATACTAAGCGATATTGATGTTTGTTATGTGTGCTGAGTCGACTGAGAAAGCTGTTCAGTTAGTATAGATTTCTACTAAAATTCGTAAATGTAATTGTAAACATGCTCAATCTGTATTAGCATCCTTTGAATGACTGAATGAATCGTCTACTGTTTGGAGTCTAGTTGGAATTATTTGGATCATGTTAAATCTGCTTCGGAGGTGCTATATGTGCAACTTATGTTCTATGTATCTGAAGTACCATCTTCAGCTGATGTCGTCTACAGATCTGTATTGATACATTTTTTGTAAGCCTGACCTATAAGTATCCCTTAGATCCAGTTTCTTTCAGCAGTGTGCTTTGGTTTGATAAATTGATTCATGTAATATAGCCCTTCTAAGAATTGGTGGAATGATTGCGTCTAAAAATCTTTTCCTTCATACTTTGGTCATTGTTGACCTGTAACTTGTTCACTCAAAGTGCTCTCAGGTTA
Source organism: Przewalskia tangutica (assembly GCA_029844215.1). Classification (NCBI taxonomy): domain Eukaryota; kingdom Viridiplantae; phylum Streptophyta; class Magnoliopsida; order Solanales; family Solanaceae; genus Przewalskia; species Przewalskia tangutica. The sequence continues at coordinate 1,382,064 of CM056731.1, read as the reverse complement.
GTCCAGATGTATAGTATGCTTGCTTTATGCGTGTCAGTGTCAAAATGCCCTTATAAGATCTCCCATTTATCATATACCTCGGTCCTTATCACATTTGAATTACAACATTGAATCTTATTATACTTGCAGTTAGAGTTGGATGTGTTGAGTGCATTTAAAGTGTTATTTAGAATGACTTATTTTGATCATTTCTTTGCTGATGTAAGTTGCCTGAAAGCGCCTTAATCTCGGTCTAATTACGCTTTCCACTCCCAATGACTCCATAAATCTAATGCGATCATTGGGTGCCACTGTACATCTGTTTGATGTGTTACTTATCTGTCTTCTACGTATTCGCTCCAAAATCAAACTTTCACATTTAGACTTGTCTTGTGTTTCTCTACACTCTGTTGGTATCTAAGGCCTAATGCCTGGTCTGCCTCCCCTGATAATTACTACAGTTGAGCCAGCATATTTGTTTCCTATGTTTGCTTTACTGTTTGCCTTACATCTGCATAAATCCACGAGCCCACCGCCTTTTTCCTTTCCACTTTTCTTGTAGGTTGCCTTAGGCCTTATTTTGCATTCTTGCCTAATTGTTTGCCTCCAGAGCCCAATGACTATATTGGACTGCTTTTCTTTCTGCCTTTGTCTATATTGGACATAGCATAAAGTAATTTGATCATCCTTTCTTTAGTCTGCCTATTGCCAAATAAAGTGCAGTACACATGTGTTGATCTTTTATGCCCAATACTTATTATGATCGATAAAATTGGAGCTACCTGCTGGTTCCCCTGCTTAAAATTTAAATATGTTAAGATGCTCTCATTTTCCTTCTAAAATAACTGAACATGAGAATGCTGGAATTCTGTCTTTCATTTTATAACTATCACGTATCTAATCCATCAAGAGTATATATACATATTTCTAACACACATACCTTATACACAGAGCTTAATACTACTGACAGGTTTTTTTTTTTTTTTCAAAGCATTACTGTGTATTTTTGAGTCCTTTTCTATATTACAACTCCCATATGTGTGTCTTGATTGGCCTTGATTATTGGGTTCGTTGAGGCCCAGCTGCTTGTCCTGTGATTTCTTATATCTTGCAGCACATTAATTCAAAATTTTTATGGGCCAAAATGTTATTCCAAATTGCTGGAACAAAAATGATTCAAATATGTCAAATACTTGCTTATTATTTAATAAAATTTTTGAGCGTGTACTAATCCTTATGTTTCTTTATTTTTACATGAAACGCAATGCCTTGGAGCAAAGGAAGAGTCTCGATACGGACTCGTCATGACTATTAACACATGACTATGTGCATTTCCACTCGCATCGGAGATTCCAAAGCTATAGGCGGAATTACATCGCCTTTCTTGAGTCGCCATTATTAATTCATATCCTCTCCTATTCATTGATTGTAATTAATTGTCTAAGCTTATACTAATTAATTAGCATTTATAATAGTTAAACCCTGAATCAATAGCTAGAAATCAGTTTGATTTACGTACTTTAGGCTTGCCTCACCTTGTTTAATAGTTATAATAAATCATTTAGCATCCTACACTTGCATAATAAGCTGAAATATTATTTACCTAGATATCCTTAAAACCGTGGTATAATTTCCTATTAATACAGAATAAGAAATACTGCTTTTGCATAATAGACACGTCCTCCCTCTTATCACAAAATATTACATCCTCATGCTAAGCAATATATACCCCTTAGGTAAAGGAATACTGGCATACATTTTACTTCTATTATATTCCTAACTAAGATAGTATTTAGGCATCCTAACTGCACAGTTTTAAAAACTAACGCCTCACTTCTTTAATTGCGCAGATAAATCTATGGCCCATAAAGCACCTTCCTAGCATTCTTTAGCATTTCTAGCCCTCTTAACATTCTTTAATCATCCTTTAATATTTAGCACCCCTTTACTTTTAAAATTACTTAAACATTTTAGCACTTTTAATATTCTAGCAATCCTTTAAGCATCTTTAAATATCGCCTTTGTGCATTTGTCCTCAACATTTTAGCACCCTTTAGCTTTAAAATCAATCTTTTAGCACATTTTAGCAACCTTTAGTATTTTAAGCACTTTAAACATTTAGCATTTGACTCTTTTATTTATAACACCTTTGCCCTTTTTTAGACTTAAGCACCTTTAAACATTTTAACATTTTTTAAACATTTTATTAAGCGGGAAGATCTTTCGCTTTGCATTTTTTAAAACATAATAATTACCCTAGGTTTGGCAGGACAACCGCAAGTTAGCGGATCTTAGAGGGTGCCTAACCCCTTCCCTCTAGATTAATAAAGAACCCTTACCCAGAATCTCATTAAGTTTAGCAGACCATTAAAATGGAGTTAATGTTTTACTTCAAACTAGTTAAACATTTAGGTGTCCTAATTCACCCAAATTAATTAGGTGGCGACTCCGCGAACCCTTAGCATTCTAGCAACCCCCAGCGATAGCACCCCTTTTAGCATTGTAGCAACCCTTTTAAACTTTAGCCTCTTTTGCAATTTTAACACTCTTTAGCATTTTTAATACCTTAAACACTTCTTTAACTTTCTTTAGCATTTTATTATTTTATTTTTCTAACCTTTTATTTGAGCAGCAGGAGTTTAGAAAATAAAAGCCGCGGCCGAAAAAGGGCGCGACAGGGTCCAAAAAGATAATGTCAGCAACAGCCCGTGGCCCACGATCCGACCCGGGCGGGTGGTTGGTGTGCGTGGGCTTAGTCTCAAACCCAAACACACCTAGGTCCTCCCTCCTTTAAACACATGGGTTACCCCTTGGAGTCTCAATCCTTTATTCAGTTTAGAGACTTATAACATGAACAATTCTTCCTTTTCCTACCGATGTGGTAGATTTGTCACACACCACTCTTCCATGTCTCAAACACCTTACTTCGTGGACCAATATCTCTTCCATTTCTCAATGGAATTTGACGATTCTTGGCCCTACGGTTATCTACTCACTTAGTAGATTATGCACATGTGAAAAACCAAGGCCTCCAACATGTAGAACCATGATTTTTAAGTCATTGAAGATGGGCGGACCCAACCTCCACCAAAGGCAAATTTCCAACAGAAATCACAGTTTAAAATTTGAATTGTAGCATCATACTTTTAGATATGACATAAAAAATTATTTTCACTTTTATTAACGATGTCAAATGTAGCAGTAGAGGCTCATAATTCGCATGTTTTAGTCCAATTAAGGGTCCACTTTTACGAATTAGAATAAGACCCCCAAAATGTTTGAGACGACCCTGTTCAAAAGAGATAAAAAGCAATTTAGTCAAATAATTGATTCTTCTAGTTAAATGTTATTAAATAATTTTCTCAATGAGCGAGTCAATTTCTTAAACAAGGAGAATGTAATACAAATTAGAAAACAGAGAATTACTCCATCCAAGCAGAGACATTAACCTATTTATGTTGTTAGGTAAATAATTACGCTAATGATGGTTTAGAGTTTAGACGTATGATGCTTTATGGTGTAACCAATTTTTATCGTCTTTCAATTTATGCTGCTTATATCGCTTGACCATTAAGTGCTTTTTTTTCGTTCACGGAGGAATTTGTTCCCCAAGAACGAAAACGGAATTTGACTCACTCCCCATTCTCTCAATAATAAATAAAGCATTGCTGGTCCCGCTGCCCTTATCTACTCAAATCCCAAATCGAAAAGAGTAGTTCCCGTTCCAATTCGTCTAGGTCCATAGGCGGACTAACGAAATAATCATAGGGTGGTCGACTAAAAAATATATATATAGCGCTCAAATAACTATATTATAATAGCAATTTACGTTCTTTCGAATCACGAAAGTCATTGATAATAGCATATATATCAAAGTCATGGACAATTTCTCTTTCAATATAGAATAACAAAGTATTTGTAAGATAATCATCTGACATTTTGTTGTGGAGTCGACTCTTCACAATTTTTGTAGCTGAAAATGCATGTTCATTTGTTGCAGTGGAAACCGGGAGCGTAAGCACAAGAGAAACCAATCTGAATATCAATGGATAGATTTTCGATCTTCCTGTATCTACCATCCACTTACACAACATAATAATACTTGAAAGAGAATTCAACTTCTTATCATCAAATACTTCAACTCCAAAGTGTCTTAACTCTATTGTCAACAATTGCCCCAATTCTAGCTCTGTAAAATTCCCTGGATAATATTTTTTTGTTAGCTGAGAAATTCTACCACATGTGCATCATTTTCCAAAGGTTTAGTGGGTTCTTTTGTTTTAAAGAATGAACTAATCTTTTTTTGTGGTTTTGACATTTGTATAATATTTTCAAATCTGACAAAAAATAAATATTTCTAACAATTCTTCACTCATGCATGTGGTTTAGAGTAGTAACTTCATGATTTTTCAATAGCTTAATTTTTTTTTGGAAAGGCAATGGATCAATACTAGTAGTCAATTTTTTTTAAATGGGGGTGGGTCAGGGCCCAGGCTGGCCCAAGGGTTAGTCCGCCCCTATCCGGGTCCTTGTTCCTGCTCCCTATGAAATTCTAGAAAAGTAAATGCTTGAGCTTGAGAAGCTCCCCTTTGGGTGTGTCATTTGTAGGAAGCTTCGCAATAAACGAATTAGAAATATTTAGTCCATATTAATATATTACGTACTCCATTAAACATAGTAATTCCATGCATTTTTTATTGTGGAAATTTAGGGCATGTTTGAAAAGTCACTCATTGAAATTAAGTGTAATTGAATGTAATTACACTGTTTGATATGTTTGACAGACCAAGTAATTACATGATCAGTATGTAATTGAGAGTAATTGGGAGAAAATAATTACACTCTCCAAATCTCAAGGAGGGTTGATAATTTGGTGTAATTACACACTGTAATTACAAGGTTACTTTTTAATTTCTTTTCTTTTTATTATTTTAATTTTTACATTTTATATTATTTTTATTTTAAAAAAATATTTCTTTTTTTATTTTTATTTACATTTTAAATTATTTTTATTTTTAAAATATTTTATATTATTATTTTTCATTTTCTATCTTCTCATTTCCCAACCTTTCATTCTTGTAATTACATGCAGTGTTTTAAAAGGCAGTTTCATGACTCGTACGCCTAACGCCCAACGATCGGAACTCGTCTAACAGTTCTTACACAAATTATATGTTAAATTCCTTAAGTAAAATCGGTAACCCTCATAATTCTGTAACAAATGAATGATACTTAATAGTTTTTCATCTATAGAAATAAGAAGATTGGATGTAACTCAAATAACAAGTCGTAGTAGTGCATATTTACTATTAGAAAATATTGTGATGGTGAATTCCACTTAATATTTTTTTATTAAGTTCATAGACTCCCTAATACACGATTTCATAGACTCCATAATATATTTAAACCTAGGTTCTGATAACAAGCTTTGTCACACCACGTATTATGAATTAGGCGAAACACGGCACTCGGTGCCTGACTATATGTGACCGAGCGAACCACATGGTTGCTAAATCAACATGGGCATCAAAACATACTATGGTAATTATTTAAAATATGTAAAATATAATACTGAGTTTATAATCTAAAGTAATCATGGTGGAAGAAGTCTGAAAATATGATAAGTCTGAAAATAGTAAATACTGACATGTCTAATATATTGAACTAGTCTAGTCAAGCAGCTGATACTGAAGTAATCCTAATGAGCGGATTCATCCTCTTGAAACTTGACACGTGCACCGTGAAGTGCATGCCTCATGCAAAGGGATGTTAGTACATCTGAATTATATGTAAAGCAACTGAAAAAATAAATAGTTGAGGGATACTCGGAAAAAGGGCAACCCAAATCAATAAATAAATATTATACTAAATATGAAAATTGATAACTGAACTAGGAAGCAAATAATAAGAATATGTATTGTACTGAAATGGAGAGTCACTTATTTAACTGAAATAATAAATAATAATAATACACGTCAATATGTGTACACAAATCTGTGGCAGCGTCCCCAAGTATATGTATACAATAATTGTGGCCTTGAGCCCAATTACAACTGTGGTATTGAGCCCAAAATATAGGTGCTCAACATGATATTGGATTACTGAAATAATACTGAACATGAAATCATGATCTGATTATGAGTACTCGAGCTTTAACTAATTTGCAAGCATACTGAGTATTCTAGATTGAGACCCGTGGATATCAATTACAAATATATGTTGATTACGTACTGAGTCCATAATGACCAAAGTGATAATTATGAATGACTACGAAGTTATAATCACAAGTTTAGTCTTTTCATGAACTAGAGTAAAAATCCCAAATTTTAATGTAATTCACGCTAATCTCGATGAACGAGCTACATGTATGATTAAAGATGTCCTCACACGTAGATAGAAGCTCTACATACCTTAATCGCTCTAAAACGTGTCTTAAAATCTGAACTTGAAAGAATAATCTCAAAGTGTGAACCTTGAAACCTTGAATTGGGTTTATCCTGAAAACCCTAGGTTAAGAATATTGGATTTTATTTAGGATTCATTAGGATTACGTTAAAATCACTTAGAATTGCGTGAAAATAATTATCTTGGTGTAGGAGTGATCGGTGTATTTTATATACACCTTTTGAGTCAGTCTAGTTAGTCTTTTGTCCCGTTTTGTACATACAAAGTGTCGTATTAGGATATATTTTCTTTCTTTTGAGTCAAAGTGGCTAAAGTGGCCAAATGGCGGAAAAGGAGCGAAAAGTGGGAAAAAGATGAAGTCTTAGAGTGAAAGCGGAGAAAGTGGCAAGCGAGTGAAATCGGACTGCGCGGCCTCCTCCTGATCGAAGCGAGGGCGCGGCGCTATTATTGAAGAAAAGCTGCGAAGATTGTGCCATGGCTCGAAGACGAAAGCGAGCGCGGCGCTAAACATCAGAAGCCACAGAGTTGCAGCATGGCCGCTCTCGAACAGCGAATATCGGGCGGCGCCAAAACACCAGTATTGCAGAACTTTAGGCGCCATGGCTGGCGAAGCCGCAGCGGAAAAATTAGGTCTTTTGGCCGGATTTTTGGGCGAACTGGAAGGAAAAGAAGGAGCGTTTAAAACTATATAAGGAGAACCACTAGGCGGTTTTGAGGTTCCCTTTCTTGCACAACTCAAGATTCTTGACTTGGAGTTTGGATACCATTAGCTTAGTAATTTCTTTTCCTTTCCTTTATTTATTTCGGTTTTGCATGATGAACTTTGAATTAGTTCTTGTCATATTCATGGCTAGGAACTAATTCTCTTATAAGACTTTCATGTTGAATTCTTGAACCTTATGTTATAAAGTAATGCATGCTTATGGTTATTATTCTTATTGAGATCTATCGATAATTGAGTTGAATTCTTAGTAGCTAATTGACAACTAGTTATCACTATATGATTTCTAATCAGTTACGAAAGGAGGATTGTGAATATGTTGTAAGTTGGGTAGGCGGTCTTGAATTGGGGATGAAAATACCTCAATTAGATTTGTAAGCGTTGATGAGAGGCTTAACAACCTAATTTTGCGCATTGTGCGTGGCGGTCGACTAGGTTTTGTGCTTAATCCTCCTATAGAGTTACCCTTATCGTGAAAGTTAGGTAAGGAACAATCTGGGGTTGAGTGTTTATATAACCCTAGCGGGAGTATAAAGCGATTTAAATAAACTGCTTTCTCCAAAGAAGAACACCATAAGTAATGCATTAACAAGTAACATAAGCGGATAGTAAGGATACATGAAGCCTATTCTCATCACACTGAAGTAAGTCTTTACATTTAAATAGCTTTTGAAATTCTTAGTTATAAACAACCGATCAAATATTAATTCGCCAAATAGATACTAGAAAATAGATCAACGGTACTTGAACCCTAATCCTGAGGGCGATATTCGGTCTTATCTAAGACTATACTCTTGATACGATAACGTGCACTTGCGTTTAAAGTGTGTGCATATTACGCGCATCAAGTTTTTGGCGCCGTTGCCGGGGATTAGGCAATAGTTCAATATCAATTTTATCTATTTTTAAATTCTAATTTGGTTTTAATTTTTATTTTTATTTTATTTTATTTTTTATTTTTTTTACGAAAATTGAGTGTAGTGATTTCTTTGTTGGTTTTGATTCGTTCGGGAACACTTTAGATATGGATTTTCTTGTCCATATGATAGAGAGCCAACCATAGAGAGCAGAAGGAGAATTACGAGAAACCCTACTTAGTCTCACGGCGCGGCTCGGTTCATGGGCGAAATGAGTCGGGCATAAAGAGGTTGGAAAGCGAAATAGCGAGCAGCGGTCATATTCAACGAACCGCAAGAGAGCAATCTGCATCTGAGCTAAGCAATGAGGACACCTGATGTCGAACAATTGACTGAAGGAGGCGAATCGGGAGAAAGAAAGTTCACGGCGGTGCGAGCGGCGCCTCGATCGAGGCGCGGCGTCGAGGATTACGAGGCGGTGCGGGAGATAGTCTGCAAGTTACGGTCTCAAAGCAGTGCGAGAAAGTGGCGCCGGCTAAGATCGAGCGCGGCGCCGTATCGAAATTGAAAATAGCACGGCGATGGTAAGCGCACCCAGTGATGATACCGTATCCCGAAGTTAAAAATGCACTCTTGACAAGCAATTCTCGGTCGTAGAGGTTCTCAAACAATTGCAACTCAATATCCCGTTTGCGGAAGCACTAGAACAAATGCCGAGCTACGTCGAGTTCATGAAGGATGTGCTTAGCAAAAGAGGAAGATAGAGGATTACGAAGCGGTGATGCTAAGCGAAGAATGTAGTGCCGTCCTACGAGACAACTACCTCGAAGTTACAAGACCGGGAGTTTTACCATCCCATGCACTATTGGAAAGTTTGAATGTCAAAAGGCACTATGCGACACAGGAGCGGGCATAAATCGATGCCTATCTGGTTTTACGCAAACTAGAAATGGGAGAAATCAAACCTACAAACATCACCTTGCGGCTAGTGGCCGCTCGATTGTTCATCCAGGAAGTCATCGAGGATATACTAGTAAAAGTGGACAAGTTCATTCTCCCGCCCGATTTCATTATCTTAGATATACAAGATAACGATGGAATACCTATCATCTTGGGCAGACCGCTTCTTAGCCACGGGACGGGCTCGTTGATGTTCAAAAGGGAATTGAAGCTTGAGTAGATGAAGAAGAGGTAACTTTTAACGTTCTTCAAACGGCAAGTTTTCGGAGGCCAAAGATAAGCGCTCGGCCATTGATCTTATCGAAGAGACAATGTCAAACAAAGAGTTCGAATATGAGGATACGCTTGAAGAAATCACGACCACGTGGGATGATGATAGTAAAAGCGATCGGATCGATGGAGTATGCAAATTGGATGAATGCTTATGAAAAATGGGATACAAGGACAAAGAAATATGAGGAGTGGGGCAGTGCGAGAAAGATCATTACCATCCACGAGAAGGCCCGAGTTAGAGTTAAAAATCTTACCTAATCATCTGATACGATACCTAGGTGAAGAGAAAACCACGCGGTGATCATTTCATGCCACGCATCACGAAGAAATTGATAAAGCGCTAAGAGTACTAAAGAATCACAAGTGGGCTATTGGATGGACATTAGCGGACATAAAAGGAATAAGTCCATCAACGATGTCATAAGATCCGCCTAGATGAGAGAAGCGGACCGTCCATGAAGCCAGGCGTGAACCCAAATATGAAAGAGGTAGTAAGGAAAGAAATCCTAAAATGGCTCGATGCGAGTGATTTACCCGTATCGATGCGTGGGTAAGTCGGTACAAGTGGTGCGAAAAAGGGTGGAATAACGGTGGTGGCTAACGAAAGAAAGCGAACTCATTCCTCGAGAAACGATCGCGGTTGGAGAATATGCATTGATTATCGCAAGTTGAATAAAGCAGCGAGAAAAGATCACTTCCGTTGCCATTCCTAGATCAAATCTTTGGGCCGGACTCGCGAGCACAACTACTATTGCTTTTGGATGGATACTCGGTATCACGATTGCAATAGCCCGGAAGATCGGGAAAAGCGACATTTACTTGCCGCGCAGCACATTTGCATTTAGAAGAATGCCGTTTGGACTCTATGATGCACTGCTACTTTTCAAAGATGTATGATGGCAATTTTCTCGGATATGGTAGAGAGGACTATAGAGATCTTTATGGATGACTTTTGGTCTTTGGAGCATCATTTGATGAATGTTTAAGGCATCTAGAAGCGATGTTGAGCGGTGCGAAGAATCTAACCTTGTGCTAAATTGGGAGAAGTGTCACCGTAGTATGAAGGAATCGTCTTGGGGCATAAAATATCAAACCAAGGTATTGAGGTAGACAAAGCAAAGATTTGATGTCGAAAATCTACCACCTCGGTATCAACAAAAGTCGAGAAGTTTCCTTGGGCATGCGAGCTTACATAGAAGATTCATCAAGGACTTTTCAAAGGTCTCAAAGCCCTCTCCACATTGTTAATGGCGGGGTAGCCGACTTCAATAAAGAATGCTTATCCGCATTTCAAGCGCTCGAGAGAAACACCTCGGCACTATAGTCATTTGCGCCCAAATTGGGAGCTCGTTTGAACTTCGTATGCGATGCAGCGACTATGCGGTTGGAGCGATGCTTGGACGAGAGAATCGACAAGGTATTTAGATCCATTTACTATGCTAGTAAAACTCTAAATGGCCACAATTAAATTATGCAACCACGGAAAAGAACTACTAGCTATAGTATATGCGTTTGAGAAATTCGAGCCATACTTGATTGGAAATAAAGTGATAGTATACCGACCACTCTGCTATAAAGTACTTAATGACAAAGAAGGATCAAAGCCTCGTCTCGTTCGATGGGTCCTACTTACAAGAATTTGGCGTAGAGATTCGTGATAAGAAAGGCAGAGAATTGATTCTTGACCAACTTGTCAGTTGGAGAACACGAAAGCGAGAATACGAGGATGTGCAAATAAATGATCACTTTCGGACGAACAAGCTGTTTTGAGTAAGTATGAATTCTAATTTACCTTGATGCGATTTTGTTAACTTTCTTGCGACTAAAGTTCTACCCCGGGCTTGTCAAGGCAAATGAAGAGGTTTTATTACGAGGTAAAACATTACTATTGGGAAGAACGATGCTATACAAACATCTTGAGCCAAGTCATCGAGCGATGTGTACGGAGGAAGAGATGCACGGGTTCTCACCGCCACACCTTAGCATGTGGTGGACACTTTGGGGCATCAAGAACGGCAAAGGTATTGCAATGCGGATTCTATTGGCCAACTCTCTTGAGGATGCCACACCTTTGTGCGAGAGATGTGATAATTGTCAAAGAACGAGGAACATCTCAAGCGAAGCGAGATGCCTTCGCGGGATATTGGAAGTAGAACTATTCGATGTGTGGGAGTTGATTTCATGGGACCATTCCTCCATCTTTTGGATATCAATATATCCTTACGGCGATGAACTACGTGTCGAATGGGTAGAAGCGATGGCCACGAAAGCGACAAGAAAGCGTGCAAAAATTTCTCGAAGAATATTTTCACAAGGTTAAAGCACACGAGCTCTTGCTCGGTGATGAAGAGCCATTTACGCAATAAGCGGTGAAGTCATTGCTTTCCGATATGGAGTTTACCGTACTTCTATTGCGTACCATCCTCGAAGCTAATGGGCGGCGGAAGTGTCAAATAGAAGTGAAAAGCATATTGGAAAAGGCGTGAGCGGCTCGAGGAAAGGTGGTCGATCAAATTAGATGACGCGTTATGGGCATCTGGGACGGCGTTCAAAACACCAATTGGTATGTCACCTTATAAATTAGTTTTTGGTAAAGCTTGTCATTTGCCGATGAGTTGGAACACGAGCATATTGGGCAATGAAGAAGTTGAACATGGATACCACGGCGGGACAAAGGAGGCTACTACGGTGGCGGGTGGATGAATTCGACCTGATGCCTATGAGAATGCAAAGATCTACAAAGGCGAGCGAAGCATGACACGATAAGAATTTGATACCAAAGATTTTCAAGAAGGACAACAAGTCTTGCTATTCAACTCAAGGTTGAGATTGTTTCGAGCAAATTAAAATCACGTTGGGCGGGACCATACGATGGTAAGAGTATTCCATGCGGAGCAATTGAAATAAAAGGAGAGAGAGGAGCGCGCAAAGTAAGCGGACAGAGGTTAAAACCCTACCTAATCGATGAAATGGAATACATGAACTTGGTAACTTCTCAATCCACGAAAGAATAAGAACGTCGTCCGGCTAAAAACGGTAAAAAACGGCTGGTTGGGAGGCAACCAGCGTTTTCAATTATGTTATTTTAATTTATCTTTAGGTTATTTTAGTTTTATCTAAGAAACGATCTCACGGTCTTGGGGTCTTGTTGTTTGTATGATTGTACATGCAATTGAACAGGGTGTCGAAAAAGCGGGTAGTGGCTTCGGGAAGCGGTAGCGGCATGAAAGATCTGAAGAGGTGCGGAAGTTTAAGCGCGCGGTGTCGATTCTGAGAATTGCGGAAAATACTTTGATCCAAAAGCCCTACCGCCAAATCAAACACCAAGGGCTCTCCTCCTCACGAAATTAGAAGCACTACCACCGCCGCGCGCGATTTTTAGCCAAAAGCGTAAGTCTTTTTGTCTTTTAGTTTTCCTTTGAGTCTACATTGGGAATGATGTGTAATTTAAGTTGAGGGTGTGTTTTGTGTTTTAGTTTTATTTGTGTGTCATGTTATGTTTTATTTAAGTCTTTTTATTTGTTTCATGTTTATTTTGAGTCACCAAAATTTTTCTTTTTAGTCATAATTGCTGTCAAAGATCATGTATCTTTGTAGTTGCTAGAAACACCTAGTGAAGTAAGGTGGAATAATGTAAAGGAATGGAAGCGACTATCTAAACACTTAGGTTAGAGATGCCAAAACTCACGAGAATCTGTCTATTTGGAGTCTCTTGCTTGAGTTATGTAGGCTAAATGATAAATGCTTATGTGTTATGATTTGCTTGCTATTTGGCGAAATAGTTAGGATATGCGTGTTAGGGGAGATGACTCGAGCATTTCTTTGATAGCCATTCTTACCATTCTTTTCTATCCGTACTTTAAAAATATCACTAGTTAGCCCATTGAGCCTAAAATTTGAAACTTCTTCTTTGACACCTATATTCCCACAAAGTGTACCATAAGTGAAATTATGAAACAGTAGGAGTACATTGTGTTAAAAGAAAACAAAAAGAATGAATAAAGTCATGCACAATACAAAAGTAATAAGAAATAGGCAAAGCCTAAGTTTGGGGTGCTTGTCATTATTATATACTTCATTCTCCCAAAACAAAAGGGAAGGATAGAATTGAAGTGAAGTAAAGAATCAAAAGAAAAAGGGAAAAATTGAAAAGCCAAAGAGCATGATACGAGAAAAATGAGCCTAAATGCCTATCTTTACCAACCCCTGCCTAAGCTGCATTACAACCCCAAAGTCTGAAGATCTCTTTTATGTATATCGAATTAGTGGAGAATAGCAAGTAAGCATGCCATAGGAATTTTTGAATTTATATGCATACTTGAGTACTGTGACTTCCATTTAAGCATGATAAGTATGAGTTTGCGAAATATCTAGCTCGATGTGTTGAAATTCCATGCTATATGTTCTGCGTATTATTACGCTAACCTTCATGTTTTTCTAGTTAACATTAAATGCGACAAAAAGTGATCAATGGCGAGTCTGTTTATTTTCTTTGTTGATTTTCTTATTTATTAGTCTGTCATTTTATTTCTTTTTTTATCTTTGCTCGAGGCGAGCAAAGGTTAAGTTAAAGTATTTGATCGGTGTATTTTATATACACCTTTTGAGTCGATCTAGTTAGTCTTTTGTCCGTTTGTACATACAAAGTGTCGTATTAGGATAGATTTTCTTTCTTTTGAGTCAAAGTGGCTAAAGTGGCCAAATGGCGGAAAAGGAGCGAAAAAGGGAAAAAGAGGAGAGTACTAGAAAAGCGGAGAAAGTGGCAAACGCAGTGAAATCCGGACTGCCTTGGCCCTCCTGCTGCGATCGAAGCGAGGCGCGGCGCGCATTATTCGAAGAAGTGCAGAAGATTAGCGTATGGCTACCGAGACAACGAAGCGCGGCGCTAAACATCAGAAGCCACAGGAGTTGCGGCCGCGGCTCTCGAGCAGCGAATATCGAGGCGCGGCGCAAAACACCGTATGCGAACTTTAGCGCATGGCGCGTGGCGAGCCATGGCCGCGGGCGCTGGAAAAATTAGGTCTTTTAGTGATTTTTGGGCGAACGGAAGGAAAAAGAAGGGCGTTTTAAAACTATATAAGGAGAACCTGGCGGTTTTGAGGTTCCTTTCTTGCAACTCAAGATTCTTGACTTGGAGTTTGGATACCATTAGCTTAGTAATTTCTTTTCCTTTCCTTTATTTATTTCAGTTTTTGCATGATGAACTTTGAATTAGTTCTTGTCATATTCATGGCTAGGAGCTAATTCTCTTATAGGCTTTCTATGTTGAATTCTTGAACCTTATGTTATAAAGTAATGCATGCTTATGGTTATTATTCTTATTGAGAGATCTATCCAATAATTGAGTTGAATTCTTGGTAGCTAATTGACAACTAGTTATCACTATATGATTTCTAATCAGATTACGAAAAGGAGGATTGTGAATATCTTTGTAAGTTGGGTGAAGCGGTCTTGAATTGGGGATGAAAATACCTCAATTAGATTTGTAAGCGTTGATGAGAGGCTTAACAACCTAATTTTTGCGCATTGTGCGTGACGGTCAACTAGGTTTTTGTGCTTAATCCTCCTATAGAGTTACCATTATCAGCGAAAGTTAGGTAAGGAACAATACTGGGGTTGAGTGTTTATATAACCCTAACGGGAGTATAAAACGATTTCGTAAACCTGCTTTCTCCAAAAGAAGAACACCATAAGTAATGCATTAACAAGTAACATAAGCGGATAGTAAGGATACATAGAAGCCCTATTCTCATCACACCTGAAGTAAGTCTTTACATTTAAATAGCTTTTGAAATTCTTAGTTATAAACAACCAATCAAATATTAATTCGCCAAATAGATACTAGAAAATAGATCACTGGTACTTGAACCCTAATCCTAGAGGACGATATTCGGTCTTATCTAAGACTATACTACTTGATACGATAACGTGCACTTGCGTTTAAAGTGTGTGCATATTACGCGCATCAAGGAGATGATTGGAAAGAGAGAGCACTCGTTCTTGGTTTTGAGAGAAGTGAAATATGATTTTTGAGACTAAGGTTGTGTATTTATACTTTTGTTGTCGGGGGAATTGTCACGACCCGACGGGCCGCGACTAACGTCCTAATTGGACGTCATTACTGACCTGTCACTCTTAATCCATTTAATACAGATATCTATAGAAATTTCGGCAGCACAACGCTGCTTTTACAACCTATCCCTAAAACAGGCGGTAAAACGAAACAACAAAACAACAATGCGTAATAGGCTGGCCGACTAGTGCCACCAACCAACATCACGTGCACAAAGGCATAAATCAAAATAAGCAAGCGGCGAAATTTGCCACTAGATAACAACATCAAAACCCAAAACAAGGTACAAACGTCCAACCACAAGTCTGCTGGACCTCAAGAGTGTATCTTGACATATGGCCAGGACAGGACCCCGTCGTGCCCAAAATATGCCTAAGTCGGAAAGATAAAGGTCTGTACCAAAATAGCTGGCTCCGGAACAAAGGAGCTCTCCAACTGCTGTACAGAAATCCTAGACTGGCGGGTCACCTATCTGAACACCTGAACCTGCGGGCATGAACGCAGCCCAACGCCACTGCTTGGCCGAATTGTAGCCCAGTTGTTTTTCGAGTTTTGGGCAGATTTTTAGTCAACTTTGGAGGGGTATATCTCCTAGTATATTAGGAGTTTTTGGGTGTTTCAAAGGTCTAGGGCGTAGTTCGTTGAGTCTAGATTCCAACGCAACCAACCGTTCATCGATAGGACGTCGGAGTAGAAAGTTATGGGAGTTACAAGTTCAGAGCGCAGACGGACAGAAATGCGTTTCGGGCAGAAGTGACAGGGCCGCGGCACCGGATGCAGGGCCGCGGCGCCGGATATTCTGAGGAGTCGCTGAAGTTGCAGCGCCGCGGCGCCAGGACAGCAGGGCCACGGCGCCGGAAGTTCTGAAAGTCCGCAGAGGTTTGATCTTGCGCCGGAGTTAAAGCCGCGTCAGCGGGTTTCTGGCGGAAAAACTTAGAAAAATCAGATTTCTCTTTTAAAAAGGCCATGGGAGGGTGACAAGTGTTCCCGCCCATCTGATTTCTTGCATGCCTTATATTGACCAAGTCTTGAAGACTTGGTCATCTTTCAAATCTCTCTCTCTCTAAGCTTAGCTCTCACTTCTCTCTAAAATTCCAAGAGGAATTCAAGCCTAAGGAAAAATCTGAAAAGTTAAGGACAAGAAGGAAGCTTGTGGCTATCTTGTAGTAGTTGTTGTGGTGGTATTCTTGGAAAGGAGGCTAGCAAAGTTGTTGGAATAGTTTTGGCTAAAGCTCCAAATGTAACATTTCTTCTCTTGTAGCTAGTATTGATGTTGCATGTGAAGAAGAAGGGATTTGTAGTAGTAAATAATGCACTTAGAGTCATTACATGTAAGAAATATGGTTTGAATGTGAAGGAATTGGTTAAGAATATATTATGAGCATGTTGTAGCCAAAAAACTACCTTAGAATTGTTAAGTGAATTGTTGTACCTTATGGGGCAGGATTTTACACGCCCAAGTTTAGGTGTGTAATCCCCTTTGAGATGTTTGGATTGTTGAGCCTTAAATGTGGCATTTGGATGTTGAATTCGGCCTTGAGAAAGGTGACAAAGTATGTAGAAACAAAGGAAATGCTGCCCAATTTTCCATAGAATTTAGGGGCTTTGAACTTAGATTATTTCTACATTAAAATTAGAGGTTAATAAACGTATCATGGTTGTTATAGGTTGACTTATTACTTGCGGTAGTTTGGACTTAGCAAGTGGATTGACCGAAGAGGTATGTGAAGCTTTCATATCTCTTGAGCATGAATAGTTGTAACTATGTAGTACGGTAGACGTACAAAATTTGGTATTCTTACTTGTTTTAAGTATATAAAGACTAGTTTCGTTTTAAGAATGTATAAGTCCCTTGGTTAGGGGAAAAGTATAATTTTACTAATGTATAGGGTTAATATAACAACTTTATGGGGGAGTTGGTTTATTAGCTTTATAAAAGGTTAATGAGAAGAGATTTACTCTAAGTAAGATAAGTATATGAAAAGGCAAATTGATTTTAAGGCATCAATTGCCCAAAGGTTTATGTATGAAAAAGAGTCACTTTTAAAAGAGTTGAAGTATATAGTACTTGGGTTAAATTCCCGGTTTCCTTTTATTAAAGATGTGATTAAGTGCCTTAAGTAAACTAAAATGAGAGGGTATATGAACAAGGCTAATAAGAAGTTATAAGTTTTCTTAACTTATTTATGATTATGATATGATGACAGTTTGAATTAGGGTAAGAGTATATCTGAGGGGCAAGCCCCAAGATTGTTATACCACCTTCTCCAGGGTAAGAGTATGAATGAGGGGTAAGCCCCAAGATCGTCATACCACCTCCTCCAGTGTAAGAGTATATCTGAGGGGTAAATCCCCAAGATCGTTATACCATCTGCTTCAGTGTAAGAATATATCTGAGGGGTAAGTCCCCAAGATCGTTATACCATCTGTTTCAGGGTAAGAGTATATCTGAGGGGTAAGTCCCCAAGATCGTTATACCACCTGTTCCGTGGATTTGCTACCCACGATGCGAGGAATACCTCATGCGAGTCCTTATGGACTTATGCGGGTGAAATAGTCTCGTAGGTAGTCTGACTATCTGAGGAATACCTCATGCGGGTCCACAGGACCTATGCGGGTGAAATAGTCCAAGGAGTAGGGGTGCTTATTGATACTACAGGCGAGGTACCCTGTTTTGATCATGAGGCCCCTATTTTATGCAATATTATATATATATATACTTGTCACTCTCATTGTTAGTAAGGCACAGTAAAAATGTATTTTGATTGTCTTCTATGACTCCGGCTTACTTTTAGACTTATGATATCATTATTACAGTATTTTCCAGCTTTACATACTTGGTACATATTGTGTCTTGACCCCTTCCTGGGCCGCGTTAAATCTGCGCGGTAAAGGTAAGCGGTGTGGATCCTCGTTCTTAGGATCACTTCGTGTCGAAGCTCCATCCTCCTAAGCTTATTTTGTTGGTACGGTTACTCACGATGCTATAGGTATTGCGTGCATTCGTGGTATGGCGGGCCGCCACAGTTGTTATCCTTAGAGGTCTGTGGTCACGTATGTGTTGGGCTGTAAGAACAAGTTGTACTGTTATACTTTTGATTAGTATGTTTTTATGGAAGGCAGCCTTATCGGCTGACCAGTGATGTTACCTTTTATAAGTTATGTGTTATGTTTGTTCCGCTGCTATTCTATGATGTATACCGGCAGTACCGGTAGGTACTAGTCGAGCCACAGGGTCGGTCGTGGAGGAATGTACAATTGTATTGTACGATCCATACAATTTATTCGTTGGGGAGTATGGTGGGATTGTACGGTTTGTACAATCTGTCTAATGAAAAGTAAGGTCCGTACAAATTTATACGATCCGTATAAAGTGATCGTCACTAACTTGAATTTTTCAGTGATCCACTTAAGTTGGGAAAAATAATACAGTTGGAATCGACGGGCTGTATAATACGATCCATATAATAAATTGGGTTACCGTTAATTTCTAAAACAAGATGTACGGTGTCGCACCCGTTTTTGACCTCGGGGTCGGAACGGTACTGCAACGTTGCTCTTTTGCGCGGTTCTCTGGATTGAGCAAAAAATGCTTGTTTGAGAAGTCGCCGCCTAATTATTAAAGTGAATTAGGACACTTGAACTATTGCAATAAAAATACTGCAATTGATCTCCATTTAAAGATCTGCGAAATTAATAAGATTCTGGATCAGGATTCTTTATTATCCAAAAGGAAAAGGTTAGGCATCTTTTAAGATCCGCTAACTTGCGGCTATCCGATCAAACATAAGTTAATTATATATTGGCTTTTTATTCTACGTATTCTAAGCATTTTTCATAATTTACAATTAAAATAAAATGCAATAAAGATCTGTCTGATGGAAAGTAAGGTCCGTACAAATTTATACGATATGTATAAAGTGATCGTCACTAACTTGAATTTTTCAGTGATCCACTTAAGTTGGGAAAAATAATACAGTTGGAATCGACGGGCTGTATAAATTTATACAATCCATATAATATATTGGGTTATCGTTAATTTCTAAAACAAGATGTATGGTGTCGCGCCCGTTTTTGACCTCGGGGTCGGAACGGTACTGCAACATTGCTCTTTTGCGCGGTTCCCTGGATTGAGCCAAAAATACTTGTTTTGAGGAGTCGCCACCTAATTATTAAAGTGAATTAAGACACTTGAACTATTGCAATAAAAATACTGCAATTGATCTTCATTTAAAGATCTGCGAAATTAATAAGATTCTGGATCAAGGTTCTATATTATCCTAAAGGGAAGGGGTTAGACATCCTTTAAGATCCGTTAATTGCGGCTATCCGATCAAACCTAGGCTAATTATATATTGGCTTTTTATTCTACGTATTCTAAGCATTTTCCATAATTTACAATTAAAATAAAATGCAATAGAGAATAGGAAAAGATGCATCTCCGGTTACCTGTATAAAATGCAATAGAGAATATATTTATTTTGAATTAATATATTTTGTATAATATGTGTATGAAATCTCTCTCATCAAACGTTTTCCAATACATTGAGAATTTCAAATGATGTAAACATGCATCATTTCTCATTTGCAATCAATGTTGATAGTTCCCTCCTTTATAATATACAAAATATATTAATTCAAAATAAACTATAGACAATGAAAATAAAAAAATTGTTAAAACTTTTTATTAATGAAAATCTCACACAAATTAAACTTCATCTAACTAAGAATATGTAAGATAATTTTGAAGTGAAAGAATAAATAAGAACTAAAACAAAAAACATAAATTTGTAAAGTAAATATTAATAAACCAAAAGGGGCGACTTAAAAAGTCGCCCTTTTTTGTTCTTACCAAAGGTGGCGACTTGAAAGGTCGCCCTTTTTTGTCTTGACCAAAAAGGGTGACTCTTTTTATTTATTCTTTTGCTTCAAAATTATCTTAAATATTCTTAGTTAGATAAAGTTTAATTTGTGTGAGATTTTCAGTAATAAAAGGTTTTAACATTTTTTAGAAAAGGAATAACATTTTTTTTATTGTCTATAGTTTATTTTGAATTAATATATTTTGTATAGTATGTGTATGAAATCTCTCTCATCAAACTTTTTCCAATACATGGAGAATTTCAAATGATGTAAACATGCATCATTTCTCATAAGCAATCAATGTTGATAGTTCCCTCCTTTATAATATACAAAATATATTAATTCAAAATAAACTATAGACAATGAAAATAAAAAAATGTTAAAACCTTTTATTAATGAAAATCTCACACAAATTAAACTTCATATAACTAAGAATATTTAAGATAATTTTGAAACGAAAGAATAAATAAAACCTAAAACAAAAAACATAAATTTATAAAGAATAAATATTAATAAAGCAAAGGGGGCGACTTGAAAAGTCGCCCTTTTTGGTCCTTACCAAAGGGGACGACTTGAAAGGTAGCCCTTTTTGGTCTTCACCAAAGGGGGCGACTAGAAAAGTCGCTCCCTTTGATTTATAAATATATATTCTTTAGAAATTTATATTTTTTGTTTTAGTTTTTATTTATTCCTTTGCTTTAAAATTATCTTAAATATTCTTAGTTAGATAAAGTTTAATTTGTGTGAGATATTCATTAATAAAAGGTTTTAACATTTTTTAGAAAAGGGATAACATTTTTTTTCATTTTTATTATCTATAGTTTATTTTGAATTAATATATTTTGTATAGTATGTGTATGAAATCTCTCTCATCCAACTTTTCTCAATACATGGAGAATTTCAAATGATGTAAACATGAATCATTGCTCATAAGCAATTAATGTTGATAGTTCTCTCCTTTATACTATACAAAATGTTGACACCCAATTTTGACCCTCCCGCCCAGTCATTAACTATAAAATTAGACTAATTTGGTAAAATAATTTTTTTATGTTTTTATAATAAAATGCAGCGATAAAACATAAATACATGCATGAATAAATAATTTAATAATGGCATCGCGTCTTACGTAGAGTTTTAAACACTTAGAGTCCCGCGCCCGCATTAACTAATTGTAAGCTCTGTCGTAATTCTTAATCATTAATAAATACATAAAATAATTAATTTAGCAATGACGTCACGTCAAGTAGCATAGTTGCATTTATTAATACGCAAGAGAATGTCATAATCATTTGTAATTTAAAATCAATTTTTTATTTAATAGCGTCGCATTTATAAGGCTTTAAACAATTCTTAAATATCGTACTTGCATTCGGCATTTAAGTAATTTAATATAAACTCAATGCAATTTTAATTTAACTTCGCAATAACGCATAATAATAAGTTTTTAAATAATAGCGCCGCATTTTAACATATTAAGCACTAATTAAATAACACGCCCGCATTTATTATGACAATTAGACTAATTTAGCACCTAAATAATTAGACTAATTTAGCACCTAAATAATTAGACTAATTTAGCACCTAAATAATTTAACTAAATTAAATAATCTAATCCTAATTAATTAAGCACCTAAAATTAAATTAACTAGCCTAAAACTAATTAAACTCCTAGAATTAATTAACCTAACTACCCAGCCCAAACACAGCCCACTCCCCACTTAAATTACCCGCGTCTAATCCCGTCGACGCACTCAGTGCCCACACCCTTTCCCTTTATTCAGCAAGCCCAACGCCCCAGCTTACCTTCAGCCTATAACTTTACCCTCTGCAAACAAACAGAACAAAAATAAAACGAAACCCTAAGCCTTCAATCGCCGCCTTCATCCAACCCCGATATCCTCACGATTTTGGTGAAAATCCGCGACACTTTCCTTACCCACACACACGTCTCTAACGATTTCTTACCATAAACCAAAGACCCAAATATCACACAAATCGGCCGCGATCTCGTCGAATCAAGCACAAATATCACCCTACTACTTACCTAATGAGAACCCAAGAATGGCTATTTAAGAACATGCAAAGGCATCGAGAAGGGGAAAACAGAGCATCGACGATGAGCGAGAGGAGGAATCAACTTAGGGAGAGCGGGAAGGGCAACTACATAGCAATTTAGCAAGACATCGAGAGTCGGAGATAGCGATCTACCTCTTAGCAATAGTTAGCAACCACCAGCAGTTTAGGAAACAGCAACAGGGGGGTCAGTCGAAGAACTCAGTCAGTTAGGATACCATAGTATCGACACACTTTAGCAGTCAGGGAGCCTACCTATAGCATCGACACTCTTAGCAGTTAAGAAACAGAGTCGGGAAGTCAGCAAGCTATCCCCGCCCTCTTATTCGCATCGCAAAAACCAAACCCCCGAGCGAATCCGACGACTTGATACGCTGCCCCGGGTCGCTGTCCGGAGAAGGTAATCTCGCCTCCTTTCATATTTTCTCATTCGTATTTCGTGACATATGTGATGATTATGTGTTGTTTAAATACGCTTAGCTAATGTAGCTGTTATTTGTGTATGTAGAATATTTTAAAACTTCGTTTGGTTGATCTTTCATTGTTGGAATCCTTCAGTGGCATGTTTTGTTATATCTTCTTTCGAGTGTCAAAAGCACAACTAATTGTTATCTGATCAAATTAGGGGGTGTTGGCTTGAAGTTGGTTAATTGGGAAAACTGATTCGAAAAATGGCCTTAAGTAAATTTCAGTCTTTACCCCTCTATTAATAGTCTACGTCGCTCTAACCTAAGCTGAGTAATAAGTGGAAATCCTATACTTTTCTACAGCTGCGATTATGTGTGTCATCTCTGAAATGAACATCTACATCGCACCATGAAGTTACTAAACAAATAAATTGGCCTCGTAAATGATTTGGATATGTCTCGATTGCGATGAGGCATGATAGTGCAATCGCCATCATCCTTAGGCATATATGGGTAAAAGATTGTTTATCTTAAAATATGTGTGTTGTGCTCTCCTTCCTCTTTCGATTACGCCTATGTTCCGTCGCTAGGCACTGTTCTGTTCTAATCGACCCAGATATTCGTTAACTTTAAACACATGATGTACTCTAATTCACGGTCGAGTGTTGTCATGCATTCAATATAGCTTATCAGTAAAGATGTGTTTAGCCCAATAAAAAAAGCTTTGCAACCCTTTGAAATAGGATCGTAAATTGTTATCGCTTCATTTGATATCTTGGTACATCTTTCCTAAATTAGTTGTCCAACTAATACTTGTGGCATACTAATATGATTATAGCATTTAAATGGACATGTGTATGCAGGAGTTTTGATGATTAAGTTATTATGTCTTAAGGGTTGTGCAAGTGTGAAAATGTAGTTTGGGTTTATTTCAGATGTTTTAAAGTACTAACATTCATTTGTATGTTGAGAATCATGTGTGCTTTACGTCATCTATAGGCCTAGCGGGTTATCAACTTGTTATTTTCCAAAAAAAGAGGTCAACATCGAGATGTTAATGTGTCTTGTTGTGCATTACTATCCGTAGGACTCATATCTCCTCCATGTTTAGCTCCTTTATTTACACAGCTCTGCTCCCGATCCGAATGCTTCACTGGGCCGATTTTCCCTGTTTGCATTGCCTGTTATGGGCTATCAAGGCCTATCACTGAGTGAATAATACTCTATATGTGTTTCTTTTCTTACTTCAAATCACAACTCGGTGTATACTAGGTATCGCACGAGATTTGAGTTATGTCAGACTCGAATATAGATGCATGTGTCTTTATTTGCATTGTTTTTGATAATCTGAATATGTGATTACTTGTTTATTGACAAGGTTGGATTGATACTAATCCTTATCACTTTCTTTTTACATGGCACGCACCAGAGCAACAAAGAGTCTCATAACGAGACTCGTCGGGGCAAACGCAAAGGCATGCATATACATCCATCGAGTCCTCTTGATTCCTAGAAAAACAAATAGACGGTCATCCGCTTCAATCTCTTTGCTCTCTCTCTTATCTCATTTATGCCCCTATTTGTTTGTTGTAATTTTATTACTTAACTTTGTAATTAATAGGGGAACTTCTAGCAATTAGCCTTTAAGCATATGAGGTGGAAGGTAATTTAAACTTAGAAACGCATTCTTCTTTATTTGTCTTTTAGGGCTATTAGGCATGTTTAAAATCGGCAAAAATAAAAATAATCTAACCTGCGTCATAAAACCAACAATTTGTTAAATCCATAAACATTTTTTCTCCTAAACTCTCAAAAAATCATCTTAAGCACTTTTTACTACACGCAGGTTAAGCAAGATTAATAACCTTTGCATGAACACATAATTAGTCCATAAAGCACCCTCTTAGCACCCTTAATATTTTAGCACCTCTTAGCATTCTTTCGCATATAGCACCTTTTTTCCCTTTTTAGACTTAAGCACCTTTAAACATTTTAAACATTTTTTTTAACATCTTATTAAGCAGGTGGAGCTTTATTTTGCATTTTTAAAAAAATATAAATTACCCTAGGTTTTGCAGGACAACCGCAAGTTAGCGGATCTTAGAGGGTGCCTAACCCCTTCCCTCTAGATTAATAAAGAACCCTTACCCAGAATCTCATTAAGTTTAGCAGACCATTAAAATGGAGTTAATGTTTTACTTCAAACTAGTTAAACATTTAGGTGTCCTAATTCACCCAATTAATTAGGTGGCGACTCCGCGAACCCTTAGCATTCTAGCAAACCTTTAGCATTTTAGCACCCTTTTAAACTTTAGCATCTTTGGCAATTTTAGCATCCTTTTTAGCATTTTTAAAACCTTTAAGCCTCTTAAACCTTTCAGCATTTTATTATTTATTTTCTAACATTTGCATTTTGAGCAGGGTTCGCTATTTAGAATGCCGCGGTCGGAAAAGGGCGCGACACAAAATATATTAATTCTAAGTAAACTATAGACAATAATAATAATAAAAATGTTAAAACATTTTTGCATTTGTTGAATTAATGATAATTAATATTATGACAAACTATATTTATATTAATGATGATTAATATTATGACAATTTGCATTTGTTGAATTATTAATTGATTGTTTATAATATTCTATAAATGCATCCCTATAGATAAATGTTTATTAATGATGTGAGAATTAATGTTATAACGTAACTCTTAAATTACCTCGACTAATGATCATCGAAATTGAGATATCGATGATATGCGATACATCGACATGTGGTCTGCATCATATCCTTAGTGGATGTAGTATGTCTCACTTGCTACGAGTTATGACAACTCATGATGGACACATGGATACTTGTTGAAGTATTGATACACCCTGCTGATGCATTATTTGTTATATGTTTATAATGTCATCGGCATGTGGGAACCGCGTTGCCTTGATTTAGATCATGCGGTGCGAGAACAGCGAAGACCGCGGTACCTTCATCGAGACCGCGGTGCGATACGGCGATCCCGATACCACTCGATTCGCTGTTGGGCCCGACCTCATCGAAACCCTTAAACTCTTATTTTATCCTATTAATAGGAGACTCCTCTTCTCATTTGAATACACTAAACCTAAGAGAGGTAAATCTCTGTCAGAATCTCTAGCATTCCTGATTTAGCAAATTATATCATAGTTTCAGAACTTACAAATCGATGGACGTTTGCGTGTACACCCTTAAATGATAAGGAGAACGATAGTTATTGCAAAATGGAAGGAAAAGATTGGATGGTATAGTGGGCTCTTTGGGTCCACTCATATTTTACATGAAGACGGGGTAGTTATATATGCATGTGACATTGTGACGTTGGAATTTTGACTTATAAAATAATGAGGCAAAGGAAAATATGAGGTCATTGAGAAAAAAAATGCAATAATTAAATAGGTAAGGGGTAGGTAGTACGAACTTGGATTCAATTCTTTTTTTAAATTATTAAAGAGTGAGATGAGAAGAGGAAAAAATTGTGTATGTAGTATGTAAAGCTGTCCAAGAGGTCGGGGCGGGTCCCGGCGGGGCTTGGAAAGGGTCGGGACCGGCGAGACATGCCGATGTCCCATCCCGTCCCACATCCCACCGGAAAAGTGGATCGGTATTGGTGGGGTGGGGTCGGGATCGTGATTTTTTTTACACTTAATTTCAAAAAAGTTGTTGATATAAACACTTAAATAATTGAACAAGCATGTGTAATAAAAACATCTCAATGTTGTTTTTGTGTCTCTTATATTATTTAATAGAAATATAATTTTTGTGTAACACAATTTCAAAATTACAACTTTGTGGTGTTGTTCAAAAGTTGTAAATGACATAGTAAAATTGCAATTAAAAAAATTACATTGTTAAAAACACATTTTCTAATTTCTTCACAATGTCTTGTGGTTCTTTGGTTGGAATTGAAAGTTGTTGGTCAAATTGATCGACGCCGTTTATAGTTCTCTCGGACGCGATTTCATTCAAGTTTTTATCGTCTTCTTCGTTGATCTCTGGTTGACCCCACCTTTCACGTTCCGCTCGTATTCAATCTCTGAATAGAACTGTTATCTCCTACTAATGAGTATATGCTAGACAAAACTTCTTCTTTAGTTAGTTTCTTATGTGGTTGTTCATTTGAATTTTTTGGAGTTGGAGGTGAAAGTACTGCTACACGATCATAGATCGTTTAAATTAATGTTTTACACCCGTCTATTTTAATAGTCGGATTTAATACAACACCAATAATATAAATAGTGGAAATAAAAAAATTAATTAGATAAACATTTTTAATAGGTGCCTTATAAGATGATTTTTTCATACATTCACTAAGTAACAAAAATATTAGAGCTGTATAAAATAACATAAATGAAATAGTACGATAATATATACCAGAAAATTCTTTAGTTGCTTGAAAAGATTTCTCTAAATATCAAATAATTTCTGAAAATTTTCCAATCATTATGTACAAGCATATCAGTTGGATTTCGATTATGAGCGTTAAAAAATAAAGTTATAGGTCTTCTATAATCGTAAACAACAAATAGTTGTTCATATGGATAATTCCACATAGTCGTTACTTCTTCAGGAATTTTCCTATAAGGTAATCCACAATCGTGACAAGTTTTTTTATATTTTTTTCTTTGTATTTTACTACTTCTAAAAATAAAATTTATAGCAAATTGTACTTTATTAAGAATGTCTTCAAAAATTATAGATCATCCTTTACAACTAAGTTATAAATATGACACATACATTTTGTATGAAAATCATTATGAAAAGATGAAGTTAATATATCTTTTAAAAGTCTCACAACATAATTATTATAAGAAGCATTATCTAACGTTACAATCATAATTTTGTCAGTTATACCATAATAATCGCAAATTTCATGAATATTTGTGCAATAAAAGCTCCCATGTGCCAATCACCAATATATTCATATGCTAAAATACGTTTTTGCATAGATCAATTATTATATATCCAATGACATGTTACACTTAAATAATCATTACCGTTATTACTACAGTCTATATCAGAAGTGATAGCTACTTTGCGGGGGAAATGATATAATGCAGTGCACTTGATACATTGACCGGTATAATTTACAATTTTCAGCGGTATAATATCAAACAAAAAAGTTTCTAATTTATCTTTTTAAAAAGTTTTTACAGCAAATAAAGGGAAGATATTTTAATGTGATTTGACGATTTCCTAGCTTCTTCTTGGCTAGCAGGGACCGCTACTTGATTTTGTCCCTATAGTTATGTATGGTTCAACAATAACATGCAATCATAAATAATAATAAATAAATTGGGTGCGTAACTTGACTCCAAGATATATTGGGTGATTAGCTTTTAGTATATTAATTAAGATTAGGATACTCAATCGGGACCGGCCTTCTAACTCCTTATCCTTCTAACGTTGAAGATTTCTCTAAATAGTATAGTTTCATTTAATTCTTTTGAAAAATAATAATCTTAATTAGTCCTTGGACAGGTGTTTACTCATTCTTCATAGTAATAAATTTATTTTAATTCTTTCCTAAACATCTATAATTCGGGCAATCTTTCCAATCCTCACTTTAATTTGATTTTCTTTTGGTCCATCCAGCTTGAAAAATCGAACTTATATTGATTGTAAAAAAGAGATTTTTTTCGAACAATTCAAACTAATAATTAAATCTTGCCGACCATAGTTGTAAAGTCATATTAGTAGTATTAATTTTTGGGACAAAGGGAGTTAATAACAGAATCTTCTTGGTTTGCTTTGTGGTTAAAATTTATTGATCTGATTAATTTAAACTTACATGGCGTATATATATATTCGTTCACTAAATTCAAAAAGGAACAACCCTTACAAAAAATAATTCGTTCTCAAAATTTTTAAAAGGAAAACCTTGATTAAGGGCTGAAATATGGAAAATGTAGGAATGAACATTAATATCCAAAAATATTTTGTAGTGACAAGAAATGTAAATCTTGGCGTGGGAAATGGTTGGTTAGGTCACGGGCTCACGGCTACTATAGGACAATAATTGTTTGGTGGGTGGAAAGAATGGTACTACGGATATATATAATTGTTTGTTAGTTTCTTCCTAATTTCGATTACATCATTTGACTTGACGCAGAATAAATTTTATATAAATGTGTGACTATAAATTATTTCATAAAATTAAATTATTTCATAAAATTAAATTATTTCTAAATATAAAAATAATATTTTTTTGAGATAAACAAAAAAAATTAGGACATATAAATTGGGACAAACATTATGTGATACTTTTTTCTCTCTCTTATTTATTGCAATTATTTGAATTATTTTGAATGGAAGAGATAGGTTACCCAACTCTTCCACTCTTCTCATCCTCTCACTGCTTATCTATTTCTCCTCCTACCATTTACGGCTTTACCCCCACAACATTCACTCAAGATATCCTAATTTTTTTTTTTTTTTTTTTTTGTAAGATATCTTAATTATGTCTCCGAACATAGTGGTAAAGACTGAGCGCTATAAGGAGCGCGGGCCTGCGCAACGTGGGTTCGATTCCCGACAAGCACATAGAGAGGATTAACCTTGTGTCAGTGATCCGTTGACGCTCTGCATAATCGATCATCGAGACATCCCGTGATTTACATGATAATAGTGATGAGAGCCAGGTACTTCTGGAAGCCTAGTACCAGTATTTGTACCAGTACTAGCGATAGGGAGGCGCAAACCTCGAGACACGGACATATAAAAAAGATACCCTAATTATTCTCAATCCTACTTCTGATAATAAATCTTTTTTTTCCTCTAAGAAGGGCAAATACTTAAAAGGGAATGATTAATTAACTTATATATATTGATAGCATAATTAATTGTTACACTAGCAAATGTATTTTAACTCGTTATAGCAAATAACTTGTTTTCAAGTTATCAATCTCACTTTATATGAATGAATGCTAAGGTTATCTTTTATACAACATGATACTCCATAATGTATTGTGATATTTTTATACTGTCAGTGTAAAGTAATCTTTCATCCCACTTTTATGGAAGATAGTTTGGAATTATCATTCTTGTAATAGTATGTTAATATAAAGATTGTTTTATAATATCAGTGTATGAAAATTAAACTTAAATGGACATGTTGTTATTAACCAAAAACTATTGGCCAAAGCACTAGAGAAGTACAACAGCACATCCACTAATTAATCCCTCCAATATTTGGTGGAGATTAATGATTTTTTTAATGACCAAATAATCGAGTAACATTTTACCAGCAAAATGATATAAATTTTGTAAGGTACACTGCTATACTGCTTTCAACATAATATGATACTGTAATACTTTCAATGAGAAATTCGAAAGAACTTAAACTAATAGTGAGGTCTTTCTAAATCCTCTTTTTCTTTTACCCAAATATAATTATCCGAATAAAAATTTACTTAGTCTCCAAAGTTCTATAATCCAAAACACCATTAGTCATTAACCCTAAAAAGTTATAACTTGCAATATTACCGAAATTATTACTGCAATTGCAATCTTTACTATTTTGTATACCCAAATTGCATGCAAAACACCTTGAACTTTGTTGGGAATTTGGCCGAGGAGGGCTAATTCTGAGCTCAAGATTTAAATCAGGACACTGTTCTCGAAATAGGCTGCTACTAATTTCATCTTCTAATTGGCTAAGCCCAGATTCAGCTTTGACATTAATCATCTTTTGATCTTCTTCATGAACTTTAATTTTATTTCCGGCACCAAATGAAATTGTGGTGACTTTTTGTGTGGTACTGGGCTCGTTAACGGGCCTGTGTGTCGTAGGATCTACGCCACGGCTCAAAAGTTTCCTTCTTATATGTGTATTCCAATAATTTTTTATTTCGTTGTCTGTTCTCCCCGGTAATCTTCCGGCTATAAGTGACCACCTGAAAATTAAGAAGAAGGTATATTAAGTGGCATGTTACTTTACATTTTAAGTAATTGAAAAACAAATGACAAAAATAGTCCCGTATGTTTGTTATTAGTCTAAAATAGCCCTTCGAGTATATAAATATATCCGAAATGGCTAAAATTGAGTCACTTTTTTATTTTCTCTGTATTTAAAATACATAAAGGATAGTTATTTTTCACGAAATTGACTAGTGAGAAACACATGAACCGTTTAAACTGAATAGTAAATCATTACAGGTCTAACTTCTCTCGAATATTCATTTCCCTCAATTACACTGCCAATATATCTACTTAAAAATCCTAGAACTATACAAGCGCACCGAAGCTGCATGTTGTAAAGGTATTCAATTGAAGCACTTTCATTAAAAAATAAATTGCGTCGCGCAACTAGGATAAACATTTTTTTTTTTTGTGAATTTATATAAATTAGTGAATCATCTTGAAATAAGCGAAACTTCCAGTCTTGCGTCAAATATAAAAGGGACATTCCGGTGCACTAAACTCTCGCTATGTACGAGATCCGAGGAAGGGCCGGACCACAAGAATCTATTATACGCAGTCTTACCTCACATTTCTGCAAGAGGCTGCCGCGTCAAATATATATGGTTCAAAAATAGCGGTGTAATATTTTTTCAATTTTTTAAATCTCGTTAGAATTTCTATTCCGCTATTAAGGTGAAAAAGTTGAAGTATTTAGACTAAAAATATAGAAAAAAGAAGTGAAAGGAATATATAGTACTAGTACTTACTTGTTACCAAGAAGGCTATGGAGTTTGATAATGAGTTCATCTTCTTCTTCAGTAAAGTTACCACGTTTAAGGTCGGGC
The DNA here is from genome assembly GCA_029844215.1 of Przewalskia tangutica. Taxonomy (NCBI): domain Eukaryota; kingdom Viridiplantae; phylum Streptophyta; class Magnoliopsida; order Solanales; family Solanaceae; genus Przewalskia; species Przewalskia tangutica. The sequence goes on along the minus strand of CM056731.1, from coordinate 1,350,676 downwards.
CTTAAGTAATTAATCCACCGGAGCCGGCAACTTTTACCACACCGGAGAAGTCCGGCGGCTTTAGGAAGTGATCTCCAGCAACCTTCACCGTGAGTTCTAATATAAGAAATAAGCCGTTCATCTTCTTCTTTAGTCCATGCTCCTTTATTTGTATGTGCTTTTTCACAACATGGTGATCTTCCCATTGGATCCAATTACGTGCACACACAAAAAATAAAAATAAAACTATTTCTCCTTCTTATTTTTATTTTTGTCTCAAGTATTTGTACTGTTTTTGGAAATATAATGGAAGTTTAGTTTTTGGAGGTGCTGCTATATATATATTTGAGAATCAAAGCCGGCTTATTTCAGGACTTGAGGTGGGATTTTATAAGCTTTTGACTCCATGAATAAGAGAGGGCCCACTGACGTGGGGTGGGGTGGGGTGGGGTGGCGTGGGGGGAAGTGACCTTATGCTTCTAGATGCGAGTTGGTAAGACAGGTTTGAGGGGAGTGGCTGGTAGCCATTCTTTCTTCTTTTTTTATTATATGTCCATCAATAATTATCATTATATATATTTAGAGTATACTTTTATATACAACAACAAGATAACAGTCAGGATAAGATGTACGCAAACCTTACTTTTATCTTTGTGAGACACAAAAAATTATATATTATCATATGACCTAAAAATAGAATCAGTAACCTAAAAAATAAGGTAGGTTACCTACTACAAGATGTTATAATACACTGATAATGTATGTTTAATTAGGTTTATTTAAGTTTTGTGTAGATTCATACTCTTATGTGTATTCCAATGTGTTGCTTCATTTGTTTTGTATTGTGATATTTTGTAGGTTTTTCTTGAATTCTGCATTGACTATACGTTTCTTTGAGCCGAGGGTCTACCGAAAACAACTCATCTACCCCACAAAGATAGAGGTACGGTTTGCGTACATTTTACTCTCCCCGGACCCTATTTTATGATATACACTGGATGTATTGTTATAATAAGTTGAAATTTTATTTATATGACTTTTAAGTTATAATAATTACTTCATGTTATTATAGATAATTTGGCCTAACAATATGAAAAATATGGAGTACAAATATTGAATTACGTATGTATTATTGCTGCTACACTAATCCTAAAGGAAATCCAACTAGCAGAAAATGGAGTAAAAGTGGTATTGATGATTAACTAATTAAAGGTAAATTTTAGGTAGGTGCAAAGTGAGGTAATAAGGATCCAGTAAATTTAGGACAAAAAGGAGTGTGTGACTGTGATTTGATCTCTCTTTTTATTTTATGATTTTTTTTTTTTTTAGGTTTGTGACTAAACTCTGAACCACATCTTATAATAAACTAATTTAGCTAAATATTCAAAATCTTTCAAACCATAGGACAACATGTACCAGACAACATGGCTGACGTGGTTTCTGCTTCTTCTTTAACTCTCCGTCTTCAAGACTGTAAAGCGAAAGAATGGTGCGAGCCGATCGAAAAAAAAGAAAAATAAAAAAAAAAAAAAAAAACATGTACCAGACACATTTCTTGCGGACTACTAATTTTAAAATAATAATATTATCATTGTGCTTATGGTTTGAACTGACAACCTTTTAGATTTGTGTTGTTCTACTAGTACTAGTATAGTTCTAGATACACTAAAACTTTATCCAAAGGCAGAGAGTTTGTCTTAACAACTCGTCAAAGTTAAATCAATTTTGTGAATATATATGTATGTATTGATTTAAATTAATATACATATTGATAGTGTAAATATTTTTTATATTATTAGTGAATATAAACATGTCATATCAAGTTAATTACTCCCTATGTTTCAATCTATGTGTGGTATACTATTCTTTTTAATTTTTAGTCTATCTCAAAAAAATGACACTTGTCTACATTTTGAAATAATTTAACTTTAAAATTCTCATTTTATCCCTAGTAAGATACGAATAATTATGGCTTATTTTCATTTAAAAAAAAAATATGATATTCAATCAAATAATATCACATAAATTGAAACGAAAAAATTACCATTTTAGCAGGTTATGAATTAGTAATATGTATCATAAAGATTTATTACCTATAATTACTTTATATAAGTAATCTGATTATATATATATATTTGACAGTATCGTCAGTGCATAAAACTAATTACAATATATATCCTTTCTTTGGATTTCTACTACACTTAATAAAATATTGCAGAGAAAATTGACTGAGCATTTTTGTCGTTTCTTTTAAACAAGGATTTTGGTTAGCTGTAGTGGGCGTTTGGTGAAGAATTGTTCAGTCCTTTATTGCTCCAAAAATGTGGAATTTCCCACCTCAGGAGTTCTCACACTCCGATCCAACAGGTCTGTAAATGAGGTAAATCATGGTGACTCAATTGTTCAGCCATTTATGCTTACATATTCTTGCTAGTACAAGTAGTTTTCACTAGGAATAGGATAAATATTTTTTTTCTTTATTGTATTGGTTCTCCAGCATGCAAGAAAAGGGGATTGAGTGAGGTGTATATTTTTAGGGTTTCTAGAAGAAATGGATGTTGGAGAATAGTGGAAGAAAAAAAAGAGAATTATGGGGAAAATGGATGTGGGTGTGATAGTTGTTGTATATGGGCTTTGGTTCACCTTCCACTTATCTCTTTTTGTTTGTTTCATTATTAAAGATAGAGACCATATTTCCCCAACACTTGTGGTTCAAGTTAATTTAGGCAACAAAGTAGGGTTGGAGATGGTAAGATTGATTCACCTTTTTGTTCCTTTTATTGCTACATGTGATTATTTACCTGCAAGATTTTTTTGTACCAACATAGATTTGTGATGGGATGGTTAGGGTTTTTTCACTCGAAAGGTTTCGAGTTCGAGCCATGAAAATTCTATTGAAAGTGTTGCCCCAAATGAGCCAAGTAACGTGCGATCCGAATATAGTCGGATTTCAATACGGATATTATTAGTATTATTATGATGTCATTTTTATATTCATACACAATATTTTTATTTTGTTTATAATTATATATACATATACTTTAGGACAAAGTTTATCCGCCCTTGTCTACCTCCATACGTGACTAATTAACCTTTTTTATTTGATAATTCACTTACCTAACGAAGTTTAAGCGAGTTGAATTATGATTTATTTGACTTGGCTCAAAATGATCCATCAAATTATTGGCTCAAAACTAGTGTAACCCAACATATACAATGCAACCCCGACCAACATTTAAAATCAGATATGAAAATTGAAAATTATATAAATTTGAAAGAACTTAACTAATAATTTAAGAAACTTTCAGTTTCTTGATTTGGGTTTGAGATTGAGTTATAACTCTTTATTTAATACATCTTGACCCGTTTAAATTAGTCCGATCCACTAGCTATTTGTTACCCCTATCTACCTCCAATTGCAAAGGTACTTCTTTTGTTTTGTTTTTTTACCCACCTCCACAAAATCTTATCTTTTTTCTTCTTCTATTTTCTCTCTGAAAACAACTATGATAACAACTTGTGCCTATGATTCACGATACTAAACCCCTATTCCTATCAACTTGGCTTTGATGACTTGAAAAAGAGTTGTCCACTTGTGTAATTTAATGTATGTGTTTTACCTACCTTTTGTCAACTTTTTGCATTCCCTTGTGTCACGTCCAAAAAAATGGATGCCCACCTCTAAAATTATGATGTTGAATTATAGCACGGTTTTGGATTTTATTGCCACACGTACTTCTTCGTTTTATCAGAACTACTTGAAAATCAACCTTATAAGCTTATCCATTATCTTCTCCAGCATGTTTCGCTTCCATCTTAATATTACTACCACCACTAAAGTGCTTAAATATCAAACTCCATCATTATCTTTAGTCCAACACAACGAGCAGAATAAGAGACAGATTCAACATTTGAAGTTTATAAGTTCATATAATAATATCAAGTTAATACTAGATATAATAATAGTTGGATTCAGTTAAATATTTATAAATATTTGTGGAATCTCTTAGTGTACATACATGGTCCAGATTAAAAATTATTGAGTTCACATAAATTCATAACTAACACAATAGACTCGACCCTAGGCCCCGGGCGGAGCTAATGATTGGAAGAGGTTTAATTGAATCTCTTTCATCGGAAGAGATACAGTGCAAATTGACTAGAAAGAAAATTCCATTGCATATATTTAGTTTATTGGATCCCCTTACCATAATAAAAAAGTTTCTAATGTAAGAGAAAAAGTGGTTCAAGAATTGCTTTAAGTTACATGTTAACATCTCAAATACGACATTTTTTAATTTTCTCAATCTCTTGTTAGAATTACTAGCTCCTATGCAAGTCCTAACTCGAATATTATTAGTAGGAAAATCCTATAATTGAATTGAAGTGCTTGTTCGTTAGTTCAACTATATAGTTTCCGAGTATTTAGCTCTCATGCCCCACAAACACCGGCCAGTAAGGTGAGTTAGGTTCTAGTATAGTTATTAATATGAAGCCCATGTCCTTGCCCTTTCCTAAAAATTGGGAACCAGAGACCAGTCTTGAGATATCATGATATAATATCAATTTTATAGATGGAGGCAGAAATTCAAAGAAAAATAAGAGGGTGTTATTGTATAAGAGGCAGATCTAAAATTTAAAGTTTTTTTATTACTACAATAATTTTTAATTGATATTATACAATAATAATTGGGTTTAAAATCAATTATTTATAAATTTTTAATATATAAAAAATCTAAGTAAAAATTACTAAATTTCGGTAAATCGTATATTATACTCTAAATCTGTCTCTACTTCTATTTGATAGGTTACAAGTAGGAGTAGCAGTACATAAGTAGACCCTTTTGGTCTTGTAAAGGACACAATGATAGTGTAAGAAAATTCTACACTACCAGTAATATAAGTTAAATTCATTGTGAAAGGAAATAGTTAATGTGCTACAATACATTAAAATATACTGATAGTATTTTTTTGGTGATATCAAGATATATGAATTAAATTGATAATGAAAGGGAAATGGTTGGTAATGGGTGAAGTGATATTATGGGAACAATAAGGTGAGAACCCGACTGAGAAGCTCGTGGATATCATGTGCTTAGGTATAAAGAACAAGACTCGTGGGGTTGTCCTAAAACACCTACCTCTTTAGTCTCTATATTTCTCTTCCCATGTGACATCCTTGCCTTTGTGATTTTTGGGTCTCTGTCAATTGTCCCACATTTGGTGGATAAAGCTTAAGTAATGGCTTCCTCCCAATCCTTTTCCTTTATTTTTGTTTTTGTTTTTATTTTTACTCTTCTTATAAATGCTATTTATAAATTATTGATAGAGACCACCTTCCCATTTGGGATCTAACCGTTCCTTGCTTTATTCAGTAAATTATTAAACGGGTTTGAATAGGGTGAAATCACAGAGAGAATTTATGTAACAGATTCCAAATAGTTTGCGACTGATAGATATTCTGTGTTATTGGTAACTAAATGAGCTTGCTTTTCATCATTGCTCCTGTGGTGATCTAAACTATAAAGAGAGATTTTCAGCCAACTTCAAAAGGCAAAACTCTGAGCGACTGAGGTATAGTTTGGAGACTTATCCTTTGAGTCTTTTAATTAAAATAAGGGTCGCACGAGAGCAAGGTGTACATCCCTGCCATAGTCATGATTTTGCTTATAGTTATTATTATTAGCAAGGTTGAGAGTTGGAGACAAAATTCAATACCGCGCACCCAAAGTTCAAACCCTTTTCATAAGTTCTTAAGGAATGAAATATAAACCAGATTAAGTCAGTCAACAAGAAAATCTAAGTTTTGGTGCTATTTTCTGCTTTCGTGTTGGATACAAACACACAGTAGTAAGCGTCTCTTTCCTAGCTTAGGCATGTGGGAGGTGTAGGTGCTTGATAAGGGACAGATTCATGCACCATAACCAGAAAAATTGGGGCAACAGAAACTCCAAAAACTGGGAAATGCCAACAAATAGTCTGCTTATTTGGGGGGGGGGGGGGGGGATTATTATATAACAATCACTGACAATGTTAGGCAAAATAAGCAGGTATACCGCTCAATAATTCGCACATGGAACGTGCAAACAAATAAATGGGAGTACTTATAAATCTATGGTAGTAGTCAATCATGTTCTCTCTGATCTGACCTACCTTTCCTTGTCAAATTCCTAACAGGATTAAACTCAAAAAGCATCTGAGACAAAAGCCAACGCAGAGAGAAATCAGTAACTCTCCAAAAGTAGGGGATTCAAATATAAACATATATTCCAAGGTACAACCAGTTTATTAGTACTATATTTTTGTATTAATCCAACACTACATGCTATTATTTAAGGGAAATGTGTAAAACCATACAAATAAGGTACACTTTATATTTAATGGGTACAGGTTGTGAATATGGAGGTAAGAATGGAATATGTCGTCCTGCAATTTACTTCATCCTCTTCCGCACTTCATACCAGTAACTGAGTGCCACCACCGCAGCAGCCACAACAACTCCTACTGCACTTTGTGCTATTATAATGCCATCCCTCACTGTTGCCTTGGAACCCGAACTTAGGGTACACCCTAGCTCAGATAGTTTCTTGTGTGATATGGCATAATCCCTAAAGAATGCATCTTCATCCTGCAATATTCAATAAATATGATATGAATAGCCAAAGTTTTCATACCAGCAAGCAAATAAAAGGCTCGTTGAAATGGAAAGAGTTGCATTTGGGCAATTTTCCTTCAAAGCAAATATTAAGCATTGGTAAAAGTGGCAAATTTCATGCAGTAAGAATCACATTCATTCCTTCACATTTTGCAGAGACCTGCAGGACAAATGTGAATGGCCCAGTTGGCCAGTACACAAAATGTAGTCGCAAAATGTCCAGCCAATAATTCTAACACACAAGTACAAACAAAACTACCTTGAAATGAATAGAACAGATATCTAGATCATATCTAATGTCTCAGGTTCCTTTGAGAGAGAAAAAGTCGGACTCAATTAAGTTGTCAGACCTGTTCTATCTCGTACTATTTTCCTCCCAATACAGCCTGTCAAGAAGAACTTGAAAATTAATAGAAAGCCGAAGGAACAACATCCTCCAACTTCCCATATCTTGCAAAAGCCACTTCCAACTGTCATTGATAAGGCTTGGAGGCCTTTTGTATCCCACATATGTCCTTTGGTTGTCCTGCAACATCCTCCAACTTCCCATGTCTTGCAAAAGATCTATTTCCAACTGTCATTAACAAGACTCTCCGACCTTTTTTATCCCACATCTGCCTTGGCTCTATTGCTTTTTTTCCAGCACACACACCATGAAGTTTGAATTAACTTTCTCTCCATCCTAAACTACCCAAAACGTATAAACATTGTAGGATCCCGTACCATGCTACTTTGTTATCATCATCATAGAAGAGCATTTTAAATGTACTTGCCTTCCTTCTCCATAGGTGAGAAATAACAATAAAAATACTTCGATTTTACTTTACATACACTTCTGAAATTTGTGCAAGTTTTTTCATTTCTTTCCAATCTTCTATGCTGAAGTTAAATGAGCTTGGAGTCCCTAGAATCTTCCTCCTCCCATCTTAAAGAGGCATGGGAGAAATTCTGGATCTTTCAAGCCTCTTCAACTATCCATAGGCAATCTCACGTTATTTCTTAAGGTTTCTTCCTTTTAGGTAAGATAGACAATCTCACATTATTTCCTAAAAAACATATACTAGTAATATATTTGGCTTTGTAATGCCCTTAGCTAGGAGGACTCTCAAGCACCTACGTAGAAGACATTGCAGAGACCATAATATTATCTTTCTCAAATGTGCTAACTAGGTCACATACTTGCATACTCTCACCCAAAGACCAACCACGTGACACGTGCTTCATGCGCATTGTCAACGTCAATTTCATAACTATGGAAATTTGTTTGATTATTGCTCCCTGTAGCTTGAAAGCATTCACTGTCCAGTTTGATCTTTGGATCCCCAATGGAAAGCTTCTCCAGGTTTTCCCAGCACTGCTGCAATCTTTACGCAAATCTCTCTAGATTTCACCCATACCATCCAAAACCTGAACCCAAAGTTTCTTTTTTATTTTATTGGAATGCTTTCGTTTCTCAAATATCTTCATGTCAATGATACACAATCTGCCTCATTCATTTCACCTCAGTCTCTCCACCTCCAAGGCTCTAACAGTTTTCAGCTCCAGCAGAAGCTCGCGGAATCAGTAGATTCCTCTTTATCTGCAGAAAATTCTGTCACCTTGTCTTGAGTTCTCTCAAGTGAAACCCAAAATTTTCGAAGTTTACCAACCTTTTGGACCTTCAAGGTCTACGACCAGGTGAGGAATTAAAGGGAGGCAAGAGGGTTCAATTAAATCTCTCTCACTGGAAAATCATATTGTGCGAATAGGGCAAAACGACTTTTTTTTGGTTTTATATTAACTATTGAATCCCCTTAACATAAGGAAGAATTCTATTGTAGTGATAAAAGGGGTTCAAAATTTATTTTGGGTCATAGGTTCATATACTAGGTGTGAAACTCCAGTAACCTTTTTTGAATTCCCTTGTATGAATTTCTGGCTGCACCACTGTACAATCCTACTTAAAATAAGATCTACCGCTACTATTAAGTCCTAATCATCCTCATATAAAGACAGAAGAGCAGTCATCATTATTGGATAGCACCCAAAGCAAGAATGCAGGAAATTAAGATCCAGAACACAACTTATAAACTATCAGTTGGAGGTTATTTGGAACAAAACGACTCATATATGTTTAAAAGTAGTTTCTCTCACGAATTTCCTTCTACGAGTTGCAACTAGACTGATAACATTAAAATCTAGAGAAATGTCCTGTTCATCTTGTGTTCATCTAATTATGAACTGTTAGCAAACTCAAAATTGGCACAATTTAAACTTGAAATAACCAAAACTTTTGTCATCCTTGAACTAACTTATACCTTCGCATACAGCTCAACATACTGTCTGAACTCAGGATCATCCAATAAAGCTATGTCTGTGGGAAGTTTCAGTAGGCCCTCACTTTCCCCCTTAAGCAGCTCCCTGGATTCAAAAAATCAATAATACTTGGTCAGCAACCCAAAAGATACTCTTAACACTGTCCTTTCCCCAAAAAGAAAAAAGGCTTTGAAGAAAAAGGTCATAAGGATCCAACAACTAGCTCATATGCCCATATTTCTTACACAAAATACGAATTGTCAAATTTCAGTGGCTCCTTTGTCCATGGACCATCAAAGCCTGATCTTTCTGGATGTGCCCTTCCCTGCAGACAACATGAAATGAACTAATTGGCATGTGCTCTGAATGTGGGTTTTGTCTTTCATCGCTACCACGTGTTACTTTTGGTTCTTAGTGCAAGAGAGCAGAACATAAAAATTGTAAAACAATCAACAATTATGGGAAGCAAAGCAACTTACCAGTGTATGAGCCCCTGATAGTGCCACTACATCTTTGTCAGACAAACCCATCCTATAAAATACGTCTTTTAGATGTGGCACACCTACCATCAATCACAAAAGAATCAGAGAAGCTCAACCTTTTACAAGCTATTTTAACAAACAATTAACAGATCTAAAAACCTGAATCTTGTTAACAAAACACTGCAAACAGAAGAATGACTTACAAACTATGAGCAAAAAGGTGAATCTCTAAGCTCGAAAAATGCTTTTACTTAGACAAGATCAATTACTTTTCAACATAAAAAACTTGACATCATTAAAAGCTGAAATGACTAGAGTCATTATAAGGTGATGACGCTAAGTCAAAGCACATTGGAATTATGAACTTCTTTACCCGCTCATACTCAACATCTCCACTTCTAATCTTATCAATATAGCAGTAGGCTCTTTTGACATCTTCTTCATATCCTCAACCCAACAACTAACAGAACAGCAATGCATTAAGACCTTCAATATTGGACTGACTAGAGGATATTCTAAGGAGTCACTAATATATTATCTTTATGCACACATGTGTCAATAGAAAGGAGTATGTGTATAGACTGACAAGCACCTAGGTAAAACAGAACTTGTCAGTCAGGAGTGCAGCCACCTTCAACTTTTTCTTCTGATAAGAGTAACAACAGAGAATAAAAGCTCCATATTTTAGTTTGAGTTATTGGGATTAATTGGACACCACTCACAGACGTCCGTAACAAACTAAGCCATGTCATCCTTTCTGATCTTCTTATTTTGTAAACTTGTATTACCCCTCCTTTAGAGCACTACCGTTCACCTAGGAACCCAACAGGACACTGATTCTTTACTTTGCCACTCAACAAGTAGAAACCCCAACAGGACACTAGTTCTTTACTTTGCTACTTCTAAACTAGAAACCCCAACAGGACACTAATCCCCTGCCTTGTCTGGTTCATCTCCCACTTAAAGCTTGGTTGTAGATTTTAATATGTTATATGCACTGAAGGTTTAGGATAGCCAGCATGATTTATTAGTAATTAACAGATCCCTTCACAATTGTCAAAATGTTTTTGAATGAGAATAACTTTGTTTTTATGTATTGAAATTAAACTAGATTTTGGGTTAAGCTTAATTATGGGTTCATGATCCAACTAACCTTTTTAGACCAAACCCAAAATTAAGCCCAAGTTCTAGAATTTCCCTAGAAACATCATCACCTCCTCAAGTGTTTTAGAGAATTCTATTAGTTAATAATCTAGATATTATGATAGAAAACTCTAGAGATTAGGAGAAGGTTTGTAAGATATTTTGTAGTTTTTGAGCCTATAAATAGCTCCTTCATCTCTCATTTGTAACAAGCAGAAAAGTTGAACAAGTGAAATAAAAACAAGTTCAAAGAAAGAGTGTTCATCATAATTTCTCGCATCCTCTCTAAGAGTCTTTCAAGTATTCTCTAAGTGTTCTTCCATATTCTTCTTCATACTTAGAGGGTTTATTCTCTTGATTTTTCTCGGGTATTATGGTCTTGGGCTAGTGCTAAGCACTATCGGTGGATTCTCTACATGGTATCAGAGCCATTCTAATCTTGTGCTCATCAAGATCGGGGTTTAGGAGAACTCGGGGTTACTCTAAGTATGGAATCAATGGGTCGTGTCGTTGGATTGGAATTGAGATCTTAAACCAATCTTAACTACCGGTTATGGTAGTCATGTATGGAGTCATACTTGGTGAGTGAGAACTTATGGGATGTTGGCGGCGGTAACAGCACAACACTACCAAATTTTCAGTTCAAGGATGGGCTACACAACCTTCCTTGGAGGAATTCGAAAACTTGCTAGCTTCGCAAGAATCACTAGCCATGCAAATGGCCGGAGTTAAAATCCATGATGATTCGGGAAGCGCTTTTGTAGCTCGGAGGCAACAAAGCTTCAAAGCCAAACCCAGGGATGGTGGTGCAAAGAACAATGATGGACGGGAAGGATCTTCTACTGGAGATAAGAAACGATTCAAGTGTTACCGGTGTGGGAAACTTGGGCATTTCAAAAGAGATTATCGAGTCAAGCTGAAGGAAACAAATATGGCGGAATCAAAAGGTCATACTAAAGACAAAGAATGGGGAAAATGTTTCACGGTGGAGGTTGCATCTTCAGGTACATCCACAACTAAATTTTTTGAAAATGAGTGGATTGTAGATTCTGATTGTAGCCATCATATTACCGGAGACGAGAAGTTATTTTCTAGTCTTCAGCGTCATGACGGGAAAGAAGCCATCATTACCGTGGACAATTCAATCCATCGCGTTGAGAAGGAAGGGACGGTTGTCATTGAAGGAGATGATGGAAGCCCAATCACTCTCAAGAACGTGTACCATGTTCCTGGAGTAAGGAAGAATCTTAGTAAATGCGGTGGACTCAGGTAACTACGTTTTATTTGGCCCAAGAGACGTTAAATTCTTAAAAAATATTAAAGAGTTAAAGGCGGATGTGGTTCACACCGGAGCACGGGTTAAAGATTTATATGTTTTATCGGCCTCAAATTCTTATGTTAAGAAGATGAGTACCAATGACAATGCTTTTATATGGCATGCTAGGCTTGGTCATATAAATATGACTAAGCTCAAAGTGATGGTGAATAAGGATTTGGTCAATGGGCTCCCAAAATTGAAGATTCAGGATGAAGGAAAACTTTGTGAAGGTTGTCAATATGGAAAATCACAGACTTCCATTTGACAACTCCACTTCACGATGCAGCGCTCCGTTGGAAAGAATCCATAGTGATCTGATGGGTCCGACGAGAACATCCTCCTATTCCGGGTCTCGATACATGTTGTTGTTTGTTGTTGTTTGTTGTTGATTTCTCACGGTACACTTGGGTATACTTTGTGAAGGAAAAATCAGAAGTATTCTCCAAGTTTCAAGAATTCAAGGTTACCATGGAGGGAGAGTTGGGTCGAAAGATCAAGACCTTAAGGACGGATAATGGAGGGGAGTTTATGCAAAAGGAGTTTCTCTCTTTTTGTCGAGATCGTGGTATCAAGAGAGAATTTATATGCCCGTATACACCTCAACAAAATGGAGTATCAGAAAGGAAAATCAGACATTTAACTGAGACGTGTAGAAGTTGGCTACATGACAAGAATTTGCCTAAAGCCTTATGGGCAGAAGGCATGAGATGTGCAGCGTATGTCATCAACCGGATGCCACTTAGTCCGAACAATATGAAGTCTCCTTATGAAATTGTTCATGGGAAGAAGCCAACGGTGAAACATCTCAGGATATTTGGATCAATCTGCTACATCCATGTGTTCGACTCTCAAAGAACCAAACTGGAGGCAAAGGCGAAGAAATGCATCTTTATCGACTATGATGAACAAAGGAAGGGCTGGAGGTGTATGGATCCAGAAACACACAGGTACACCGTGTCTCGTGATGTTGTCTTTGATGGAGTTTCTTCATATTATGGGCCACCTCAAGTCTTGGTTGAGCAAGATGGTGCGAGTTCCTCCTGTAAGGAGAGGCGTGAAAGCCACTTGCTTGACTAATAAAAATAGATCGACGTATAATCTTTGAATGAATAGTTTTATAAAATAATGGAATTTCCATATTAATAGAGTATTTCTTCTTTGTAATATTTGGAAAATATTTTTTGTCGATTCTAATTTTTTAATATTATTTGTTTTATTACGACTAATGTTTATTTCTGAGCATGACACCCACGGAGTTGGGTCAGGCCTTCAGTAGTCTCATTATGCAACAGCCTGACAACAACTGGTACATGGACTCCGGAGCCACTTCTCACCTCACCCGGTCTGCAGGTAATATTCTCAAACTGTTTGGTTTAAAGCATCATCAATTTGTGACAGTTGGTAGTGGTCACCGCATTCCAATAAAGGGTTATGGTACATCCTACACACCACCTCCTAATTCATTCCCCCTTAAAAATACCCTATATGCCCCATATGTAATTAAGAATCTAATCTCTATCCGTAAATTTACTCGTACTAATTCCGTCTCTGTTGATTTTGACCATTTTGGTTGTCCATAATATAGGTAAACCAATCGCTCTAGGTTAAAAACCAAACGACTTTCTCAAACTAATATTGTAGATCGACATCGGGGTGGCTCTCTATTCTATTCTTTCGGCTTTCACCTCTGAAATGGCGGATTGAAATGGGATTTCCCCTCTGAAAGATCCTTGCCCGGGCCAAGCAAATATGCCCTCTTTCCCGGGATCGGGCCCTAGAGCCCAACCGAAGTAATAGAAAATGCGAGAAAGTGGAGGAGATTTCCCCAACTCTGGAACAATCGGTAAAGCTCAACTCTTCCTTAATAAGCTCTACAACAAAACTAAGGACATTAGGAGGACAGATACTGTTTCTTTTTTCAGAAGATAGGGATCATTGGATTGATTGGCTCTTTTATCCCCGAGGTTTTATGGCAAGCTCGAGCCTAGCTCCCAGGCATTGGATATGGAAATGCAGGAGAGGTGGTTGAATTAGATTGGTGGTTCGTGATTTAGGAACAGGGCTATCAAATGGTCGACTGCGAAAGCCATCAGGGTTCCAAAATTGTATACTATTACGATGTCCGAGATACCACATCAGCCCTATCACCACTAATCCTAGGTTATCAGGGGACGCTAGGCATCGGAATTAAAAAAGAGCACTATTTTTTATCAGTAGGTTAGGAGTTCCGAACTCCACCAAGGGTAGAGGTTGATCTCGAGGTATGTCCCAGGTATCGAATCCATCCCTTTGTTTCAGGGATTGGAGTTCGTACCCACATGGAAATCGTGTCTTAGTTTGTCGTGGTACAAAGGTCATCCCATTTTCCTGCGAAATTTGGATTTCGAAATTTGTGTATCGGCTCGCAAGTGGTTATACAAGAGAAAGTCAAAGTCTGATGGGACTATTGATCGCTACAAGGCTCGCGTGAGATCTTGTCAAGCGCACTGGTGATAGCATTTCGAGAGAACACTAATAAGCCGAAGGCCCGCTCATCCCCTTCGTCAGCTCTTTGATCGGGATACTAGAGATAGAGAGATATTTCTATAATTAGTTCATTTCTCTTCTATTTTTCTATCTCCCATCTATCTATTTTCTTTAGTTATTTACTAGAGCAATTATGATCTGGAAATCGATCTGGGGCAAGTGGGCGCCATTTCCGGACCTAGCAGCAGACGGGCGGGTCGTGCCTGAATTCAGATCGGACCAGACTCTTCTTTGTTTGAGCTGCTCCCAGGCACGCAGACCGAAGATCTCACTTGTCTGGATTTGGTTAGACAATGTGCCACGTGTTGTTACGACCATACTAGAGTGGGACCCTCCATAGCATCAGGTGACCAAGTATGCGATCCTATCTGTGCAGATTTCCCAACAGCACCAATAAAAAGTAAAATACAACAAACTTTGAGCAGGAGTAGATGGAATAAATGTCTCCATTCCTATCACTAACTAAAAAAGTGTAATCAGAGATGAAATTCCGAATGTCTTTAACGCCGAATAAATAATCAACATTACTGCAACTATGAATGTTTTTCACTTTTCGATTTGGATCTTCACTGGTATTTTCAATAGGACCAAGACTGCCCATTGATTTATTTAGTCCACACCTGCGTTCGAACTCCTTCTTAAACAACATCGAATTAAACCACCATCTTTCCATAGAGTTTCTTGCCCCCTATTTGCATGAAAATACAATAGATGAATAGTCATTCACTATAAAATTATTTATTTGAATATCTTATTTCCTATCAGACTAAGCAGCGATGAACCAGCTCCTCAAATGCCAAGTGAAAGCGGAAGTCCTGAAAAGGAGACGCAAGGTGAAAGGGGGAGCACTAACCAAGAGGAAGATGAGGAAGAAGATCATTGTCCCATGGCTAATCAACAGCCAAAAAGGAATATTGTTAGGCCTGCTCGGTTCAGAGATGAAAGGTTTGTCACTACTTACTAATGCTACTTTGCAGCTCCATTAGATGAAGATGAGCCATTATCGTATGATGAAGCAAAAGGAGTTCAAAAGTGGGAGGTCGCAATGGAGGAGGAGATGAATGCTCTCATGAAGAACGAAACTTGGGATTTGGTTCTAAAACCCAAGGATGTCCAACCCGTCTCTTGTAAATGGGTGTATCGAATTAAGCGGAAAATGGATGGGAGCATTGACAGATTTAAGGCAAGGTTGGTTGCTCGATGGTTCTCTCAGAAGTATGGAGAAGATTATGATGAGACTTTCAATCCAGTGGCGAAGATGACTACGGTACGTTCACTTTTATCTTTAGCCACAAGATTTGGCCGGAAGATATGGCAACTAGATGTGAAGAATGTTTTTCTATATGGTGAGCTTGATAAGAATATCTTCATGGAGCAACCACTTGGTTTCAAATCACGAGAGCATCCTGATTATGTGTGCAAGCTTAAGAAGGCTTTGTACAGGTTAAAACAAGTTCCACGATCCTGGTATGGAAAGCTTGCTCAATTCCTTCAGTTTTGCGGTTATGTGCCATCAAATTCTGATCTGAGTCTATTCTTCAAGAAGAATAGAGGAGTCCACGTGGTAGTTCTTTACGTGGATGATATGATAATCACCGGGAATGATGATGCTGAAATTGCTCGTCTACAAGAGGATATGTCGGTGAGGTTTGAGATGAAGAAGTTGGGTGAGCTGAATAACTTTCTTGGTTTGGAGGTTGAAAGGGTAAAGGGTGGAATATTCATCGGCCAACAAAGCTATGCAAGAAGAATTGTTGAGAGATTCGGGGTACACGAAGGAAAGACACGTACTACTCCGATGGATATGAACATAAAGCTTAAACGCAATGAAGGGTCCTTGCTACCCGATCCTCGACCTTATCGCTCTCTTGTAGGAAGTCTAGATATACTTAACCATTACAAGACCTGACATTGCCTTCGCGGTAGGTCTCGTAAGTCGGTTTATGCAAGCACCAAGGAAGCCACATCTAGAAGTGGCAAAGAAGATCTTGAAGTATGTGGAGACAACTCTTGGCATGGGTTTGGTGTACAATGCTAAGGTTTGTCTCTATGGTTTCACGGATGTTGACTTTGGTGGAGATCAAGATGATCGAAAATCAACTTCAGGTTATGTGTTCTTATGTGGAGACACAAGCGTTTCATGGTGCATCAAGAAGCAAGCAACGATGTCACTGTCTACCACTGAAGCGGAGTATAAATCTTCGACACTCGCAGCTCAAGAGTGTGTATGGCTTCGAAGACTCCTTGAAGATTTGTTCGAGTCGATCAATAAGTCGGTTGTCATCTACGGAGATAATCAAAGTGCTATCAAGTTGGCTAATAATCCAGTGTTCCATGCAAGGACGAAGCATATTGAGTTAGAACATCACTTCATACGGGAGAAGGCGCTTGATGGAACGATTGAAGCTTTGGAGGTTCGAAGCGAGGACAACGTTGCAGATATCTTCGCCAAGTCATGACCAAAGGGCAAATTCAAATTACTTCGCTCGAAGCTCAAGTTGGTTGACAAAATCAAGTTTAAGGGGGAGTATTGAAATTAAACTAGATTTTGGGTTAAGCTTAATTATGGATTCATTGTCCAACTAACCTTTTTGGACCAAACCCAAAATTAAGCCCAAGTTCTAGAATTTCTCTAGAAACATCATCACCTCTTTAAGTTTTCTAGAAAATTTTATTAGTTAATAATCTAGATATTATGATAGAAAGCTCTAGAGATTAGGAGAAGGTTTGTAAGATATTTTGTAGTTTTTGAGCCTATAAATAGCTCCTTCCTCTCTCATTTGTAACAAGCAGAAAAGTTGAACAAGTGAAATAAAAACAAGTTCAAAAAAAGAGTGTTCATCATAATTTATCTCATCCTCTCTAAGAGTCTTTCAAGTATTCTCTAAGTGTTCTTTCATATTCTTCTTCATACTTAGCGGGTTTATTCTCTTGATTTTTCTCGGGTATTACGGTCTTGGACTAGTGCTAAGCACTATCGGTGGTTTCTCTACATTATGTTGGACGTAATTGAGTATATTCTCTCTCCTAGTTGCTTCATGTCACCCTAGCTTTCACAACTTTTGTGTCTCCATGTCTGTATCAATGTCCTGCAAAACACTAGCGGTGCATGCTAATTAGTAGGAATGCTGCCAACTCGGGAAAAAGATTTTGCAGGCCACTGATGAAACTCCCTCACGATAACATATCTAGAGAAGAAAATCAGTTCATGAAACCTTGTTTAGCATCTGGCAACCGCCCTTCCTTTGTAGAAATTTTGGAATCCTATAGAAAAACAGAGGTATAAAAGCATTAGCATTTCATTATTAAGTGGTTGTCAACTAAGTAACAAAGGTCAAAAACATTGTTACCTTCCTACCAGGGACAAAATCAATAGTCGGACCACCAGTTACCTCAACTGCAACAACACCTGCAAGCTAAACATGGAATGGACTTTGATAACAGTTCAGCTCCCCTCAACTAATGTGCGCATTAACAGATCTTAAGTAAAATATAGTACCAACAGTTAAAATACAACAGAATATGAGAAATCTCAGCTATTAGGAAAAGATCTAGGATCCCCTTTCTGGATAATATCATTGCTAAAAAGCACCCGGCTTGCACAAAGGAAAGGTGCATTTTCATCAATCCATATGAATTGACTTTCATGTGCCATGTCAGCAAGAAATCACCTGTTGGGTGTCAGTTATATGTTATAACCACTCAGTAAATTATTATGACCAACAGTACGGGAAGCAACACAGTTAAACAGACAGCTTCACGTTTATTTTATTCATCCTTTCTCCACATATTGGATAGATCGAAGGGTAGGCAAGATCTGTATCTCTTATGGCTTGGAGGGATTATTGCCTAACTAAGAAAGTCCCTTTAATCTAATTAACTAACTTCTGTAAAACGAAGAGAATTATCTAGAACCAAACTTTTCCAACAAATCTCATTTGATCTAAAACATACAAGGAAGAAGTACATTTTCCTCTCCATAATACTGATCTACAAAATAAACTATCAGAGAAGCGCCTCACTCATCATCAGATGAGCCACTCATTCACGAAAAGAGATGATCAAGTTGATGATCATCCTTTCTAAACCATATGAATACCACAAAAAAATTCTAGAAATAGAACATCGTAGTCACCTGGTATATATCTGCATATGTAATCTTTGGATGTTTAGACTTCACTGCTTCTGCAATGAAGAAACACAACATGTTAAAAAAAGTAACAATAATGTCATTAACAATTTTAAGGAGAATCCTATACCAACTAGTGCTTTCTAGTGGACACTTACACAATTTAACATTCAAGTTTGCGATTACACAACACTCCGTTTAAGGAATGGAAGGGGGTCCATTTTTCATTGTTTATAGTAGTAGTTAAACTCAAAAAATCGACATTTTTTCACTAGGTGACTTCTGAAGCACATTGCTTTATCCATGAGGCAATAAACCCCTAGCTTTCCATCAGTGCTTGTAAGGATGCCACGGCCCTCCAACTCTCGTCCCTTTCATCCTTTAAGATCTAGATAATTGAGTGAAATAATTATACCTATTCAACGTCACTTCCCTTGTTACTTTTCCACCTACATACGGAGTCTAATAGTTTGAATTTTGTGGCTATAATAGAAAGTAAACATCAAGGCTTTTATTTGCGTACACTCAATTCCTATGACAACTTCTCGCCTTGCTAAACTTTTTTGAATTAACAAATCTATAATTAAACTAGTCTAAGTGTAAATTTCAATCGAATAAGTAACTCTACTGGTACAAGCTATTCGCAAACATTTCCAAACGACCAGATAGATGACATTGCAAAAATATACAACTAATATGAGTGATGACACTACAAAGACACAATTGAATAAAGCTGAACAATCGAAATCCAGTAGATTTGAAGAAAAAAAATGTTACCACAAAAGTCGAGAGCGATTTTCAAGCCATTATTAGCACCATGAGTGAACTCTTCCTCGTTTCTGATGGAACCATTCGGTCCACCAGTCTTTGACTTAGCATCATATGTTCCTGCATCGTGCCATCTACACAAAAACATAAATGAATAAACCTATATTTATATATATAGTTACTGTTCCGTCCCAATTTATACAGCATCATTTAACTTGTCATCAAAGTAAGAAAAAACATTAGACATTTGTGTTCATTAAAGGTAAAAGTGGAATTTTAAAGCTGAATTGTTTCTGACGGTGACACAAGTCATAAAAACTTAAGTGACGTGACGACATAAAGTTAGAAAAAAAAACTTTGGCTATAAATTATTTTATTAACGTTAAAAGTGGAATTTTAAATTTGAATTGTTTTTAATTATAGAAAGTTGACATTAAAAATAAAAGTGTCACGTAAACTTAGATATAGTATATGTGTATAGAGTGAGAGAGAAATTACGCTAAGCGAAGCATGATAGGAGCACAGTTTTTGCTAGAGATGAGAGCGCGGAGGTCGCGACGAGCTTTCTCAATTTCTTTGATATACTCGGTGTCGACGATGGGCTTCGCCATTGGAGAACCGACGATGAACTGAGGATAAGATTTTTTAGCAAAACTAGAAAATGTCTGTACTTGAGGCTTTAATTGGTTGTTGGAACTTGGAGCTAAAGGAGGCGGGTCAATTTAGCCCATTTGGCATTTGGAAAAACTATCCTTTTTTTCTTTTACTTTTTATTATTACCCATTGTCTCAACGTGTTTTAATATTTACTCTATCTATGTCTCCATAAATAAGAAAAGAATAATGAATTGGGAGACGAGGTATATGGAAAACTATGGACACATTATGTCACTAGTTGTTATTACAACCAAGGAAATCAGTTTTGATTTTATTGAATTCATCATCTTGGGTAGATGATACATATTTTAGTTGTCTCCATCCTTATCTACAATATTTATTTATCTTATTAAGTTTTTAGTCTTCAGCATTTCTAACTCATAAAATAACCAGGTGCGAATTAGGGTGTTGGGTAGGAGTTTCGGGGAACCCGGTAAATTTTATACGAATCCTGTATTTATAATGAAAAATCCAATAAATATATAAGAATTACAAGTTGGAAACAATTAACAAAGTATGTTATTGGTCTTGTGGAAGAAAAGAAACCTATTAAGCTTTGTTGCTCGTGTTGCTTTTCAATCTTGTGTACTTGCTCTTGGATTGGCTTTGAGAGCAATCTTCAATTATATTACTAGTAACTATAATGGCTTTATAGAGGTTGATATACTACATACAAGTCTAGAATGCCTAGGATATTAAGGCACGTTTGATACATTGTATTACGCTGAGCTGCACTGGACAAAAAAATAATACGTGTGTTTTCAGCCGGACTAAACTGTACTATTTCTAAAAATAGTACACTACAACTGCCATTTTTTAAACTTATCTAGTATATGGATCTCTCATGGACTGTACTAAACCTAAAAAATAAAAATAAAATACAGTTCATTATATATTAATATTATAATACCGTCCATTATATATTAATACAGTCCAGTCCATTACACTACAGTCCAATATAAAAATATACGGTCCAGTGCGACGTACAAAACGAGCCCTAAGCATTACAATAAATTTAAACAGGCTAGAATGTGCTGAACGGCCCTAGATTTTGTTTGTTCTCTTTTCTTTTTTCAACTTCTCAAGAGAAAATTTTAGTCAAGAAATACATATATAAGCAAAACAACTTAATCAAACAAGGTCGTTATGTACTAATGTACAAAACAATGGCACAGAGCGTAAGAACTGAAAAAGAAATATTTCTGTTTCACTCAAACATCCATCATGAAAAGAAGAATCAAGAAAATCAAAAACAGTAAAAAAGAAAAGGTGTTCAGGCATGGAACGTGCAATTAGATCATGAAGCAGTTCGCCATTGCAGCTCAACTTGAAGGCGACCGTTCTTTGAATCAATGAGGTGGTACTTCTCGTTGATCCTTTTGTTGCTAACAACATCAGAAAGGTTTATATCAACATAACCCAATACCTCCTGCATTAGGAAGAAAGTAATATAAACAATTAAGTCATAGCTTCAATAATGCAGTCTCCAACAGAAACCAAGATTGTAGAACGAAACACCATTTATCCCATCACTCCTTGAAAAACATAAAGAACTAACAAGTTGCAGAACCACCTAACAAGCAAAATTAGCATTTTACGTTATCTTGCAAGGTGATAAGAATGCATGCGATTTCATTCTTATGGGCGTTACTAAAGAGTAAAACGGTAATAACAGATGTGGTTCACCTTTTGAAACATAAGTTAGATAAGATGCACCATTGCAATTTCCAATTATGTGGGGTCTTGTTACTATTGACTGCTACACTTCAATATCATATTCTAAAAGGTCATCTCAAGTTTCCACTACCTGCACCACTCCTTTGTTCCGCTCTTAAGGCATAATAAAGCAGAAAATGCAACTTCTGTACCTTAGGATGCAATAGGCCAATCCTCGTAGAGGTGCTGAGAACTTCCATATGCAGCCTGTCATTCACAGGAGCCTCCTCCAACACAAAAGTAAACTCCTCTTCCCATCTTGGATCCCTGTTCTTCTTGACTTGCTGCAATCAAGTTGGATAAAATCACGTCTAATGAAATGTGAACAAGATTAGACATAATATAGACCAACACAGAAAATTTAATGCATTGAAGTCAAAGTCAGACTAATATTTTCCAATTTTCCCATGTTTGGTTGGTTCTCTAGAAAAACAAGTTCCATAAAAGTGAGGAAAATGACTTACATTCCATAAGGTGACATTCCAAGTTCATCGTCTTTTCCCACCCACCCAACGCCCCCAACCCCCAAGTCTTGATCATTCAACCCCCACCCCCCGAACCCCCACTCAGTGTTTTGCTAGATTACATATAAATGTTTTTGGAATAATATTGTTTTGCTTTCTTACCAAATACTAGAAAATAAGTAAGAAACCTACTTATTTTCCAAGAGAACATTTTCCAAAGTTTTTAAGTAAATGAACCTTCAGCAGTTTCTGTTGTGAGTCCTTCTCCATGTCTTATTTACCAAACACGTCAACTATTTTTATTATCAATTTCAACACTGCAATCCAACACGGAGATACTTACTTCTAAAATTGGCTTCAACGCTTAAATGTGCTTTTAACACTTGAAATTTATCAGTTGCTTTGAATCAACTAAGTTAAACGAACTCTTAGAAACTAAGCTAATGCAAGTTTATGATGAAGTACAAATGCCACCAATATCCCGGTTAGGTGGCATAACCTGATAAGAATAAAGAGAGAATTACTGTTTAGATAGGGTATCACATCAAAGTTATCAATTTGAGTTCTTTAGAAAGTGGTCAAGTTATCAAGTAATATGGAAAGGAGGGAGTGAATTCTAGAGAACATGGATATCCGGAGGCTAGAAAAAAGCCTTAACAATTGTGTGTCATATATATCCTACCAATTTCTATCATTACCAGCCAAGAAGAGAACAATGAAGGGCTAGAAAAAAGAGGCAACTTTGTACCTTGGTTTTTCTCTCCTCCCCTTTGAAAATAAGCCTCACATATGGATTAGTATGATGCTTTCCTTCAACATCTTGAGCTTCATGGACCATAATCATAAGGACGCCTCCCCCTGGTGGCGTTCCTTCTGGAACCTTGTGTGCATCAGACTCTTCGAACTCTTTCGGCAACTCATCCTCCTTAAATGGTTTGTAGGTTAATTCCACCATGATCTGACCACGGTCCTTATCATTTTGAGTATCATTCGAATCCATATTCTTTAGGAGATCCAGTGTCATAGTTTTCGATTCATCAGGGGTCAAATCTTTCAGTGGAATAACATTCATACCCATCTTCTCATGTTTGCCAATCTGAATAAAGAAGAGACTGAAGTTTGACATAGCATAAAGAAGGAAAAAATTAATGAATGTGTATCAAAGAACTAGAAAAGTTACCTGCTCCCAATCATACACAGAGAGTTCCAATGCTTGTGATTCTGGATCTTTAATAACCATGTTAAATTCTTCATCCCACTCTGGATTTAAATTCTTATGCTTCACAGTGGTTTTCTTTGAAGGAAGTTTTGACTCAGTGAGCTTAATTTTTACGTAAGGATCAGATGCACCCAATATATCTTTCTTTCTCAGCTTCATTGCCCTTAGAATCTTCACATGCAGGATCCCGACAGGTCTTTTCATTGCTCTGTGTTCGGAAAGTGAAATAAAATGATTCAATTAATTGAAAGTGATTGCAAAACCTGAGATAGAGAATATGATAACAAAATCTAGAAGTAAAGAAGACATACTTGGATGGATCCAAAATCTGCACGTCTAGAGTTTTAGGCCAAAGATACATGTTAGCAACCTGATCTTTAATGGTCTCCTGCGAAGAGAGTTCCCCAATATTAACATTAGATCTTTTTATCAGGGCTACAACAAAAGTGTTATCGCCTGCACATGCACTTAAAGCAGTTGCTTTGTGTCATTAAACTCAAATCTCTATACTCAAAATTTGATAAGAAGAACCTAGTATTCTTAACCTTAGAAGCTAATCAACAGATATGCTTACAGTCTTCAGTAAAATAAAGGAAAGGTCTCACAGGATCCAGGCTGTTTATTCCAAAATAGAGCAAATGAGAAGTATAAATTGTTTCAAAAAGAAAAAGAAGAGAATGAACATCAGAAACTATAGTACCTGGACAAACCTGTACAAGCCAGGAATAGACATAAGATCAGCCCCCAAAAGCTTCAATCCAAAGTCAACATGTGGCTGCAAAACAATAAGAATCAATACGATGATGTTTCAGTTTCATTTTTGGTTTAAAGAAAACGAGAAAGAAGTGCAGAAACTTAACTATACATCATAGACTCCTTGTAATATAGAACAAAGACTTCTCTTTGCCATTTGAACTGTAAATATGGCCTAAGCATAACCTTTGTGCTGACATTAATATACTGTTACCTTTCTCAAGAAATAAGAATCTACCAAGATGAACGTCAGCAAATGCAAATGCGCCTTAATAAATTGAAATGAGTCCACAAATTTATAATATCAACGCAAGACCAAAGAGGCTGTAGGAATGTGCTACCATCTCTCATACATCTGCCTTGTTATGGAGCCATTTTGATACACTAACTTCTACCTAAGCAACCAATTGTTCTCCAGGAAGCATGGCTGCATGCAAAATTATTGTGGTGAGTGAAGACGCCAACCATGGTGTGGTAAATTATAGAGAGGCTATGTTAGACAACTATATGAGAAGGGATGACCGAGGGATCATGTGGATACTGGACTTCAGAAGGGCCATACAAGATTGGACTAGGGAGTGAGATGAGGCTGAGGAATTTCTCAGCAAATATATCAATAGGATAAGATTGCATGGCCAAGATGAAATAGAGGGGTCAAGGGGAATGTGGATCATGGTGAAATCAGTGTAATTGGGGTCAATATTTTTGGTGTAAAGCAAGAACTCCTTTTTATTTTGCAAAAAGAAAAAAGAAGTATGGGACAGTTTAATAGATGATTGTACATGCCACCCATCCGCCACCCCTTTCTTGGTAAAGTTAACTGCCACCTTCCATGTCAACAAATGACCAAGCGGCAATTTTTCCAATTTGTTCCTTTGGTGACTCAAATCTCAGGCTTATCGTGGGAAATAAAGGGTAGGGTTCTTACACTACGCAATCCCTCCCTTATAAATGAATGGCCCATATCCATATATTATTCTTTTACCAGCTTCGTAACTATCAAATATGTTCTTGATAAAAAAAAAAGGAAGCATAACGATATGGTTACACAAGGAAACAAGACACAACAGTTCTGCTCTAAAAACTTCACTTTGTTTTTTTCTTCTTCATCCCAACACATAAACCTACTCTTATAAAAGTCCCAGATGCATAACCTACCTTTTGCATGAGGGACACAGAGATATTGGCAAAACATGGAAAGCTTGGAACCAGAGGCTTCAGAGTAATACGTGGAGCTGCAAAAACCTGCAAGTCCACAACCTGAAATATCCACTCAAACAATTAATTTTTGTCTTTTGCTGGCATTCTGCTGTCAAAATCTCGGCACAATCTAAAACATGTGGGAAAATGCAAAACCTGAACAGTTGCTTTCAATCCGAATGCTTTGACAGCAACAGTTACATTAGGATTTCCTGCCCACTTTACTGATGGTTCCATGATCAATTCTTTTTCATCAGTAACATAGACCTTCATCCCTGCCAAATAGAAGCATAGGAACAACTTATTGATGAATTTAAGCAAAAATCGAACACAATATCTTATTTAAACCATCATTAGCAAGATGTAAAATCAGAAATCCATTGCACCCAGGTTTGACATACTCCACGAGTCCGAAAGCAGATGTCAAGGCAAAAGAAGATAAAGCATCAAAGATAACATGATCAGAGAAACAAATTAAATGTAGGAAATATTCTGAAAAACTCAGAGCAGAGGAAGAATATTTCATATACCAGTTTAATAATGAAGACTAACACAAACATCATGAACCTTAATAAGATATTTCTAGAAGTCAATAACTAGTCGCAAGCCTTGGATTGATATGTAAATCGCTGTAAGTGTACTGAGGAATGCGTTCGATGAAAATAATCATGATGCAAATAACAAATTGAGGTCCTCCAAGAATATGATGCAGAGTGGATTAAATCGTTCATGTCAGGCAATTAAATCTAAGGACTAATAATGAATAAGAGGCATTTGACCAAAGAGATCTACCATACTAGTGTGATAACTGAATCCAACTCAGTAAAACCATATCTCAGAGACTGACCAACATCAACTTCCAGAATCCTACTCCATATAATAGTCTATGTTAGAAAAAGCATGCAATTACACCTCCCAGAAATTTATAGCATAGAAAGCATACACTACCATGTTAATTGAAGTTCATTGAAATGAGAAGATCATGGAATTTAAGGTGCATGAGATCAACAAATTTGTAATGTCAATTTTTATTTTTGATAAGTAAAATTTGTATAGCTGTAGTACAGAGAAAATTATCATATTCAGGTAGATTACATAATTATTTTCCAAATTCTCAATCGAAGACAGGTAGCTAAGCAAATTCTTCAAAACAAACTCTTATTTTCTCCTCTCCCCTCCAAGCTGCCCAAGGCCTTTGATGGTGAGTTTGTTAAAAATGAACATGAATTTCAACAAATAAATGGATCAACAACAAAGTGAAACACGTCTCAAAGAGAGAGGGGGCATATTCAGTTAATCAAATTCTTTCCAAAGACAAGTTTATGTCATTTTAGGCAAATCATAAGAAATGGTGTACTATGTATCTTATGCTACGTGTTATTTTTTTAAGAATCTCAGCAACATGTAAGAGAAAAAAAGAGCATGATCGCCATAGAAATGACTAACCCTGGAAAGTAGGAGGTAAGGACCCCAAAGTTAGTGTTTCAAATTCAACGGAATCAATTTTATACTTCGGTATTTGCTCAGCAACAATTGGTGCCGCAATATCTTTCGCAGTCCTGCATATTGCCTGTTTAAAAATAGTTGAGCACTAGTTAGTTTAGGGTCTGTTTGGCCAAACTTCAGGAAATGTATTTCTGTTTCTCAGAAGTAGTTCTGCAGAAACTGTTTCTGGAGAATCAGTTAGGATGTTTGGCCTATAATTATCGAAGTGTTTCTGAGAAACAGAAACATTTCCTGTTTGGCCAACATTTATGCAAATTTACTAGAATATTCCTTTTAATAGATTTAAAACTATTTAAAATATTCTTTTCTATCATATGTTTCTAAAAATTAGTATATCTTTACAATTTAATAATTTTTTTAAGATTATTTAATTGCAACATTTAATTAAAAAATATATTATATTGTACATAAGAAATGTAATGACAATATGATAGTCAAAGACTCAAATATGTCCAAACCTCCCCCGCCCTACCCTACACTCCAACCCATTGCCCTACTCATCCTCAAATTTCTATTTCATATTTTTTGTTACTTTTATAAAAAATAAAAAAAAAAATTCTTTACCCCCGCCCTACCCCACCCTACCCTTATTCCCAAATTTCTATTTTATATGGGGATATTATATGAGATTAAAGGAAATTTTGTGAAAAGAAAATGGTAAATGGGTCCAAAAAAAATTCAATGAATGAGCAAAAAGGGCTTCTCCAGAAACACTTCTCCAGAAGCACCAAATTGATGTTTCTGCTTCTCTTCCCATCTAGAAACACTTTTTGGCTTCTGGAAAAAGTGTTTCTACTTCTGGAAAGAGGGTGTTTGGCCAAAGAAGAAACAGGGACAAACACCACCTTATTTCCCTTTACAAATATATAGAGGAGAGAGATAATCCAGAATGTTGTTCAGATATGAAAGTACCTTGTCCAAGTAAGGCCACATATACTCAATGAATTTGTTGAGCCAATCCACCTTAAGATTAGCAAATATAAAGCAAATTAAAATATATTCACTGATAAGCTACTTTAATGCAGTTTAAAGGTCTTAATATTCATACACGGTCATAATCCGGACATTTGACCCAAAGAGGAATTTCAGACATCAACTGCTGCAAGCTTTTAGTATCTCGTTCAACCAATGGACGTATAACAGGGTCCTGATAATTCACAAGAAACCCATTAGCTGTTCATCCACAAAAGGGACAAAATACAGATTGGGTACAATTAAAAAGAAATTAGCTGTTAGCAAACAGATGTAGGAAAAAATGAAATACAATGAAGAATGCGTGAAACTGTCTGAATGAGACAGATGCAACCAAGTAGGTTGTGACCTTTTCTTTTTCTTTTTCTATCAGTAGGTAAGTTATGACATTTACAATTAACTTTTTAAGCATCACATTAAAATTTAAATACGCCAGTTTGAATAAATTAAAATTCTGCAAGTTTGTGAGATTTTACAGCACAAGATTAGTAGTATTACTAATGAAATGGTAAATATTTTGAGACATAGCCGCCACGGGTTTGGATCATTTCACCTTGATGTGGCAAGGTTCTCCATGATTGTACAGTAAGCAAACAGTCCAAAAAGCATAAAACAAAGGCATGATTCCCCGACGAAGTGCTTATCAAAAAGGTGATGCTCGACTACATAAAGTCTTTTTGCTATACTTTATAGCTTTCTAGTAGGATGTTTAGGACGTTTTTAGGATTGTATATATGCACCACCCCTAAGTTCTTTTTTGATAAATGTCTTAGTTTTATTAAGTATAGCTTATCGAGATAGACTCCCAACAAAATGAAAACAAGAGTTCTTTTCTTCGTAATATTTTCCATCTATACCTTTCTAGTTATCCTATCTAATTACTTTCTCCACTTTGATACTCTTTTGGTTGCTCTTTTATCTTTTCTTTTGATCTTGAGATTGAAGGAGGGGGGCGCAAAGGGTTCCTCTTCCAACCTCTTGAAACAGGCAAAACTCTTTATTATAGAATCTCAAAAATTGAAAGAACTTGTATAAAAAGGAATAAAAGGATTACTCATTCATGTCTCACACTACCAATGACATGACAGAGCAAATGACAGGTCATTGGTAGAGTCAAGAGTTAACCAGGTAATGCAGCTCTACCAATGACCTCGTGAAACTCGAGTTTTGTTTACAAAAACAAAACTCAAAAGTTTCTCTATCAAATAGAAGTCAATTTGTCTATAAACATCATGTTGAAATTACAAAATATTTTATAAAAATATACTTAATATTCATCAAAAAAGAAACAAAGTTTTAAAAAAATGGAAATGAAACTCTGTGAAGAGTATAACCTTTGCCAAGAGCCCAAAAGACTCCCAATACAATTACGAAACCGAAAGACGTGATTTGGTAACTACCAACCACTGTCATGTCCTATCGGTACATGTCAAGTTTTGCATCTTCCTTATTGAACTATGTGAATTTCTCTATATAAAATGTAAAGAATTAACTCCGCTTGTGTGAGCTCGTTCACATTGCCGGTTCCAAGCCCGGATAAAGAGGACAATTGAATTGTGTGATTGCCTCGTCTAGAAGCTTGAACTATTAAAGAGGACAATTGCTGTCAAAAAAAATTATGTCTTCTGCAAGCCTCCTCATGTGAAGGTTTGATCCTTTTTTTAAACAGTAAAAGGTTTGATCCTTTCATGGGTCAAACATGTGGGATCTTTCTTTTAAGAAGGATTGCAGTGAGGTTTGAACCTAAGACCTCCGCTTGCTCTAATAACACATTGGATCTGTGACACCTCACTTTTTTTAAACTAAAATCGTATGACACCTCATTCAAAAACTTCATCCAAAAATACCATAATCGAGTGGATGAATCAAACAACCAAGTAGTAGGTATCATAAACATGAACTCAAACTTTGCGTATGAAATTTAGAATATATTAGTCATTGACACTTGACCATTCCAGGATATTAGTTTAGTCGTCACTTGATAATGAAGTAGAATATTATATATGATTCCTGCATTGCTATATATTACATGGTACAAAAATGTTTATTCTATCTCAAGATTGGCCGACCAATCTAATAAGAAGGTCTCGAGACAAACATAAATAAGTTCTGTTATCTGAGATGCTAACTTTTAGGTTTCGCCTCTTTTTTCAATAACTTTGGAAAAACTTATTTGTTTGGTTGTTATATCCGTGCAAACACTTGTTGGACACAAGGTTCACCTGTTATTTGACTGAAATCCATTTGAAACAAATTGAGCATGCAGATATCTCTTACTTTACAAATCAGTTTTTTTTTAAAGTCTCTTTCTTTACAAATAAATAAGATATAAGTAGACAATGATCAATCCAGCAAAGCACAACTGCTGATGTCCGGTAAGCATAGAAGTTGGAATCTTTAGAATAAAAATAGATTTCCTATTTTAATCAATTTAAGCTTCTCTCACTTAATCTATAGTTAGATTAAATAGGTGTTACCAGATACATAGATATCTCACAAATTCTTCAAAAGGTTATAGTTTGACGGTCACCTATTGTTTCTGAGTTTTAGGACTTCAATAGTAGAAAAAAGATGTCTAGAAGTGCTAAGTGGGCTGTCTAATAACCTAGTTTGGTGTACTGTAAAAGTTTTACTTCACAAAGACACATATTTAGATTTATAAATCTAGAGTTGTGAAAGGGACAATTTCTAAAAAAAAATGGAGATTTAGAATGCAACACGAACACTGACCTTAAATGTTTTTTTATAGAAGTCGGGCATTGTTGTTTCTAGGAAATAGAGTAGTACAATTATTTCTAGACACGGATGATATATGCATTTATTACAATCATTACTGGGAATAGCAATGTGAACAATTTCATTGAGAAGCTAAAACTGATACATCTTTTTTCTACTATTAAGGGTGTGTTTGGTATGGATGAGAACATTTTCCCATGTTTGGTTGCTCAAGATGTTTTGGATAAGAGAAAACAAGTTCCTTAAAAATGAGGAAAATGACTTCCCTAATGAAAGTAGGAAAACAAGTTACATAAGTGACATTCCAAGTTCATTGTCTCCTCCCCACCCACCCAACTCCTCCTACCCCACTCCTTGACCATCCTACCCCCGAACCCCCATTCCACCCCCATTGTGTTTTGTTAAATGCTAGAAAATAAGTAAGAAAACATTTTCCTTCATACCAAACACACCCTAAAGTCCTAAAATTCAGAAACAATAGTTTACCCCCTGCATTTCCAATTTAGCAAGGACCATACATAGTGCACTTTTTGCTGAACCAAACAATTGAAACTTGTGCAAATGTGTTGCCTCCATTACATCAGTCAACTGTGGTTGACTTCGCCAATTATACTATAGTCCAAGCCCTACAATTATGTGCAACTATTCCTATCAGCATACTACAACAAGTGTAATCCCATAAAGTGAAGTCCGGGTAGGGCTTTGATTCCTATTATGAGCATACTATTTCCAATTAATCAAAGACATCTCCTAATTAAATACCCAAGAACATCAATTTTCATCACCCTAAGTTTTCCTTCAAACTATACATTTTCCAATCGACACAGTAAAATAGAGAAATTACAGCATATAATAGAGCAAAGAAAGCAACACCTTAACATCACATGGCTGGAAATAGATGAACAAATAATATCCGATCGTCAAGCCAAACGAAACCCCAACTCCAAATCCACAAAACCCCAAAATACTACTCACAAAACCCATATTTGTGAATCTGATGCTCCTTTTTTACCATATATACCAACGCCATTATGATCAGGACAAATTAATTTCACATTCGAATAGAGTTAAATGACAAATATGTCCTCGGGTGGCCTTGGATTACGTAGCGAAGAGTAAAACGAAATTAATTGACTCATTAGAAAAGCACTGTTAAACTTTTGTGTTGCCGACGGTGGGTCCCACGAGTTAAAGTCACGTAAATTTCATTACTAGGGTCAATTTGGTTGACAACAAAATATACTACTTTAATGCGAAATTTAGGATAGAGTAAACACTAAGTATTTAGGATAAAATAACATTTTTAGTCCTTGTGTTAATCCTTGTATTATTCAATGTTCTCATTTTAACCTTCAATTAAATAAGTTGTGCAATTTTAGTCCTAAACTAACGGATGTTTAACTGAATTAACTTCAAGTGAGGGCGATCTTGTCATGTTCACCACCCAAAGAGAAAAGGAGGTTGACTTTGAAATAGTTAGTATTCTGAGGCAAGTTCTTCAATTGAGGATTTACTTGCAAGAAGTTGGTGAAGGTTTACGATGGAACGTTAGATCTACTTGTTTTATTCACATTGTACTTCTATTTCACATATTTTTGCCTTGAGTTTGTTCTTTATTTCGTATTTTGAAATACTGTATTTTCTATCGAATTTATCTGCATCTAAAGTCTCTTTTTCGATAAATCACTTTTTCAATTCATCTTTTATCTTACATGATTGATATTCAAATTTTATCTATTAAATATTGATGCCATCTCTTATGAACTTTTAGCATATTCAATTTGAGAAACATTAGATTATTTATTCTTTCTCAAATGTATGCTATGATCATAAGGGGTTTTCATTGGAGCAACATCAAAACGGTCATCTTTTCAATATAATAAGACTTACACAAGGAAAAATCATTAACAGTTCTTTTGATTTTAATTCCTAAAATAACATCTGCTTCTCCGAGGTTCTTTATTTCAAATTTAGAAGATAAAAAGTTCTTAGTCTCAACATTCACATTATGACCAAAGATTAACATGTCATCTACATATAAACATATAATCACATAACTTGATCCTATCATTTTAGAATAAACACAGGTATATGAAGCATTAACAACAAAATTATCATGCATTATTGTGTTGTTAAATTTTTTATATCATTGCTTAGATGTCTATTTTAAACCATACAAGGACTTCCTCAACTATCATACTTTAGTTTTCTGTCATGTGATCATAAAACCCTCAGGTTGTGTCATATAGATTTTTTTCTTCTAAATCGCCATTTAAAAAAGTTGTTTTAACATCCATTTGGTGTACCACTAAACTGTGAATAGCGGTTAAGGCAACAAGAGTTCTAATGGTCGATATTTTAGTCACAAGAGAATAAGTATCAAAGTAATCAACACCTTTATTTTGACTAAAATCCCTAATCACAAGTCTAGTCTTGTATTTATCAATTGTACCATCAGGCCTCAGTTTTTTCTTAAATATCCACTTAGTATTTATGGGTTTAAAATCTTTAGGTAAATCATGCAAGTCCCGAGTATGTTTATAAACTATAGAATCTATTAACTTTTAATTACTTATTTCCACAACATAACATCTACTGACCTCATTGGTTCATCATAAGTTCTAGGGTCTTCTTTCATTAAGTAAATAGACACTAATTCATCATTTAAGACATTAATATCATAATTCTCACTAAAAACGCAATAATAAAATCATGACCAAAGCTAGTCTCAATCATACGTCTTTTACTCATTCTAGGTTCATTTTCATGCTCGTTATTAACAACATTCAACATTAGATTTAACATGCATAGATGTAGAAGCATTATTTTGCATATCACTAGACACGTCATTTTTCTACTAAAAATTTGCATCTCTAGATTTACAAATAGAATAATCATTCAAATACATAAATCAATAAGTAACACTATTTTGAGCATAACCAATAAATATAGTGTCAAAAGTCTTACATCCCACATTTATCCGTTTGAAATTAGGTAGAACAGCCTTAGCCAAACACTCAAACACTTTCCGAAATTTCAAATTAGGGGGAAACCTTTCCATATTTCATATAGAGTTTTATCTAACTTCTTATGAGGGACTATATTAAGAATATAACATGCATATAAAATAGCTTCATCCCACATGTTTTCAGATAGACCTGAACTTAACATCATAGAGTTCATCATTTCCTTAAGAGTTCTATTTTTACATTTTGTTGGTGAGTATAGAAATCACTATCCTCATGTATTATACCATTAATATCACAAAAGATCTCTAGAGTATTAGTACTATATTCACTGTCCCTATCAGATCTAAGTCTCTTGATTTTCTTGTCTAATTGATTTTCTACTTCTGCTTTGAATTTCAAAAATATGCTTTCAACCTCATCTCTAGACTTAAGAAGAAATATATTAGTGTATCTAGATAAGTCATCAACAAAAGTGATGTAATACTTCTTTCCACATTTACTAACACTGTTCTTGAAATATGTGAAGTATGAATGTACTAGTTCAAGCAATTCTGTCTTTTCTATTAGGAACATATTTAAATGGTTTCTTAGCATGCTCTGCTTCTACACACACTGAACACTTGAAAAATTCATCAACTTTTATCGCAGTAATTAATTTCATTTTTAAGTCTTTTAATACAAGCAATATTAACATGACCCGATTTAACATGCCATAAATCAGACTCGACAATATAAAAAAGAACTAGAAATATTATTATTGATAGTCTTTTGAATAATGTTCAATACAAATAACTTTCCACTAAGATATCCCTTCCGAATAAAGTCTCCTCCACAAGAAATAATAATTTTATCAGCTTCAAAAATAAGTTTAAGGCCTGCTTTGTTGAGAAGTGTTCCGGAAACTAAGTTTCTATGAATGGAGGGTATATACAAAACATTGTTCAAGGCTAAAAAAAAATCAGAAGTTAACAAGGATTTTTTCTTTATCCATAACTCCAGTAGTAATGGAGTTACCAATGTAGACGCACTCATCATCAGTAAACTCTTTAAAGGTATGGAACAACTCCTTATAGGCGCAAAGATGTCTCGAAGCGCCTATGTGTAGTACCCAATCTGCATTGTTAGCCACCGGATTCGCCTCTACGACTACCGCAACAATCACTTCATTTCCGGTAGCAAGATTAGTTTGGGAAGCACCTTGTTCTCTCTGTTTTGAGTTTTGCCCTTATCTTTGATCGTACTGGACAGCCCTGTGTCCGAATTTCCCACAAATAAAATAAGGTCCCTTTGACCTCTGAATTTTACTCTCTGTTGAAGTGGTTCTTATTATCTCCATTTCTCTTCTTCGGGACTTTTTTCTATTTACCTTTGAACATGTCTTTCACAATAGTACCGAAAGTTTCCACAAGGTTGGTTTTAGTAGAATTCAGAGAAAGAGCCTTTCATTTTATCTTTGAGATCATGTGACTGATTAGTTATTGGAGAGTAAAGTTTTTTTTTCTTATGCTTCAATTGGTTATGGTAATCACTCCATGGCGATGGGAATTTTTCAAGAAGAAAATTAGATTGAAAGATCTCACGCAACTTCATGCCCTCTGTAAGAACATCAGCAGTCAAGTTCTCGTACACGTGAACCTATTTTATGATTGGTTTATTGTCAACCATTAGGAACTTAATCCATTGGCCAACAACATACTTCTTCTTCCCTGCATCATCAACACCATATTTCTTTTCCAAACTATCCCAAATTTTCTTATCAGATTTCTTAGTAACAAATAAATCAAACAGATGATTAGTCATATAATTTAGCAGATGTCCTCTAATAATTTTATTATCCTTTTTTAAATGTCTTTTTAGTAGCACTATCAAGAACCACGGTAGCAGTTGCACTACCGATGGTGTTAAAAACATTTATTAGCAACAGTTGGTTCATCAAATAAAATATAATCAACTTCTAATTGTTAGAAGAAAATTAAAGCTTTTGAGACCAACGTTTAAAATTATTTCCGTCCAAAGACTCTAGCTTAGATAAATCTGGAAGAGTTTTGGTCAAAGAAACAACCATCTTATCAATTTGTATAAAATCGTTTTCAAATTGTTAGTAAAATAAGGGAACAATATTGGTAAGAACAAATAAAATAGTAAAGAACAACTTATCGAATAACAGCTATATCGTGGCAAGTCACTGTCTTGAAATTGATTTTGGACTGATTCTGGTGCAAATCGTTTAGTCTGGTCGTTCCTCAAGGTTCCACAACACTTTTGAACACTTGCACTAGTGGCTGAAAGTTTGGAGTTTGCACGAAGTATCTTGCCTAAAAAACACAAGGAAGGAAATAACTTTGAAGAAGATGATATATTTTTGTGTGTCAACAATAGAGATTTCTACATCTATATATAGGTAGATGTCAAGGTCTCGGTAGTAGATAGTGGAATCTGAAAAGTCTCTAATGTTCAGAGAGTAATAAATAATATTTACAACATCTCATAACGTTCAGAAAATTAAGATCATCATTAAATAATCATATGTATATCCATTTGATGTATCTCAAGGTCACGCAACGCTGCGATCGCAATAAATACTTATATCGGCGTCATTGTAGACACCGGGGAGTACGTGTTAAAATAGTCAAGGCATTCATTTTGTCGATAGCCCTTGACTACCAACCTGGCCTTGTACTTCTCTATAGACCCATCTGCTTGATACTTTCGTTTGAGTATCCATTTACAACTCAACGGTTTGTTTTCCGGAGGAAGATCAACCAACTCCCAAGTATGGTTTTGCAAGATGAAGTCTATTTCACTCTTAATAGTTTTTTCAGAACGGTGCTTCTGGAGTTGACAACGCTTCAACAATTGTCTGTGGTTTGTTATGAACCATATAAGCTATAAAGTCAGGACTGAAGTGTTATACCCCGTATTTCCAGAGTATGTATGTGAGGACGTACGTACAAAAGTTTAAGCCTTAAAGTAGACTAAGGGACGAAATTTTGTGCACAACTAGCAAAAAGAATCGTTTTCCGACGAAACGTTTTCCGGACTTTGCGAAGGGAAAATTACGGCTATGTCATTTATTATTTTTGCGGATTTTTCCGAGAGATGAAATATTTTGGACCAACGAGAGGGTGACAAGTGTCACCCTCAAGTGGGCGGTATTAGGACGAATTGTTGACACGTTTTTGTGCCTTGTTTTTTGTCAAGGATTAGGTAGGATATTTTTGGGATATTTTGTGTAGTTGATGAGCAAGTGGGACCCACTTACACTTGTCCAAATCTTGACCCTCCACTTGCCCCCCCACTTGGCTCAATCTTGGCCATTGAATGTCCTATAAATACCCCTCTAATGCAAGACCATTTCTTCATCCTCACTTGTGAAATTCCAAGGAAAATACTCCTCCCTGTGTAGTTTTCGTCCAAAGCCTCCTCCTCGAGAAGGCCTTTGGCGAAACCCCCACCTCAAGTTCTCGTGAAATACACCCCCCCTGGTAGAAAAGTATTCTCCAAGTATTGTTACTATTCCAAAATACCTTGGCCCAAATACCTTGTAGTATTCCAAGGTTACACCTATACTAAAAGCCCAGAAATACTATTATACTTCCTTTAGCCACTAAACGAAACCCTAAGGAAAATCTTCATAGTTGGTTGAAGTGCTAAGTAGAAGTTGTTTGGGAACTTCTAAGGGTTGTTTGGAGCGGGTTGGAGCGCTCGGAGTAGGAGCTAAACGTTGCTCAGGATCGACATATAAACTTGGATAATTTTGGGCTTATCGAGGTAAATACTCTTGTCCTTCTATTGTAATTGGAAATTACATACTGTAGTTGTATAGAAGTGAGTATAAGATATATAGAAGGATGGTATTAAAGAAGAAGAATTAAACTGTACTTACATAGGACTGTATTTACAGTAGACTTGTGTAGTTTGGCGGGTAGGGAAGTGCTGCCCAATTTTCCGTAGAATAAGGAATCTGTATCTAGACGTTGATAGACTTGTATGACCGTTATAGGTTGAAGTACTGCAAGTAGCGTATTCTACTCGAACGGTGGAAAGGGCTAGCCGGATTACAGTACTTTGGAGCTATTTGTTTATAGTCGATAATCGTCGCGAGGTATGTGATTCTTCCTATACTCTTGGGCATGATATTTTAAAAGAACATATATATAGTACGGTAGACGTACGTGTGATTAACTGAACGTAGTTTTACGGCAATGTCTTTTGACTTAAGCCTGAATAATAAGAATCTTGAAGTATTTCAAAAGAATTAAGAACCGTTTTGAAAGAAGAGTAATACTTGGTTTTGAAAGCTTAAGTTATACTAGCTTTATGGGAAGTTAGGTATAACGTCTTAATAGAGATAAAAGGAACGGTTGACTTAATTAAATTGATTTTAAAGTCTGTTAAAGTGTGAAACCTCATTCGTGAGTAATGAGTACTTGGTTTTTAAAAGGAATAATGTTTTAGTGATTTCGGAAATCAGAATAAGTATCGAACAAACCACTGCAGCGCTAATAAAGGGAAATGTATTGAATAATTAAGTATTATTAAAACCAGTAGAAACCTCCATATGCATAGAAGCTAAGATGAGACAAAATGATATTACATTTCCTAGATCATGGCTGCTTTTATAAGATTGTTATAAACAAGAATAACCTACTCACACATAAGGCTTATTGTTTTAAAAGAGAGTACGTTAATTGATTAAGACTATAAACTATGAGACTTGAGTATCCGAAGTTAGGCAAACTTGAACTTTTGGAAAAGAATGTTGTTACTTGACATTGTTCTAAAAAGTGTAAGCCACTTGGTTTAAAATAGTGTAAAGTACTTGATTTTAAAACATGAACGTATTTGGTACTACGGATAATAGTATCAAGTTGTTTTTACGTAAAAAGGAGGTCTTTTTGAAAGGATTAATGTGTGTAGTACTTTGGGGTTAAAACCCGGATTTGTTGTAATAAAATGAGAGTCTATAGGTATGTTGAACTTGCCTATGCTTGTGGTAATAGCCTTTGTTGTGCAAGTGTTGTATTTCTGTGCTACCGCATCTCTCGTTGGAGAGTCGGCTATCTGACTGATTGATGGACATACTGACACGATGGGTGGCCCACGGGTATGCTTCCACTATATCAATCCTTTTTGGACATACTGACACGATGGGTGGCCCACGGGTATGCTTCCACTATATCAATCCTTTTTGGACATACTGACACGATGGGTGGCCCACGGGTATGCTTCCATTAGGAGTGTGATGTTGTTGTTGTTACATGGGCGTATGCGCGATGAAGAATTAGGGGCATGCGGCCACGTCGTCGGGTTGATCACCGGTATATTGTTATCATTGTTACATGGACATACTGCACCGTCTGCATTCGGTATGTGGCGTGCGGCGGGGTTGATTACGGTACATTGTTATTATTGTTGCATCCTGGACATGTATACACCGATGGAGAATTAGGCGTGTGGCGTGATCTGAACATGATTGATGTTGTGGGCGTGAGACCCATAGTTATATTTGAGTGATGACTTTGGCGTGAGTCCACGACTTATTCTTTTATGTTGCGTATTGTATTTTGGTTATCATATATGTCTCTGCTTTATATGGTATTATGATTTAACTACGATATTTTCGATTTCACATATTTGATACGTGTTGTCTTGACCTCGCCGAAGTGCGTTAACGCCGCAGTAAGTACGTCGGTTGTTGATCTCGACATAGGATCACAATTCGGCGTTAGGAAGCTCCGTTTCTCGGAGGCTTATCTTTTGGTATGTTACCCGAGTCGTAGGTTCTTGTACATTCGGGGTATGGCGGGGCCACTGTCCGTCGTGTTGTTTAAAAACTCTTGAAGTGCAGTAATCTTGTTGTGGCGGGGTTTGTAAAAGGGATGTAGCTGCTCAAAGATTTATGTATATATCTGAAGGCAACCGTTTTGGTTGGCCTGTTTTATTATCTTATCTCTTGTTTCATATCTGTATGTTTTATATTCCGCTGATTTCTCTGATGTATGACTACTTGGGTGCCCGGGTAAGGCACCAGTCACGGGCCCCGGAACGGGTCGTGACATGAAGTATTTATCCTTCCTAGCCCTTTTACTTCGTCTTGGTTCCATCTTTGGAGTCTCCAAGTTTTGAGAATCTGGAACACAAGATTCCGGATATTCAGCCACTTTGAAGTCCACTAGATCTGAACCATCTAGATCCAAGTCAACGACCCCTAGTTCCTGAGAGCTTTGTTCATAACTTCGTTTGCGAGAGGTTATGTCTCTTTCCTTTCTAGGAAAAGTATCCTCAAAGAATTGCACATTCCTTGGTTTCATTATCGTACCCCAGCGGATATCTAGTACATCTGACTTATGCACTAAGAAGCGATAAGCACTACTGTTATTTGCATATCCGATGAAAATGCAATATACAATGTTAGATCCAATCTTGACCTGCTTTGGCTTAGGTACTTCAACATTTGCCAAACAACCCCACACCTTCAAGTATATGTATGGGGTTTATTTCCCTTTCATAACTCGTATGGAGTTTTGTCCTTACCCTTATATGTGACTATTAAGAATCGTATTAGCGGTAAGGACAATTTCTCCCTGTATGTTTCGGGGAAGACCGAAATTGATAAGTAATGCATTCATCATTTTCTTCAATGTGCGGTTCTTGCGTTCAACAATATCGTATGACTGAGGTGAGTATGGAGCCATCGTCTGATGAACAATGCCCGATTGGGCACAATATTCCTCAAATGACGCTACGTATTCTCCCCCTTTATCGCTATGAATTGATTTAGGGTGCGTTTGGTTCGGGGTAAACAGGAAAGAGAAAGGGAATGGAGGAACCTTATTTTTTCATTCCCTTTACCCCTTTTTCCACTTTCATTCCCTTTCCTTGATTCCCCCCACCCCCTAGGTATTTGGACTCCCTTTCCCCAACTCGGACCCCGGACCACTCGGACCACCCCGGACCCCCGACCCTGGACCCCGGACCACCCAAAACCAAACATGTAGGGACAATCAGGTAATTCCTTTCCATTCCATTCCCTTACTGGATTTCATTCCTTTTACCCTGCGCGAACCAAACACACCCTTAATGTGCACGCTTAGTTGGTTTTCAACTTCTGCTTTGTAGCGTCTGAATGCTACAAAGGCTTCATCCTTAATTTTCAACTAGTAAAGGTAACAATACCTTGTGCCATCATCTATAAATGTTACAAAGTATTTGTTCCCCCTCTAGTTTGTGCAAACTTCAAATCACATATATCTATGTGAATAAGTTCTAGAGGAGCGGTATCCCTTTCAACGGATCTAAAGAGAGTCTTAGTGAGTTTTGCCTCTACGCACACCTCACACTTATGTTGAGGGTTTACGTCGATAGACAACAACAACTCCAATTGTACCAACCTTTAGATGGATTTGTAGTTCACATGTTCTAATCTATGATGACATAAGTTAGAAGACTCAAGCAAATAAAAAGAAGCTTCACTTTTATTGCTTGAACGTATGACTGACATGACGTTAACCTTGAAAAGGCCTTCACAGACGAAGCCCCTTCTCACAAAGGTTCCATTTTTTGTGATTACAAACTTATTAGACTCAAATACTAGCCTAAAACCAGCATTAACCAATACAGGACCTGAAATTAAATTATTCCTAATCGCAGGGACACGCATCACCTCCTTCAAAGTGAGCTCCTTGCCAAAAGTCATTTTAAGGACCATCTTTCCTACCCCCAGCACATCAGAGAAAACATTGTTACCCATGGACTGTCACACCCCATTTTAACCGGAGTAAAAAATGATTTACGACGTATGGTTGATTCCTAAATTATATTTAAGGACTCGCCACCTAATTATTATAGTGAACTAATCAGTCCCACACATGTGATAGGCCCAATTGACAAATATTAGCATTCTTTATAAAGTAGTATCAAGCCCAACATAGAGTACACACTTAAGACGTATAAAAGTGATATACCCACAGTATTCAAAACACATATATGATATATTTAGATCTTTGAGTATATCACTACACTTCATACCTTTGAGTATATCGATGTATATCTCAATGATTAATATAGCACAGGAACACAGGCAAATGAAGCAAGAGTAGAAAATTAAAAACATTTCAAGACTAAGGGATAACAGCAAACACATTGAGCAAAAGTGAACAGATTCAGCGAGCCCAAAGACAAGTTTAAAATCATAAATAGGCAGTTTAAAATATGCAGGTATAACTTAACAAACGACACACTTCCTATCCCTAAATGAAGCAGGTTCTTGTATATACAGAAAGCAGGTCAGTTCATGCTATGCCAATGTCAAGGGGGTTCAGACAGATAAAGAGCACGACAGGGCTAACATAATATGCATATTAGTCACAGAAATGGTGGGCAACGATGAGACATAGGTGAGACTCTAGGTACAAAATATACATAACTATAGTTGGAAAATGGCATCTCTAGGCATGCTGGACTAATTGACCTCAAAGCTCACACATATATCATATAGACCTTATGTTAGACAAAGCGACATCTTTTAACATGAACACCATAAGGTCAAAATGATTATCAAATAAATCTCGCAGATGATTCCCCCTACTATGATTAATAAATATACATCATCCAAAGAACTAGTTACAGAATTTAAGCAGAGCAGGCATACTTCACCATTTTATCCAGTATGGTCATAAAAAAAAGGGCTCAGAACCTAACACATTCATGCACTCCAATTCTATGTTACACTACACTATCCTACATTCATGCATACTAATTTATAGACATGTTGACATGGGTTTGAGGCTGAAGCTATACTATTCTTTATTATTCACAGCAAAGGTAGTCAAATAGAGATATTAAACATACTCCTAAATTAATCTATACATAATTCTAATTCTTCACTTACTCACATAACTTGGACATGTAAGGGAATATGAACAAAGCTATTGTCAGAACATCATACAAGATTTATATATGAACACGAATCCTAGATATTATTAATTCAAGTTAAAACAGGGTAATCATACATAAATCTAACTATTCAATAAACAGAAACTAAACAAAACACGCGGTACATATAATACATCAAAATAAGCCGAGAGATGTTAGGGCCTACTGACCTTCTCCGGGAGCGAACCGAGGCGTGTTTCGACTCATCGATTCCGCTCGGAGATGTTTGTTATGCTATGCGATTGAAGAGGAATGGGAGCTTAAATATTTTGTGACTTTTTCGAGTCAGGACTGAGTAAAAAAAATGGTTTTTTGGTCTGTTCAAAGAGGAGTGTTTCAAGCTTCTCCACTGACCTTCTTCAAAGTAGTAAAATATGAACTTTTGTTTTAGGCTTAGAGGAACCGAATCAAAAAGAGACTGAAAAATCCCTCCTCTGAACACAACCCAAAGGGTTGTATCTATAGCAATACTCAGGGGTTTCAACAGCTTCTTCAAGAAGCTCTTTAGTTTGAAATTCGAATTCAAACAAAGGGGAAAGTGACTGACATTTTGATAGATGAGATCAGGGAAAAGGGTGAAAAATCTCACCTTTCTCAGTCCGATTTGAGGGGAAGAGAACGTTGGGACAGAGAAAAGGGTTTGTTCCTCCGGATTAACATTCGAACGGCTTTGAATCATGTTTTATCCACTGAATCGAAGCAAGAAAGGTCCAGCGAACCGCCAGACCTTATGCATGCTCTGATTCAGGGGATTAAGAATGACTTCCGTGGCTCAGAGGGTTTACAAAAGGGAGACACGACTGGGGGTGATGAGATGTGATGGCTAGTGGTGTCGTTTATCCGGTGGTTTTTGGGGAGATGCGGCGACGGGACTGGTGGTTTCTTAGAGGATCATCGGTTTTTTAAGGCTGCTGTTTGAAGGGTGATTGGATTTGGAAGATTAGGAATGAAATGGACGTTTTAGTTGGGATGGGTATTGGGCTCGGTCGGGTTTAGGCTATGGGAGTGGAGTGTGGGAATTAGGCTGTGAGAAAACGGGGGAAATGAAATGGGGACTAAAATTAATTAGCCCGGTTAGGTAATTAATTCAATTCTCCTAATTAATTAAAATATGTTTCTCCGTCTTAATTTATTTCAAAAATGCACACACACATAAATTACGGTACAAAAGATTTAATATATATATATATATATATATATGTACTTAATCTGAGTAAATATAATATTCATACGAAAATGATTAATTTGGTAATTGGTGAAAATATTAAGAGAAAATCAACCACCAATGTCGAAATATTAAAATTATTTTACTTATATTTTAATTATAAAAATGTAATACCCGACATTTCAGAATTATGCGGTAATTAGTGGAAAAAACTAGGATTACTTATTTTTTAGAAATTTTCAAAATTGAGAAGCATAGTGAAATTAATCGAAGAAAAAGGACGACCTGAACAAACTAGTCGGTAAAGAGGGACAAAATTAGGTGTCAACATGGACAGCTTATTATTTGTAATTGGTGTATACGTGAAAAATTCTTTTCTATCGGAGTCGATATGACGGGTAGCACTCGCGTCCATCCACCATTACTTGGGATTCTCTACAAGGTTTGCTTCTAGCACCATCGTAGAAAACTTCTCAATCATGTCGTCATGAAGTGTGTCCTCGACGACGTTGGTCGGTGCCTTGCCTTTGGCCTTTTATTTGGCCTTACAACTCTGCTCCATCTTGAGCTTGCACCAATCTTTGATCATGTGACCAGCTTTACCACAGTGGTGATAGTTTCCCTTGAACTTCACCGATGTATGAGTCTTGCCATCTTTCTGGAACTTGCGCTTCTTGCTTGGGTTCCCTTTGGCATCAATCAGATTTGCCTTGACCTCAGCAGGTTACTTTCTTTTATGCAAGGACTTCTTATTATCTTCATGAATTTGGAATTTGATAATAAGTTCTTCAAAGATCATTACCTTTGTTTTGAGTTTTAAGTAACTCATAAACTTATTCTATGACAGTGACAATTTTTCAATCAGTGATGCAACAAAAAAACTACTCATTTGGTTTCATACCCTCCAAATTCAGGCGATGTAGAATCATTTGGAACTCCTGGACTTGCGACATCACTGTCTTGCTATCTATATGTTGCCATATTTTGAAATTAATGCCCATGAACTTTACAGGACGTTCATGGTGAAACTTGACAGGTGGAGCAATTATGACATTTCCTTGAGTAGCAGGAAAGCCATTGGTTGTTACTTGGACAGCAGTGAGGAAGACATAAGTATTGCCTTGAGGAGCAACATCAGAGGGAGAGGCAAACGTATTGCCTTGAGTAGTAGCATCAAATTCAGAAATAAATTATTTTTATCCAGTCATTTTCACTAAGTACTAATAC
The DNA here is from genome assembly GCA_029844215.1 of Przewalskia tangutica. NCBI lineage: Eukaryota > Viridiplantae > Streptophyta > Magnoliopsida > Solanales > Solanaceae > Przewalskia > Przewalskia tangutica. The sequence goes on along the minus strand of CM056731.1, from coordinate 1,305,861 downwards.
AATATTGTCTTAAAATTGTTAGGAAAATAAAAGCAATAAACGGGAAATAACAAACACATGTTACAAGAACTAGAAAAAATGAAGAACAAATGATTACAACAAAAGAAATAATCTTAACAAATAACTGGAAACTAGAATCAACACTTGATCTGAATCCTTGTTGAGTCGAGTGATGACACTCTGTCGTTAAGACAGTATTGCCCCATATATATTCTTTTACGTTGCTAGGCAATAGTCTCTAAGATAAAAGATCAACTAACACACTTGAGCAAATGAAGCTCAAATATTTCTCTTGAAGAACTTTGAGTATTTAAAGATGCTAGAGAGGAAGAAGTTTTTCAGTTTTTTTTGTTTTTTCTCAAAATAGGTGTTCAACAATTAAGTCAAATGCCTCAATTTATAGTATAAGAATTGTCTCTTCAAGTGTCAAGTAATGACATTGAATCACTCATGTAACGATAATAAATTACCAAGTAATGACACCCATCAGCTCAAATAATGCTGGAATGAATGCCATCGAGGGCAGCCCAAAAATCTCCAAAATCAATTTTTTCGTCTAAGACTTTCTGCTAGGGTAGCGCTGCTGCGGCCGAGCCTCGGAGGCGCCACAGCTTCAGAGACTTGGCACTGAATTAAAGCCGCGGTCGAGCCTCGAAAGTGACGCGGCTCACCGGCACCGCGCCCTTCTCGATTTCGTGACCCTTTTTGACCCGTTCCATATTTACACTATGCACACTTCTTACTTCATTTACCAACGTGGAGCACTCGTCATTTGACCAAATGACCGTCTATCATTCTATGTCTCAAACACTTTACTTACATACCAATATCCCTTTCACTAATGAAATTTACGAATCTTGATACAATATGTGCACATGTGTGAAAATGACGTATCCGACGTGCGAGACCTCAATTATTTGAGCCATAAATAATGGGATAAACTTTATTACATATTAATAATTTTCCAACAAAAGTGCTATGAGATAAATCAAAAAAATACTTTGACTGTATTAGATTTTATTAAAAATATAATATATTTTTTCCTTTTATAAACTAAATAAAAAAACCGAATAGCAACTAGCTAGACATAAAGAAACAAAAAATAGAGGGACGGAAAAAGTAAAAGAAAAAGTTGGAACTATAAAAGGCACCAAAAACATTTATTTTTTAAAGCATCTTATTCTAATATCTTTAGTGAATATAGAATAAAAATAAATAATACAACAGACCCAAAATTATTTATAAAATTAGGGTTTTCTATTTAGCTCTCTCCATCTTATATTATTTTTCTCACTCAGAGGCGTATATCGTGTTGATTACTCAAAGCACTTCATTGGAAATTTCAATTGATATTGATTGTGATTATCAATAAAGATCGCATCTTTATTTTAATTTTGGTGAATTAGGTTTCTTGATGACGATTTTCGAATCATAAGTGTTTGATCGCCGATGGATTAGGGTTTTGGGTTTTGTATGGAAACTCGTAGCCGGAAGCGGGCGGAGGCCACCTCATCAGCGCCTTCTTCTTCTTCTTCATCATCTGGTCCCACCACACGTGCCCCCAAACGTGCCCCCAAACGTGCCCGTCTCTCCGTCGCCGCCAATTCAACTCCCACCGCATCGATCTCAATTCGTTCTCGCATCGCAACTCGTTCACATATGGACTCAACCAATGAATCTTCCGGGTGGGGTACCCGAACCCGCCGTGGTAACAACCCTAGTCATTGTCCCACCGATAATAATAATAATTTGGATAAAGGTAAGGAGAAAGAACATGAGGTTAGAGTTAGTTATAGAAATAGGGAATTGAATATAGATTCTGGTGGTGGTGGTGATGACGATGATAATGATAGCGAAGGTGGTGTAGGGATTTTACACCAGAATTTAGCTTCAGCAAGTAGTGCACTTCAAGGACTACTTAGGAAATTAGGTGCTGGATTGGATGATTTACTCCCGAGCTCGGCAATGGGGTCGACTTCATGGTCCCACCAGAGTGGTCGGCTTAATAAGATATTAGCTGGTTTAAGGGCGGATGGGGAGGAAGGGAAACAAGTGGAAGCTTTGACACAGCTTTGTGAGATGCTTTCCATTGGAACAGAAGACTCTTTGTCCATGTTTTCCGTGGACTCGTTTGTACCGGTACTTGTAGGGCTGCTCAATCACGAGAACAATCCTGACATTATGCTTCTTGCGGCTCGGGCTCTTACACACTTGGTTGATGTTTTGCCTTCTTCATGTGCTGCTGTTGTCCATTATGGATCTGTTTCATGCTTTGTAGCACGGCTGCTTACAATTGAATACATGGACTTGGCTGAACAGGTGAGTGAATTAGTTTGCGTGGAACATTTACATGTGTCCAACAAGGAAAAAGTAATCTTGGCAATACTCCCAGTATAACTAATACATAACTATAGTGTTCACAATCTCTATATTATAATCCTTGCATAGCTAGGCTGTGAACCAAATGACCCCAAGTGCTGTTTCTAATGTAGAACCATTATTGTTATTTGCTAAAGATTGGGTATTTTCAGCTGTGATGCTAATGCTTACCTTTAACAGTCTTTGCAAGCTCTAAAGAAGATATCTCAGGAACACCCAACTGCTTGTTTGAGGGCTGGTGCACTGATGGCTGTGCTTTCTTATCTCGATTTCTTTTCCACTGGTGTTCAGGTATAAGAATTCCTTTCATGATTAACTCTTATCATTAATTTGTGGAATCTTTGATTAACTCTCTGACGATTTTATGGAAATTAGTTATAGTGAAATAAGCAACCTTCAAGCTCCTTTAAGTACTTATACAATTATTTCTAACTGTTTTTGTTCTTCAATAGAGAGTAGCATTAGCAACTGCGGCTAATATGTGCAAGAAGCTTCCTTCAGATGCTTCTGACTTTGTCATGGAAGCTGTTCCGCTTTTGACGAATCTCCTTCAATATCACGATGCAAAGGTGAGTCATCATCATGTTATGCTCCCATTGCAGGAAGATATCTCCTCTTCCCCAGTCCCTCCTAATTTGGTTAAACATCACTTTATTTTCTTTAATGTTATCCCTTGGTGCTTGTGTCTGCAGGTATTAGAGCATGCGTCTATCTGCTTGACCCGTATTGCTGAAGCATTTGCGTCATACCCGGAGAAGCTAGATGAACTTTGCAATCACGGACTTGTTACCCAAGCTGCTTCCCTCATCTCAACCAGTAACTCTGGAGGTGGTCAGACTTCACTCAGCATGTCAACCTATACAGTATGTTTTAATCTTCCATATGTCGGTTATTTACAACCTTGATGGCCGTATTCTTACTTGATAAGGCTCGCAGGGTTTAATCAGGCTTCTTTCGACATGTGCTAGTGGCTCTCCACTAGGAAGTAAAACTTTAATGTTGCTTGGTATAAGTGGAATACTCAAGGATATTCTATCAGGTTCTGGTCTTGTGGCCACGGTGTCTGTTTCACCTGCCTTAAGCAAACCTCCGGAACAGGTATGCATCACTAGTTTTACTTTTTATTCATGCTACAATTGTTGGCGTTTCTTGTAGAAAAAATGGAACAAGTAGTGCATATTGAATATAGAAACATGTAGCATTGAAAGATAGTTGACTTTTTGGCATATTTTCCCGCGGAAATGTTAGATGTCTTTGCAATATTTCGTAGTCTTAAGTTGCTATACCCCCTGTCGCGCCCGTTTTTGACCTCGGGGGTCTGAACGGTATCCGCAACGTTGCTCTTTGGCGCGGTTCCCTGGATGGAGCAATAATGTTGTTTTTAAGGAGTCGCCACCTAATTAGTTAAGTGAATTAGAACACTTGATTTATTGCAATAAAAATACTGCAATTAATCTCCATTTAATGGTCTGCGAAATTAATGAAATTCTGAATCAGGGTTCTTTATTATCCTAAAGTGAAGAGGTTAGGCATCCTTTAAGATCCGCTAACTTGCGGTTTTCGTTCAAACCTAGGTTAATTATTTATTGCCCTTTTTATTCTACCTATTCTAAACATTTTCATAATTTATAATTAAAATAAAATGCAATACAGAATAATAAAACTAAAATTAAATGCGACATAAAATAAAACTCCGGGACATCTTTTAGCCCTTTTTAGGCCTTCTGCGCAAGATGATCTCCGGGTACCTGCATAAACACTTAGTAAAAGTGTTAATAGTAGAATAAATAATTTTAAAAGCAATGACAAGAATTAATAAGTAAAGCAAAATAAATAAATAAATTCGTCTTTTGCACAGAGGAGGTCTTGGAAATCAGACGGAGATTCCTTCATCGGCCATTATTGTTAAAAACAATAAAATAAATAAAACCTTCAGATCCGCGCCAAAACAGTGATAATTTTAAACACGGAGGGCTCAGATATATATAAAAATAAAGCGGGACATCCTAAACAAGTCCGGCTGCGAAAATTCGCCTCGCCAGCGCATGTTGGTTATCCTGTGTAAGTAGAAGAAATCATCAACGCCCATAAAGCTTCATTTATTTTATTTTCCGTCTTTGCAACTGTGGAGGCCTCAAAAATCGACGAATAACTTTTTCATCGGCCAAACAAGTGTAGCATCTTGTTCAAAAATCAGTTTAATAAAATAAAGGGGCAAAAATCGTCCAGAATCAGTCCCGAAAATCAGAACATCATAACAGTGGTAAAACCCACAAAAACCAGTCCAGAACAACAGCACAACACCCAAAAACAGTCCACTAATAGCAAAACCGGTGAAAATCAGTCCAACATAAACCAGAAATTTTTATATTCCAGTTATATACAACAAACTCAGAAAATCAGTCCGGTTAAACCAAATCCAGCACAGATATCCGAAAATAAAGCCATCAAGATCGCCGGAGTTTTAGAACTCCGACAAGAACCACAAAGCACAAAAAATAGTCCAATAACCTAAAGCAAGCTACGGATCTCAGAAACAAAACAAGATTCGCCGGAGTTTTTTAAACTCCGGCCAGATGCTAAACTCGTGAAATCGATCCCAACAATCAAAATATACAACTGTTATATATAAAATACAAAGCAATGGAGGTCGCCGGAGTTTAAAGACTCCGGCCAGTTACCCGGAAAAGGGGAAATCAGTCCACAACCAACAACATACCAAACAAGATATAAATCGAACTAACGGGGAAATGGGCGGCATCACTTCCACGGCTATCGCCGGAGCGACGCCACCCCAGTGGTGGGTTCGCCGGCGACTGGGTGTGGGAAACAATGGTTCGCCGACATGCAATGGAAGGGTGTACGGGAGCATGGGTGTGGGAAAGCAGTGGGAAAGCAGTGGGTTCGCCGGTGAGACTGGCGGCGACGGGAAGGAAGGGAGAGAGGGTGAGGGAGAGGGCAGATGGGGAGAGGAGAGGAGAGTGAGACGTGAGAGGGGGAGAGGAGAGAGAGAGTGGGGTGGGCTTAAAGGGGTTGGGGTGTGCGGCTGATCACGTTATGTGGGGCTGATTTTTTTTTTGTTGGGGGGAAAGTGGGAGTGTAATGTTTTATTTATAGGGTAGATATTTTAGGTTTAGGTTTAGGTTTTGGGGAAATAAAAAGTGTGGTATTGTTTTGGGGGGAAATAAAAAGATGAAAGTTTGGATGAAATTAAAAAAATGGTGTTGGGTTGGACTGATTCAAATTATGTCTTGGACTGGACTAGTTTGACAAAATGCAAGGCGGGTTAATTATTTAAAGAAAAATTATTTCAAAAGATGCAAAATTATAAAAATGCAAATGCCGACGCGATAATAATAAAATACAATATTTTAGCAAATGTTTAATGCCTAATTAAAAGTAAAAACGGGATACCAATTAATTATTTAAAGAGATGCGAATATTATTAAAATAAAACGACGGTGTAACAATAATAAAAACATAATATTAACAAAGACATAATGCTTAATTTAAAATAAAAAGATAAAAAATTGAAAAAATGCTGATTAAAATGCGGTGTCCTAAAACACATAAAATTGCAATAAATATACGAAAAACGGGTCAAAATTGACTGTCAACACCCCCCTTTCTTTTGCAAGTCAGTTTATCTGTAGGTGGGAAGAGATGTCCTATGAGAAGTTTTTCATGCTTGATAGAATACAACACACATTATTTCTGCCGCGTTCCTATTCTACATTTCATTTTTTGATAAAGTTCCTAGACTACATTTTCATAAGTAACTTGGATGAGAAGTTTGATTCCTCACCAAAGAGAAAGGAACAAGAGGTGAAGAGTGCCTGGTAGATGAAGTCAGTTCTGGTCAAATATAGTATGCCATCGACCCCACATGGAATGGAAAGAAATTAAATCCAATTAATTGTCTTAATGGCCCTAAAAATAAAAATTTCCTCTAACTATAACTCAAAATTTCATAAGAGATGAATTGGAAACCGGCAAGTTCTACCACTGCAGGGCTCAATCATGCTAGTCGGGGGCAGAGCCAGTAAGGGCCCAGATCCGACCCCCCTTCCACGGAAAGCGGAAAATTACACTGTTTATACATGGTTATAATTAATTTTTAATGTATATATAGTAGATGTTGCACCCCTTTGGCTTCTTCGTGTGTTTACTTTTTTAGATTTTGAACAGTGTTTGTGAAAATTCTAGCTCCGCCACTGATTCTAGTTAGGCTATATGTTTCAGACATTAATTAGAATTTGTTTTTGGGGAAAAGATAGGCTTACTGAAATCTTGTATTATGATGTTAGAGAAGGCTGCTTTGACTTTCGATTGGCTTGGTGTTCAGTGACTGGCCTTTCTCTTGTTGTTTCTATCAGCATAAAGGAAATGTTTGAACTAAGATTAAATAGAATTGCCCAAGTAAGGAAGCGGAGAACTTGACATATGACGTTAGTTTATATTTTTCTCCTTGATATGCTTATTCTCGGCCATAACTATGGAAAACTTCTCATGAATATAATCGTCTGTTCTTGTCATATTCTAAACCCTTTCTGAATATTCTAAGTCTTTCAATTAACTGTAACACAACATTTTTAGAAACATATTAGGAGTTCAATCGATATGTATGTTTATAGACGACTGATTTGAGATAACAATATAGCTTCTCTCAATTACTCCAACTCCAAAATCACATTCCAACTGTCAATTCTTCTCTCGAATAAACAGGTTATAGGAGAACCACCAACGAAAACAATTCAAGGACACGAATCCTTCTAAATTCCTCTCTGGAGTAAATTAAGATTTCATCCCGAAGTATTCACCTTCAAACATATACGATGGGTATTAGTTCAAGAAACTAAAGTTTATACTAGTACATCATCAAGTTTTGATAAAGAAAAAATACTCCACGAAGGAATTCATAACATCAATCATAGAAAAGAAGAGTTGTTAACTTAACAACCCAATTAGGAGACTGGAGTCTAGCCGAATTCCTGGCTCAAACTTCAATATACGCCCCAAAACTAAGGATACCCATCTCATGGGATCAACACACACACACACATACATGACATTATGTGCTATAGCGCTGATATCATGTACCATGTTCCTGTTCCGCCTTGCTTTGAGGCTGCATCACATATCTGTGCTGTGCTCTATGCAGTCTGCACCTTTAACATACATATACCAAATCTACCTAAAGTCAGTACATCAACCATCCAAACTAAAATAAATTAAATCAAAACTCCACTAAAACACGTCCAGAAAGTATCACATTCATCACATTTGACTATTATGTCTAAACTAATCATTTGACCCATCATCTTAAGAGAACAAGGTAGCATCATTACAATGTGTTGGTCTCCATTTCTAAGCCAAGATTCAGTTACCCATATAGTGCCGGTGTCTTAGACAACTTAACTATTATGTCTAAACTAATCAACTTCCAATTACCTCTTTTCAGCTTCAAACACTTTTTTACAACTTCAAACAAATATTGTTCAAATTCCTACTTAATGTCCTAGTGGAGAACCGGAGATCACCAACTCTTTACTGGGATTGATATCAGTGAATAACATTTTCAGTTTATCGAGAAATTCGTTGTTTTTTAGCTTTGAAGCTCGGTGGATATTGAATATTCAAACGGAGTGGCCTCGGTGGAGGATAAGATGCGGAAAATGAGGCTGGTTCGGACACGTGCAGAGTAGAGACAAATGCCCTAGTGCGGAGTTGTGAGGTTGACTATGGACGAGTTCGGGAGGGGTAGAAGTAGGCCGAATAAGTATTGGGGAGAGGTGATTAGACGAGATATGGTGCAGATGCAACTTACTGAGGACATGACAGATAGAGGGTTGTGGAGGACACAAATTAGGGTAGAAGAGTAGTAGGTAGTCGAGCGTAGTCCTACTTACGCTTGCAAACCGGTAGTTGTAGTGTTCTTTTAGTGTAGACCCGCTTAGCCTATCATATTAATACACACATTATTGTTGTATAGTTTCCTTTAGTTTGATTTCTGTTGCTATGTGTTCTTTAGCGTACTTTGTATATTTTATTTGCATGCGTTAGTTAATGCTCCTTTTTTAAGAATGCGTTATCATGGCTTATTCACTTTTGATATCAGCATTTTTCAGACTGCTTTAAATTTTTTGTCAGTGTCTGACTGTTTTTCTTGTTTTGCTTGTGCTTCTACTTTGTTTTGAGCCGAGGGTCTCTCGGAAACAACCGCTCTACCTACCAAGGTAGAGATAAGGTCTATGTACACTCTACCCTCCCCAGACCCCACGTTGTGGGATTTCACTGGTTATGTTGTTGTAGTATTCTAGAATGTCAATCAAGTATTAGGAGTAATTGGTAAAACTACCTTCTAATGTAATGTTTAGAACACCCCATTGTTTTCTTGTGAAATTTTTCTTAGTACTTGAAGACTCACAAATTGTTCGTCACTGATATCAGTTAAACGGTATGGGCAGAACCATCTAAAATATTTCAAGAGCTTCCAATTGCAATTTAGCACCTGGAGCATGTTATGAAGAACCTTATTTCAATTTTTTTCTAATGTGTTATTCCTCTAGTTGACTCGATTCTCTTGTGAAGTAAGATGACAATCTTACGACTCACTGGTTAAATGTTACTCTTGTTGCAAAAATCGTCTGCTTTCATGGAAGCTGGTGCTTGAGCAAATGCCACGAAACCATGCCCCTTTTCTTTGCGGTGTACAACCTGATTCTTCTGAGTTCTGCTTTTATCTCTTGTGATGACCTTAAATGTATTTCCCCACTGTTAGATTTTCGAGATTGTGAACCTGGCAAATGAGCTCCTTCCTCCGCTGCCTCAAGGAACCATCTCTCTTCCAACCGGCACTAATTTGCTCATTAACGTTTCTACTATGAAGAAATCTTCTGCTAGTGGTTCTACCAAACAGGAGGAGACAAATCCATCTTCTCAGGAGGTTTCAGTTCGAGAAAAATTATTGAATGATCAACCTGAACTTCTGCAACAATTTGGAATGGATCTTCTTCCTGTGCTGATCCAAGTTAGTATTATAATCCATTGTAAATTACTGCCGCCATTTTACAACTGCTATGGTGGAGATTTACGTGATGAAACCCTGTTGTTTTGTTCGTCAGGTATATGGATCCAGTGTGAATAGTCCAGTTCGCCACAAGTGTCTCTCAGCTATTGGAAAACTTATGCATTTCAGCAGTGCAATTATGATTCAGTCTCTAAATAACGTTACTAACATATCAAGGTATGAATATAAGCAAATACAAGCTTGCAAGTTTTCTTTTAGGTGGTGATCTGGGATGGATGTTTACCCAAGGAAGAATCTTTTATATGTATATGCATCATATTTTCTTTGGTAGTGAAAGTAGTGCTTCATTTTTTTATTCCTGTGTAGTTTCTTGGCTGGAGTATTGGCCTGGAAGGATCCGCAAGTGCTGGTGCCTGCTCTTCAAGTAGCAGAAATTCTAATGGAAAAGCTTCCTGGAATTTTTGCCAAGATGTTCGTGCGAGAAGGCGTTGTTCATGCTGTAGATGCTCTGTTATTGTCTGCCTCCCATGGTTCCGCTATTTCCCAGCCATCATCTGCTGAGAAGGACAATGATTGTATACCTGGGTCATCCCGTTCTAGACGTAATCGACGTCGTGGCAGTAATTCAAATACAGATGCAAGTTCCATTGAGGATCCTAAGAGTACAGTTCCAGGGAGTGGATCACCGCCAAACTCATTGGAAATTCCAAAAACAAGTTCTAGCCTTCGCATGGCACTCAGTGCAGGCGCTAAATCTTTCAAAGATAAATATTTCCCTTCAGAATCAGGGTCTTCTGAGGTTGGTGTTACAGATGATCTTCTACGATTGAAGAATCTCTGTATGAAGTTGAACGCTGGTGTTGATGAACAAATATCTAAACCTAAAGGAAAATCAAAAGCTTCTGTTCCTCTGCTTGGGGATATTTCCGCCAGTAAAGAAGAGACCTTGGCCGAACTGGTAGCTTCCATACTGGGGGAGCTCAGCAAAGGCGATGGTGTATCAACTTTTGAGTTCATTGGAAGTGGAGTTGTTGCATCTTTGCTGAACTATTTTACAGGTGGATATTTTTCGAAGGAAAGAATCTCAGATACTAATTTGTCTAGGCTTCGACGACAAGCAATCAGAAGATACAAGTCTTTTATTGCAGTTGCCCTTCCTTCGAGTGTTGGTGGAGATGTGGTTCCTATGTCTGTTTTGGTTCAAAAGCTTCAAAATGCCTTATCTTCCTTGGAGCGTTTCCCTGTCGTGCTGAGTCATTCTTCAAGGTCATCTACCGGAAATGCGCGGCTTTCTTCAGGTTTAAGTGCTTTGTCACAACCATTCAAGCTACGCCTTTGCAGAGCTCAAGGAGACAAGACCCTCCGTGATTACTCTTCAAATGTTGTGTTGATCGATCCTTTAGCAAGTTTAGCGGCTATTGAAGACTTTCTTTGGCCTCGAGTTCAGCGAGTTGAGTCTGGTCCAAAGGCTTTGGCATCAGTAGGTAACTCTGAGTCCGGGACCACCGCCTCAGGAGTTGGTGCTTCATGCCCATCGACTTCTACTCCGGCTTCTGGAACTCGTCGTACACGATCTAGGTCAGCAGTTAACATAAATGATGGTGCAAAGAAAGACCCACCACAGGAAAAAAATGTAAGTTCATCCACGGGCAAAGGAAAGGCTGTTCTGAAGCCTGCTCAAGAAGATGGCAATGGACCCCAGACAAGAAATGCTGCTCGAAGACTAGCGGCAATGGATAAAGAAGTAGAGGTGAAACCTGTGAATGGGGAATCTAGTTCTGAGGTATATTTCTTCACACATTTCTTTACTTTGTTAAAGATGAATAGCAAATTCTGGAAAAATAGTATAAATGAAAAAGAATATAAGAAAACATTACAAATGAACGAGGACAAATATGATTGAAATTAGTATTTAATACATCATCATCTTCATCAATATTACAGCTAAAGAGTAATTCTCTATTATATCCGTCAAAATGAAGGGAATAACCTTACTACTAGCATAAAAGAAAAAAGGATATAAGTGGACCCAAAAGATTTTATACTTCCACTGTAAAAACAAAAGCACATAATAGTTGGGCAAATGGTCTTTTTTGACCTAATCTCATGTTTCTCTAACATGGAGTGTAACATAGTGGTCAGTGACAAAAAAACTTAGGACCATGGTTCACATCTACAGAGACAAACATTAAGCTAATTTCTTCCAATTTGCCTAAGGCTTCTTGGTAGGTAGGGTTACTTGGTACCCATGCAGATGGAAGGTAGCGGGGACCTCATAGAATAGTTGTCGAGGACAATGTTTTGAAACTCGGACTGGACCGGGCGGTCGGACCGGGTTAACCGGGAACCGGTCTCGAGGCCGGTCCGAGTTTATTGTAGGAACGAGTGGTATCAAACTCGACGCAACCCGATAAAAATCGATACGAACCGGTGACTCGTACAAACCCGGTTTTTGTTTATTCATATAATTTTTTTTTAAAAAAATTAATTAAACTTTTCATCAAGATTAATGATGTTGAGTTAAGAGATTTTGGCCATCAAAGTAGCAATAGCAGAGGTGTTGATGACGGCATAGAGGACTTCTTTGGACTTAATTGAGATTTTTATTATTCAAGTTCTTTTGACTATTTGAGTTTATGGACATGTGTTTTGAAGTTATTTATTTTGTGAGGATATCGATAATCAAGTTTCTAGTTTCTACTTCTTGGATTTAGATATGCATGGCATCTTGGTTATTTAGCTTAATGGACATCGGTAATTTAGTTTATGGACATGTGTTTTGAAATTAGTTGATGGACCTGGATCTTCGTTATTTCATATGTTTGGATATAGATATGTATTTAACATTCAATATATATATATATATATATGTGTGTGTGTGTGGATACCGGTTTTTTGAACCGTTTAACCAGTGACCCAATGACTCACCCAGCTGGTCGTCCGGTTCGATGTCTGGTCCGAGTTTCAAAACATTGGTCGAGGATACCACCATTAAAAAAATCATGTTTCAGCAATTCCCCATTTTACACCCCCCTCCCCTCGTGCGCAGATGTTCTATCAATGACGGATCAATATTTTTATCCAATCCCACCTGTGATATCCAGCACCTTAACGACCCCTTAGTTGTCACTATGTATTTCCTTATTTCTTCATGTAAACTTGTGATATTCGGAACTTTCTCACAAAAGAAAATACTTCCTCCCAAAATAATAACGTGGTTTGGGAGTATGAGGTGAACTTCTCAACTTTTTAGATTGATTTTGGACAGTGATCCACTCCTTTTTAAAAAATAACACGTATTTGCAGACCTTACAAGTATCATAGACAAACCATGTTTAGAAAAATATATTTAGAAGATGTGTTGGAAAATCATAGTACAAGAGACATTTTGCATATAAAATGGGATAAGAGGGGCAGACGATATGCAAAGGTGTAGGTATGCCTCAAGAAACTCTGGTATTGATCAAACTCAAGAAAGGAGAGAGGTAACACTCAAGAAAGGGATCACTGCTGGAAAGCAGTGAGTGTCATTGTAGTTCTTTTAGATGCTAGCACCTTGAGAGAAATCTAAAATCAACAACATACCCGGTGTAATCCCACAAGTGGGATCCGGGGAGGGTAGAGTGCACATAGACCTTACCCCTACAATGGATGAGAGAAATCTGAAATCCTTAGGAATATATCCTTGGAGAATTCTGTATCAACTTTGATGATACTTGTATGCACACTTAATCGGAGAGATTTAAGAATATTTTGTAGTTGGAATTTGAACAATGGAATAATAAAAGAATTGTTGAAATGAAACAGACAAAACACTTATTCAAAATATTGATGTTTTCTCTGAATCTTTTTGCCTCCATTTTTCATCTCCTGAGTTGTTACTGGTTTGCATGATAACATGAACCTTTACATCCCACTGCTTGTTGTGATGTTTAGGATGATGAGTTGGATGTGTCACCTGTTGAAATTGATGATGCTTTGGTCATTGAGGATGAAGATATATCTGATGATGATGAAGATGAAGATGATGTAAGCTATTGAAATTCTCCTTGTTTTTAAATTTTGGTTTCCGCCAGTCTTAATTTGCTTGGGTCGTTGAGAGCTATGTTACTCGGACTCTTCAAAAATGTCCACGCGTGCGTGTAAGATCCTCAAAAGTAGTGCATTATTGGAGGATTCAACACGGGTGCGGCAACATTTTGCGAGAGTCTGAGCAACATAGGGTGAGCAGATCTGCGTTCTCAATATGCATGTTTTTGGTAGCTTCTCCACAGATGGACTCAAGCAGCTCTTTTAATGTTATATGCAGCTGTATTAAAGACGCTTTTCTGAGATTATTGTCAATGCTTTAGGTGTTGGGAGATGATTCTCTTCCTGTTTGCGTGCCGGACAAAGTTCATGATGTCAAATTGGGTGATTCTTCGGACGATAGTCCTGCCGCACAGACACCAAATGATAGCCAGACAAATGCTGGTGGTGGTTCTAGCAGCAGAGCTGCTTCTGGTCAGGGATCTGATTCTGTTGAGTTCAGAAGTGGGAGTTCTTATGGTTCAAGGGGTGCAATGTCATTTGCTGCTGCTGCCATGGCTGGACTTGCATATGCGAACGGTAGAGGTGTGAGAGGAGCTAGAGATCGTCATGGACGCCCTCTATTTAGCACTAGCGATCCGCACAGACTTGTATTTTCTGCAGGCGGAAAGCAGCTTAATAGGCACTTGACTATCTACCAGGCTATCCAGCGGCAGCTTGTCCTTGACGAGGATGATGAAGAGAGGTATGGTGGCACTGGCTTCCTATCTAGTGACGGAAGCAGACTTTGGGGTGATATTTACACTATCACGTACGAAAGAGCTGACAGCCAAGCAGAGAGGTCTACGAAAGGGGATGGGAGCTCAACTTCCACCAAGTCTAATAAAGCTAGTTCTTCAGCAAGTGCTGGTGTAGATCCTTCATTGGATCGAGCATCATTGTTAGATAGTATATTACAGGGAGAACTTCCTTGTGATTTGGAGAAAAGCAATTCTACTTACAACATTTTGGCCCTGTTACGTGTAGTGGAGGGATTAAACCAGCTGGCCCCACGGTTACGCGTCCAGTCAGTTATTGATGATTTTTCTGAAGGGAAAAAAAAATGTTTAGATGAGCTCAATGCTGCTGGTGTCAAAATTCCCTCGGAGGAATTTGTCAACAGCAAGCTCACTCCAAAGATAGCCCGACAGATTCAGGATGCTCTAGCCCTTTGTAGTGGGTCTCTTCCATCATGGTGTTACCAGTTGACAAGGTCCTGTCCATTTCTTTTTCCATTTGAGACTCGGCGCCAGTACTTCTATTCAACAGCCTTTGGATTATCTAGGGCTTTATATCGGCTTCAACAACAGCAAGGTGCAGATGGCAGTGGATCCACCAATGAGAGAGAAGTCAGGGTTGGGAGATTACAGCGCCAGAAAGTCCGTGTCTGTAGGAATCGCATTCTGGATTCTGCTGTAAAGGTAATGGAGATGTACTCTAGCCAAAAAGCTGTTCTCGAGGTTGAATATTTCGGTGAAGTTGGCACTGGTTTGGGCCCAACCCTGGAATTCTATACCCTTTTAAGTCGTGATCTGCAAAAAGTTGGATTGGGAATGTGGAGAACAAGTTCCTCATCAAGTGAATATTCGATGGAAGTGGGAGTAGATGAAAACTTAAGCGGGGGTGATAAAGAACTTGTCCAAGCACCTCTTGGATTATTCCCACGTCCCTGGCCATCAACTGTTGATACTGCAGATGTCAACCAATTACCGAAGGTAATTGAATATTTCAGATTGCTAGGGCGTGTGATGGCGAAAGCACTTCAAGATGGGCGGCTTTTGGACCTCCCTCTGTCAACTGCATTTTACAAGCTTGTCCTTGGCCAAGTAAGGGATTCTCTCTGTTTTCATTTTGCACGCGATCACCTCCTAAGATCAAGTTGTTGCATTTACCTTTTTTTTTCTTTCCTAACGTTTCTGTGCTTAAACACTGTAGGAGCTTGATCTGTATGATATTCTCTCTTTTGATGCTGAGTTAGGAAAGACTTTGCAAGAGTTGCAAGCTCTTGTTAGTCGTAAACAATATCTAGAATCAATTGGAGGCCAGAGCCAAGAAAACATTAATGATTTGCATTTTCGTGGGACCCCAGTTGAGGATCTTTGTTTTGATTTCACACTCCCAGGCTATCCTGAATATGTTCTGAAAGCAGGCGATGAGAATGTATGCTGCTTTTCCTTGGATGCAATTCTATCTTTTTGTCTCTTCTCTTTTTATCATTTTGTTTGATTTGTGTTCTTCAATCGGAACCTGCAGGTGGATCTTAGTAACTTGGAAGAATATGTTTCTTTGGTGGTTGATGCCGCTGTGAGGACCGGAATTGGGCGGCAGATGGAAGCATTTAAATCTGGCTTCAATCAGGTTTGTTGCCATCATGGGATTTAGCTAATTAGATATGTCTAGAGATGATATTTAGCAGCAGATAATTTGGTGCAACTTTCACTGAATGAATTCATCAGTTACTTGATACATCTTGATATCATCACTTATCTGATGATAGTGAAATAACTTTTAGGCTTCACAACTTGCAGGTTTTTGACATTTCGGCTCTGCAAATATTCTCTCCTACTGAGTTGGACTACCTGCTTTGTGGCCGTAAAGAGTTGTGGAAGGTAATGTTTTGTTTCTCATGAACCCAGTATAGCACAGTGTGAAACTTGTATACTCATAAATTTCCGGCTTTTATTGAATTTCATTCTTTTGTTTATGCAGGCTGAGACGCTTGTAGATCATATCAAGTTTGATCATGGATATACAGCCAAGAGTCCCGCCATTGTTTATGTAAGTTTGTTTTTCAGCTGTCAGTGGAATAGTGCCTGAGAGAGTAATGTTATCAAGCTAGTCTTCTTCTGTCTCTTCTATTGGCTCCAAACTGATATCAACTGTTTAATCTGCTTCTGATCAGTTACTAGAGATCATGGGAGAGTTCACTCCTGAGCAGCAACGAGCGTTCTGTCAGTTTGTCACTGGTGCTCCCAGGCTTCCTCCAGGCGGTCTGGCAGTACTCAATCCTAAGTTGACAATAGTGAGGAAGGTATGTAGTTTAGCTAAAATACTTAGTCGTACCTGTTAATTCTCTCTGCGCTGGCTGAACGTCACATCTTTTGAACAGCATTCATCTAGTGCTAGCAATACAGCATCAAATGGTAATATGCCATCAGAATCTGCAGACGATGACTTACCTAGTGTGATGACATGTGCTAACTACCTGAAACTGCCTCCCTATTCTACTAAGGTATGATTTCTCCTCAATCCATCCGCTGTTGGCTGTGGGGAAACTTTTCCTGGTATCTGCTTGGTGTGAGGGTAGTTATCTGCTTCCCTGTTCCAGTTTTAGTTTTTTTTCTGCCTCTTGTCTGTCTCTGTCTCTATCTCTATCTTTCTACTGGGAGGTCTCAAATGCTTAATTCTTACATCCATCTCTCTGCAGGAAATAATGTACAAAAAGTTACTCTATGCTATCAATGAAGGCCAAGGATCTTTTGATTTATCGTAAGTCACCTGACAAATGGACTTGTGTATACAAACTCGGAAATTATTGGTGACTGGTCCTCAATAAAGGCGGGTCTGGCCCATCCTCAACTAACAACACACAGGTTTGTATTCATCAGAATCTGCTGTTGGATATCTTTATCTAGTTATTCCTTTTCAACTAGATCACCTCTATCTTGATTGCTAGTTTCATTACCGCAGCGTTATTTGTTGAGATTGTAAAATGAAGGATTTGTTTTTTCCTGAGCCATGCATTTTGTTTGCTGATTAACTGCCTTCAATTATTTGCCTTTTTCAGATTATTTAACCCCAGAATTGTGTTTTGACTGCATTATTTCACAACTGACATTGGCACCTTGCTTCGGTCGAATGATGAGGATGGGAATTTTTTTCTGCAGGAGTTATTTTGCTACAAATGGTTGTAAATACGTAGGAAGATTATTTTCTTTCAAATTTTGACTTTTTAAGGTCGTGCAGCACATACATGTAAGGGCAGGTTTAGCTTCTCGCAGATATGAGAAATGTTTCTTTTGACATTCCAGTTTTTAGTAATATATTCCAATAAATTGACCAACTTAGCAAAGGTTCATAACCTGCATGATTTTGGGGAACTAATGGTTTAAAGTGCTGCCTTTTAGTTTAAAACAGAAGTTACTGGCTTATTGACCAAGAACAAATTTTACTTGTAGTAGAAAAAAAGGGAATAATGATTTTGGAGTTCATACAGAAGTGACCACTCTCTTTTACCGTGTTCTTAAATCTTTATAAATGTGTTGATACTTGGGACACCGGGGTTTACTGAACTACGTTAATACATGTAATAAAGGCAAATAATACTAAATGAAATTATCCTTTAAACATTGGCGTGTTATAGGGACTTAACCTTATACATTATCAGTGGATTTTTTTGTGTGGGGGCTCTAAATTTTTTGGTATTATAATAGCGGATTACAAGGCTCTGAGGACCCGTATGGTTTGATAAACTAGACGAAAAAATCCTAGTATAAAATTTAAATGTTTTATTCGTTGTTTTGTATGTATTTTGAATCTGATATAGCAAATCCCTATACAATTTAACATTCTGATTAACTTGGTATATAATTTCGTACCAAGTAACAAAATACGGATCAAATACCAAAAAATAAAAGTGAATTAAATACCTATTTTAGGTAGGGGTGGCTCAAGGGTGAAGCTATTGCTTTAGTTCCCCAAAATTTAGTTAATAGTTCACTTTCTAATTTTAATTTCACTTGGATACAATTGAAATTTGTAATAAAAATAAATTAAAAAACCTTAACAAAAAAGAAAGAAAAACTGCCTACTTCTTTAAAGGACTCACATCTTCATATTAGTAAATAAAATTTTATACAAGATCTTCAAACAAAAAGGGTGAAAAAAAAATATAGCTAAAATCACCAACTTTAATGACACACTTGATTTTAGATCTTTATCCTATATCTTTTATTTTTCACTAATGCTTGGGAGATGTTAAGCTTTATTAATGGAACTACAAAGAAGAAGAGAGTCAATCCCGCTGGCCTAACAACCTCTGCGGCGCTACTAACAATAAAAGGGAAGAGAGACAATTTGTTTCACTAGTACGGAAGTTAAACACGAGAATTTCTTGCGTTAAAGGACTTAATTATAACGGCTCACTTAAGTTCTTTAACGCAAGAAATTATTGCATTAAAGGCCCCATTAAATCTAGGGCAAAATCTCTTACTGATAAAAAGTAAAATATATAGATAATGTGATAAAAAAGTCTATAAAAAGTTGCAAAAAAGCTTATTTTGAGCACTTTACAAGATAAAAAACGACGGTCCGAATTTTCTGGAGTCCTTGATGTTTTGAGCTGGCAATAATGTCCACACCTACAAACGTTGGGTTCTATAGCATACATTAACGTTCCGGAGTTTTGGGACATAATTTATCGAGGGCCAAAATATGAAAAAAAGAGTGAAAATGGAAAAGATGAAGGAATGGGAGAAGTGTGAAAAATGGGAGGTTCTGTCCTAGATTTAATGGGCCCTTTAACGCAAGAAATTCATTAAATCCTTTAACACAAGATTTTTTTTTGCGGTAAACTTCTGTAACTTTTTTTAATGAGGTACTTTTGTTCCTTTCATTTTTTGAGTCATTTAAGTTCAGAACTCTTTGTTTCACTGTCACCGTTCTTCCTCATTCCCATTCGCTCATCTTCTATAAGTATAGTACTCCTCCACATTACATGCACACTAGTTCATATTTACACTTGGGTGGTTGTTGCATTTGGCGAGAATTGCCAAAAATGCCACTGATTAGTGGGTGATATCTTCTGGGTTTAGAACTATGATTAGTATTACTACTGGTCCATCTCTCTTGTCCTCAGCAGCGTGGTGCTTTTTATGTCATCTTTTCTACTTTGATTCAAATGGGATGGTGCTTTTCTTCTTTTTCGCTTCTCGTAGATATGATAAATATTGTTTTTTAGATTAGTACTAATATAATCTATAAATTTGCCCAACTTAGTTGAGGATCACAAGCTGCATGATTTTGTGGTACTAACAATTTTGAAGTGTTGTCTTTTAGTTTAAAACTACAAGTTATAAGTCTATTGTCCTAGAATAACTTTTTTACTTGGTATAGATAAAAGGGAATAATGATTTGGGGTTTATATAGAATGTGATAACTCTCTTAACTCTGTTATTTTTAACTCTTTATAAATGTGTTGATAGTATTTATTTTTATCAAAAAAATGTTTTGATAATTTTTGGGGATATCGGAGTTTATAGAAGAAAGGTGGTAACAGTGTCCGAAAATACGCCTCAGCGTCGCAGCTCTTAGCCCATGTCCAGTGGGCTCTCGGGCATGCCATATCTAGGGCCCACACCGTGTCCAACTTGATAGACTTAGTCTTGTACCATAATTATAATTATTCTATTACCTTAATTGTATAGAATAGGGTTTTAGAGGTAAAGTAAGAATAAGATTCTCCTATTGTAACTTGTATATATATGCCTCAAATCAATAAGAATATCAAGGGATTAATTATTTCATGGTATCAAGAGTCTAGGTTATTTTCCTTGCTTCCGCTTCTCACAATTTTTCTTGAAAACCGTGCTCTCTACCTCGGATTCCCAACAAAATCCCAATTCTTCTTCTTTCCAAACTTCTCCCTCACAAATTCCTTTCTCTGAATCTTTGTGTTTTGTTCAATATGACTGATAAAAACACTTTTCATCTTGCCCTCACATTTTCTAATATTAATAGTGATATTCTTATCGTTCTTGACCTAGAAAACGTTCAATATGAAACATGGGCGGAATTATTTAAGATTCATGCTTTGACACATAAAGTCCTCCACCACATCATTCCTCCAAAAGAGGGTGATGCGGCGTTTACTTCTACGACGGTTGTGCCCACTAAAGAAGCAGATCCAGAATTATGGGTCATGTTTGATGCCAAAGTTCTTCAGTGGATTTATGTCACTATCTCCTTGGATCTTTTACAGACGATTATGGAATCCAACTCCACAACTATGGCGGCGTGGGATCGATTGCGAGACATATTCCAAGATAACAGTCATTCTCGAATTGTTATCCTAGAGCAGGAATTTTCACAGGTGACTATGGTGAATTTTCAAAACGTTTCTTCTTATTGCAAATGCCTCAAGGACTTGGCAGACCAACTCAGCAACATGGGGTCTCCTATTTCTACTAGTCATCTAGTACTTCAGATGGTTGTCGACATGTCAGAGGCCTATAGCGGTGTTGCTTCGGTTATTCGTCAAAGTAACCCATGCCGAGATTTTATCAAACCCGTTTTATGCTTACTTTGGAAGAAGCCGGATTGGCTAAGAAAGTGGAGATTGGGGCCAGCCCTGTCGTCATGATGACTACTTCCAATATTTCTCCTTCCAATCCAACCAACGTGATCCAAAATCACAACAACGAGGGTGGTAAGAAGGGCCAAAATCGAAAGAATAACGACAAGAATCGTGGCGGCAACAACAGGGGCAACCGTCGGCGAAGCAGAGTTACGAGCCCACGGGCCTCCCGGGCGATGTGATGGGTTCCAGCGCTTTGACGCCGCGCGACTTAGGGTTACAGTGCCGAGACGCCTCATTATCATCTGGTGCAAGCGCCGCGACCAGTATCTTCCAGTCGAATCCGTGTTTCGCATCAGCGTATGACAACACCGCCAATCCAAAGATACTTGGGCCTCGCCCCCATTAGGCCCACCACGCAGTGGCCCCCACTCAGACCGATATTAAAGCAGCGATGCACACGCTTGACTTGACCCAACCGGACCCTAATTGGTACATGGACACCGGCGCCACTACCCACATGATATCCGACCAAGGTACGCTCTCGTCTTATTCCAATTTGAGCACTAATCGTGGTATAACTGTTGGTAATGACAATTCTGTTCCAATTAAGGGTTATGGTCATAAAATTTTGTCCCCACCTCATCCACCACTTGTCCTGAAACATACCTTTCATGCCTCAAAATTGATTAAAAATTTGGTGTCTGTCTGTAAATTCACCACTAATAATTGGGTTTATATTAATTTTGACCCATTTGAGTTTTCTGTGAAGGATTTCAAGACGGGGAGTCATCTCATGAGGTGTGACAGAAGGGGGGATCTTTATCCAATCACACTGAGTCTCAGCATCTCGCGTCAAGCTATGCCATCCACTTTTGCAGCTCTTGCTCCTTCCTTGTGGCATGCTCGTCTAGGTCATCTGGGATCGTCTATTTTATCTTCTTTAGATAGACATAAGTTTATTTCTTGTAAGAGTACGCATAGTACTCCACTTTGTCAATCCTGTGCTTTGGAAAAAATTATTAAGTTACCATTTGTAGCTTTGAATTCTAATACTTCAATGTCATTTGAGATTATTCATAGTGATTTATGGATATTTCCGGTTCTCAGTTATATGAATCATCGTTATTATGTTTTATTCTTAGATGACTATTCTAAATATTTATGGACGTTTCCAATTGCGAAGAAATCTCAAGTTTTTTCCATTTTCATAAAATTGAGCTTTCATAAGAACGCAATTCGAACAGAAAATAAAAAACATTCAATGTGATAATGACAAAGAGTATGATAATGGGAAATTTAGGGAGTTTTGTGCTCAAAATGGGATAAATTTTCGTTTTTCTTATCCTCATACGTCTTCACAAAATGGGAAAGCTGAGCGAAAAATTCGTACCATTAATAATATTGTCCGCACTTTATTGGTTCATTCTTCCGTTCCTCCATTATTTTGGCATCATGCGCTACAAATGGCTACCGATCTACTATATATTCTTCCCTCTAAAGGTTTGACATATTCATCCCCTCTCAAAGTGTTATACAATAAGACTCCGTCATATTCTCATCTTAAGGTCTTCGGATGCTTATGTTATCCACTGTTTCCATCCACTGCGATCAATAAACTTCAGGCACGTTCTACTCCTTGTGTGTTTTTGGGTTTTCCGTCAAATCATCATGGTTATAAATGCTTTGATTTGTCCTCTAAACGAATCATCATTAGTTGTCATGTTCTCTTTGATGAATCCCAATTTACCTTTTCTAAAGTCGAAAACCCCGTGCCTAGTTCTTATGATTTTTTGGATGATGTTGTCTCCCCTTATGTTCTCTATCATTTTTCAGATTCTTTAGAAAAAACGACATCAGCGCCGCGACGCCTGCCAGCCAGTGACCACATTGTTTCAAACTCGTCATTAGCGCCGCGGCCCTCTGGGGAATCGTTGCGGCGCCAAAACTTCAGAGAGTTCTGCAGTTCTTCTAGTGCCGCGGCCCCTTTCCCCAGCGCCGAGGCGCTTCCGACAGTAATTTCCAACACCTCCGAAAATTCCCAAAATTCACCCAGTCCAGCCCAAAGTTAAGGTCCAATCACTCGCAGTCAACATTGTATTTTTAAACCAAAGAGACATTTTAATTTGAATTATAATGTTCTTAAATCACTCTTACCCCATAATCATGTGTCTGTCTTAAATGATCCTAATTGAAAAATTGTCATGACGGATGAATATAATGCTCTTATTGATAATAATACGTGAGAGTTGGTGCCCCGTCCATCTGGTGTTAATATTATTCAGTTTATGTGGATTTTTGCTCATAAAGAGAATTATGATGGTTCGTTTGCAAGGCATAAGACTCGTCTTATATGTGATGGTAAGACTCAGTAGGTTGGTGTGGATTGTGGTGAGACTTTTAGCCCAGTGGTTAAGCCGGTGACTATTCATACTGTGCTCATCTTGGCTCTTTCGAAATCATGGCACATTCATCATCTAGATGTAAAGAATGCTTTTCTACATGGTGATATTCATGAGACAGTGTATATGCATCAGCCTTTGGGGTTTAGGGATACTAGATATCCTAATCATGTTTGTCTATTGAGGAAGTTCATGTATGAGCTTAAGCAGTCTCCACGGGCTTGGTATAAGAGGTTTGTTGATTATGTTTCGACCATGGGTTTCTCTCACAACAAGTCTGATAATTCATTATTCATATATCGTCGAGAATCTTTCATGACTTATATACTATTATATGTTGATGATATTATCTTGACTGCCTCTTCTGAGGCTTTGCGCAAGTCTATTATGACAATGCTCAGTTCTGAGTTTGCCATGAAGGACTTGGGTCCATTGAGTTACTTTTTGGGGATTGATGTAACTCGTCATGCATGTGGATTGTTCTTATCACAGAGGAAGTATGCAGTAGAGATCACTGAGAGAGCTGAAATGTCATCCTGTAAGTCCATTTCCACTCCAGTTGATACTAAACCCAAGTTGGGTGTTGCAGCTGGCTCTCCCTATGAGGATCCGACTCGCTATTGTAGTCTTGCAGGCGCCCTTCAGTATCTGACGTTCACGCGACCTGATATTATATATCCCGTACAACAGGTGTGTTGCTTATGCATGATCCCAGAGTTGAACATATGAATGCGCTCAAACGCATTCTTAAGTACATTCAGGGAACACTTGAGTATGGTTTGCATTTGTATCCTTCGTCGACGTCTACACTAGTCTCCTATACATATGTTGATTGAGGTGGTTGTCCTGACACCAGACGGTCTACGTCTGGCTATTGCATATTTTTAGGTAATAACTTGGTCTCTCAAACGTCAATCCACGCTTTCACGTTCAAGTGCAGAGGCCGAGTATCGAGGGGTAGCCAATATGATTTTCGAGTCATGTTGGTTACGTAATCTACTGTTAGAGATCTATTATCCTATTGAAATGGCTACCTTGGTGTATTGTGATAATATAAGTGTCATCTACCTTTCTGGTAATCCAGTTCAGCACCAACGTACTAAACACATAGAGATGGATATTCACTTTGTTTGAGAGAAGGTAGCTAAAGGACAAGTACGCGTCTGCCATGTCCCTTCCAGTTATCAGATTGCAGACATCTTTACAAAGGGTCTTCCCTCAGTCCTTTTGAATATTTTAAAGACAGTCTCAGCGTATGAAGACCGTCTGCTATGACTGCGGGGATGTGTTAAACAATGTCCGAAAATACGCCTCAGCGCCGCAGCTCTTAGGACACAGCGCCGCGGCTCAGGTCCACATCCAGTGGGCTCTCGGGCAGGCCATATCCAGGGCCCACACCGTGTCCAGCTGGACACATTATTATTGTATATTTGATAGACTTAGTCTTATACCATAATTAGAATTATTCTATTACCTTAATTGTATAGAATAGGGTTTTAGAGGTAAAGTAGGAATAAGATTCTCCTATTGTAACTTGTATATATATGTCTTCAATCAATAAAAATAATCAAGGAATTAATTCTTTCACTTAATGTTATTATTTGAATATTATAGATGATAGAACATTGCCTGTGATAGTACCAAAATAAAAGAACAATAGAAACAAGAAATAAAAAGAAACTTATTATACAAGAAATTATTTCATAAATTAACTTAAATATTTTCGTAACAAAACAAAATTCAGTCTATTGAAAGCTTGGGAAGACATTGCAAGACTGTTAAAAAATAAATCTAATAATCTTGTGGTTAGTATAAAATATTTAACTCTATTATTTTGAACTCTTTTTACCTTATAAAAAATGTTTTGATATTTTTTTGTGAACACTAAGATTTATAGAGAAAAGTCGAGGCATAATGAAGGGAATAGTTATAATAACATATGAAGCTTTCTATAAACCTTGGCACTGCAGGATATCAATTAGTTGAGTGTGATACAACAACAATATACCAGTGAAATTTCATAACGTGAGGTCTGAGGAGAATAGAATGTACGTATACTTTATCTCTACTTTGATAGGTAGAGCGGTTGTTTCCGAAAGACCATCAGCTAAGGACAAGAAAAGCAAAAAATAGTCAGATCCGATAAAAAAAATTAAAACAGTAAGAAAATGTTGATAGCAAACGCGAATACACCATGATATCACATTCTGAAAGAAGTAGTAACTAACGTAGATAAATGAGATAAACTAAGTGCATTAAAAAACGCATAGCATAAGAAATAAAACTAGAGAAGACTATAAAGCAATACTACGCCTATTCGTATGATATGCTAAGAATGTCTACAGTAATAACACCATAACTATCAGTCAGGGGAGGCCAAGGCGGCGCCACCGCACAGGGCCCCCGGTCAGGGGGCCTCCGCGGCTCCGCCTCAGAATTTTTATTCTTTTTTATGTATGTTTCAAATATTAAGATATGTATTAAAAATATCTCTAACCTTACTAGTGAGATTTGTAGCTTAGTGGTTGAGGGTCTTCTCAAAAGTTATTCTTTTTGAGAGGTCGCGAGTTCGAATCCAATGAGCAACAAAAGTTTTTTTTTGTTTAAAACACAAAAAATAGGGCCCTCCCTCTTTAAACAAATAAGTGTTTACTATACATTTATTAGATGTTTTGATCAATAATTTTTTAATATTGATTAATTATTTAATTTTAATTTTTAATGTGAATAAAAAAGGGTCTTTTTTTTCTCTCACAGGGCCCTTAAAAGTATTGGAACGACCCTGCTACTAGTTTGTAAGTGTAAGTAGGACTACGTTCGACTACCTACTACCCTAATATGTGTCCTCCACAACATCCTATCTAAGGTCATGTCCTCAGTAAGTTGTGATTGTTTCATATCCCGTCTAATCACCTCAACCCAATATTTCTTCGGCCTACCTCTATCCTGTCACGCCCCAAACCCCGGGCCTGCGACTGGTGCCCTGCCTGGGCACCCTTCTACCCATACAACACAAGTAACTCGCGGAAGATAAATAACACTCATTTTTTTTCTAAACAAAGCCAAAACCGGAAAGGCTGCCATAATATATAACACCCCAAATGGGATTACACTGTACAACCATGTAAATACAACTCACATCAGTCCAGCCCACATATGAATACAGACCTCTAAGAGTTTGGACAGTAAACTATGACGGGACACCCCGCCGTACCACTGAATATAGCTAGCCATAATGACGAACTCCGGAACATTGGAGCCATCTCAAAATGCTGAACAATGATTCTAAGCTCGCGGATCCACAACTGAGTACCTAGACCTGCGGACATGAACGCAGCCCCCCGAAGGGGGTCAATACAACAAGTACTAAGTATGAAACGGAAATAAAGTACAGTAACAAGATCATAACTGTACAAAAGAATGACAGAGGCAAGTATGAAAATCAAATACCAGATCCTACCGTGTCATATAAAACAAGAGCCAATTGTACTGTATCATCAGACTGTACCATCAGATCAACCAGAATTGTAACAGGCCAAACAAATAACAAGAGACAAGTATAACAATCAAGTACCAGTACACTGTACCCTTTTTAAAAGTAGAGTAATGAGAGTCAACTGAACCTTTTAAAAGCGAGATCCTCTGTATTATTTCCAAATACCATTGCAAATATATGAAATCAACGGTACCCCTTTCAAATATGAAACCAATACCATTTCAAAATATGAAAGCCATGTCAAGATCAGGGTCATCCGCCATCGGAATTATTATGCAATCTTATCCTGGGACTTTTTCACCCGCATGGATCTTGTAGACCCGCAATGAGTATATATCTATACCTGCATCATGGAGAGCTAGTCCATGAAATAATATCTTGAGACCTTTTCACCCGCATGAGTCCTTGGACCCGCATAAGCATCTATACCAGCTCGCATCATGGATCGCAAGTCCATGGAATAATATAGTAATGTTGCCGGCCCACTAGTGAGGGACGCGGTGATGTGAAAATATAACACTTGCACGAATGTCTATATGAATAACCATATGCAAATAAATCATCTTTGACTCTCATTATCATAAAATGAAATAACCATCATTTTAGCAAACCAAGACAATAACATGCCTTTCCTTTAAACCAATACAATTACCATGTCTTCCTTTTAAACAAACCAAGACAATTACCATGCCTTCCTTTTAAACAACCAAGACACTAACACCCGTAGTATCAAGACACTATTTTTTTCAATCAAGTTACTACACATTTTAAACTCAAGTAAGTTATACTTTTCAAATCAATTCAAGTATACTTTTAACACCAAGTAATTTATACCTTTCAATTAGACAACCCAAGGTACCACCATCTCATACACCATATGAGATTTTAAACCATCCTTTGACTTTTCATAAAAGACGTTATAACAACTTCCCATAAAGCCGTTATAACAACTTTTATGAAACTAAGGTGCTATCACATATTTCCTTTTAATAATCATGTCTTTCTCTTCTTCTTTTTTGAAGCCAAGGCATTATCGTGTCATGTAATTTTAGGGAATTCGAACCCAAAGTACTATGTACATTTATTCTTTATAAAAGAATTATTTCATGAAGTATTAAGGCGTTGGACCCAAAATTCATTCACCATTAAAACCAAGTGACTTATGCCTTTAAATCAAGTCACTTCTTCTTTCAAAACTCAATTAACCTATACATTTAAATCAAGTGACGTCTCCTTTCAAAATCAAGTCTCATGTACTTTCAAATAAATCTAGTCTTATGACTTCCAAATAAATCAAGTCTTACAACTTTCAAATAAAACTAGTCTCATGACTTCCAAATAAATCAAGTCTCTTATACTTTCGAAAATCAAGTTTCCTATACTTTCAGAATTAATACTTATAGGAGCCGTGAATAGGTTATACTCATTTATAACGATCTTGTTAAAACAGCCATGATCTAAAAAATGTAATACAATCTTGTCTTATCTTAGTTTATATGCAGTTGAAGAATTCTACTCATTTCAATATAATTGATTGTCGATACATTTCATTAACGCTGCAATGGCTTGTTTGATACATATTCTCATTAGTGTAGTAAATTACCAAGGTCAACTCGACTTCAATACTTCCTAACGACTCTTACCAACATTCCCCATAAGACTTGGTAAGAATTTAGGAATATTCTAGACATGTCTTTAGCATAAAATCAATAACATGAATACTTTTCAAGTATACTTCAAGAAAACAAGTCAAGTAAACTCCAAATAACAAGGCAAGTATACTTCAAGAAAACAAGTCAAGTATACTCCAAAATCAAGTTAAGTATACTTCAAGAAAACAAGTCAAGTATACTCCAAATAACAAGGCAAGTATACTTCAGGAAACAAGTCTTGTATACTCCAATAACAAGGCAAGTATACTTCAAGAATAGTCATGTCGATAGAAGGAAGAAGTTCACATACCTCGTGATGACTAACCAATACGACAAGTAGCAAAATGCTCCAAAGTACTTCAATCTCATCGGCTATTCCTTAGCCAAGTAGACTATGCTACACGTAGTACTCCAACCTAAAATGGCAATAACACTCCTATCAACCTCAAGCTTACTAATATAAGACTTATACCGAATAATGCCCTCTAATTCTACGAAAATTTGGGCATCACTTCCTTTGTTTCTACGTACTTTTTCACCTCTTCCAAGGCCCGAATTTATCAACCAACAAGCCACATTTAAGGCACAACCAACAATTGACCAAAGGGGATTACACGCCTAACTGGACGTGTAAAATTCTGCCCCACAATCTATATAAAATAGTCCGCAAAACAGTCCACAATTAATCCATTATTAAGGGTACAATGTGAAGCCTTTAACACCCTTATTCTTTAGGACTTTCACTAGTCATTTTACCAAATTAAACATGCATATTAGGGGATGAATTTCCAGCATTCTAACGCCCAAAACAGTCCATAAAAATGACACAACACGTCTAACAATTCTAGGGCAGTTTCGGCCCTTAACAACAACAACAACATTCCCGAGCCCTTTTACATAATCCCTTTTAATCCAATTCTCATTACAACATGTTATATAGGTTATATAATCTCTCAACAACAATATTTCCTTCATTAAATAACATGCAACACGTGTAAATAACGACAACAATTCCAACGAATCCAATGGCACAAAATTGTCTCAAATCGTCCAACAATATATCTATCACATAAACATCTTATTTTTCATTTCTTCCTTAACATAAATTCATCCCTTAAACATAACAATAAGTAATATCCAATTACTTTAATTTAAGAAGAACTATTACCTCATTTTAGTGTCAAAAATCGCCCAAAACAACCCCTACTATATTGGTCCGCAGTTTTCGTTTCGCTCTACTTCTTCAAGTTCCAATCACATATATGTGACCCCTATGAACTTATACACAACTTCACTTTGTATTTCACTTTCAAAAAGTCGACGGAACCTTAGGGTTTCACACCCTCATTCTCGGCCAACACCAAGTTCTAGGGGTTTAAGGGGTTATCTTGGCTTAGCACTCCATTAGGGATCTTAGTCTTGAGTTTGAGGATTTATCATGAAGGATTGAAGAATTTTTGTCATCCAAAAAGGCCCTTGGCCGAGAGCACTCAAAGGGACACAATATATTTGTGTGAAATTTGGCTAAGTGTAGAACAAGTCTTGCAAGTCCTCTCTAATATAGTAATGCATATATGTATATCCAAGTAGCAAGACAAGTGGAGTGGGACCCACATGGCCCACTTGTCCACTTGTCTCTAAAATATCTAGTCCAAGTCTTTCAAAATATCTAAGGGCAAATAGTCAAAGTCTTCCAAGACCAAGACAAGTGGGGGGGGGGGGGGTGCCCCGTGTCACCCTATGATTGGTCCAAAATTATTTCATCTCCCAAAATATTCATATTTGGCCAAATATCGAAAACCTTATGGGCCCCACGAAATCGTAAAATTTCTCGGGTTGGCCCCACATGACCAAATCAGAAACTTAAAAGTCCATAAATCCAATATATTCCAAAAGTCTCACATATCAAATTTGAGAATCAAATTCCCATTAATAAACCTTTTTCCTTCACGAGGTTCTGAAATTTTTCCAGAATTTTCATTTTTTCCAAAATTCAAATCTCATTTCCTTACGTACGTTCTCATCTCAATCTCTTGGAAATACGGGGTGTAACATACCCATCCTGAACCCGTCCATGTCCAACCTCGCATACCTCCGCATTGGGCATTTGTGTCTCTCTTCCGCACATGTCCAAACCATCTCAACTAGGGATGTCAATGGGGCGGGGGCGGTACCAATACCGCATTCGCCACCTAAAACCCACCCCGTCCGCCCACCACTCATCACGGGTAGTAATTCCTCCAAGCCCCGCCCACTTACTGAGAGGTACCCACTTACCCGACGGTACCAGCATAAACTCCCAAATTACAACATTACTTTACAAAAGTTAGGAAAGAAACATAAACAAAAAAAAAAGTAACTTGGCTTTGTTTCAAAGTGATAACTTCAACAGAGACTAATAATTTAGCAAACCACCAGGTCGATAGCCTTAGAAATGGAAACTAAGAATTACTACACCATAAATTTATTCAATTATCATTGCATTGTATATTCCTCACCCTCAAATGATATGAACATAATATGACTAAATAATCAATTCGAAAAACTTTCTTCCACCGACGGCGAAGCCACCATGGCTGACCACCACTACGCTGTCATCTCTTCACTTACAAACCACTGAAAATAGTTCATGTGATCCTAGATTTAAACCCCCGGTCCATCCCACCCTCAACTCGAAGACGAAGATTCGCCGAAAAAAAGCTCTCATTAGCAGTGGCGGATCCAGGAGACTATATTTGGTGGTGCAAATTTTTTTTTTAATTTTTTATGCCTAGAAGGATTTTTTTTTTTATGCCTAGAAGATAATTTTTAAAAAAAAATCTGGTGGTGCAACTGCACCACCCTGTTGCTAGTGCATCCGCCACTGCTCGTTAGTGACCACTTTTCAATCATCTTCCATCTTCCTATACTCTACCCATAAAACACAAATTAAAGCTCATAAACGCCTACAAAAATACTGAGACATAACCAGAAAACTAATCAAAGATAGCAACACTCAGCCGAGCAGACTCACATTCGATTGGATTGAAATTGCAGCTCGATTGAGTAGGTTTGGAGCTTTTTTTAGCTTAAGGCACCCTATTGGCTACTGCTAGGGATGCGAAGATGATAATGAGAATATAAGTAATGAGATTGGCATGTAGGGTTCCTTTGCCCTTTTTCTGAGTTGAGTTGGGCCTGGGGTCTGGGCTCGCTTGGCAGATTTATTAAAAAGGGAATGACCCAATCAGTGAAGTCACATTTTAAATCAAGAAATGGACAAATAAATTAGTAAATAGCCTAATTAAATTAATAAGTGGTGCGGGTATTGGCTGTGCGGGTACGATGCAGGTCTTTTATGAAAACCACCCCCGCCCCACTACCCATGGCGGGTAGCACTTTTGATACCCATACCCGCCCCACCACCCACCAAATCATCCCCATACCCGCCCCAACTGGAGCGGTACCCGCATTTACCCGCTCCAATGACATCCCTAATCTCAACATCGCTTCCCGCATATTGCCTTTCACCGAGGACACCCCGAATATCGTCATTTTTAATCATGTCCCTCCTCGTATGCCACACATCTATTTGAACATCCTCATCTCCGTCATTCTCATTCTTTTGGTGTGCGACGTCTTGACTGGTCAACACTCCGCCCATACAACATAGTCGGTCTAACCACCACCCTATAAAATTTGCCTTTTAATTTTGGTGGCACCTTTTTGTCGCACAAGACTCCAGATACAAGTCTCCATTTCATCCACCCTGCCCCAATACGATGTGTGACATCGTCATTGATAGTTATCTCTTCGGTACAATCTGATAAAAAAATAAGTTTATAGTTTACACATCTGATTTTCTATATAACCCCAAACATCAATTTATTGATTAGTTAAATTTGTATAAAAGATTACATTAAAAACACTTTAAATCACAATTTTTATATCAAAAAACTTAGAAGATTGTTTGAGAAATTAAAGACACCACAAGCAAGTAACAAAACACAAAAAAATAGACCATGAATGTACGAGAAATTCTACAAGCCTCATGTTATATTTACTGGTCGAGGCTTGTTAGCTACAACAATAAAACTCCAATTACTTACATTGGATAATTCAATATGGCTTATATAGCTCTCATCTTTTATCTCTTGCATTTGCACTGATTAAAACAGAAATACACTAAAAACACACAAAAACAAAACACAAAAATGGCTAAATCGAATCAAATATTGACGTTAGCCCTCCTCCTTTCCTTGTTGGTTACATCAGCGATCGGCAACGAAAAGCCACGTGGCGTAACTTATGATGGTCGTTCCTTGATCGTCAATGGAAACAGGGAACTCTTCTTTTCTGGCTCTATTCATTATCCCCGTAGCCCTCCTGAGGTGACTTTAAATTATATTTCTAGTCAATTTGACATGTTTAACTATTTGGTACTTATGTCTGGAACTTTGTTTCCCCAGATGTGGCCAACTATTATTAGAAAGGCTAAGGAAGGAGGTATTAATGTCGTCCAAACTTATGTGTTCTGGAACATTCACGAACCCGTTCAAGGCCAGGTAATAAACACTATTGATTGCCAGAATCTTGGTTGTGTTTGATTTATTAAGTTTTTATTCTTGTAAAGAGCATATCGAGAATCTTGGTTGTGTTTGATTTGCAGTTCAACTTTGAAGGAGATTTTGACGTTGTCAAATTCATCAAGGAGGTAGCTAAACAGGATATGTATGTAACTCTCAGAATTGGACCTTATATTGAAGCCGAATGGAGTTCAGGGTATACACAATATTCTATTTAAATTAAGGAGTGTTAATTAATTTCTCTATTTTTTTTTTTGTCCTTAATTATGTTGATTATGACATATTGACCAATATTTTGATCATGAAACAGAGGGTTTCCATACTGGTTAAGAGAGGTTAAAAATATCACATTTCGTTCTTATAACGAGCCATTCGTGGTACGTAATCACAATTTGCATGCGGCTGTTAATTAATTATAGACTTGTTTTTAATGACCTATTAAATAGATTTGTTCTCTCTTTTCTTCTCCATATTGCAGTATCACATGAAAAAATACTCAGAAATGATCATTGAAATGATGAAAAAGGAGAAGTTGTTCGCACCCCAAGGAGGTCCCATTATCTTGGCACAGGTCTCTCACGTTATTAATTGAATTAAAATTTATATATACTGATAATAGAAAAAAAATTATACGCTATCAGACACCTAAAAGATGACTACATATAATAATTTAAATAAGAGAGTCTACTAACCTGGAAAAGGATAACCAATGTATTCTATTTAACCTGTTACAAGGGCCAATTTTACTAGGTTAACAATAAATGTTTATCATGAGATTTACCTGTATTGATCTTATAGTGACCTAATTTATATTATTGATATATAAATCTTGAACTTCTTGAAGAATAAATTATATGTTATACAATATGTTAAAATATATCACCGACATAATAATCTTTACGTCGATAGCAATGTTTGTAACTAAAATCTTTTTATTGTTATCATCACTATAACTCTACACGAAAGTATAGAATTGACAATAAAATTTTAGTGCATATTGTATATATGTTCTATGCTTCGTGATATATGATCATTGTTGGTGACATAAAATTTTATTTAACAGATAGAAAACGAGTACAACAATGTCCAGGCTGCTTATAAAGAAAACGGAAAGAAATATATTGAGTGGGCAGCAAATATGGCTTTGGAATTATACGACGGTGTCCCCTGGATTATGTGCAAGCAGAAGGATGCCCCTCCTTCAGTGGTACGTTCATTTAATATGTTGTGTGAAATTATTATTATTACCATTTCCTTAAAGAAAAAATAATACTTTAGAAAGTAAAAAACACAATGTAAACATTTTCTTTCCATATCATTATGTGAACCTTACCAAAATCTATACACTAGTATATATGTATATATGTCTATTACTATACATATAAAAATATAAAGTCTATAAATTAGATCATATTTTATAAATTAGATCAACCAAATACATTGGATTGTAATTTTACCTATCATTATTTCTTTCAGATAAACGCATGCAATGGAAGGCATTGTGCGGATACTTTCACGGGCCCTAATGGTCCCAATAAGCCTTCTTTGTGGACTGAAAATTGGACAGCCCAGTAAGTACAACTTACCCTATCAATATAATTTAACTTGTGATAACAAATTAACCATTTCTACCTACATAAAATTTGAAGATTAACCTAACTAGCAGTTCACCCAACCGCTTAAACTAAAAATAGCCTAATGTATAATATATCTACAATTCATGTATATAATCATGTATATCAGTGTATAATTTATATATACCAGCTAAAAAAGTAAGCATTAAATCAGCAGAAGCATTAATAATTTATAAAATAAGTCGAGTAATCTTTTATAACCGATTAAATTGCATTGAAGCATTAAATGTTAACAAAAATAAAGTACAGGTATAGAACTTTTGGAGACCCTCCATCACAAAGATCAGCAGAAGATATTGCTTTTTCTGTGGCTCGTTTCTTTGCCAAGAATGGAACTCTTACAAACTATTACATGGTAATTTGTTTATGCTTTAATTTCCACATCATCAACATTTAGCCTATAGTCTATCGAAACTTAAATTGAATAATGATGTAAATTGATTTTATTCTTGTTTTCCAGTACCATGGTGGAACCAACTTTGGAAGATCAAGCTCTTCTTTCGTGGCTACTCGTTATTATGATGAGGCCCCTCTTGATGAATTTGGTAATTAATTAGGCAACTTGTAAATTTAATTCTAAACAATATAACAAATTAATTAATGGGAAACTTATAAATATGTACAGTTCGGTCAAACTAATTTACTAATATCTCTGAAATATACAAAACTTATACACTAATTATGTATATATATGTATAAATATACAAAACCTTTATATTTAGTCAAATTTTGTAAACTAGATCACCCAAAGACAATGAATGTAATATTTTCATTAAATAATACAACTAAAGCACTTTGATTTAGTTAATTAAATGCTGAGTATCTCTCTTATTAGGTTTAAAGAGGGACCCCAAATGGAGTCACTTGAGAGACATGCACAGGGCTTTAAGATTGTCAAGAAGAGCTCTTCTTTGGGGTACTCCCACTGTACAGAAGATTAACGAGGACCTTGAGGTGATTAAGTATTTCTATGAACCCATTAATTATAACTAGCTTTTCAAACATATTTAGTAGTATATTTTAATTGTGTGTTTGGTACGGAGGAAAATATTCACTAATTTTTTAATGATTGATTGATCAAAATGTTTTAACAAATAAGTTCTTTAAAAATTAAAAATATAATTTGGGGGTGAAAATTAAAAAAACAAGTTTCATTGAATTTATATATCGATTGTCTCCGCTACCCTCAATACTCCACCCCTAATTTGGGTGTGTACTCTTTTTTTGTAGTGTACACATACAACTTAAATTCTTAGTAATATTATGTAACTTGAGTATGAAATCCTTACATGTATTTGCTACATAAAATGTAGATCACTGTCTATGAGAAAACTGGAACTGATCCTATGTGTGCTGCCTTTTTGACCAACAACCACACCAAGCTACCTTCCAACATTACATTTAGGGGAGCAGAATATTACTTGCCTGAAAAATCAGTTAGCATTCTAGCTGATTGTAAGACTGTGGTTTACAACACTCAAACGGTAAAAATTCCTACCCTTTTTTTTTTTTTTTTTTGAGATTTCAGTTCTTTGGACTTTATGTATGAAGAATCAATATTATCACAGAATGGATTTTAAGGTTTTTTCTTTATATTATAACTGGAATTAAACAGGTAGTCTCCCAACACAATTCAAGAAATTTTGTACCATCAGAGAAAGCAAAAGATCTTAAATGGGAAATGTATCAAGAAAAAATACCAACTATCAATGATTTGGCACTCAAAAACAGGGAACCCTTGGAGCTCTACAGTTTAATTAAAGATAAATCAGACTATGCTTGGTACTCCACAAGGTAATTTAATTATAAAGGCATGTTTGATAGTATTGTTTTTGTCAACTATCATGTTATTTAAAATATATTTGCTATTTGCAAGTAAAGCATTCATTGATAATCTACCCTTATTAATTAATAATCCGCTATAATATGTTAAAATAGATTGATGATGTAAAACTTAATTATGTTGTGTGTGTGTATAACTTAACTTGAATTTCACTTTATTTCTGATGTTGTTTTCTTTTTAATAACACTGCAGCATCAACCTTAATCGACGTGACTTGCCCATGAGACCTGATATTCTCCCTATCTTGGAAATTGCAAGTATGGGTCATGCATTGGCTGCCTTTGTCAATGGACAATATGTTGGTAGGGTTTCTTATGAAAATACCATGTGATATTTTGCAAGTATGGGTCATGCATTTCCCTTTACAATTATTTTTAACTCTTAATTTTATATTGTTATTTTTTAAAAATATATATTTTTACTCTCCAACCAAACATCGGAAAACGTTTTCTAGAAAAATATTTTCTGTCTATTAAATCAAATACACCCTTAAGAGTTAAAGTGGTAACCATTGATGAGAACACACATTTTCACAAGAGCGTCTCAGAAATTGCTTAATATTTGTTCCACAATTACATATTTTTAGGGTTTGGGCATGGGAACAATATTGAGAAGAGCTTCGTTTTCCGGAAACCAATCCTCTTGAAACCCGGA
Organism: Przewalskia tangutica; assembly: GCA_029844215.1. Classification (NCBI taxonomy): domain Eukaryota; kingdom Viridiplantae; phylum Streptophyta; class Magnoliopsida; order Solanales; family Solanaceae; genus Przewalskia; species Przewalskia tangutica. The sequence continues at coordinate 1,268,844 of CM056731.1, read as the reverse complement.
ACTAATGATATCACCCTTTTGGCTGAGATAGTTGGATATCCGGTATTGTTTTCTTTCTTACTAACCCTTCAATACACATAAAAAGTGATTTCTTTCATTGTTCATTCGACCAAACTTAAATTACCGACAGTAGACAAAATATATAAAAATTAAATATTGATATGTATAGTATATGTACACCATATATTAATTACACATACAATATATGTATATTTAAGTATAAACATACAAAATCTATACATTTGATGACTATTTTGTAAACTAGATAACCCAAAGGTATTGAGTTGTAGTTATCTCTGAAAAAATCTTATTAGAAATCTCGAATTGGAACCCTAAAAATAAAGTTTCCTCTGAGAGGAAGGGTTTTACTCATAAAGTCGAACTTTCTGGTACAAATACATATTAATTGGACCCCAAAGCAGGCCCGACGCAAATGGGATACAATTTTTTTTATGTATAAAGAGATAATCAAGAGAATTCATGTTGATGAATATTACAGAATAGCGGAGCCTATATGGAAAAGAGGTTTGCTGGACCCCGTGGTGTAATACTTCAAGGTTTAATGGCTGGAACTCTTGATATCACCGTAAATGTTTGGGGACATGAGGTATATATACATAATCACACATGTTTAGTTATTTATCAATACTTGAAAATATTTTTATTCTAATGTTAATTCGATTAGTAAAATTTTAAATCATTGGTGGTCATCTTTCAGGTTGGTGTCTTTGGAGAAAAAGAACAACTATTCACTGAAGAGGGCACAAAGAAAGTAAAATGGACTTCTGTAACTGGTCCTCCACCAGGACCTGTGACTTGGTATAAGGTAAGTTAGGATAAAATTATTCGGTTCAGATATTTTCATTGAATGCTATCCTCTATATTATTGTAAAGTTAAAAAATTATTTGGTAAATTTAAGTAATTGATTGTTGTTCACTTTAATAGTAAAAGTATTAAACTTAATCGATTATAACAGTAAAATCACAAAATTATTTCTGTCACATTAAAGTAATTGATAAGGTTTACCATAATAGCAACAAAACATACCATTCAATGTGACTTTACTGCTATAGTAGATAAAATACACTTACTTTTAATTTAAAGCAATAAAAAATAATTTTGTAATCTTAATGTTATATTGAAGTTCAGTGATTATACCTGAAATTAACCCGATTTTTCTCAATTTTACTCTTCAATTACTAACAAATAGTATATAAGTTTTGTGGATGTTACAGACATATTTTGATGCCCCTGAAGGCACTGACCCAGTAGCCTTAAGAATGGATCAAATGCAAAAAGGTATGATATGGGTCAATGGTAAAACCCTTGGTCGTTATTGGGTATCTTTCCTCTCTCCTCTTGGACAACCCACTCAATCTGAGTAAGTATTTCATATATGAGCTCAATAAAAAGTCCAAATCAAATATGATATATGACACTTTTATATATATATATATATATATCTGCCGCAGGTATCATGTTCCAAGGGCATATTTGAAGCCAAACAATAATCTCCTAGTTGTTTTCGAAGAAACGGGAGGTCACCCAAAGAATATTGAAATCGTAACAGTGAATCGAGACACAATTTGCAGTATGATCACGGAATATCATCCTCCAAATGTTAAGTATTGGGAGAGATCTGGAAATAAATTTCGCGCTGTGGTAGAAGATCTTAAAGCAGGAGCTCATTTAACTTGTCCAGACGATAATGTGATCGAAAAAGTTGAGTTTGCTAGTTATGGTGATCCAGATGGTGCATGTGGAAATTTTTATATGGGAAATTGCACTTCACCAAATAGCATTAAAATAACAGAAAAACATTGTCTGGGAAAGCACACTTGTTATATCCCAGTTGAGCGAGACACATTTGATGAGCCAGACAATGATCCATGCCCTAACATCTTCAAGACTTTAGCTGTCCAAGTCAAGTGTGTTGTACCAAATAAGAATTAATTAGGATCACTTTCTTTGGTTTATGATAGGTTGAAAAATTTGCGCCTGATCATAGGTCAGGGCATTAATTGAATCCAATGTTATTGTGATTTAGGATTTTAGTTGTATAGATGATAAAAATCATCGTTTTAGACAATAAATATATAGAGAGCCTATTTGGTTCTAATCGTGAATTACTTTTTTTTTTTCTTTTTTTATTGTGAAGATAATTATCAGTAATAACATATCGTGAATGATAGGTTCTATATTGAGAATGAATCTATTTTGGGTTTGCATGAATATTTTCAATAACTTTCGCATATATAATCAACTAGTTTTTGCTTAATGGATACACTACAAGAAAAACATGCTACGGTGACAGTTCGTTTAATGTGTTTTTGTTGTACTGATACTTCTCTATCAATAGCACCTTCGCATTTTTGGTGGATGCTTAGTAACTTTCGCTCCGCCCCTCCCCCACCACAATTTTTGTGTATTTTAAAGACCTTTTCATGTATTTCTCAAAACTCAAGTTTGGTCAGATAATAAACATTGATATTATTATTTTATTTTTCTACTATGGTCCATTTTTCAACTATATTTTTTTTCTTTTTTCTATTGAGTTTGACTTTCTAGTAAAGCTAATATAGTGTTGTCTTGATCTTGCTTTTAAGTGAAACAATTTTATAAGGAAAGAGTATTCAGTGTATCCGCTATAAAGAAATGTACATCATACTAATGGAAGAAATGTTGAAATTTCAAAACTTGGTAAAAATGGGAGGCTTGTCATACTTGTAAGATTTATTACTGAATTCGATACATGTTCGTATTTACTGAATTCTCCGAGTCCACATAGTTTTAGTACAAATCTAACATTCTCAATAAACTTCAGAAGAACAATGAAATGTTATCATCCTCATTCACTTCGCCCAAAAATCACATAAAGCCCAAATATTTTTTGTATGAACAATGGATAACAAGAGGATGTAGTGAGTAGTGACCAAAAACTAAAAGAAATTAGAAAGTGAATGTATAAACAATATGATAGAAAACAATATGAGAACTGTTGAACCTATGGACTTTATTTCAACTTTGTCAAGTATCAATTATAATGTCCATAAATTTACTCAACATGGCCCTGAGAGAGATAACCTGCAAGATGAGAAGACAAAACTTTAAGAAATACTCAAAATATATATAGGCCAGAAGTTGGTGTAATACCCAATGAGAAATCACTCGATGTTGTGGTAAATCATTAGAACAAATCACCTAACAAAACTCATAGGGTTATGTTCTGAATGTTAACTATACTAATCTGTACAACCAAAGACAATATCATAAAAAGTTACCAGAATATAGCCGGCAAAGATAGCAGGCACAAGTGGGGTAATTGCCTTAGGCAAATGCACCACAAATCGACCAAAATAGAATGTGCGTCCTTGATAAAACAAAATCAATGCAGCATAGATGCACCAGTTGACAAGCTTGGGAACTATAACGGTAGTATTTTGTGTAGGTGCAAATAGATCCATAAACAAAATGAGTATAAAGAGACATAGTAGATATATAAAGTACTACCGATAGATGATCATCGAAATAAACTAATAAAGAAAAAGTCTTGTGTGTATTAGAGTAGAAAGAAAATCGTAAAATACAAAGACCTCAAATCAATCTCCCAATCACAACCTCGACCAAAATCCCATGCTTCATCAAAGATTCAAAGTGAACAACAACTACATACTCACACATGACCAAAAATAGCAACTGAAATCCCACAAGATATACTAATACCGACAAAAGGAATCAAATGACTCAAGAGGGAAAGGATGTAAATAATAAGTTGTTTGGAAAGTAAATGATATCATCAGGAAAAACAAGAGAGGTAAAACTAATGACGACAGAATTGGAATTTTCATTTCGCCAAAGAATTTATTAGTGAAATTATATTGGATATGTTATTGTTATTGTATTATAAAATATAAGAGGAATTGTACGAGAGGGAGGGAGAACTAGATGAAAAAAATAGTATTGGGAGGTTACTGGAGCTATGAAGGTTTTCACATTGAAGAAGGTCTTTTTTACAAGTAAAAGATCAAATCAAAATCTTTTTTTTTTTTACAAGGTCTCTTTTACAAGTCAAAATGTGAGTAAAATTGTGAATTACAAGGAAATCGGGAAATAACAACAACAATAAATCACAATATGAATGAAGAATAACAAAAGGTTGGTTGAGTCGATTGATATTCAATATGTCCTTAAGACAATATTGTCCCGTGTTAATCCCTTAACGGCTATTGGCAATTCGTCTTCCAAGATAAAACAACCACAAACTCTTAAGCAAAGGATAACTCAAGAGTTTACTAGAAAAGAAGAATCTATGAATGCACGAAGGATTATAAGAGATGGAAGAATACTTTCAGAAATGTATCGTGTCAAGTGTGTTTTGCAAATGAGCCAAAGGCCTCATTTTATAGTGTTGGAAGATGAACTTCCACATACCAAGTAATGGCCTTGAATTGCCATGAATTGGACTTGATTGTAGAGTTACAATTCAGCCAAATAATGGCTGAATTCATGAGCAACATAATGGAGAGTTAATACTCCAAAGTCAACCCAAAAATCTCCTTAAATTCGCCTAACGTTACGGCTATCGCGATCTTTGTGGCCTGCAGGTTAGCGCCATGTGTGAAACCAGAGAGTTCGGGGCCGTTAGGCGTGGCTACTGATTTAGCGCCGCGGCTGAGTCATTTCCTGTGGCGTCGCGGCCCGTTTCCGACTAGTTTCAACATTCACACTTTGTGTAATTCTTCCTTCATTTACCAACGTGAATCCAACGTCATTTGACCAATAACCGTCTATCATTTCATGTCCCGAACATATCGTATATGTATCAATATCTCTTTCACTAAGGAAATTTGTGATACTTGACATAACGTGTGCACGTGAGTGAAAACAAGGTTTCCGACGTGCGGGGCCCCACCCGTTCGAGTCATAAATAATAGGATTAACTATATTCACGTTTAATAAATTAATTTTTAACAATACCCTCTTAAAAGAGATTTTGGCGTACACTCATGGTGTCTTTCAGGAAATTCTTCGACGGATCAATATTGCATCTGGATAGGTAGCCGTGACTTTGAACCTTCATCGGACTTATTTACTGCGCGGTGAACGTGATGTCTTGAACCGTCAGTGTTTAGTATAAGCCAAGACAATGGTACCAACACAACATCTTTCTTTACTCTATTCTTCTTTAAGGTTTTGTCCGTTGTGGCCATGGACACGTCTTGGATTCTTAAGTGCTTCATTTGAGGCCAGCCAGTCCTCGCACTTAAATAGGTGGTCTCCTACAAGGTATTCTGCTATACCCAACTTTTACAAGTATTAGGAATCATTAAAAAATTCTCCAACCTAACCTCAACGACTGAACATTCATCAAAGGTATTGGAAACTTAACCTCTTACCCCTTTGCAGGTAGCACTTAATGTCTATCACGGAAATGCCCTTGGATTCATGTTTCTAAGTCAAAACATTATCTGAAGTGCTCTTGCTTCCATCGAAGCGCTCCACCAAACTTTTACGGCTTGGTTTTCCTATTGATCCTAATTCCTGGGATCTACAGGCTATTCGGTTGGGTATCCGTGGTATCAGTTCTTAGTGATTGGGTTTTAAGCTCATTCCCCTAGACATGCAGGCGTAGGACATTTGATCTCTGAGTATTCTCTTAGTCAAGGGATCTGCTATGTTTTCCTTTGATTTTATGTAATCAATATAAATAATACTCGTGGTGACAAGCTGCCGAACGGTATTATGTCTTCGTCTGATATGATGAGATTTACCATTGTACATAGAAATTCGTGCCTTTCCTAGAGCCGACTGACTGTCGCAGTGAATCATTACAGAAGGTACGTGTTTATCCCAACATGGGATGTCCTCTAAGAAGTTATGAAGCCACTCAGCTTCTTCTCCTGCTTTGTCTAAAGCGATAAATTCTGACTCCATCATGGATCGGGCTATGCAAGTTTGCTTAGATAATTTTCAAGACACATCCCCACGACCAATTATAAATATATACCCACTGGTGGACTTGGTGTTCTCGATATTAGATATACAATTTGCATCATTGTACCCTCTAGTACAACTGGACATCTCGAATAATGTAACCCGTAAGTTTGCATGTGTTTCAAGTATCTTAGTACCTGAGTTAACACTTTCCAATGATCCTCACTCGGATTGCGGGTAAACCTAGCCAAATTATTGACTGCATAAGCGATATCAGGTCGAGTGCAGTTTGTAATGTACATTAGACTGACAATCACCTTCGCATATCGCTCCTGATGTATGGGTGCACCAAGATGTTTTTCAATCTTTTGATTTACATCCAGTGGTGTCGATATTTGAGAACTGTCGAAAACCTCAAATTTCTTCAGCACATCCTCGATGTAATGAGATTGAGATAAGACCAGTCCGTCAGATGTCTTAGAGATCTTGATCCCTAAGATAACATCTGCGATACCCATATCCTTCATGTCAAAACAATGTTTCAACATATTTTTAGTCTCTAGAATTACCCTAGGACTGCTTCCTGCGACCAACATGTTGTCTACGTAAAGGCAGATTATTACAAATGAGTTGGTATCTCCTTTTGTGTAGACACATTTGTCACACTCATTAATGGCGAATCCCTTTGATAATAGAGTATTATCAAATTTTTCGTGTCATTGCTTTGGGGCTTGTTTCAGCCCGTATAGCGATTTGACAAGCCGACAAACTTTCGTCTCTTATTCAGGAACCTCATACCCCTCGGGTTAGTCCATATAAATTTCTTCTTTCAAATCACCATTTAAGAAGACTGTCTTGACATTCATTTGGTGTATTTCTAGATCCCGCAAGTCGGCCATAGCTAAGAACATACGTATGGATGTCATCTTAGACACCGGAGAGTAGGTGTCAAAATAGTCAAGACCCTCCTTTTGTGTATATCCCTTGACTACTAACCTGGCCTTGTATTTGTCTATAGATCTATCAGTTTTTTAACTTTCGTTTGAGTATCCATTTACATCCTAACAGCTTGTTTCCCGGAGGAAGATCAACCAACTCCCAAGTATGGTTGTGCAAGATGGATTCTATCTCACTTTCAATAGCTTCTTTCCAGAGCAGCGCTTCTGTAGTTGACAACGCTTCAGCGAGTGTTCGTGGTTCATCATGAACCATGTAAGCTATAAATTCTGGACCATAGGACTTATCTTGCCTGACCCGTTTGCTTCGTCTTGGTTCCATCTCTGGACCCTCAAAGTCCTGAGAATCTGGAATACTGAATTCCGGATAATCATCCACTTTGGAGTTCGTTGGATCTGAACCGTTTAGATCCGGGTAGTCAGTGACTCCTGAATCTTGTGATATCTGATCATAACTTCGTTTGAGAGAGGTTATGTCTCTTTCCTTCATAGGAAATTAGTCTTCAAAGAATCTAGCGTTCCTTGATTCCATGATTGTATCCTCTTGAACGCCGGGTACATCTGACTTATACACTATGAAGCGATAAACACTGATGTTGCTTGCATATCGGATGAATATACAGTCAACAGTCTTAGGTCCAATTTTGACCTGCTCTGGCGTAGGTACTTAAACCTTTGGCAGACAACCCCAAATTTTAAAGTATTTGTCATTGAGTTTCTTTTCTTTCCATAGCTCGTATGAAGTTTTGTCCTTATCTTTGTGAGGAACTCTGTTAAGAATCTTGCATGCGGTAAGGACATCTTCTCCCCATATTTCTTGGAGAAGGCCTGAATTGATGAGTAATGCATTCATCATTTCCTTTAATGTACGGTTTTTACGTTCAGTAACTCCATTAGATTGAGGTGAGTAAGGAGCCGTCGTTTGGTGAACAATGCCCGATAGAGCACAAAATTCTTCAAACGGTGAGACATATTCTCCCCCTCTATCACTACAGATTGCTATAATTCGTCCGCTTAGTTGATTCTCAACTTCTGCTTTGTAGCTTTTGAATGCTTCAAAGGCTGCATCTTTACTTTTGAGCAAGTAAAGGTAACAATATATTGTGCTATCATCTATGAAAGTCACAAAGTACTTGTTTCCCCCTCTAATTTGTGCGAACTTCAAGTCACATACATCAGTGTGTATGAGTTCTAGAGGAGCGGTTTTCCTTTCGACGGATCTAAAAAGACTCTTTAAAAGTTTTGTCTCTACGTACACCTCACACTTACGTTGAGGGTTTACGTCGATAGAAGGTAAAAACTCCATCATTACCAACCTTTGGAGGGATTGATAGTTTACATGTCCTAATCTGTGATGCCACAAATTAGAAGATTCAAGTAAGTAAGTAGAAGACTCAATTTTATTAATTATAGCAGTAGCCATTACAAAAACATTAACCTTAAAGAGGCCTTCGCGGACGAATTCTCTTCCTACAAACGTTCCATTTTTAGTGATTACAAACTTATTAGATTCAAACACTAGCCTCAAATCAGCGTTCACCAGTAGTGGTCCAGAAATTATATTTCTTTGAATTTCTGGGACATGTATCACTTCTTTTAGAGTCAGTTCCTCCCCGGACGTCATCTTTAGACCACCTTCCCTACCCACAACACCTCTGAAGAAGCGTTGTTTCTCATGAACAGCTTCTTGTCCGTGACTGGTATATATGTGGAAAAGGCGTCTTTGTTGGAACATATGTGGCGGGTGGCACCTGTGTCTATCCACCATTGCATAGGATTTTCAACGAGGTTTGCTTCAAGAACCACCGCCGAAAAATCCTCAATCATATCATCAAAAAGAGTATCTTTGACGACGTTAGCCTTGGCCTTTCCTTTGGCCTTCACTTAATTAACATGCTTGAGTTTGCGACACTCCTTATCTATGTGACCAGATTTGCCACAATAAAAGCAAATCCCTTTAAACTTTTCAGTTGTTGGGCCCTTTGCATCCTTTTGGAACTTACACTTCTTTCTTGGGTCCCCTCTTACTTCCGCCATGTTCGCCTTAGCCTCAGCAGGTTGTTTCCCTTTTGGCATGTCTTTCTTATTGTCCTCGTGAATTTGGAGTTTGACAATAAGCTCATCTAGAGTCATTTCTTTCGTTTTGAGTTTTAGATAACTCATAAACTCATTCCACGAGGGAGATAACTTCTCAATTAACGAGTCAACCAAGAACTGCTCGTTTGGCTTCAAACCTTCCAAATCCAAGTGCTGTACAATCATTTGAAATTCCTGGACTTGGGATGCCACAGTTTTGTTGTCCACCATTTGAAATTTTAGAAACTTCCCAATGATGAACTTCTTAGAACCCGCATCTTGGGTGTTGTATTTCATTTGAAGCTTATCCCACAATTCTTTGGCAGTGCCAACGGTACAGTATACCGTATAAAGAGGATCATATAAGTAATTCAGGATATAGTTTCGGCAAAGGAAATCACTATGACTCCAGGCATCTAGAGTCAACTTCATGCCATTAGTGACATGGATCTCTTGCCCCCCTCCCGTCAATGTTTCAGGCTTAGGGTCCACTTCATCTCCAATTTTTGGAGGATCTCCAGTTATGAAGCGAGATACTCCCATAACCGTCTGAAAGAACAACATTTTTTGCTGCCATCTCTTAAAATTTGTTCCCATGAACTTCTCTGGGCGTTCATGATGAAACCCAGAGGGTGGTGGAACAGTGGTGTTCCCATTAGCAGTAGTAAAGACGTTTTGAACCCCTTGAGCAACAGTGGTGTTGACACTAGTTGTGCCTTGAGCAGTGAAGGCATTTGAGTTGCCTTGAACAGTGTTGGTTTGATGTTCTCCAGTCATGTTGTTGTTAACAGTGAATATTGTCTTAAGATTGTGAGTAAAATTGTGAATTACAAGGAAATCGTGAAATAACAACAACAACAAATCACAATCTGAAAATGGAGAATAACGAAAGGTTGGTTGAGTCGATTGATATTCAATCTGTCCTTAAGACAATATTGCCCTGTATTAATCCCTTAACGGCTATTGGCAATTCGTCTCACAAGATAAAACAACCACAAACTCTTAAGCAAAGGATAACTCAAGAGTTTACTAGAAAAGAAGAATCTATGAGTGTACGAAGGATTACAAAAGATGGAAGAATACTTTCAGAAATGTATTATGTCAAGTGTGTTTTGCAAATGAGCCAAAGGCCTCATTTTATAGTGTTGGAAGATGAACTTCCACATACCAAGTAATGGCTTTGAATTGACATGAATTAGACTTGATTGTGGAGTTACAATTCAGCCAAATAATGGCTGAATTCATGAGCAACATAATGGAGAGTTAATACTCCAAAGTCAGCCCAAAAATCTCCTTAAATTCGCTTCCAACGTTCAAAGCGTCGCGATCGTGACCGCGCAAGTTGGCGCCATGCCGAAACCGAAGGTTTGAGCGCGTTGGCGCCGTGACCCTACAATTTGGCGCCACGGCGCCGAGTCATTTCCTGTGGCGTCGCGGCCCGTTTCCGACTAGTTTCAACATTCACACTTTGTGTAATTCTTCCTTCATTTACCAACGTGAATCCTACGTCATTTGGCCAATAATCGTCTATCATTTCATGTCCCAAACATATCGTATATGTACCAATATCTCTTTCACTAAGGAAATTTGTGATCCTTGACATAACGTGTGCACGTGTGTGGAAACAAGGTTTCCGACGTGCGGGGCCCCACATGTTCGAGTCATAAATAATATGATTAACTATATTCACGTTTAATAAATTAATTTCCAACAAAAATTACACCTGATACTTTTGAAATATTATCAATTGCTGTAAAAATCCACATTCTTAATTAAAAATCTTCATATTTTATTTATTTATAGTGTTTTTGTGTAGTTTATCAGAATACATATTAAAAAATTAATGAATTGATCTTCAAAATTTAATTGCAGAAAATGTCGCAAAAAAATCTCTTGTTTTATTTTTTATAGAACTCCTGTGTTATTTTTACTGATATTCCGTTAAAAAAATCATATAATTAAAATAAAATTTGTAATGAGATTAAAAAACTAAATCTTCCCAAAAGGGGTATAGGATAGGTGCCCAAGACTCAAAAGTATTGGATAGGTGGCCTAACTTAAATGTTATCAGGACCCAATCTCTAAATTCAAAGCCCAACCCAACTCAAATGAGCTTCCCGCCATGTACTTTTTAATCTCCCTCCACTTCGAAAATAAAAACAAAACCCTTTACTAGTACTAAATTTCAATCCTTAGTTTCTCAGAAAAAAATGTCGAAATGGAATCAGCAAGAAGACCTGGATCTCCTTCTTTCACTTCCAGATAGGGTTTTGGAAACCCCTCCACCTTCTCCTTCATCTAATTTCCCAGGTAAATGTCGAAACCATTATTACAATTAATTAATGCCCTAAAAATGGGTTATATAATCATGTGTTTTCTTTATTCCATATGTATCTATACTCTTATGTGTGTATTACTATGGTGTTGTTTTATTTATTTTGTATCGTGATATCTTGATTTCGTATTTTCCTTGAATTCCTGCATTGAAAACATTTCTTTTGGACCAGCTGTCTATCAGAAACAGCCTCTCTACCCCACAAAGGTAGATTTAAGGTCTGCGTACATCCTAACATCCCCGACCCCACTTGTGGGATTACACTTGTTATGTTGTTGTTGTATATGTTTTTTGGTGTAATTAAATTGACCCGAATAGATTGAAGAGCTAAGAACCTACATAGTCTGTTTAAAAGACTGAACTCACATCAACATTTTACTACTAGTAATTAGTCTTAAAATTAGTTTCTTGATATGAATCTGTTGATTATGAGAGATTATTTTATGGGATTTATGTGGGTTGTTTTGAAAAAGTTTATGTTTTTTTGACAGATTATTTGTCGGATGATGGATTGCCAAAGCGATTGGGGAAGGCGGATATGTCTGTATTTAGGGATGCTGTTGAGGATTGTCTTGATTATGATACTGAAATTGCTAAGAGAGCTGTCAAATCAAAGCACACAAAGGGGTCAAGTGATGCTGAGGTTGAAAAGTTTTCGGGTTTGCGAATTAGGTATGTTCTTTGACCTAGGTCATGGTCTTATGGGTGCATACCCAATGGATTGTTGTTACATTTTCCTGTCAAATGCATAATTACTCTCTTCTGCTATTAGAGTTTGAATGTTGCTGGCATTTTTTGTTTCAATATTTTCTGCAAGACTTTCCATTTCTTCAGATGACAGTAAATTTAGTTGCCTAAATTTCAAAAGGAAGCCCCATTGAAGGAAAATGTTACTCAGGAAAATAAGTGGTTTCTTACTCATTTTCTTGTATTTGGTACATAAGCAAAAATATTATCCTAAAAGCATTTGTATACAATCTAGACAAATACTATGAGAGGGGGATGGGGCTAAGGAGTGTGAGGTGGTGGGGATGGGGGTGAAGAGTGAAGATGATGTGTGTTGGAGGGTGGGGAGGATACAATCAATGTGAAATGCCACTTGTGTAAATTGTTTTTCCTACTTTCACTAGGGAAGTCATTCTCCTCATTTTTAAGGAACTTGTTTTCCTAGAGAATGTTTTCCAAAAATTTTGATCAACCGAACATGAGAAAATTGAAAAATATTTTGTAGGAAATGTTTTCCTCCATATGGAACACACCCTGAAAATGTAACATTTTGGCTTCTTAAAAAGGTCATAAGGTGCTTGTGGCTTGCAGTTACTATTGTTAGGAAAGCCACATAGGTGCTTGTATGTTTAATTCCATTAATTTAAAATGGAGGCCAGATTAGATTGTTATTGGTGAAGTTGCAATTGTGTTTATGCTTTGATTAGATTGGTTTGAGATTGCCGGTAGCTTCAGTTCTAATGCTGAGCCATGAAAATTATATATAAAGGCTCTATGTAGACACTGAACAGCCAACTAATATTTTACATTTCTTCCTTTCACTTAGAAATCAAGTAGTCTCACCTGTTGAACTGAGCAACCACTTTGCTGATATTAGGTTCATCCGGTTATCAGCAATAAGGTATGTTAAGATGCTGACCGAGTTACCTGAATAGTTTTATTGGGTTATGTAATAATTTATTTTTCCCATCTGGCAGGAATTCGCTACTAGGTGACACCCTTTCTGGTTGTTGGGCAACTGTTGGTGTTTTAACTGAGAAGGGGCAACCAAGAACAAGTTCAACAGGGAAGCAATATGCAATCTGGAAATTGGGGTCTTTGGATGAAAAAACTATTTCTCTTTTTGTTTTTGGTGATGCTTATCAGAAGAACTGCAATGAAAAGGCTGGTGCAGTTTTTGCCCTGTTTAATTGCAGCGTACGCAAGGATAACTCGGTATTGTTATCGTACCTATCAATAAGTTCATTTTTCTTAACATTTCAGGGTGGGTTGCTAACACCTCTTCAACACCCTTTATCCAGGAACATGGATTTTCATTGAGTGTTTATTCAGCCAGTCACATTTTAAAGTTAGGCACATCTGTGGATTATGGAGTTTGCAAGGGGAAAAGGAAGGATGGGATGGCTTGCACAGTAATCATTAATAAGTACGACCTCTGATTTTATGTATTTTTATTTGTTACATGCATAGAGTTGTGAATGGACTGAATACCTTCAGGCAAAGTACTAAAAATTTGTTGTTAGATACAATAAGATGCTCATGAGATTCCCATGCATAAAATGCTCTGTCATGTACTTGTTTATTTGCAATTTTTGTGCTTATTACACTATTTCTCTCCGATTACAAGGGAATCTGTATGTCTCATCTTTGTTCTAGAGGCAAGCTCCTGATTTGATGTTTTGTTTGGGCAGTCCAAAGTAAAACGCTTCTTCCCTTTTATCAAAATACATGGATGATCGCTTTAGAGGTTTCATGGCCTTTGGCGGTTAAAGTGATCTCGCCTGGTCCTTATGTCAATTAATTTGTATAGAAAACTTTGTTATTGGTATATACTCTTCTGGCATAACGGATGGAACCACTGTTTACATAAGAATAATGAAGTACTGCTGCTCATCACACGTTTCATTTAGATAGCATTGATGTTGTTTGGTTTTGATTTGCTTCAATGATAATGTCCTCATTTCGACATTTCAAAGTTTGAACTGATAAACGTTGATACTCCATAATGTCCTCATTTCTACATTTCAAAGTTTGAACTGATAAACGTTGATATTCCATAAATTTTCTTGGAATTTGAACTACATATTCGAATTCCAAGAATTGAAAGTGTAATCTTGTAAAAAGCTAGTCATCTATATAAAATTGCTGTTGCCTTTGGTTAGTCAAACTGTTTTTGTAAGTTAGGCTTTCCCTTCGCAAGAAGGATAAGGGTGAACTCACATTGACATAGGAGGCGCACTTCAGTTGTTTATGTAGACTTTCATGAGCACGATTTGCCTTCTTTTGCTGGGTTTTGGAAGAAAAAACATGCTTTTTCAGCTTGGATATGCAACTCAAATCAGTTTATAGTACATATGCAAGGGATTTTAGTAATCCTTCTTACCAAATAATATCGAACCTATTGTTGGTTTTAGAAGTGTCTTGTGCTTTGACCAGTAATTTTGTGATAGAACTTATGGATTGAAAACATTTGCAGGAAGCGTGGAACATATTGCAGCTACCATAAGCAGGTAACCAATTTACTGTCACTTGTAAATAAGTCTGCTTGGTTGCTTGCTCCCCTCTCTTCGTGTTCTCTTTAACTGAAACTTGATTTACTACCGAAAGAAAATAATGAACTGATCATTTTTCTGTTACTTGTTCTTTCAGAGAACATCTGATAAGTATTCCTCCAGTATGAGGGCGGAACTCAAAGGCGGGTGAGTGGATTACTTTCTCAACCTCTCAATATGGCAGTTACTTGGAGAATAGAAAACTTATTTCTCATGACTACTTTAGCTCATTAATTGTTGTTGGACTATCAAATTCAGGAACTTACGAACGGGTTTCAGAGATCATCTCAAATCTGAAGGAATTTACGTGGTTAATCCTTTAGCTGACAAGACAAACTTTACAAAGTCTGCAGCACCATTGAAATTACTGTCCGTTGACGGATTGAAGAAGGCATTAAGGTCTGTTCAATGTACTTAGTAGTGCCATGAGCTCTCAACTTCAAAATATTAGTAACTTGCATTTTTTGCTTAGTCATTACTGACTCGAAAACACTTATTTATGAACAGCAATGCAGGGAAAGTGACTACCAATGTACATTCTCAAGGAATAAGGTTTCTTAGTCAAATTACAGGTTAAAACTTTAGTATTTGGACCTAAGTACTCCTACATCTGCAGACATGCTTGATTATAGTTTTGCTCATTACATTTCTATTTGTGTTACAGGAAAATCGAACTCAAATAATACGAAAGGATCTATGGCTGACCGAGATCAAACAAGAAATAGGACAAATAAAAGGTGAAAGAGAATGAATAAAGAAGAGTTCATTTTTTGACCTTATATTATGTCGTCTGTTTTGGTGACAGTGTTATCTACTTTTTTCCAGCCCATCCTCCACCAAGAGAAAGAATCTGAGTGAAACAAGACCAAGTCACAGTAGTGATCACAAAAAACCAAAAATGGGACAGCAGCAGAATTTAGGACAAAAACCTGTGCATGTTAAAGAAAAAATGATAGAACTAGACCTTGTCAGTTCAGATGATGAACTTTAGAGTTATAATCATCTGTATGTAATGTATTCTTGTTCTCTTTCATATAGTAATTATTAGCTTGTGCTAGCAAGTTTCATTGAAAAAGGCCTTTTAATCTTGTTACCATTGTGCTATTACTTGGGTACCTAATTGTATGTGACTTCTTTAGTGTTTGTAAGATAAAAGCATGCTTTTAAGCTTCAGTTTTTGTAAGATGATATTAATCTCTTAGGAAGTCTTCTTATTAACATCAAAGTATATATAGAATACAATATTCATTCCTTATACAATAGGAATCCTAGTCTTAACATAATTATATTTACACAATATATGAAAATATTTTAATTATAAGTAGGAATATAATTGTTTCTATAATATATATGTTTACAGTTTTTAAACCAAAATAAGCCATAAGTAGTCATAAGTTAGGACTATAGTTAGGCTCTTTAACGTTTATATACTGAAGTGTTAAAGTCAGATATGTACACAACCATAATCATCCATAAAAAGTGAAATCGATAACTTAGAATAAGGTAGATTATTTATGGTAACATGTTAAAATACACCGGTAACATAAAAAATGGATGTATAATAAAAAAATCATTTAATATGTATAAATAATTATCCACCATTTTGAGTCCACCTTATGGATTTTAGGAAGTGGTCCGTCGAAGGTAGGTCATGCATGCACATGGGAGTTGATTTGTCTCGAGGCCATGTGCACGCAAATTCTAACTCTTGTCAAATGTGTACGTTTTGCAACTAAGATAAGTTTTATTAATATAGAATAATTAGGTGAATGACTAAAGTCTTAGATTCTTTTTCCTAAAAAAGAGTTAGCAGGCAACTGCACCTTTGTCTTATTAGAGTAGAGGGATCATAATACAGTAATACAAAATATGATTCTAATCAGACGTTAGGTATTGGTGTTGACAGTTTTGGTCAATGTTTACTCAAGACCCTAATCTATACACAATTTTGAATTTCATCTTTGGCATCTTTTTCCCAGAATCATACCCATATATCTAGTTAATTTTTGACAGGAAATTTTTGTTTCTTATATTCATTCGAAATGCTTAAGTTTTTTCATTAGCATTGGATGCTTAGAGAACCATTAGTGATGGCTTACTTTTCTCTCTTTAAATCATTTTGCTCTTTAATTTATTTAGACCTGAGGTTTAAGACACAATTAACCAACATCAAGTTGTAGCTAGCACATTATTACGGGCATTATATTGTGGTAAAAGACGACATCTATTATTATTTTCGCATGTAGTTTGCTTCATTTTCTTGAATTACACGTCAATTTTTTTCAACAAGTGACAATAAGATTCAATTTCAAAATCAATATCTACTATAATAATAGAAAAAATAGAGCAATCCAGTGCACAATTCATTCCGCTTTAGTAGGGTACGAAGAAGAACCGCACCTAGTATCGCCTAGACTATGAAGTTGGTGAAGCAATGGCTTGGGGCCCACAAAATTTGGGCCCTGTTTTTTTTAAGATGTACTTTATAGGAGTATATATCATTAAAAAAATTATGATGTTAAATTTGAAGAGTAATTTTTAAGGAAAAAGCACAATAATTATTTACTTTTAATGTGGGACCGTTGTTATAATTGAGGAATGAATAATTTTAGTGGGTGATTGGGTACCTACTTTATTGATTCATTCATATCCTAACAACTAACATGAACTCACATTATTACTCTTATATTTATATTTTTCATTCTCCATTTTAATATTTTTATTCTCAATATTCTAAATTCTCAAATTCCTATAAAATTATTGTTTCTTACGAGCTACAAAAGATCAAAATTTGTATCTACATAAAATTGTTATTCTTAAAGGTAGCTACGCTCGGAATCCATATTCGAGGGATTCCTTCTCTCCAGTCTAACTGCAGTCAATAAAGGCGGGCCAGTAGCACACATGCCAAGGATAACTGCCCAATGGTTGAAAGAAAGTAGTAAACCAGTCAGCTAGCTGAAGTTAGAAAGTTCAGAGATAACTGCTCTCCTAGCTGCGCTTTGAGCCGAAGCAGACGCTGCTCATGGAGAGCCTTTTTCTTTGTGAACATGCCCACAAGACAGGACAAAAAAGCCCAAAATTGAGCTTCTAGACTGCACCTTCCTAACCAGAGATCTTGGGTACGGTATATGCGGATACGGACACCAGATGAGAAACCAAAAAATAAAAATTACTTATTGGCGTATTCTTCAAAATTTCAAGCATTGCAACAAGCAATAATTATATTGAAGTAGCGCAACACATTTTCGATATCATTATATCAACTTATCAAATCTTGAGCCTGATTTTATTATTATAACTTTATTTTATATTTTTCATTAAAATTTTATCGTTATTGAATATTGATATTGTTATTTCATAACTATTTCGGTCTTTCCTTTTTAAAAAGAAATATTTTAGGTCTTTCACTAAAGTTTAGCTTTAGACCCCTAATTTGATTGAGACGATCATGGCCGCACCCTAATGATGTTATGTAGACAATCTACCCTAATATAAGAATTAGTGACTACTTTCATGTCTCGAATTAATCAGAACTTATATCTACTATTGTCACAATCCGACCCCAGGCCCGCGACTGGTGCCCTACCTGGACACCCTTTTATTCATACAATACAAAAATAACCGCGGAAGATAAGTGACACATTTTTTTTTAAAACAAAGGCAAAGCCGATAAGGCTGCCATAATATAAATTACCCAAAAAGGCCTACACTATTCAATAATGTAATTACAACTCTAGTCAGTTCAGCCCACATATGAATACAAACCTCTAAGATTTTGGACAAATACTATGACGGGACAAGGCTCCCGCCGTACCCCTGAATATACATAGCCATTATGACAAGCTTCGAAACATTGGAGCCATCTCAAAATGCTGAACCAGGATCCTAAGCTCGCGGATCCACGTAATACCTAAACTCGCGGACATGAGCGGCCAGAAAGAGTAATACTCCAAGTAGTTGTTGCTATGTGGTATGTATGTGAGGGCGTCGAAAAGAAAGAAATTTAGAAAAAGAAAGAAAGAGTTAGACGGAAGAAAAGTTTGCGGTTATTTGTGAAAAAAAAGGTTGTTAATGGATTGGACATGATTATTTGGGGGTTTTTGAGATTTTTTATATTTTTGATTTTTTTTTTTTTTATTTTTATTTGGGCTGGGGGAGAAATTCACGGTTGAGATTTCCGAGGTTTTGTTTTTTTTGTTTTTTTATTTTTTGGATATTTTGAATGGAGAAGCCACTATACGCGGGCGAATCGAGCGTACCGTGTCACGTTTAAGTTTTGGCGTGTAGTTTATACACTTAACGCTAGATTATCTATTGGGTTTTTCGTTAAAAGCGTTAAGTTTAACTTTTTGGAAAATTATTTTAAATGATTTATTTTTTTTTTGTTTTTTTGTGGATATTTAACAGTTTGAACATTTTGGACAGTGGGAGGGTGGCGTGTGTGCAGGAGGCGGGTGAGATATGTTTGTGACAGTATTTGTGGAGTTTTGGAGGAGTATTTAACTCGGTTTTAAGGAGTGTGAGGGTTTTGGTTGCTGGTGGCTAGAGATCTTGGCGCTGATGCGCTGTGTGGCGCTACTTATGCGTGGCTTTGGGTTTCGCTCAATCTTTCACAAAGGTTTGCCTATAAAATCCTCTTCGTTTGTCATCGGCCTTTCCTCTCTCCTCCTTCCCTCGCCCCTTTCCACTCCTCCTCCCCTCTCCCTCCCTCCACAGCTCCTCTCCCACTCTCCCGTGCTCACGCACCATGTGGTGTCTCCCATGGGTGCCACGTTAGTTGTTTACCTAGTAGGGTACTTGTAGTATCATAGAATTACTAGTATACCAAAGTTACCATATAAATACTACAGCTGATATAGAAATACCCAATTACTCTTTGCACCGAACATGCGAAGTTCCTTCCTCTGCGTTGAAGTAAGAAGTATAGGGTTTGTGAAAGTTGGATCTGAGACCAGAAACGACGAGAAGTTGTTTTGGTTGGTTGGTTGAGTAGGTGTTAAGGATGGTGGAGTGTTGTTATGTTGGCTAAAGGATGATGCGCGGAGTAATTATCTTTATGGGCTATTGTAATTTATCTTTATACTTATGTTAATTATAATAGTATCTTCTTGTAATTATCGATTTCATATTGTTAGCATATATAGTTAGAATATATATAAAAAGTACTATATATGTTATAGTCAGTATTTTTGAGAATTGTACTAAATGTAATGGCAGAAGAAAAGAAGCGATGAAGCATGTCGTATGTGCGCGTGATAGCGAGACTTATACTGCCCCCGAAGTACGTATAGGCAAGGTGTAAAGATGCGGCCTTTGTGGCCCTTTTACGATACTTTGTTGGGAGCAGAAGGAATTCTTTTTCAAGTAGGAGAATGAAAACATGTTTTTCTTATGGTTAATAAAAGGTTGTGACCTGGTTGATTGAGAAGAAGGTGCAAGAATCGGCGTTTAGATACGCGAGGAACTCGAGTATTTTTGTAAAGACGTTCTGAATGATTATGTAAAGTTCACGGCATCGTCGGTATTGTCAGTTTTGGTCGGTTTAAATGTTGCGGATCGTTGCTAAGCTTACGGAAGTTATGAGTTGAATAGTATGGTTTTTGTACATTTAGTAAAGCATAGTAGGTTGTATAAGAACTATGGGAAGTTGTTTAATAATTACCTTGGGTAGTTAGTATGAAAGATTGATAAAGTTGATTAAAGATTCTTGTGGAAGGGCGATACAGTGCACCGAATATAGAACGGAACTAAGGTACAGTAAACAGATCATAACTGTACAAAAGAATGGCAGGGGCAAGTTTAAAAAGTAAATATCAGATTTTACCATGCCATTACAACTCATGAACTTAATCGCACATTATTATCTTTTCCCATTTTTTCAATAAGAGTTATAGTCAAATTCTTACGTACATACTTAGGAAAAATCATCAAGTTCATAACCATATAACTTACTTATCTTGCATAACATAACCCGACCCTTTATGGAGGGACGCCTCATTTTGGAGTTCACTTTTATTATCCATACGTAATAACGTAACCCGACCCATTTGCGGGACACGCGAAGTCATACAAAATCCTTCCCACGAAGGTATACTGCCCGACCCATTCTGGGACGCGGTAAAGCCACATAAGTCTGCCCATAAAGGTATACTGCCCGGCCCAATCTGGGACGCGATAAAGTCACATAAGTCTGCCCATAAAGGTATACTGCATAAAAATATGAAGCTTATGATCAACTTAGGGCCACCTGCCCATAATATCATTTGGCAATCCTACTCCTGGGACTATTTCACCCGCATAGGCCGTATGGACCCGCATGAGGTAATTTTCTCGCATGATCGTATCCGCGCATAGGTCGTATGGACCAGCGTGAGGTAATCTCTCGCATAGACTGGTCCGCCCGTATAGACTATTTCACCGCGTAAGCCCTACGGACTCGCGTGAGGTATTCTCGCGTCGTGGGAGCAAATCCGGAATATGCAAATGACAAGCCGGGAATGACCCGTAATGAAACAATACATCACTAGCACAACCTGGCTATCATACATAACATAAGCACCGCTTATCATACATAACATATGCACTAACTTATCATACATAACATAAGCACTCATACTTATCATAAATATCATAGCAAGTTAAGAAATCTCTTAACTTCTTATTAGCCTTAATTATTAAGCATTCTCATTTTATTCAAACTTAAGGCACTAACATGTCATTAAAAATCCGGGAATTTAACCCAAGGTTTTATGTACTTCCTTTCTTTTCAAAAGACTCATTTTCATATAAAACCTCAAGATACTAACACCCGTAGTATCAAGGCATGTCTACATTTCGAACAAGTCACTACATTTTTAGAAATACATTTCTAGGCTTCTAAATCAAGTGACCCTTACTTTCAAACTTTAAGCAATTGGTACCTTTAAATCAAATTGCCCTTCTTTATTTCAAGTCATTTCTTTGTTTACATTACTAGAGAAAACCATTCCTTTAACCTTCCATAAAGTTGTTATAACCAACTTTCCATAAAGCCGTTATAACTCTTTATGTCTTAGACAAATTCATTCTTTTTATAAACAAGATACTTATACTTTCAAATCAAGTTACATAGATTTCAAAATATTTCAAGTCTCTTAACTTTTAAGAAATCAAGTTTCTTAACTTAGAATATCAAGTTATCAATGCTTTTCCAAAATCAAGTATTCTATACTTTTAAATCAAGTCATTCCTTCCTTTAAGAATCAAGTCTCATAACTTGAAAAATAAAGTCTCTTAACCTTTTAAGAATTTAAGGTTCATAGTCTTAAAACTTCATAACGTAAACTCTTTAAATTAAATAACATATACTTTTATGCGTTGTGAATAGATTATACTCGTTTATAACGATCTTATTAAATCAGCCATGATCTAGAAAATGTAATATAATTTTGTCTTATCTTAGTTTCTATGCAGATGGAGAATTCGACTCATTTTAATATAATTGATTGTCGATACATTTTCTTTTATTAACGCTGCAAAGTCAACTCGACTCCAAATATTTCCTAACGACTTTTACCAACATCCCCCATAAGACTTGGTAAGAACTTAGGATAACTTAGACATGACTTTTACATAGAGTAAATCAACATACGTACCTCTTAACTTGTAAGAGTAGAATGAGCCATGAAATAACACCACATGTATATTTCATACATAGAAATAGAATCATGCCAAAATAAGGAAGAGGTTCACATACCTCGCGACGAATATCGACAAGTAGCAAAATGCTCCAAAGTACTTCAATCTTGATAGCTATTCCATCCTTTAAGTAGAATACGCTACTCGTAGTACTTCAACCTATATTAATCATAACATGTCTATCAACTCCTAACTTTTTAACGTAGAATCATACTAAGTGTAAGGTCTCTTATTCTACGGGAAATTGGGCAGCACTTCCTTTGTTTCTACGTACTTTTCCACCTTTTTCAAGGCCCGAAAATCAATAACCAAACGCCACATTTAAGGCCAATCAATTCAGCAATACAAAGGAGATTACACGCCTAATAGGACGTGTAAAATTCTGCCCCACAATCAATATAAAACTGTCCAATATTTCCAAGCCATATTCGGCTACCATTGTCACAACTCACAACAATTATCAATTTCCTTTCAAATCCTTTTTCAATCCAAGTTATTATTCCAACATGTTATATACATAATAACAATTACAACAACTATAAATCCTTTCTTCCTTAACATGCGACAATTGTAACTATCGACCAAATTGATTACAACATTAGTGGCTAACTTGTCCATTTTCGGTTTTAACATGTCGACATGATCCAAATCTTTTCAAACTTCATTCTATATACCACATGCTCATTTCTTAACTACTATAACATGTAATCTTCAATTACATTAAGAAGATGAAGATTTTACCTCAATAAGCTTAATAATGTCTAAGCGTAAAAGTCGATCCTTAACAACTTTTAGCTCCTCTTCTTATGTTCCAATCTGCTCCAAGCACTCCTTAGAAGCTCATGAAGAACTCATCTTCAAGTTCCATCTTCAAAGTTGAAGAACACCTTAGGTTTTCGCCTTGCGACTAACGTAAAAACGTCGTTTTTCCGGGATCTTTCTATTGAGATAACCTTGTAATACCCTTAGGAACCTTGGGTTAAAGTATTGTGAATTATGGACAACAATTGAAATTTTTTCTTGTTTCTTATAGCTCAAAGCCGAGAGCCTTCCTTTATCAAGACAAGTTCTTGAAATTTTTTTCTAAGTATGAAAGTCATCTTGCACTAGTATAGGATATATACTACAATGAAGGGTCTAGATCAAAACAATTGGATGACTAAGATGTGGTCAATTATCTCAAGCTAAGTTGACCCCTTGACTTGGTCCATTATTATTCATCCAACAAGCCCATGTGGAGGGTGACACGTGTCGTCCTCCCGTTGGTCTAAAATATTTTGTTTTCCGAAATTTTCATAATTGGCCAAAATATCGAAAACCTCGTGGGCCCGACAAAAACGTAAAATTTCCGGGTGGGCCCCACGTATCAAACTCTGAAAATAAAATCCCAAAATTCCGATAAATTCTAAAAGTCTTAAATAACAAATTCGAGAACCCAATTCTCACTAACGAGCAATATTCCTTCCCGAGACTCGAAATCATTTTCCGTAGGAAAAAGCAATCATTCTTTCGTTTCAAACTTAAAGTCGTATCTTCTCACATACATTCTCTTAAACACATGTCCTGAATTACGGGGTGTAATAACTATAATATTGTATTTAATTATTTGAATTTTCTCATGCAAAGACTAAATTGTTAATTGAATAAACTCTACTCATATTTTTTTAATAGTAGAATTTTTAGTGGACCACGAGGATCTGATGCTGGCCTACTAAATTATATTTGCAGTGCACGGATGCTGGGTTAATTTTTGTAAACTCCATATGCCATTTATCACTAATGTATTTATTCAACTAGAGATCTGTGGCCTCTTATTTTCAACAAACACCAACTTCGCATCTACCACGATTATTACATATTGTACCTTGGTAGTTCATGAGTCACTACCTCTTAATGTGTTGTCACCATGCATTTAGACCAATAGTGTAATATCATATCGTAAGATATTGAAATAATTTTTCTTTAGAATTTCTTTCATTAATCACAATATATATAATTGTACAAAGATGATTCCTAATACAGTAAGAATTCTAAGTTATCTTAAATAGATTATACTAATAAATATAATATATACTGTGAATATTTGAAAAATATTCGCTAATACACCCCTCAGACGGAGCGGGAGGAGGCCGAATGCTCAGCCGGATCGAAAATCGTGACGGTTATGCAGGTAGTACCTTGTAAAGATGTCTGCATACTGATAGGATGAGGGTACATCTAGAATTTTGACAAGACCACGTGCGACCTTCTCACGGACAAAATGAATATCCATCTCAATATGTTTGTTCCGCTGATGCTGGACCGGATTATGAGACATATAAATCGCAGATATGTTATCACAGTAGACTATAGATGCCTTACGCAATGGACAACTAAGCTCCAAGAGAAGATTTCGGAGCCAACAGATCTCAGCAACTACATTAGCAACACCCATATACTCTGCTTCGGCACTGGAGCGGGATAACGTGGCTTGTCGCTTGGCAGACCAAGAGATAAAATTATCCCCTAAAGACACACAATAGCCTGAAATAGAACGTCGCGTGTCCGGGAACCCTGCCCAATCAACATATGTGTAAGAGAGCAACCTGTTCGGAGCGGAGGAGTAAAAATGCAACCCATAGTCAGAAGTGCCCTTAATGTATATGATAATACACTTAAGAGCAGCAAAATGGGGTTCCCTTGGAGCATGCATGAACATACACACTTGCTGAACGGCATATGCAATGGCGAGCCTGGTAAATGTGAGGTACTTAATAACACCTGCAAGACTTCGATAGAGAGTAAGATCAGACACCGAATCACCCTCAGAAGCACTGAGCTTGGGTTTCGAATCAACAGGAGTAGGCATAGCCTTGCAATTCGGCATCTTAGCTCTGAACACAATTTTTTCTGCATACTTACGCTGACTCAGAAACATAGTATCTGCAAATCTAGTAACTGATATACCCAAGAAGTAACTCAGATTACTCAAATCATTCATAACAAATTCAGTTTTGAGAAGAGCAATAATGCTATTTTTCAACTTGTCAGATGATGCAGTGAGAACAATGTCATCAACATATAATAACAAGTAAGAAATGTCACTACCATGATGAAAAATGAACAGAGAGGTGTCACACCTGCTGCAAATAAACCCAATATGCATAATGTACCTGACAAAACAGTTATACCAAGCATGAGGTGCCTGTTATAGACCATAGAGTGACTTTCTAAGATGACAAATATACTGGGGAACAACATGATGAACAAAACCAGGTGGCTGATTCATGTACACAGTTTCTTTCAAATCCCCATGAAGAAATGTGTTCTTACATCCAGCTCATGAATCGACCACTTTTTACCCATAGCAATACTAAGAACAGTACGAATTGTAGCTGGTTTAACAACCGGACTAAAAGTATCACCACAGTCAATGCCCTCCTGTTGATTAGTGTCATTTGCCACAAGTCTAGCCTTGTAGCGTTTCAAAACGCCACTATCTATGAATTTGTGACGAAAAAACCACAAGCATATGATCACATTCATCTCCTCTGGTCTAGGAACAAGATCCCAAGTATGCTGCTTAGTTAAAGCATTATATTCCTCATACATGGCCGCATTCCAATTAGGGTCACGTTTGGCCAATTTGGGGTTCTTTGGAAATGGAGAAATGGTTTGGGCAGACAGGTTAAACTGGACTTTAGGTTTGAAAATCTCATGTTTGGCACGAGTTTCCATTTGGTGACTGGGGACAGGGGGTGGTGGCATTGATGGAGTGACTGGATCCGAGATGACTGGCTCACTGGGAGGATGGCACCGCGGTTCATCCCCGAGGGACCGCAACGCTAAAGAGGAGGCAAAAACAGTTTGCTCACTGGAAGGATGGCACTGCGGTGCTAACGGGGAGGCAGAAACAATGGACACACTGGAGAGCTGGCACTGCGGTGCCGAAAGCGGGATACGATTGAGCTGACTTAGGATGATGGGAGATATGACTGGTTCATCAAGAAACGAGTAGTCTGGTTTTTGGTATTTTTGAGGGTTTGAAAACGGAAATATCGTCTCGTTGAACGTGGCATGATGAGAGATGTGAATTTTACGAGTGGACAAGTCATAGCACAGATAACCCTTATGGTTAGGTGGGAAACCGAGGAATACACAAGGTGTAGTTCGAGGAGCAAACTTATAAGGGTAGTGGAGGTAAGATTGGGA
The DNA here is from genome assembly GCA_029844215.1 of Przewalskia tangutica. NCBI lineage: Eukaryota > Viridiplantae > Streptophyta > Magnoliopsida > Solanales > Solanaceae > Przewalskia > Przewalskia tangutica. Next base: position 1,242,393 of record CM056731.1, on the reverse strand, counting down.
TAGCACAGATAGCCAAAGATCCGTAGGTGTTCATAAGATAGAGTCCTACGATATAGAACGTCTGTGGGGGTCTTGTTTTGTAGGGTGCTAGTAGGTAAAATATTGAGGAGGTATTCTACCATTTTGGCAGCATAGACCCAGAAAGAGGATGAAAAACATACATGAAAGAGGAAGGTACGAACCATGTTATTAATAGTACGAATAATTCGTTCAGCTTTACCATTTTGAGGTGAGGTGTGAGGACAAGAGAAACGGAACATCATGCCTTGTTGGGAGCAAACATTATGGAAAGTTGTTAGCGATATTTCGACTGCTCATGCAAGTGTACGCATCGTTCACAAGTAATATAGTCTGTAAGACCGAATATCGTCCACAGAGACTGGTTTTTAAGTACCGTTCATCTATTTTATGTTATCTATTTGGCAATCGATATTTGATTGGATATTTATTTAACTACTAGAATAATTGCAAGATTTAAACTAATAAAGTTGTAATCAGTTGTGAATGAATTAGGGCTTTCAAAATCCTCGACTATCCACTTTCTTCAATCCTTAATGAAACTAAAATGATTCTTCTCCTTCGTTAAGATAGCGGTTAACTAGACTGTCTTATATTTCGATTAGGACATATAATCACTCAACCCCAGTGCAGAACCCTTCTATATTTCTATGATAGGATTTACCACATAGGAGGATTAAGAACAGTAACCTATAATGCTACACAAGTATCAGAGTACTTTTATCCGCGATTTTAACCTATGTCTAGTCAATTACAGCATATCCAAATCTCTCCTTTCGGATTTTGATTCGAAATCATATAGATTATGATAACTAGTGATCAATTAATTATCAAACATTCATACCAAATATTGACTAAATCTTAATCAAGCGAAGAAGAAATCAAACTACTGTATTAATTCATGAATAACAGTTTCAAACGATTCATAAGAAAAACCCTAATAGAATGTTTAGCTCCTAGCCATAGTCACACTAAGAACTAACACAATATCCATACATAAACTGAATTAAAAACGAAAAAAAGAAAGTTACGTAGAACAAAGTCTCCAATTGTAGCTCCAAATCCGCCTGTGTTGTGTTGTGTTGTAGAATGATCAACCCTCTTTTCATAACATTAATTCCTAGGGCTTAAATGTCCTCTAATTTGTGTGCCCTATGGGCCAATACGCCCTTAGCCAATTTGCCTTCGAATCGAAATTTCCGTGACGCAGCGGTTCTGATATCGCAGACCGCGTTTAAACTCACGCAGCTTCAAGACAAATGGCACCGCAAGATCGTCACGGTGACCGCTGCTGAAAGTCCTGTGGCTCTCCGGTAAATATGGCATCGCTGCTCGTGATAGCTACCGCATGCGCCGCCTTCTTTCGCTCTGAGTTTCCAACTTTCGTTCTTTTCGCCTCGGGAGCACCTTTTCTGTCCATTTCTCGTTCCTTTTTGTCATTTTGCCTTTTTGCACCGCTGTGACTCAAAAGAAAGAAAACCAAACCTACTACTATACTAAACACAACAAAAACGAGTAAAATACCAACTAAAATGACTCAAAAGGCGTACACAAAATACGTCTAACAAAAGCCGAATTATTAAATTCACGTCCGTTATCACATTGAAAGGGTTTTATGGATTTTTCAAACTGAGTTTTAATAAATCTGTGAAACTCAATAAATTTAGCAAAAACTTCAGATTTGAATTTGAGTGGATAAATCCATACAAAATGTGAAAAATCATCTAATAAAACAAGATAGAATTTGTGACCTAGAGAGCTAACAACAGGAGAGGTCCACAAGTCAGCATGAACAATGTCAAATGGTGAAACTGTAATACTCATTGAAGACATGAAAGGAAGACGAGTATGCTTGCCAAGCGGGCAAGAAAAACAGTTTTGGGCAAGTTTCTCATTATTACATTTAATACGCTGATTATTTCTAAGACAAGAAAAAACATGATCTCCTGGATGTCTGAGCCTATTATGCCAGGTGGATGGAGACAATGCAGCAATGGAGACTAGTTGTTGAGTTCTGACAGCGGAAGAGTTTGTGAAAGGGTAGATGTCTCCCATACTATTGCATCACGTAAGAATTCTCCCCGTATTGAGATTCTTCACAGAGAAACCAAAAGGGTCAAAATCTATAGACACCCAATTATTACGAGTGAATTTTCATAACAAATATCAACTTTTTGATAATTTGAGGGGCGTAGAGGACATGGTTAAGTGAGAAGGGTGGATGAAGATTTTAAATGTGTGTATTTCCATAACCTGCAATTGGAATGCGGTGACCATTACCAACAGTAATATATTGAGGATACTTTAACCGAAACAGTTGAGAAAAATTACTTGAAGAGTTGGTCACGTGTGATGTGGCTCCGAAATCCATATACCAATTATTGTCGGTATTCTGAGTAGAGTGTTGAAAGCTTCGCCCCAATCGATTGGGTTGCATCTGTGGCCGACATCGGAAGGGCTGTTGAGGAGATGGGCCAGAATCTTGGGCGCCATCGCTGCGGCGCTGGAAGCTATTGTTCTTTGTCGCGATCGGCGATGGTCTTCGAGGCGATGTGGCCTGCGATGTTGTGCCTTGCCTTTTCGCGACCGCTTCCCTTATTTCCTTTTCGCGTCTCTGCTGCGTACGCCTCGCGCGGCTCTGCTGCTGCTGGTTGTCCAGCTGTGGTGGAGCAGTGGTGATGGTCGGCGACTGCATGTTTTCAACGGCTAATGCTTTTTTATTGTGCTCATCCTGTTTAGCACGCCGAGTTTCTTCCAATACCAATTGTGAACGCGCCTTGTTGAAAGATGGAAGTGAATCAGCATATTGAATCATTGTTGCAAGAGTATCATACTATCCTTTCGGTAAACCTGCAACGAGGTGTAGTACTATCTTAGTCTCAGACACAAATGTCCCAACATGAGAAAGTTGGTCAGCAACAAGTTTCAGGTGTTTGCAGTAGTCGGTCATGTTGTTAAAATTCTCAAGGCATGTGTTGTTGAACTGCTCCTCTAAATACACCGCCCTAGTATTTTTATTATCCTAAAATATTTACTCAAGGCGTACCCAAAGTTCGCGTGCCGAAGCACCTGTTTTCAGGATAGTAAACAATAAGTCCTTACCATAGATCCATTGTTTGACAATGACGTTAAGACGACGCCATGTTGAATCGTCAATGTCAGAGGGGCGAGGGATTGACTCATCAATATGGTCGAGCACGTTGTACGCACAAGCATGAATATAAAACAGTCCACCCACATAGAATATTGACAGTCTTCTTGATAGAATAATAAGGACAAAATTCTTGATGTTTGTGACAGTAAAAGCCGGATGAAAAGAAGACTTTGATGAAGAAAGTGGGGTGTCAACTAAGCCAGAGGTAGAACCAGTAGATTTAGGAGAGGTAGGAGGAGACATGGTAGCCACAGGGTTTGAAAGTCAATAGAGAAGCACAGCAGCCGAGAAGGAAGGGGAGGGTTTCGAAGAGGGAGAAGAAAAGACTTTAGGGTTTAGGGATTGTAGGCTTTGATACTATGTAAGATATTGGAATAGTTTCTCTTAGGGATTTCTTTCATTAATCACAATATATATAATTGTACAAAGAAGATTCCTAATACAGTAAGAATCCTAAATTACCTTAAATACATAATACTAATAAATACAATATATACTGTGAATGGACACACATGTGGAATCATCTTTGTACAACTATACTGTGAATGGACACACAAATATATACTAATGCCGAATGGACACACATGTGTCATCACCCTGCCTTTACTATGTTTTTCTACTCTAATCATTTGTTATTTTATATTTATTGGTCAGCCTAATTTGAACCTGCGCTACACATGGTTGATTAAAGGGAAAACTCTGTATCAAAGAGTTTCTTTATTTTCAAGACTTAAACTCAAGATATATAAAGAAATCTAAATTTTCTTTTTAGTAATATCCAAGTGAGATTGATTTAGATCTGATCTCCAATAATTTTCATCCTTTTCATTAAGTTCTTGACTACACCATTGAGTGCTACTATTAATATAGACACAATTTATAGTTGCTAAGTATAACTCGCTATGCCAAAAATTCGTCACATTGTAACTGTATAAAAATTAACCTTTTTAAGGAGAGCTAGAGTAGATAAAAACTTAAAAATTATTCACTAGTTAGTGGGAACTTAGTTTATCTTTGCTTTGGATAGAAGGCAAAGGTCTATGATATAGTTTGCCCTCTGTCTCCATGCAAAACTTTTGTGGGGTTCATTCAAATATATATAGTACGTACGTACTAACGGCTCAAACAAAGAAGATGTAAAAACGGTTTTTGTATATGAATATATCGTTGGACCTATTTGAATATAATAATTGTTTAGGTACAATACAGTGGCGAATCTATAAGGTTTCACCCCAAAATCATTGGGTTATATGCGAACCCCTTGTTGAATTACTAAGTTATGCCCAACTTGCGAATCAATTATTAGATTTGCCACTATGTACATTGTATGTACGTCACCTTATGTAGCTCTTTCTTTTTCCACTTTTTGTTTCTTCTTTTGATTTTGGACGTGATTTGGACCAATGCATTAATGTCTTTAAAAAGATATGCAATAACGACATAGTGATAAGCTCTCATTGTTGGTCCTATTTGAAATCTTGCTAAGAACGTTATAAGTTGAGCTTTGTGGCGGATCTAATTAAGTGGAGGAAAAAGGGTTGCACGTGTATAAAGAGATAAAAGACGAATTTTTAAATGTCTTCGAGATTATTTACTGCTGCAGAAACTGAATCGAGTCCTATTAAAGATGGAGCGAATCAAGCTTAATATAGTGATCAAGAAAGTTCAAAATTGATTTGAATCACATGTTCAAATTGCGTGTGTGCCCTTTTTTTTGAATTCTTTTTATATAAATTCTTTTTTTGTTGTGAAGGCCGCATGCTACTCTTTCTTCCAGTACAAGCAGAGTAAACTGTGTGACGCAAAGCGCAAACCACGTCGGTAAGTGTAACACACCAGCCCAGTGTGGCAGTTCAACCAAAGAAGGTTTATGCGAGGATCGAACTCGTGGCCTTGCGGTCGTATTTCTCTTCTTCTGCTTGCATTTCTGTAGTTGAGTATACGAGACATATAATAAAAGCATTCTACATTTGATTGTTGAGATCCTTTTTCACCTAACAAATATTTCATGTTATATTAATTTTCTAAATTACCAACTAATCTACTAATTATCCGAGTTATAATGGGAGTATATATAAAGCTAAAGTTATAAGTAACTTATAATGAAGGGACATGGTTAAATGTGATGACAATGTGATTAATTGAGTTTAATATTTAATCTTATTGTTAAATATAATACTTGTCAATCACACAGGCTAGCGCCCTACTTTTCCATCTAGCCAGTCATAACAAGTTCAAAATGAAATTGTTATTAATGAGAAATAGTGTGACAAATGTACAACTTTAAAGGTTGCTGCTTTTTTTTTGTGTATAAAATTTACGGAGGTTGAAAATTGGTTGATTAAATTTTTTCCATGTTGACAAATTGCTCCTTAATTAAGTTTCCTAAAATTGCAAATTGTCTTAGAACAGAAAGTAACGTAAATGTCGCCATGTTACAAACACATGCATTAATTATTGCGAAATTCATTGTTCTATTTTGCACTTATGAGTTATGAGACATATTATTCTTCACATACAACAATATCTTATCCAGTTAGGGCCGCACAAAAAATAATCGGACCGAAAATAATTTCTGGATCGAACCGGATCAGACCGGATCGAATTTTTCGGTCCGGTCTTCGGTCCGACCTTTCTGAATTTTCGGTCCTCGGTCCGGTTCGGTCCGGTCTGGTACGAGGGTTTTGCGCAGCCCTATACCCAGTGTAATCTCACACTGTGAATCTGAGGAGAGTAGAATGTACACAGACCTTACCTCAATCTTGGTAGATATAATGAGAACTTTAAATCTTTTAATATATGAAAAATTACATGTGGTAGCCTTATTTTAAGAGGCTACTTTAACTTTTTGAGCGTTATTATTAAGAGAAAAATGTACTCAATTCATTGACATCCTGCTCAAAATAATATATACTGACACAGAAGTTGTATATTTGAAAATAATTCACTTTCAATTAGAAAACAAAAGTACAAAACTACTCCCTTTATCCTAGTCAATCCAATTTGTGGAAGGGTGTGGACATAGAGTTCATATATATGGATCATTTTCAGAATATTTTATCATGACTTATTCGTTTTTGTTATCATTATTTTCATACTACTTTAAATTTATTTTTTGGGTCCGACAGTTTCTCTTGCTTTACTTGTGCCTATGAAAATCTTGAGCCGATGATTTTTCGAAAACAGTCTCTCTACTTACCAAAGTAGAGGTAATGTCTGTGTAAACTTTATCCTTTCCAGACCTCACGTTGTGAGACTTCACCGTATATGTTATTGTATATATGCATCATTTTACTAACTACAATAAATTGCACCAAAAAAAAGAACAACAATTAATCTATCTTTTTAAATCAAAAAGTTCTCTGGAATACCAGAAAAGATGAGAGGAGAATGTACACACTGAAAATCTAGAAGATTCGACATGTATATACATAAAAACAATAATTTAATTTTATATATATAGTAATTTTACAACGAAAGAAGTTCTGATGAACTCCTTGCGCGGCTCCCGTCATGTTCACTAATCACTAGTACATCTAAAATCATAAACTTTAGTGATTTTAACTATTTATAATTAATTAGTTATAATCGTAGTAGAAATAGTTCAAATTTTAACTGAGACAAAATATTAGTAGGTGATTTCTTTCATCTATTTCAATTTTGATGAATAAAGCTATTTTTTTTTTTTTTTTTCTGAAGGCGAATCATACCGCTTACTCTTTCGAAGTGCGCAGCAGAACGGGCCGACGCAATAGCCGCAAACCACGCGTCGATTAACTACACTGACAAGCCACGCGATGTGCCAACCAAGGTTTATGCAGAGATCGAACTCGCGACCTTGGCCCGGCCATCTCTTCTTCTGAACAACTAACTCATGCGGGTAATAAAGCTATTTGCTATCTCTATTGTTAGTGGGACGTAACACGTATTTTGTGAAATTAGTCTATTTCTTTCATCTATTTCAATTTTGATGAATAAAACTATTTGTTATTGTTAGTGGGAGGTAACACGTATTTTGTGAAATTAGTCTATTTCTTTCATCTATTTCAATTTTGTTGAATAAAGCTATTTGCTATCTCTATTGTTAGTGGAAGGTAACAGGTATTTTGTGAAATTAGTCGAGGCTGCGCTGGCCACTACAGTTATGAGAAAATTAATTTATCTTATCTTTGTACCAAATAAATCCATTAAATAAGGATTATTTCAAATAATTTGTTTCGGAAAATAAAAATAACCCAAAAAAAGAAAGAAGAAAGGGATAGTTGGTTATGTGTCGAATATAGATAGGTTGATATAGCGGCATCTCAAAGCGAAAAATAGCTGTCTCGAAGCTGTCTTTTTATTTACACAATAAATTCTCATTTCCATTAATTTCTGCTCTCTCTGCTCACTTGTATGTCATAAAGGTTGGTCTTTTAATTTCTTGTATGTGGCTGTTGTGTTGTTTTCACTTACATTTTGGGGTTTTTTTGGTTCTTGAAATTGATATACTAGTTTAAGTATAAACTGACTGTATTGTTGTAACAACTTATGGGTTGAAGATTAGGTGAAAAAAGAGTACACATTTGGGCTAATAAAAGAACAAGTAAAGGGAATTGCTAATTGGGTTCTTGGAGAATGAGTGCTTCTAGGTTCATAAAGTGTGTTACTGTTGGCGATGGAGCTGTGGGTAAAACTTGTCTTCTCATTTCCTATACCAGCAACACTTTTCCCACTGTAAGTATACTTGATTACCTCTCTATATCTCTCTTACACATTTGTCAAACAGTTGCCAGGCATCTTGTGTTGCTTTATTTGTTTTGTATTGTTATATCTTGCTGTCTTATTTTCCTTGAATTACTGCATTGACTACGTTCTTTTTAGCCGAGCGTCTATCGGAAACAACCTCTCTACCCCACCCCACAAAGGTAGAGGTAAGGTCTGCTTATATCTTACCTCCCCAGACAGTGGGGTTGTTGTTGTTGTTTAGTTGTCAGGCATTTTCTTTTTAGCGTATAGGATACATGGGGCTTTGCCCAGTTGAATTTTGTTTGAATTAGAGCAAATTAAACTCTTTATTCTTATTAAAATGATATTTTTCTCGAGAATCATGACTTGTTTATGAATTTGGTATCCGGTATAAGAGTTGTGTTGTTTTAGTTTACTTCCAGTTACCACAAAGAATGGACCTTTGGGTATTTTTAAGGGGAAAAGAACTGATTTTGTTGGGTTGTAGATTAGAGTTCATTGCTCTTTTTGCCCATTAATCATTTTCATCTCTCACCTAACTTGTGTTGTCTTGGGTAGTCTTTGAGTTTGATTTCCATCGGAAACAACCTCACGATAGGGTAAGGTTTGCATACACTCTACCCTCCCCAGACCCCACCTTGTGGGATTACACTGGGTATGTTGTTGTTGTTGAAGTGAAAATCATTCCCCACTTTCTCCATTTGTCGATAGACTTTTATTTTCTAGGGATGTTGGTGATGGATATAACGATACTACGATCTTTTAGTCTTTTCAGTTGCCCTTCCTTAAACGAGTTTGAATCAGCAATGGAACTCCTGAATCATTTTTTTGTTTATTTATTTTTCTTAATAACATGTTTTTATAGTGAGGAGAACTTTGAATTGACAGCAAATGCATGATCCGTAGTTGTGTCAGACAATTACAGATGTATTACCGTCTTTCTTTTTTGGGGCGGGGGTTTGGGGAACTGAGAAAACTATGAGAGGTGTAGTCAAGAGAAGGGGAAAGGAAACTACCTCTTGACTATTGTCTTGGTGAACTCAGGCTTAATAAGGCTTCTTGTCAAGTTGGCTGGCAAACCAATTAAAGGTTGTCTTCCGTGCTTTATTGTGCATAATGGATTACTTTCATAATAGAATTCTCCTTTTTCCTTAAAGGTAAAAGGATAAATATTCTTATAAAATAAAGGTATCAGGAACAAAATATGGACTGAAAAAAGAAGTATTTAGAACTCTCAGGGAAGATGGTATGCAAGCTCATCTGACCTATACACATGCTCTGAATTGAATAGCTGGGGTTCTAAGTTAGATATTGTTCTTTTCTAATTGAAATCATCACCTGTATAAGTTCTAATTAATCTCATAAGACTAGTGGGTGCATTGTTCGTATTTGGTAATTGTCTGCTGTGTTCCAAACAGGATTACGTCCCAACAGTATTTGACAATTTTAGTGCAAATGTGGTCGTCGATGGGAGCACTGTTAATCTGGGGCTCTGGGATACTGCAGGTATAAATTTCCCCACATCGATAGCTTTATTTTCCTTTTTGTACCCTTGTGTGTGGATCATATTGACTGCCTCTACTTTATAATTGAACAGGTCAGGAGGATTACAATAGATTAAGACCATTGAGCTATCGTGGGGCAGATGTATTTATACTGGCATTTTCTCTCATTAGCAAGGCGAGCTATGAAAATGTCTCCAAAAAGGTGAGTTCCTTCTCTTGCATCCTCGGTCTAACTTTTCTGTTTTGGGGTTGTTATTAGGTCAGGGAAAAGGCGATACCAATTAGTTGTAAATATGTTTTAGTCATGTTATTACGTTTAGTTTAGCTCTTATACTTTAGCCTTGCAAGGATTCTTATGTCGGTAAAAATATAGAGAACTTCTAAAACTTGCTACTCCCTCCGTTTAAAAAAGATTGTTTGGTTTTGACTTGGCACAAAGTTTAAGAAAGTAGAGAAGCCTTTTGAATCTTGTGGTCGTAAATTAAAGATGTATTGAATGTACAAAAATGACATTTAATTGTGTGGTCTTAAACATGCCATGTGAAAAGTTGGAAGGAAAGAGTTGCCAAAAAAGGAAAGAGACATTCTTTTTTAAACAGACTAAAAAGGAAAGCCAGACAAACTTTTTGAAAATGAGGAAGTATTATTTTTTATTTTGTACATTATTGGCTTGAGATGAACTTAAATGGAGAAAGATGGTCAATGAGGATTCATGTAGAAGACTTCAACTTATTTCAGACTGGCTGACTGAGGCGTAGTTGTCGTAGTAGTAGTTGTTGTAGTAGTACTTGGTCAGGAAAACGGACTAGAATGTGGAAGATTAATGAGACCGACAGTCATTTAGCTGAACTGAATGTGGCAGGATTAATGATTCCTGCCGGTCTCATTTAGTTGAACAAGTCCATGAAACATTGGCTTGTCTGACTTTTACTTTAAATACTTGTACCAAATGCATGGTAAATACTTCCAGTGTTGTCTATACAAAATTTCTTAATAATAAAAGTAGAATATTAGAAAATTGAAATGAGTAAAATGTATGGTTGGTGATATTCCACAATTACTAATGCTTATTACATCTTCTTGCTATTGAATTTCAGTGGATTCCTGAATTGAGGCATTATGCTCCTGGAGTTCCAATTATTCTTGTTGGAACAAAGCTAGGTTAGCATATCCTATTTAATCTTGTTTGATTAATTTCTTCCTATTATCTTTCTTCTGTTTACCTTCATTCAAGATAATTTTGCTTAGCTGTGGTTATCCTCTCGCTGGATTCTTGCCTTGTAGTTTGGATGAGCCATGAAATGTCAAGACTATTTTAGAAGAGAGTTCACATTTGTGCTGGGTCATGAATAACTATGTCAATATTTTCTGCATGAGCTGTTTTCTGAGAGAAAAAAAGAGTTCCATAGGAAGTTCTTTAGTGACGTAAGTTCTTTTTTAGGTAAGTCGATATTGCTTCTACTCTCCAGAATTGTGGTTGGCGTCGTTGAGAATTGAATAAATAACTCCTTCACTGTCAGTTGTATATGTTTGTCTTTTCTATAATTTGTTGCCTTAATAATTAGCATTTGCATGCCCTCACTGCACCTTGTTTTTCTCCTTTCTTTGTGAGGTTGAGCCTATTGACTAGTGATACTGCAACTGTTCTTGGTAACACAATGGTCAAATCAACAGCTGAAACATCATATCATTCAATCAAGTGCTGATTGAAGATGAACTTGTACGACACCACAACCTTGAATTTCAGATGCCTTTTAAACTGGAACCAACTCTGAATTAGAATTGGAATATGTGGCCAAAAAAGTCATAGAAAACACATTGCCTGGACTTTGAAATGGAAGTAATTAATGAACTTAAACAGAGTAGTTTGCTATAATCTATCGTTGAAAGTCAAATGTACTAACTGTTGAGCTTAAAGTTCGCAAAATATTCTAAGCCTAAACGTGAATGATATATCATCTGGACGTTACATCCAATTACAATTTTTCTTCCATCCAAGTACATAAAAGAACTTTGTGTGGTGTCTATCTTTCTAATCTGCAGGTAAAATGTACCTTCCTTTTCTGGCAAGTTTTAATTTAAATTCACCTTCCTCGAAGTTCAGTTTACAAGTCTAATTCCTTTTTTCTCATTGCCTCCTTTAACTTTCTTCATATCTATTTCCATGTTCTTTAGTCTAATACTGTTGATGTGTTTCCATTAGATCTCCGAGAGGATAAGCAATTCTTCTTGGACCATCCAGGTGCTGTTCCACTTACTGCAGCACAGGTATACTGCCTTCAACGAGTCTTGAATAACAATTGTGCATTCGCTGTTTTCAGTTTCTGGATTAAAAAATTTAGGTGGCCTTAGCCCTCTAACAGAACCTTAATTCCTGCTGCTTTTTTAGGGCGAGGAACTGAGAAAGTCAATCGGTGCTGCTGCTTACATTGAATGTAGTGCAAAAACACAACAGGTGCTTTTCTAATTCAAAGATGACTATATGATTAAGTTTACAAGTTATCTCATTACATATTTCAATTGCCAAAATTGCAGAATATTAAGGCTGTTTTTGATGCTGCCATTAAGGTGGTCCTACAACCACCCAAGCAAAAGAAGAAGAAGAAGAGAAAGGGTCAGAAAGCCTGCTCTATCTTGTGATTGCTAAAAACATTAGCTGACCGAAGGAGATGTAGATTGTTATCAATATCTTCCAAGTTCAAAGAATGCAACATAAGGTTCAATATTGCTAGTCTTGACTGACTATAACTGGAAAGCATCAACCTGCAATTGTCCGTATGATTATAGGCCAAGATGTATATTTGTGATCCGAAGTATGGTTGGGGATACAAATGTGCAAAAATCATCTGTCTTCGTTTTAAATCTGTATAATCTATTATGTGTAACATTAGTATGATGATTTCTTGTCTTTGCTTCTGCTATATGTTGTAACGTACCTGAACATACTGATACAAGTTGGATTTGCTATTGTCATTGTTTTGAAACATAAAGATGGTGTGAATTTTATGTTTTTTTTTTGTGATGGAAACTATTAAGCCACTAGGTGGGAATTGACTTGTATAGTAGGAAGCCGGAAATAAGTATCATATTGCAATTCCAAACTACTAATGCAGTCTGAATTCATCCTGTCATTCCATTGAATTGTAGTAATAGGGTTGGTCAAATTTCATTGAGTCAATTTATAGTGATTATTCATCAAAGAACAACGGTTTTGAAATGATTGAACAACCTGAAGCAATTTATTTACTTTTGTTTAGTAAAAGACGTCCATTAGTAGGATTTTCTTCCCTTTCCTATGGATCCTCAAACCTTTTTTATTTGCCTTTTGACATTTGTAGCCCCCACCCCCACCCCCTCTCGCACACGCACAACTTTAATGCATATGCCAAGATCCAAACCATGACCCACACTATTAAATTCCTAGTAATGTTCAAAGAGAAAATTAAAGAAACTTGTAAAGTGAAGGTCCTTCCTGTTATGAGTAAAAAGGAGACCATTCACTGAAGATAACTGGGAATTTACTAACATTGTGATGAACTTAGTAGGTGCTTCCAAGAGGTAGCTGCTTAATTTCTACTTGATTCTGCGGTGGATACTGAGGAAAACATTCTTGAAGGATCTAATAGTGTAATAAAATTATTTACGCTGGTAGTGTATCGTAGTTAAACTCAAATGATATTAACATCAGAAAAGAAAATCACAATTATTAATCATCTAATAAGTGATCAAATGTGGCTTTTCTTTTTCTTAGACGTCAAAGGACAAAGATAGTGAAGGAGCAAAAGAAGCTAACTCGAATGAAGAATCTTTGGGAGGAGTGACCAGCTCAATACAAAAGTAAAAAACCTTATGAAGCAAAAATATCATGCAAAAAAAGCTTAGATATCCGAATTACCCAACCTTTGAGAAAACCAGATAAAAGACAGACGACTAAGTTTCAACAAAATTAGTTTTTAAAAATAAAAAGTTGTCTCGCCAAGAGATAAAAATTATATCTATACTGGTGGGAGATTGCAAGACTCCGATTTGTGATTGCCGTGGCTTGTCAGGTCGGTGCTACTTACAATTCGCTTAGCCAGACTTGTCTTCGACAACAATGATATTTTGCCTATTAACTGATATACGACGTGCATTTGGAAGCGGGCAGTGGGCCCGCTTGCGGATCCGTGGCGTGGGACATGTCCGATAAATGATGGATAAGATACGGGGAGATACTGTCATCCAAAAAATTATATGAACTAGGTACAACACTACACACTAGCAAACGGAAATTGAGACTCATAAAAAAAATATGGCGACTAATGATGATTTTATTAGATGATAAATCAAAACATTTGTAACCGACGGATAACCCAAAAACACACAAGGAGTAGAACGGGCTTGAAATTTATTAATTGTGGTGAACGGAAACAACGGATAACATAAGCACCCAAAGACATGTGAAAACGAAGGAGTCTTATTATATAAAATTTGAAGAGGGACGAATAAGTCAAACTTTTGATAGGAAGATATGTAGCCATTTGTAGAGTATGATGCCAAAAGTATGGGGTGTGGAAGCACGAATCAATAAAGTTCGGATAACGTTGTTAATAGTATGATTTTTTCGTTCGGCTTTCCCATTTTGTGAAGACATGTGAGGACAATAAAAACGAAAATTGATCCCATTATTAGCACAAAATTCCCGAAACACCCCATTATCATATTCTTTGCCATTATCACATTGAATATTTTTTATGTCCCGTTCGAATTGGGTTCTAATGAATGCTCTAAATTTTAAGAATATGAAAAAACTTGAGATTTTTTCGCTATCAGTAAAGTCCATAAAAATTTAGAATAATCATATAGAAAGAGAACACAATACCGATGACCCAAAGAACTAAGAACAGGAGACGTCGATAGATCACTATGAATAATATCAAATGACATTAAAGTGTGAGAATTTGAGTCTACAAATGTCAACTTAACATTTTTTCCTAAAGAACAAGTTCGGAGTACTACTCGTACCCTTATAAGAAATAAAATTGTTTTTATCTAAAAAAGATAAAATAGACGATCCCGGATGACCTAGACGAGCATGCCACAAGGAAGGAGTCAGAGCTGCAAAAGTTGAGGGCAATGCGTGACTCGAGAAACCGGACCTTGGCGTGATAGGATAAAGATCTCTCCTACTATCACATCTCATGAGAGGACTCCCCGTCGTGAAATCCTTTACAGAAAATCCAAATTGATCAAATTCGACAGAAAGAGAATTATCAGTGGTAAATTTATGGACACACCAAATTTTTAATCAATTTAGGAGTGTGAAGGGTATTTTTCAAAATAAGGAGTGGAGGGGGGAGACAACGTTTTATGAGTAACCACGAATTGGAATTGAATTCTCATTACCAATAATTATACCACGATTATTGCTCAAAATGGAATAAGACGAGAGAGTACCTGAGTCAGACGCCATGTGAGTAGTGGCGTCGTGTCTATGTACCAATTTGGGTCCGATGCATTTATTCCAAGTGTGTGCATAGCAGCCTCAATGTCGATCGGGGTGGGGCCTACTGTATAATGGGCCTAAGGAGGACGGGACCCAAGCACACAGGTTTGCTGCCCCGGCCCAGTGCTGTTGCGGTATCCACTGCTGGGCCAAAATTGTTGCTGGGCAGCCCAATTATGCGAGAAATAACCACTGTTGGGTGCTACTGGACTGGCCCAGTACCAAGGTACATGGGCCCACTGTGGGGCCCAATTTTGCTGTTGCTGGTGACTACCCCGAGGGCCACCACCGTCACCACCCCAGTTCCGCCCGCCACCAATGTTGTCGCCTCGATTCTTGCTATTATTTTTACGGTTTTGAGCTTTCTTGCCGCCACCGTTGTTGTGGTTTTGGCCCGAATTATTAACAAAACCATGATATTAGGAAAGAATTATTCTCAAGTTTAATGATGTTATTCGTGACCGCACTAAATTACCTAGTTAATACATATAATCCAAATTAAAGAGATTAGGTAAGATCTGCAATTAGATAAATAGACGGATACGCTCCTCAGTTGGGTCAAAATCTTAGAAACGTTGAAAGATTATCTGTCAACAATAAATATGTCCCCTGTATTTAATCTCATATGAAAGTGATTGCTGCATTTTAAATTTGTGCGCTATATCCTAATGGGCCACTGGTTGTGGTCCACTGGGCCTTACGTTCGAATTTTTTTCCAATAAGAGGTCAGTCCTATTTTTAGATTTAATGGTGTGGGGAATATATTTAGCTGATTAGGAAATGTAAGAGTTTGGTGAGAGTTAGAATCTTGCACATATATTCCATCAGTTTCAATTTATATAGTTTGATTCGAAATATGAGTGTGGAATTAATTAATGTTCAGCGTGAATTCGTGCGTAAAATTTTCATTTTTTAAAAATAAATATTATATTTTTAAAAACTATATAAAAATACAATAAAAGAATGTTTGGCCAAGCTTTTAGAATCAACTTATTTTGAAAAGTGTTTTAAAAAAAAAGTAATTTATATGTGTTTGGCCAATTAATTTAAAAAATATCTTTGAGCAGTAATTAATTTTTGACCTGTTTTTAAAAGGTTCTTATAAATGTATTTTCTCAAAAGTGCTTTTCAAAAGAATATTTTTGGGGAAAAGTTACACTTTTTAGCTTTTGAAAAACATCTTCTACTACTCATCAGAAGCACTTATTTTCTCCCAAAAGCTTGATCAAACACCTCATAAGTCACAATAATTAACAATTTAAAATATTTTAAAAAATGATAAAATCATGGATAAAGAAATTATTTGTAACTCTTCAAATAGTAACGAAGACATAAATTGAAACGGAAGGAGTACGAGTTAATAGTTTAATCGTGAGTTACCACTTAGTAATTGCTTGTTACTACTAAAAAAACAAGAATAAAATGAAATTCAGTAATATTTGATTGCATATAGAAAAGTTGTATTTAATATTTTCTCTACTAATTTCTAAATATATAGTTAGGAGGAAGGCGAGAAATATTTCTGAATATTTTTCTCCTTAATTCCAAATGTAAAGTTAAGTGTAGTTAATCGGTTGACGTGGTTTACAGGCTATTGCGTTAGCGGGAGTTTCTGCGTGCGTCTTTCGAAAGAGTAGCGATGATCATGCCGTCACAACAAAAAAAGAGGAACGTTGCTTATCCCCTTTCTTTCTGGCTGAAAGTTTCAAAATGAAAATGTTTTTTTCTTCTTAAAGATGACCGAATGCCTAACTAAAAAGTCGGTATTAATAATAATTAGCAAATAATTGTAAGTTTGAGATTAATCAACCAGAGATGGACAAATACATACACTTGGATGACTTTGAGCAGGCTATATGCATTATTGAAGTTTAGACTTCCACTTTTCTGCAAAATATAATTATTCATTAAGTATTTGGACACTTAAAACCTTACTCTGCAATGAATACTTATTAGTAATTCTTAGTATAGCGATTTTTCCAATCCATTTAATCTACTCCTAGTAATTTTTGTTGATTAATTGATCGACAAATTCATGTGTCATCCATGTGTTGCTGTAACGCCCCATTTTCGACCGGAGCCGGAAACGGGAGTGCCGCTACATATATGGTTGGATTCCTGAAATGCTATTTAAAGGAGTCGCCACCTAATTATTATAGTGAATTAGGACACTGAAAATGTAGCATAAAATACTACGAATGATCTCCATTTTAAAGGTCTGCGAAAGCTATGCGAGATTCTAGGTAAGGGTTCTTTATTATCCTAAAGGGAAGGGGTTATGCACCCTAAAGGATCCGCTAACTTGCGGTTGTCCGTTCAAACTTAGGTTTAAAATTATTGTGCTAACATGCAATTTACAATTCTAAAGGGCATTCTAATTATTAAACTAATCAAAAGATATTTAAACTAGGCATGCAAATATTTAATATAGATATGTATTTAACAAGATAGTAATGAAAGCAAATAAACATAAAAGATGTAATGAAGATAAATTAGCAACATTTTGCTTTTATTTCATTTTATGCGAATGATTTAACTTTGGGGCGCGCCTCCGGGTACCTGCAAAAGACACTTAGTAGAAGAGTTAGTAAATGATAAATAAATTACCAAACAAACACAATATATGTATATATATATAGATATATATGTAAAATATATTGTAAAAGATATATTTTTATATAGTGTGGGCTCAGCTAGTGTTATGCCAAGAATACTAAGACATGAGAAGCCAATATCGCTACGCATGGCCGACTCGCCTCCGGTGAACGATACTATGCATTCTCGTCAATCTTTTCACTTTCCTCCTCGCCCACATATTCCGCTCGCTACCACTGAGGCTCTCCTGATCGACGGATAAATCCTTCTTTGGCGATGTAGTATCAAATTCAAAATCGGTTTAATGCCAAGTCAGAACTTGTTCAAAAATCGATAAAATATCAATTGTAGTATCATATTCAAAAATCGGTTTAATAAAGTAATAAGAGGCAAAATCGTCCAAATCACTGTGGAATCCCAAAAACAAGAAATAACAAATAAACAAGATGCAACATAGCCCCAAAATGAATACGCAACCAATGACATAGAACAACAATACCAAGCGAAAACGCAAGCAAAGAACATGGTAAGCAACAACACCAATAAAAATGCAACCAATGACGAACATCGGTGATCCGCCATAGTCAAACTCCGCCATTATCACGAAATGAGGTCGAATCAACCCAACAATAATCATAAGCGGTGAAGCAATGCCAAGAAAATGGTCCGAAACCAATTGGAAACAACAAGTTCGCTGAAAATTTAGAACATCGCCGAGTTTTCAAAAACTCCAAAGAAACACGAAATCAAACCGATTGATGCGCATGCGAAGCCCAACAAAAATCAGGAATGAGGCGAACGAAAGTTGCCGGAGTTTTTAAACTCCGGTCGACGCGACGTAAAATCGAAATCAGTTAACCCGAATCACAACATATAATAACAACAAAAAGAAACGGCGTCTCGCGATCGCGGTGGTCACTCGGCGGCGAGGCAGCGAAGGGATCTGAGGTTGTGGCGGAGGTTTGGTTCGCATGGTGGTGGTCGACGGGTGTTAAGCGATGCGGTGGTTCGCCGGTGGCGGCGGCGATGTAGTGTCGTGCGTGCGTGTGTATATGGAGGAAGGGTGATGGGCGATATGGCGCGAGGGTTCGACGAGCTCGCGGCGTTCTTTGTCGAACTCCGCGGCATGACCGCCGAGCTACGGTGTAGATGACGAGTTGAGGATAGGGAAGAGGCGGCAGGAAGTGTGTGTGTGTGTGGGGTATGTTTAAAGGGGTTCGGAGCTTGGAGCTCGTGAAGGCAGCGGCGGCGACGGAAGGGCGAGGAGAAAGATGGTTTTTTCTTTTCTTTCAAATGAAAATGGGCTGAAGCCCTCTGTTTTTTAAAATTCTTTGAGCGTTGGTCGCCTGCTGTGCATTGAATGTTGTAGTGATTGCCCCTTTTTAATGGGGGGTGATGTTTAATAAATAGGGGGTAGAATTAGGGTTTGATATTTTAGGGGGGAAATGAAAAGTGAGTTTGAAATTTAAAAGATGGGGGGGGGGGGGGGAAATAAGAGGGGGTGTTTGGATGAAAATAAAAATGGTGTTGGATTGGAATGATTTGGATTGGGTTCCGTACTGGACTGGTTTTGACAAAATGCAACGCGGGTTAATTATTTAAAAGAAAAATTATTTAACAAGATGCAAAATTATAAAAATGTAAATGCCGATGCAATAATAATAAAATACAATATTTAGACACATGTTTAATGTCTAATTAAAATTAAAGTGGGATGTCAATTAATTATTTAAAGAGATGCAAAATATTATTATAATAGAAATATAATATTAACGAAAACATGATGCTTAAATAAAAATAAAAAGATGCAATGTCATTTTGTGAATAAATAAACATAGAATATTATATAAAATATGCAAAAATAACGATTAAAATGCGGTGTGCTAAAATATTTAAAATTGCACGAAATATACAAAAAACGGGTCAAAATTGACTGTCAACAGTATGTCCCTCTTTGTACGGAGATGATGGAAGAGTCTTCGGACAAAGACGTTGACTCGTAGCCAATTTTGTCCTGTTTTATAAACTAAAACTCAAAAGTGGGGCTGATGCAGACTCAGAATTGTCCCAGTGTCGAATTATGATAACCCTGGGTCGTTGCGATGCTAAAGTAAAAAGTAAAGCTGACGCAGATTTAAAAAGTCCCAGTGTCGAATTATGATGGCACTGGATTGTTGCGATGCTAAAGTAAAAGTAAGGCTGACGCAGATTTAAAAAATGTCCCAGTGTCGAATTATGATGACACTTTAATCGTCTTGATGAAAATTAAGCGCGCGACGTAGATTCAAAATTTTGTCACAATGTCGAATTATGATGACACCGGTTACGCGAGGCTGAAAAATTAAAACCAAAGCGGGAGCAGATTTAAAATTTGTCCCAGTGTCGAATTATGATGACACTGGGGTCATTGGCGTTGCAGGATGCTGGAGGAGGGCGGATCGACATTCGAGGTACAAATCGCTTCGGTTCGCTGTAAGAGGTAGTTCCACGTTGTGCTCCTGTTCCTGTATGCTAAGACTTAAACAAACGGTTAGTGCATAACTGTTAAGGCAAATGATAACGCATGAATTTATATGCAATGTAACTGTTTGAGTATGCTATCCTGCGAAAATGTGATGCCTGCCGCAAATGCTGTGATTTCGCCGCGCATGGGCGTGTTGCGATTGTGAATGCGGATATGTTGTCTTGCCGAATCGCCCTGTAGACTAAAGCTCAAGAAAGAGTTAGTGCATAACTGCTAAGACAGAGTAATAAAGCATGAATAAGAAATACAATTTCGAGAGTATAGAAATCGTCCTTGCGTAGATGTGATATGCTGATGATAGCGTCATTTTCGGACTTGTTGTGCTGATAACGTCGTTGCCTGGACGTGTTGCCGCTGGCGTCGTTGCGTAGACGCATTGCCGCCGGTCGTTGCGTGGACTTGCGGCCGATAACGCCGCCGCTGGACGTGTTCCGCCGGGCGCCGTTGCGCGACTTGTTGTCGGCCGATAACGTCGTTGCATGGACGTGTTTCCGGGCGTCGTTGCATGGACTTGCTGTGCTGATAACGTCGTTGCCTGGACGTGTTGCCGCCGGGCGTCATCGCGTGACTTGCCGGCCGATAACGCCGTTGTTTGACGCGATGCCGCCGGGCGCCGTTGCATGGACTTGCCGATTACGCCGTTGTTCGACGGTTGCCTTGGCGTCGTTGCATGGACTTCTTGCGGCCGATAACGCCGCCGCTCGACGTGCTTCCGGGCGTCGTTGCATGGACTTCTTTGGCCGATGGTGTCGCCGCTGGACACAACGCCGATAACGCTGCCGCTGGACGTTGCCGCCGCGTCGCTGCGTAGACTTGTTGCGGCTTGATAACGCCGCCGCTCGACGTTGCCGCTGGCGTCGTGGCCGATAACGCCGCCGCTCGGACGTGTTGCCGGGCGCCGCGCGTAGACTTGCTTTGGCCGATAACGCCGCCGCTCGACGTGTTCCGCCGGGCGCCGTTGCAGACTTGCGGCCGATAACGCCGTTGCTGGACGTGCCGCCTTCCTGTAGAATGAATGTTCCTGCAAGCTAAGCTCGAGAAAAGACGTTAGTGTATACCGCTAAACGAAATGATAAATACATACGAAGTGCAATTTTATGGGTAGAGATGTCATCCCTGAGATGTTGTCCTTGCACGGACATGCTGAACGTTGCAGCTGACGAATTGCCATGATGCCTTTGCTGTGTGCGATGCGTGGGTTGCCACTTTGACTTTATGCCCGAAGTTGATCGTTAGGTTTTGTTGCGGACCTCGAACTTTGATCACGATTATTGATGCCCCTTTTCCGCTGCTGCTGCCTTTGCTGCGGACTTTGGATTGTTGTCATCCTCTGCCTTTGTTGCTTTTGCTGCTTTTGCTAATACGAAGAAACCTTTTGTCGTATTTTCTGCTTGCCATTGCGTTTCGCTTCATTAATATGAAAAGACCGCGCTTAAAAGAAAATTTGTGAGTTTTGGGAGGGTCGATTCAGATTCGACTTCGCCGCCTTGTCCTTGACATCTGCGTGCCCGCTGTTTGGACTTGCAATCCTGTCCGCTTCCTACATTGTCCCGTTGAAAAGGGTGCACGGCCTAAAGTGGGTCTCAATGTAGTTGCTTGTATGTAGTGATGTTTCGGGCCTTCGATTTCGCTGTAGGTTGCCATTCTTTGCGTAATGGCGGCGAGGTGCTCGATTAGATCTATCGCTTTTCTTTTTCTCGAGACCACGATTTGCCTATAGGAACCAAGACAGTTCCGACTGCTCGCTCAAATGCCCTTGAATCGGCCATGTCATTGGGCGTGCCTTTGATCTTGCGAAATATTGATGCTCATTGCTTAGTCAAATACAAATCGACCTTTGGGAAGATGATAAATCTTTCTAAAATGCAACAAATGGTGTTAGCATAAAGCACATAATTTGCGGTATGTAGCGGATATATCGCACATAGCACATTCAAACGCTTCCTAACATGCAGGGACCTCTTTATGCGGTGCCTAAACGTCACTTATGCGAGATTATGACGGATTTGTCCAAGTCGCCCAACTATAATGCCTTTGTTGGAAATGGCGACCAAATGACGTGCACTTTTCCCAATTTCGCATGTCATGATTAGGCTTGGATTTGTCTGTCATTGCCACGCCACACATAATATCTTTGGTTGGTCGTTGGGTTGAGAAACCCGTCGACAAGTTTGGTGTCTTCTAATTGTGGCGTCGATGCCAAGGACCGACTCACCTAAGGTAAATGCATGCCCTAAAATAAAGGTGGTATAGCTCTATCTTAAGTTTCTAAGATTTGGCTTTTCTAGACGCAGAGTTCCCGGCGACAACTCGAGTGAGAAGGCTACGCGGCTGATCAGACGAACCGATCTAACTCCGCGCAGGCGCCAACTCTCCTAAAATTTGGATATTTTTGAAAGAAATTTGCGGGTGCGCGAAGCACACCAACGCGTGAGTGTGTGATAGTGTGAATTTTCCAGAATGGAAGAAATATGAGCGGAATGCCAGTTTAAGGAAAGCAGTAAAGCAAATAGCAATCAAGATGAATAAAACAAAATACAGCACGCAAAAATTAAATGCAAAAGTAATGCCCAATAATAACCCTAGGTCTGTTGTGGTTAAGAACCTAAAATCCCCAGTGGAGTCGCCATCTGTAACGCCCCATTTTCGACCGGAGCCGGAAACGGGAGTGCCGCTACATATATGGTTGGATTCCTGAAATGCTATTTAAAGGAGTCGCCACCTAATTATTATAGTGAATTAGGACACTGAAAATGTAGCATAAAATACTACGAATGATCTCCATTTTAAAGGTCTGCGAAAGCTATGCGAGATTCTAGGTAAGGGTTCTTTATTATCCTAAAGGGAAGGGGTTAGGCACCCTAAAGGATCCGCTAACTTGCGGTTGTCCGTTCAAACTTAGGTTTAAAATTATTGTGCTAACATGCAATTTACAATTCTAAAGGGCATTCTAATTATTAAACTAATCAAAAGATATTTAAACTAGGCATGCAAATATTTAATATAGATATGTATTTAACAAGATAGTAATGAAAGCAAATAAACATAAAAGATGTAATGAAGATAAATTAGCAACATTTTGCTTTTATTTCATTTTTATGCGAATGATTTAACTTAACTTTGGGTGCGCCTCAGAAAGACACTTAGTAGAAGAGTTAGTAAATGATAAATAAATTACCAAACAAACACAATATATGTATATATATAGATATATATGTAAAATATATTGTAAAAGATATATTTTTATATAGTGTGGGCTCAATTTAGTGTTATGCCAAGAATACTAAGACATGAGAAGCCAATATCGCTACGGCGGTCGACTCGCCTCACGGTGAGCGATACTATGCATTCTCGTCCAATCTTTTCACTTTCCTCCTCGCCCACATATTCCGTCTCGCTTACCACGAGGCTCGGATCGACGGATAAATCCTTCTTTGGCGGTGTAGTATCAAACTCAAAATCGGTTTAATGCCAAGTCAGAACTTGTTCAAAAATCGATGAAATACCAATTGTAGTATCATATTCAAAAATCGGTTTAATAAAGTAATAAGAGGGCAAAATCGTCCAAATCACTGGAATCCCAAACAAAGAATGAGCAAATAAACAAGATGCAACATAGCCCCAAAATGAATACGCGACCCGACATAGAACAACAATACCAAGCAGAAAATGCAAGCGACAACATGGTAAGCAACACCAATGAAAAATGCAACCCGACGAACATCGGTGATCGCCATAGTCAAACTCCGCCATTATACCGAAATGGTCGAATCAACCCAACAATAATCATAAGCGGTGAAGCAATGCCAGAAAATGGTCGAAACCAATTGGAAACAACAAGTTCGCTGAAAATTTAGAACATCGCCGGAGTTTTCAAAACTCCAAGAACACGAAATCAAACCGGATTGGTACATGCGAGCGACCAACAAAAATCACCGAATGGCGAACGAAAGTTGCGGAGTTTTTAAACTCCGCGACGCGGCACGAAAATCGGAAATCAATTAACCCGAATCACAATATATAATAACAAAAAGAAACCAGCGGCGTCTCGCGATCGCGGTGGTCGACTCGGCGGCGAGGCGGCGAAGGATCTGAGGTTGTGGCGGAGGTTTGGTTCGCATGGTGGTGGTCGGCGGGTGTTAAGCGTGACGGTGGTTCGCCGGTGGCGTGGCGATGTAGTGTCTTATTGCGTGTGTATATGGAGGAAGGGTGATGGGCGGTATATGGCGCGGGGGTTCGGCGAGAGCTGGCGGCGTTCTTTGTCGAACTCGGCGGCATGACCGCCGGAGCTACAGGTGTAGATGACGAGTTGAGGATAGGGAAGAGGCGACGGAAGTGTGTGTGTGTGTGGGGTATGTTTAAGGGGTTCGCCGAGCTTGGAGCTCCGTGCGGCGGCAGCGCGACGGAAGAGGCGAGGGAGAAAGATGGTTTTTCTTTTCTTTCAATGAAAATGAAGTGAAGCCCTCTGTTTTTTAAAATTGTTGAGCGTTGGGCGCAATGCGGCTCTTGAATGTTGTAGAATTTGCCGCCTTTTTAATGGGGTGATGTTTAATAAATAGGGTAGAATTAGGGTTTGATATTTTAGGAAATGAAAAGTGAGTTTGAAATTTAAAAGATGGGGAATAAGAGGGTGTTTGGATGAAAATAAAAATGGTGTTGGATTGGAATGATTTGGATTGGGTTAAAATCTTGGGTGGTTTTGACAAAATGCAACGCGGGTTAATTATTTAAAAGAAAAATTATTTAACAAGATGCAAAATTATAAAAATGTAAATGCCGATGCAATAATAATAAAATACAATATTTAGACACATGTTTAATGTCTAATTAAAATTAAAGTGGGATGTCAATTAATTATTTAAAGAGATGCAAAATATTATTATAATAGAAATATAATATTAACGAAAACATGATGCTTAAATAAAAATAAAAAGATGCAATGTCATTTTGTGAATAAATAAACATAGAATATTATATAAAATATGCAAAAATAACGATTAAAATGCGGTGTGCTAAAATATTTAAAATTGCACGAAATATACAAAAAACGGGTCAAAATTGACTATCAACAGTTGCAAACTGAATAAATATTATTTGTATCTGATGTTTATATCAAATAATATATTTTATCACGACTAAGTAATAAATTAAGAATGCACATCAATTAACCAATAATTAGGTAAGTATGAAGACATACTTCTTCCGTTTAATATAAATATCGAATGTGAATAAGATTTTATAGTAATTCTATTACTAATGTTTGACGGAGGACAAATCTATGCTAAAAGCCACTTGTCTTCTGAGTTGTTCTTTTTCCTACAATGATGAATGATATAACATATTTAGTCAACATTTTCAAGTTTGCTTTGTGATAATTAATAATTCTGAAGGACGATTTAGAACAGAAAAGTTAATTATTCTTTAGAACTTATATTGTAGTATTATCTTTTCATTTTTCTACAGTTTTAGCACAAAACGAATATAGTCTTTGAGATATTATTCCATTGCCCTTTCTAATAAGGAAAGGGGGCAGGATATTGATGGCAAAAGTTACAAAACATGTGGTAGTGCTCATACACAGGAATCGTCGGTGACTCTATTATTGTGATACGATTTGGGACAGACATATCACCAAATCATTTTTTTTTTTGAAGTGACTCCTTAGTCCTTACTACTATATTATACCCCACTTTCCCCTACAAGCAATGTTGCCATGACTTTTACCCGCAAGGGTAACCAAGTTGGTGGAGTAGGAGAGCGCGGAATCGAAATGTCACGAGTTCGATTCTCCCTGTCAACACCTTCTTGGTTGAGTCTGTCACACATGGTTTGCCAAGTGTGGTTTACCTGGCTAACGTGATTTGCAGGATATTGCGTTAGTCCGAGGGTTTACCCAGTGCGCACTTATAAAAAAATTAGCGGCTGCGGGTTCTCCGTCATCAAAAAAAAATGTTGCCATGACTTCTTTTTTTTTATATTCAGTTTCCCGGCTTACACGTAAATCACGGGATGTGCCTGAATGACCAGATTTGAGAACAGAGCAGTTGATATCAGTTACAACGTCCTACCCCAGAAGAGAGCAAATTGCTTTCTGATGCGCGATATATGCACACACTTTTAAACGCAAGTGCACGTTATCGTATCAAGTAGTATAGTCTTAGATAAGACCGAATATCGTCCTCTGGGATTAGGGTTCAAGTACCAATTGTCTATTTTCTAGTATCTATTTGGTGAATTAATGAGTGATTGGTTGTTTATGACTAAGAATTATAAAAGCTAATGAATTATAAAGATTTAATTCAGATGTGATGAGAATAGGGCTTCTATGTATCCTTACTATCCGCATATTTACTTACTAACGCATTACTTATGGTGTTCTTCTTTGGAGAAAGCGGTTTCTGAAATCGTTTATACTCCGTTAGTGGTTATATAAACACTCAACCCCGATTGTTCCTTACCTAACTTTGATAAGGGTAACTCTATAGGAGGATTAAGCACAAAACCTAGTTGGCCGTCACGCACAATGCGCAAAATTAGGGTTGTTAAGCCTCTCATCAACGCTTACAAATCTAATTGAGGTATTTTCATCCCCGATTCAAGACCGATCACCCAACTTACAAAGATATTCACAATCCTCCTTTTCGTAACGATTAGAAATCATATAGTGATAACTAGTTGTCAATTAGCTACCAAGAATTCAACTCGATTATTGGATAGATCTCTCAATAAGAATAATAACCATAAGCGTGCATTACTTTATAACATAAGGTTCAAGAATTCAACATAGAAAGCCCTATAAGAGAATTAGTTCCTAGCCATGAATATGACAGAACTAATTCAAAGTTCATCATGCAAAACTGAATTAAAGAAAAGAAAAGAAAAGAAATTACTAATGTTTGGGTCTCAATCTCCTGGCAAGAAAACCTTGTGTTTGGCAAGAAAGGAACCCTTGAAAACCGCCAGGTTCTCCTTTTATAGGTTTAAAACGTCTCCCTCTTTTTCCTGCAGCTGGCCCAAAAATCCGTCAAAGACCTAATTTTCAGCGTCGGCGCGCTGCGCCGCGAATGGCGCGCGCCTAAAGTTCTGCAATACGGGTGTTTTGGCGCCGCGGCCGATATTCGCTGGCGAGCGCCGCGGCCTGCAACTCGTGGCTTCTCGGATGTTTAGCGCCGCGCTCGCTGGTCTTCGAAGCGCGCGCTGAATCTTCTGGCTTCGAATAATAGCGCGCGACCTGCTTCGATTGCAGGAGGCCGCGCGCAGTCCGATTTCACCTCGTTTGCCACTTTCTCCGCTACTCTGTACACTCTTTTTCCTCTTTTCGCTCCTTTTCCGCCATTTGGCCACTTTAGCCACTTTGACTCAAAAGAAAGAAAATCTATCCTAATCGACACTTTGTATGTACAAACGGGACAAAAGACTAACTAGATCGACTCAAAGGTGTATATAAAATACAGATCAAATACCCCCAACTTAACCTTTGCTCGCCTCGAGCAAAGATAGAAAGAAATACAATAAAATGACGGACTAATAAATAAGAAAATCAACAAAGAAAATAAACAGACTCGCCATTGATCACTTTTCTGCATTGAATGTTAACTAGAAAAACATGAAGGTTAGCGAGAATAATACGCAGAACATATAGCATGGAATTTCAACACATTGAGCTAGATATTTCGCAAACTCATACTTATCATGCTTAAATGGAAGTCGGTGTACTCAAGTATGCATATAAATTCAAAAATTCCTATGGCATGCTTACTTGCTATTCTCCACTAATTCGGATATACATAGAAGAGATCTTGGGACTTTGGGGTTGTAATGTAGGCTTAGGTAGGGGTTGGTAAAGATAGGCATTTAGGCTCATTTTTCTGTACGGAAGCTCTTTGGCTTTTCAATTTTTCCCTTTTCTTTTGATTCTTTCCTTCACTTCAATTCTATCATTCCCTCTTTGTTTTGGGAGAGTGAAGTGTATTATACAAATAGCACCCCAAACTTAGGCTTTTGCCTCTTTCTTATTACTTTTCCATTAGGGTGCCTCAAACTTGTTCACTCTTTTGTTTCTTCTTTTAACACAATGTACTCCACTATTTCATATTTTCACTTATGGCACAATTTTGTGGGAATATGGGGTGTCAAAGAAGTTTCAAATTTAGGCTCAATGGGGCTAACTAGTGATATTTTTAAAGTGCGGGATAGAAAAGAATGGTAAGAATTGGCTATCAAAGAAATGCCTGAGTCATCTCCCTAACATGCATATCCTAACTATTTCGCCTCAAATAGCAAGCAGTCATAACACACAAGCATTTATCATTTAGCATACATAACTCAAGCAAGAGACTCCAAATAGACAGATTCATGTGAGTTTTGGCATCTCTAACCTAAGTGTTTAGATATTGCTTCCATTCCTTTACATTATTCCACCTTACTTCACTAGGTGTTTCTAGCAACTACGAATACATGATCTTTGTGAGCAATTATGACTTAAAAAAGAAAATTTTTGGTGACTCAAAATAAACATGAAACAAATAAAAAGACTTAAATAAAACATAACATGACACACAAATAAAAACTAAAACACAAAAACACATAAAAACTAAAACACAAAAACACACCCCCAAACTTAAATCACACATTGCCCCCAATGTGTGTAGACAAAAATACAGTAAAAGAAAACGACACTTACAAACTTTGGCTAAAATGGTGGTGGTGGCGGTGGATAATGCATCGACCATTGGTTGAACAAGGCACTCAGCTCGTCGATTTGTTGTCTTGTTTCTTGCTGTCCTTGTACTACTGTTTGCAAGGTCTGCATCATCTCCTTCTGGTGTTGGTACAATTGCCCTATTGTGGGCTCTGAAGGTTCTGCTCTTGTGGTTGGCCGGTGGCTAGGTCTCGCTCATGTGAGCCCCTATTTCGAGCTCATCTTCATCCATGGTTGCCTCTCGCTGTTGTTTGCCGCTCGTCACATTGCCGCCGGGAGTGGTTTTAGGCGTTTTAAATTTCTGATTCCCGCCGCCACGGCCGCTTTAGCCATGCGCCCAAACATCTGCGCTCCTTCGGGACTTTCTGAGCCGCGGCCCTGCTCCTGGGCGCCGCGGCGCTTAACCGCTTTTCTGGAAATCCTCGCTTTTCTTCAGTTTATTTCCATGTACCTGTCAATCACATCACAAAACACAAGACTCCAAGACCGTGAGACTGTTCTGAGACAAAAATAAAATAAACTTAAAGACAGAAATTAAAATAACATAATTGAAAACGTTGGGTTGCCTCCCAACAAGCGCTGTCTTTACCGTCTTTTAGCCGGACGCACGTTCCTTATTCTTTCAGGGATTGAGAAGTTACCAAGTTCATGTATTCCATTTCATCGATTAGGTAGGGTTTTAACCTCTGTCCGTTTACTTTGAAGGCGGCTCCCTCCCTTTTATTTGATTGCTCGTATGGGAATACTCTTACCATGTATGGTCCTGTCAACGTGATTTTAATTTGCTGAAACAATCTCAACCTTGAGTTGAATAGCAGCACTTGTTGTCCTTCTTGAAAATCTTTTGGTATCAAATTCTTATCGTGCCATGCTTTCGTTCGTTCTTGTAGATCTTTGCATTCTCATGCATTGTGTCGAATTCATCCAATTCGCTCACCGTAGTAGCCTCCTTTGTCCCGCCTTTGTGGTATCCGTATTCAACTTCTTCATTGCCCGATATGCTCGTGTTCCAACTCTCGGCGGATGACAAGCTTTACCAAAAACTAATTTATAAGGTGACATACCAATTGGTGTTTTGAATCTTGTCCCAGATGCCCATAACGCGTCATCTAATTTGATCGACCGCCTTTCCTTGAGCCGTTCACGCCTTTTCCAATATGCTTTTCACTTCTATTTGACACTTCCGCTTGCCCATTAGCGAGGATGGTACGCGGTTGTAGTGCGATGGTAAACTCCATATCGGAAAGCAATGACTTCACCTATTGCGAAATGGCTCCTTCATCACCGATAAGAGCTCTTGTGCCG
The DNA here is from genome assembly GCA_029844215.1 of Przewalskia tangutica. Taxonomy (NCBI): domain Eukaryota; kingdom Viridiplantae; phylum Streptophyta; class Magnoliopsida; order Solanales; family Solanaceae; genus Przewalskia; species Przewalskia tangutica. Next base: position 1,212,378 of record CM056731.1, on the reverse strand, counting down.
AACCTTGTGAAAATATTCTTACGGAGAAATTTTTGCACGCTCTTATCGTTTTCTTTGGCCATCGCTTCTACCCATTTGGACACGTAGTTCATCGCCGTAAGGATATATTGATATCCAAAAGATGGCGGAATGGTCCCATGAAATCAACTCCCACACATCGAATAGTTCTACTTCCAATATCCCGTGCGAAGGCATCTCGTTTCGTCTTGAGATGTTCCTGTTCTTTGACAATTATCACATCTCGCACAAAGGTGGCGCCTCAAGAGAGTTGGCCAATAGAATCCGCGTTGCAATACCTTTGCCGCTGTTCTTGATGCCCCAAAGTGTCCACCACGTGCTAAGGTGTGGCGGGTGAGAACACGCATCTCTTCCTCTGGTACACATCGCTGATGACTTGGTCGACAAAGGTGTTTGTATAGCATTGGTTCTTCCCAATAGTAATGTTTTACCTCGAATAAAACCTCTTCATTGCCTTGACAAGCCCAGGGTAGAACTTTAGCCGCGAAAGTTAACAAAATCAGCGTACCAAGGTAAATTAGAATTCATACTTACTCAAAACAGTTGTTAAATGCGTCTGAAAGTGATCATTTATTTGCACATCCTCGTATTCGCTTTCGTGTTCTCCAACTGGACAAGTGGTGCAGAATCGAATTCTCTGTTCCTTTCTTATCACGAATCTCTACGTCAAATTCTTGTAGAAGTAGGACCCATCGAATGAGGCGAGGCTTTGCATCCTTCTTTGTCATTAAGTACTTTATAGCGAGTGGTCGGTGTATACTATCACTTTATTTCCAATCAAGTATGGCTGAATTTCTCAAACGCATATACTATAGCTAGTAGTTCTTTTCCGTGGTTGCATAATTTAATTGTCGTCATTTAGAGTTTTACTAGCATAGTAAATGGATCTAAATACCTTGTCGATTCTGTCCAATCTTGCTCCAATGCATAGTCGCCAGATCGCATACGAGTTCAAATGGGAGCTCCCAATTTGGTGCGGTGACTATAGGTTTGAGGTGCTTCTCTCGAGCGTTTGAAATGCGGATAAGCATTCTTTATTGAAGTCGAAGGCTACCCCGTCATTAACAATGTGGAGAGGGCTTTGAGACTTTTGAAAAGTCCTTGATGAATCTTACATAAGCTGCGTACGCAAGGAAACTTCTCCTTTTGTTGATCACGGAGGTGGTAGATTTTGATTCTTGAAATCTTTGCTTTGTCTACCTCAATACCTTGGTTTGATATTTTATGCCCCAAGACGATTCATTCATACTATGGTGACACTTCTCCCAATTTAGCACGAGGTTAGATTCTTCGCACCGGCTCAACATCGCTTCAGATGCCTTAAACATTCATCAAATGATGCTCCAAAGACCAAAAGTCATCCATAAAGATCTCTATAGTTCTCTCTACCATATCCGAGAAAATTGCCATCATACATCTTTGAAAAGTAGCAGTGCGTTCAGAGTCCAAATGGCGTTCTTCTAAATGCAAATGTGCCAAAAGCGGCAAGTAAATGTCGTCTTTTCCGATCTTACGGGCTATTGCAATCTGGTGATACCACGAGTATCCATCCAAAAGCAATAGTAGTTGTGCCTGCGAGTCCATCCGGATTTGATCTAGGAATGTCAGCGGAAGTGATCTTTTCGTTGCTTTATTCAACTTGCGATAATCAATGCATATTCTCCAACCCCGATCGTTCTCGAGGAATGAGTTCGTTTCTTTCGTTAGCCACCATTGTTATTCCACCTTTTTTCGGCACCACTTGTACTGGACTTACCCACGTGCTATCAGATATGGGGTAAATCACTCCTGCATCGAGCCCTTTTAGGATTTCTTTCCTTACTACCTCTTTCATATTTGGGTTCGATCGCCTCACGGGCTTGATGGATGATCCGCTTCTCTCATCTAGGCGGATCTTATGCATTCATTGATGGACTTATTCCTTTTATGTACGCTAATGTCCATCCGATAGCCCGCTTGTGATTCTTTAGTACTCTTAGCGATTTATCAATTTCTTGGTGGGCCAATGGCGTGAAATGATCACCGCGGTGGTTTTCTTCACCTAGGTATTGGTATTGTAGATGATTAGGTAAGATTTTTAACTCTAACTATTGGGCCTTCGCTGTGGATGGTAATGATCTTTCTGGAACCTGTCCAAGCTCCTCATATTTCTTTGTCCTTGTCTCCCATTATTCATAAGCATTCATCCAATTTGCATACTCAATCAGATCTGGATCGTTTTTACTATCATCATCCCATGTGGTCGTGATTTCTTCGCGTATCCTCATATTCGAACTCTTTGTTTGACATTGTCTCTTGATAAGATCAATGGTGGCGATTATCTTTGGCCTCTGGAAAACTTGTTGTTTGAAGAACGTTAAAAGTTACCTCTTCTTCATCTACTCGAAGCTTCAATTCCCCTTTTTGAACATAAATGAGAGCCTGTCCTGTGTCTAAGAAGGGTCTGCCCATTTTTATAGGTATTCCATCGTTATCTTGTATATCTAAGATAATGAAATCGGCGGGAGGATGAACTTGTCCACTTTTACTAGTATATCCTCGATGACTCTCTCGGATGAACAATTGAGCGGTCACTAGGCTGCGAGTGATGTTTGTAGGTTTGATTTCTCCCATTTCTAGTTTGCGAAAACTAGATAGGCATCGATTTATGCTGCTCCCAGGTCGCACAGTGCCTTTTGACATTCAAACTTTCCAATAGTGCATGGGATGGTAAAGCTCCCAGGGTCTTGTAACTTCTGAGGCCGTTGTCTCTGTAGGATGGCACTACATTCTTGATTAGCATCACCGCTTCGTAATCCTCTATCTTCCTCTTTTGCTAAGCACATCCTTCATGAACTTGACGTGGCTCGGCATTTGTTCTAGTGCTTCAAACGGGATATTGAGTTGCAATTGTTTGAGAACCTCTACGAACGGAGAATTGCTTGTCAAGAGTGCATTTTTAACTTCGGGATATGGTATCATCACTGGGTGCGATTACCACATCGCTGGTGCTATTTTCTCAATTTACGGATACGGGCGCGCGGCTCGATCTTGGGCGCCGCGGCTACTTTCTGCCTTGTTTGGAGACCGAACTTGTACTATCTCCCTTGCCGCCTCAGAATCCTCGGCGCCGCCACGATCGAGGCACCGCGCTCTGCGTCTTGTGAACTTTCTTTCTCACGATTCGCCTCCTTCAGTCAATTATGCGACATTGTGTGTCCTCATTGCTTAGCTCGGATGCAGATTGCTCTTCTGCGGTTATTTGTTGAATATGACCGCGAGTTACGCTATTTCGCTTTCCAACCTCTTTATGCCCGACCTCATTTCGTCCATGAACTGAGCTTGGCGCCTTGTGAGACTAAGTAGGGTTTCTCGTAATTCCTCCCTCTGTTCCTCTATGGTTGGCTCTCTATCATATGGACAGTAAAAATCCATATCTAAAGTGTTCCTGAACGAATCAAAACCAACAAAGAAATCACGGCACCTCGAATTTTCGTAAAAAAACTAAAAATAAATAAAAAAAAATGAAAAATTAAATCCAAATTAGAAATTAAAAATAGATAATTTGATATTGAACTATTGCCTAATCCCCGGCAACGGCGCCAAAAACTTGATGCGCGATATATGCACACACTTTTAAACGCAAGTGCACGTTATCGTATCAAGTAGTATAGTCTTAGATAAGACCGAATATCGTCCTCTGGGATTAGGGTTCAAGTACCAATTGTCTATTTTCTAGTATCTATTTGGTGAATTAATGAGTGATTGGTTGTTTATGACTAAGAATTATAAAAGCTAATGAATTATAAAGATTTAATTCAGATGTGATGAGAATAGGGCTTCTATGTATCCTTACTATCCGCTTATGTTACTTACTAATGCATTACTTATGGTGTTCTTCTTTTGGAGAAAGCAGGTTTACGAAATCGTTTTATACTCCCGTTAGGGTTATATAAACACTCGACTCGATTGTTCCTTACCTAACTTTGATAAGGGTAACTCTATAGGAGGATTAAGCACAAAACCTAGTTGGCCGTCACGCACAATGCGCAAAATTAGGGTTGTTAAGCCTCTCATCAACGCTTACAAATCTAATTGAGGTATTTTCATCCCCAATTCAAGACCGTCTACCCAACTTACGGATATTCACAATCCTCCTTTTCGAATCGATTAGAAATCAGCTCGTGATAACTAGATGTCAATTCGCTACCCAGCCGTCAACTCAATGATTGGATAGATCACTCAATCAGAATAATAACCATAAGCCTGCATTACTTTATAACATACGGTTCAAGAATTCAACATAGAAAGCCTATAAGAGAATTAGTTCCTAGCCATGAATATGACAAGAACTAATTCAAAGTTCATCATGCAAAACTGAATTAAAGAAAAGAAAAAGAAAAGAAATTACTAATGTTTGAGTCTCCGATCTCCAGGCAAGAAAACCTTGTGTTTGGCAGAAAGGGAACCCTTGAAAAGCGCCTAGGGTTCTCCTTTATAGGTTTAAAACGTCTCCCTCTTTTCCTGCAGCTGGCCCAAAAATCCGTCAAAAGACCTAATTTTTCCGCGTGCGCGGCCCACTGCAGATGGGCCGCGCGCCTAAAGTTCTGCAATACCGGGTGTTTTGGCGCCGCGCTCGATATCTCGCTGCTCGGTAGCCGCGGCCGCAACTCTGTGGCTTCGGATGTTTAGGCGCCGCGCCTGCTTTCGTCTTCTGCAGCCGCGGCTGAATCTTCGCACTTCTACGAATAAGCGCCGCGGCCGCTTCGATCGCAGGAGGCCATGCGCAGTCTGGATTTCAGCCTCGTTAGCCACTTTCTCCGTTTTGACTAGTACTCATCTTTTTCCCTCTTTTCGCTCCTTTTCCGCCATTTGGCCACTTTAGCCACTTTGACTCAAAAGAAAGAAAATCTATCCTAATACGACACTTTGTATGTACAAAACGGGACAAAAGACTAACTAGACTGACTCAAAAGGTGTATATAAAATACACCGATCACTTTCACCAGGGTTCGAACCCACGATGCAGACCTCCAGCTGAATTTTAAGTTTCCCTCCTTTGTCATCTAGCTATGCCCGGGAGGACTTTTTTTTCTTTTCTACTCGATATTTGGGTATCCACTTCGCAACCCGACTAACCAACTGTGTAGGGAAGTCCTACTTTAAGTTTGGGGCATAGGTAGGCATCAATTTATGATTTCCGTAAATCTCAGTATTTTTAATGTAAATTCTTTATATATGTTATCAAATTTATTAAATATGTATAAAAGATAAATTTAGAACTTAGTTACTAGCACTTGAGATCAATGTTCTAAAATTTTAAACCCATAAAATTTAAATTTGTCTATGCTTTGGGGATAAAAGTCACCCTATCAAAGTCGACTCATTTCCCAGGCTAGAACCCGAACCTTTTGATTAAGGATAAATGAGTCTTTAGTGCTCTACTAGAACTTTTTGGCAATATGTTATTTGAATTATGACCTTAATAATTTTGGTCTAACCTTAAATAATTAGTGTTAGAATTCATATAATTTATGAATTCTTATAAGGCAATAACAAGAGTAAAGAAAAGAGAATAAGAATATTATTGATAGTGAATTGGCAAGTTAAAGAAAAATAACTACATCCCTTTATACAATGAGGAATATCAAAAGATAATATCCTCTTGTCCGATGTGGAACAAGAGGGATGTTAACATCACCTCTCAAGCCCGCGATGGTGTAGAGAGAAACATCGAGAGTTTGCCAAGAAAAAACCGGCGACGTTGTAAGGTATGTGCCTTTGTGAAGAAATCTGCAAGTTGCATCGAATATGAGACAAATGGCAAGGATAGAGTGCATTGTTGAAGATGATATCGAATATATGACAATCAATCTCAATATGTTTGGTACGTTCATGAAAGACTGTGTTGTGTGCAATCTGAATAGAACTATTATTATCGCAATATATCGGTGTCGGTGAGGAAATAGAGACACCCATATCAGTCAATACCAACGTAACCATACAATCTCACATGTAGTAGAAGTCATAACACGATACTCTGCCTCGGTTGAAGAGTGAGAAACAACATCTTGTTTCTTACTTTTCCATGAAATGAGTGAATCTCTTAAAAATACACAATGAATAGCCAGTAGTGAATTTATGATCAGTCGGGTTACTATCCCAATCTGCATCAGAAAATCCACGAAGCTCTAATGATGATGTTGATGGAAACAAGAGACTTTGATAAATCGTTCCTCGGAGATAACGAAGAATACGACAGTCTAATGTACATATGAAGGAGAACAAACAAACTGACTGACAAAGTGAACAACATATGCAATGTCAGGGCGAGTAATGGTAAGGTACACCAGACTACCCATAATTGAACGATATAAAGTGGGATCAGAAAGAGGATCCACGTCAGTAAGGGTTAACGAACATTGACTTCAAAAGGAGAGTCAACAGTACAAGTATCTATTAGACGAGTCCGCTCAAGAATATCTACAGTGTACTTATACTGAGAGAGAAGATACCCCTTCTCAGAATAAGTTACCTCAATGCCTAAAAAGTAACGTAGATGACCTAAATCTTTCATCTCAAAGCGACGAGACAAAATGGATTTTAGGTTTGTGATACCATCAATATCATCACCTGTAATGATCATATAATCAACATACAACAAAAACAAAATATGGCTTGTCGGGGATGATCTAACAAATAACGTTGAATCATGAAAGCTGGAAATAAACCCAAGAGAAGATACTACAGTGGAAAACTTGTCGAACCAAGATTTTGGGGCTTGTTTGAGACCATACAAAGCCTTCTTAAGCCTGCATACCTGTCATGGATTATGTGACACACCAGGTGGAGGGACCATGTAGACTTCCTCTTGAAGATCCCCATTCAAAAAGACATTTTTAACATCCATTTGTGATATATTCCTATGACGAATAGAGGCTACTGCAATAAGAACTCGGACAGATGTCATCTTTGCAACAGGTGCAAAAGTCTCCTTGTCGCGCCCTTTTTCGGCCGCGGCATTTTCTAAATAAGCGAGCCCTGCTTTAACAAATGCAAATGTTAGAAAATAAATAATAAAATGCTATTAATGTTCAAAAATGCTTAAAGGTTTTAAAATGCTAAAGGATGCCAAAATTGCAAAAGATGCTAAAATTTAAAGAGGCTAAAATTTAAAATGCTAAAGGGTTGCTAGAATGCTAAGGGTTCGCGGAGTCGCCACCTAATTAATTTGGGTGAATTAGGACACCTAAATGTTTAACTAGTAAACATTAACTCTATTTTATCGGTCTGCTAAACTTAATGAGATTCCGGGTAAGGGTTCTTTATTAATCTAGAGGGAAGGGGTTAGGCACCCTAAGATCCGCTAACTGCGGTTGTCTCTGCCAAACCTAGGTAATTATTATATGTTTGAGAAAATGCATAGTTTTAAAAGATGATGCAAGTGCTTTATAAGAGAATCGTTTGATAAAAGATTTACAAGTCAGATGCTCTGGCGTGCGTAAGGTTTAAAATTATGCATTTATAAAAATAATATCTGATTGGTGTATTTACTAAAGATATGCATTTCATTTTGCAAAAAATCAGTTTTGATTAACAACATGCAAGGTATGATATAAAGATTCCATTTTTTTTTACAGTTCGATAATAAGAAGGTAATTTTTATTCAAAGATTAATGAGATTAGAGCCATAAAATGCATATAAAGTTTAAAGCATACCTTATATTATTTATAAAAATATGTGATGCAAAAAATGGTTATTGGCTAACTGTATTTATTTACTTAGTTAATCTTGGTTATGATATACCCTGAGTAAGAAATAAAGTGTTGATTTTATGATGCAAGTTAAATTGTTTAGATTATTTTGTCAGAATTTAGACATGCTTAATAGTCCTAAAAGACAAATAAAGTAAAAGTGCATTTCTGATTATGAATTACTTCCCCACCTTATATGTTTGAAGGCTAATTATTCTAGCTATCCTAAATATTACAGAAATAGAGTAACTAGATTACAATAAACAAATAAATGAATAAATAGTGAGTAAAGAGAGGATGGGATTTAAGAATGCTCTTTACGCGGATGACGACATCCTATTTGTTTTTCTAGGAATTCTGGCGGGAGCAGGAATGCGGATGCGAATCACGGGTGTTAATTTGCCACGATGAGTCTCGTAGTGAGACTCTTTGTTGCTCGGTGCATTTCATGCAAAAGTAAGAGAAGATAAGGATTAGTACCTCAAACTTTATTAAATAATAAGCAAGTATTTGACATATTTGAATCATTTTTATTCCGGCACTTTGGAATAACAGTTGGGATCAGTAGCAGCGGGCAATAAACAACGGGAAGCAAACAGGACTTAACCCAAATAAATAGGCATTTAACAGAACATAATTCGTATCAAAACCTAGTGTATCCCTGAATAACAGTGAGGATCAGCAGGTCAAGCAGCGATAAGTAGCGAAGCGAGCAAGACTTGACCCAAATAAATGAGCTTTTAGTAAAACATGATTCATATCCAACCCAGTGTATCCGTGAACAAACAACGAAGATTTCAAGGACTGATCAGTAAGTTGCTTTAACAAACAGGATGCAACAATTAGCGGATTTCAAGGACTGAAGCTGATCAGTGAGTTGCTTTAACAAACAGGACTAGTTAGACGAACGTGCTAAACATAGAGATGACGAGGATCAAACAGCAATGGTCCTTCATACATGCAGAATGCAAATTGGACGTAATCATATTCAAACTATACATTAAACATGATAATACTCCAAACAAGTTCAACACAATCGAGACAAGTTTTAAGTAATTCCGAAATCAGACCCGATCGGCGCCACAACTAAAGACATCCCAGACTACAACTAAAGGCAAAGTCGTTAAATATTATCCATTCAAAAAGACTAAACATGCTTGGTTGCACACAGAATAGTTCTGCATAAGCTACATATTTTACTAGGATCAATTCATACAAATGAGAACATGGGGTTGTAATATACGTGATATATTTAGAGGTACAGTAGCATATTTCAATATTTGTGTATATCTCATATTTAAATATTAGCTAGTAAAACAGGCTGGCAAGCCATAAGACAACAACAAATATCAATGAGCATTTTACTATCCATCATCATACCCGGTAAGCAAACAATTACAGCAGCATCAACCTATTTCCTGATTTTTAATAAACCATTACCAATCTGGATTAACTAAAGCAGATTACATTCGTCGTTGTATTAAACATTAATAGAAACAATAACACGACGAGCTCATCTAAACATGATTAAGCAACAGAGAACACAACAAGCACATAGGCATCGACGTAAATTAGAGTCAAGAGTAAATAGGTTTACCTTCTCCGGACAGCGAGCCGGGGCAGCGTATCAAGTCGTCGGTCCGCTCGACGGGCTTTGGGTTTGCAATGCGAATGAGAAGGGCGAGTTCCTCTACTGATTTTTGGCTGGAATTGAAAGGAAAGGATTCTAATTTCCTATTTGTGCTATGCTGATTGTCTATGTGCTGGGTTCGACACTACTGCTAAGGGTGTCCCTATCGATTGCTACCCCCCCCCTGACTGAACTCTACTGTGTGTTCGACTGATGCCCTCTATCGAGGCAATCGGTTTTATTTGACTCTGTGTGTGTGCTTAACTGCTGCTAAAGGGTCGATGCCACCCCCTGTTTCTATGCTATCGATATGCTGCCTTGTCGATGCCTATTGCATGTTCTTAAATAGCCTCACCCTAGGTTCTAATATTGGTAAGCAATTAGGGCTGATTCTAGGCTGAGATTTCGTGCTGATTTGTAAGTGATTCGAACGGGTTCTGATTTGAAAGGATTTGGTTATCTATGGTAAGAAATCGTTGGCTGCGCTTGCATGGGTAAGGAAGTGGGGTGCAGTATTTCCGGCGAGAATCGCGGGGCTGGGGGCGTGGGTGCTGGCGGCGGTTGCTTTAGGTTTAGGGTTCTTGAGAGTGAGGGAGAGGGACGACGGGCTGCGTTTTGTTTTTGTGAGGGTGAAGTTTTTGTGTGGGCTGCTGGTATAAAGGAAAATAGGGGTGTGAAATTTGAATTGTTTGAGTCTTTGGTAAGGCGGCAGTCATGGATAATGTAATAGATGAAATTTGGGTAATTAGTATAAAGGGCTGGGTAATGTTTTAATTAGGCTTTTAATTAGGTATTTAATTCTAGGAGTTAATTAATTAGTTTAATGTGCTATTTAATTAATAGTTTTTAGGCTTTTAATTAGTGACAAAGTAATTAATTAATTGTGATTAAATTATCTAATTATTATAAAATAAATGCGGGTGTGTTATTTAATTAATGCTTAAAACTTTAGGATGCGACGCTACTATTTAAAATCTTATTGTTATGCATTATTGCGAAGTTAAATTAAAATTGCATTGAGTTTATATTAAATTACTTAAATGCTGAATGCAAGTACGATATTTAAGAATCGTTTAAAGCTTTATAAATGCGGTGCTATTGAAATGCATATATTAGATTAAAATTGATTTTAAATTACAAATGATTACTAATTAATGCGGCTATGCTACCTGACACGACGTTATCGCTAAATTATTTATTTTAGGCATTTATTAATTATTTAAAAATTACGACAAAGCTTAAAGTTAATAAATGCGGGCGCGGGACCCTAAGTGCTTAAAACTCTACGTAAGACGCGATGTCATTATTAAATTAATTCTTAATGCCTGTATTTATGTTTTATTGTTGTATTTTATTATAAAAAATCCTAAAAATTATTATTACAAAATTAGTGTAATTTTATGGTTAATGGCTGGACGGGAGGGTCAAAATTGGGTGTCAACAGATGTCCCTCTTTGTATGGAGATGATGGAAGAATCTTCGGACAAAGACGTTGACTCATGCCAATTTTGTCTCGATCTTCGAATTGCAAAATCTTTGGCGGTAGACAAGTGTATGAAGTCAAAAAGCGTCGATGTCGAGTTATGGCGACCTTTGGGATACCATGGTCAAAACACCAAAGCGGGCTAATGCGGGCTTAAAAATGTCGATGTCGAGTTATGATGACCTTTGGGTTATGTCTAAAAAGTAAAAGAAAATAAGCGGCTTGAACACAGGGTGTCTTGCTATGGCTTGTGGTCTTTGGGTTCTATGGCGATGTGGAGCGAGTGGGCCGGCGCTTGGCGCTTACGCGATCGTTGGGAAGGTTGGCCCCAGTTGCCGGTTATTGTAGAGAAAATCCACGTTGTGCTCCTGCTGCTGCATGCCAAGACTTGAACAAACGGTTAGTGCATAACTGTTAAGGCAAAAATGATGATTTTACAAGTAGTGCAACTGTGAGTAGAAGGTTATCCTGCAAAAATATGATGCCTGCTGTGTTGATGCGATGCTGCAAATGTTGTGATTTCGCCCTTGCACAGACGTGTTGCGATTGTGGATGCGGATACGTTGTCATTGCTGCAATTGTCCCTGTAGACTAAAGCTCAAGAAAGAGTTAGTGCATAACTGCTAAGCGCTAAGGCGAATAATAAAGCATGCGTAAGAAACGTAATTTCGGGAGTATAGAAATCGTCCCTGCGTGATATGCTGATGATGGCGTCGTTTTCGGACTGGTCGTCGTTTTCGGACTTGTCGTCGTTTTCGGACGTGGCGTCGTTTTCGGACCTGGCGTCGTTTTCGGACTTGTCGTCGTTTTCGGACTTGGCGTCGTTTTCGGACTTGGCGTCGTTTTTGGACTTGGCGTCGTTTTCGGACTTGGCGTCGTTTTTGGACTTGGCGTCGTTTTCGGACTTGGCGTCGTTTTTGGACTTGGCGTCGTTTTGGACTTGGCGTCGTTTTCGGACGTGGCGTCGTTTTGGACTTGGCGTCGTTTTGGACTTGGCGTCGTTTTGGACTTGGCGTCGTTTTGGACTTGTTCTTTGCTGCTCGCACTGTAGACTAAAGCTCAAAGAAGAGTTAGTGCATAAGCGCTAAAACGAGAATAATAAAGCATGAATGATAAAAATGCAATTTTGAGAAACGAGAAAATCTTCCGTGTAGATGTAATATGCTGATGATGGCGTCGTTTTGGACTTTCTTTGTCTTGATAACGTCGTTACTGGGCGTGTTCTTCTTTGGCGTCGTTGCGTGGACTCGGCTTATTACGTCGTTATGCGGGCGTGTTCTTCTTTGGCGTCGTTGCGTGGACTTCTTGATTACGTCGTTATGCGGGCGTGTTCTTCTTGGCGTCGTCGCGTGGACTTCTTGATTACGTCGTTATGCGGGCGTCTTCTTTCTGGCGTCGTTGCATGGACTTCTTGATTACGTCATTGTGCGGGCGATGTTCTTCTTTGGCGTCGTTGCGTGGACTTCTTTGTCTTGATAACGTCATTACTGGGCGTATTCTTTCTTTGGCGTCGTTGCGTGGACTTCTTTGTCTTGATAACGTCGTTATGCGGGCGTATTCTTCTTGGCGTCGTTGCATGGACTTCTTTGTCTTGATAACGTCGTTGTTTGGGCGTATTCTTTTTGGCGTCGTTGCATGGACTTCTTGATTACGTCGTTATGCGGGCGATGTTCTTCTTGGCGTCGTTGCATGGACTTCTTTGTCTTGATAACGTCGTTGCGGACGTGTTCTTCTGCGGCGTCGTTGCATAGACTTCTTTGTGTTGATAACGTCGTTGCACTGGGCGTGTTCTTTGCTCACGTAGAATGAATGCTCGCGCAAGCTAAGCGAGAAAAGGCGTTAGTGTATACTGTTTAAACAAAATGATAAATACATATGAAGTGCAATTTTATGGGTAGAGATATCGTCACGTCGCTCTTTGAATATTGAGATGTTGTCTTTGCGGACATCTTTGAGCAGCTGCCCGACGAATTGTCATGATGCCTTTGTTGTGTGCGATACGTGGGTTGCCAATTTGACTTTATGCTCGAGTTGATGCGCTAGGTTTTGTTGCGGAACTCTGAACTTTGATTGCTGATTGTTGATGCCCCTTTCTGGTGCTGGTGATCTTGCTGCGGAATTTGGATTGTGGTCCTCCTCTGCCTTTCTTTGCTTTTCACCTTCTGCGAAGAAACTTTTAAATCGTATTTTACGCTCCTTTGTTGCACTTTATGCTACATTAAAAGACTGCGCTCAAAGAAAAATTTGTGAGTTTTGGGGGGGGGGGTCGATTCATATTTGACTTCGCTGCCTTGTTCCTTGATGTCTGCGTGCAGCTTGTTTGGACTTACGACCCGCATGCAGTTTCCTCTTTGTCCCGATTTTGAAATGGGTCTCAATGTAGTTGCTTGTAGGCTATGTGCATTCTTGTCATTTTCAAAGCAAAGGGAAAGTTTCTAATGGTGTGGCCAGCGATTTAGGCGCTCGTATCCGGCGGGAATCGGTCGAGCGTAGTTCATTACAAGCGAATATTGGATAAAATTAAAATTCTAGGTGTGGGACCGGCCAGAAGCGGCGCTACGTATCCACTAAGGGAATCAGGTCAAACGTAGTTCATTACAAGCGAAACGAAAGAAAACATTATTAAAGCTTTAAAAATGAGTTTATAAATTATCTTGCTAAAATAAATCGTTTTTCCTATCCAGACTCTAGGCGGACCAAGACAAGGGTGCAAATCCAAACAATACACCTTCTTGCTCTGCATCGTGGTGTTGGAGTCTTCGTGCTCTCTTTGTCGGCATCTCCTTATTTTGGCTTCTGCGTGGTGCGTGCTTGGATAAATAACTGATTCAGGCGGAGAGGGTTCTGGCAAGGGAACACCTCTCTTCCTTTGGGGCTCATTGTACTCGTTGGGGTAAGCCTCACTCCGCTGAATGACTCCTCCTTGATCGGCTCCTTACTTTGTCTCTGAGTGTATAACACCTTCCACGTCGTGTCAGATGGCTCCAGAATGGTATCTGTGACTTTTGTTTCCATCATGAGCTTTGGACTTGGGATTGGGCACATTCTTTGGAATTGGCTGGAGTATCCCTGCAAACCTCAACCTCTCGTACAACTGCGATAAAGGCTCGGCTAAATGGGCGTATATTTTGGCTGGCCTTTCTGTGGTATTTAGGCGGGGTGTGAAGATATTTGGTGGGCGGGCTTGTGGCGTATACACATATGGGTATCGCTGTCCATATGCATGGCGAGAAGGGGTTTGTGGTGGCCTTTGGTTCGTGTTTAGCTGGAGTACGTTAGGCATTCGGTTTTGTGTGGGATATATGGGTGCATTGTATATTGGCTGAATGGGATATGTAGCAAGCGGGTACTGGTAATAATTTGGAGATTTTTGACTGTTTTGGTTATTTGCAGTGACGAGTGCTCTGGTGAGGTTCTTGAGCCTTTTGATTTCGACTGCGAGGTTGCCATTCTTTGTGGTAATTGTGCGGCTGCTCGTAGGATCTATCTTTGCCTTTCTCTTACGAGACCCTGCTTTGCTTATAGGAACCAAGACGAGTTAGGCTTCGTTCCTTCGAGATGTCCTTGAATCAGTCATGTTGCTGGACCGTACCTTTGATCTTGTGAAATATTGATGCTCTGCCATTGCTTAGTCAAATACGAACCGACCCTTTGGGGAGAGATGATAAATCTTTCTAAAAATGCAACAAACGGTGTTAGCATAAAGCACATAATTTGCGGGCATGTAGCAGATATGTCACACATAGTATATTCAAAACGTTTCCTAACATGCAAAGGGAACCTCTTTATGCCAGAGGTAAGCCTAAACGTCACTTATGCGAGATTATGACGGATTTGTCCAAGTCGTCCAACTATAATGCCTTTGTTGGAAATGGCGACCAAATGACGGTGCTCTTCTCCCAATTTCAGCATGTCATGATTGGGTTTGGATTTGTCTGTCAATGTCACGCTACACATAATATGCTGATTGGTCGTTGGGTTGAGAAACCCGTCGACAAGTTTGGTGTCTTCCTAATTGTGGTGTCGATGCGAGGACCAGAGCCAGCTTAAGGTAAATGCATGCGTGCCCTAAAATAAGGGTGGTATAGCTCTATCTTAAGTTTGCTAAGATTTGGCTTTCCTGACGCCTTGAGTTCAGGCGGACAACTCGAGTGAGAAGGCTCTGCGACCAGTTAGGCGGGCACTCCACGTATATTACCGACTCTCCTAAATTTGGATTTTGAAGAAAGAATTTTCTTTGATGCACCAGTAGCACCTCGCGTATAGTGTGTGATTGTGTGAATTTTCAGTGGAAGAAATATGAGCGGAATGCGGTTTAAGGAAAGCGATAAAGCGGTAGCAATTTAAAATAAACAAAACAAAATCTGACACACAAAAATTAAATGCAAAAGTAATTGCCAAATAATTATCCTAGGTTTGTTGTGGTTAAGAACCTAAAATCCCCAGCAGAGTCGCCATTTCTGTCGCGCCCTTTTTCGGCCGCGGCATTTTCTAAATAAGCGAGCCCTGCTTTAACAAATGCAAATGTTAGAAAATAAATAATAAAATGCTATTAATGTTCAAAAATGCTTAAAGGTTTTAAAATGCTAAAGGATGCCAAAATTGCAAAAGATGCTAAAATTTAAAGAGGCTAAAATTTAAAATGCTAAAGGGTTGCTAGAATGCTAAGGGTTCGCGGAGTCGCCACCTAATTAATTTGGGTGAATTAGGACACCTAAATGTTTAACTAGTAAACATTAACTCTATTTTATCGGTCTGCTAAACTTAATGAGATTCCGGGTAAGGGTTCTTTATTAATCTAGAGGGAAGGGGTTAGGCACCCTCTAAGATCCGCTAACTTGCGGTTGTCCTGCCAAACCTAGGGTAATTATTATATGTTTGAGAAAATGCATAGTTTTAAAAGATGATGCAAGTGCTTTATAAGAGAATGCGTTTGATAAAAGATTTACAAGTCCGATGCTACGAAGCGTGCGTAAGGTTTAAAATTATGCATTTATAAAAATAATAATACAGAATTGGTGTATTTACTAAAGATATGCATTTCATTTTGCAAAAAATCAGTTTTGATTAACAACATGCAAGGTATGATATAAAGATTCCATTTTTTTTTACAGTTCGATAATAAGAAGGTAATTTTTATTCAAAGATTAATGAGATTAGAGCCATAAAATGCATATAAAGTTTAAAGCATACCTTATATTATTTATAAAAATATGTGATGCAAAAAATGGTTATTGGCTAACTGTATTTATTTACTTAGTTAATCTTGGTTATGATATACCCTGAGTAAGAAATAAAGTGTTGATTTTATGATGCAAGTTAAATTGTTTAGATTATTTTGTCAGAATTTAGACATGCTTAATAGTCCTAAAAGACAAATAAAGTAAAAGTGCATTTCTGATTATGAATTACTTCCCCACCTTATATGTTTGAAGGCTAATTATTCTAGCTATCCTAAATATTACAGAAATAGAGTAACTAGATTACAATAAACAAATAAATGAATAAATAGTGAGTAAAGAGAGGATGGGATTTAAGAATGCTCTTTATGCGGATGCGACATCTATTTGTTTTTCTAGGAATTCTGGCGGGAACGGAATGCGGATGCGAATCACGGGTGTTAATTTGCCACGATGAGTCTCGTAGTGAGACTCTTTGTTGCTCGGTGCATTTCATGCAAAAGTAAGAGAAGATAAGGATTAGTACCGCTCAAAACTTTATTAAATAATAAGCAAGTATTTGACATATTTGAATCATTTTTATTAGGCACTTTGGAATACGATTGGGATCGATGGCGGAGCGATAAACAGCGGGAAAGCAAAGCGGACTTAACCCAAATAAATAGGCATTTAACAGAACATAATTCGTATCAAAACCTAGTGTATCCTGAATAACGGTGAGGATCGGCGGTCAGCGGTGATAAGTAACGAGAAGCGGCAAGACTTGACCCGAATAAATGAGCTTTTAGTAAAACATGATTCATATCAACCCGGTGTATCCGTGAACAAACAACGAAGATTTCAAGGGTGATCGATAAGTTGCTTTAACAAGCAGGATGCAACAATTAAGCGGATTTCAAGGGTCAAGGCGATCGGTGAGTTGCTTTAACAAACAGGACTAGTTAGACGAACGTGCTAAACATAGAGATGACGAGGATCAAACAGCAATGGTCCTTCATACATGCAGAATGCAAATTGGACGTAATCATATTCAAACTATACATTAAACATGATAATACTCCAAACAAGTTCAACCAATCGAGACAAGTTTTAAGTAATTCGAAATCGGACCCCGTCGCGCGACTAAAGACATCCCAGACTACAACTAAAGGCAAAGTCGTTAAATATTATCCATTCAAAAAGACTAAACATGCTTGGTTGCACACAGAATAGTTCTGCATAAGCTACATATTTTACTAGGATCAATTCATACAAATGAGAACATGGGGTTGTAATATCGTGATATATTTAGAGTGCGATGGCATATTTCAATATTTGTGTATATCTCATATTTAAATATTAGCTAGTAAAGCAATTTGTGCAAGCCGTAAGACAACAACAAATATCAATGAGCATTTTACTATCCATCATCATACCCGGTAAGCAAACAATTACAGCAGCATCAACCTATTTCCTGATTTTTAATAAACCATTACCAATCTGGATTAACTAAAGCAGATTACATTCGTCGTTGTATTAAGCATTAATAGAAACAATAACACGACGAGCTCATCTAAACATGATTAAGCAACAGAGAACACAACAAGCACATAGGCATCGACGTAAATTAGAGTCAAGAGTAAATAGGTTTACCTTCTCCGGACAGCGAGCCGGGGCAGCGTATCAAGTCGTCGGTCCGCTCGACGGGCTTTGGGTTTGCAATGCGAATGAGAAGGGCGAGTTCTCTCGATTTTGTTTGGAATTGAAAGGAAAGGATTCTAATTTCCTATTTGTGCTATCTTTGATTGTCTATGTCTTTGGGTTCGACACTCTTGCTAAGGGTGTCCTATCGATTCTACCCACTGTTGAACTCTCTTGTGTGTTCGTGATGCCTCTATCGAGGCAATCGGTTTTATTTGACTATGTGTGTGTGCTTAACTGCAGCTAAAGGGTCGATGCCACCCCCTGTTTCTATGCTATCGATATGCTGCCTTGTCGAAGCCTATTGCATGTTCTAAAATAGCCTGCTTTAGGTTCTAATATTGGTAAGCAATTAGGGCTGATTCTAGGCTGAGATTTCGTGCTGATTTGTAAGTGATTCGAACGGGTTCTGATTTGAAAGGATTTGGTTATCTATGGTAAGAAATCGTTGGCTGCGCTTGCATGGGTAAGAAAGTGGGGTGCAGTATTTCCGGCGAGAATCGCGAAGTGAGCGTGGAGTCTTTGGCGGTTGCTTTAGGTTTAGGGTTCTTGAGAGTGAGGGAGAGGGACGACGGGCTGCGTTTTGTTTTTGTGAGGGTGAAGTTTTTGTGTGGGCTGCTGGTATAAAGGAAAATAGGGGTGTGAAATTTGCTGAATCATTTGCGGAGTCTTTGGTAGGCGGCGGGTCGCGATAATGTAATAGATGAATTTGGGTAATTAGTATAAAGGGCTGGGTAATGTTTTAATTAGGCTTTTAATTAGGTATTTAATTCTAGGAGTTAATTAATTAGTTTAATGTGCTATTTAATTAATAGTTTTTAGGCTTTTAATTAGTGACAAAGTAATTAATTAATTGTGATTAAATTATCTAATTATTATAAAATAAATGCGGGTGTGTTATTTAATTAATGCTTAAAACTTTAGGATGCGACGCTACTATTTAAAATCTTATTGTTATGCATTATTGCGAAGTTAAATTAAAATTGCATTGAGTTTATATTAAATTACTTAAATGCTGAATGCAAGTACGATATTTAAGAATCGTTTAAAGCTTTATAAATGCGGTGCTATTGAAATGCATATATTAGATTAAAATTGATTTTAAATTACAAATGATTACTAATTAATGCGGCTATGCTACCTGACACGACGTTATCGCTAAATTATTTATTTTAGGCATTTATTAATTATTTAAAAATTACGACAAAGCTTAAAGTTAATAAATGCGGGCGCGGGACCCTAAGTGCTTAAAACTCTACGTAAGACGCGATGTCATTATTAAATTAATTCTTAATGCCTGTATTTATGTTTTATTGTTGTATTTTATTATAAAAAATCCTAAAAATTATTATTACAAAATTAGTGTAATTTTATGGTTAATGGCTGGACGGGAGGGTCAAAATTGGGTGTCAACACTCCTCATAATCCATACCATACTCTAGAGCAAAGCCCTTTGTAACCAAACGAGATTTATATCGTTCAATAGAACCATCAGACTTGGTTTTAATCTTGTACACCCATCGAGAACCAATAATTTTCTTACTAGATGGTAGAGAAACCAAATCCCAAGTACCAGTTCTGTCCAAACCAAACAATTCCTCACTCATAGCCTTTTTTTGTCAAAGAGGATCACGAGCTGCCTTAGAGTAAGAGGTAGGCTCACAAAGATAATTAATAGAAACTAAAAAAAAAATGAATGGTGGAGAATAGCAAGAATAATCATAATCGGATACTTGGGTAGATCGAGTAGTGCGTTTAAGATAGCGAGGTGGATCTGGATCTGCAATCACAAGAGGTTCTGGAACAGTCGTAAGAAGGGGGTGAGTACCAATATCATGGGACATGCCAGAAGACTGAGAAGGAATAGACGATATAGATATAGAATCAGATGAACAATCAGTAGTAAAATGATCAATATCAACAAGGTCAGATTTTGATATGTCATGTGAAGTAGATGTGATGGAGAAAAAAAGAACATACTCAATAAAGAAAACATTACGAGAAACATATAATTTTTCAGAAACTTGATCATGACAACGATAACCTTTTTGCCCAACCTCGTATCCAAGAAAAAGCATTAGCAACCGATTATCCGATCTCTTCCTCCTCCCCTTCACAAGCAATTCTCCTCCAGTCTTGAAGTCCTCCTTGCCTTTTCCCTCTCCCTGTAGGTCGAGCCTCCTTTTCAGTCGCCCTCTCCCTGTATATAAATAGCGACACGAGATGATAACTTAGTACGCTCTGCATGTTGACGTAGAACAAAAAATGTTGAGCCAAAAACTCTCAAATGGGAATACAGTGGGGTGTAACCAAATAGTCTATCATATGGAGAAATCCCAGAATTATGAGAGGTAGAAATCCTATTAATAAGATAAACAGATGTTAGGACAACTTCTCCCCAAAATTCTCTAGGAACACTAGTGGACAAAAGCATATATCGAGCGGTCTCAATAATATGCCTATGCTTTCTCTCGGCTATCCCATTTTGTTGTGGGGTATCAGTACAAGAAGATTGATTAATTGTACCATCAGCTTTGAAAATATCAGAAAGATCTCCACTAGTATATTCACCCCTAAATCAGCTCAAAAACATTTAATAGTGGCAGAATGTTGAGTTTTCTCATAGGCTTGAAACTCAGTATAAATATGAACAAGATCAGAACGTCGTTTTAGTACATAAAACCAACAATAACGAGTATAATCATTAATAAAAGAAACATAATATCTGGAGCTCCCCTTAGTAGGGATAGGTGCCAGCCCCCAAAAATCAGAATGAACTAGATGAAATGGTGCAGAAGAAGTAGAAGTACTGAAATTAAAAGGCAAAGCGGAAATTTTTCCAAGTTTACATCCACTACAATCAGAAATATCATCGGATTGTAAATCACCAAGAATACCAGAATTACACATAAAATTTAGGCGAGAGTCTGATATATGACCGAGTCTAGAGTGTCACAAATAAAACTTTGAAGAAGAAGGCGTCAAATGAAAAAAAGACAAATTAACAGGCATAGCTGCTGCATGAGTAGGAAGATGCAGCTCATCCAAAACATATAGACCGTTCCCCTTTCTACGCCATGTCCCAATCACTCTCTTGGATTTTAGATCCTGCACATAACAAGAATTGGGGAAAATGCCAATAAAATAGTCAGAGTCACATATTTGACCAACAGAAACAAGATTCATATGTAATTTGGGAATGCAATAAACATCATGTAAATATATAGTGGATGTATGAATGGTACCAATGCATGTCAATGACATAGGTGTGCCATCAGCAGTTACAGCATAAGTGAATGGGGGTCACAAGACATAGATATAAAAGCAGGAGAATCAGGAGACATGTGATTTTCAGCTCCAAAGTCCAAAATCCAAGAAGTCGAATTGATACCTGAACCGATAGATGCTGATGAACCGGAAGGAGCAGAAAAAGCATAGGATTGTGGATTACTTTGAAACTACTGGAAGGCGAGAAACTTCTTAAATTGGTCGATTCTGAGAATCGATCTTGGGACTCGCATGAGTTCACGGTGAGTGATCAATAGAGAAGACAAAGGCAGCCTAAATATGTGGATATGAGTTCTGTGATTGACCCCCATAGTATGACTTTTGTTGCCCGCTATGATATTGTTGTGGAGGCTTCCGTCCATGTGACCTTGACTGTGGATGCTTCCAACCTTGAGGCTTCGAACCTAACGCCTTTCGTAGCTCAGGACATTGATCTTTTCAGTGTCCTGGTTTTTTGCAATAATTACAATGACCTATGGAATGTCACGACCCGTCCCGACGGGCCGCGACTAAGCGCCCTAATTGAACGTCATTATACTAACCTATCACGTATAATCAGACTGATACTAAGAACCAGATAAAATTCGACAGCATAACGCTGTAATAACAACACATGTCAGAATAGACATGTCTCCTGAGGAGTCGCAATAATTCAACATAACAAAATAGGCAAGCCGACAAGGCTATCACTATATACGGGAACATCTCCAAACGAAATACAACAACACATATACCAAAACAGGTTTACAACTCCACGTACGTTCAACTCACAACTGTCTACAGACCTCTATGAGAAGGATAACGAAATATGACGGGACATGGCCCCGCCGTGCCCCTAAATATACATAAGTCAAAATAAGGTTCTGTACCAAAATGACAAAGCTCCGAATCAATGGTGCTCTCCAAACGGATGAACGGGAATCCTAGACTAGAGGATCACCAAACTGAGCACATGTACCTGCGGGCATGAACGCAGCCCCCCGAGGAAAGGGGGTCAGTACGAAATAATGTACTGAGTATGTAAAACATGTAGTACTGTAAAGAAGATCGTAATTGTGTCATGTAAGATAGAGAGTCAACTGTGCCTTATAAAAGTGAGAGTCATACCAGTAATCATGAATACTTAACCATATAATCGTCATATATAAAGAAATAAACTGCCCGGCTCTCTGGTGAGGGAAGCGGTGAAATATACTATCCTGGGTATCTGTATTGTTTACATAAACTGCCCGGCCCTCCAGTGAGGGACGTGGTGAACATATAAGGTATACTGCCCGGCTCATTCTGGGACGCGGTAAAATCATATAAGAAATTTACGCGCGTATCTTTCCGGCCCGGAACGCGGTGAAATGATATAATCACATCAACACGAATAAAATATCATGAGTAGCTTTATACATATCAAATCATCACTTGTCTCTCAATGGAATAGATAAAATACACTATCATATCATGTATCAATTTAAAACATCTTTTGGAAACTCAAGGCACTTATCATATCATGAATCGTTTTAAAACATCATTTGAAAACTCAAAAAAATCATTAAATAAACTTTTTACTAGAAGGTCAAAGACACTTCTCATAACACATATCTTTAGGAATTAAACTGTGTAGAATCATGTACGTCCGCCGTACGTTCATTAAATTATGCCAAAAAGAAAGAAGGAAGAGTTTCACATACCTTATCGTCTAAGCCAACTCGGTAAATAGGATTCGTCTCAACTAGTACGTCAACCTATAACAATGATAACGCGCTCGTCAACTCTATCATTTCTAGCGTAAGTTATATTTAATGACGACTTTCTTTTCTATAAAAATTCGGGCAGCACTTCCCCTGTTTATATGCATATCCCCAATTCACAACAAATGCCAACAATACCAATTTAACAAGTCACAATTCCATGATATCACAAAATCAGTCCATATACTCTACTTATATCATAGGTATGCATTTTTCCTCCTTACATTTATGGAATACAACAACAATGACAACCAATGTGATTACTATACATGTCAAACTAACTCCTCTAATCATATTAAAACAACCCTCAAAATAGTCCATAAAGTGTAACACAACATGCCCAATAACTCCATACAAGTCTCGGCTAACACCATAACACCAAACTCTTTTCATAATTCCCTAAAAACCAATTGAAGTCTTAAAATCCAATTTATATTCCAACAATTCCATAAGAACGGCTACAACTTTTTATCAAGATTTTTTTCATTTATAACATGCAATTAATGACGAATTTAACAACATAACACACGAATCCAAAGTTTACAAAAACAGTTCTAAAATCGGCTACAACATCCATAAATCACATGCATTGTCTTAAATTCCAAGTTCTCTTTATCAAGAGTTTATCCTTTAACTACAACATCATTTAATCTTCCAAATACTCAATGAAAAGGAGAATTTTTACATCAATTTCAAGCCAAAACAATCCCCAACGATTCGGTCACTGTTCCATCGATTTTTTTGCACCATTTTCTCACTTCTTCAACTCCAAAACGACATGCATGAATTCTATAAGTTTAATCCATCATTCTTACACATTTTTCTTCCAAAAACTTCACCTTAAAATCGAGATTACTAGGGTGTTTTTCTCGGCAGAATTCATCATTTTTTTGTCATTGTTTGTGGTGTTTCTTTAGCTTCGAATTTAGGTGAAGAATGTAATCTAGGAAGAGGAAATAAAAACTTCAATTTTTGCTAGGGGAGGGGGGTGTTCTCGGCTGAAATGGGGGAGAGAAGAGAGGAGGGAGTGAGTGTTTAAAATGAGGGAGTTAAAAGGTGAAAGGTTTTTAAGGTTAAAATGTGGGCTGAAAATTAAAATTGCAACCTAGTCCCTAATTGTCTTCTTAATTTAATCCCTTAAGTAATAATTAAAGCTTAGGTCCCACTTCCTTTAATTTCTGAAAATCTCATAAGACCTCGTATCCTCGTTGTCGTAAATTATATAACACGCTACTAATCCATAACGGAAATATACAATTTATTATTACCAATTTCCAACGTCACACTCGTCGTCACCAAAAAAATTCCGGAATCGCATCCTTTTGTATACTGATTTCCGTATTAACATGTCTAAGTATACTTTATATCCAATATTCGAATCTTACTTCCTTAATGACGTTCTTAATTATCGCCTTAAACTTACGAGGTGTAACATCCTTCTCCTCTTAGAAATATTCGTCCTCGAATGTTCATAATAAGTCTTATGCTAGAATTTTTTTGGCAGAGTCTCCTTTATAACTATGACTATCCTCCTATATTCAGCAAATCAACAGATGACTCACAGAGCCACAAGATAACACATATGCAATTCATCAATTACTATAAGCAAATTAGGGATCAAATTTAATTACATGCAGGCCTAGGGAACAATTGAGGATACTTCTTCTTCATATCATCTTCTGCTTACCAAGTCATTCCCTCCCTATTGTTGTTCCGCCACAATACCTTGACAGAAATCACATCATTCGTCCGTAATCTCCTGACCTGGCGATCAAGTATGGCTATGATACTCTCCTCATACGATAACTCCTCTGTCACATCATTTAATCTTCCAAATACTCAATGAAAAGGAGAATTTTTACCTCAATTTCAATCCAAAACAGTCCCCAACGATTCGGTCACTGTTCCATCGATTCTTTTGTACCATTTCTCACTTCTTCAACTCCAAAACGACATGCATGAATTCTATAAGTTTAATCCATCATTCTTATACGTTTTTCTTCCAAAAACTTCACCCTAAAATCGAGATTTCTGGGGTGTTTTTCTCGGCAGAATTCAGCATTTTTTTGGTCACTGTTTGTGGTGTTTCTTTAGCTTCGAATTTAGGTGATGAATGTAATCTAGGAAGAGGAAATAAAAACTTCAATTTTTTCTAGGGGAGAGGGGTGTTCTCGGCTGAAATGAGAGAGAGGGGAGGGAGTGAGTGTTTAAACTGAGGGAGTTAAAAGGTGAAAGGTTTTTAAGGTTAAAA
The DNA here is from genome assembly GCA_029844215.1 of Przewalskia tangutica. NCBI lineage: Eukaryota > Viridiplantae > Streptophyta > Magnoliopsida > Solanales > Solanaceae > Przewalskia > Przewalskia tangutica. The sequence continues at coordinate 1,187,372 of CM056731.1, read as the reverse complement.
TGTGGGCTGAAAATTATAATTGCAACTTAGTCCCTAATTGTCTTCTTAATGTAATCCCTCAATTAATAATTAAAGCTTAGGTCCCACTTCCTCTAATTTCTGAAAATCTCATAAGACCTCGTATGCTCGTTGTCGTAACTTATATAACACGCTACTAATCCATAACGGAAATATACAACTTATTATTACCAATTTCCAACGTCACACTCGTCGTCACCAACATTTTTTCGGAATCTCATCCTTTTGTAAACTGATTTCCGTATTAACATGTGTAAGTATACTTTATATCCAATATTCGAATCTTACTTCCTTAATGACGTTCTTAATTATCGCCTTAAACTTACGAGGTGTAACATGGAAGATGTTTTATAATGGTGTGTAGGAGCTGCAAGGACTGATGCAGATGGAGAAGCTGTAAAGACGGAGGTAGAAGCAGTATACACCCATTTAGAGTCTTCAAACAAGTTTCTTCGGCCATGAATTCATTTACCACATCTTCAATGGTAAGGGTTTGCGGTGCAAAAGGCCTGAACAATAATTTTCAAATTATGAGCGAAAACCCATCAATAGCTGAACAAGACGGTCTTCATCTCTACATTTAATATAAGAACCACATGCTTGTAATTCAATAGATTCCGTCAAAGCTAATTGATCTCAAAGAGTAGTCATTGCACAGAAAAAATCTTGAATACTCAAATCATTTTGTATTAGTGCACGAATTTCAGATTGTAATTGATATTTAACAGCAAAATTATTATGCACAAATAATCTCAAATCTCTTTAGCATTTTTTAACTTAGCTAATTTGACATCAATTCTTTGTTCAACAGAGTTATTGATCCAAGTAATAATTTTTGAATTATTGGTCTCCCAAATACGTAATAATTTATCAAATTTTTCTTCTTCAATTTTAGGACATTTGTCTTTTTCAGAAATATAGTCCCAAAGTCTCTTACCCTTCAAAAAATTTATCATTACATAACTCCAATATGAATATTTTTTTCCATCTAAACGAATGTTGACACCCAATTTTGTCCAGCCCCCTTAAATAAATCGCCATAAATTAAACAATTTTTGCTTTTGTTAGAACCGCAATTTTTGCATCGCAAAATACACATAGTAAATAAGTTTTAATAAAAGTCTCGCAGCATAAATATTAAGCACTAATTAATTAGCATGCCCGCATTTTTTAGGATAATAATAGCTTAGACTAATAAAACACCTAAATAATTTAATCACAATTTAGATTTCATTTTATCTATCACTAATTAAATAATACACCTAAGGCTTTATCTATAACCCATTAATTAAATAGCAAATACCTAAAACTCTACCCAACCCAAAACTAACTACCCCAAGCCCACATTATTTTCGCCTGACCCAGCCCATAACCCCTACCTCGTTATTTCTTACCCGCGGCCCATTTCTCCTTAACCTTTAACTATCCATCGTCTAGCCCAGATCGTCGCAGCCCATAACCCTTCACGTCAACGAGAGAACCCTAGAAACCAACGAGAAGCTCCCTCAGCCGCGATTCACGTCAAATTTCTCGCCGAGAAATCTGGTCCCTTTCTTTACCTTCCTTGTAGAGTCATATAGTTTACTGTCCTAGATGGAAATTCAAAGTAAAGCAGCTACAACTTTCATACTATCAAAGGAAGGCTAAATCAAATTCACAAGATTCGATTCTGGATACTTTCAAGGGATTTGAGTATAGAAACGATATTCCATTACCAATTTTAGGATTCACAAACGTTTCTAAAGAAGAACCAACGTTTATTTTCCTTATTTGGCGGATTCGGTCCTCAATTAGTGGAGTCTGAATTCATAATTTCAACTATAAATACCAATGTTTGAACATGCAAAGGGCACCGAAAAAAACTATCAAGAATACCCACAGTATCGAATCTAGAACCTTTCTTAGTTTACTAAGATCTGTTCTACAAACCAGTCCTTCACGAACTCCCCTTCGACGATTCTGGAAAACATTTGTCGTCGCCTCAGTTCGCTACCCACAAAAGGTTCGGAAATCTATTCTCTTTCTACTGTTTAGTTGCTTAAATGGTATTGTGTGTTCTATGATGGGATCCGTATGTTGTTCTGTCAAATCTGCTTGACTTAATTTAGTCGTCGTTTCCAGATAAATAGGTTAGTTGTGGTTCTCCATTATTTGTGGTGTCGATTCTGTTTCCTTTAAGCATGTGTGTGTGTCCGATTGTGTTTTCTATGGGTATGGATAGTTGTACAACCTTTGCGTAAGAGTCCTAGATCTTTTGTGTCATCAGTTGATATATTGCAATTCCATTATATGTCTGTTAAGATTACTTCAAACCTGGGAAGGTAATACCCATCATGCTAGTTGCCGAATTCACGAAAACTGCCTAATACCTATGACTACTGTTGTGTGTGTTGACACCCAATTTTGACCCTCCCGTCCAGTCATTAACTATAAAATTACACTAATTTTGTTAAATAATTTTTTAGGATTTTTTTTAATAAAATGCAGCGAATAAAACATAAATACAGGCATAAATAAACAATTTAATAATGGCATCGCATCTTACGTAGAGTTTCAAGCACTTAGAGTCCCGCGTCCGCGTTAATTAACTTTAAGCTTTGTCGTAATTCTTAAATAATTAATAAATGCATAAAATAAATAATTTAGCGATAACGTCGTGTCAGGTAGCATAGCCGCATTTATTAGTAATCATTTGTAATTTAAAATCAATTCTAATCTGATATATGCATTTAATAGCATCGCATTTATAAAAGCTTTAAACATCATACTCGCATTTAGCATTTAAGTAATTTAATCTAGACTCAATTTTAATTTTAATTTAACTTCGCAATAATGCAATAATAAGATTTTAATAGCGCCGCATTCTAGAGCATTAAGCATTAATTAAATAGCACATTAAACTAATTAAACACCTAAAATTAATACCTTTAAAACGCAGCCCATTAAAGAACGAATAATCTATTCCTACCCAGCCCAAACCGTGACCCGCGTGGCCCAAATCCCGTCGACCCGCGCCCCGGCCCACGCCTCTTTTCCCTTATCAGCCCACTACCCGACCGGCCTCATTTTTACCTTTACCCATCAGCCCCTCGTCCTCCCTCAAAGGCACAAAACCAGCAACCCTAAAATATTAAAAACCGCCGCGCCTCGCACCTTCACCTCACGCCTTCGTCGCCGTGATTCTCGCCTGAGAATCCGGCGACTTTCCTTTCCCTTCACCTGCACACACGTCTTCAGTGATTTTTTACCATAAACCAGCTGTGACACCCTATTTTCAACCGGAGTCGGAAACGGGATTACTGCTGCGCATGGTTGGATTCCTGAATGCTATTTAAAGGAGTCGCCACCTAATTATTATAGTGAATTAGGACACTAAAAAAAATGTAGCATAAAAATACTACAAATGATCTCCATTTTAAAGGTCTGCGAAAGCTATGTGAGATTCTGGGTAAGGGTTCTTTATTAATCTAGAGGGAAGGGGTTAGGCACCCTCTAAGATCCGCTAACTTGCGGTTATCCGTTCAAACTTAGGTTTAATAATTATTGTGCTAACAAATGCGTGCCTTTATAAAATGTTAAATAAAAGACGTTGTGAGTATTTAATAACAAAAGATGCATTTTGACAACATAAAGAGTTGTAAGACTTGTTTATAAAATACATATATAGGTAAAAAATATTTATTATTATTTGTAAAATACTCATGTTTTGGCAATTGACAGTAAAGAGAAAACAATTTTATTTATAATACCAAGAGACGATTTTTGTGAAAGTTTATTTTTTAGCAAATTAGGTAAAAGTAAAACCTTATTTTTTTATGATTAATCATACAAATAAAAGGGCGACCAAATTGTTTTGAAAACTTAGACATGTATAACGAGCCTAAAATAATCTAGCGTTGGGTTTCCGATTTTAGAACTACCCCCCTTTTTATTGTTAATCTAGGCCTAACTATTCTAAGCATTTCAATAATTACACAGGGTTACATAATAAAATAACAAGGCGACAAATAAGGATGACGGAATTTAAAGAATTAAAGCGACTAAAGCGAGTGACGATGTCATCATACTATTTTGTTTAGGAATTCCGAAACAGGAGGATGCAACGTGTTGGACGCGGGTCTTCACTTGACAAAGTTATGATGAATCTCGTAACGAGACTCTTCGTTGCTCCCGATGCATCATGTAAATCAAAGAAAGGAAAGGATTAGTGTATATCCAAAATTCATCAAATCGCCAATAAACATTGACATAAAGTTTAGTTTCATTTTCGGTAATTCAAAGGAGAAACAAAACAGGCCCAAAGCCATTTAGAAAGAAAGGTGCACAACGCAGATGCAAAATAAACACAGCAAGTAAAGATAGACATGAAATGACACTGATTCACACATGTTATTCATACCAAACACACACAGAATGAGAGGAAAAGGCAGGATTTATACCAATCCAACCATTATCGTGAATAGGGACGGGGTAAAGTGTCTTTTTGGGTTAACATCAAGGCAAGAGGAAGGTGAATATTATAAGATACACACCTTCTGCCCGGATATGCTCATGCAGGAATATATTTTCTGAATTCAGACCATTTAAGACTCATATGTTCCAAGCAAAGGCACACAAATACTCAACTTAGACGGCCAACACACAGGTTGGGATTAAATGCAAGTTAAATGCACAACAAGGTCAATTCTCCATATCAGCAACTTCAGACAACAGACTAGAACCATGTACCAGATATTACTTATCGAATTTTATGCTATCCCATGCATATCCGGATTTGTACGATATTCCAATACTTTAAAGAAAGGTCTCAGAAACAAGAACTGAATTTTGAAGAAAGCAGCACATAATCTCTTTGATTTGACTTAAACAAAACTTAGCTCATATTTCAAACTAAACCAAAAAAAAAGAAAACAATATACATACTTCTAATGCTCACTACCCCAGCAGTAATAACAAGTAACAGAAAACAGTATACACACTTCTATGCATGAATATGGACTCAACATAGCATGTTTAAATGTCAAGAACCATCTAGGTGGACCGGTGAACAAATAAAACAGTGTCAAATATCCTAAGATAATAAATTGAATCACATTCTACTCTAAACCAGCAGAGATAAATTGACTCAAGTAAATACAAATACTTTCCTCATTTTAATGATGTAACTGACCATATGGACATCCATAAACTATCCAGTTAAATATGAATCTCGACCAACCTATATCGGCCCATATATTCTGGTTTTAAACACATTGTTCATAATGAAAAGAAAAATCAGATTAAACAAGGCTAATATTGTACATGCTTTTAATTCACTTCTGGGTCATTTGAATGGTTTACTTAGGCTGAACAGATCTTGCACTAAACAACACAACTTTACAGAACATATTAAGTATCATTTTTATTTATAGCCAAATTCATACAAGGCTTAACGAGGCTTAGATTAACAACACAACATATTTAACTACACAAGCCATACAGTCATGCATTGAACTAGCTTAAACTGATATCAATTGGGTACGACATAACTTTCTCAATTCATATTTAACCAAAATCAGAACCTACATTAGCAGGTTAACCACTAAACAAACTATATAGGATTAAATAGACCGACAAATCATGATGAATATTTACCTAAGCACACAAATAACCGCTAATCTTAACTAAGCATACTTAATTAATCGCATAGCATATAATGTAACTAAACAGAAAACCACAAGAAAATAGGTTTACCTTAAGGCGTGACAGGCGTGTTTGCTCGTCGATTCCTTCGAAGAATTGTTTTGTTTTTGTTTATGCGATGAAATGAAAGTTTAAAGATTTTTGTAGCTTCTTCGATTCGGACTGGGAGTAAAAAGATGATTTTTTCTATTGGGTTTTGTTCTTGGACTTTCAAGACTGATTTTCTGATAAAAATCTGGATATCGGTTCTCAGCTTTTAAAATGAAAAATTCGATCGAAAGTAAAAAGTGGGAGTTTTATTCTTGGCTTTCCGACCCAGAATCTTCAACCCCTTCACACAACCCCAAATGGGTTGTATTTATAACCAAAAATTGAAAGCTTCAACGGTTCGAATTCGAAATTTGAATTCAAAAGAAAAAATGAAAGTGACGGTTTCTCTGTTTGACTGAAAGGTGAAGGGTCTGAAATTTACCTTTTCAGAATGATTTGAAAGGGTGGGAGTCATTGAGACAGAGATGCATGTTTATTTGGTGGGCAAAGGGGAGGTGTGAAGGCGATTGGTATTTATTTGATGAATAAATGGATGTGGGTCGACAGAGGGGGTGAGACGTTGCAGCAGTGGTGATGGGTGATGTGAGAAAGGTGACTGGTGGCAGTGGCGATGTGGTTTATCCGGCGGTCTGAGGAGAGTGACGATGGTTTCTTGGAGGTTCGTCGATGGGGTAGGGTTTTGTTTGAACTTTGAAGGGCTGCTGGTTTGATTAGGGATTTAGTTGGGAAATGGGGGGTGTTAAAGGGAAGTTGGGTGTTTAAAAGATGACTGGGCCGGGTCGGACGGGAATTGGAGGGTGGGCTGGGTATAGGAATTAAAGGTTTGGGCTGGGAAATGTTTTGATTGGGTAGATTTAGGAGTATAAAATTTTGAGGATTAAATTAGAAGATTATGGTATTAATGGGTAACTTAATCCAATTCCTCTAATTAATTAAAATATGTTTCTCCGTCCTAATTAATTTCAAAAGTGCACACATACATAAATTATGGTACAAAGATTTAATATATGTATTTAATTTCGAATATAATATTCATAAAAAATAATTAATTTAGTAATTGAAGAACATATTAAGAGAAAATCGATCATCAATACTGACGACGAGATATTAGAATTGTTTTGCTTATATTTTAATTATAAAAAATGTAATACTCGATATTGTAAAATTATGCGATAATTAGTGAAGAATATTAAAACTACTTATTTTTGACGATTTTCAAGACTGAGAAGCATAATAAAATTAATTGGAGATAACAGGACGATCTAAATGAAATGTTCAGTAAAGATGGGACGAAATTGGGTGTCAACAGCTTGTCCCTCTTTGTATGGAGATGATGGAAGAATCTTCGGACAAAGACGTTGACTTAAAGCCAATTTAGTCTCGATCCTCAGAATTAAAAATGTTGGGTGATTAAGACGAGACTGACGCGAAATTCAAAATTTTGTCCCAGTGTCGAATTATGATGACACTGGGCTACTATGGTAAAACATCAAGGCGGGCTGATGCAGATTCAAAATTTGTCCCAGTGTCGAATTATGATGACACTGGGTACTGTGACGCTAGAAAATTAAAACCAAAGCGGGAGCAGATTTAAAATTTGTCCCAGTGTCGAATTATGATGACACTGGGGTCATTGGTGTTGCAGGATGCTGGGGGAGAGCGGATCGACGTTCGAGGTACAAATTGCTTCGGTTCGCCGTAAGAGGTAGTTCCACGTTGTGCTCTTGTTCCTGTATGCTAAGACTTAAACAAACGGTTAGTGCATAACTGTTAAGGCAAAATGATAACGCATGAATTTATAAACAATGTAACTGTGCGAGTAGAAAATGCTATCTTGCGAAAAATCGATGCTGCGCAAATCTTTGTGATTTCGCCGCTTGCAAGCAGCGTTGCGACAGTGAATGCGGATATGTTGTCCTTACTCCGACTGCCCCTGTAGACTAAAGCTCAAGAAAGAGTTAGTGCATAACTGCTAAGACAGAGTAATAAAGCATGAATAAGAAATGCAATTTTTGAGAGTAGATTAATTGTCCTTGCGTAGATGTGATATGTACTTGGTGTCGTTTTCGGCCGTGTCGTCGTTTTCGGACGTGGCGTCGTTTTCGGACTTGGCGTCGTTTTCGGACGTGGCGTCGTTTTCGGACTTAGCGTCGTTTTCGGACGTGGCGTCGTTTTCGGACGCGGAGTCGTTTTCGGACTCGGAGTCGTTTTCGGACTCGACGTCGTTTTCGGACGTGGTGTCGTTTTCGGACGGGGCGTCGTTTTCGGACGTGGAGTCGTTTTCGGACTCGGAGTCGTTTTCGGACTCGACGTCGTTTTCGGACGTGGTGTCGTTTTCGGACTTAGCGTCGTTTTCGGACGTGGTGTCGTTTTCGGACTTAGCGTCGTTTTCGGACGTGGCGTCGTTTTCGGACGTGGAGTCGTTTTCGGACTTGACGTCGTTTTCGGACGTGGTGTCGTTTTCGGACGGGGCGTCGTTTTCGGACGTGGCGTCGTTTTCGGATGTGGAGTCGTTTTCGGACTCGGAGTCATTTTCGGACTCGACGTCGTTTTCGGACGTGGTGTCGTTTTCGGACTTAGCGTCGTTTTCGGACGTGGTGTCGTTTTCGGACGTAGCGTCGTTTTCGGACGTGGAGTCGTTTTCGGACTTGTTGTTGCTGCTCCTGTAGACTAAGACTTAAGCAAACGGTTAGTGCATAACTGTTAAGGCAAAATGATGATGCATAATTTTAAAAGCAATGTAACTGTGAGTAGGAAATGTTATCCTGCAAAAATGTGACGATAGCGTCGTCTTATGGCCGTATTGTGATGAAGATGACACCGGTGCTTAGGCGCAATAAGATAATGCGTGTCTGTGGACGAGATATAGAAGTCGTCGTTGCATAGACGAATAAGATTGCGTCGTTGAGTGGACGCGATACATGGGTCGTCGTTGTTTAGACGAAAATAAGGCCGTTGCATAGGCGTAATAAGATGGACGTCGTTGATAGATGTAATTGAGCTAACATCGTTGTGCAGCCATAATAAGAAGACGTCGTTGATAGACGGAATAAGAGGACGTCATTATGTGGGCCTTGATAAGATGGTCGTCGTTGAATAGACGTAATAAGAGAAATGTCGTTGTATGGACGCAATAAGATGAACATCGTTGAATAGACGTAATAAAGGATGTCATTGATAGCCGTAATAGGAGGACGTCGTTGTGTGGACGTAATAAGAAATAACGTCGTTGGATAGACGTAATAGGAGGACGTCGTTGTGTGGACGTAATAAGATGAACGTCGTTGAATAGACGTAACAAATGATGTCATTGATAGCCGAAAATAGGAGGACGTCGTTGTGTGGACGTAATAAGAAATAACGTCGTTGGATAGACGTAATAGGAGGACGTCGTTGTGTGGACGTAATAAGATGAACGTCGTTGAATAGACGTAACAAATGATGTCATTGATAGCCGAAAATAGGAGGACGTCGTTGTGTGGACGTAATAAGAAATAACGTCGTTGGATAGACGTAATAGGAGGACGTCGTCGTGTGGACGTAATAAGATGAACGTCGTTGAATAGACGTAACAAGTGATGTCATTGATAGCCGAAAATAGGAGGACGCCGTTGTGTGGACGTAATAAGAAATAAAGTCGTTGGATAGACGTAATAAAGGATGTCGTCGTGTGGACGTAATAAGATGAACGTCGTTGAATAGACGTAACAAATGATGTCATTGATAGCCGAAAATAGGAGGACGCCGTTGTGTGGACGTAATAAGAAATAAAGTCGTTGGATAGACGTAATAAAGGATGTCATTGATAGCTGTTCCTGTAGAATAAATGCTCCTGCAAGCTAAGCTTGAGAAAAAATTAGTGTATACCTGCAATTTGACTCTAGGTCCGAGCTGATGCGCTAGACTTTGTTGCGGGATTTGATTGTTGATGTATGTCTGCTTCTGCTGCTTCTGCTAATATGAAGAAACTGCGCTCAAAGAAAATTTGTGAGTTTGAGGGGGGGGTGGTTGATTCGCATTGACTTTGTAGTTTTGACTCTTGATGCTCGGATGTGCACTTTGGACTCATAACCCTGCACAGTTCCTACCTTGTCCCAATTTTGAATGCGAATGGCGTTTGGCCTAAAAGTGGGTGTGTATTCTCGTTTTATGATTCAAAAATAAAGGAAAGTTTCTAATGGTGTGGCCAAAGCCGATTTAGGCCGCCACGTATCCCAGTGAGGAATCGAGTCATGGCGTAGTTCATTACATATAAAGGGCAAAATATATTAAACTAACTATTCCGGACTCGGCGGGCGAGGCGAGGCACGAGTCCACTTGTCTTCTTGCTCTGAGTCTTGATGGTTGAGTCTTGATGGGATCATCTCTTGCGACACAACTAAACAAATGACTTATTCATCGCTTAAACAATCTCGGCAGGAGCACCTCCTCTTCTACGGCGGTTGGTCGATGATTCAATTTTCTTCCACACCGGTGGCGTAATAGTCCGCTTCGGTATTTTCTCCATCTTTAGCTATCATGCTCACACGGGCATCTTCATGGCGGGAATAAGGTTATTGTTTACCACGAGAGGCATCTTTCAGTGAATGACTCCTCTTGATTAACTCTCTATTTTGTCCTTGAGTGTATAACAATTTGCGATGTCGTGCCCGCCACAGGAGTGGTATGCACAATGTTTGGTTTCATCGTGCCTCGGGATATAGGCACAGGGGTATTTACGAATTGGTGGAGTATTCCTGCGGCTTTGACTTTTCATACACTTGGGATATAGGTTCGGCTAAAGGTGTATAGGTTACGGTTGGCTTTCTTTCGGTATTTATGCGGGGTTTGGGTCCGTTTGGTGTGCGGGTTCGTGATTGTGGTGAGTATTTTGGATATGCTTGTTGGGTATGGTAAGCGGGATATGGGGTAGCGCGATCTTGATAGTATATTTGTGGATTTTGAGTGTTTTGGTTATAGTAAGAACGCGGTGGGCTTTGATACACGGAAGTTGTTCGCCTATGTTCGAATGACCATGTGAGAGGGTGATGCATCCCTTTTCCTCTGTGAGGTACCTCACATGGAATCATTGCATTGCTCTGCTAGTCGCCAGTAGAAATTTGTCGAGTTTGTAATCCTGCCTGTCTTAATGCCTTCTTCCACGAAGTCGCCCATTCTCACGACTTCTGCAAAACTTCGTCCAATTACACGGATCATCTTTTCATAATACGTCGCGTCTTTTAATGGCGCCAAACAAGGTGGTCATTTCGCTCTGCCGTTGGAGGTTGGACCTTTCTTCCGACCGCCACGCCGAGCGTATTCACGAAAGTTTCTGTGGATTTCTTTTCAAGTTTCATAAGATAAAATCTATCCAGTACGGTGTCAGTGTTGAATCTGAATCTATCCATGAAATCTTGTGCCATGGCATTCCAACCGTCCCATTTTCGAGGTCTTGGCATGTGCGATCCAGCGCCTCGCGGTTAGACTCACGATGAATAATTTCATGATGATTGCTTGATTTTTCCCAACTCCAATCAATTTATCACAATATGACCTTAGATGAGCTCGAGGATTCCCCTTTCCATCGAACATGTCAAATTTGGGCACCTTGTATCCCATAGGTAATTCAACATCGGGGTGCATACATAAGTTTTCATATTCTAAACCTGTCTCCCCCTTGTTCATCTGAATGCTTCTAAATGCCTCTTTCAAACTACGGATTTCTTTTGCCATATTTTCATCAGTTCTGGCTCGAGTCTGCCGCTCCATTTCCTTGTATTGATCTGTCTCTTGAGAGGATGCATGCATAATAAATGGTTGGCTTTCGGTCGGATGTGTTAATCCCCCATATTGTTTGTTAGGACCAGTGATGTGTGTCCTCTGCTCGTATTGGGTGGCCTGGCAATTTGGACTGAGTGGGGAGATGTAGGTAGGTGGAGGATAAGATGTGTATGTAATAAACGGATCATTTTGGAGGTCGGTTTGCGAATTGACCGGGTGAGTGACATTTTGGTATGGTGGTATGTTGCGGTCTTTGCGGGAGTTTTGGGGAAGTGGAAGCTCGAGGGTTTGTGACATGATTGCATTTGTCCACTTGCTGCAGGAGTGGTGCATTCAAACTAATAGACATGTTTGTGATATTTGAGCCTTTATTTGGCTTGCATGATTTCCATTTCTTTGCAATAGTTTGGCGAGTTTTGATCATTGGTGTTTCTCCTTTCTAACGCCTCTGCATCCTCTACGAGGCAGGGACGAGTCCTAAGTTGTTTCGTTACGTGCCTCGAATTGGTCATTTGTTGGATGATTGTGCTTACCGATCAACACGAATCAACCCTTTGGGGATATGCTAAGCAAAATAACCTTCTAATAAATGAAAGCGAAGCCAAGTTAGTATATTATGCAAAGAATTGCGAGCAATACATAACAATAAGCAAATTGCAAATCAAGTGCGTGCTCTAACATGTTTGGGACCTCTTTATGCGGTAGGCCTAAGCGTCAAATATGCGAGGTTATGATTGATTTGTCCAAGTCGCCCAGTAATGCTTTTGTTGGAAATGGCGACCAAATGACGGTCTGCTTTTCCCAATTTTGGCATGTCATGATTAGGTTTGGATTTGTCTATCATTGTCACGCTACACATAGTATCTTTGATTGGTCGTTGGGTTGAGAAACCCGTCGACAAGTTTTGGTGTTTTCCTAATTGTGGCGTCGATACCGAGGATCAACCACCTAAGATAAATCGTCGTGACTTAAAAATAAAGGGTGGTATAGCTCTATCCTAAGTTTCTAAGATTTGGCTTCACTAGACACAAGGTTCCCGGCGGACTACTCGAGTGAGAAGGCTCTGTGACCGCGGTTGGGCCGGATTCTCCGTAAAATGTCAACTCTCCTAATTTTGGGTATTTGAAAGAAATTTGCGGGTGTGTAAAGCGCACCTCGCGTGTAGTGTGTGATAGTGTTAATTTTCCGTAAGGGAGGAAATATGAGCGGAATGCCAGTTTAAGGAAAGCGGTAACAAATAGCAGTTAAGACAATATGCAAAATATATATGTAAAGCAGGATAATTTAGGCAAAACAATAAAAGCAAATAAGTGTAAAACATAAAGGAGGCAATTTAAGCAAAATAAAGGAAATAAAGCACAATAAATTAACCTATGTTTGTTGTGGTTAAGAACCTAAAATCCCGATTAGTCGCCATGCTTTGTGACACCTATTTTCAACCGAGTCGGAAAGCGGGATTCTTTGCTGCGCATGGTTGGATTCCTGAATGCTATTTAAAGGAGTCGCCACCTAATTATTATAGTGAATTAGGACACTAAAAAAAATGTAGCATAAAAATACTACAAATGATCTCCATTTTAAAGGTCTGCGAAAGCTATGTGAGATTCTGGGTAAGGGTTCTTTATTAATCTAGAGGAAGGGTTAGGCACCTCTAAGATCCGCTAACTGCGGTTATCCGTTCAAACTTAGGTTTAATAATTATTGTGCTAACAAATGCGTGCCTTTATAAAATGTTAAATAAAAGACGTTGCAGTATTTAATAACAAAAGATGCATTTGACAACATAAAGAGTTGTAAGACTTGTTTATAAAATACATATATAGGTAAAAATATTTATTATTATTTGTAAAATACTCATGTTTTGGCAATTGTGATGAGAAAACAATTTTATTTATAATACCGAGAGCGATTTTTGTGAAAGTTTATTTTTTAGCAAATTAGGTAAAAGTAAAACCTTATTTTTTTATGATTAATCATACAAATAAAAGGGCGACCAAATTGTTTTGAAAACTTAGACATGTATAACGAGCCTAAAATAATCTAGCGTTGGGTTTCCGATTTTAGAACTACCCCCCTTTTTATTGTTAATCTAGGCCTAACTATTCTAAGCATTTCAATAATTACACAGGGTTACATAATAAAATAACAAGGCGACAAATAAGGATGACGGAATTTAAAGAATTAAAGCGACTAAAGCGGTGGCGATGTCATCCATACTATTTTGTTTAGGAATTCAAAGCGAGGAGGATCTGGCGTGTTGGGGCGGTCTTCACTTGACAAAGTTATGATGAATCTCGTAACGAGACTCTTCGTTGCTCCCGATGCATCATGTAAATCAAAGAAAGGAAAGGATTAGTGTATATCCAAAATTCATCAAATCGCCAATAAACATTGACATAAAGTTTAGTTTCATTTTCGGTAATTCAAAGGAGAAACAAAACAGGCCCAAAGCCATTTAGAAAGAAAGGTGCACAACGCAGATGCAAAATAAACCTGACGCGAAGTAAAGATAGACATGAAATGACAGATTCACACATGTTATTCATACCAAACACACACGAGAATGAGAGGAAAAGGCAGGATTTATACCAATCCAACCATTATCGTGAATAGGGACGGGGTAAAGTGTCTTTTTGGGTTAACATCAAGGCAAGAGGAAGGTGAATATTATAAGATACACACCTTCTGCCCGGATATGCTCATGCAGGAATATATTTTCTGAATTCAGACCATTTAAGACTCATATGTTCCAAGCAAAGGCACACAAATACTCAACTTAGACGGCCAACACACAGGTTGGGATTAAATGCAAGTTAAATGCACAACAAGGTCAATTCTCCATATCAGCAACTTCAGACAACAGACTAGAACCATGTACCAGATATTACTTATCGAATTTTATGCTATCCCATGCATATCCGGATTTGTACGATATTCCAATACTTTAAAGAAAGGTCTCAGAAACAAGAACTGAATTTTGAAGAAAGCAGCACATAATCTCTTTGATTTGACTTAAACAAAACTTAGCTCATATTTCAAACTAAACCAGAAAAAAAAAAGAAAACAATATACATACTTCTAATGCTCACTACCCCAGCAGTAATAACAAGTAACAGAAAACAGTATACACACTTCTATGCATGAATATGGACTCAACATAGCATGTTTAAATGTCAAGAACCATCTAGGTGGACCGGTGAACAAATAAAACAGTGTCAAATATCCTAAGATAATAAATTGAATCACATTCTACTCTAAACCAGCAGAGATAAATTGACTCAAGTAAATACAAATACTTTCCTCATTTTAATGATGTAACTGACCATATGGACATCCATAAACTATCCAGTTAAATATGAATCTCGACCAACCTATATCGGCCCATATATTCTGGTTTTAAACACATTGTTCATAATGAAAAGAAAAATCAGATTAAACAAGGCTAATATTGTACATGCTTTTAATTCACTTCTGGGTCATTTGAATGGTTTACTTAGGCTGAACAGATCTTGCACTAAACAACACAACTTTACAGAACATATTAAGTATCATTTTTATTTATAGCCAAATTCATACAAGGCTTAACGAGGCTTAGATTAACAACACAACATATTTAACTACACAAGCCATACGATTAAATGCGTTGAACTAGCTTAAACTGATATCAATTGGGTACGACATAACTTTCTCAATTCATATTTAACCAAAATCAGAACCTACATTAGCAGGTTAACCACTAAACAAACTATATAGGATTAAATAGACCGACAAATCATGATGAATATTTACCTAAGCACACAAATAACCGCTAATCTTAACTAAGCATACTTAATTAATCGCATAGCATATAATGTAACTAAACAGAAAACCACAAGAAAATAGGTTTACCTTCTCCGGGCAGCGAACCGAGGCGTGTTTCGGCTCGTCGATTCCGCTCAGAGAATTGTTTTGTTTTTGTTTATGCGATGAAATGAAAGTTTAAAGATTTTTGTAGCTTCTTCGATTCGGACTGGGAGTAAAAAGATGATTTTTTCTATTGGGTTTTGTTCTTGGACTTTCAAGACTGATTTTCTGATAAAAATCTGGATATCGGTTCTCAGCTTTTAAAATGAAAAATTCGATCGAAAGTAAAAAGTGGGAGTTTTATTCTTGGCTTTCAGACCCAGAATCTTCAACCCCTTCACACAACCCCAAATGGGTTGTATTTATAACCAAAAATTGAAAGCTTGGTTGAATTAAATTTGAATTCAAAAGAAAAATGAAAGTAGCGGTTTCTGTTTGGTGAAAGGTGAAAGTGCAAATTTACCTTTTCAGAATGATTTGAAAGGGTGGGAGTCATTGAGACAGAGATGCATGTTTATTTGGTGGGCAAAGGGGAGGTGTGAAGGCGATTGGTATTTATTTGATGAATAAATGGATGTGGGTCGACAGAGGGGGTGAGATGTTGCGGCAGTGGTGATGGGTGATGTGAGAAAGGTGACTGGTGGCAGTGGCGATGTGGTTTATCCGGCGGTCTGAGGAGAGTGACGATGGTTTCTTGGAGGTTCGTCGATGGGGTAGGGTTTTGTTTGAACTTTGAAGGGCTGCTGGTTTGATTAGGGATTTAGTTGGGAAATGGGGGGTGTTAAAGGGAAGTTGGGTGTTTAAAAGATGACTGGGCCGGGTCGGACGGGAATTGGAGGGTGGGCTGGGTATAGGAATTAAAGGTTTGGGCTGGGAAATGTTTTGATTGGGTAGATTTAGGAGTATAAAATTTTGAGGATTAAATTAGAAGATTATGGTATTAATGGGTAACTTAATCCAATTCCTCTAATTAATTAAAATATGTTTCTCCGTCCTAATTAATTTCAAAAGTGCACACATACATAAATTATGGTACAAAGATTTAATATATGTATTTAATTTCGAATATAATATTCATAAAAAATAATTAATTTAGTAATTGAAGAACATATTAAGAGAAAATCGATCATCAATACTGACGACGAGATATTAGAATTGTTTTGCTTATATTTTAATTATAAAAAATGTAATACTCGATATTGTAAAATTATGCGATAATTAGTGAAGAATATTAAAACTACTTATTTTTGACGATTTTCAAGACTGAGAAGCATAATAAAATTAATTGGAGATAACAGGACGATCTAAATGAAATGTTCAGTAAAGATGGGACGAAATTGGGTGTCAACACCAGCACCCAATTATCAATCGAATCGACCCAAATCTTTTCGAAATCTCAGCCTAGAATCAGCCATAATTGCTCACCAATATTAGAACCTGGGTTGCTTTATATAACGACGTCTGACAGACGATCGAAAGGAGAACATCGGCGAGCGAGCATAGGAGAGCATATAACAGGGAGATGGGTCGAACATAGGTGAGAGTCAGGGGAATCGTTTTCTTTAGGAGCGAGCGATGGGCATCGAACAATAGCGGTCTGGGAGAAGCGAGCAAGACACGGACCCATAGCATCGAAAGCAGGAGATGGGTCGAACATAAGTCGGCGCCAGAATTAGCATCGCGAGAATAAAGGTTCGAATCCGCTTCCTTTTAGTTCGGTAAAAACCGACAAAGCGAAACCTTGCCGCTTTCATTCGCATTGCAAACCCAAAACTCGAAACAGTCGATTGGATCGATGACTTGATCTGCTGCCGGTTATTTGTCGGAGAAGGTAAACTCGTCGCTCATTCTCTCTTGATTTGGATTTTCGTGGCACGTAGGATGTGTTGGTTTGAAGTTTGTTTGATCATGTATAGGATGTGTAGTTAACATGATGACTTGTTATGCATTATTAAGCATTCAATTTCACTCAAGTATGTATCTTGGTAGACAAACTTCCTAGTTTAGGTAAAAGAATTTAAAATGGTCATTTGTTGAATCTAAGATAATGAATTCTTTGGTGATATATCTATTGGAATCGAAGCTCATAATGATCGACTTAAGCATAAAAGGGTATTACAAGGTAGTTTCATGTGTTAGCTTATGGTGAGTATTCATGTTGATTTAAAATGATGTAAACTTTACCTAGACCTATTAGTGTTTGTCCAATATGCTTGT
Source organism: Przewalskia tangutica (assembly GCA_029844215.1). Classification (NCBI taxonomy): domain Eukaryota; kingdom Viridiplantae; phylum Streptophyta; class Magnoliopsida; order Solanales; family Solanaceae; genus Przewalskia; species Przewalskia tangutica. Next base: position 1,169,801 of record CM056731.1, on the reverse strand, counting down.
AGCCTATTTTACATCTAATATGTTGGTTCAGGATAACATAGTTTGAATATGATCCTTGATAACCTATTTAGCTTCAATATTTGGCCATATGATGCTCGTGTGCATATTGCCACCTCTCATGGAGTAGTCTAGGTTTGATAATTGCTGAACTTCCAGTTGATAGCCACCCATCATGTCCATATGTTTGTTTTCTCACTAGAGTTTATGTATGCTTACCTTGGCACTTTATGTGGATGTCTCTATTTCCTGAGGATCAAAAGGGGTTAAAACCTGATGAGAGATACATATTGTTTGGTTGTTTTGTTAAATTTGACAATGTCGGGTGTCAATTCCTGTCAATCTGAGTCTAGTTTCGGTCTGATATAGTTATTGAGGTCAATCTAGTTTGTCTATACGGATTTTAGTAACTAATGTGCATGTGTTTGTTGTTACTGTTAACCTTAGAGCTTCACCTTTATGTCACTCCATATCATAGACTGCTAGTCTGTGAATCTACCAATCATGAGGCCCTTGAGATATTATTAAGTTCATAAAATCACTTATATGCTATATTAGGCTTTGTAATGTTAGTGTTTTATAACATGTATCGTAGTTTATGTCACATGCCACTTTGTCCTGTCCTCATTCATGAATGTTTCAAATATACTGAATGATTTACCACATATGTCAGCCTAGATGGATACACAAAGCATCTTTGACCTTGCATAAGTCTACGTTGCCCATTTTAGGATTGTTAGGTGTAGCCTCAGCATGAACACCACTGCGTGCGTCTTTGAATCTTCTTTTACCTATGTGAAACATATCCATTACTTATATTAGATGTCTTGAATGACATTAGTTCATAGTCATGTTTGCCTCTCTATATGTCAAGAGAGTCTGCTTGAGTAGCACACATGTCATGTTTCAAATTCAAAGAAAATTAGAAACTGAAGTGTATGTTTTGTACTTACATGCTTATATGCTAAGTGAATCTTTGTCCAATACCCCTGTTTGCCATGAATAGACCGCTTGAGTATCTGTTCAAAGCTAATACTATAAAGCTACCTGCATATGTCTATGGTATCTGATGCCCATTTAGTTAATGAATACTTGGTTTGGTCTTGTGTTAACTGAAGCAAAACAATGCATGTCTATTTATCAATGTGTGTGTTAATACTGTTGGTTGGGTAGTTGCTTGGGTAAAAAACAAAAATTGAACATATACTAATCCTTATCTTTTTCTTATTTTTACATGGCACGCACCGGAGCAAAATAAAGAGTCTCACGGCGAGACTCATCGCAAGTCATTTCAAATGGCAACCCGCATCCGCGTTCGCATTCCCGTTTCAGGAATTCCTAGAAAAACAAATAGGACGTCTTCATCCGTCGTAAAGAGCATTCTTAAATCTCATTCTCTCTCTTTACTTGCATTTCATTTATTTATTTGTTTATTGTAATTTAATTACTCTATTTCTGTAATATTTAGGATATTTGGAACCATTAAGCTTCAAACATATAAGGTGGAAAGTAATTCATAATTAGAAACGCATTTCTACTTTATTTGTCTTTTAGGACTATTAGACATGTCTAAATTCTGCAAAAATAATTCAAATGATTTAACTTGCATTATAAAACCAACATTTTGTGTATTAAAATCCACAACAGATTTCTTCCTAAACTTCCAAAATCATCTTAAAACATCTCTTATATAATATTGTCACATTTAGGCAAGATTAATTTAGCTAGCAAAATACACATAATTAGTCCATAAAGCACCTTCCTAGCATTCTTTAGCATTTCTAGCCCTCTTAATATTTTTTAATCACCCTTTAAATTACTTTAACATTTTAGCACTTTTAATATTCTAGCAATCCTTTAAGCATCTTTAAATATTGCCTTTGGCGCATTTTGTCCTTTAGCATTTTTAGCACCTCTTTTAGCATTTTAAGCATTTTAGCATTTTATCGTCTAACCTTTTATTTGAAGCGAGCCCTTTAAAATACCCTTTACTTTTAGCACCCTTTACTTTTAAAATTAATCCCTTAGCACCCTTTTAATATTTAAGCACCTAGCATTACTTTGTTTACACTCAAGACTTTTAAATTTCTAGCACTTTTGTTAAGCGTCTTTAACCCTTAATATTTTAGCACCTCTTAGCATTCTTTCGCATATAGCACCTTTTTCCCTTTTAGACTTAAGCACCTTTAAACATTTTAACATTTTAACATCTTATTAAGCGGTGGAGCTTTATTTTGCATTTTAAAAATATAATAATCACCCTAGGTTTGGCGGGACAACGCATGAGTTAAGCGGATCTTAGAGGGTGCCTAACCCCTTCCCTCTAGATTAATAAAGAACCCTTACCCAGAATCTCATTAAGTTTAGCAGACCATTAAAATGGAGTTAATGTTTTACTTTAAACTAGTTAAACATTTAGGTGTCCTAATTCACCCAAACTAATTAGGTGGCGACTCCGCGAACCCCTTTAGCATCTTTTTTGCAATTTTAGCATCCTTTTAGCATTTTTTTAAAAACCTTTAAAACCTTTTTAATTATTTAGCATTTTATTATTTATTTTCTAACACATTTGCATTTTTAAGCAGGGCTCGCTATTTTAAAATGTCGCGGCCGAAAAGGGGCGCGACAGAAATGGCGACTCTGCTGGGGACTTTAGGTTCTTAACCACAACAGACCTAGGGCTATTATTTGGCAATTATTTTGCATTTAATTTTTTGTGTATTGTATTTTGTTTATTTTTTGCTACTTGCTTTACTGCTTTCCCTAAACTGGCATTCCGCTCATATTTCTTCCATTCTGGAAAATTCACACAAATCACACACTCGCGTTTGGTGTGCTCGCGCGCGCATAAATTTCTTTCAAAAACTATCCAAATTTTAGGAGAGTTGGCGCTGCGCGAGTTAGATCGGTTACGTCGATCGGTAGCGTAGCCTTCTCGCTCGAGTTGTCGCTCGGGAACCTTGCGTCTAGAAAAGCCAAATCTTAAAAACTTAAGATAGAGCTATACCACCCTTATTTTAGGGCATGCGTCGCATTTACCTTAGGTGAGTCGGTCCTTGGCGTCGGCGCCTGATTAGGAAGACACGAACTTGTCGACGGGTTTCTTAACCCAACGACCAACGGCGTATTATGTGTAGCGTGGCGATGTGAGACAAATCCAAGCCTAATCATGACATGCGAAATTGGGAAAAGTGCCGTCGTTTGGTCGTCGTTTCCAACAAAGGCATTATAGTTGGACGACTTGGACAAATCCGTCATAATCTCGCGTAAGTGGCGTTTAGGCTTACCTGGCATAAAGAGGTCCTGCGTATTAGAAGCGTTTGAATGTGCTATGTGCAAAATATACGCTACATATTATGTGCTTTATGCTAACAGTTTGTTGCATTTTAGAAAGATTTATCATCTCCCCAGTCGATTTATATCGACTAAGCAATGAGCGTGATATTTCGCAAGATCAAAGGCAGTCAATGACATTACCGATTCAAGGGCATCGGCGGAGCAGTGGAACTGTCTTGGTTCTATAGGCAAAACAGGGTCTCGAGAAAAGAAGAAGCGTGACACCTTCTCAAAGCGGGACAATGTAGGAAACAGACGGGGTTGCAAGTCAAACAAGCGGTAGCGCGATATCGAGGAACAAGGCGTGAAGTCGGATCTGAATCGACCCCCCAAAACTCACAAATTTTCTTTGGCGCGAGTCTTTTCATATTAACAAGCGACAAATGCAATAGCCAAGCGAAAATACGGCGAAGTTTCTTCGCGAAGAAAGCAATGAGCGAAAGATATGACAAAAAAAATCCCAAAATTCAAAATCCGCATCAGAAGCGCAGCAGAAAGGGGCATCAACAATCGGCAATCAAAGTTCAGAGTTCCGCAACAAAACCTAGCGCGTCAACTCGGGCATAAAGTCAAACTTGCAACCAGCGCATCGCGCACAACAAAGGCATCATAACAATTCGTCAGTTGCGGTCGCAACGACGTCGATGTAAATCGGGCATAATCGGGGCGACATCTCGACCCATGAAAATTGCACTTATATACATTTATCATTTCGTTTAAGCGGTATACACTTCGCGTTTTTCTCAAGCTTAGCTCGCGGAGCATTTATTCTACGGGAAGCGGCGGCGTCGTCGAACGGCGGCGTTATGAGCGTGTGTCGAGCGGCGACACCATCGGCGTGCGTCTGCGCAGCGCCCGGCGGCAACACGTCCGAACAGCGGCGTTATCGGCGTGTGTCAGCAGCGACACCGTCGGCGTGCGTCTGCAGCGGCGCCCAGCAACAACACGTCCGAGCGGCGGCGTTATCGGCGTATGTCGGCGGCGACATCGCCGGCGTGCGTCTGCAGCGGCGCCCGGCGGCGGCACGTCGAACGCGGCGTTATCGGCGTTATGTCGAGCGGCGACATCGCCGGCGTGCGTCTGCAGCAGCGGCGCCCGGCGGCACGTCCGAACGCGGCGTCGCCGGCGTGCGTCTACCGCAGCGGCGCCCGGCAACATTATGTCGAGCGGCGACATCGCCGGCGTGCGTCTGCAGCGGCGCCCGGCGGCGGCACGTCCGAGCGGCGGCGTTATCGGCGTTATGTCGAGCGGCGACATCGCCGGCGTGCGTCTGCAGCAGCGCCCGGCGGCGGCACGTCCGAACGGCGGCGTCGTCGGCGTGCGTCACCGCAGCGCCCGGCAACATTATGTCGACGGCGACATCATCGGCATTGTGTCGAGCGGCGACACCGTGGCGTGCGTCTGCGCAGCGGCGCCCGGCGGCAACGTTATGTCGAACGGCGACATCGTGGCGTGTGTCGAACGGCGACACCGTCGGCGTGCGTCTGCAGCGGCGCCCGGCGGCGGCACGTCCGAACAGCGGCGTTATCAACATTGTGTCGAGCGGCGACACCATCGGCGTGCGTCTGCCAGCAGCGGCGCCCGGCGGCGCGTCGAACGCGGCGTTATCGGCCGCAGCAAGTCGGCAGCGCCATCATCGGCATATCACATCTGCGGGGGCGATTTTCTGTTCGATATTGCATTTCCTGCCATTCATGCTTTATTACGTCTTAGCGATTATCGCTAACTCTTTCTTGAGCTTTAGTCTCTGGTACATTTGCGGCAAGGGCGACATATCGCGTTCACAATCGCGCAACACGTGCGTGCAAGGTCGAAAAATCACGGCATTTGCGTATCGCGTCAACACAATGGCGTCACGTTTTGCGGGATAACCTTTTACACTCACAATCGCATTGTTTTTAAAATGATCGTCATCATTTTGCTTTAGCGATTATGCACTAACTCTTTCTTGAGCTTTAGTCTCTGAGGGCAATTACTGCGAAGGACAGCGTATCGCATTCACAATCGCAACACGTCCGTGCAAGGCGAAATCCAACATTTGCGCGCGTCAGCATCAACACGGCGGCGTCGTATTTTGCGGGATAACCTTTTACACTCACGGTTGCATTACTTTAAAATTATCATCATCATTTTGCCTTATGATTATGCACTAACCGTTTGTTTAAGTCTTAGCGTGCGGGAGGCGAGAACCTGGCGTGAATTTTCTCTTCAATGACGGGGCAATCGTTGGGGCGGCGCTTGGCGATTGGCGAAGCGGCCTCAGCGTCAGTCCGCTCGCTCCAGCATCACCGTAGAACCCAGCCTGCGGCCATAGCGCGATGCAGGGTTGAGCGATTATTTTCTTTTACTTTTTGCACCATAACGATGTCATCGTCATAACTTCGACAGGGCGATTTTGAGTCGCGTTAGCGCGCCGTGTTTTGACCATGGTATCGGTGTCATCATAACTCGACCTTTGGGGCGATTTTGAGTCGCGTTAGCGCGCAGTGTTTTGACCATGGTATCGGTCGTCGTAACTTCGACCTTTGGGGCGATTTTGATTTTTGCGTCGGCGCATACATGCCGGCATTTTTGCAGTGCGAAGATCGAGACAAAATTGGCTGTAGTCAGCGTCTTTGTCCAAGATTCTTCCATCATCTCCATACAAAGAGGACATCTGTTGACACCCAATTTTGACCCTCCGTCGATTAACTATAAAATTACACTAATTTTGTTAAATAATTTTTAGGATTTTTTTAATAAAATCGTGAATAAAACATAAATCTGAGCATAAATAAACAATTTAATAATGGCATCGCATCTTACGTAGAGTTTGAGCACTTAGAGTCCGCGTCGCGTTAATTAACTTTAAGCTTTGTCGTAATTCTTAAATAATTAATAAATGCATAAAATAAATAATTTAGCGATAACGTCGTGTCAGGTAGCATAGCCGCATTTATTAGTAATCATTTGTAATTTAAAATCAATTCTAATCTGATATATGCATTTAATAGCATCGCATTTATAAAAGCTTTAAACATCATACTCGCATTTAGCATTTAAGTAATTTAATCTAGACTCAATTTTAATTTTAATTTAACTTCGCAATAATGCAATAATAAGATTTTAATAGCGCCGCATTCTAGAGCATTAAGCATTAATTAAATAGCACATTAAACTAATTAAACACCTAAAATTAATACCTTTAAAACGCAGCCCATTAAAGAACTAATAATCTATTCCTACCCAGCCCAAACCGTGACCCGCGTGGCCCAAATCCCGTCGACCCGCGCCCCGGCCCACGCCTCTTTTCCCTTATCAGCCCACTACCCACGACCCAGCCTCATTTTTACCTTTACCCATCAGCCCCTCGTCCTCCCTCAAAGGCACAAAACCGTGACCACAAATATTAAAACCGCGCCTCGCGCCACCTCACGCGCCGTCGCCGTGATTCTCGCTGAGAATCCGGCGACTTTCTTTCCGCTTCACCTGCACACGTCTTGGTGATTTTTACCATAAACCGGCGCGATTATCAATCGAATCGACCCAAATCTTTTCGAAATCTCAGCCTAGAATCAGCCATAATTGCTCACCAATATTAGAACCTAGGGTTAGCCTATATAACGACATGCAACAGACCAATCGAAAGGGGAGAACATCGACGAGAGCAGAGCATAGGAGAGCATATAACAGGGAGATGGGTCGAACATAGGTGAGAGTCAGGGGAATCGTTTTCTTTAGGAGCAGAGCAGTAAGGCATCGAACAATAGCAGATACGGGGAGAGCAGGAGCAAGACACCAGACCCATAGCATCGAAACAGGGAGATGGGTCGAACATAAGTCAGCGCCCAGAGAATTAGCATCGCAAGAATAAAGGTTCGAATCCCTTCCTTTTAGTTCCAGCCAAAAACCAGCAAACGAAACCTTGCCCTTTCATTCGCATTGCAAACCCAAAACTCGAAACCCGTCGATTGGATCGATGACTTGATACGCTGCCCCGGTTCGCTGTCCGGAGAAGGTAAACTCGTCGCTCATTCTCTACTGATTTGGATTTTCGTGGCCTGTAGGATGTGTTGGTTTGAAGTTTGTTTCAGTCATGTATAGGATGTGTAGTTAACATGATGACTTGTTGTCTGTTATTAAGCATTCAATTTCACTCAAGTATGTATACTGGTAGACAAACTTCCTAGTTTAGGTAAAAAGAATTTAAAATGGTCATTTGTTCTGAATCTAAGATAATGAATTGCTGGTGATATATCTATTGGAATCAGAAGCTCATAACTGATCAGCTTAAGCATAAAAGGGTATTACAAGACTGTAGTTTCATGTGTTAGCTTATGACTGAGTATTCATGTTGATTTAAAATGATGTAAACTTTACCTAGACCTATTAGTGTTTGTCCAATATGCTTGTAGCCTATTTTACATCTAATATGTTGGTTCAGGATAACATAGTTTGAATATGATCCTTGATAACCTATTTAGCTTCAATATTTGGCCATATGATGCTCGTGTGCATATTGTCACCTCTCATGGAGTAGTCTAGGTTTGATAATTCTTTGAACTTCCAGTTGATAGCCACCCATCATATCCATATGTTTGTTTTCTCACTAGAGTTTATGTATCTTACCTTGGCACTTTATGTGGATGTCTCTATTTCCTGAGGATCAAAAGGGGTTAAAACCTGATGAGAGATACATATTGTTTGGTTGTTTTGTTAAATTTGACAATGTCGGGTGTCAATTCCTGTCAATCTGAGTCTAGTTTCGGTCTGATATAGTTATTGAGGTCAATCTAGTTTGTCTATACGGATTTTAGTAACTAATGTGCATGTGTTTGTTGTTACTGTTAACCTTAGAGCTTCACCTTTATGTCACTCCATATCATAGACTGCTAGTCTGTGAATCTACCAATCATGAGGCCCTTGAGATATTATTAAGTTCATAAAATCACTTATATGCTATATTAGGCTTTGTAATGTTAGTGTTTTATAACATGTATCGTAGTTTATGTCACATGCCACTTTGTCCTGTCCTCATTCATGAATGTTTCAAATATACTGAATGATTTACCACATATGTCAGCCTAGATGGATACACAAAGCATCTTTGACCTTGCATAAGTCTATGACTGCCCATTTTTAGGATTGTTAGCTGGTAGCCTCAACATGAACACCATGCATGCGTGCTGAATCTTCTTTTACCTATGTGAAACATATCCATGCTTATATTAGATGTCTTGAATGACATTAGTTCATAGTCATGTTTGCCTCTCTATATGTCAACTGAGAGTCTGCTTGAGTAGCCTGCCTATGTCATGTTTCAAATTCAAAGAAAATTAAAAACTGAAGTGTATGTTTTGTACTTACATGTTTATATGCTAAGTGAATCTTTGTCCAATACCCCTGTTTGCCATGAATAGACCGCTTGAGTATCTGTTCAAAGCTAATACTATAAAGCTACCTGCATATGTCTATGGTATCTGATGCCCATTTAGTTAATGAATACTTGGTTTGGTCTTGTGTTAACTGAAGCAAAACAATGCATGTCTATTTATCAATGTGTGTGTTAATACTGTTGGTTGGGTAGTTGCTTGGGTAAAAAACAAAAATTGAACATATACTAATCCTTATCTTTTTCTTATTTTTACATAGCGCATAGGAGCAAAATAAAGAGTCTCACGTGAGACTCATCGCAAGTCATTTCAAATGGCAACGCATCCGCGTTCGCATTCCCGTTTCAGGAATTCCTAGAAAAACAAATAGGACGTCTTCATCCGTCGTAAAGAGCATTCTTAAATCTCATTCTCTCTCTTTACTTGCATTTCATTTATTTATTTGTTTATTGTAATTTAATTACTCTATTTCTGTAATATTTAGGATATTTGGAACCATTAAGCTTCAAACATATAAGGTGAAAGTAATTCATAATTAGAAACGCACTTCTACTTTATTTGTCTTTTAGGACTATTAGACATGTCTAAATTCTGCAAAAATAATTCAAATGATTTAACTTGCATTATAAAACCAACATTTTGTGTATTAAAATCCACAACAGATTTCTTCCTAAACTTCCAAAATCATCTTAAAACATCTCTTATATAATATTGTACGCAGGCTAGGCAAGATTAATTTAGCTAGCAAAATACACATAATTAGTCCATAAAGCACCTTCCTAGCATTCTTTAGCATTTCTAGCCCTCTTAATATTTTTTAATCACCCTTTAAATTACTTTAACATTTTAGCACTTTTAATATTCTAGCAATCCTTTAAGCATCTTTAAATATTGCCTTTGGCGCATTTTGTCCTTTAGCATTTTTTAGCACCTCTTTTAGCATTTTAAGCATTTTAGCATTTTATCGTCTAACCTTTTATTTGAGCAGGAGCCCTTTAAAATACCCTTTACTTTTAGCACCCTTTACTTTTAAAATTAATCCCTTAGCACCCTTTTAATATTTAAGCACCCTAGCATTACTTTGTTTACACTCAGCACTTTTAAATTGCTAGCACTTTTGTTAAGCGTCTTTAACCCTTAATATTTTAGCACCTCTTAGCATTCTTTCGCATATAGCACCTTTTTTCCCTTTTTAGACTTAAGCACCTTTAAACATTTTAACATTTTAACATCTTATTAAGCAGGTGGAGCTTTATTTTGCATTTTAAAAAAATATAATAATCACCCTAGGTTTGGCAGGACAACCGCAAGTTAGCGGATCTTAGAGGGTGCCTAACCCCTTCCCTCTAGATTAATAAAGAACCCTTACCCAGAATCTCATTAAGTTTAGCAGACCATTAAAATGGAGTTAATGTTTTACTTTAAACTAGTTAAACATTTAGGTGTCCTAATTCACCCAAACTAATTAGGTGGCGACTCCGCGAACCCCTTTAGCATCTTTTTTGCAATTTTAGCATCCTTTTAGCATTTTTTTAAAAACCTTTTAAAACCTTTTTAATTATTTAGCATTTTATTATTTATTTTCTAACATTTTTTACTTAAGCAGGGCTCGCTATTTTAGAATGCCGCGGCCGAAAAGGGGCGCGACAGTGTGATTCAATGTCAGATCTCTACCGCCCACTGTTTTAATATAATCCAGAATCCATACATAAAGCATATTGCCTCTGGATTTTATAACCCTCTACATATACTATTGGATCTGAAAGTTAGTGAAGTATAGAAGTTGTTATCTCACTTGGATTTCCAAATTATCGCATATCAAGATCTTGCTAATATACTGCTCTAAAAAAATGTTCGAGTTTGTTTTTAAGAACATTACATCGAAGGTCATCTAACATGCATATGATTAATATGAAATGTTGTCGTAACCCCCATAGGATTGTTGGAACTGATTTTGGTCATTTTGGGCCACTATCTTGGCTATTTTTTAGACCAATCTTTTCAAAGATATGTGATCGATCTTGACCGCTAGATCGATTTTCAACCCCTGTTTGGACTGGTTTTGCCATTTTTGCTGCTGATTTGGGGTTAATTTGTTGCTGCATTTTATCTATGAAATGTGCTCTAAAGTCCCTGTTGTCATTGACCATCCGTAAACTCATTTCCTTTTAAGTTTTGTCTATTCTAACATGCATATGATTAATATGAAATGTTGTCGTAACCCCCATAGGATTGTTGGAACTGACTTTGGTCATTTTGGGCCACTATCTTGGCTATTTTTTGACCAATCTTTTCAAGATATAACGATCGATCCTCACCGCTAGGCGATTTTCAACCCCGCTGTTTGGGTGGTTTTGTCATTTTCTTTCTTGATTTGGGGTTAATTTGTTGCTGCATTTTATGAAATGTGCTCTAAGGTCCCTGTTGTCATTGACCATCCGTAAACTCATTTCCTTTTAAGTTTTGTCTATTTAGTCTGCATTGTGTGGCCTGTATGATCAAGTTATGTGTTGGTTAATTGTTTTATCCCAATTTAGTTATTACTTAGGTCTGTCGATTGGTTTTAAAACATGTTTGAATGAATGTTAAATGTCGTCGGAGTCTATTAAAATAATTATCTTGTATGCTCAGTGTAGCTCCTGCTATCTTTCTTTTGTGTTAAAAAAAATGCTATCCCTATTGTTTATTTGGTCATTTCTGTCTCTCATGAACCTGCTGGCTCCAATTGAGTATGTTCAGATGTTTGAAATACCATCCTTGCTTAAATATTGCTAGCCAAACTGATCTAAGTATAGGGCTTCATATAGATGCCATATTCTTTGTTAGAATATATGTCATCCAAGGTGTAGGCGAAGGGGCATGTATCAGTTTTACCTAAAGGGTGTTTATGTGGGCAAACATGTTTTTCTTTGTTAATTGAATCATACTGTATGTATGTCAAGGGTTGTATGTGCTCGTACCTTGTATTCTGGATGTGTCATTCATACCTACTCTTATATGCTTAAGAGGATACCAACGTGGGCTTACATTTATGACACATTGGTTTGGGCCGTCAATTCATTTCTTGAAATTTGCCATAATATAAAATTGGATCATATATATGTCTAAGTTTATATTAGCATATTATCTATTTGCATTATTAAATTTTTGAGACACTCTAATTCTTTTCTTCTCTTATTTTCTTACATGATATGCATCAAAATGACCAAGAGTCTCGGTACGAGACTCATCATCGCGGTACACCCCCTTGCCACAGGGCTCCTGAACAACCATGGGACGGATGGCGTCGTCATCCTTTCCAGACAGTGCATCAATTCCAATCTCATCCTTCCTTGTTTCTTTATTTATTTACTTATTTATTATCGTTATAATTATTTGTTAACCTTGTAATTAATAGGATAACTAACTCTATTAGCTTTTGAATATATGGGAGGGGTAGTATAAAGATGAATTCGCTCTTTGTTAATTCTATATTCGTCATACAAATCTAAATCCAAGATAAATTAATTAATCCTAGCTATGCTTAGTTATGTAGTCAAAATACCACTCCTTATCTAGAAAGAAAGAAAAATAGACTTTCTTATAATTTCTTCATAAACAACATAGGAGCAATTTATTACTTTTCTTAATATCATTAACGTTTCATATACATTTACAAAGACAATTTCCTAACTGATTCTATATGCTTATAGGAATAATTTGTCATTTTTACTTTGTCAAATAAAGAATGATTTCATAATTAACCTTAGGTATAAAAGTCTTAATCTTAAATATACCTATAGGATGTAATTTATCATTTAATAAAACAATTTCATGTTCTACGAATTGCATAATTAATTTTACATATTTTATGAATCTTATAAAGTTTTTTTTTTTTTGTAAGTTATCAAAATACCTTTCTTTTAGATATTTACCACATCCCTTTTACTTAAATGATCTTTTCTAAAATATACATCCCTTAGCCAAATAAATTAACCTATGTTTGAGCGGACAACCGCAAGTTAGCGGATCCTTTAGGGTGCCTTACCCCTTCCCTTTAGGATAATAAAGAACCCTTACTCAGAATCTTATTTAGTTTCACAGACCATTAAACGGAGTTAATACTGACTTTAATCAGTTGGTACTTAGGTGTCCTAATTCACCCAATTAATTAGGTGGCGACTCTCTTAAACATTTTTAACATTTATCTTTACATTTTTGGGGGAGGATAACCATTCCGTCGCGCATTTAAGCCTGAGAGTTCAAAATCGGGTGCGACAACGAACACCAATAGATTGTAATGAATCGTCACCTCCAGCCATCGAAAACAATTTAAACAGAAAAATCCCAAATAACAAACAACAATCTCAATCTCACCAATCAAAATGCGAAAGTGGTGAAACTGGTCAGAACAAGAACCCAAATTTAACAAGAACGAACACAAATAGCGAAAACAAGATAGGCGGTAGAACCGACCAATATTATAATTTATGTAATAGGCGGTAGAACCGACCAATATCATAATGCGAAAATTTATATAACAGGCGATAGAACTGACCAATAATTTAAAATAATATTAATTTAAAATTAATATTATTTTATTCTCTATGATACCATGTTAGAATTCTTATAAGACAATAACAAAAGTAAAAAAAAAAATATGATTAATACTGAATTGATAAGTTAAAGAAAAGTAATTACGTCCCTCCTTTATATAGAGAGAAATATCAAAAGATAATATCCTCTTGTCCCAAGTGGGAACAATTACATTATTTACTATTTGAAAATGAAGTCATATATTTAAATTACTTCAAATAGTGAATCATCAATTTTTGAACTAACCATGATTAGAAAAATTATTAATCCATGGTGATGAAAGAAGGAGGTATGCCAAGTGTAAATTAAATTACGTAAAGGAAGTTGTAGATGTAAGCAATCTTAGTTCATTAGTGGAAATTTTTTATTTTAGAAAAAGTAAGGATGCCAAATGTTATTTCGTTTTCTCATTTTTGTTGGAGATAGATGATTTAAATTTTTTAATAGATGAACCAAAACTTTTCTCTATTTGGGTTCATATAAAGAACATGACGAGCATAAATACCTTATTTTATCTCTATTCTAATATTGATTATCTTTTATAAGAAATTAGAGAAATGTCCTACTATTTTTATCAAAATATCCCTTACAAAAAAGTTTCAATCTATTCCTTCCTTTCGTGTGGTGATATAGATGAATCCCTCCTTCTTAATAGGAGATCATAGATTTAAGCTTTAAGAATGGAGAAACTCTTAGCAAACCTCTTCCTCTTTTAATGAACCTTACGTGATTTAAAATTTGAATCGAACCAAAAATAAATAAATATCAGATATTAAGAAAATAGACCTATTAAGTTTTTTTATTGATAACTAACTAAGCATAATTTTTCCACGTAATTATGTATTCTGTAAAAATATCTTCCATTGAAATTAATAAGAATCAATGACGATCGTGATTTTCTTCCCTTGATGATTTCCACGTTAAAATTGTGTGTTCTTCTATTTTGTTATCACTATTTTAATTCTCATTGTCTCGTAACATCGGCTACATTTCCATATCCTTCTTTGTCCATCTCGAGCAACGACCCAGAGTCAAAAGGGATAATAAAGTGAATGAAGTCGAATAACGTAGTCAATTGGATATTGGTTTTTAATTAGTGGTAAAAAATAGTCACACTTTGTTTTCATTTTGCTTTTAAAATTAAACTAAACCTTTCAAAACTTCTTTTGTAGATTGACATTTCTTCTTTTATTGTTGGGACAATATAATAGAAACAAACAATGATATCATGAAGCTACAATTTGACGTTTTTGGTGGTATATATGAAGGAAAAATTTGCCATTACCTATTTAATTCGTCCAATAAGTATGTAAGTATTAGTTTTCTTTATATCATTATAATCAGGGTTGTTTCAAACATTTTGAACCCCTATTCTAATTCATAAAAATGGATTCTTAATTGAAATTTAAAAGCGAATTATGAGTTTTACAAGAAATTGCAGTTATCTTAATTAATAATAATAATAAAAGAATGCGAAAATTTTCGTTTTCGGGATTACACGATAAAGCCTCACACGGCCAAAAAAATTTGATTATAATCATGCTTATCCTTTCAGTATCTTTTTTCTTTTTCTTCAAAAGACTGCTACAAAAAGATAATGGAAATAAATTTCTTAGGGGCGGTCAATTTCATATAGTCACAATTAAAGTAAAAAAAAATGAGAACCTCCCAAAGTTGACTAAAATGAGACTCTTCTCAGAATTGGAGCACGCCACTTTGGACGGTGACCGAATGGTTATTTCTCTGCTTTTATGTATAGAAGAGATATTAGTCCGAGAAGTAAGGTGTTTGAAACATGAAAGAGTGGTGTGTGATAAATCAACACATCGATAGAAAAATGAAAAATTGTTCATGTTTTAAGTCTTTAAACTGAATAAGGGATTGGACCCCGAGGGGTAACTCATGTGTTTGAAGGAGGGAGGACCTAGGTGTGCTTGAGTTCGAGACTAGGCCCACACGCGCGCTACCACCACCCGCCCGACCCGGACCGGGTCATGGGTTGTTGGGCTTCTCCCCAGACTTTATTATATTTACAGTTTGGTCTCTGAAGTTTCTGAATGACAATTTCTGCAAGGACCGCTGTGCTAATTGTCCAGTAAGCTTCCAGTGGCAACGGTAATAAATCAAATTGTTGGCCATTACTTGCTAAAACGCTTATGCCACAACGTTTACTAACACCTCCCCTAATCCTTAAACTATATAACAAGGTCTTATTTCCAGATTTGAAGAGAGACATGAAAAAGTACAAGACATATGACACAAATCAGTTTATGAACATTCTTCTTTTCCATTCTTTAGCAATCATTTCGTGTTTGCTTTCTTCGCCAGGATCACTTCTGTTTGCTTTGCACAAGTGATATTACTCCGCCGTTTTACCTTGGGAGACAACTTGCAATTCATCCGTACAAAGCATGTATATGGCAATATTGTCTTAAGGGAAGGTTGATAAATCAATCGACTCATCAACTTAGATTTAGTGTCTATTGGTTGCAGTTTAACAACATTCAAGAAGCTTGCTGAAATTAGAACGAAGATCCAAGGCGGAAGATTCAAGACGAATTCAAATGTAAAGATCAAGACCACCAAACATAATTGTTGTTACAACTCTTATTGACATCAAGTCTATTGTAACACATAATTGAATATCCTTTCCTGCCACTTATAATAGTAGTTTGCTATTTCTCATACTTCAAAAAGTGGTGAAGTCCAACATATGTTTATATCTATTATTATTGTAGTTTTTATGCTATACTTTAAAAATGCTAATGAATCAAATATCAGTACGCTACACTCACTTCTTTCTGACACGAATTTAAATCAATCGAGCTCCAAAGTGAATATTGTACCTAGTATTTAAAGAAAAAAAGTCATCCATTTGAAGGAATGAATTTACGAATTCAAATCTCAAAATAATGAAGGTGTTCACTATACATTTTGAAAATATCATCGTTGTTGTAACGTTGCGGCAACTATTAACTCGCAACAATAATAGGCAGCCGCTAGAGAATTTTCAGGCCTATTTGTCGGTGGTTCATTATATCACAGTTTCTAGGTATTTTCACCGCGAATTACCTGCCTGTTTTTCCTGAACAGAACAAAACAAATAAAAGATCACACAATTTAAAACTCCGTTTTTTATAATAAATGTTAAAAATATTGAAAAACAAGAATGCCCATATGCTGAAGTAAGCTTTATTGTCAGCAAAGCACCTACCATTGGCATGTACTTATTTGTTGTTTAGTTAATACAAGTTTGTATATAATCTTGGCGGCATTTCTTTCTTTTTTTCCAAATTTTTAATGGCTTGTTTCGACATATTGGTTCAAAATTTAGGTAAATTCCTGTTGTCGGATCCTTAAT
The DNA here is from genome assembly GCA_029844215.1 of Przewalskia tangutica. Taxonomy (NCBI): domain Eukaryota; kingdom Viridiplantae; phylum Streptophyta; class Magnoliopsida; order Solanales; family Solanaceae; genus Przewalskia; species Przewalskia tangutica. The sequence continues at coordinate 1,153,160 of CM056731.1, read as the reverse complement.
ATTGGTCATTGTGGAGGTTTACTTTTATTTTTATATTCAAGATTTGGATATTCTTATTGTACTTGTTAATGGTGTTTTTTTTCTTTTGACTACTCAGATCAAGCCTTAAATTCTGGATTAGTGTCTTGTAAAGCACTTCTTCCTTTGTCTTATCAGCAGAATCAAGAACCATTAATTTTCATGGGTTGGTGGAATATATATAAATTGTATTAAGAAAAGATAAAGTTTGATATGTTTTGAAAAAAAGAGAAGGCAATGGAATTAGAAAAGAGAAATGTTCTTGTGGGAATTCGATTTGATGGCCATATTAGAGAGTTGTTGAATTGGGCTATTGTAAAAGTTGCTGAACCTGGAGATAGAATTATTGCTCTACATGTTTGTCGAAATTCAGGTATGAACATTAAATTTTACTTGTCCTAATTTAATTTTGCTTAACTAAATGTGTTTGTCATGACATTGTACTTCTTCATTTTTCAGATTCAATTGCAAAAGATAAATCCTTGTTGGATACTTATCTTGATGATTACGATGGCTTGTGTAATAAAAAGCAGGTTTTTTTATATATCCTGCTTCGTGGCTTTACGCCAGACTTTTTTTCCCCCCTTTTCTAGTGATAGATACAATTGAACTTTCTCTAAATTGTTCTTTGTCCTTTTGGACCACCGAGTGTGAATGTGTGATTGATGAGGGTTGTTTTGGTTGGGAATTTCAGGTGGATCTTATCTCTCTAGTGTCAAAAGGAAGTTCTATTAGAAGAGTTTTAGTGAGAGAAGCCAAAAACCATGCTGCAATAGCTGTAGTAGTAGGAACTAGCAAGCATAGTACTCTTGGGTAAGTAAAGCTATATACTTCTTCTTTTTTTCCGGTACTGGCCCGACTAATCCAGATTTTGGTGGTTCTATTTTCGATTCATATATCTTACTAAATTTGAAAGGGACTTGTGTAGGAGCTGGACCTCAATTGCTAAATATTGTGCAAAGAGGCTTCCTACCACTACTGAAGTTATAGCCGTTGACAATGGGAAGGTTTTCTTTAGAAGAAGCTCTACTTCCCAACTCAAAGGTTTGATGATACTTCAAGATTGCACATTTGAGTTTTTTTTTTAAGTTTGATCTAAGACAATTGATTTTGTTTTGTTCTTGATGATAGGTTCTTTTGGTGATCCAAAACCAAGTCTTTATCCAGAAAGAAATTCTACTTTAAGGGATTGCAAATCTGAATTTGGTGAATCGGAGATATCAGATATGGGAAGGTTTAGTTGTGAAGTGACTAGGACGTTGGAGAGATGGACGAATGGTACACAGAAAATAAAAGAGGAAAATACTACAAGTCCTTCAGGAAAACACAAGAAAGGTTCTCTTTCACTAGGTTCAATCTCTCTTCCTACCGAAGATATTGCTACTGATACTCCTGGTTGGCCCCTTTTACAAACTACGAGTTTATTGAATCAATCGGCTAAAGTAGTAAGAAAGATGTCGGTAGTGCAGTGGGTGATGACCTTGCCAAACAGATCTATGTTGGATAGTCCTAAATCCGATTCTTCTCCAAGGGAAGCCCGAAATGCCTTTGCAATGGAAAATAGCTACACCATCATGGATTGTGATGAAAGGGAACGTGCATCAGTTTGTAACCAGCTGATAAAAGATTTGCAGCTTATTCTCGAGGCAAATTCATCCAGATGCAAATGGTTCAGCTATGATGTTTTAAGATCATCGACTTCTAACTTCTCCTCAGGTTGGTTAGTTTTTTCATTTTTAGCCCATTGGCCAAAATTAATTATGGGCTCTAGCCAAAATGTACAAAACCTATACACTGATTATGTATATTATACGCATATTATTGTATATTATATGTATATTTTGTGTATACAACATGTACATTTCTACTTATAAACAAAACCTATGCATTTGATGGCTATTATTCTTTTGAGCGGTTCAAAAATGTAATTATCCCATAGTTAAAATTTTCAGCCTTGATTCCTGAAGATTGGAAATTTGTGCAGAGAACTTGATCGGGAAAGGAGGGGGAAACAGTGTATACAAAGCTTTGCTTTCTGATGGAAAAGCAGTGGCGGTTAAGGTTTCGAATTCATCGGAGGAAGCAAAGAAAGATTTCAGGCAGGAAATGGAATTAATGACCAGAGTGAAGCACAAGAATATCGCTCATCTACTTGGAATTTGCATAGAGGATTCTGATCTGATTTCTGTTTACAACTTTCTTTCAAAAGGGAACTTAGAAGAAAATATACATGGTAAGCTGCGAAACAAGAATATATTCTGTAAATAAAACCCCGGGTTAATTCATTAATGTTTAGTTAATTTCGAAAACCAGGAAGAACCAAATCAGTACTGCGATGGGAAAGAAGATTCAGAATAGCCGTTGGGATCGCAGAAGCCTTAAATTATCTACACAATGAATGTCCAAGGCCAGTTATTCATAGAGATGTCAAGTCATCAAACATCCTTCTCAATGACGATTTTGAACCACAGGTGTGCTTTTCAAACTAACTGATAGGGCAGTTATTTCGTTATCGTACATTCAATAAGATTATTAATTGTTAAGGAGTGGATATGCCTGTCTTGAGGCTAAATATGCGGATATTAACGAAGGGCATATCTGTTTAATTGCACATACTTTAAGGGCATATTTGGCCCTTTTTCGTTTTTTAATCATCTAATTAGGTTAATTAGTAGGTGCCGTTAAAATAAGGGCAAATTTGAACCAAATATTGGACGGTAAGGACATATTTGTGCTAAAGTATTAACGACGGACATATCCGCTCAATTTCGCTTAGTTTAAGGACATATTTGGCCCTTTCCGTATTTTGATAGTATCAGTGCATAGAACTTAGACTCACTGATTAATTCTGCTTTGCAGCTATCCGATTTTGGATTAGCGATATGGGGACCCACAAAGGCGTCGTACCTGATTCACACTGATGTGGTAGGAACCTTTGGATATCTAGCACCAGAGTATTTTATGTATGGGAAAGTAAGTGGTAAGATTGATGTCTACTCCTTTGGTGTGGTTCTGTTGGAACTATTATCAGGGAGAAAAGCTATTGGCTTTGAGACTCCCAGTGGTCAAGAAAGCTTAGTCATGTGGGTAAGCATCATCTCTACTTTGACATGACTCTTTTAGTCCAGATTACAACTTTCATTTTGTCACTTCATCTAAGTTTTTTTTTCTTCTTAAAATTAATTTCCAGGCGAAACCTAAGTTAGAAAGTGGGGATTTGAAATCCATTCTGGATGAGAACTTGAATGTAAATATTGAAGATGATCAAGTCCAAAGAATGTTTCTTGCAGCAAGACTCTGTCTTACTCAGGCAGCAAGGCTACGTCCTAACATAAGCCAGGTAACTGCAATTCATTGCAGCAACGTTTATTTTTCGGTATAAAATCATGTAATAATAACTACTTGTTCCAATTTATGTGAAGGTGTTTGACTGAGCATAAAGTTTAAAAATAAAAAAAAGACTTTGGTCTAAAATAGGTCATAGATATTTTGTGTCTATAAATCATCTCATTAAGGGTCAGATGAAAAATTTGAAGTTATTACTAAATATATAATGTGTTCATTGTTTTTTGGTCTGACTTAAAAGGAAAGAGTTTACATAAATTGGAAGGGGAAGTAATTATATCCCAGTATAACTAATGCATCTTCTAGTGTCCGTATTAAACTCCGCATAAGTGTGTTTATGAAAACTAATCGTTATATTACTAACTCTGGTATAATTTATACGTGAATCTGTGCATTATTATGTAGAATGGGGGATATGAATACATGTAGTAGCAACGCGTAGATATAATGCAGGGGTGAATACTTTTACACGGATTATTATGAACGGATCTCTGCATAACTCGACCATGCTTTTATTTGAGTAGATCCTGAAGATGTTGAAGGGAGAGAAAGATGGGACTGAAGAAGCAAATGTTTATGAACATAACAATTCAGAAGAATATAACGATGATGAAGTATATCCAGATTCAAGTGCAGAGTCCCATTTAAGTCTTGCATTTCTTGATGTGAATTATGATAATTCCACATCCTTCAGCAGTAGTCAGGACCAAAGCAGCCCTCTTTCTTCTGTAGATGAATACTTGAGAAAAAGATGGAGCAGATCCTCAAGCTCAGAATATTAGCTTTTAATTAATTTACAAAAATGTTTGCAATCTGTCATTGTACAGTTGATAAAAAAAAAAAGCACCCTTTTTTGAGGTGATTAGATGTAGAAGGAACAAAAAACTTTGTGATAATAGCAACAAAGTTTGTCAACCCCACAGATATTTTGCAATTCTGTGGATCAGATTTGAAATTTGAGTGTGATCAAATTGTGTTTGTAATAAAGTTCTTTAGTACGTCTCCTGTCTCAAATTATCTATCATTTTTTTATTTTACACGCCCTCTAAAAAATAGTGTATTAATTAGAAAAGGTATTAGACTAATTTTACTCTTATTTATGTTTAAGTTATAATTTCTCTTCATTAAATATTCATTTTATTTATCTATTTATGTGTCATTTACTAAGAGACGATTTGGAATCAGGATTGGTGATTCTAGTCTTCCAGAATAAAATCCTTAATCAAATTGATTAAAATCATTTGATTTTTTCCCATTAATGTCAATAGCAGTATACTACAACAACAGACGGTAAGTAATACCAAAGAAGCCCAAAGAGCAATAAAACACCGAAAAGTTCTCTATTTTTTATTCCTGAAGATTAGCTACACATATATTTAAATTTAAAGTAGAATATTTTATTTTTGTTATTTTTTATCTTGATTGAGAATTTGCTTCTGCTCTCAACCGCTATCGGCCACAACGAACCGCCGCCGGAGCTTCGGCGAACGAGCTTCGGCCACCAACCAACAACAACGTTCACACCACTACTCCGTCCATTCCCTTCTCCTTCTACTCCCTCCGTCATCCACGCCCCACTGCTCCGATTAACCGGAGCAGCCAACAACCACAAACGTCAACACTACCACAATCACCCCACTGTTTCGCACCGACACCACTGCTGCCTCCGTTCTCAGCCCGCCGGAGTATTTTACTTAGTATATTTATTATTTTTTGTATTCATTATTTGTTAACTTTTTAGTATATCTATTTTATTGTATTAAGTTTTTTAGTGTATCTATTACAACTTAATCTATTTTTTTGTATTTATGTTATTTGAATACAATCGAATTTAAAATATAATAATTTTAATACAATTTTTTTTTGTATTTATGTTGTTTGAATGCAACCAATTTTTAAATACAATAAATTGAATACAATGTAACAATAGCTATAAATGAATACAACTGAGTTGAATACACATGACGTGAATACATCTGAGCTGAATACAACTGACTTGAATACAATTAAAAGAATTTTCTGTCTTAATACAACGAGCCATTTTATGAATACATCAAGAAAAAAGTAGTTATACTATATAAATATTTAAACTATAATTATGACAAATTTAAAATTCCTAAACTATAGTATTTGTGTAAGTTACATTGTAATAAAAGAGATCGGAGCAAATATCAAAATTCTTATTGGAGCAATTTTAACTTTCTTATAAATAAAATTAGAAAAACATAAATATTGAAAACTTTCCCTAAACAAAACCCTAGTAAGGATCCAACCCAAATATTGAAACATGCTCTAAATAACTCTGTGATCTATATAACGTATATAGGGCTAGTTTTCCTTTACCTTTCTCTGTCTGCATACCCCAACTTATTTTCATATTAATGTACTTCACATTTGTCTCCCGACATTGTCTAGCAATTCCGTGTAGACCCTAATATGATTAGTATCGATATGTGAAGACTTGTAGAGTAACACTAAGTCAATTGTTCCGTCGATCTAAGGATGAAATGAGAGAATATAAATGTTTGATTTATAATCGAGATATTTGAATGAATAATGATTATTTAATTAAATTAAAATTGGATTTCAGATTTAATTAAAATGAAAACGAGGTAAAATTAGTTTAGGGTCGCGACTCATGGGACCTGGGCATGCGCCACCCCTTTAGCGTCGCGCATCGATCGATGGCGATCACCCACCGCCTGCTTTTGGGCACGGTCCACTGAAACCTTAGGCTATGTTTTAATCCTAAAACACCCTTATTTCATTTCATTATTCAAACACACAATTCACTTTATATTATTCTATGTCTTAGAGACTCAAATCTCTCTCGAATTTCTGCCGGATTTTCTAGCTGTCTGAAAGAGGAATAAATCGGAGTTCTAGGAACTTGCAGTCGGGAATAAATTGTGTGCGCACCCTCAGACGATATACTAAAAGACTCCAGATATATTCAACCGTAAGTTTTTTGTCGAAATATTACAGTTACATTACATATGTTTATTATTATTACATAATTATCCTGCAGTTCGTCGTTTGTTGAGTTTGAAACTAAATTTTCAAATTTCGCTGCGTACATGAACCCAACAAAATCCTAAAAAAAACTTTTTCTTTCTCTGTGAATCACGTGAAGTCCCCATTGGATTCTCAACTGTTCCTGGGGTTTGAATGTTTGATCTTACAACGGATGAATACAAGTTGCTTCATATTTTATCGGATAAAAATAATTGACTAGGGAAGAAGAGAATTCTAACTCTAGGAACCGAGGAGAAAGATCAATGGGCATTCTCTCATGCCTTGGAGATGTATTTCCTCGATGGGGTTCTTTATATAACTGGAAATACATACATTTACTTCAACTTCATAGAGGAGAAGTTTGGGTCAATTACAATTTCAAAAAGAAAAAGTAAAACAAATACACCTAAAAAGGGACTGTAAAAATTATTATTTCACCTAAAATACTTTTCAAACGAATTGAAATTTGAACAAAATTTATAAAAATATATTACTAATATTTATCAATGTTGAGGTAAGTAGAGTCACGTCTTACTGATAAGAATTGTGGCAGAATACATGTGGTCTCTTCACTCTTAATTAGAGAATTTAATTTGAGTTTTAAGTGTAAAAAAAATTATTAAAAAGGCATTTTCAAATAAGTGTTATTTTAAGAATTACTTTTTTTTCTACTGTATCATTAGATAAAAACTGATAAGATAAGCTCTTTATTTAAGAAATATTTATTGACAAATTCTTTATTTAAGACATAACTTATTATTATTCATGCATGCTTTAATCAAAAGTGTAAAATAATCTATTTTCAATAAATAGGAGTAATTTGATAAACTTTTCATTGCATTATTAATTTCTTAATATGTGTATTTTTATTAAGATAACAATTATTATAATATGAAGGGAGTAAGTACCTGTTTGGCCAAGCTTCCAGAAGAAACACTTCTTAGGCCAAACAGGTACTTTTCAGAAGTAGAAACGCTTTCTTTAAAAAGCTAAAAAGTGTTTTTAGATAGGAAAAAAAACATAAACACTAATTTGGTGTTTCTCGAAAAGTGCTTCGCGAGAAGCCTTTTTTGCCCATAAAATAATTTTTTTTGGACTCATTTACCCTTTCTTTTTACAAATTCCTTTTAATCTCATATAATATCTCCATATAAAATAGAATTTAAGAATGAGGTAGGGCGGGGAGAGGGATAGGTGTGGATAGGGCAGGGGTAAGAAAAAAAATTCACATTTTTTTAATATTTTTTTTAATAAAAGTAACAAAAAATATGAAATAGAAATTTGAGGATGGGGTGGGTAGGGCGGGGGTAAGAAAAAGATTCATATTTTTTATAAATTATTTATAAAAGTAAAAAAAATATAAAATATAAATTTGAGAATGAGTAGGTGGGGGTAGGGGGAGGTATGAAAAAAATTCATATTTTCAATCATTTTTTTATAAAAGTAACAAAAAATATGAAATAGAAATTTGAGAATGGGGTGAAGGGGTATGTGGGGTTAGGGAGGTGGGGGGGTAGAAATTTATATTTTTTATAAAAGTAAAAAAAAAATATGACATAGAAATTTGAGGATGGGGTATGGGTAGGGCGGGGTAGATTTGGACATATTTGAGTCATTGGCTATCATATTATCGTTACATTTCTTATGTACAATTTAATATTATTTTTTGAATAAATGTTGTAATTAAATAATTTTTAAAAAATTATTAAATTATAAAATATACTAATTTTTAGAAACATAAGATAGAAAAGAATATTTTAATAGTTTTAAATCTATTAAAAAAATATTCTAGTAAATTTGTATAAATGTAGTAAACAGAAATTGTTTACATTTCTCGTAAGATCTTATAATTATAGGTCAAACACCCTAACAGATTCTCTAGAAACAGTTTATGCAGAACTAGTTCTAATAAACAAAAACACTTTTCTAGAAGCTTGGCATGGGGGGTAAAAAATTCATATTTTTTATAAAAGTAAAAAAAATATGACATAGAAATTTGAGGATGGGGTGAGGGGTAGGTGTGGGTAGGGCGGGGTAGATTTGAACATATTTGAGTCATTGACTATCTGGGAATATACCACTCCCGATATTCTTCCTCCGTCACCTCTATCTCCAAATCAACGGTTTGATATGATGAATTGAATATCATTACATTTCTTATGTATAATATTATTTTTTGATTAAATGTTGCAATTAAATAATTTTAAAAAAATTATTAAATTGTAAAATATACTAATTTTTAGAAACATAAGATAAAAAAGAATATTTTAAATAGTTTTAAATCCATTAAAAAGAATATTCTAGTAAACTTGCATAAATGTGGTCCAAACAGGAAATAATTATAAGCCAAACAATCAAACCCTAACAAATTCTCTAAAAGCAGTTTCTGCAGAACTACTTCTAATAAACAGAAACACTTTCGTAGAAGCTTGATAAAAAAGACTCTAAATAAATTAGGATCGGTCCTCAAGTAAGGTATAATTAACAAATAGAGTCCTGAGATTTCCAGAAAGAGGTAACTCAATTTTGCAGCAGCCAGGAGTAGTGTGCACTGTTGTATGTATGTGTTGGAATGATATCTTGACCAGTGGCCCATTTGTTTTCAGCCACTCACAATATATCTCTCAAAAACCCCCCCCCCCCCCCACCCCACACACTTTTTAGCCTTTTCTAGGGTTCTTTCCTCCGACTCATGTGACCCCATTTTCTCTCCTTCTCTCGCATCTTCATAGAGCTTCATACTCAACTTCACTGTAAGTGCCTTTTGTGTGTCTTTTTGAGTTAATTTTACTGCCTTGTGATTGATTTGGCAGCATCTAAATCCATGACTTTAGTTTTATTTTCCTAATATTTGACCCAGATTAGTTTTATGTCCAGAATTTCAATTAAGAATCGTTGGATCATCACTTATTCAATGAATAGACATAATGACTAAAAATCCAAGATTTGGGGTTTCCTTGAAAATTATAAACATCTTACTTTTTATGCTCAAGTTGAAATCTTTATGCATTTTCTTTCTGGGGGTTTGCCTTATTGTTGACTGGACTAGTAGTTAGGTTCAATTTTATGTCAGAATTTCAATTTCAAGATTAGGGTTTTCCTTGAAAATTTGAAACATCCTACTTTTTATGATCAAGTTTAAATCTTTATGCATTTTCTTTCTGGGGTTTGCCTTATTATTGACTGGACTAGTAGTTTGGCTTTTCACTGCTTAGAGGGTCTCTTAATTGCTAGTGTTTAACCGCAGATTGTGACCTATTATTGGTTACTATTGGGCTTTAGACTCAGCTTCACTGTAAGTGTCTTTTCTGCTATTTTTGATGATTCAAACTCAGGAATTCAATTCAATTTTATGCTTTGTTATTGATTTGGCAGCATCTGAATTCATGGCTTTAGCTTTGTCTTACTCCTAATATTTCTTGTTTTGTGAGAAGTGATTAGGTGGGTTGCTTTTCTCTAAGCTAGTACTATTTGATTTTGACTCAGATTAATATTTTATGTCAGAATTTCAATTTTAAGATTTGGGTTTTCCTTGAAAATTTGAAACATCTTACATTTTATGCTCAAGTTGAAAACTTTATGCCTCGTCTACTTGCATTTCCTTTCTAGGGTTTGCTCTATTATTGACAGGACTAGTAGTTAGGGTTTTTACCTTAGTTTAAAATAAGGTATGAAAATTGCGTAGAGGGTCTCTTAATTGCTAGTGTTTTATTGCAGATTTTGACCTATTAGTTACTATTGAGGTTTTTATGATGACTGAGTAGTTAGGGTTTTACCTTAATTTGAATGAGATATGAAAACAGCATAGAGGGTTTCTTAGTTGCTAGTGTTTTACTGCAGATTTTGACCTATTATTGGTTACTTCTGAGGTTTTTATGATGGCTGAGTAGTTAGGTTTTTACCTTAATTTGAATGAGGTATGAAAACTGCTTAGAGAGTCTCTTAATTGCTAGTGTTTTACTGCAGATTTTGACCTATTATTGGTTACTTCTGATGTTTTTATGATGGCTGAGTAGTTAGGTTTTTACCTTAATTTGAATGAGGTATGAAAACTGCTTAGAGATCTCTTAATTGCTAGTGCTTTACTGCAGATTTTGACATCTTGGTTACTGTTGAGGTTTCTATGATGGCGGACGGGGAGCTAGAAATTTCTAACCCAGAAATGTTGTCAAGTTCGAATTTTGGTGAATTTAGTAGTTCCATGGACAGCTTTTTCAATGAGATTCTCAAAGATGCGCATGCCTGTACTCATGCCCACACTTGCAACCCGCCTGGTCCCGATAACTCTCACACACACACGTGTTACCATGTTCACACCAAAATCGTGCCTACCTCAGACGATGATAAGAACCATAGCGATGATACTGCAGAGTCTGCAGAGAATAATAAAGGAAAGAAACGCCCAGTGGGTAATAAGGAAGCCGTTCGCAAGTATCGTGAGAAAAAGAAGGCTCGAGCTGCTTCGTTAGAGGATGAAGTTATCAGATTGAGGGCTATAAATCAGCAACTCTTGAAGAGGCTACAGGTAGGGGTGTCAAATGGGCTGAGTTAATTAAGGGGAAGGTCAAAAGTTACTTGGGCTAAAATGGGCTAAAAAGCGGGTCATAACCCAAACCGCACAATTCTTACTAAGTTTTAATTTATTTGTTTTTTTATAATCTTATTAAGGACGTAATAAAACTTTTTTTCTTTATTATTACTATATATAACATATCAAACAAAAAAGTGTCTTCCTGAAATCTTTTTGACAAGGTTTCTCATGGGTCAATTTGGGCTACATATAGCCCAATTTTTAAATGGGCTGAATTGAGCGGGTTTGCGGGTGTTTTCATGAGCTAATTTTGTCACCTCTAACTGCAGGGTCAGGCCGTATTGGAAGCCGAGGTTGCTAGACTCAAGTGCTTACTCGTGGACATACGTGGAAGGATTGAAGGGGAAATTGGATCATTTCCGTACCAGAAGCAGAAGCCCATGAAGAGTGGCAATGCATATCAGAACATAGTTAATCCTAACCTTCCTGGAGCATATGTGGTGAACTCTTGCAACTTACAATGTGATGACCAGGTTTATTGCCTCCACCCAGGTGCAGAACGTAAAAGCTCAGACGGCACTGTATTAAATGGACAGGGCTTCAACAACTGTGAATTTGAGACTCTCCAATGCTTGGGTAATCAAAGCTTTGGACTGGAAGAGGTTCCTGGGTGTGCTGTGGGTAATAGCACACCTACTGCCAACACTTCTGGTCGAAGCAAGAGAAAAGGTGAATTGATGTGCATTTTCTCTTAAAGTTGATATTATCTGAAAATGGACTATGTTAACTATTTTATAACTTCACTAAGCATTGTCCTTCAGTCACATGAGCACAGTTACCATTTGGAACTAGGACTAAAGTTCTTTACTTTCACAAAGGGTATCTTTATTGGAATAGGTTATACGGAAAAGGGTCAAAAATACCCTTAACGTATTAGAAATGGCTCAAAACTTCCCTCCTTCCACCTATTGGATCAAATTTGCCCCTCCTTCCACCTATTGGATCTAAAATGCCCTTAAAGTATTAAAAATGAATGTCCTTTTTATGTTAAAAATAAATAATACATATTAATTAACTAAGTATATTATGTACCAAATTCTATAGAAGATATATGATAAGTTGTTATTTTTTAATGCATGTATCGATTATGAATATATATTTTCAGGCAGAAGTGTTACTTAATCAAGACATTTATTTGTGTTCTATTTAAGAGTAAAGATGCAATTATGGCTATTATACTGTAACAGTTCACTTTTGAATTTTAAGTTACATATTTTTTGCAGAGTTTAATCTAAAAGTTAGAACTAATGGATACGTTCTATGTAATTAGATGTATATCTGTGTAATTTTTCTTTATTTTTTTCATATAAACAGATGGACTACAGTAGTTGCTGTTGTAGGATATCTTTATGGCTTTGTTCATCAGAATCAATGTATTTTAGCTGCTGCTTTTATGAGTTTTTTTTACCAGATTATATGCTAACATTAAGATAATTAAAAGTGTAACTTTCCCTGGGATGATGATATGTCTTTACTATATAATATGAATATACGCTTTTTTTCTTAGTAGCATCTTTAGATAAGTATATTAGTTTCTGGGTCTCGTATCAACGAGCACAAATTCTAAAAAAACAAATACATAGATATTACTATTTAATTTTAAAACATGTCTAGATTATAAATTACGTTAAAGAAAAATATTCGAGATGAAATTAAAATTTAATATGTATAAATTTATTTTTAACATAGAGTGAACAATTAATATGTGGAAGGAGGGCACTTTTGAACCATTTCTAATACGTTTAGGACATTTTGATCAAATAGGTAGAAGGAGGGCAAAATCTGATCCAATAGGTGGAAGGAGGGCATTTCGAGTCATTTCTAATACGTTAAGGACATTTTTAACTTTTTCCGTAGGTTATATTATGTTGATATGGTAAAAAAAAATACCAACATTTCCTCTCTTCTAACACCATCTTGTTCCTCCATCTTCATCCTCTTTTTCCTCCCATCTTCGCTCACCATTCTCTATCCACATAATAGAGCGACACATAGAGGACCTATTTCATATTTTTCCGAATTTTTTTGTCCACCAGCAACCAATATTAGCCAACCCCTCTCCCTTCCACGCGAAAGAAAAAAACATACAAAGAAATCCAAAACTACTTATTTGTCCAGCAGAAATGCCAATTTAATTTTGCTTCTACTCACCATTAAGCACTCTTGACGGTAAAGCTATCTCTATTGTCTTACACTTATAGCAGGTTGGGACTAACCCAACCCTTGTTAGTAAATCTGAAAACTTAAACGTTAGTTTGGAGTGTTGTACTTGTTTTTGTCCTAAATTATCAGGCTATTTTAGCTCTGTAGTTAGCCTTCCCCTCTCTTCTTCCCTTGTAATAAACCTGGAAATGCTTAAAGTAGTAAGCGCATTAGTCGTCTAGACATTGATGAAGGCCACTGTTAATCCTCGCTTAGCCTCTGGCAGGGGAGGGGGCTATCTATTTATTGGTGTGTAGTGTAAAATGTTATATTTTGTGTGTATATATAGGGGATTTTATTGGTAATGGTACTTAATATTTCCCAAATATATGAAAAGGGTAAATATTGACATGCTTAATAGTACTCCTTCGTTTTTTGAATAAGAAACAGAAAAGAAAAAGTTGACCGGGTTTCCAGTAACGAGAGTCCAAGCAAATAATTTTGGTCTCAATTCAAACAGATATTTAATAAATTAATTGCATAATAGTTGTAATTATAAATACATCCAAACTAAAATCAAATACATCTAGACATTTTTTTCCTTTTGATAACTGTGTTGTTCAAGTACATCTGAACTTTAAGTTATTGGTAATTAAGTAGGAATGATGCAGATTCTCTCTTCAGATTCTAATACCATTTCCCAAATATCCAATATTAGCAAAGCATTTCAATGCCGTCCTCAAGTCCCTAGTAATTGTTGTAACTAAATATATGTATGCCAAAGAAAAACTTGTTGTGCTAATATGGAGTGAAGACGAGGAAAGAGTTCAAGAAAGTCAGGATCACAATTCAGTGATGCAGAATCTGGTGCATTTAGAAATAATAGAATCAAAGACGCTTTGAAGATAAACTACACCAGCGCATCTTTAGGGCAAACTGTATAATTCTTTTAGCTTTTTGGTGTAAGTTGGATTCAATAGGTGATTTGGAAGAATATATTGATTCCATCGGCCCCCTGAGTTACTGAGTCGGTAAGACGAATTGTGAAGGGTGTCTGATATTTGCTGCAAATAGAGCACAGAATGGATGCCATGTGAATACAAATTTTGGCATACCTTATCACAAAAAAAGGCGGGGGGGTCCTTGACTCAAATTCTAAATAATGATAAATCAAGAAGGATTTAAAATGCTAAAGTTTGCAACCACTGTACCTTTAGCTTGTAAACTTTGTTAGTTCCATTAATGACATCTTTGTGTTTGATTTCACTCTGAAATTGGTGAACTGGAACAGTAATTGAAATCTTCTTGAGATCTTGGTGGCTTATGGTATCTTTGCCAGTAATTTTGTTTTTAAGATTTGAAAAAAAAAGGTTTATTTTCTAATTTCACTGAGGTTAATAAAAATTGGCAGATGGTAGACAAAAGAAAGATTCCTTGTATTTACCGTGGCTGTTAAAATGACTTTTTCTAAATTTTATGCTATACATTGGTTGATGACAATTAAATGATTAAATGAAAGTGAGTTGCTCTGTTTTAATTGGGTTGGTAGCAAAAGAACCAGCCGTTTCATGTTTGACTTCACTTTCAATGAGCTGAGTGATGAATGGCTGATATACCAGTATAAATGACAATTTCGTTTTGTGTTCGACCATCCTGGCTGTCCTCCTTTATATTGATTTTTTTCTTTTGGCTTTTTCAGGAAGCACTCGTACAACTACGGCAAGTTGATGAATGGCTCATCTTTGTTCTTGAGAATAAGTATGTTTTATTATGTACCCTCTCTTGGGATTTCTCCCAGTTTCTCTACTTTGTTGAGTTCAAGTTGAGAATCTTCTTTGGGCTGTTGAGTTGGTGGCCTAGTAGGTGTCTGAGTTTCAGTTGTTTATCAACATTCATGTAAAGCAGAACAAATCAAACGAATATGGCTAGCAGAACTCATGAAGAGGATAACCAAGAGTTTTGGTTTTCTGTGAAGATCTGGAAGCTTTATTCCTCACTGTTGTATTTATTCATTCTTTGATGAATAACGCCTCTTGCTGATGGATCTCTAAGTTGATAAGTTCTCGTTCTTAGATTATTATGTGAATTTGAAACCAGTTAATTTGAAATCGATGGTGGCTTATTTTTGTTTGTCGTGGTTCTGCTGTCAAGAGTGGCAACATTCAAACACTTCTGACAAACTGTTATAATGCATTTGCTCAGTTTCTGCTCCCTTTGTTTTACTTGTGGCACCACATGGTGTGTTCAGTTTGAGCTGCAGAAAGTACAAAATATCTCATAAGTAGAAACCATGAGTGGTGAAATAGGAACATGATAATTTGTTGATGAGATGACATTTATATAGAGAAAAGAAAGGTCATCGGAATTTGATTTTCTGATGAAAAAGCATCCACAACAAGTTTTTCTTTCTTCAAATCTTGCAAAACTCACATTTTCATACCCAATTTATAGAATTCATCAAGAGAAAGTAAAGCTCATTTTTTCCTTTTTAACCATCCCCAGCCGTTTGTCCTTGCCAAAATTTAAACAACAATCTTTCCCCACGCCGTCAACTCAATCAAGAAACCCTAACTTCATTATTCCTTCAATGAAAAGAGAAAAGTGGCAATTGGAAATGGAGATGTACAATTTATTGATTTACTTCCACCACTTCTCTCTACATTGTTCTGTTTTTTTTATTTCTTCTTTTTCCGTTTTAAATTCTCTTCTTTACTTTTTTGGTTTTAACGATTCCCCATTTATGAAATATGAGCATTTTTTTAACAAAATTTGTGTTTACTGTTTTTCCTTCATAAAAGTCACAGACTTCTATATTTAATTCATCAATTTATTTCTCTCTGTAAAGGTAAGATCTATCCTCCCCAGATAATTGCTAAAGTGAATTTTCAATGTAAGTTTTGGAGTGAATATTCTCTTAATAAAACGACAACCTTTACTATGTTGTTTAAGGTGAGGGTCTCTTTCATTCTCCATACAAAAAGCTAGCTTGGGCGAGTTACCTCCAAGTGGGTTTCTGTAACATGTTAACATGCAAGTACATATCAACGGTACTCTACTACTTCAATATCCTCGCCTTATAAAGTTGATATGCAATGCCACATACAAGTACCATATTAACGGCACTCTTCTCGTTATAAATAAGCACAGAACTACAATGAAATGCCAATAAAGTTAAACATCTAAAGTTGGGAACATCAGCAGTCCCCATTGTCATCACAATAGATGCTCTCAGCCATCTGCCAGATTTGGACCGTATTGTCTTCTGCCACACTTGAAATGACCCATGGCTCATTCTGGTTCCATGAAAAGTCAGATATCTTTGCTTTGTGACCGCCATGAGAGAAAAGAAGTTCCGAGGGCCCGTCTTCAGCTTCCCCTTCCAATTGCTCATCACCAATCCTGAAGAAATAAAACCAAATCAAATCAATCACTATTCAAGTAGAATGTGATAGAGAACTAAATGAAGAGGGTCTAAAATAAGCAGCACTCTGATTATCCAAAGGAAACAGCAATTTTGTTTCCAGTCAAGAAATGTAAACCATATAATTCTTTCTTTGGTTATTATCACCATTATTTGTTACTCCTATTGAATTTTAGTGCTACTCCACCACCGTGGTTTGTGTTGTAATTCATTTCATGCATGAGGTACCTGTTAAGATCCCAGACCATCAACCTTCTATCACCACCTGAAGATGCCAGTACAGTCTCATGATTAGGATCCCATTCTACCTGGAATACCTCATCCCTGCAAAAAAATCATTATGGTTTTGTGAGAAAGCTTTATCATAAACAAAAGGTAGTGCAGTGATCACAGTTTAGTAGAATGCATGAATTAAGAGAAGGGTCAGAATAGCTGCTGGATAAGGTTAAGGCCTGAGAATCAAGAATCTTCAGCTATTGTGACTGAATAGTATTACCCTATCTGTAAGATTATTAAAACGAAGAGGTATCCTATTGCAATGTCATCAAAGAAACTTTTCTCAAGGGTGTTGCCTGTATGGCAAGGAGGAATTAGCTGAGGAAGAGTTATAAACAGGTATCAAAAGCAACACCAGATTTGATCATTTCCTTTCATGTACATAGAATATACAAAGGAAAAATTATTCAACAATGACAACCTGCAGCATTACAAGTAGATTTGACAGATACTTTATAGTCCTCATATTAGTAATGGATCCAGATATTAGTAATGGAGCAAACTGTGGTTTACAAGTCACCAAGACAATATGAGATAATGGAGTGACTTAAAAATTAAACTACACTAAATTTGGAGACTCGAATGTAAGCTGAAGGACATACGTATGACTGCCAAACATGTGCAATGGAGAGCTCAGCTTTCGCATGTCGAACAGACCAACAGTACTATCTGACGATGCTGTAGCAAGAGCCCACTCATTATATGAGTTGAAAGATAAATAATTCACCTGGAGAGAGAAAAAACATGATCAGCGAGATTGCATCATGGAAAATGTCAAGAAAAATATTTTCAGACAATGAACATGTTATTCACTTTCTGATTTCGCAATTCAATAATGTATGTGAAGCAGGTGACTGAATTAACCTCTTGAACAGATATAAATACACTAAAATGTATTAAGGATCACCGCTTTTGGAGGTGCCATTAGTTCCATTACTCATGACATTTCAACTACCCTGTCATATTGCTCCATATAAAGCTTTCATAACTATAATAAATATCATTCAGAGGCCCAATAAGACCTCTTGTCTAGTTTCTTAACAATTAACATTGTAAATGAGTCATGGATAAAGTTCAAATGTTTCTTCATGTAACATTTTACACGAGTCATGAATAACAAGCTACTTGTTGTTCCACATCTTAGTTTCTTATGTTTCTCTTAACATCATATTGGGTGCCTAGCGCATGCTCTATGGGTTATCAGGTTTCAAAAGTAAAATATGTTGAGGAGCATCAAGGACATTAGATAGATGCAATAAGAATATAGATATTACTAGGTACAGTACGTTGCGGAATTTTGTCATGAATTGTCTTCATTGCTTCCAGAATAACAACACGGAACAAACAATTAGATGAACATAGTTGAGATCAATCTCAATAATACAGATCAAACAGTGTCCAGTAAAATATTAAGCAGATGGAATTTAAAGACACTGACCTCTTTCTCGTGAACTAAAACTGAGTGTTGGGATTTGTTTGTGCGTAAGTCCCAGATGATCAGACGACAATCATCTCCGACGGAACCAAATAGGTTCTCGTTCTTTGGATGCCATGACACATCCTCAACTACATCTTCATGCTCCTATACAAAAATATCAGAATTAAAATCTTATCTGCCATAGTAGGTACTTCAGCTCCAGAATCAACAAAAATATCTCAGTTGAATCAGCACATCTGGAGAGTAATGGACAAAAAACAATAGATCAAATTACCTCATACGTGTGATGGGCCATGAGCACTTTCTCTTGAGGCATTGCAGATACATCCCACAAACAAATCTTACGATCATTTGAACCACTTAAAAGAAAACCCTGTTTAAATGGGCTCCACGACAAGCCATAACCTTCTTTATCATGCCCTCTAAGTCTAACATCAGGGTTGCAAGATCCCCCTTCATGATCAACTGGCTGTTTAGCAGAGTCAAAGACATAAACCTCAGAGCTACTAGTCTTCGCTGCAACTACAGATGGCTTCTGTGGTATACATCTCGCCCTATTCACTTCACCATCAACATGAATCTTTTGTACTATCTCTACCTGTGAACACCAGTAAAAACTTTACATAACCAAATTTATCGATAGATCTTAACAGCAGAAAAAAACAATTCCAGACAAAACTTTCCTCATACAAAACACGTATAGGCTCCCCTAAGCATGAGTTCCTTCACTAACAGAGAGCTTTCTTCATTTAGACATTTCATCAAACAGTTCATATTCGTACACATATGCATCACTCAACACGTATTAACACGCGTCTTAATGAAAATGTATCTAAGTTACATACATCTTTTTTCATTTAGATATTTCATCAAACAGTTCTTATTCTATACACATATGCATCACTCGAGACATATTAACACACACCTTAATGAAAATGTATCTAAGGTACATACATCTACTCGAAAAACCTCACTTTAGGTGTCATATGATATGAGTACGATCAGAGTATCAGACAATTACCACATCCATCACTTCTAATATCTTTCTTTTGAACGAATACTCTTTATAAATTCATATCTATCTACACTATAAATTCATTTGAATAGAAAACTTCTTACTGTAAATAATTTTTACGCTATTAGCATAGTTTAACAGATCGAGAAGAATAGGTTCATTAACGGAGAGCTTTCTTCATTTAGGTATTTCATCAAACAGTTCATATTATACACATAGTGCATCACTCAACACGTATCAGCACACGTCTTAATGAAAATGTATCCAAGTTACATAAATCGACTCAAAAAATCTCATTTTAGGTGTCATTTGAGTACGATCAGACAATTAACACATCCATTACTCCTAATATCTATCTATACACTATACTATAAACATTTGAATAGAGAATAACTTACCGCAATATATTTTACGCTATTAGAAGAACTTACTGTAAATAGTTAATCGATTGTAAGGAATTATATACCTTAGGGATTTGAGGATTCATGAGATTGTGTTCAAGTCCTGAAGCAGGATTACGTGGCAGATGGACATTTGCGACCATGAGGAAGTTAGGGAAATCATCGGAGGTGTGAGTTCCTAGAATGAGTTTGTGGACGGAAAAAGCGCCATCGGAGGTGGTGGATGACGGAAGCCATTGAACGGTGAGAGAAGGCCATTCAAGGGCATGACAAACGACAAGGTTGTAGAGTAACGGCGTGTTCTTCTTCCAAACGGAGAACTCCTCTTCCACTTCCTGTTCCGTTTCTCTGGCCGCCGCCGACATATCTTCTTCTGCCACTGATGATGAAAAATGAGGGTTTTCTGTTTCCCGCCAAACATGGAAAGGCGGTTGGAGAATTACCGATATAAGTACTGCTACTACTCCAATGGATCACTGTTAACTTGGGCCTGTTGTAGTAGTCCACTTTCTGGAATTTCATTTATTTTGTAGGGGAAGTTACACATCTAGCCGCTCCCCCAAATAACTTACATCAGCTAGTCAATTTACATATATTGTGTGATGTAATTTGATTGGGCATGAAGTTTAAAAAATAAAGAAATATTTTTAGATCTCATGATCTAAAATAAGTAAAAATATTTGTGTGGTTATAAATCATTTCGTTAAAGCGTAAGAGGTAAAGTTTAAAGTAAAATTAATGTCAAATAAGTAAATGTGACATTTTTTTGGACTGATCAAAAAGAAAAATGTGTCATATAAATTGAGACGGAAGTAGTTGTGTTTGAAGGCGCTAATTCAATTTATTTGGCAAGTAGGATCTCACAAAATAATAACGAAAAAAAAAGGTCATTTTCGCTATGCTTGGCATTTTAAACTGATTTGGCATGCCTATTTGGCTTTTTGATCAAATTTAATGAATATTGTTGGAGTAACTAGCTATAAGTTTGGTGATTATAAAGTGACAATTACTTTAGTGATTTTTGTGAAAGAAAATAGTAAATTAAATGATCATTCGAGGAATGTACTATGTAGTTTATTATAAGCTGGGACTACCTTAAGTTAGTTGAGGTTGGATTTGATGTTAGAGCATTACGTGCTTAAATTTGTCACATGAGTCATGGGATGGGGGTGATTAAACCAATATTGACTATACATTTCAGCTAGGCCTAACACATCTATATCAAAAGGGACACGATTATCTAATTCACTATGATGGCACTAGTGATCTTGACTTTTTGACAAAGCAATAAATAGGTCAAAATAATGTTTACCGACTACTTTTTTATTTTAAATAAAAATTAATTATTATCCTGAAATTTTATTCGTCAAAATTTAAAATCCGGAGACTAACTATTTTTAATTATAGAAGCGAATCTGAAATGGAGGACATTAACAAATTCAATCCGCTATAAGTAAACAATATATATTATTCTATTACTCCTCAAAAATCTTCATTGCCACCACCACCAAAGTAGTCCATCACTTTTTACTTTCCAACCTTAATTCACACACTAGACCTGTACTCTCTTGTTAGTTGTTCCCATAATAAGTGTTACTTCAGTTAAAAAAAAAAAATTGTTCCAAAATAAATATTATCTTAAAAATTCAAGACATAACTTTATTACTTTTTTTCTATTATACCTTTAAACAAAAATTTCTATTCAAGAAATATTTATTGTCAAGTTCTCTAATAAATGACACACTTTCCTTTTTGGGACGAAGGGAAGTATATACTAAAGAACAAGAATCTCAAATAAAAGTTTGGCATGCACTGTAACTTTACAAAAAGCAACAACAACAACATACCCAGTGTAATTTTACACAGTGGGGTCTGAGGATGTTAAGATGTACGCAGACCTTACCTCTATCTTTTAGGGTAGAGAGGTTATTTTCGATAGACTCTCAGCTCAAAAAAATATAGTCAATGCAGATTCAACGAAAATAAGACAGTAAGATTTCACAATACAAAACAAAGAAAGCAACACTGTATGGATCTATGAAAACCTAAATATCACACTACAAAGAAAGGGAGAAGAGTATATGGAGAGGCTATCCCCCTAACCCTCTCACCCATAGTGAGACAAGACTCAACTACCTATTATTTTTCTATCATAATCCTCGACCTCCAAATCTTTTTATTTATGATCATGTCCTCAGTCAGCTAGAGATGTGTCATGTCATGTTTAATCACCTCCCCCAGTTCTTCATCGGTCTACCTCCACCTCTCCTAACTCCTGCTATCGTCAGTCTCTCACACCTCCTAACTGACGGTGTGCATTTGTTTGCTTTCAGATACTGCATCTTCTTCACGTGTTTGAACCACCTCAGTCTCGCTTCTCTCATCTTGTCATCCACAAAGGTCACTCCGACCTTATACCAGATAACTTCGTTTCTAACCCTGTCTCTTCTAGCATGACCACACATCCATTTGAGCATTCTCATCTCCGCTACCTTCAACTTTACAAAAAGCAACAATCTAAATTGCAACTCATGTCTAGATACCCAACGAACATACAACTCAGTTTTCGATACCTAAATGTCAAATCATAATATAATAGTGTTAACAATTGCTTTTTGTCAAAGGAAGCAACAATTGCTAAGAGATAGATCAATGACCAAGAAATCACTTCAAAGTTTGAATCTCACTAATCTCACATTCATCGATTCAACAATACAGTACAATCACGATAGAACTTTAGCTTCTACTAAAAAACAAAAAGAAACACTATGATGTTCATCAAAACTTAAAGTTGAACTTCACAAAAGAAATACAAACTTAACAATAACGAGTACTATGGTACAAGATTCATAATTTAGCAGTAAAATATAGTAGTAGAACTATTAAGTTCACATGACCACACAAGCTGCAGGATTTTCATCGCTAAAGGCAGTAGTATAGCGAACTTCAGTAGAACTTGCACGTGCGAGCTGGTTACTTTGATAATCATCTCTTCGCACATACCCAGCGGGAGCCTTCTTATCGTACACACCCTGAGCATAGGGATGAGCAACAACGTCGTATGGGACATAAGGCCAAATCTCTGCCTTCTTACCTGTGCGATGGGCTACACGGGCCACAACTTTCTCTGGATCCACATAGCCTACTACTGTGAGCTTGTGTTGTTTGGGTTCCACTGTCACAGACGAAACTCCTTTCATTCCCTCCACGGACCTTCGCACTTTCCTCTCACAACCTTCACAGTCCATCTTCACTTTTACCTCCACTGTCTGAAAATCCACAGTTTCATATGTTAATACAAACTTATAATCGGGTAATTTTACAAATAACAACTTTTTAGTCCCTGTAATTGAGAAATAACCACTTTCACAAAGTTTCAAATTCCACAAATGAAACTCTAGGTCATTGTAATAGAGGTTCCATATGTAAAATTTGAAACTTTATAACAATGACTATATTATAAAGACATGGTCGAAAAGTAACCAGCACATATTTTGAGTTTCTATATTATAAAGACATGGTCGAAAAGCAACAACTGGTAAATGTCTATAGCGAGACTACTTTGAAAATATAGAAAGTAAAGCTAACATTCCATAACTAAATGGTGTAAGAAAAGTTAAATTATTAGTGCATATAAAGTTAATCTTGGCTGACAAAAGAAAGTAGCATTAGCCTAGTAGTAAGTACAGAATCAATAAGGCAGGTCCATTAAAGTATGATATGGCCCAGCCATTTGAGTGGAGGCCCAAAGGCGATACTGAATCTGCACTATCCTTTTTCTGCAAGGCCTTACAAGTTGCAACACATTACCCCTTTAATGGAAACATTCTACTTTTGCTTTTGCTTTTGAAAAGTTAAGAAATGTGAGAACTTTGGTTATCAAAAAACAGTACGTAGTACTTAAAGAAACACTTTTAAAAAGAAAACAAAAGGACAACAATAAAGGCAGTAGATGACTAGATCCTTCGTAGAAAATGATAGTGTAGCCATGTAGGAGAATTACTAGTAACGAGACGAAAGCGTGCACATGGGAACACCAAGCCAAATCTATTTTATTTTTATTTTTATTTTTTTTCAGTCCGATGCACTAAATTTTTGATATGGGCGGAGTCCAAATTAATAACTTTTTTTAATTTGTCATTTAGCTAGCTGTAGGACCTTTCATGGAGGGAACTCGAAAGTGGAGTTATACAGGGAAATACACTTTTTCTCAAAACGAGACAAAATTTACTAAGGTAGTTTATCATAGTATTTATAGATAAAAAAGTTTAATCTCGTATACTGTGATTTTCCCAATTAAAGGTTCAAATGAGCCACTTCCGCTCCTGAGTGTTCAAAAGTTAGTTTAGGCGCCTCAATTAATTTACAAGTTACATGTTGACTCCACCCAACACATAAATCAAGGTGCAAAATGAAAAAAATCATCTACTTTGGTTACTAATAGTGTCCATGAGACCAAATGGGTAGGACATAAGGCTAAAAATGTAGACGGATATAAGTTATGGTTTTAGAGTAGAACGAAGTATGGGAATGGGATAAGTATTTTGGTACACACATGACAGGATGATAACGATTAAGTTGGTAGTTGGAGGGTTCACTATGAACATTATTAGTGCGTACGCGTCGCAGGCGAGCTTGGACGAGAAGAGGCGATTTTGGTAGGATTTGGACGAAGTGGTGAGAGGTATACCACCCACCCACAGAGAAGTTATTTGTAGAAGGAAATTTCAATGGACATATCGAGTCACTTCCGGGGGTTACGACGATGTGCATAAAGGCTTTGGCCTCGAGGGCATAAACGAGGATGCGTCTCACTGTTGGAGTTCGCTAGAGCTTTTGAGATGGTGATAGCCAACTCGACGTTCTTGAAGAAGGAGGAGCACTTGGTGACTTTCCGTAGTTCGGTAGCTAAAACTTAAATAGACTTTTTGCTCTTTAGAAAGGACGATAACAGTCTTTGTAAAGACTGCAAGATTATTCCGAGGGAGTATCTTACAACCCGACATAGATTTTTGCTGATGAATTTGGAGATCAAGATGGAGAAGAACAGTAGGAGGAGATGTTTGGAGGTTAGACGTTACATGTGACGTACAACAGGGAGGTCAATGATATCATGATATGTATGATGTAGCCAAGACCAGGGTACGAACAGTAGAAGGAGACTCGGAGCATTTTCCATTGATGATAGTGTTGCACCAGAGATCAACTCTTAGCTCATTCTTATTTGCATTGATGATGAATGGACTGACACGACAAATTCAAAGGGAGGTATCATGGTGTATGTTATTAGTAGACGACATAGTCTTAATTGATCAGACTCGCAGTGGAATGAACATCAAACTGGAGGTTTGAAGACAGACTCTGGAGTCTAAAGGGTTAAGGCTGAGTATGACCAAGACAGATTACTTGGAGTGCAAGTTCAGTAACGAGTGAGACCTTGAGACATACGTGGAGGTGAGGCTTGATACTCCGGTCATTTCAAAGAAAGAAAGTTTCAAGTACTTCAGATTTATTATCCAAGGGAATAGAGAAATTGACGATGATATCACACATCGTATTGGGACAGGGTAGATGAAATAAAGGCTCGGATCTGGAATCTTGTGCGATAAGGTGCCACCAAAACTTAAAGGAAAGTTTTAAATGGTAGTGGTTAGACCGACTATGCTGTATGAGACGGAGTGTTGGCCGGTCAAAATTCACATATCTAAAAGATGAAAGTTGCGGAGATGAGGATGTTGAGATAGATGTGTGGGCATACAAGGAGGGATATAATTAGAAATGATGATATCCGGAACAGAGTGGAGTGACCTCGATGGAGGATAAGATGAAAAAACGAGATTGAGATGGTTTTGGCATATGCAGAGGAGAGACAAATGCCCCAGTGACTGATTCATGAGGGGTAAAGGTAGGCCGAAGAAATATTTGGAAGAGGTGATTAGACGGGATATGGCGCAAGTGCAACTTACTGAGGACGTGGCCTCATATATGTGATTATGGAGGACACGGATTAGCTAGGGCCGTACAAAGTGGTAATTATAATGTTATTATTATAGGTCCGCTTAGTCTATCATACTAATAGACATAGTATTGTTTTATAGTCTCTTATCGTTTGATTTATGTTGTTGTGTGTTCTCTAGTGTACTTTGTTTATCTTATTTACCTGCATTAGTTACTGCTTCTTTTTTCAGAATGCGCTATCACGACTTATTCATTTTTTTGATACCAACATTTTCATACTGCTTTAAAATTTTAATTTTAATTTTTTTGTCCGGATCTAACCGTTTCTCTTGTGCTTGTCCTTCGTCCTGAGCCGAGGTCTTTTGAAAACCGTCGTTCTACCTAACAAGGTAGACGTAAGGTCTACGTACACTTTATCCTCCTCAAACCTCATGTCGTGGGATTTCAATGAGTACGTTGTTGGTGTTGTTACTAATTAGGGATGTCAATGGGGCGGGGGCGGGGGAAGGGTACCCCGTACCCGTACCCACCACCTAAAACACACCCCCACCCCCACCCCACCACCCATCACGGGTAGTAATTCCTCCACCCGTTCCCGCCCCACTTACTCCGTGCGGGTACCCATTAATCTCATTCTTTTTTTCTGACGGTCCCGAAAAAATGATTAACTAGTTTCCAGGATTTGCCTTGTCAAAAAGACGAACCCAATTATACACAGAGCTCTCCAAATTGACTTTTGAATCTCTCAGTTAACCATCTTTCCAGTGCAAGATCAAGGTTTTAACTTAGCATAAATGCTCGCTGAAAAGTTGGCAAACATTAAAACACAAATGATGGGCATTCCAAGGTTAGAGTTGTTTCATTCACACATGCAAGCCTAACTTAAGCATACATCCTATTAAACTTATTATTTTCATATACCAGAGATGCAAATGGACAATAAAAGTAGATTAGCCTACTAATATTATTTTCAGGATTTTCATAATTAGGAGCATGAAACTCAGTTGTGGACAAAGGGGAAACTAAATAGCAAGTAAATGGAAGAGGTACTTTCATGATTAGTACAAAGCCATTTTATAAACAAAGGGACGAGGTATATTCAGGATCAGTACACTACTGTTTATGTAAAAAAAAAATGGAAAGAGGTACTTTCATGATTTTCAGGACACGATGTGGTGCTCAAGTCATATTTTAAATCAAAGGGCCAAATAAATTCATAAATAGCCTAATTAAACTAATAGACGATACGGATATGGGCGGTGCGGGTACAGTCGGTGTGGGTACGGTGTTGGTAGCGGGGCAGGGCGGGTGCGGGGCGGGTCTTATATGAAATCCACCCCGCCCCATTACCCATGGCGGGTAGCACTTTTGATACTCATACCCGCTCCACCACCCACCAAACCATCCCCCATACCCGTCCCAACTGGAGCGGGTGCGGGGCGGTACCCGTATTTACCCGCCCCACTGACATCCCTATTACTAATAGTAAAATTTAAGCCTCAACCTATTTCAACTTTGTACCAGATTATCCTAATTGAGACGAAAGGAAATAACCAGAAAAGGTGAAGGTGAAATGCTAAACGTGTTAGTAAAAAAGTCTTAAGGAAGACCTTTTAAGATTAGTGGAAGGTATATGGTATAAATCAGATCACAAAAACTGAGAGTCTGAGACAGCTAGATTTGAGATGTCAGGAAAAAAAACTTGGAGATTTATATTCCTTAACCACCTGCCTAAACCAATTATTTTAATTAAAGAAAAACCTTACACGGGTAACAGGAAAAAGAACCTGGATAGCCATTTGCGATAATAATTTTTGCAACTCCATTAAATGTTCATTGGAAAGATTAATTAAGGCCTGATTAATTAAAGGTCTAATATTAATGACATGAACTTCAAATTTCACACAGATTTGCCGGTAGACTTTCAAGTATTACAGGAAGCCCCAAACTCATACAAAACGATAACAATTTAGAACTGAAGAAAACAAACTAGTGATTCAATAAACATACCTGCAGTTGCTTGCGTCTTTTGTGCCTGGAGTGGTCAGAGGAGCAATCAAACATATCAGATATATGGTCTAGAACACCCATTATTCCCACTTTCTGGCTTTACTCAACAAATTAAGCAAGCTCTTCTATTTATGTGTATGTAACTATGACCCTATTGAGGATGAGAGCAAAGAGGAAGAAGAGTAATGATTAGAAATGACAGAAATATCTATCACACTAAACAACCTATCTATAATCTGTTCAGTGTTGACGTTTTCAGCCACATGACAACGACTGATGACCAATTTGGTTTAGTTTGTCGTTATAGCCTATACCTCTATTACGATGAACTGCACTTTTAACAAAAAAATAATATATCGTTTGATAGGCGTTTTCAAACTAGATTATACTATTTTTAAAAATAAGACTGTTCAAATTCTTATTTTTGAGGCTAAATACAGTAGATCGATCGTATCTTAAAAATAAAAAAATATAATCAATTATATAATAATACTTTAATACCGTCTATTATATATTAAAAAATTCAATCTATTACAATACAGTACAATACAATTAAAGCGCGAAGTATTAAACAAGCCCCTAATGACAAACAGCTGGTTAAATTATTTTATTTTGTACTTAACTTATGGAGTATATAATGTAAATAATTTTACTCTCACATCAGTTTTTAATCTAGAAAAAACTATTAAAAAGTTATTAAAATTTTGCATCAAAATTTGTGTTACTACATGGATAACGCTTCACCGACATTGGTGACCCTTCGTAAGTTTTGGAGACCAGTGACAGATATAACAAGCCACGGCCCAAACAAATTGGGAATATCAAAATTTACTAATCGAGGAAAATAATATTATTATTAAAAGATATAGAAGAAAAACAAAGTATTATTCATATCCACTTAAGCTGTATCACCTCCTGTTTTTTACTGAAAGGTATCGCTCAATTCTTTAGTATTTATCATTTGCGTACTCGAAAGAGCAGCGGCTGCGAGTTCCTTCGTCAACAAAATTCTTTAGTATTTACGTATTTGATAAGATTAGAAAATTAAGTTGTTATGTTACGTCAATAAATTAATCTTTTGTGCATTAATTTTATAGCTTTAAAGTTGACCCATAACTTAGTGACAACATTTCACATGCTAGTATGAAAACATATTTATTGGATTGACGACTAGTCCACATCTCAGCCCCATTCACATACTATAATTCAATCCAAATCTAGAGCTTGACAGCCTTCACGTCTAATCTTAGGTATTTTGTAGGTCTTGCCAGGAAATTTCGGATCGTTGTCCTTATTTGATTTGTTGAAGCAATCTGTCACCCTGAAATTAACGGAGCTACGCTCATGCGGACTCTTTATTTGCTTTCTTGTTTTGCACTGTGATCATGAAATGTTGAAAATGCAAAGTAAACTAATATTATCAAAATGTGTGAATACTAATTACTAAGTAAAGGAATACACTTGGAATGGCTCACTCAAGTATTTTTTATCTGTCGTTTGGGTTTTTCACGCATCGATTAAGAAAATTATTTCACATCATTAATCATAAGGTATATTTGATTAGATTACATCTATCTCTTTCTTAAATTAGTAATGAATGACTATATGACAGTTTTAGTGGTGCAAATAATGATTTGTTAAATTAATATTTTAGACCGAATTTCGTCTGTTTTTCATATGTTATTTTCTGGGATCGTGTAAGGGGGAGTATGTGCAACAGTGCAAGTACCTTCAGAAATTATATTAACTCTAAATTTTGAAGAAATATCTAAATTGATCACGGAAAAGCAATGAGAAAAAGAAAATTATGACTTAGAGGTATGAAAATGCTCAAGTATGCTATAATGAAGCCTATTGAGATAATGGAAAGGTATACAAGAGTACCATGACGGACATCACATGGTATAATATTCAATGCATAGATATTTATTGTAATTAATAGAATTAGAGGAGGACAGATATGTAATTAGCTTCTAGGCCTATAAATATAGAGTAGATATTCTTTACTGTTAGCAACTCATATTTTGCATTCATTGCATTATATTCTCTTTCTAACAGAAGTTGAATAGAACATTTTCTTCTTCTTCTCGAGAACCTTCTTCTTCCTCTTACTATTCAGTCGATCTTATAGATACTGCAATTCATTATGGTATTAAAGTCTCATGGACAAGGAATCGAGACGAAGATGAAGACGTATACGCAGTAAAGGAGTTGTGGATCGAAGAGTTGAGGTGGAGAATTACATGCAATAAAGGAATCGATCGTAATTGATTGTAGAAGGAGTAGATCAAGGAATTGGTTACATGCAGTGAAGGATCTGTATACTTGCGATCGATCACAATCATCCGTTGTACTTATTCCCTTCGGATGCACCAGGATCACTATCAATTGGAGTAATTCTAACAAGTATGGATAATTATACCTTATGGAGTCGCGCTATGAAATTAGCCTTGTTAGGGAAAAATAAAATTGGATTCGTGGAAGGAATTGTGAAGAGAGAGTCGTATAATGGCTCTTTGGTTGGATTGTGGGATAGATGTAACGCTATAGTAGTGTCGTGGTTGATGGGGAATGTGAGCAAGAACATGCTTACATGAATGTTGTTTAATTCGGATTCACACACAATTTGGAAAGATTTAAAGGAGAGATTTGATAAGATTAATAATTCAAGGGCATTTCAATTACATAAGGAAATAGTCTCGCAGAGACAAGGATCCTTATCAGTTTCAATGTACTATTCGAAGATTAATGATTTGTGGGATGAATATGACTCAATCATACCTTTACCTAATCGATGTGACAAGTCAAAGGAATTTGTGGATCACCTACAATATCAAAGGATGTTACAATTCCTAATGAAATTGAGTGACAGTTTTAATCAAGCCAAGAGCCAAGTGTTGATGATGCAGTATGTTCCCAACCTGAACCAAATCTATGCCATGATAAATCAAAAAGAAAGTCAGAAGTTGATACAGGATATGATAGAACCTACTGTTATGTTCACAACAAGAAAGGGAGGTATCAAATGAGGACATAAAGGAAATCACAAGCAAATGAAGTCTTTCAATCCTAATGTCATTTGTGACTTCTTCCACATGAAAGGACATTATAGATTGGACTGTTTTAAACTAATGAAATGCAATCACTGTGGATGACATGACACTTAGAAGAGAGGTGTTATCAGTTGATTGGATATCCTGAAGATTTCAAAGGGAAATCGAGGAAAGTAAATGTTGTGACAGGAGAAAGAGCTTATTTTGAAGACACTGAACAATAGAATAACATGAAATTTGTCCATTGTGTGCAGCAGGAGAGTGGAAAAAGTAGCAATCAGTCAAGATATGATTTATAACAGGGCAATCAGATGAGCTCTGCAATGCAGATGGGTTCTATGCTGTTAGGAAGTCTCACACCTAAGCAGCAGGAGAAATTATTGAAGATTCTTGACAGTGAAGATGTGGCAGGGAGTACCATTGATGCTATTGCAAATATGGCAGATATATCTACCTTGAATAAATAAAGGATCATAAAATAGATTGTGGACATAGGTGCCACAAACCATATGGTCAACAATCAGAAATTACTGAAAGTTAAATATTTGGTAGGAAGTGCAGGCAAGGTGCAAATTCCTACAGGAGACTCGACTAACATTACACATATTGGGGAATATCATCTAGGAGGAGGTGATGTGCTTAAGAATGTCTTATCCATACCTATATTAACAGCTGGTGAAGTGTTTGTGAAAGATGCAGCAGCTGAGGCAGTTCCTGTGGAAGGTGCAGGAGAAGCAGTTGGGGAAGTACTTGTGGATACAATCAGAAGGTCCACAAGGACTTCTAAGCCACTTATTTGGCCCAAGTATTTTGTTACTAATCATGGATCTTCTAGATGCTTATACTCTATTTCTGATAAAATAGACTACACATGATTGTCATCTAAGTATCAGGAATTTGTGGGACAGGTATCCAAGAAAGTTGAACCAAATAGTTACTCAGAGGCAGTGGAGGACACAAGATGGATAGAAGCTATGAAGGCTGAGATCCAAGCTCTGGAGGACAACAAGACATGGAAAATGGTGGAATTGCTAAGAGGGGAGAAAGTCATTGGGTGTAGATGGGTGTATAAGGTGAAATACACAGCATCGGGGGAAATTGATAGATTCATAACAAGGTTGGTGGCATAAGGGTACAACCAGAAGGAAGGGCTTGACTACCTGGAGACATTCTCTCCTGTAGTTAAGATGACAATTGTTAGGACAGTGATAACTATTGCTGCTACCAAACAGTGAAGAATTTATCAAATGGATGTATATAATGCATTTATATAAGGAGATCTATATGAGGAGGTTTATATGACACCACCAGAGGGATTTCATACCAGAGGACAGAAGCAAGTTTGCAGATTATTAAAATCTCTATATGGTTTAAAACAGGCCTCAAGGCTGGCAGCTGGATTCAATCAAAGTCGCAGGGATTACTCTTTGTTTGTCAAACAAAGGGAGGAGAGAATAGTAATCATACTTGTATATGTTGATGACTTACTCATCACTGGTAATAATTCAAAATTACTACAGCATACTAAAGACACTCTAAAGACATCATTCAAGATTAAAGACTTGGGGGAACTTAGGTACTTTATTAGGATTGAGTTTGCTAGGAGTTCAGAGGGGATTGTTATGCACCAAAAAAAATACGCATTGAAATTGATATCAGACATGGGGTTTTCTAGATCAAGGAGTACCTCCTCACCAATGGAAGTGAACCAGAAGCTTACCACTGTCACATATGATCAGCACATGAAGACAAAGAATAATGCAGTTGACACTGCTGATCAGATATCAGATCAATTGTTGGAGGATCCTGAAATGTATAGAAGGTTGATTGGTAGGTTGTTATACCTCACAAACACAAGGCCTGATATAGCTTTTTCTATTAAGTGCCTCAGTCAGTTTATGAAGGAACCTAAGGCATCACACCTAGAAACAGATATACGATTGGTAAGATACATAAAGGAAGCACCAGGTTCAGGAATATACATGACCAGCAGTAACAGTCATACACTGCAGGTTTTTTGTGATGCAGATTGGTGGTCATGTGTTAATACTAGGAGATCGACCACTGGTTACTTAGTAAAATTTGGACAATCTCCTATAGCCTGGGAATCAAAGAAGCAGGTGACTGTGTCGAGAAGTTCGACAGAAGCAGAATATCGAGCTATGGCAGGTTCAATCTCAGAAGTTGTTTGGCTTGTTGGCCTATGTGAAGAACTGGGAATACACATACAACAACCTGTGACTGTTATGACAGACAGTAAGTCAACTCTTCAGATTACCGCGAATCCTGTTTTTCATGAGAGGACGAAACATATCGATATTGACTGTCATTTTATTAGAGAATGGATTTAAAGAAGTCTCATTCAGACTACATACATGCCCTCCAGTGAGCAACCCATTGATGTTCTCACCAAAGCACTTGGCAGTCCTCATCATGGTCGAATTGTATCCAAGCTAGGATTGAAGAACATCTTCATATCTCCTAGCTTGAGGGGGGTGTTGAGATAATTGAAGGTGTACATGAGTACCATGAGGGACATCACATGGTATAACATTTAATGCATAAGTGTTTATTATAATTAATAGAATTAGAGGAGGACAGATATGTAATTAGCTTCTAGGCCTATAATTATAGAGTAGATGTTTCTTTACGGTTAGCAATTCATTTTTTTGATTCATTGCATTATATTCTCTTTCTAACAGATTTGAATAATACAGTTTCTTCTCGAGAACCTTCTTCTTCCTCTTACTCTTCAGTCGATCTTATAGATACTGCAATTCATTAACGCCCATATATCTATTGAATGCACGTTTCTCATTTAAAAAAGGTAGAAAAATGCTCAAACTTTTGCTTTAGGCAGATGATTGGTAATTTGCCTTCTGCTACACAGCTGCCTAAGTTTGCATGATTAGCAGCCTAACTTTATATTCAAAGTTAGTCAAGTCATGCCTTAAGACCTAACTTTATCGGAGTATTGTAAAGTTAGTCAAGTTAAGTCTTAACCTTAAGGCATAACTTTATATTTCAAAGTTAGTCAAGTTAGGCCTTAAGTCATATCTTTATATTCGAAAGTTAGTCAAGTTAGGTCTTAACCTTACGTCATAACTTTAGATTCCAAAGTTAGTCAAGTTAGGTCTTAAGGCCTATCTTTATATTTTAAAGTTAGTCAAGTTAGGCCATAACTTTATATTCCTAAGTTAGGTCTAAACCTTAAGGCATAACTTTAGATTTTAAAGTTAGTCAAGTTATGTCTTAAGGCCTATCTTTATATTCCAAAGTTAGTCAAGTTAGGCTTTAAGCCATACCTTTAGATTTCAAAGTTAGTTAAGTCGGGCCTTAACTTTAAGGCATAACTTTAGATTTCAAAGTTTAAGGCATAACTTTAGATTCCAAAGTTAGTCAAGTTAGGTCTTAAGGCATATCTTTATATTCCAAAGTTAGTTAAGTTAGGCCTTAAGGTTTAACTTTAGATTTCAAAGTTAGTTATGCCTACAGACAAAAATAGTTTAATTTTATATATGAAAAAGGTAAAAATTCATCAAGTTAAGTATGCCTTTTTGGACAAAACTTGCAAGGGTAGCCTTATGCCTCAAGACAAACTATGTCTTAAGGTATATTTTGCTTGTCTTAAGGTAGAGTTTGGATTTGCAAGACAGAATATGTCTGCAAGCTCTACCTTATAGAAAAGAGTTTGCCCTATGCCTGAAGACAAACTTTGCATTAAGGTAGGGTTTGCATGTCTTAAAGTAGAGTTTTGCATAAAATTTAAAGGAACCTATAGTAGTAGTAGAAAAATATGAATTTTGGTAAAGAAAGTAAAAATGTGTGTAAGTAGGTATGCTGAGTAGGGATGTTAGTGGGGCGGGTAAATGTGAGTATCGCCTCACACCCGCTCCAGTTGAGGCGGGTATAGGGGATGGTTTGGTGGGTGGTGGGGGCGGGTATGGGTATCAAAAGTGCTACCCGTCATGGGTAGTGAGGCGATGGTGAATTTCATATAATACCCACACCCGTTACCCGCACCATCCATACCTGCACCGCCTAAATAATGGGCCTGCAACTTATTTCCTTAGCCAAAATTCCAAATAAGGTTTAAAAGTGAAAAAAATATAAATAAATAAACATTCTCGTTTTTAGCACAAATGATCGTGTATTGAGTACTCATCGTAGTCGCCTTCTTCCGTCAACCGTCGAGGCTTTAATGTGTGCTCAAAATTGGATTTGGACTAATATTAAAGGTAAGTAGAAGTTTTATTTTAAATTCAATTCAACTTGTTTCTTTATACAATGCATTATTTTAAATTTGTCTAATCTCTTAATTTTAATTATTAGGTGATAGTGGGCTAAAATAAGTTGAGTATCGGCAAATTATTAACGAAATGAAGGAGGAAGAATGTATTACCGAAGATGAGGTATTAAGTGTTTTAAATAGTTCAACTTAATTAATCATTTGCCATATATCCGTCAAACAGTGTTAAATTATTAAATTTCTATATTTTAGATGAAAGAGGTTGATGTATGATAAAGATTGATTGAAGAAGCCATGGATGCAAATGTTGCACTTCAGCAACTGAAGAGTTGTATCAATCAATGTAGAATGTTTTTTTTTAATTGCTTTAAAAAAAATTGTGGGAGTTGTTTTTTTACTTGCTTTGTTAAATGAAATTTGGTACATTGTGGTATCAATCACTGTAGAATATTTTAATCAAATGTTGAAGAGTTAACTTACTGATGCAGGATTTGAGCTTTGTTATTTTTAATAATACAAGTGATGTAGAAGTGTAGAACATTGATTAATTGAATATTTTAAGTGGGTATGTGAGGCAGGTAAACGGGTATGCGGGTACCCAACGGGTGGTGAGGCGGGTTATGTATACCCGTCGAGTAAGTGGAGCGCGTATGGGTGGAGAAATTACTACCCGTGAATCCGTGATGGGTGGTGGGACGGGTGTGGTGATGGATTTTAGGTGGCATGTACGGGTATGGATACCCTTCCCCGTCTTCGCCCCGCCCGTTGACATCTCTAATGTTGAGCAAATACTTCTGCTTTTTTTAGTTCCTTGTTTCATATTTGGGAGAGAAACGAGTGTACGAATTAGGGTTTAGGGTTTATATTATTGTTGTTGTTCCTTCTTTTTTATTTTTTTGCTAATTCAGATTTCAGAGAAAATGAAATGATGATAATCCTTTGGGAATTAACGAAAGGCCAAATTAGAGTCAATATAGAATTGCCAAACAAAAATTGCACCAAGTCAATAAATCACTTCAAAAACCCAATTTTTATCTGTTATTTTTTACATTTCAATAGAAACCATTGATAAAATTCACTCATAAAAAATTTATAAATCTTAACACATTGAGCGAGACACTTGACCATCTTTAATATTCTTCATCTCAAGTGAGATCTCTCTGATACCATGTCTCTGAAAAATGACCAGCGAATAGTATATTCTTCACTAATTAATACTCTTAGTAATAAGAAGTATAGAGAATTCAAATATGAATTTTCAGATTTCGGTTTGATGTTTGGAGATGTTACAATTGATCCAAATACTTTTTGTCTGATTTATGTGACTATCACTATACTCAAATAATCCATAAGCTTTTGAAATTCACCAATATTGATACTTGAAGCTCAAAAAATAGAGAAAGATAAGATTAGAGAAGAAGATGAATTGAAAAAGAACCCTAGACTATGTGAGATGTAAGGAATAGTTTCGTCCTAATGTTATTGACTTAAAAATTAAATGGTAAAATTTAAAACATTCAGATGCAAAGGGAAAAAATTAAAGACCAACTCAAAATAAGGTTTGTGGCAATGACCCCACAAATTTTCTGGACTGATTGATGAATGATTAGAAATGGGCCTTATATCCAAACTTTGGAGGCCCATAATTCTTAATAGTCTTTACAATATCCGAAATACCCCAAACGATGTCTACACAGAAGCAAAAATTAACAAGTACAAAGAAGAGATAAAAAAAGATGGAATTTAGCAAAGAACTAATCAGGGAATTGAAAGAACACTTGAAATCTATCTCAAATACTCATTCAATTAAATCCTAATTAACCATAGACTATAAGATAACCCTCATAGGAAGAATTCCCATAAAAGCCACCTTACAAGTTTCTAATCAACAAGAAATTCATCCTCACATTCACAAAGGAGTTCAACATTCATTAATATCAAAATAAGCTAAGTAGTCATTAACTATATAGTAATTCCTAATGACCCCTATTGCATAAATGACCACACGCCTTAATTAAAAGCTTTCCAGAAATGGTCTACATTTGCAATCATGCAACTCCTCTTGATCTTGATCTTGATCTTGATCTTTGACCTCTTTTAGCACTCTAAAGCTTCTATAAAGTAAGTATAGTTGGTGAACAAGGGAGATTAACTTTTAATTCATAAAATATATGTTGGTGTAGAGTGCATTTTAATATTAAAATAATAATATTAAAATTGCATAATTTTATGTTAATGGTTATAAAGGTTAGATAGTGGAAACAACATCTCGCAGGAATGTAAGGTTATGACCACTATATAGATCCTTCTTACCCGAACCCCACGCATAAAGGAAATTTAATGCACTGAGTTGCCCTTTAGGTTATAAAGGCTAGATAGTGATCATAATATTTTGGTGTAACTCATGTATTTAACTATCCATGATGTAGAAAGTGGTCATAACTCTTGTAACCACAAAAAATTATCTCTCATGTTTTTCCTCACTTAATTATCCACTACTTTCAAATTTACTCTATGGATGATTTCTACACCTATATATAGAGGTGTTACTTTTGTGAATTGTGATAAGAGGAATATTGTGTTTGTGGATGAATAATATGAGAAGTGTGGTTGAGAGTTGAGAGAAACAAAAAATATTTTAAGTTTACGATTCACTACAATAGAGAATAATTTTATATTGAACGAAGAGTGTTCTTATTGGAGCTTTTGACTCTTCAGCTAGTCTGGAAGGGACAAGTCAATAGTGTTACTGCTGAAATAGTGAAGATAATGCCGCAATAAACTTGAATCTCTTTTTTAAAAAAGCAAGATATTTACGCCTCAATCTGAATATTTATTTATTATTTATTTTACTGTCATTTTTAACTATAATAATTTGTGGTATATTCACCAACAATATATCTTTTATATTATTTTCTTTGCCTTTTAAAGTACGGAATTTCCTTGACTTGTCTTGTGGTTTTTCTTAAATCATTCAAACAAAGATGGATTTTTTCCCATGTGTACGGAAAGGACAAACACGTCTCTTGTGGGAGTATTTATTTTTTGAGAAAATAATATTTAAATAAAATAATGATGTAAATAGACTAGAGATTGAACTTCTTGGGGGCAAAAAGGCAAAATCTCTGAAAACTACGAGGATGAAGACGAGAAGAAAAAAACACAAATTAAGGATGTTAAGGGTCTGTTTGGCCAAGCTTCTGGAAATGTATTTCTATTTCTCATAAGTAGTTCTGCAGAAACTGTTTCTGGAGAATCAGTTAGGGTGTTTGGCCTATAATTATAGAAGTGCTTCTGAGAAACAGAAACAGTTTCATGTTTGGCAACATTTATGCAAATTTACTAGAATATTCTTTTTAATAGATTTAAAACTATTTAAAATATTCGTTTCTATCATATGTTTCTAAAAAATAATATATTTTTATAATTTAATAAAAAAAAAAAAATTATTTAATTGCAACATTTAATAAAAAATATATATTATATTGTACATAAGAAATGTAACGATAATATGATGGTCAATGACTCAAATATGTCCAAATCTAGCCCCCGCCCTACCCACACCTACCCCCACCCCATCCTCAAATTTCTATGTCATATGTTTTTTTTTTACTTTTATAAAAAATGTGATTTTTCTTCTTCCCCCCTTACCCCCTCCCTCATCCTCAAATTTCTATTTCATATTTTTTGTTACTTTTATAAAAAAATAATTGAAAATATGAATTTTTTTCTTACCGCCGCCCTACCCCTACCCCCCACAATCCACCCCCACCCCATTGCCCTACCCCATCCTCAAATTTCTATTTCATATTTTTTGTTACTTTTATAAAAAAAAAATGATTTTTTTTCTTATCCCCGCCCTACCCCCGACCCCACCTCCATTGTCATCTTAACATGTGACATGAGACAGGAAAAAGGTCTTTCCTACCCATCCTCAAATTTCTATATCATATTTTTTGTTACTTTTATAAAAAAAAAAAATATGAATTTTTTTCTTACCCCGCCCTACCCCCACCCCCATCCCATTTCCCTACCCATCCTCAAATTTCTATTTCATATTTTTTGTTACTTTTATAAAAAATAAAAAAAACTTACCCTCCGCCCTACCTCTACCCCCACCCCACCCATTGCCCTACCCATCCTCAAATTTCTATTTCATATTTTTTGTTATTTTTATAAAAAAAATAACCCTACCCCTGTTCCCAAAGTTTTATTTTATATGGGATATTATATGAGATTAAAAAGAATTTTGTGAAAAGAAAATGGTAAATGAGTCCAAAAAAAATTCAATGAATAAGCAAAAAGGACTTCTCCAGAAGCACCAAATTGGTGTTTCTGCTTCTCTTTCCATCTAGAAATATTTTTTGGCTTCTGGAGAAAGTGTTTCTACTTCTGAAAAGAGGGTATTTGTCAAAAGAAGAATTAGACACACTTTCAAAAGCTTGACCAAACACCATCTAAATTTGATAATGAAATAGAAATTGTGGGCCTGCCTATATATTGAAATTTGAGAGAAAGCAAAACCGTGTTAAATCGAAAGAAGGAAAGGAAAAGTACATACTCCTAACTCCTGAGTCCTAATTGATTATTCAACTTTAGACTGCTCCCCATATTCCCATAAGCTTTAATTAGTACGTTATAGAATATGTGTATAGTCTTTTTATATTTTTAATCATCATGTACTCACTTCGGAATGATTTATAAGCAAAAACGAGTTAAATTACACAGATTAAGAAAAGTAGTCAATCACATAATTTTATGGAGAACATTATTTATTTTACCCAAATTGCCCTTGATTTAATTTTATTAAACTCAGTGAACATTTATTGAATCAATATTTAATAAAGTTTGACATTAATTAAAAAGTAATATTTCATGTAAGTTGAAGAAGTCTTTTCATATATTCATCATAAAAATAAAATAAAAGTTACTGAGAACCACTTAAGTGCATTAATTAAAATTGTAAATTAGGATCATTGGAAATTAAAAATCACCTTGTTTCAAGAGAGAAATAAATAAGTTGTTGAAAATAAAAAAAGAGAGCATATTTTAGTCATAACAAATTACTTTTGCTTATATTTCATTCCTAAAAAATTAGTAAGTGTATATTTGATTTTCGTAATTATAGCATAGGATGATTATTGTATATCATATATATAAATCATTTACATTAATGAAATCATCAAAAAAATATTCTCTTTCATGATATCAACAGTCCATGGCAAAAAAATTCCCTTCTCCACTCACTTTTGCCGCCCTCACCTGTCGAACATCCCTTCAACTTTTTTTTCCGAGACCATAATTCTTCTCTTGTTCCTTCATCATGTCTAACATAAAAAATATCTTTCATCTTGTACTTGCAGTCTCCAACATAAGGAACAACATCTCTATTGTCCTTGAAATGAAGAACGTCAAATATGTGACGTGGGCGAAACTTTTTTAAAATTCACGCAAGGTCTCATAGAGTCCTCTATCACATCGTCAAACCGAAAAAAGGCAAAGAAAAAGTGACTTCCACCGATGATGAAATAGAGTTGTGGGAAACTCTTGATGTTACAGTCATCCAATTGATTTATTTTACCATCTCTTCGGACCTCTTACACACAATTATCAAACCCGACGCCATGACAATGGAAGTTTGGAATAAGTTGCGTGATATATTTCAAGATAACAAAAATTCTCGTGACGTGACCCTTGAGTAAGAATTCTCTCACATAAATATGGAGGATTTTCCGAATGTCTCAGTCTATTGTCAAAAGGCTCAAGAAATTGTAGGATCAATTCAAGAACGTCGACGCGCCTGTCACGAATGATCGTCTCGTTCATCAGATGATTGCAGGACTTTCATAGGTGTATAATGGGGTTGAAACTCTTTTTCGCCAAAGCAATCTTCTCCCACCGTTCTATCAAACATGTTCCATACTCACCTTGGAAGAAGCAGGGTTGGCTAAAAAAGTTGCAACCAGAGCCAATTCTGCCATGATAGTGGTCACGTCCCGCGAAACTGATGACTCTCAATCATTCCCTGAAAATTATAGTAAAAAATGTAACAATGGTGGTGACAAATAAGGTCAAAATCATGGAAGAATTGCGGTGGCGTACGGTAGTGGTGGCAAGGGTGGTGGCTGTGGCGGCGACAATGGAGGATGTGGAGGCGGTAATGGCGGTCAGCAGGGGGTCGAGCCATATCACCCATGGTAGCAGGCCTGGGCCAGTGAACAATGGCCATGGGGTCAGCCTTGGGACAGTGGGCAGTGGCCCATGCCGACATGCCCTTACCGATCTCAAAACTGGGCCAGGCCTAGTGGACGACAACATCAGCAGCAAGCCCAGAATGGGCCTCGCACTCACTCGGCCTGGTAGTAGCCTAGACTGCTTGGGCCTCAGCCACAGCAGGCTTTCGCTGTTGCGGGCCTATCCGTATCTCCAACCCACATGGATATCGAGGCGGCAATACATACACTTAGGTTAAATCCTCCTGATGTAAATTGATACATGGACACTGGTGTTACTTCTCATATGACATCCGCGCCAGATAATCTCTCGTCTTATTTCAATTTGAGCAAAAATTATGGCATAACTATTGGCAATAGTAATTCAATTCCATTTTTTTGTTATGGTAACATAAATTTTTCTTCCCAAACCCGATTTTAGCCTTGAAAAATATCTTTCACGCTCATCAATTAATAAAAAATTTGGTGTCTGTTCGAAAATTTACAACCGATAACTCGATTTTTGTTGAATTTGATCATTTTGGATTTTTTGTGAAGAACTTCTGGATGGGGATACATCTAATGAGATGTGTTAGTCGGGACAAGCTCTATCTCATCACCACTAAACAAGTCACACCGTCAACGTTTGCCGCTTTAGCACCTTCCTTATGACATCCGCGTTTGGGTCATCCGGGAGCGTCTGTTTTTTCCTTCCTTTAAAACAATAAATTTATTGAGTGATTTAACGCTCGTAGTGCTAATGTTTGTCATTCTTATACGCTTAGAAAACATGTTAAATTGTCATTTGTTGCCTCAAATTCTAGTACTATGTTGTCATTTTATATTATTGAGAGTGATCTTTGGACGTCTCCCGTTTTGAACTCTTCGGGCCACCGTTATTATATTTTGTTATTGAATGATTATTCTAATTTCTTGTGGACATTTCCGTAATCTAAAAAGTCTCAGATTTATGCCACATTCCTATTATTTAGAGCATTCATCCGTATTCAATTTGAACGGGACATTAAGAACATTTAATGTGATAATAGAAGGGAATTTGATAATGAGCAATTTAGAGAATTTTATAAGGTTAATGGTATATCCTTTCGGTTTTCATGTTCACATAAGTCATCACAAAATAGGAAAAACGAAAGAAAAATCCGCACCATTAATAATATTATTCGTACATTACTAGCTCATGTATCACTACCACCTTCATTTTGGAATCATGCATTACAAATGACTTACCTTCTTAACATACTTCCTAGCAAAAGATTAGCATACCAATCTCCACTCAAAATTCTTTATCAAAAAAAATTCTTCGTATTCTCATCTTAGAGTGTTTGTGTGTTTATGTTATCCTCTATTCCCCTCCACCACTATTAACAAACTTTAAGTCCGCTCAACCGCTTGTCTGTTTTTGGGTTACCCATATAATCATCATGGTTATGAATATTTGAATTTATCCTCTAATAAAATTATCATTAGTCGTCATGTCATTTTTTATGAAACTCAATTTGCATTTGCTAAGTTGCATAATTTCGCGTCCAAGTCTTATGAATTTTTGGATTACAAGCTATCACCGCATGTGGTCCACCATTTGATCAAGCCCACTGCATGCTGTCCCAATTGGTCACGGTCAACAACCTCTGCCAGCAGGCCCAAACAATCTAGCCCATATCGGTCTAAATTTTCTGCTAGCAGACCCACTGTCTTCTGGCCCAATAAATTCTAGCCTTCGGATTCAAAACCAAAAGCCATTGCGCCTTTAGCCGACTGGGAGGACTCCCTAGATAATTAAATAGAATACAACACCTCTTGGCCGTTACACATGGAGTAATCACATAATAGTTATATAAGTAGTATCGGTCTCCGCTACGATTCTCAGAATTTACCTGATCCAGGTTCAGCCCACTTCTATTTAGATTCAATGGTTCGTTACCCGTAGCTAACGAGGTATTTTATATTAAAACGACAATTTAATCTCAACTCTACTGACACTAAATCACCCCTACCACGTAACTCTGTGTATGTCATTTGTGACCCGAATTGAAAAATGGTCATGAATGATGAATATGATGCACTTATTAAAAATAAGATGTGGGAGTTGGTGCCCCGTACGCCTGGTGTAAATGTGATTCGTTCGATGTAGATTTTTACTCATAAGGAAAAATCTGATTGTGTTTTGAGAGGCATA
Organism: Przewalskia tangutica; assembly: GCA_029844215.1. Taxonomy (NCBI): domain Eukaryota; kingdom Viridiplantae; phylum Streptophyta; class Magnoliopsida; order Solanales; family Solanaceae; genus Przewalskia; species Przewalskia tangutica. Next base: position 1,109,819 of record CM056731.1, on the reverse strand, counting down.
AGGTCCGTCTTGTAGATGATGGCAAAACTTAACAGGTTGGTGTAAATTGTGGAGAGGCATTTAGTCCGGTGGTCAAACCGGCAACTATTCACACTATTCTCAGAACTCTCTCAAAAGTATGTCCCATTTAATCAGCTGGACATGAAAAATGCATCCTTACACGGAGAACTCTAGGAAATTGTATATATGCATCAGTCATTGGGTTTCAGAGACCCCAATCATCCTAACCATGCGTGCTTGCGAAAGAAGTCCTTGTATAGGCTAAAACAGGCTTATCAGGCATGGTACTAAAGGTTTGCAGATTATGTGTCTACTCTTGGGTTTTCTCACAACATGTCTGATCATTCTCTGTTCATCTATCGTCACGGTAATACTATGACATACATTTTGTTATATGTGGATGATATTATATGTACTTCTTCCTCTGATAAACTGCGCAAGTCTATCATATCTCTTATCAACTCCGAAGTTTCTATGAAAGACTTGGGGCCTTTGAGTTATTTTTAGGTATAATTGTCACTCGTCATGCAAGTGGTCTATTTCTCTCGTAGATGAAGTATGCAACAGAGATTATTGAATGGGTTGTCATGTCATCATGTAAGTCATCTCCTACTCCGGTTGACACTAAATCGAAGTTGAGTGCTACTTCTAGCACACCATATGAGGATCTCTCCCACTGTTATAGTCTTGCGGGGGCTCTTCAATATCTCACGTTTACGAGATCCGATATTACTTATGCAGTGCAACATGTGTGTTTATTCATGCATGATATGAGGAAAGAACACGTGCACGCTCTCAAACGCATTGTGTGTTACATTCAGGACACTCTTGATTTTGGTGTACACTTATATCTATCATCGATATCTACTCTTATGTCTTATACATATGCTGATTGGGGTGGATGTCCAGATATCAGACGTTCGACATCTGATTATTGTATGTTTCTTGGTGATAACTTGGTCTCTTAGTTGGCTAAACACCATACTACTTTGTCGTGCTCCAGCACGGAGGCTGAATATCGGATGGTTGCCAATGTGGTGTCTGAATCATGTTGGTTGCGTAACCTCCTCTTAGAGCTTCATTTTCTTATTCGGAAAGCTATCTTGGTCTACTGCGATAATGTTAGTGCAATATATATCTCGGGGAACCCTGTCCAACATTAGTGCACTAAACACATCGAGATGTATATTCACTTTGTTCGCGAAAAGGTAGCTCATGGACAAGTACGTGTCTTGCATGTCCCCTCACGTTATCAAATTTCTGACATATTTACTGAGGGCCTTCCCTTAGTTATGTTTGAAAATTTTAGGGACAGTCTCAGCGTACGACAACCGTCCGCTATGACTGTGGGGTGTGATAGAATATACACATTATATTCGTTTGATATTTTTAATGATCTTGTACATCTGTAATTATGATAGTGATATTTTATATTAGGTAAATGTATATTTAATTTTCGTAATTATAGCTTAGAATGACTATTATATATCATGTATATAAACTATTTACATTAATGAGATCAGCAAGAGATTATTCTCCTTCATTACGTTATAAAGGACTTGGTTGAAAAAGAAAAGTTATTTTGGGAGTAACCTAGAATTTACTAGCACGATGAGTTACTAAATAATCCATCAGATGTAAAATGTTTCCCGTTAAATGTTTAATTGGTTATATTATAAAAATTTCATGTATAATTAATATTTTTATTTTTATTTTATATTTTACTCCATATAAAATAATATATAAATCCTGCTTAATATATGGTGATATTCTTTACGAAGAATGTAAAACTAGCAAACCAAATATTAATGCTGGATTTTACATAAAACTAAGTCTTCTTAAATCATAACAAAACCAACAAGTTAAATATACAAAGTACTCCATCCGTCCCAAAAAAATGTCTTCCTGTCTGACAATTTTTTAAATCACAAAATTAAAAAAATCTTTTTATATATTACATATATTTTTAATTTAGAATCATAAAATTTAATAAATCTCATTTTATGTCAAAATTATGGGACCTCAAACTCTGTCATTACTTAGAAATTAGAATAGTGTGTTGTTAGTCAAAGTTGTACGCAAGGGAGGGTCACAGCCGTTTGGAACTTTTCTTTTTTCCTTCAAAAGTCAAAACATAGAAATTAGAAAAGGACGCAACAATCAATCGTCAGACCAAGAAAACAGAATTTGCCACCCGCATGGCTGTACATTCGATTAGTTCAGGGGTGGCGAGTTCTTTCCAAGCAGAATTTGCCAAGTTAGTGTCACAGGTAGAGTGCGGGGCCGCAAGGCCACGAGTTTGATCCTGCATAAACGCTTTGGTTGATGTCACGTGGTTTGTCAAGTGGTTGTCGGTTGGCGTGGTTTCACGGTATTAACGTCGGCCGGGGTTTACTGACGCCTTGTCGAAAGAGTAGCGGCTGCGGGTTCCTTCGTCAACAAAAAAAAAAGAAAACAGATTTTTTTTTGTTAGTGCTTAAAGATTGATTCATGTACAAATAACTACATAGGATAAAATATAGAATAAATAATTCTCATCTTCTTGATCATGAGTTTTTTTATTAGAGTTTTTTTCCATATTCAAGGCTCAATGCTTAAATTTAAGACATCTTATTATAGCTAAAGGAATCGTATTCATCCGCGTGGCGTAATTGATTAGTTCGGGGTGGTAAGCGCCAGTAGGCATGTTCAGGCCACAGCATAGGAGTTTCATTCCTCTTTTGTGGGGATGACTCGCGTGGGCATCAAGCATTGTCTTCTCATTCCAGTGGATCATTTCAAACATCGTTTTCCATGATCACTCCTCCATCAATCTCTATCGGACAACGAATTTCACCTTTCTTTTTTGCCCCCAACTAATCGTATCCATCCCTCCCGGGCCCAACCCTTTGGTGGCAGACTGGCAGTAGTGTAATACATATTAAAAGTGGAAATGCTTTTCATCAGATTTTTTTTCATTCGTAGAACTAAAACTTAGAAATATCTAGTTAAGAGTTAAAAGAATTGTATTCACCCCCATCACAATCCTCAGCGGAGTAAAAGCTATTGCCCAAGAAAAATGTTGTTACCTTTTTCTCTATTTTGACTAAAAAAATGTCTCAACAGATAAAAACAGTTAATTACAAGTTCTTGACTTAATGCCAATTCCTTCTACTTTTCTTCTATAAAAACAGTTACTTTAGTTTCAACATTTAATCTATATTTTCCAGTAGACTGAGATTTATGAACCTTCTAGACTGGTACTCATATTCAGAGTACATTTGGAATTCAAACTTTTGCTGGCGGTCTGGCATATTGAGAAAATGACTCACATGTTTATTCCAGACCTCAAATTGTGGAATTTCACTGGGTATTGTGAGAAATATGTGTAGAGACAAGAAAATGGGAATGCAACAACAACAAGTGAGTAAGAAATCTGAAAATGATCAAATATGAGGGTTTGCTGAGTCGACCAAATTCTTGATCTATCCTTAAGATAATATTGCCCGTATATCCTTTCAACGGTTGTAATGACAACTTATCTCCCAAGATAAAACAACAATCAAACAAATAAGCAAAGGGAACTCAAGTGTTTACTTTGGAAGAAAGATCTTTAAGTGTTTGTGATTGCAAGAGAGGAAGACAATTTCAGAATTGTTTAGTGAATGTCAAGTGTTTTTTCAAATGAGCTTTGTGTCTCATTTTATAGTGTGTAGATGATGACTCTCCAAATGGCTAAGTAATGACCATGAATGCCATGTTAATGCCTTGAATTTGGAGTTACAATTCAGCCAAGTGCTACATATTCTCCCGATTGGATGATGTGTAGAGACAAGGAAATGAGAATAAATATGAGGTTTCTTTGAGTCGACCAAATTCTTGATCTATCCTATAATAATATTGCGCGTATATCCTTTTCAGCGGTTGTAACATACAACTTATAAGATAGAAAAAACAACAAACAAACAAATAAGGAAGCTGTGTTGTTGTTTTTGGAAAAGAAAGATCTTTAAGTGTTTGTGATTGCGAGAAGACGATTTGTTTTTGTTTAGTGAATGTCAAGTGTTTTCAAATGAGCTTTGTCTCATTGGATGATGTGTAGAGACAAGGAAATGAGAATGCAACAACAACAACAAGTGAGTAAGAAATCTGGAAATGATCAAATATGAGGGTTTGCTGAGTCGACCAAATTCTTGATCTATCCTTAAGATAATATTGCCCCGTATATCCTTTCAACGGTTATAATGACAACTTATCTCCCAAAATAAAACAACAATAAAACAAATGAGCAAAGAGAACTCAAATATTTGCTTTGAAAGAAAGATCTTTGAGTTTTTGTGATTGCAAGAGAGGAAGACAATTTCAGAATTGTTTAGTGAATGTCAAGCGTTTTTTCAAATGAGCATTGTGTCTCATTTTATAGTGTGTAGATGATAACCCTCCAAATGGCTAAGTATGGCCATGAATGCCATGTTAATGCCTTGAATTTGGAGTTACAATTCAGCTAAGTAATGACTGAATTCATGAGCAAAATAATGGAGAGTAAATACTCCAAAGTCAGCCAAGAATCAGTTTTTAATTCACCTCCAACGGATTGAAGCGATCGAGGCGCGCTTCTTCGAGAACTCACCGAACTGAACGTCAATTAAGTCGCGGCTTCAATTCCAGTGAGTTACTGGAATTGAAATGTCAATTAAAGTCTTCGAGCGCGCTTCATTAGAGGCGCGCCACTTACTTAGAGGCGAGCCGCGACTTCTTCCTTTGTGGTGATTTCCGATTCATTTCATCTTTACACATTATACATTTCTTCCTTCATTTACCAACGTGAAATCATTCGTCATTTGGCCAATAACCGTTTATTACCTTACGTCTCAAACAATTCGTATACGTACCAATATCTCTTCCATTAAGGAAATTTTGATCTTTGGCACTACGTGTGCACGCGTGTGGAAATAAGGTTTTCTACCTGCGGAGCCCCAATTATTCGATTCATAATTAATAGAATTTACTTTATTTCACGTTTAATAAATATTTCCAACATGTATGTTAGTTGTATTTTTAGTCCTTTTATGGCTCACCACAACAATAATTCCGAAGATAAAACCAGATCGAAAATCAAGACTAGCTATTCTTAGCAATACATAATAATAGAAAAAAATACATTATATATATGAATTCAATCAGCAGATCTTGGAGTCTTTCAAACTTCAGTCTTCACATGAAAAAAAAGTGGAGAGGGTATGGCCAAAATTAGGAAAGTGCATGGACACGCATTGTCATGCAACAGGTGAAAGAAATAACGCTTTCATTTTAAACAAAAGACTAAAGTGGTGGAAGAAACATTATATTTCAAAAGAGAATGCATCAGTCATCACTTCAACAAAAGACATTAACGTCAAATTAATATTCAATTTCAGTTTCTGGCACTATTTACTGTTGGACATAGTAAATATTCTGCACAATAAAATTAGTGGACTCTCTGGTCACTTGCCACCTAAAAAAGTGACACATTAAGGTGACCGACAAGGATGCATACCCAATGTTTTATCAACAAATCAATTGTACCGACATCAACTTTTTTTGCTAACGGAATTAATTAACATATAAAGAAACTTTTAAATATCAAATAATTCTGTTAGAATATATATTATTAATTATTATTAATAATATAATTATGTAGAATCATATATATATATATATATATATATGATAAGTAGTACTATGTATTAATGTAGGGAATAAAATAATATTAATATACGAATATATTATGGGATAGTATAGGAGGATTTTAGGAAAGATTTAATCTTTCTATTAATTGTTACTTAGTGTATATATTATTACCATTTGTGATGAATAAGATCAAGGAAAACATTCCAAAACTCTTTCATGGTATCAAGAGCATAAGGAAGAAAAAAAATCCTCAAATATTTTTCTGGTTTCCTTCCAAAATTCGGTCATCTTCCTCCTTAGTTTTACCTTGACCGAAAAATTTCATTTTGTTTCTCCATTATTGTTCTTACTCACAACCATGTCTGAATCAAAATCTTCGTTTTACTCAGCCCTTACTATCTCCAACATCAAAACACATATTTCTGTCAAACTAGAGATGGAAACTGTTCACTATGCAACACGGGCGGAGTTGTTCAAAATATGTTGTAGGGCTCACAAAGTTCTTCATCATATAATTCCACCAAAAAATGGTACAACAACGGAACAATCATCTGAAACAGACAAAGAATTGTGGGATACCCTTGATGCCACGGTTCTTGGTTGGATTTATGCAACAATATCCACAGATTTGTTGCATACAATAATGGAACCAGATTCTACTGCCATGACGACATGGGAACGCTTGAGAGACATTTTTCAAGACAACCAAAATTCTCGTGCCGTTGCGTTGGAACAAAAAATTTCAACCATTGTCATGACAGACTTCCCTAACGTTTCAACCTACTGTCAACGTCTCAAAGTGTTGACAGGTCAATTGAGAAACGTAGGTTCACCGGTTACTGACAACCGGTTAGTTTTACAACTAGTTGTCGGTCTCACGGATGCTTATAGTGGCGTGGGGACACTAATCCGTCAAAGTAATCCCTTACCAAAGTTCTATCAAGCAAGATCCATGCTTGTTCTTGAAGAGTCGGGTTTGATTAAGAAGGTTTCAACGACTACCAATTCTGCCATGGTTGCCACGTCTTCAAATGAAGGTAATTGTTTTGACTATTCTTCACAAAATAAGAGTAAAAAAGGACGTGGTAATAATAATAAGAAGGGTGGAAATCGCGAAAATAATAAAGGTGAAGTCGGAATCGGTGGCGGAAATGGCGGCAACTCGACGGTGGCTCTGCGCGGCGGAACCACCAGCGAAGGCTGAAGCGGAAGCCCGGCAAATTAACGGCGACCGATAGTCAGCGGCGATGGATAGCGCACAGCCCGATTCGAGTGGGCGAGCAAGCCAACGAGCCCGATGACGATGGCGGCCAACCGAATGTCCAGGCATTTGAAGCAAGCGATGTGACCAAAGAGCCCGATTGCTAGTCGATCTCGAAGCGAAGCGATTTTGGGCCTCCTCCGGCCCAATGACAGGAGGCCCATTCAACAGCGACTCATCCTACCGATATTGAGCAGGCTATGCACACGCTTGGACTCAATCCATCGGATTCTAATTGGTATATGGACTCCGGGGCAATGTCTCATATGACGGCATCCCAAGGTACACTCTCACCCTATTTTAATTTGAGCAAAGAAAATGGTATTGTTGTCGGAAATGGTCATTCAATTCCAATAAAAGGTTATGAGTCAAACACACTGTCACCACCACATCCGCCACTGGTTTTAAATAATGTCCTGCATGCTCCCAAATTAATAAAAAAATTGGTATATGTTAGGAAGTTTACTATTGATAATTGGGTTTCTGTTAGATTTGACCCGTTTGGTTTTTCCGTACATGACTTTCAGACGGGGAAGCTTCTCATGAGATGTGATAGCAAGGGGGAGCTCTATCCAATAAGTTTACCAAATTCACAGTCTAAAGTTCCTTCCACTTTTGCAGCCTTGGCACCATCATTATGGCATGAACGTTTGGGACATCCGGGGGAGTCCGTTTTGGTCTCTCTTAAACAAAACAATTTTATTCCATGTACTCAAACTCGTGTTTTGAATAAGTGTCATGCTTGTGCCCTTGGTAAACATGTTAGATTGCCATATACTTCTTCTACTTCATGCACTACTGTCACGCCCCGACTTTTTCTAAGTCTTTACTTAGGACGTGATGGCACCTGGACAATTATTTTCCACCAGGAGCACCATTTAATTCTCTTTATTTAGAAATTTAAACTTATATTCAAATACGGAGCTATTAATAAAAATAACAATAAAGAAATTTGTTTATGACTTTATTGAAAATATAACGCGAGCTCATACTCGTGCAAATATTGTTTCTACATAGACATACTGACAAATATTATTCTAAGTTGGAAGGGAGCCCATTCCACACCGCATTTCGAGACATCGAACCGGCATTCTGAACTGGCAGTACAAGCCCGAAACAATGGACTTGGTATGACAAGAGGATGCGGGACGATCGCTAGCCTTGGCGTGGAGCCTTTCCTCTATCACGCTTTTACAAACATGTTAAATAAAAGTCACCATACCATCCAAATGGTGAGAACCTTACCACCCGCAATTCAAAGTAACACCACAATAATCCAAGTGCAATCACATTATAACGTAATAAGCATATTGCAAAAACATATCGAGTTACAACATTTTTAAATATGCAACAACTCTCATAGGAAATTCTCGGTTTAACTAACACTTCATTTTATCTCGTATTATACGTTAAGACATTCCTCGCATTTCCACATGTTTATTACATTTATATATTTGTGAACGCGTATTCACTTTATTATATTTGTAGCGGCGTGCAACCCGATCCATTATATTTAAGTATTTGTGAACACGTATTCACTTTACGCTTTGTTGCGGCGCAACCCGATCCATTATGTTTACGTATTTGTGACGCCGTATTCACTTTACGTTTTGTGGCGGGGTGCAACTCGTTCCATTATTTTTAGGTATTTGTGACCCCGTATTAACTTTCGGTTTGTTGCGGCGTGCAACCCGATCCATTATGTTTACGTGCTTGTGAACGCGTATTCACTTTACGTTTTGTTGCGGCGTGCAACCCGATCCATTATATTTACGTATTTGTGAATACATATTCACTTTACGTTTTGTTGCGGCGTGCAACCCGATCCATTATGTTTACGTATTTGTGAACGCGTATTCATTTTACGTTTTGTTGCGGCGTGCAACCCGATCCATTATATATTTATATATTTATGTGAACACGTATTCACTTTTCATATTTTTCAGAAGATCGAATAAATACTATTCTCTTTTCTAACATTCTGTCATTCATACTTGTAACGATTATAACTTTTTAATCATAACTCCAACTAAGGTGTTTATCAAGCGGAAACTAAGGTAAGACGGGGATTTTTTACTGTACCAAATTTTAATTTAAAACTACTTTGGGTAACTAACACAAATTTATCCTCAAAACAGCCACATAAAATTTGTTTCGGCAGAATTTTTATTTAAACAGCACCCAATCTTATAATAGTCATAACTCCTAATCTGTAAACCCGTTCAAGCCCCATAAATTCTCAAAACGACGAGAACAGAGAGCTACACGTCTCCATGTGAACCATCCTTTCATATTCTGTACCGTTTGGTACATTTTTACACTTTTATTCGCTTCCCTTTCTGGATCTCGATAGATCCGAGGCAGAAACTTTAAACAGCGATAACTCTCAATACGTAAGTCGTATAAATCCCCGTAAGGTCTCAAAATATCCAAAACAGAGAGATATAGAACTTTCATTTAGCAACAATTTTCATATTCCCCACAGATTAGTACAGTTTAACGTTTAAACGTCCTTCCTTCTGGATTCCGATGAATCCGAGGCAGCAACGTCAAACTACAATAACTCTCAACTCGTAAGTCCGTTTTAATAACTCTTTATCTATATCTGTCCGTAACAGAGAGATTTACAACCATGTAAATTTTCATATAATTCTAATAAGTAAAACTCAATAAAAACAGTCCGTAATTATGTCTTTCCGAATTTCGGCCAAATCTAAGGCAGAAACTTTGAACTATGATAACTTTCAAACCGTATGTCCATTTTACCTCATTTTTGGTTCTATATGATCATATTAGAGAGGTGTACCACTCCTCCTAATTTCATCAAATTATAACGATTATAACTCTGTGAGAACAGTTCGTAAAGTTCATGACGCAACTAGTTGTCTAAACAATCAAAAGTTCAATATTTCTTTTCAACATTCAATTCTTATTCTAACATGTATTGAACTTAAAATAAAGGATATTACCAAGAATTTCTGAGTGAGAAAACTCACCTTGTAAGTGTAAAAAGATTGTGGTTCGGTTGCTACAACCACCTTTGCTCCTTAGTGTTCCCTAATTTTCTTGTTCTCCTTCCTCCCTTGATATTTTCTTGATTTTTTTCCTTCTTGTTCACTTGTTTTTTTTCTGATTTTTCTAACCTTTATGTTATGTACTTTGTTTGTGTGTAAATACAATGTATAAGTGGAGGGTTTTCTATAACCTATGGGATGAGAAAAGCCAAGGGATTGAAGGGAAATGAAAAGGAGGGGGAGGGGAAGGGTAAGGAGTGTATGTGAAATGCATGCTGCATTTTGTTTTTTTTGTTTTTTTTTTGTTTTGTTTTTCTTTTGTTTTCTTATTTTCATTTCATCTATCTATTTATCCAACTTTAACACTAACTCTATCCCATACAATTTATTCTTTGTTTTTCTTATATATATATATTTTTATTAACCCAACCACAACTATATATTATTATTATTATTTTTTCTCGGATTTTACAACTACTATGCCATTTGATATTTTACATTGTGATATTTGGACATCACATGTTTTGAGTTCCTCAGGTCATAGGTATTATTTACTTGTTGACACCCAATTTTGACCCATCTTTTAGTCATTTCTTGTAATTTTAAGCATTTTAGGACACCACATTTTAATCACCATTTTTTGGCATTTTTGTATATTTTTTACCTAACATTCCATGTTGTTTTATTTTTTTTGTAAATTGGCATCATGTTTTACTTTTAATTAGGTATTAAACATTTCCAAACATTTCCAAATATTTGTCTCGTCCGCCGCCACCCTTCGCCGGAGCTTCGAGCTCCGGCGAACGCAAGAAACCAGCAGCCGCACAAACCCTAAGATCCCCCCTGCAGATTTTTACTCTCCCTCACACTCTCCCGCCGCCCTTCGCCGGAGTTCCATCTACGGCGAACTCCAGACCCTTTAAATATATATTATTAATTACTATTACTAATATAATTATGTAGAATCATATGTATATGGTAAGTAGTACTATGTATTAATGTAGGGGATAGAATAGTATTAATATAAGAATATATTATGGGATAGTATAGGAGGATTTTAGGGAAAACTTAATCTTCCTATTAATTGTTACTTAGTGTATATATTATTACCATTTATGATGAATAAGATCAAGGAAAACATTCCAAAACTCTTTCAAATTCAACATATAAAACGTATATATATCTTTAAAAAGCTAACTTATAGTTTAACTTTTCAAAAATGGAATATTAATTGAATCATTGAATTAAGAGTAGCCCTGTAAGAAATATGTGTAGAGACAAGGAAATGAGAATGCAACAACAACAACAAGTGAGTAAGAAATTTGAAAATGATCAAATATGAGGGCTTGTTGAGTCGACCAAATTCTTGATCTATCCTTAAGATAATATTGTCCAGTATATCCTTTCAACGGTTGTAATACAACTTATCTCCCAAGATAAAATAACAATCAAACAAACGAGCAAAGGGAACTCAAGTGTTTGCTTTGGAAGAAAGATCTTTGAGTTTTTGTGATTGCAAGAGAGGAAGACAATTTCAGAATTATTTAGTGAATGTCAAGTATTTTTTTGCAAATGAGCCAAAGGCCTCATTTTATAGTGTTGATTAGATGACTTTCCAATTGTCCATGTAATGGCCTTGAATGACCATGTAATGACCTTGATTATGGAGTGTTAATTCAGCCAAATAATGACTGAATTCATTTGGGATGTAATGGAGGTTTAATGCCTCAAAACCAGCCCAAGAGCATGTATTTTCGTCTCCCGTCGCAGCCTCTAGACTACCAACACCGCGGCCCTCCAACTTCAGAGAGTCGGTGTCGTGGCCCTGCAGGGAGGCGTCGCGGTGCCACAACTTCACAGAGTTGTCGCCGCGGCCCGAGACTCATTTCATCTTTATCACATTATACACTTTTTCCTTCATTTACCAACGTGAAACCATTTGTCATTTGGCCAATAACCGTCCATCAACTTAAGTCTCAAACATTTTGTATACGTACCAATATCTATTCTACATAGGAAATTTACGATCCTTGGCACAACTTGTGCACGTGTGTGGAAACCATATTTCCTACGTGCGGGGCCCCAATTATTCGAATCATAATTAATAGGATTAACTTATTTCACGTCTAATAAATTTCCATCAAGCCCAACATCGTAGGGTGATAGTCCACCAAAACCTTTCTTTAAGTCTCTCAACTTGTTCACGCGCGATAACAGTAATAATTATGTTTTGATTTTAAATTAATTTATGAACAATTATATGAATTATCAGTTGGAAATTTATTAAACGTGAAATAATATTAATTTTATTATTTATGACTCGAATAATTGGGGCACGCATGTCGAAAACGTCATTTTCACACACGTGCACACATTGTACCAAGAATCATAAATTTTCTTAGTGAAAGAGATATTGGTATGTAAATGAAATGTTCGAGACATGAAATGATAGACGGTTATTGGTCAAATGACGAGCGTTTCACGTTGGTAAATGAAGGAAGAAGTGTACGATATGTGAAAAGATAAAACGAGTCGGAAATCACCGCGGAGCCGTGAAGGGAAGCAGCGCCACACAGTCGGAGCCGCGGCGCCTCCAGCCAGTGCCACGATGCCTTGGTGGCGATCATCGAAGTTTAGCGTATGGCTGATCGATCTGAATTTTTCAGGGCTCAGGGCAAAAGTAAATTAGGTCCTATATATATTTAAACTTAGTGATAAACTCACTCTTATTTTTCAACTAAGATCTAACATGTTCAAATTAACTAAAAATTTAACATTCAAGCCAAATAAATTGTATCGATTCAAACTTCAATATATTAAAATTTAGAATAAAAAGTTATAATATATAAACAAGATAAATACTTATATCAATTCAATAAGTTCTTTTTCATCCAACAACAATCAACCAGCCAAAAGAAAAATGTATTTTCTTCCTCAATAGCCAAAGCAAACAACAACAGCCTACTTGAGTCTCTCCAGTTGGTAACTTTCTCAAGTAATAATTTGAGGAAAATGTCTAAAACTTTCATCCTTGGGAAAGTTGATATTATTATCTCTTGCAGGACCTTTTTCCACAAGTAAAGCTCTCATTTTTTTATCTAGATTATCCCAAATTCTAGGATAAAAAATGTTTAATGGAAAACTTGGTTCTACACCCTCAGGTTCAGTGTCTTCATTATTACAAAGATGATCAAAATCTTCATTCTCAATATGTTCATCTTCACCTAAATCATCTACATGTGCATTAAAATCATTCTCAGTTCCTACTAATTCTTTCACATGATTTTGTTGTTCAGATTCATTGACTAACTCATTATCAATTTCTACAAATTCTTCAACATGATTTTGCTGCTCAGATTCATTGACTAAATCTTCAATTGAGTTATCAAGTGAACTATTTATTTTGTTTTGATTTTTTTTTATCCAGAGCTCCCTTTTGAGATTGAGTTAATTCTTCTCTCTGTCTTTTTCTTTTTCTTTTTCTTTTTCTTTTTTGACTTCCAGATGGGTGTTTTTTAGAGAACATTGTTACTTGAAAACAGAAACAATATACAAGGAAAGCCAATACAATTTTAATACTTCAAAGAATAAACAAAAAATAACATAACCTGGAATTTGAGAAACCCCCTTCGAGAAATCCCTCTACACAGAAACAAATTTGATATTTCCAAGAAGAAGAAGAAGGAAAAGCGACCTAGAGGAGTGGAACAGATGCACAAAAGCGTTCTTCTTTTTGAGGAGTGGAAGTGGAACAGATGCACAAAAGCGTTCTTCTTTTTGAGGAGTGGAAGTGGAACAGACCATTGTTGGTTAGGGTTAATAGTTATAATAATCTAATATAATACTTACTAAAAAAAATTGGGCCCCTCTAAATTTTGGGCCCAGGGCAATTGCCCTGTTTGCCCCTGCTCAGGGCCGGCACTGCGCGGCGTCTCGGAGTTAGTGAGTTCGACGGAAGACCAAGAATTTCTGACTTTTGGACTGATTTTGGAGCATTGAACCTCCATTACTTTGTACTTGAATTCAGCCATTATTTGGCTGAATTGTAAACCCATAATAAGTGTCATTACATGACTATTGAAAGTCATTACTTGGCTAGTTGGGAAGTCATCTTCATCACACTATAAATTGAGGTCTTATGCTCAATTGGAAACACACTTGCAATTAGATTTTTCTGAATACTTCTTACTCTCTAGCTTTGTTCCACACACTCAAAAGGTTCTTCTTTTTTTGTAAACATTTGAGTTTCCTTTGCTCAATTGTTTGTTGCTGTTTTATCTTAGGAGATAAGTTGTCAAACACCGTTAAAAGATTTATACGGGACAATATTATCTTAAGGACAGAGTGAATATCACTCGACTCAATAAACACCTTTCTTATTCTCATTTTCCATATTGTAATCTCAATTGTTATTACTTTTTTTCTCATTTCCTTGTAACCGTTCAATTATTGTAATCGTTATACTTCAATTGTATCTCACGTTATCATGGTGGATTGTGTCGAACTAAATATCTTGATGATAAGCATACAAAGACAATGTTGTTATTGACACAGGCGGGATCAGATAGGTCCACCTAAACCTTTCTTTGGGTCGCTCAACTCGTTTACGGTAAGTATTATATTAATTCAGTCTCAATTTTAAATTAATTACAATTATCGAATTCTTATTATTCATGTCCCTCCTACCTTAATGACAACATACAAAGCAGATATTGTCAGCGGGGATCAATACACCTAAACCTTTTTTCATGTCGCTCAACTCGCTTATGGTGATAATAATAATTATGTTTCAGTCTCGGTTACAATAAAATGTATAATCTCTTACGTTCATGTCGTTTCTACCTTAACTGGTTGACGGTGCAGCTGATGCAATATTTCGTTGCAAGTACGGACTAGCTAGACTGAGTGGCACAATAATATATTTATCAAATTAAACAATTTATATCAAAATAAATCCACATCTAGTGTAATAAAATAATAGTGAATGCAATGAAGCTGTTACTCATTGATCTAAAACCATAAATACCCCAAAGCTAAGTTTGTTTCTTCCCCGAAAACAAAAATATATATTCAAGAGCCCTCAAGTTGACTATACATTGCACTGATCCATAGCATGTCTCTTTAGTCCACATGACTACTCCATATATAATGACATAAAAAAGGAGCCACTATCCGCAAGAATAGCTAAGTTGGTGGAGTAGGAGGCGAATCAGTCGCGAGTTCGATTCTTCCAACAGTGGTTTGCAGTTATCATACGTCGATCGAGGCTTACCTGGTCTTGTGACTTATAAAAAAATAGCGGAAAAAAAAGGACCACTGGACCAAACAAATGCTGATAATGACCCATTCCCTATTTGAAAAAATGTCTAACCTCTTCACGTTTTTTTTTCTAATTTAAGCTCAACCACACTTAGATAGGTAGCCTTAACTAATAGGACAACTTTGAGAGCTATTCAATTATATGACAACATGGTAGGCACACATATCAATAGTCTCTTAAACATGGAGCTAGCTAGCTGGAGTATGTGAAGTAACAACAACGTAACTTTCTATTTATAATTAAAGTACGTATACTTGTAACACTATGATCACTTAGAACATGTTGTTTGCTCTATTATAAAAGGTATTTTCTTCATAAACTCACATCAACATTACTCGTGATACGTACGTACGAGCAAACATCGCTCATGTGATTAACTGATCTTGGGAGCAAAAGACGAAATCCCTCGCCCACAGGGCCCCCACCCCTCCGACCCGACAGAAATTGATGGAGGAAGGTAAATCGTACAGCCATTAGGCGAGGCGACAGGTGCTGCTTACGCGAAATATCCTCACAGCGAGAAATGAACTCCCACATCATACGCTGCCAACTCGCTTTGTTAATCGCCACCTGAACTAATCGAAATACACCCATGCGGGTTGTGATTAACTGATCTAATATTAGGTTAGCCATGTTCAATATATTTTTGTTGGGTATGAGAACAGTACTGTTAGAGACACTTTGAACTATATGATCATCCGACAGTGCTTGGTCAAATACTTTTATATATATAGATAGATAGATTTGGAAGGGATACAATAACAACATACCCAGTGAAATTCACAACGTGGGGTCTGAGGAGGGTATAGTGTACGCAGACCTTCCATTTATCTTGGTAGGTAGAGCGGATGTTTTCGAGAGACCCTCGGCTCAATACAAAGCACAAACACAAGCAAAGTAAGACAAACAAAGCAACTGAGTCATGATAACGAATTCTGAAAAAGAAGCAATAACTAGGATTCTTCTTTTTGTATAGGCTTAGGATTCCTATTGTATAAGGGATGAACATTGTACTCTATATATACTTTGATATTAATGAGAAGACTCCATAAGGGAGATTAATATCATATTACATAAGACAAACAAACAAAATACACATATCAACATAAATCGGGACTATCAAGCAATATTGTGCCAGATTTGGAAGGGATGTGTCCATATAATAGTTTCACACTGCTTGAAAAATTATGCAAAGTGAACATTAATTTAAAATTAGTTAGCCAATTCGATCTCAACTGCCTCCAAACCCGTGTACGTGAATTCTGAAAATCTTGTTTTTCAAAATCCTGTGGACACTACTATATGAGAGATTAGGTTGCATAATTTTAGAGTGAAATGCATAATTAGTGGTCACTTAATTTATAGTAATTGGACACCTAAGTCATGTATCTTTAATTTATCTTCCAAAGATAAATAGATATACCGGAAGTGTATTTCATTCTAAAATAACCACGAGATTAACTAGGCAAAGTTAGATGACTTGTGAAAGATAAAATAAAGATGCACGACTTTAATGGTCATTTACTATAAGTTGAATAATCATTCATACATTCAACTCCATAATTTATTACTAATAAGGAGTTTAGGAAGGAATACATATGTATTTGGCAACATACCTTAGGCGAAGGGTGATTCGGTGGGTTAAATATTAGTTATTATAAATATATATTTAATTTTGAATATCTTTAAAACAAGTGAGAAAAAAATATGAGTACCCTTCGCCACTGTTTGGCAAGGTGATAAACTCCTTCGCTGGTTATGGCCTATGGGGCTATTAGGTAATGGATATATTAATTAGTACTGAAATTAAAGTTAACATCTTTTAATTGAACTGTTGCAGGTATCAAGGGTAATTGATAAAATACTAGCGATTCATTGGTATTTGGCTTTAGGGATAGGGACAGACCTAGCGTATATACGGATTCATGTACAACCGATACTATATACTCCATTTTTATTTGTCATCGATACTAAAAAAAATAGATGTCTACTTTTACTTATTCAATTTAAAAAATGAAGAAATCATTGATTCTTCAGATTTAATAGACCATTTGATTTGGCACACCATTTAAAAACCAATAAATAAAATTATGATTTTGATATATCGCCCCTATATATTGTATGTTGGGAAATGAACTGGAAATAATTACTAGTATAGTAAGTACTTCTTAATAAGAGTAAAAGAGGTATAGCATGGAAAATTATATTTTGTTTTTCCAAAGTCCAAACTGTACATCTATTTTTCATATAGATGACAAGTAAAGGAATATATTTGAAAAAAAGTTAGAAAATCATATTTGGAAATTGGAGTTATTTTAGACATGAATACAACTTGGAGAAATGTTAAATTCTTGTGAGTGATTTGGAGTGTAAAATGTGAAAATAGGTATTTGGAGTTTTTCAAATTTCCTGAGTAGAAGTTGAATTCGGAGCTTCGTTATTGCTTTATTCTTAGCCGATGGTCTATCGGAAACAACCTCTCTACCTCCCAAGATAGGAGTAAGGTCTACGTACATTCTACCCTCCCAGGCTCCACTTGTGGAATTACACTGGATATGTTGTTATTGTAATTTATCAGTTTCCCCTATTTTACCCTAATTATTAAGTAAATAGTAGTAGTAATTGTTTCCAACTCATTTCCCAATGAGTTGGATGACTTATAAAAGTACTCCTTTCGGATAAAAAAAAGTGTCTACTTAGCCATTTAAAAAAATACTAACTTCTATGCAAAAATTGATAATTTGACTAAAAGGCCCCTAATCAAATAGTTATTGAGATTTTGTCACCTAACACTTAATAAGGGTAAATCTAAAAAAGTAAGGTTAATTCTTTGTTAATTTAGTGAGTGAACACTCTTTTTTACTCAAAAAATAAAGACAAAAAAGACACTTTTTTTTTATCATGAGGGAGTACCGGAGTAGTGATTAAGGATGATATAGTAAAACTATCATTTTATTTATTATTTTTTAAGAAGTATGTCGAGTCAAACGTAGACAAGTAAATAAAGACGGAGTGGGTATAAAATTTTATTAAATATTTAACTGTAAATTTAGTTATTTGATTAATTATTACAATTATTTATTAGTTTGAAGATGTGGTAAGACCTCATAAATTTTAATTTTAAATCGGCCTGTATGTGGCATGATCACGCGGTATGAAAGAGTAGTGCCAGTGACACCTTTACTTTATTATACATTCAACTCGCTTAGCCTCCAACTTGGACATGCAGATGAAACAAGACGTTATTGAAACAGAGCAAATTAGTGCAGTACTTAGACCATCTATAGTCTGTAATTTCAACTGTAACAAATTAAAGAGCGCCTAGCAAGGACTAAATGACAAATGAAAATAATAATTCAAGTTGGACAGTTCCCCAGATGAGTGAAAGCAAACAGAGATTGGAACTATGGGTTTGTTAAAAAATGGAGTGTTCACATGGATGGTAGCAGTGAATATATGGTGAAATGGACCAAAGAGGTGAACAAGTACTTCGGACCATATGAAGTAGTAGGTGGGAAGCACATGGACCCCCTTACTAATTTCCTGACTATCCTCACCGCTCAACACGGGAACGCCCTTTCACTCTACACATACACCAAAACTTCAAAAAAAAAATTGTTTTTATTTGGGGCAAAATGCGAAATTTCTGGCCCACAGGATTTCACCCCGGTCCGACAGAGATCGGTGGATAAGGTAAATCATGGTGACTCAGTGACCAATAGATGGGAGGAACAGTGGGTAGTCCGATGCACTAAACTTTCGCGGAGTTCGAAACGGGCCACAAAAATATATTGTATGAAGTTTTACTCTGCATTTCTAACGGAGGTTCCATTACGAATCACTTTGACTATTAAAATTAAATCTTAATTTAATTTCTTTATACAAAGCAGTGCTTGACTGAAATGACTTCAGAAATTGCATGGGCCAAGGGGTAAAGACAATGTCTTCTGTGCCTTTATGTCTATGATTGTTCAGTTTACTTCTCTTGGTAACGTACAACTAATTACATGCAAGAAAAGTTCGGTGAAATCTATTTTTACTTCTCTTGGTAGTTCATGTCATTGTATCATTTGAAGTGAAAAGATCTAATTTTGTAACAAATTCTAAAACTCATTTTTGCAAATCTTCTTTTAATTGTCATATCAAGTTAGAATTACGACTTTTTGAGATATATAGAGTACTTGCATTATTGTAGGAGGGACCATTTGGGGCTAAGATTTGCAAGGCAGATTATAAAAAGGTAAACCTTCTTTTAGAAGGAAAAAATATATTCTTATTTCTGTATACGGCGAAAAACTGGCACGACATGTGACAATATTTTGATATGAAGTTCGAAGGAAGCGTCAGAGTTCCGTATTAGTTGGAGCTGCATCGAGACGAGTCTGGGTATCAAGGCAAGACCGGGTAGAGGTCGGACCAATTGGCACCAAGTGGAGAACCGGATGAGCTCAAGGCGTACCCGTTCTGGATATGACGTATGTCGTTACTCTTTGTTTATTAAGTGATTGCTATTCTCATTTGATTGCATTTAATTAGTGAATAATTTTTGGGCATAAATGTCTTATATTGATAGCTATAAAAAGAGTTCAATCATCATGTTGGAATGACATTCCATTTTCATTTTTCATACTTGCATGATTTACTTACAACAATTACAACTCTTGTTTCTTATTGTTGGCTCGGACCCGAAGCAAATCTACTAAGGATCGGACCAAATTCACTGAATAATTTCAATCAAGCTCACAACATTTCAGGCTAATCCTCCTTCTTGCTATTTTCATTTGTTGAATTATTGTTAATTGTTTCTTATTTTTACTATAAATCAATCCATGTATCCTTAAAATCACTTACAAATTCAACTGTACCTTTTTTGGGTAAACAATTTCTTTATTTTATTTTATTTTATTTTATACGACACTATTTTATTTTTATCCAATTTTAAAAGTAATTGCATTTTCTAATATTATTAAAAACTTCTTTAATTTTAAGATTTCTAATTTGCCAAAGAACACGCACCTATAACCATAAAAATGTCATGACTAGGCCCATTTGAGTTATTTTTGTATGCATTGTGAAAAGAAATAGGACTTGGTCCAAATTAAACATCAACCTCAAAAGTTAATTGATGAAGTAAAGATTATCTAACACCATTATAAGAGACCTCTTAGTGAAAAATAGATATTGTACCTAATTCAACCCCAAAAGCTAGCTTGTAGTGTAAAGATTGTCCAAGTCCATATAAGGAGTTCATGTTTCCATTCCATATTCGATGTGAGACTCTTAACACTCCCCGCATGTCCAGACCTTGTTAACTGGAGCGTGAATAATATAATTTAGGGGTCCAACATCAGTGAACGAAGAATTGGAATGAGCCTGACTCTCATACCATGTAAATAATAGATCTTGATCTAACTAAACCCCAAAAGCTTGCTTGTAGAGTGATGATTATCCAAGTCCATGTAAGGAGTCTATATTCTCATTCCATATCCGATGCGAGACTTTTAACGTTTAGAACTAAAGAGTTGATGTGGGATTCTGACACTCCGTCACATCTCTGGGATTGGACATCTTAAACGACGTGAACAATATAAGAAGAAGATAAAAAATGGGTAAACAATGATTAGGATGTCTTTCTCTGGTATAGTAATAAGAAATGAAATTGAGCGTAACTCATACTAAAAACTGCCTCATAAAAAAGTATTGTCTAAGACTATATAAAAATACCATCGTATAATTTAGACAAATACATCAAAAACTAAAAACAAGTAAACCGTCCAAAATGGGGGAGGGGGGATGGGTCAAATGGCTACATATACATACACTACTCTGTTAGGTGTTAGTTTGGGAATATATAATGGGACATGTGATGTGTATCAAAACAAAGAAAGATACGTAAGCTGATTTCTTCAGTAAAGTCAAATCTAAAACGATGTAAACAACGGAACACATCTTAAAAATTTACTAAATGTGAAATAAATTAATCGTATTAATTATGACTCGAACAATTGAGGCTTCGTACGTCGGAAACATAGTTTCCACACACGTGCACATAAAATGTCAAGAATCGTAATTTTCTTAAATGAAAGAGATATTGGTACGTATACGAATTGTTTGAGACATAAGAGAATGGACGGTTATTGGCCAAATAACAATTGTTTCACATTGATAAACAAAGGGAAGACATGTGCAAAGTGTTAAAAGATGAAACGAGTCATGAATCGGGCCGCGGCGGCAAGGATAATGGTGCTGGAGTGCCGTGGCGTCTTCAGGTGCGCGGTGCAGTCTCGAAGTTTCGGCACCTGGCGCCACTCTGCGGGGCTGCGCTACACTGAAGTTCGGCCGCGACGCCTTCCTGCGCGGCCTGTGTTCGTTCGATCCGTTGGAGAAGAATAAAGCGGCGTTTGGTGACTTTGGAGGATTAACTCTTCATTATTCTTCCCTTGAATTCAACAATTACTTGGCTGAATTGTAACTCCATACTAATGCCCATTACTTGGTCATTCAAAGCCATAAATTGGCTAGTTGGAGGGTCTTCTTCTCAACACTATAAAATGAGGTCTTTGGCTCATTTGCAAAACACACTTGACATTCACTAAACAATTATGTAAAATTGTCTTCCTCTCTTGCAATCACAAACACTCACAGATCTTTCTACCAAAGCAAACACTTGAGTTTCTTTTGCTCATTTGTTTGATTGTTGTTTTATCTTGAGAGATAATTTGACATTACAACCGTTGAAAGGATATACGGGGTAATATTATTGTTATACCCCGTGGTTCGGGCCGTGCGTGTGGGGCCGTGCGAGAAATTAGAGAAACACGTTCAGGGGCCTCGGGCCGCGGCGCGAGGCGAGGCAGCGCGCAAGGCGGGTGAAGTGCGGTGGCTAGTTCCAGTAGCCATGGCCACGGAAGCAGTCGCGGCCGAAAGATCCGGTCGCAGGAGTTGCGGCCGCGCCAGGAAGCGCGCCGAGGCGGAAATTTGGGCGGAAAAACTTAGAAAATCTGATTTTTATTTTAAAAGGGCCGTGGGAGGGTGACAAGTGTCCACCCATCTGATTTTCGTAATCGTGCAATATAATTGACGAGGCTTGGTCACTTTTCCATCTTTCATCTTTACTCTCTCTCTCTCTCTCTCTCTCTCCAAAGCTTGAGCTCCCTCTCTAAAACCTCGAAGTGTTCTAGCCTAAGAAAATCGAAAAGTTAAAGGCGAAGGAAGCTTGTGACTAGCTTAAGTCTATTGTGGTGGTGTTCTTGGAGAAAAAGGCTAGCAAGTGTTGGAATAAGTTTGGCTAAAACTTAAGGTAACATTTCTTCTCTTGTAGTTGGTATTGGGTGTTGCATGTTTAATAGGAAGAACTTGTAGTTGGAAAAATGCACTT
Organism: Przewalskia tangutica; assembly: GCA_029844215.1. Classification (NCBI taxonomy): domain Eukaryota; kingdom Viridiplantae; phylum Streptophyta; class Magnoliopsida; order Solanales; family Solanaceae; genus Przewalskia; species Przewalskia tangutica. The sequence goes on along the minus strand of CM056731.1, from coordinate 1,087,197 downwards.
AGAGTAGTTGCGTAAGAAATGGGGTGTGATTATGAAAGAATTGGTTAGGGATTTTATGAGCATGTTGTTGCCTAAATACTACATTAGACTTTTGGGTTAGTTGTTGTAACTTGTGGGGCTGAATTTTTACACACCAAAGTTTAGGTGTGTAATCCCTGGTGTTGGTTGGTTGTTGAGCCTTAAACATGGCATTTGAGCGTTAAAAATCGACCTTGGAAAAGGTGGCAATGTATGTAGAAACAAAGGAAAGCGGCCCAATTTTCCGTAGGAAATTGGTGACTTTAACTTGGAAAAATTCTGCATTGTAATTAGAGCTTGATAAGCGTATTGTGGTCATTTTAGGTTGACATACTACGTGCGGTAAATTGGACTTAGCTTGTGGATTGACCAAGAGGTATGTGGAGCTTTCTATCTCTTGAGCATGATTAGTTGTACACATGTGTAGTGCGGTGAGCGTCTGAGATTTGGAAATCTTCGTTTGTTATAAGTATTTGATACTTGCCGTTTTAAAAGAAAAGTATAAAAATCCTGGACTTAAGGAATGTTTTTACTATTGTGTAACTCTAATGTAAGGCGAGAGATAGCGATTCTTGGCGAGGATCGTGGCGAGCGGGAGGATAGGTTGGAGGCAGCGATTCAGTGCGCGTAGTTCAGGCTGCCAGTGCTTGAGGCGTGAGACTTTTGAGTTGCGACCACGCGAGTTTTATGGGTGAGGCACGAGGATGATCCGCGAGTTTATCAGACCGTTGCGAGGATCGTGAGGTGATCGGGCTTGGAGGCAGTCGGTGGTATTAGGTTCGCATCGGCTGCGGGGACAGCTGCGATTGGTAGTATGATTCGTAGGAAGCTGTCGGGAGCATGCGCGTCAGTATTTGGGGCGAGTTCGGAGCGTTCTGGCCATTTCTTGCCACCGCGAATGAGAGGGCTCGGGACAAATTTTTAATGGCCCGAGACGAGAATGGCGGGCGGTCGGGAATACAATGTGAGTTTGATTCATTGGCTAGGTATGTGCGCATTGGTAGCGAACATGGAGCACGGTGCCGTATGTCACGAGACTCGATGATCACTTGGCGAGTTGCTCGGGGTGGCTCTCGGCCGGGCATGGACATTGCCGCGTGCGAGCACATGCTCGGGTGTGAGAGCGGTAAGCGGATCGGCAGTATCAGCGAAGAGGGCGGGACAACGAGGTCCTCTGGTAGTTTTAGGGTAGACAACCCCAAGAAGCAAACGATTTGCACCACGCGGCCGGTCGAGCGCTCCTCCGCATCTTGGGGCGTCTGAGTATTCGGGAGGCGGGGCGGGGTTCGGGGCCGGGTTTCGGAGGACGAGTTCCGGTCGGATGAGGCCACATGCCTCGGTGTGGTCGATGTGGTGATTGCCATTATAGAAGTGTCGTGTTCCTCCGAGAGCTTGTTATTCTTGCGGCGGCGGGGCCATTTGAGAAGATTGTCGTCGGTGGCGGGAATATGATGGCTCGGTAGAAAGCGGTCGATGGGTGGATCTTCATCGTCGATGGCGTCGCCGTAAGCGGTATTCACGGACGAGCGAGCGCGGCGGTCGTGGTAGAGTTCGATTCAGCGGTCCTCGAAGCGCATTTATGCTATGTCGGCCGCCCGGGACCGGGGCGTCACGATGTAAATCCGAGTACATTGTTGGTTTCTTCTTTGTGATGTTTATGCTTTGATAGATCCGGGTTCTACTGTCCTATATATCTCCTCATATTCTTTGGTAGAATAGGGATAGAGCAGAGTCCATAGAATCGCTTTGAGGTGGCTACGCCGGTCGGTGCCGGTGTTAGGCGGCGGGTATATAAGGCTTGCCCGATGACTATAGATGGTCGTCGGACTCTGGACTTGATAGAGTTGGACATGCCGGACTTCAATGTGATTATGGGTATGGATTGGCTAGCGTCTTGCTATGCCAATGTGGGCTGAGAGAGGTTAGTTCGGTTAGGTTTCTGGTGGCGGTTGCTCAGTGGAAGGGAATCTTGCATCGCCGGGGTAGGTTTATTTCTTACCTCAAGGCTAGGAAGATGGTGCGGAAGGGTATATTTACCATTTGGTTGGGTATCCGAATCTCGAGGTGAGATCTGACCTTGATCGATTCGGTGGTTAGAGAGTTTCAGACGTTTTCCCAGACGAGCTTAGGGTATCCTCACGAGAGGAGATTGAGTTTTGCATCGATTTGGCACGGACACTCGGCCGATATCTATCCCCATACGAGGATGGCACTGCCGAGTTGATGGAATTGAAGGACCGGTGAAAGATTTCTTTGGAAAAGGCTTTATCGGGCCAAGTGTTTCTCCCAGGGAGCAGTGTTATTTGTAAAGAAAGAAAGATGGGGCAGCTGCGTATGTGTATTGATTCTGAGCGGTGAACAAGGTAACTATCAAGAATAGATATCCCTACCGGGATTGATGATTTGTTTGACGATTGCGAGTGCGAGATGTTTTCAAGATAGACTGCGTTACGGTTATCATCAGTGCGAGTTAGAAGCGAATATCCGAAGATCGCATTCGGGACCGTATGGGCACTATGAGTTCGGTGATGTCTTTCGGATTGACAACGCTCGGCGGTATTCATGGATTTGATGAATAGGGTGTTCGAGCCATTCTTGGATATGTTCGTTATAGTTTTCATCGATGATATCTTGGTGTATTCGCGCGCAAGCGAGAGCATCTGGTCATTTGAGGCGGTGTTAGGAGTCCTCGAGGGGCCGCGATTGTATGCCAAGTTCTCGAAATGCGAGTTTTGGCCGCCGATGGCTTTCTTAGGACATGTTATCGGGCCGATGGTATTCGGGTTGTCTGGCAAAAGGTGGCGATCAGACTTGCTAGACCACTACACCAGCGAGTGCGCGGCTTTGGGCCTTGCGAGTTATTATCGGAGGTTTGTGGGCGGTTGCTTCTATTTTGACTAAGCGGCTATGTTCGATGGACGGATACTTGTGAGAAAGTTTCCGGTTGCTAAAGGAGAAGTTGGCGACCGCCCCGTTCTTACTCTTCCGGAGGTTTAGATGGATATGTGGTTTTATTGTGTGGCGTCAGTGTCGGGCTTGGAGTGCGTCTTTGATGCGGCCGGCAAGGTTATAACTTATGCGTCCCGGCTTAGGAAACATGAGAAGAACTATCCCACACATGACTTGGAGCCGGCGATGATTCATGCCTTGAAGATCGGAGACATTATTTATATGGAGTTCATGTGGACATTTACACACCAAAGAGTCTCGACATCTTCACCGGAGGGAGTGAACTTGCGGCGAGAGCGGTGGTTGGAGCTACTTAAGGATTACGATGTTGATATTTTGTACCACCCGGGAAGGCGATGTAATCGCGGATGTCCTTAGTCGCGGTCGATGGGTAGTCTATCCGATGTTGAGAGAAATGGGATATGGTCAGAAGTTACACGATTAGCAAGCCTTGGGTTCGTTTGGTTGATTCCCAGTAATGCGAATTCGGGTTGAGAGGTCGCCAGTCTTCCATCGTCGAGAGGTGAAGAGGCGGCGATGAGGATCCGATTTTGCAGTACGGCAGAGATCGCGACTCTCGGGAAGAGAAGAGTCTATTTGAGGTAGCACGGATGGGGTGCTAAGATTCGAGCGGTTGTGTGTTCCGATGTAGCGAGGACTTCATCGGCCAGATTCTGAGGCACCGCTCGTTATTCGATTCATCCGGTCGACTAAGATGTACCATGACCTCAGTGCGTGTATTGGTGGGATGGTTTGAAGAGGGCGTGGCGATTTGTTGCCCGGTGTCTAATTGTCGCGAGTTAAGGTTGAGCACGAAGCGGTGGACTATTACAGCTATTGATATTCCGATGTGGAAGTGGGAGGTGGTCAACATGGACTTTATTACGAGGTTACCTCGCACGGAGGAGACATGATTCCATTTGGGTTATTGTTGTGGTGTGAAATCAGCCCACTTTCTTCGATCGGGCGGCGTTTTGGTAGAGACTATGCGGATTATATATTAGAGAGATTGTGAGATCGCATGAGTCCGGTGTCGATTATTTCGAATAGAGCCCGATTCACGGCTAACTTCCGGAGGTCTTTCGGAAGGATTAGGGACACAGTGAGTCTCGGACGGCGTTCATCCTCGAGAGCGGACGGCGGGCGGCGCACTATCGAACAACGAGGATATCTTTGCGGGCTTGTGTTATTGATTTCGAGGTAGCCGGAGGATCATTTACCTCTTGTGGAGTTTGCTTATAACAACAGCTACCATTCTAGAGTTCAGATGGCGCCTTATGAGGCCTTATACGGGAGGAAGTGCAGGTCACCGATAGGTTGGTTTGAAGTGGGAGAAGTGCAGTTAATCGGGCGGTTGGTTCGTGACGATGGATAAGGTGAAGCTTATCGAGGCGGTTATTAGCGGCCAGTCGGCAAATCATATGCGATCATCGGCGTCGACAACAGAGTTTGAGGTTAATGATTGGGTCTTTCTGAAAGTGTCACCCATGAAGGGTGTGATGAGATTTGGGAGGAAAGGGAAACTCAGCCCAAGGTACATTGGGCCGTATCAAATTGTCCGAAGAGTGGGCAAGGTTGCCTATGAGTTGGATCTGTCGTCCGATCTTGAGGCGGTACATCCAGTTTTTCACGTGTCTATGTTACGGAAATGCGTTGGAGATCCGTCTAGAGTGCACCCGATTCAGGATATCCAGGTGACAGAGGAGTTGTCGTATGAGGAGAGTCCCATAGCGATACTCGATCGTCAAGTTAGACGACTCCGGACGAAGGAGGTGGCTTCCATCAAGGTTTTATGGCGGAACGAGAATAGAGAGGAGATGACGTGGGAAGCGGAGGATGATATGATGAAGAAATACCCACGCTTATTCCCTATACCTCCAGGTAACCCCCCCTTTTCCTACTGATTGGTGTTAATTTAGTTGATTATGCTTGAGTAATGTTGTGGCTCGGGGAGCATTCTTATTTGCAAAGGAATAGTTAAGAAGATATGTTTATATTGTGTTTTGTGTAAGGCTAGAAGGAACACGAATGTTTCTAAGGGGGGGAGAATGTTATACCCCGTGGTTCGGGCCGTGCGTGTGGGGCCGTGCGAGAAATTAGAGAAACACGTTCAGGGGCCTCAGAGCCGCGGCGCCAAGGCGGGTGAAGTGCGGTGGCTGAAGTTCCAGCCATGTGCGGAAGCGACATGGCCGAAAGATCCGGTCGCGAGTGAGTTGCGCCACGAAGCGAACATGCGCCGAGGCGGAAATTTGGGCGGAAAAACTTAGAAAATCTGATTTTTGTTTTAAAGGGGCCATGGGAGGGTGACAAGTGTCCCCCCATCTGATTTTCGAGAATCATGCGATATAATTGACGAGGCTTGGTCACTTTTCCATCTTTCATCTTTACTCTCTCTCTCTCTCTCTCTCCAAAGCTTGAGCTCCCTTCTCTCTAAAACCTCGAAGTGTTCTAGCCTAAGAAAATCTGAAAAGTTAAAGGCAAGAAGGAAGCTTGTGACTAGCTTAGAAGTGTTATTGTGGTGGTGTTATTGGAGAAAAAGGCTAGCAGGTGTTGGAATAAGTTTGGCTAAAACTTAAGGTAACATTTCTTCTCTTGTAGTTGGTATTGGGTGTTGCGTGTTTAATAGGAAGAACTTGTAGTTGGAAAAATGCACTTAGAGTAGTTGCGTGTAAGAAACGGGGTGTGATTATGAAAGAATTGGTTAGGGGGATTTTATGAGCATGTTGTTGCCTAAATACTACATTAGACTTGTTGGGTTAGTTGTTGTAACTTGTGGGGCTGAATTTTTACACACCAAAGTTTAGTTGTGTGATCCCCTAGTGTTGGTTGGTTGTTGAGCCTTAAACATGGCATTTGAGCGTTAAAAATCGACCTTGGAAAGGTGGCAATGTATGTAGAAACAAAGGAAACGCTGCCCAATTTTCCGTAGGAAATTGGTGACTTTAACTTGGAAAAATTCTGCATTGTAATTAGAGCTTGATAAACGTATTGTGGTCATTTTAGGTTGACATACTACGTGCAGTAAATTGGACTTAGCTTGTGGATTGACCGAAGAGGTATGTGGAGCTTTCCTATCTCTTGAGCATGATTAGTTGTACACTGTAGTACGGTGAGCGTCAAGATTTGGAAATCTTCGTTTGTTATAAGTATTTGATACTTGCCGTTTTAAAAGAAAAGTATAAAAATCCTTGGACTTAAGGGAATGTTTTTACTATTGTTTAACTCTAATGTAACGGCTTTATGGGGAGTTGGTTATATTAGTTTGATAAAGTTTAATGGAGAAAGGTTTTGATGATTTGAACTTGTGGAAGGAAAATGGTTCTAAGGCATGAATTGCCTAAGGTTTTACAAGAAATGAAGTCACTTAATTTAGAAGCTTGAGATAGTTTTAAAGAAAATGTGACTTGTTTGAAAGGAAATCGTAACTTGATACTATGGTGATTAGTATCTTGGGATTTTTGTATTAAAAGGAGTTATTTCTTAAAAGGTTAAGTACATGATACTTGGGTTAAATTCGGATTTTTATTAAAAGACATGATCGTGCCTTAGGTATACTAAAATGAGAGGATGTATTAATACTATTAATAAGAAGTTAGGTGATTCTTAACTTGCTTAAGTTATGATAGGCGGTAGTGCTTATGTTGTGATGTGATAAGTAGGTAGTGCTTATGTTATGTTTAATAATGGATGAGCTATGTTATATATATTCATATTGTTACGTAAACCCGGGTTATTATTTATGCCATGTATTTGCTACCCATGATGCGAGTCGCGACTTGTACTCATGCGGATCCGACCATAGGATCCACGCGGGTGAAATAGTCTCACGCGAGTGCGCGATGGTACTCATGCGGATCCACGGGATCCATGCGAGTGAAATAGTCTCACGCGGGTGAAACAGTCCACGACGAGGCGGATGACCTCATGCGGGTCCACGGGACCCACGTGCGGGTGAAATAGTCCCGGAGTAGGATTGCTTAATACTACGGGCGAGGTACCTGTTTTGATCATGAGCCTCCTATTTTTATGCTATAAAATGTATACTTGTTACTCTCATTATTAGTAAGGCACGGTCAACATAATTTGGTTTTATCTATAACTTGGTGTATTTTGGACTTATGATATTACTTGATTTTCCGCTTTACATACTGCAGTACGTTGTGTCGACTTCCCGGGCCGAGTGCGTTATCTGGAGGTAAGGGAAGCGGTGGTAGATCCTCATTCCTAGGATCTTGTACTCAGTGTCGTGAGCTCCATTTCTTCTGAGGCTCGACTTTTGGTATGGTTCTCCCCGAGTCGTTGATATTTTGTACATTCAGGGCATGACGGCCCCGTCCGTCATAGTGTTATTCATTCTTAGAGGCCTGTAGTCTTGTCAGAACTTGGTTCGTTAAGGATGTAACTGTTTGGTTTATGTACTTTTGGGTTAGCCATTTTGGGCTAGACTATTCTATATCTTAATGGTTGTTTATCTTGAGTTTACATTCCGCTGGTTTTCTCTGATGTTGTGTCACTAGGGTGCCCGGGTTAAGGCACCGGTCACGGGTCCGGGTTCGGGTCGTGACAATTATCTTAAGGATAGATCAAGAATTTGGTCGACTCAGCAAGCCCTCATATTTGATCATTTCCAGATTTCTAACTGTAATCATGTATATTATAGAAACAATTGTATCCTTACCCATAATTAGAATATTTCCATATATTGTGTAAATATAATTATGGTAAGACTAGAATTCCTCTTTTGTATAGGCTTAGGATTCCTATTGTATAAGGGATAAATATTGTACTCTATATATACTTTGATATTAATGAGAAGATTCCCCAAGGGAGATTAATATCATCTTACACGGTATCAAGAGCCTAAACTCCAACCCTAGAAATTTTCTTCCCCAGCCGCCGACACCACCCCCGATCCCACGGCGCCGCGTCTCCCTTCTTCTCTTCAAGAAATTTCTTGGTTTTTCTTTTCTTCCTATCTTCTCTAAATGGATACTCACGATTCTCCCACTGTTATTGACGCTTCTACCTCCACAAATCCCACCACCAAGTCGTCACCCTCTTTTTATCCCGCTCTCACTGTTTCCAACATCAAGAACCATATCCCCATCCGTCTTGATCAAGAAAGAAGTCAGTATTATCCATGGGTTGAATTGTTTCGCAATCATGCATGTCTCTATAACGTGCTTGATCATATTGATGACACCATTCCGCACTCTTCGGAGGTTGATGATTCTACTTGGCGTCGTCTAGACGCCAGCGTCAAACAATGGATATATGGTAGTATTTCTCATGATCTACTTCTTACTATCATGAAATCTGACTACACAGCCCGTGACTTGTGGAATCTTTTGGAGAATTTTCCAGGACAACAAACACACCTGTGCTATGTGTAACACCCCATTTTAAACCGGAGTCGAAAACGGGATCCTAGCGAACCCTGCTTTGAAATAAAAAGGTGTTAGAAAATAAATAAAAGTGTTAAATGTTAAAAGAATACTAAGATTTAAAAGGAGTGTTTTAAAATATTAAAAAAATGCTAAAGGGTTCGCGGAGTCGCCACCTAATTAATTGGGTGAATTAGGACACCTAAATGTCAACTAGGTTAAAGTCAACACTAACTCCATTTTTATGGTCTGCTAAACTTAATGAGATTCCGGGTAAGGGTTCTTTATTAATCTAGAGGGAAGGGGTTAGGCACCCTCTAAGATCCGCTAACTTGCGGTTGTCCTGCCAAACCTAGGGTAGTTATTATATTTTAAAAATGCAAAGTAAAAGATCTATAAAAAGTGCAATGTTAGAAAATAAAGTGCTAGATGTTAAAATAATGCTAAGTAGTTAAAAAGGTTTTAAAATGCTGGAAGATGTTTAAAGGTGCTAAGAGGTTAATTTTAAAGCTAAAGGGTGCTAAGGTGCTAAGAGGTGCTTAAAAGTGCTAAATACTAAAGTGCTGAAGGTTAGGAGATAGATGCTAGCATGTTAAAATGTTTGAAAGGTGCTTAAAGTATTGAAAGGGCAAAGGTGCTATATGCTAAAGTACAAAGAATGCTAGAAAGGTGCTACATCATACTAAAGTTTAAAGCATGCCTTAAATAATATATAATGCAAAAATAGATTAATTGACTAGATATACACATTTACCTGCCTTGATTAGTATAACACATGCTTAAGGGGGTTTTCTTAATATGAAAATAAGATTTCTATATGGGTGCTATAGCAAATGGGTTAGAAATCTGGAAAATAATATCATAGCTATATATGATTAATTATGCAAGTTGAGATTATTGAGTGGTTTATTATAAATGCTAAACAATGTATGGCGTGCCTAAAGTAATTAACTTAAGGGAAGCGAAATTAAATTAATTTCTATTTATTGATTCAAGGTTTGACTATCTAAGTATTCTATTAATTACAAAATTAAATAATAAAATTACAATAAACAAATAAAGGCATAAAAATAAGACAAGTAAGTTAAGAGAGTGAAGGGATTGGAGCGGATGACTCGATCTGTTTGTTTTTCTAGGAGTTTCTGAAGCGGGAATGCGAATGCGGATGCGGGTCGCCATTTGAGATGGCTTGCGATGAGTCTCGCCGTGAGACTCTTTGTTTTGCTCCGATGCGTGCCATGTAAACAAGGAAAACATAAGGAGTTAGTATATGTCCCAAACCTTAATACGAATAAACATTGACATTTATATGTACATGAAGCACATCATATCAATACCCGAGAGGTTTGGAAGAAACAACCAAATAATTCGATTAGGCGATGGATTTCAAGATGTTGACAAGACGTGTATTTCTTTTAGGAGGGAAAATTAAATTACAAACAAGTGTAACTATTGGAAGAATGAGCAGGCTTCAAATAGGCGATATTGACCATATGCACCAAAATACCAGGCCTGCTAACATGTTTCTAAACTTATTGGATTCATAACAGTTAATCCGGGAGAGGCAGATTTCCTAAACTCTACACAAACAGGTTCATTCATTTCTGCACATATAGGAGACAAATGCATATTTTCTTTAATTCAACTGAAAGGTCGAGGTTTAAACTTAGCTTTCTACCCAGAACTTAAGGTGTCGCGTACTTAGTCATGCAAAGACATCCCATAAGGTAACACACTCCATATGACCGAAGAGACAAGTCAGAACCAAATATGCAAAGAGAAGAATAACTAAAGCATAAAAGATGCACCAGTACACATATTGCAGTATATTACAATCGACCCTCTAGCTTCCTAAGGTGCATTGACGTCCTAAATACTCTAGATGTAAACAAACCTGGATGCAAAGATAACAAGGTGGTGTTTTTAGACCAAGTAGCATTTAGAGGTTTAATGGGCCTTTATGGATACATTTCTTGAACTTATTGCAAGTTGATAGACTAAGTGTACAAGTTAGTTAAGATATTGTACTATTTTAGCATACAAAGACATCACCAAACCCGGAGAGCTAAGGCAAGATCATTGGAACATGGTGCATATTTAAGAATGACCCCAGATTGAGCTATTCCACTAAATGAACTGAAGGGATTTAAACAAGCAATTCTTAGGCAAAGGACCAACTGAGGCTGATTCATAAAGGAACACGTTGGATGGTCTCAATACTTGGACTAATTTCTTTACTTCATCTATTTTATAACATACCGGACATACAATTAATCTTAATGAAATCAAACTAACATATATTTAAGCGAACAACCATCACAATAGTTACACGGACATGATGCTGTAATACAGATAAGCACACAACTGAGCGATTAAATCAGGAGTCGACTGAAAATCACACCTCAGAACAGTATCCTAACATTACAAACTCGACCTATATGAAAGTAGACAGACACAGACACAACATTTTTAAGTATTGATAGTCAAATGAATAGGTTAACAAACAATCAAACAGTAGCCGACATCACCTTCATGCATTCATGAACACAATAGTATGAACGAACTAACTAACACACATCTAACACCCAAAACAAAAATGCAGAAATACAAAGATGCAATGAAATCGATAGGAAGCTGATTTTACCTTCTCCGGACAGCGACCCGGGGCAGCGTATCAAGTCGTCGGTCCGCTCGGAAGGCTAGCTAATTCTGTGGAACGAAAGGTTGCGAAAATTGCTGACTTTGAGGGTTGGGTTCTTTTCTGGATCACTCGACTAGACTACTGCCTTTCGAATCTCTTCCTGAGCTCTCTCAGATATGCCATCGCGCTCGCCTCGTAAAGAAAAACGATTGCTCTCGACTCCATCGGCCCGACCGCTCGACATCGCTGCGAGGAGTGTCCACCTCGATCCTATGGGTCTCTGCCTTCTTCTCCTCTCCTTTTCTCGAATCGATGCTCTTGCGTGTTCTTATATAGCCCTCTTCGGGTTCTATGTTTGGTATGCATTTAAGGCTGAGATTTCTATGCCTATTCTTGCTCTGAATTCGCACGATTCGTACTTGATATGCTAAGGTAAACGATTTGGAAGGATTTGTTTAATTCGTACTCGATTTGCTACTGATTTCGTATTGATTCTTACCATTTGTTGTGAGATTTGGGTAGGGATATGGTAAGGGAAAGTGGCTAACATTTGGCAGATGTCTCACGATTCTCAGCGAGAATCTCTACCGGCGGCGGTGAAGGCGGCTCATAAGTTTCTAGGTTTAGGTCTGCGTTTTGTTTTCTTTTTTGGAAGAGACGATCCCAAGGTAAAGCGGTCTTTGAGGTATAAAGAGTGTGGCCTTTGGTCGCGGTTTGAAATTGGCGGCGTGCAATGCGGTGTGGTGGGTTAATTAGTTTTAGGTTAGTTTTAATTAGGGGTTAATTAATAGTTTTAGGCTAGTTAATTCTAGGTAAGTGTATTATTAATTAATTAACAAATGTGATTAAATTAATTAGGTGCTTTATTATAATTATCTAGGTGCTACATTAGTCTAATTATTTAGGTGCTAAATTAGTCTAATTATTTAGGTGCTAAATGCGGGCGCGTTATTTAATTAATGCTTAATACTTTAGAATGCGACGCTATTATTTAAAATCTTATTGTTATGCATTATTGCGAAGTTAAATTAAAACTTCATTGAGTTTAGATTAAATTACTTAAATGCTAAATGCAAGTGTGATGTTTAAAGCTTTTATAAATGCGACGCTATTAAATGCATATATCAAATTAAAATTGATTTTAAATTACAAATGATTACTAATAAATGCGGCTATGCTACCTGACACGACGTTATCGCTAAATTATTTATTTTATGCATTTATTAATTATTTAAGAATTACGACAAAGCTTAAAGTTAATTAATGCGGGCGCGAGACTCTAAGTGCTTAAATCTCTACGTAAGACGCGATGTCATTATTAAATTGATTATTTATGCCTGTATTTAATGTTTTATAGCTGCATTTTATTATAAAAATCCTAAAAAAAATATTTTACAAAATTAGTGTAATTTTATAGTTAATGGCTGGACGGGAGGGTCAAAATTGGGTGTCAACAGATGTCCCTCTTTGTATGGAGATGATGGAAGAATCTTCGGACAAAGACGTTGACTCATAGCCAATTTTGTCTCGATCTTCACTGCGTAAATGCCGCGTAGACACATAAAATCAAAAGCCCCGGTGTCGAGTTATGGCGACAATCGTTACCATTGTCGAAACACCAGGGCGGACTAACGCGGACTCAAAGCTGTCCCAGTGTCGAGTTATGACGACACTGGGTTACCATGGTCAAAACACCAAGGCGGGCTAACGCGGACTCAAACTGCCCGATGTCGAGTTATGGCGACACCGCTACCATGGTCAAAACACCGCGCGGCTAACGCGGACTCAGCCGCCCCGATGTCGAGTTATGGCGACACCGGGCTACCATGGTCAAAACACCAGCGGGCTAACGCGGACTCAGCCGTCGATGTCGAGTTATAATGACACCGCTATGGTGTAAAAAGTAAAAGAATATAAGCGGCTTGAACACGGGTATCACTTGTGGCTTGTGGTCTTTGGGTTCTACGGTGATGTGGAGCGAGTGGACCGACGCTTGAGGCCGCTTCTGCCAATCGTTGGGAAGGTTGGCCCCCCAACAGATTGCCCCGGTTCGCTGTAAGAGAAAATCCATGTTGTGCTCCTGCTGCTGCACGCTAAGACTTGAACAAACGGTTAGTGCATAACTGCTAAGGCAAAATAATTTTTAAAAACAATGTAATTGTGAATAGAAAAGGTTATCCTGCAAAACGCGATGCCTGTTGTGTTGATGCGATGTTGCGAATGCTGTGATTTTCGCCTGCACGCACGCGTGTTGCGATTGTGAACGCGTATGTTGTCGCTGCCGCAATTGTCCTGTATACTAAAGCTCAAGAAAGAGTGAGGCATAAATCATAAGACGTAATAATAAAGCATGAATGAGAAAAAATGCAATTTTGAGAAAGAGAAAGTCGCCCCCGTGTAGATGCGATATCGTGATGATGGCGCGTTTTGGACTTCTTTGTCCGATAACGCCGTTGGCTGGACGTGCTTCTTTGGCGTCGTTGCGTAGACTTGCGTGGTTGATAACGTCATTATGCGGGCGTATTCTTCGCCGGGCGTCGCTGCGTGGACTTGCCGATTACGCCGTTGTTCGACATTCTTCCGGGCGTCGTTGCATGGACTTGCTGATTACGTCGTTGTCTGGATGTGTTGCTGCTGGCGTCGTTGCGTGGACTTGCTGATTACGTCGTTGTTTGGACGTGTTGCTGCTGGCGTCGTTGCATGGACTTGCTGATTACGCCGTTATGCGGGCGTGTTCTTCGCCGCGCCGTTGCGTGGGCTTCGATTACGTCGTTATGCGGGCGTGTTCTTTGTTGGCGTCGTTGCATGGACTTGCCGATTACGCCGTTATGCGGGCGTGTTGGCCGGGCGTCGTTGCGTGGACTTGCTGATTACGTCGTTGTCTGGACGTGTTGCTGCTGGCGTCGTTGCGTGGACTTGCTGATCACGTCGTTATGCGGGCGATGTTCCGCCGGGCGTCGTTGCGTGGACTTGCCGATCACGCCGTTATGCGGGCGTGTTGTTCTTTGGCGTCGTTGCGTAGACTTGTTGTCGCCGATAACGCCGTTGCTCGACGGGCGTGTTGCCGCTCGTAGAATAAATGCTCGCAAGCTAAGCTTGAGAAAACGCGTTAGTGTATACCGCTTAAACAAAATGATAAATATATATGAGAAGTGCAATTTTATGGATAGAGATGTCGCCCCGATATGCGGCGATTTATATCGAGATGTTGCCGCAATCGATTTAATTGTTATGATGCCTTTGTTGTGCGCGATGCTGGTTGCAAGTTTGACTTTATGCCCGAGTTGACGCGCTTAGGTTTTGTTGCGAACTCAACTTTGATTGCCGATCACGATGCCTTTCACGCTTCGATGCGGACTTTGAATTTTGAGATTTTTTTGTCATATCTTCTGCCTCTGCCGTTTCTTCTTGCGAAGAAACTTCTTGCCGTATTTTCTCGCCCGCTTATTGCATTTGTTGCTTCATTATGAAAAGACTGCGCCAAAGAAAATTTTGTGAGTTTTGGGGTCGATTTGTATTTGACTTGCCGCTTGTTCCTTGATATCTGCGTGCAGCTTGTTTGGACTTGCAACCCTCTGCAGTTTCTGACCGCCCCGCTTTGAAAAGTGGTGTCCGCCTAAAATGGGTCTCAATGTAGTCTTGTAGGCTATGTGTATTCTTGTCATTTTCAAAGCAAAGGGAAAGTTTCCTAATGGTGACCGGCCGATTTAGGCCGCCACGTATCCCCAATGAGGGAATCAGTCGAACGTAGTTCATTACAAGCGAATATTGGGAAAATTAAAATTTCTAGATGTGGGACCGGCCGAGACGCCGCCACGTATCCACTAAGGGAATCAGTCAAACGTAGTTCATTACAAGCAAAACGAAGAAAACATTATTAAAGCTTAAATATGAGTTTATAAATTATTCGCTAAAATAAATCGTTTTTCCTATCCGTGCTCTGGCGACCAAGACAAGTGGTGCAAATCCAACCCATACGCCTTCTTGCTCGCATCACGGCCGGCCGGGTCTTCGTGCTCTGTCGATTCTTTCTTTTGGCTTCGCGCGTGCCTGCTTGGATAAATGACCGATTCAGCGGGCGGAGCTCTCGCCAGGAATGCCTCTCTTCCTTTGGGGTTCATTGTACTCGTTAGGGTAGCATCCTCCACCGAATGACTCTCTCCTCGATCGCCTCCCTTACTTTGTCTCCGAGTGTATAACACCTTCCCACGTCGTGTCCGATGGCTCCGGAATGGTACGCACACTTTGTTTCCATCATGAGCTTTGGACTGGGATTGGGCACATTCTTTGAATTGGTCGAGTATCCTCGCAAACCTCAACCTCTCGCATAACCGCGATAAAGGCTCGGCTAAATGGGCGATATTTTGGCCGGCCTTTACGTGGTATTCAAAGCGTGCGAAGATGTTTGGTAAATAGGTTTGTGGAGGCCTTTGGTTTGTGTTTAGCCGAGTACGTTAGGCATTCGGTTTTGTGTGGAATATATGGGTGCATTGTATATTGTGAAACGATATATAGTAAGCTGCATCGTAATAATTTGGAGGTTTTTGACTGTTTTGGTTATTTGCAGCGACGAGTGCTCTGGTGAGGTTCTTGAGCCTTTTGATTTCGGCCTGCAGGGTTGCCATTTGCTGTGGTAATTGTGCGAGTTGCTCATTGGATCTATCTTTGTCTTTTCTCCCGAGACCTGCTTTGCTTATAGGAACCAAGACAGTTCACTGCTCCGCTCGGATGTCCTTGAATCACCATGCTTTGGACCGCACTTTGATCTTGTGAAATATTGATGCTCTGCCATTGCTTAGTCAAATACGAACCGACCTTTTGGGGAGGATGATAAATCTTTCTAAAAATGCAACAAACGGTGTTAGCATAAAGCACATAATTTGCAAGTATGTAGCAGATATATCGCACATAGCACATTCAAACGTTTCCTAACATGCAGGGGGACCTCTTTATGCCAGAGGTAAGCCTAAACGTCACTCATGCGAGATTATGACGGATTTGTCCAAGTCGTCCAACTATAATGCCTTTGTTGGAAATGGCGACCAAATGACGGTGCACTTTTCCCAATTTCAGCATGTCATGATTGGGTTTGGATTTGTCTGTTATTGCCACGCTACACATAATATGCTGGTTGGTCGTTTGGGTTGAGAAACCCGTCGACAAGTTTGGTGTCTTCCTAATTGTGGTGTCGATGCCAAGGACCGACCCACCTAAGGTAAATGCATGCATGCCCTAAAATAAGGGTGGTATAACTCTATCTTAAGTTTCTAAGAATTGACTTTTCTAGATGCAAGGTTCCCGAGCGGACAACTCGAGTGAGAAGGCTACGCGGCCACCGGTTAGACCGGGCACTCCACGTATATTACCGACTCTCCTAAATTTGGATTTTGAAGAAAGAATTTTGCTGATGCACCAAGCGCACCTCGCATGTAGTGTGTGATTGTGTGAATTTTCCAGAGTGGAAGAAATATGAGCGGAATGCCAGTTTTAAGGAAAGCAGTAAAGCAGGTAGCAATTTAAAACAAAACAAAAATACAGCACACCAAAATTAAATGCAAAAGTAATTGCCAAATAATTATCCTAGGTCTGTTGTGGTTAAGAACCTAAAATCCCCAGCGGAGTCGCCATCTGTAACACCCCATTTTAAACCGGAGTCGAAAACGGGATCCTAGCGAACCCTGCTTTGAAATAAAAAGGTGTTAGAAAATAAATAAAAGTGTTAAATGTTAAAAGAATACTAAGATTTAAAAGGAGTGTTTTAAAATATTTAAAAAATGCTAAAGGGTTCGCGGAGTCGCCACCTAATTAATTGGGTGAATTAGGACACCTAAATGTCAACTAGGTTAAAGTCAACACTAACTCCATTTTTATGGTCTGCTAAACTTAATGAGATTCCGGGTAAGGGTTCTTTATTAATCTAGAGGGAAGGGGTTAGGCACCCTCTAAGATCCGCTAACTTGCGGTTGTCCTGCCAAACCTAGGGTAGTTATTATATTTTAAAAATGCAAAGTAAAAGATCTATAAAAAGTGCAATGTTAGAAAATAAAGTGCTAGATGTTAAAATAATGCTAAGTAGTTAAAAAAGTTTTAAAATGTTGGAAGATGTTTAAAGGTGCTAAGAGGTTAATTTTAAAGCTAAAGGGTGCTAAGGTGCTAAGAGGTGCTTAAAAGTGTTAAATACTAAAGTGCTGAAGGTTAGGAGATAGATGCTAGCATGTTAAAATGTTTGAAAGGTGCTTAAAGTATTGAAAGGGCAAAGGTGCTATATGCTAAAGTACAAAGAATGCTAGGAAGGTGCTACAATGTTACTAAAGTTTAAAGCATGCCTTAAATAATATATAATGCAAAAATAGATTAATTGACTAGATATACACATTTACCTGCCTTGATTAGTATAACACATGCTTAAGGGGGTTTTCTTAATATGAAAATAAGATTTCTATATGGGTGCTATAGCAAATGGGTTAGAAATCTGGAAAATAATATCATAGCTATATATGATTAATTATGCAAGTTGAGATTATTGAGTGGTTTATTATAAATGCTAAACAATGTATGGCGTGCCTAAAGTAATTAACTTAAGGGAAGCGAAATTAAATTAATTTCTATTTATTGATTCAAGGTTTGACTATCTAAGTATTCTATTAATTACAAAATTAAATAATAAAATTACAATAAACAAATAAAGGCATAAAAATAAGACAAGTAAGTTAAGAGAGTGAAGGGATTGGAGCGGATGACTCAGTCCTGTTTGTTTTTCTAGGAGTTTCTGAAGCGGGAATGCGAATGCGGATGCGGGTCGCCATTTGAGATGGCTTGCGATGAGTCTCGCCGTGAGACTCTTTGTTTTGCTCCGATGCGTGCCATGTAAACAAGGAAAACATAAGGAGTTAGTATATGTCCCAAACCTTAATACGAATAAACATTGACATTTATATGTACATGAAGCACATCATATCAACAGTCCAAGAGGGTTTGGAAGAAACAACCAAATAATTCAGATTAGGCGATGGATTTCAAGATGTTGACAAGACGTGTATTTCTTTTAGGAGGGAAAATTAAATTACAAACAAGTGTAACTATTGGAAGAATGAGCAGGCTTCAAATAGGCGATATTGACCATATGCACCAAAATACCAGGCCTGCTAACATGTTTCTAAACTTATTGGATTCATAACAGTTAATCCGGGAGAGGCAGATTTCCTAAACTCTACACAAACAGGTTCATTCATTTCTGCACATATAGGAGACAAATGCATATTTTCTTTAATTCAACTGAAAGGTCGAGGTTTAAACTTAGCTTTCTACCCAGAACTTAAGGTGTCGCGTACTTAGTCATGCAAAGACATCCCATAAGGTAACACACTCCATATGACCGAAGAGACAAGTCAGAACCAAATATGCAAAGAGAAGAATAACTAAAGCATAAAAGATGCACCAGTACACATATTGCAGTATATTACAATCGACCCTCTAGCTTCCTAAGGTGCATTGACGTCCTAAATACTCTAGATGTAAACAAACCTGGATGCAAAGATAACAAGCAGGGTGTTTTTAGACCTGGCGAGCATTTAGAGGTTTAATGGGCCTTTATGGATACATTTCTTGAACTTATTGCAAGTTGATAGACTAAGTGTACAAGTTAGTTAAGATATTGTACTATTTTAGCATACAAAGACATCACCAAACCCGGAGAGCTAAGGCAAGATCATTGGAACATGGTGCATATTTAAGAATGACCCCAGATTGAGCTATTCCACTAAATGAACTGAAGGGATTTAAACAAGCAATTCTTAGGCAAAGGACCAACTGAGGCTGATTCATAAAGGAACACGTTGGATGGTCTCAATACTTGGACTAATTTCTTTACTTCATCTATTTTATAACATACCGGACATACAATTAATCTTAATGAAATCAAACTAACATATATTTAAGCGAACAACCATCACAATAGTTACACGGACATGATCGATGTCTGAGATAAGCACACGATCGAGCGATTAAATCGAGTCGATGAAAATCACACCTCGAGCGAGATCCTAACATTACAAACTCGACCTATATGAAAGTAGACAGACACAGACACAACATTTTTAAGTATTGATAGTCAAATGAATAGGTTAACAAACAATCAAACAGTAGCCGACATCACCTTCATGCCTTCATGAACACAATAGTATGAACGAACTAACTAACACACATCTAACACCCAAAACAAAAATGCAGAAATACAAAGATGCAATGAAATCGATAGGAAGCTGATTTTACCTTCTCCGGACAGCGACCCGGGGCAGCGTATCAAGTCGTCGGTCCGCTCGGAAGGCTAGCTAATTCTGTGGAACGAAATGGTTGCGAAAATTGCTGACTTTGCGGGTTGGGTTCTTTTCTGGATCACTCGACTAGACTACTGCCTTTCGAATCTCTTCCTGAGCTCTCTCGTATATGCCTACTGCGCTCTGCCCTCGTAAAGAAAAACGATTGCTACTGACCTACTGTGCCCGACCCCCGTTCGATACTGCTGCTGAGGAGTGTCCACCTCGATCCTATGGGTCTCCTGTCTTCTTCTCCTCTCCTTTTCTGAATCGATGCTCTTTGCATGTTCTTATATAGCCCCTCTTCGGGTTCTATGTTTGGTATGCATTTAAGGCTGAGATTTCTATGCCTATTCTTGCTCTGAATTCGCACGATTCGTACTTGATATGCTAAGGTAAACGATTTGGAAGGATTTGTTTAATTCGTACTCGATTTGCTACTGATTTCGTATTGATTTTTACCATTTGTTGACGAGATTTGGGTAGGGATATGGTAAGGAAAGTCGCTAACATTTGGCAGTGTCTCACCGATTCTCAGCGAGAATCTCTACAGGCGGCGAGGGTGAAGGCGGCTCTCATAAGTTTCTAGGTTTAGGTCTGCGTTTTGTTTTCTTTTTTGGAAGAGACGATCCCAAGGTAAAGAGGTCTTGTCTTTGAGGGTATAAAGGGTTGTGGTCACTGGGTCGGGTTTGAGGTGGGCGGCGTGCAGTGTGGGTTAATTAGTTTTAGGTTAGTTTTAATTAGGGGTTAATTAATAGTTTTAGGCTAGTTAATTCTAGGTAAGTGTATTATTAATTAATTAACAAATGTGATTAAATTAATTAGGTGTTTTATTATAATTATCTAGGTGCTACATTAGTCTAATTATTTAGGTGCTAAATTAGTCTAATTATTTAGGTGCTAAATGCGGGCGCGTTATTTAATTAATGCTTAATACTTTAGAATGCGACTCTATTATTTAAAATCTTATTGTTATGCATTATTGCGAAGTTAAATTAAAACTGCATTGAGTTTAGATTAAATTACTTAAATGCTAAATGCAAGTGTGATGTTTAAAGCTTTTATAAATGCGACGCTATTAAATGCATATATCAAATTAAAATTGATTTTAAATTACAAATGATTACTAATAAATGCGGCTATGCTACCTGACACGACGTTATCGCTAAATTATTTATTTTATGCATTTATTAATTATTTAAGAATTACGACAAAGCTTAAAGTTAATTAATGCGGGCGCGAGACTCTAAGTGCTTAAATCTCTACGTAAGACGCGATGTCATTATTAAATTGATTATTTATGCCTGTATTTAATGTTTTATTGCTGCATTTTATTATAAAAATCCTAAAAAAATTATTTTACAAAATTAGTGTAATTTTATAGTTAATGGCTGGACGGGAGGGTCAAAATTGGGTGTCAACACTATGTATTTAGAGGAGCAATTTAACAATACACGTCTTGAAAACTTTTCCAATGTGACTAAGTACTGCAAACTGTTAAAGCTCTTGACGGATCAACTTGCTGTTGTCGACTCGCCTGTTACTGACACCAAAATGGGGTTACAATTGATTGTTGGCCTCCCTAAAGGCGAATATGATACATTGGCCACCATGATTCAACAGGCGGATCTGTTACCCAGCTTTAACAAAGCTCTCTCACAGTTGTTGCTCGAAGAAACTCGTCGTGCTAAGCAGGAGCAGGAACAACAGCAGACCAGCGCCGCGGTGCCTCAGTACAGAGCCACGACGCCTGCCCCATTCCAGTACTAGCAGTCCTTCAATCCTTATTCCCACTACGGGTTGTTAGGTCCAGTTCCAGCACCACAACAAGCCCACTTCATGCAGAGACATTTCCAGCAGCTCTCCTCCGCCATGACCCTCACTGAGTTGGATAAGGCTTTCAGCACCCTCAACATGCAACATCCTGACAATAATTGGTACATGGACTCCGGAGCCACATCACACATCACCCAGTCTACAGGTATTATTTCCAAACTGTGCAGTTTAAAGCATCTTCACTATGTTACAGTTGGTAATGGACAACGCATTCCAGTAAAGGGTTATGGTACATCATACACACAACCTCCTCATCCACCATTCTCCCTTAAAATAACTTATATGCCCCACACATGATTAAGAACCTAATCTATGTCCGCCAATTTACTCGTAATAATTCTGTCTCTGTTGACTTTGACCCTTTTGGTTTCACTGTAAAGGATCTTCGTACGGGAACACCTCTTACGAGATGCAATAGCACGGGGGATCTCTATCCATTCACATCCACCTCCGCTGTCAGATCTTGCTCCCCCGTCTCTCTAGCGGCTATTTCTTCTTCGACATGGCATAATAGGCTTGATCACCCAGGACTTTCAGTCTATAATTTTTTTTAGAGGCAATAATTTCATTACTTGTAATAGGAAGCTTGCCCAAAATTGTGTTTCTTGTTCTTTAGGCAAACATACTCGTCTTCCATTTAAATCATCTACTAGTGTTACCTTTGCACCATTTGATATAATACATGCCGATTTATGGACATCACCTGTTGCTAGTTCTCTCGGTCATAAATATTATCTTGTCTTGCTAGATGATTTTTCTCACTATATCTGGTTGTATCGTCTTATATATAAATCGGAAGTGTTTATCAAATTTCTTGAGTTTCGACAATTCATCCAAACACAATTTGAAAAGGGTATCAAATCATTTCAGTGCGATAATGGTCGTGAATTCAATAACTCTATGTTTCACCGTTTTTGTACCAATAATGACATGGTTTTTTGCTTCTCATGCCCTCACACCTCACCACAAAATGGTAAAGCAGAAAGAATCATCCGCACCATTAACAATATGATTTACACCCTATTGATTCATGTCTCCCTCCATCCTTCTGGGTATATGCTGCTAAAATGTCAGAATACATTCTCAATATTCTCCCTACTAGCACTCTTCACAACATGACCCTACCGAAATCCTCTACCATAGAGTCCCCTCCTATGATCATCTACGGATTTTCGGTTGTCTGTGCTATCCCAACCTTAGCTCTACCGCCCCTCACAAGCTCGCTCCTAGGTCCACTCCATGTGTTTTCCTAGGCTTCCCACCGAACCATAGGAGCTATCTATGCTATGACATGTCTACTAGTCAAATCCACATCTCTCGTCACGTCACATTCGACGAGACCACATTCCCTTTTTCGAATCTTCTGAAATTCCAAAAATCGGATTACTCATTCCTTGACGAGCCTGCTATCTCTCCCATCATCCTTGATCAGCTTATCTTTCCTGACTCGTCGATAGCGCCGCGGTCTAGTGTTGAGGTGCCGCGGCGCAAACTTTCCAGAGATGTCTGTTCTCCCAACCCATCGACAGCGCCGCGGCCCAGTGATGAGGCGCTGCGGCGCCATATATCCAGAGAGGCCTATCACTCAGACAGCGCTAGATCCAAGCGCCATGGCGCCTCCGACGGCTTCGCTCCCACCTTCTCCTTTTCTGACCCTACCATCAGTCTCAACCCTCCCTACTCAGCAAGCACCATCTCCCACTGTCCGCACTCACCAAATGGGAACTCGTGACAAACATGAAATCTTCAAACCCAAAGTCTAAGGTAACTTGTCTGCTCAAATCATTTCTCCAATTCCCAAAACCCTATATTGGCTAAACAAGACCCTAATTGGAATGCGGCTATGTCTGAGGAATTCAATATTTTAATTAAACAACACACATGAGATCTAGTACCTAGACCTGAGGGGGTGAATGTGATTCGTTGTCTGTGGCTTTTTCGTCACAAATTCATAGACAATGGAGATCTTGAGAGGTATAAGACACGACTTGTGGCAAATGGCACAAATCAGCAGGAGGGCATTGATTGTGGTGAGACCTTCAGCCCGATTGTCAAACCGGCTATCATTCACACAGTTTTGAGCATTGCCATGGGCAAAAACTGGCCGATCTATCAGCTTGATGTGAAGAATGCATTCTTACATGGGGATCTGAGAGAAACAGTCTACATGCATCAGCCGCCAGGGTTCATCCATCAAGTAGTTCCTCACTATGTGTGCCGTCTCCGTAAGTCACTATATGGCCTAAAACAGGCCCCCCGTGCGTGGTATGATCGCTTTGCCAAGTATATCTTACAGATTGAGTTTGTATGAAGCAAGAGTGATACATCACTATTCATTTTTCATCGAGGTATAGCACTGCTTACTTATTACTTTACGTGGATGATATTGTTCTTACTGCCTCCTCCGACGGATTGAAAAATGAGATTATTGTCTTGCTTAAGTCCGAATTTGCAATGACTGATTTGGGGAAGCTGAGTTACTTTTTGGAGATATCAGTGACCAGGTCTGTCAATCATATGTTCTTGTGTCAGCCTAAGTATAATGCAGAGGAGATTGTGTACAGGGCTAAGATGGCGAACTGCAAAAGGTTGCCTACTCCAATTGATTCTAAATCTAAGCTCAATGCTGTATTCCTATGGATGGTGCTCCAGTCTCTGATCCTACTCTGTATAGGAGCCTTGCAGGTGCACTTCAGTATCTCACCTTAGCAGGCCAGATATAGCTTATGTTGTTCAACAGGTGTGTTTATTCATGCATGCTCTCAGGGAGTCTCATTTCACTGCTCTTAAGCGTATCATTCGATACATTAAGAGCACTCTTGATTATGGTTTGCACCTATACCCCTCTGCACCAAACAAGTTGCTTTCATATACGCGACGATCCACCTCCGGCTTATGTGTTTTTTTAGGGGATAATCTGATTTCTTGATCGCGGCGGCACTACCCTATCTCGATCCAAAGGCTGGGGATCGAGTACGCAGGCGTTGCAAATGTGGTAGCTGAGCTTTGTTGGCTCAGAAATTTACTGTTAGAACTTCAGTGTCCTTTGCGTCAGACATCTATTATGTATTGTGATAACATCTCTGCCATCTATATTTCTCATAATCCGGTTCAACATCAGCGAACCAAGCATATTGAGATAGACCTACACTTCGTTCGTGAGAAAGTTGCGCTAGGCCATGTCAGAGTGTTATATGTTCCATCATCCTATCAGTATGCAGACATATTTACCAAAGGACTTTCCACACAGTTATTTCTTGACTTCATATCCGGTCTCAGCGTCCGGCCTCCTCCCTCTCCGACTAAGGGGGTGTGTAAACATGTATATTATAGAAATAATTGTATCTCTACTCATAATTAGAATATTTCCATATATTATGTAAGTATAATTATGATAAGACTAGGATTCCTCTTTTGTATTGTATATGTTTATAATTCCTATTGTATAAGGGATGAATATTGTACTCTATATATACTTTGATATTAATGAGAAGACTCTCTAAGAATGATTAATATCATCTTACACTAACAAATAGTTATTGTTATTTTCTCGTTCTACACGTTACCACTCAACACACATCAAGATTTGAACTTGTTATTATGACGATGACAACTTCTTCTACTTTTTCATTTGCGGTTCTTTTCATACTATTCTTCTTTCCTTTCACTATTATCCGTGTTGCTATGTCCCCACGCTACTCAATCTACCTTTTCATTTACTTTTCATTTTTGTTAGATTATAAGAAAAATATTTTTGGATCCTAGCTAACTCAATGTTAAACCACTACTAATTACACCCACCCCACCACACCCCATCCCGGATGTCTAGCTAGTAATGACAACTAGAGCGTGAAAAATGATATGTGAGCCTAACATTGTGGTGAAATAACAATTAGTTAAGTGTGACTCTGATAAATATTGAGAAAATAAATATGTAACCTAACTCAATCTGAAAATGAGATTAAGAGGTGATGACATGTCCAAAAATCATATAAGGAGACAAATTGTGATCCTACCACAGATATGGACTATTAACAGTTTGACATTTATTTAATTAACTCATTTTTGTAGTCATGTTGTATGAAAATTATAATCAACAATCGACACAAACCTTTTACTCTGTACTAAAATAAAATAATGCGACCATATTTTTTCTTTTTGGGTACATATCGGAATGTTAATCCCCTAGATTATAGGGAGTACGAGATATACTTATTGGCATTGCTAATAGGCCAATAGGTGTTCGAGTGGATGGGCATTGCAAGAAATTAGATGGGCACGATACGAGGTGAATTAGTATTGCTCAGATTTATAAAGAGGTCTATTAGCTAGTAGTTTTAGTTAAGACATGTCCATCGGGCCGGGGATCGCCCGGCCCGGCCGCTCCGACCCGATCTGAAAAAATCAGGGTCAGGATTAACGTATTTTTGACCAGTGAGCCATCTAGTTCGAAAAAACGGGAACCCGATCTTATGTAGGGTAGGGACAGGATCAGAATTTTTGACCCTCTTGATCCGATCCGACCCGACCCGACATCTGACCCGACGTCGATCCGCCACTGTGCAAATTTGGTTTGCCTTCGTGATTGGGTTCTTACAGATGGTATATATTTGTAAGAGAGAGAGAGTTTTTTTTACATGTTTTATGAATATATGTGATGTAGACTTTATGTTTAATATGAAGTATTGATATAGGGAGCGAAAGTAGTTGTAAATTGGTGCAACTTTAAATGATCATAATTATGCGCTCGGATGTCCGTTTTACCCAAAAAAAAATTGGCGCAACCAATTTCAGGAAAAACGTATGTCTTCCCAATCGATTTGACGTTTCCCCCAAATCGATTTCTAATTTTCCCTTTTCTTTAGCTGAGATCTCACAATATACAATAGATTTCAACGTCCAAATTTCGTGGTAATGTAGGTGTGAATGTCAATTTAAGTGTTGGAAATTCAATTTTAATTTTTTTCTAAAAAAACGTCAGGTCCCGCGATCCCACCCGACCTTTCTAAATTTCCCCGTTATTTTGTAGAGCGGGTCAGGACCGACCCGTGACCCGTAGGGTTCCCGAAGGGTCGGGTCCAAGGACGGACAAGCAGGAAAAAACCATCCGGCCCGACCCGAGTTTTGGACAGGTCTAGTTTTATGTAGGAAAATGTACTTCTCCAAATGCTCATATGGATTAACATGAGGATAACGCATAGGAGTAATTTATTAAGAAATAATAATAATAATAATAATAAAAAAAAAACAGTTCAATGCACAAACCATTCCGTGTTAGTATGGTTCGGAGAAGGGTCACACACTATAGGGTATGATTTAGTAATTTATTAAGAAATACTACTAAATAATATATTGATTATTTTGGGCATATAAATGGGCCGCACAATGCACATTAAAATTCTTACAAGAAAATAAATTTGTTACGGTGCAACACTTTGGCGCAGCTACTAGCATGCTAGTACGATTTATCCTTGTACATATTAAATTATTTTCTTCATACTTGGTACTCCACTATAGTCTATAGATGGTAGAATTTTCAAAACTTTTAAAAATAACCCCAAACTTTTATATTTTATAAAAAGACTCATATATTTATGTTATAACGAACACCTTTAGCTCTTATGAATTTTTGGATGTTGAAATTGGAGATTCATGTTAATTGGTTGAATAGAAGATTATTCTTTTGTTTATAGTTTCTATTAGTGTAGAAATCATAGCTGTGAAAATCAAAGTGTTAATTTGATTCATCTCAAATGACATATGTGAAGTCATCATTTTTTTCTGAACCCGAAATGCTTATATTTTTTCGAGTGCGCCAGGGGTAAACCCGGTGTACGCATAAGCGCAAATCACGCGTCGGTAGATTAACTTGGCAAGCCATGTGTGTGCACTCAACCAAGAAGGTTTATGGATCGAACTCGTGGCCCGCGGTCATCTCTTCTTCTGGCCACTTCTGCATGCGGGTTGGTTGTGTATGAATCAACTTTAAATTTATGGTTGGTTGTGTATGAATTTCCTGATACTATCATGATTTTAATGAAGTTATTAAAATATTGTGTTTTATATAATTTGGGATTAACAAATATATATGTTTTGTATGATTGGGTATTCTTGATAGTTTTTACAATTTATGAGTATAAGTAATGTTTTATATATTTCAAACAAAAAAGTAAAATATGTTTTAAAAAACTATGATCAAACATATCTTCAAAACTTTGAAAAAACTTTATCCAAATCCATTTTTTTTTTGAGAATCTATGATCAAACACTAATTTAGTCATAAATGTTGTGCCAAAATAAAATAATAGCGACATATAACAAAACTAGGTTTCACCATCAATTATTTCTATTTATAGCACTTGCTGCCAAATTATAAGAAAGCAAAACTTCTACTTCCCACCAAAAAGTCATGCCATTTGGCACATAAAAATTAAAAATGAACCTTCCCTATGATAACAATAATATAGGGGATAGCACATGGTGGCGAGTTGGTGTAGCAGAAGAAGAGCGCGGGGCCATGGTCGCGAGTTCGATCCCTGCATAAACTTCTTGGTTGAGCACACACGCGCGTTGCCAAGTGTAGTTACATGGTGGCGTGGTTTGCATTCTGCGTCGGTCGGGTTTCTGCTGTCTTGCACTCGAAAGAAGTGGCGGTGCGATTCGCCGTCAAAAATAATAATATAGGGGATAACGTAAAATTGAGTAATTACACGGTGTCATGTCCAATCAAATGCAAACATTATTTATTTATTTCTTTATTAACTTAGCTTTCTTTCACATAAAATCTATTAATGCCGAGGGAAAAAAATAGCATGAGCTTCCCAATAATTATTGATTGATTGTTGACCCCGTAAATTTTGTGATTCATTGAAGCACATGATCTCTCAATCTGAATATTAATTTACTTATTAAGAGTACCAATGAAAAGAAAACATGAACTCCTTATATAGACTTGAACAATCTACATTCTATAATCTAGCTTTTGGGGTTAAGTTAGGCCAAAGATCCATTTGTTCATGGTATTAGAGTCAGACTCATTCTAATTTTTTGTTAACTGATATTGGACCCCCAAATTATATTATCCACGCTTTAGTTAACGGGATCTGGACGTGCAGGGGAGTGTTAAGAGTCTCACATCGATAATGGAATGAGAACATGAACTCCTTATATGTACTTGGACAATTCTCACCCTACAAGCTAGCTTTTAGGGTTGATTTAATCTCAAAATCTATTATAACTTGTAGCCTGAAATATTTAATGCGAATCACGACCATTACACTACATTTATATGAATTCACTATATATATTATTCCATTTGGACCTAGTTCAAATATTTAAATTCAAAGCTATCGTTTTTTATTCAAATAAAATTTTAAAACGTTTGAAGGGAGCTCTTAATATAAAAATTTACTTGCATCGTGATTATACCATACCAATAAATGTAAAATATATGTGTTTGTTATTTATATATATTTATTACTTAATTATGGTTATATCATATTTTATTTTACTTGAATTTTTAACTGATAAGGTTAATTTTATAGTTTTGACATTAATTAACTTGTCAATTAAGTTAGAAGAAAGACGTTCCTTTGAATTCCACTCCAATACGTTGGTGGGAATTCCTTGAATTTGGTTTTCAATGTAGTTGGTGTTCCTATCTGCCAAGATTTCTACGTATTAACTTCCAAACAAAACACTAATTATGAATTGATAAGATTATTACTTTCAAAGTTCATCCATGACTCCATTTAAGACAATTATCAATCTGATTCTGATTACCATTATGAATTTAATTCATTTAAGTCTGCAATTATTAGGTTGGAATATATATATATATGACTTTGAAAAGTAAGTAAAGTTCATGTAACCTTATAAATAGAAGTAAAATTCATTTTTATTTTTTCAAAATTCAAGTATTATTATCTATTAATAATATAAATAAAAGTATCTATAATACTGTCTTCTATTGGCCTTAAAGTTAAATACGACAATACCAAAACTAATTCAATTGAATTAGAACTAAATATATTTTATTTTCTTATAAATATTAATTAATTAATTCAACTCTGACCCGATAGTCAAGTCACAAAATCTGCATGTGTACGTACTCTTTTCTTTCTCTCTTTAAATGCCTCTCTGTCAGGTTTTCAGTTTCTTTCATTAAAGAAAAATTCAATTATTCACCCCATATACTCTCTTTCAAGAACAAATCAAATTTCTTATTTGGTGGTGAAAAAAAGACAAGGGCGTGTTTGGTTACGGATATGGCTATTCAAGCACAGTTGTATATGGATAATCTTGGGTTTTCATTAGGTGGTGGTGGTTCACAAGATTTGATGGAAAATGGTTGTGGATTTAATCAGTTTTGTTTCACTACTCAACAACCCATTCAACCACATCAGCAAATTTTACCACAAAAAATCAATCACAATATGATGCATAACATTACTGAATCAATGCCATTTCCCCAGTTTCTAGCTAATCAAAAGATTGAAATCGATCACTTCATCACTTTACAGGTATTTTATTCTCACTTATTTTTTTATTTTGCTTTTTGGTATGTATTTCGCTTTATCTAAACCCCACTCCATGGAATTACACTGGCTATGATATGATGTTGTATGCCATCAATTTTTTGTTTGATTTACAGAAATTTAACATTGTTTTATTTTTATTTTGGTGAAAACAGAATGAACGATTGAGATTGATTTTAAACGAGCAAAGGAAGCAACAGGTGGCATTGATATGGAGAAAATACGAAGCGAAATTGCAATTTATGTTAAAACAAAAGGACGAAGAAATTGCTAAAGCAGCAAACAAGACAAAGGAACTCGAAGATTTCTTGAAAAAAATGGAAATAGAGAAGCAAGCATGGCAAAGAGTGGCGAATGAGAAGGAAGCTATTGTTATTTCATTAAACAACACAATCGAACAGTTAAAAGAGAGGTCTACCAATTGTGAAGATGCTGAATCTTGCTGTGATGAACAAGAACCAAACAGGGTACAACAAAAACTATGCAAAAGCTGCAATTATCGATATTCGTGCATTATATTCTTGCCTTGTAGACATCTTTCTTCATGCAAAGGTTGTGATTCTCTGATCAATCAATGCCCTGTCTGTGGTATATCAAAAAAAGCTAGCATTGAAGCTTTAATTTGATCAGAAAAAAAAACATTAGTGTTTATTAATGTTTAAATTCATTAATTTCTTTACTGCTTTTGATTTTGTCTACTTTTTTGGTGAAATCCCCTACCCCTAGAGATGATGAGATGAATACTTACTTACTGGTGTTTAACCTTTCTTGTACAGTGAAAACTGATATGGGAACTTTTTTAACCTTTATTGGAGACGTTACATTTTACCTTTTTTAGTGACTGGGATTTTAATTCTTTTGGCTTTATACATTGAAATGATTATACAGTACTGATGATAAATAGCAGTCGTTTTTCAAGAACTGGAACCGTGACAGAAAAGGTTGATAGCTATATGTCAGAATCAGTATGGCTTCTTCTGTTTTATAAAGTAAATACTTTTTGTTAAATTTGGCGATTATTTATACTTGTGTTGATTGTTCAGTTAGTTGGAGATTTATTTAGTTTGGCCTTTTGATATGAAACTAGGCCTAAAGTTGTGAAAATTTGACCTGGATAAAGTTTAAATTAAATTACTTTCATAATTGTAAGAGATAATAGTCAAACACATATTTTTGCGATTTTTTATAAGTTGTTTTTACTACTTTAACTATCACCAACTATTAATAACATGTCTCGAATATTATCTTATGATAATGGTTAATATTTTGAGATGTATACATTACTAGTACCATATTGATTTATTTTATTTAAGCAATGGCGTGAAGAAAAGGACGAGGGAACGATACTGTATGAAAAGAGCGTCAAAGAAGAAGTGATTTGCTTGTCTTGAAACCTGGAAGATCTCATTAAATGACTGTTGGTTTACCATTATTTGCCTAGTCCTTTTTACCCGATGGATGCTAGTGGAACTGGTAATTTATGCCATTAAAAAAAGTATGATATATATTTTTTAATTTGATAATAAATTAATTTTAAATTTATTTTTTACGCAAAATAAAATAATTTATAATTATATAAATAATTTTTACTTATTTTAGATCATAATATTTAAAAATCTTCCTTTCTTTTATAAATTATGTGCCAAATGAAAATACGTCATATAAGTGAGTTAAACAGTAGAAGATAAAATTTGTAGGAAATATTATTATGATAATCATCTAAAGACTTTTATTGGTTTAAAGTTCTTCATAGTATATCCTAAATTTAGGATTTTAAGGGTCATAAAAGTCTTGCTTTTCATTTATGATTTTTTCAAAATTATTCTTATTGTGTTTCATTGAAATAATTTTTTTTAACCAACCAAAAGAATGGGAGGGCTGGGATGGTTTAGGACTCATTTACGACAGGAAACGATTTACCACACTAGTGGGCTTTCAATTATTCTTCTCAATTTTGTTTTTATCGAACTAAGTTTCCTCTTTTATTTTTTTTCTAAATCTCAAAGATATATATATATATATATATATATATATATGTGAGTAGTAATGTGTAGAACGGAAAAATAACAATAACTATTTGTTAGAAATCTGAAAATGATCAAATATGAGGGCTTGCTGAGTCGACCAAATTTTTGATCTATCCTTAAGATAATATTGCCTTGTATATCCTTTCAACGGTTGTAATGACAACTTATCTTCCAAAATAAAACAACAATCAAAGAAATGAGCAAAGGAAACTCAAGTGTTTGCTTTGGAAGTAAGATCTTTGAGTGTTTTGTGAATGCAAGAGAGTAAGACAATTTCAGAGAATTGTTGAGTGTAAGATGTAAGTGTTTTTTCAAATGAGCCTTGTGTCTCATTTTATAGTGTGTAGATGATGACCCTCCAAATGACAAAGTAATGGCCATGAATGTCATGTTAATGTCTTGAATTTGGAGTTACAATTCAGCCAAGTAGTGACTGAATTCATGAGCAAAATAATGGAGAGTAAATACTCCAAAGTCAGCCGAAGAATCAGTTTTTAATTCACCTCCAACGGATTGAAGCGATCGAGCCGCGGCCGCGGAGAGGAGTCGCGCTTCCGGAGGCGCCGCTTACTGGAGGAGCGGCCTTACCGATTCGTGGTGATTTCTGATTTATTTCATCTTTACACATTATACATTTCTTCCTTTATTTGGCCAATAACCGTCTATTACCTTACGTCTCAAACAATTCGTATACGTACCAAGATCTCTTTCATTAATGAAATTTTAATCCTTCGCACTACGTGTGCACGTGTGTGGAAACAAGATTTTCTACGTGCGGCACCCCAATTATTCGATTCATAATTAATTGAATTTACTTTATTTCTTATTTAATAAATATTTTCAACTAGTTGTATGATAAAAATATTAAAGGAAATGCGCTGCCCAAAAATTTGGCAGCAGTGTATTTAATTGAAGGTTACGTTAATATAAATATAGTATAGTAGAGTCGTAGTTGGGGCCTGGGGGCATAGTGTCAGAAAAGTCAGTTTTGTGTGAAGATGAAATCTGAATTACGTGTTGTACAGTGCGCTGCGTACGGCCAAAAAAAGTGGAGTGGATTTGATTTTGAGTCGTACTCAAATTGGGCTTTGAAACTGATCCAATAGCGTGTTGTAGGCCTCTTTTGTCCATATTCCCGTCAATAGTGTGGGCCCGACACGTAATGCTTTGACACTTTCTTAGCTCGATCTTCAATTTGGTTTCCTTTCCCTTTAGTTTTTGTAAAATCCTTTATTTTGAAATAAAATCAACTGTTTAAAAATAATTTTAGAGAAATATTTTGAATAAAAGATTGTGCAAAATAAGTATTTAGATATTAATAGTTTCTTTTTTAGTTTAACACAACAACGTTCAATAAAAAGATTTGAATAAACATTTCAAAAGATTTTGACAAATAAGTTTAGATTAAACCAATTAAAAGAAGAGTCTCACATTCATCGGTCCCTTTAGTCTTGGTTGATTTTCAGATTTTAAGCTAACTTTTAAAGTTGCGTTAGATACTAAATCATAACAAAACCCACACCAATTTATTTGTCTTATCTTATATTGTTCACGCTCATAATATCCAGACGTGGGTGTGTGGAAAGTATTGAAGGGTCCCACATTAGTTATTAAATGGATAAGTGGTACTCTTATATAATTGGAGCAATCTTAATCTTTTGAGGTTGACTTAGACCAAAATAAACATAGCTAACATTTGAAATCACTGTTGTTTAAAGCATACATGGCATTTAATAAGCCTAAAATACTATAATACTCTACATCTCTTAAAATCAAAGAGCTAAGATATCTCATTCTGTCACAAAAAGAAATAGTGAAATGATATTTGTGAATACAAGAAAAAAACCTTTGGTAACTCAAATGTTACGATCCACTCCGCTAGAAGCAAATACTACGAGATTTCTCTTCAATCAAAAGATATATCCTCATCCCCTAAACACTGAACGTAAACTAATTTTCACCGGATTAGAGACCTAATATAGGCTAAAGCCAAAAAATTGACTGATGATAATAGCAAGTCCTAAGCCAATTGCCACTAGGGAAGAAGCCCAAGTGAGCTTCTCAGTTATTCTAGGAACTCTATCCTTCAGTGCCTCACTACACGAGCCTATAAAGACGGTATAGCTTCCCATTGCTATAACAGTTCCAACCAAAAACATACCCAAGAAGGCAGCACCAGCCACCCGAGAAGGCAAAGCAAGTGCGGGCAAAATCATCATCAGTGCATCGGGTTGAAGCCCGTGGACAATTCCAGTGGCAAAAGTTGCTAAGCCTATCTTTTTCTTCTTTCCAATAACGGGAGTGTCAATGCCTTCAACACCATTTTCAAGGGCGACACATGGTGTAGGAACTTCGGATGCTTCTTTAATTCCCATTGCTCCGATAACTAGAAGAGTGAAGCCAACTACTCTGGTCCCCCACGTACGAATAACTTCTATGTGGAGTCGGTCTTTTAAGAGAAGAAATAATAGGCCGAAGATTAACTGACCAGCATCATGGCCACAGCCCCAGAGGCCTCCTACTGCTGCACTTTCCATGCGTGTACGACCTATAGAGAGAGGAGCCAAAGCAGCAAGATGGTCAGGACCTGAAAGGGTGTGAAGGCAACCAGCAAAGAAACCAGCCCATGCACTTGTTAGTAGTTCATTACGTACGAGTGGAGCACCAGTCCGAGCTGCACTAGGAAAACTAGCAAAGGCAGGTGAAACAATGACCGGGTGGAGGAACATAACAAGCATAGCTGAGAGTAGGATTAGTGTTCTTGCAGAAACCACCTGAAAGGAATTAAAGTAATCATAAGCTGTTGAGGAAGATAACATAAGTTTTTTTTTGTTGCAACGGTAAATATGTATATCAATGAAATGTACAAATACAGCGGGCAAACCCACGTTCAAAAGTGAATGACGCTATAAATCTCATACTAATCCCACAAGTCGGGTAGTTAGCAGATTTAATGGCATCAATACAAAAATCTCGAACTACAACGGTCAGTCAAGGGAAGCAAAGTCTAGCCGGTGGCAAGTCCCTCATGCGTGAAACATGGGTTGCGCCGCGGGCCTCGTTAAACCCTTGCCATGGTAAACCCAATGGGATAAACCCGTGGCAAGGGAAGAGTGCCTGAGCGTTAATGCTGCCTATCGGTACAATTGCTTCGGGCTAAAAATTCAAAACGATAAAAGCGTAAACAAGACTCTATAGACATTGGTCTTAATTCTGAAGATGATGGCTTCCTTATCAAGTCTTGCGCCATCGAAGAGTACCTTATTACGTTCTGTCCAAATGTGGTAGATGGTGCTGGTCAGTGCAATGCGCTTTGCCTGCCATCCCGAACGCGACCCTCCTTTCTGACGAACTTGAGTGCACTGTCTATGGTGGACATGGCTCTCGTGATGCCCAGCCAGCGCCTAACCCATAGCCAAATATATGCACTCGTGGTGTAGCTAAAGAACAAGTGAGCATTAGTCTCATCAACGCATCCGCAAAGAGTGCACCAATGTCCATGTAGATACTCTCTTGTGATTATAGCTCCTCAATAATTCTTGCGCAAGGTGAATGTTCTCAATCATACTCCTACCCTTAACAAAAGCCGATTGGGCTCCATCACGAAATGGGAAGTCTGGAATGCATGTATCCAGCCCAAACATGCGTTCATTCTCTAGCTGAGCACCAAGAAAAGGCTTTGTACAAAAGATAAGCTCTTCTACATGGACATTGACAGATCGTGCACTCTTTGCAGATGTGTTGATGAGACTAATGCGCAATTGTTCTTTAGTTGTACCACGAGTGCATATATTTGGCTATGAGTTAGGCGCTGGGCATCACGAGAGCCATGTCCACCATAGGCAGTGCACTTAAACTCGTCAGAAAGGAGGGCTGCGGTTCGGGATGGCAGGCCAAGGCAAAGCTCATTGCACTGGCCAACACCATCTACCACATTTGGACAGAACGTAATAAGGTACTCTTCGATGGCGCAAGACTTGATAAGTAAGCGGTCATCTTCAGAATCGAGACCAATGTCTATAGAGTCTTGTTTACGCTTTCTTTGTTGTAGATGTAAAAGTAATGCAACATATGCTTTTTCTGCTAACGCAATGTCTCATAGAAGCAAATGTAATGCATGGACCATGAATGGCTTTACGCTACTCAGTTTGCTAATGCACTGCTTCAGGCAAAATGAGCATAATGATGAAGTTCAACGGAATGTTGAAAACCTTAAAATGAAGCTAGCTAGGTGAACCTCTATCTATCTGCATGTTTAACATCTCAGTGGCTAAAACAGCTATTTAACAAGTCCTTCTGCTGCCAATTAATGCTAAAAGATTTGTATTTATGGAATCGTCTTTCCGTAAATGTCGCAGTTTTATAGACTTCGTAGTTTTCAGCTTATTCATGGAAATATCCGCTTTACCTACCAAGGTGGAGGTAACGTCTGTGCACTCTACCCTCCCCAGACCCCACGGTGTGGATTTCACTGGGTATATAATATACCGTATATTGTTGTTGTAGTAGTTTTCAGCTTACATTGCTACTTGAAACTCAGGCATGAGAAAAGAGATGAACAATAGCATAAGGACAGGTCTATTTCTATACAAAACATCTCAAGGTTGTTAACAATGAAACATTTCCATGTAAAAGTTGAATAACTACTGCCACATTGATGAAAACAAAAAATGGTTAGTCGTTCAATATATAGCACTGTTTGAATCCTTAATGCTCTCATATTCAGGATAATTTTTGTTTTTGTTTTCTTAGGTAACTTTAATTTCTGTAAATGTGAAAACTGTAATTGACATTTTTAAACTATAAAAAAGTGAGGTTCTTTGTTTCCATAATTCAGCTTAATACCGAAGTCCGACTATAGCTAAATTGGTTAAGTTGGTACTTCCCGAACTTTCTTGTGATTTCAAACTTCAAAGTAATAAAAGAGACAAAACTTCACACCAATTGTTCTTCTTAAATCATGTGCTTTGAATTGCATTTTGTACTCACTCTTCCTTTGAATAAGTTAATCATCAACATAAAGAGTTATCTGCTGCATGCAGAGAATATTTTAGTGAGGTTGATTTTCATTTTAAGAATACAACTCTAAGATAAATGGGATCGTTAATTCCTATGTTTCTAGGGTACTTCTCTCAACTTAAATTTCTTAAAAAGGAACTACCTGAAAGGATTGTGAAGTAGATTGCAGATGCTTTTGAAATTAACTAACTGGAAGCAGATGAGATCTCAAATCCAAAGTCAAAATACAATTAAACCCACTAGTGAGTTTCCCTTTGGTTTATGGTGCAAATGGGTCATAATCTTGTCAGCCATCACCTAAAGAGGTTAAATGGATCGACCAAAATACTCGAACAAACACTGGCTTAAAACCAGCCCTCTCCACAATAAGCAATGTAATTTCTGTTTCCTATAATGGAAACAAGGGGACGAAAAAATTAAACTTGAATTCTCCCTCGTCTCCGTCATCATCAAAGTTATCATTCCATGACCTATAACCCCTGCTAGTGTATCCATCGGTCCACGACAGCTAGAAATCTCACTTTTTTTCTCATTTCTCCCTAAAGTTGACAGGCTCCTCTCTTAACAACTACGATCTAGTCGTAAAGAATGTAAGAAGAAACATCAAGAAAAAACCACATTTTGCATTTAAAGACCACATACCTGTCTAAGTGACATCAATATTGGCCAATTTCTAATTGGTTGACTAAGTGCAAGTTTGGCAAATGATTTACTAGCACAACTTATATCTGATCAACGGAGTCAAGTCCTGAAACCAACTTTAACTACTTTTATTTTCCTCAAATCGACTACATTTTCAAATTACCTAGTCTTTTTAATCACTTTTGAACTGAATTTGGGTCCTAAACCATATAGCATGTGAAGATAACAATATTCAGAGCTTAGTTCAAGAAGATGGAAGGTAACAACTTCCATATGGAGAAAAACATATTTCGATCATGGTGTAGATGAGTTAAATAAAAGGCTGGCACCATGAAAGCCAAACTGATAGAAACCTTGTTGTTTTGAAAAAAAAAATCTAGACCCTAACTGCAATTACAGAAACATAAGAAATAAACAAAAGCAGCAACAACAACAACATACCCAATGTAATCCCACACGGTGGGGTCTCCCCAGGTAGAGTGTACGCAGACCTTACCCCTACCTTGGGAGGTAGAGAGGCTGTAAGAAATAAACAAAAGCATGTACAAAAATTTAATCACCAACTTATTTCATGGTATTGATGAGAAAATATCGCCAAAGCTAAATCATGTTACACTCATTTGACAGGACATGTTAGGACTTTGATGAATGCTTTTAATGTTTTTCAAGTAACCAAAGATTCTGTATCCATAAAGCCAACCATTGAGCAATTATAACATGAACATTCAGAAACTGGTAACTTTGCACTAATCATCAATCAAACACAATTCAACCAATACAAGTTAGTTGCACGAGATAGGGAAAAACCTGCTCAACTTTCATCAAGTGCAATTCACGCTATAAATAGCATCATAACACACACTTGTACCAGCAAGCACACTAGATCTAGATTGGAAAAACATTTTCTTGAAAACTAAAACGGGAAAAAATGTTTCATGGTAAAGTTGATTCAACTATTGTAGGTCCATTAACAAGAAAAAGCAAACCAAAAATAACATATCCAAGTCGAACAAGATTAACACCCACTTCAAAAGAAAACATGTACGAAAGTCATACAGTGACAGCAACATCAATAACGAAGATGAACAAAGTTAGTACCTTTCGTTCCTGAGATAGAGTTTCAGTAACCCATTTGAGGAAATGGGGCTTCGAATCCGACCCATCAGGAAAATCCTTAGATATACCCACATGCCCATCACAAAATGTGGAAGAAAGGGTCGACCCAGAAGATGAAAACGGGTCAAGGCACTTGCAAGAAAGCGAATTGGGTCTGACACGCACAATGGATGGGAAAGTGTGGAATCTTGGAGAGGAGAAATGGAGTTGGGGGAGACGAGGAAAGGGCTTTAGGTGGAGTTTAGAAAAAAGTGAGTTGTTGTTGGTATAGATGAGCCTCTCCATTACACTGAGATACCTTAAAATTGCTCTCAATTGCACCTATCTGTATAGTATTTATTTTGTCTGTTTGTTCTTAGTTTTGGACAAATCTTCTGTATCTCTGTGAAAAATGTTTTCAGATTATGCAAAATTGTATGGGAGTAGTTAATAAAATGATACGTAGATATTTGTACTTGGCGTGGTTGCTTGGCACCCATGTTTTCTTCTTTTGACCCATTCTTTATTACTCATGTGATGATTAAAATGTAATTATGGGTTAAGCGCCTAATGCATTTTTTTATATTCAGATTCTTGACTTGCTAGCGTTCGACTATGAGTTGCTTAAGTTTATACATATTACAAAAATCGATAATTTTGATAAAAATATTAAAAACAAAGTAAGGTACCTTTTTTAGAATTTAGGATATCTTTAAATTGACTTTCATGTAATGTTCAATATCTACTTTAGGACCTATATTAAAAGGAGAAGTGCACCCTTTGTGGGAGAGATGAGAAGCTAAAATGGAGACCCACCTTTCAATGTGGTGCTATAGTAGAGATTTATTTTAATAAGAGATCATCGGTTCCAATATTAAAAATAAAGAAATTTTTGGTAACATTTTTCTTTTTAGTAAATCCTACGTAATACAAATTCGAGTTAACGTGATCAAATAATTTAGAATATCACATGCATATAGTTAAAAAGAAGAAGAAGGTAGAATAAAGAAGAAAGTAGGTTAGATTAGAAGTTAGAACCTTACACTTAAGTTGGATTCATTAGAGTTATAATTAGACTTTAACTGAGTAATTCCAATTCTAATTAAATATAAAATTAATTGTTAAAAGGTGCGCAACAAGATACATTAAGTTCAACTACATTTTGGTTATAACTATAATGTAAATATATGAACAAGTCTATGAAGTACCAAGTCATAAAAATACTTCAATTATGCAAAGCTTTTAGATTCTTGCACCACCACTTTGGATAAAAATAGTAGAAGCATGGGTATAAAAATTGTAACATGTGGATAGTTGATGGAACTAATACCTAAATTTGTCTATGATTAATGTGCATTTGATGGACCTTAGTGGAAGGTGTGGTTTTTTTCTCACCACAATTATATCGTGACTGTAACACCCCATTTTAACCGGAGTCGGAAACGGGATTACTGCTACATATGGTTGATTCCTAAATGTATTTTAAGGAGTCGCCACCTAATTATTATAGTGAATTAGGACACTTAGTTTATTGCAATAAAAATACTGCAATTGACTTCCATTTAATGGTCTGCGAAATTAGTGAGATTACGGATCGGTTCTTTATTATCCTAAAGGGAAGGGTTAGGCATCCTTTAAGATCCGCTAACTCATGTTGTTCGTTCAAACCTAGGTTAATTATTTATTGCTCATTTTATTCTACCTATTCTAAGCATTTTACATAATTTACAATTAAAATAAAATACAATGCAAAATAATAAAACATGAAATTAAATACGACATAAAGTAAACTCCGGGGCATTCTTTTTGAAATGCATCTCCGGATACCTGCATAAACACTTAGTAAAAGTATTAGTAATAGAATACATAAATTTTAAAATAATAGCAAAAATTAACAAACAAAGCAAATAAATCAGTCTTTTTATGCAGGAGGCCTTGGAAATCAGACGGGGATTCCTTC
Organism: Przewalskia tangutica; assembly: GCA_029844215.1. Classification (NCBI taxonomy): domain Eukaryota; kingdom Viridiplantae; phylum Streptophyta; class Magnoliopsida; order Solanales; family Solanaceae; genus Przewalskia; species Przewalskia tangutica. The sequence goes on along the minus strand of CM056731.1, from coordinate 1,046,774 downwards.
ATCGGCCAATATTGCTAAAAATAATAAAGTAAATAAAACCTTCGGATCCGCGCCAAAACAGTAATAGTTTTAAACACGGAGGGCTCAGATATGTAAAAATATAAAGTAGGATGGCTAAACAAGTGCATGCGAGAATTCGCCACAAACGCATGTTGGTTATCCGATGTAAGTGGAAGAAATCATCCTTGCCCGAAAGCTTCATTTATTTTATTTTTTCCGTTCAGAATTGTGGAGGCCTAAAAATCGACGGATAACTTTTTCATCGGCCAGGTGTAGTATCCTATTCAAAATCGACTTAATACCAAAGTGTAGTATCGTATGTTCAAAATCAATAAACCAGCAAAAATATAGCAAAAATAGCCTAAAATCAGTCCATGATATGGCGAAACCGATCCCATAATATGGCAAACGATGGCGAAAATTGTCGAAAATCGGTCAACAAAATGTCACAAACAGAGACGAGCGAGCCCAAAATCGAGCGATGACCAACATCGCGAAAATTTGAGCTTCACGGAGTTTCACTCGTATTACAAACAAGAAATCAAAGCGATCAGACAAACATATTCCCAAAATAAAAACCAAACAAAATCGTTTGGACAAGGCGAATATCGAAAATCGGTCGAAATAGCCAACAATATCACCGAAATATCAATCAGAAGGTCGCGGAGTTTTAAACTCGGTGAGTATAAATTGAAAAATCGGTCCAACCAATGACAAGCCTACCAGCGAGAAAAATGCGGCAAAGCGTGGCGGCAACAATATCGAGCAAAAGCGACAACGGCGAACATCAATGTCGCGGAGTTTGTTAAAACTCGGCGGCATTCAAAATAATAAATTAGCCCAACAAAGAGATACAAGCGGTGATATTGCCGGAGTTAACAACACGAGGAAGCGTGAGCGTGGCGTGGCTTCGGCGAGGTCGCCGGAGCAACGCCGCGATTGATAGGAACGATGGCGGGAAAGGGTTCTTTGGTGAAGTGGGGTTGGGGTGTCTTTGGTGAAGTAGGGTGTTCGCCAGACTTGGAGCTCCGTGAAGGGGCAGCGACGGGTAAAGAGGTGAGTGAGGTGGAGACTAAGTAGAGAGGGTGAGAAGGCTAGGTTAAAATGAGAGAAATTTGCTTGGCATTAAAGTGCGGTGAGGGTTTTAATAGGGAAATGTTTTGTTTTATAGGGTAGGATTAGGGTTAGGTATTGGAAATGAAAAGTGGGGTATTGTTTTTTTTTTTGGGAATGAAAGGTGGAGTTTAAAATTTAGGGGAAAATAAAGAGTGTTTGGATGATATTAAAAATAGTGTTGGCTTGGGTGATTCAAATTGCGTCTTGGTAATTGGTTTAACAAAAATGCAAGGCTAGTTAATTATTTAAAGAAAAATTATTTAAAAGATGCAAAATTATTAAAATGCAAAGGCAATATTTAAGACACGTTTAATGTCGATTAAAAGTAAAAATGCGGTCTTAGATTAATTATTTAAAAGATGCGAATATTATTAAAATAAAAATGACGCTATAACAATAATAAAAACATAATATTAACAACGACATAATACTTAATTTAAAAATAAAAGATGCAATGTCATTTTTGTGAAGAAATAAACATAGAATATTATGTAAAAATATGCAAAATAACGATTAAAATGTGGCGTGCTAAAATACTTAAAATTGCAACAAATAAACAAAAAACGGGTCAAAATTGACTGTCAACAGCATGTCCCTCTTTGTACGGAGATGATAGAAGAGTCTTGGACAAAGATGTTGACTGTAGCGATTTTGTCTGTTTATAAACTAAAATTCAAAAATAGGGATGATGCGGACCCAAAATGTCGATGTCAAATCGTGATGACCTTTGGAGTCGTTGTGATCAAAAATCAAAAAGCAAAGTGGCCGATTTAAAAATGTCGATGTCGAAGTATGATTGACCTTTGGGTTGCGTGATGTGGTCTTTGTAATGGACGTGGTGTTTGTAGATGTTGATGGCGTCGTTGCATAGACGCGATCAGATGCTCGTCGTTGCATGGACGAAACATGAATGAAAGGCTTGCATAGGCTTAAAAGAAATGGCGTCGTTTTGGACGCGAATGCTTTCGTCGTTGCGTAAACGAAACATGAATAAGCGTTGCATAGGCTTATATGAAATGGCGTCGTTTTGGACGCGATCACGGATGCTCGTCGTTGCGTGGATGAAACATGAATAAGCCGTTGCATAGGCTTAAAATGAAATAGCGTCGTTTTGGACGAAATCACGAATCTTCGTCGTTGCGTAAACGAAACATAGATAAGCGTTGCGTAGGCTTATATGAAATAGCGTCGTTTTGGACGCGATCAGATGCTCGTCGTTGCGTAAACGAAACATGAATGAAAGCGTTGCATAGGCTTAAATGAAATGGCGTCGTTGCGTGGGCCTTGTCACGAATGCTTCGTCGTTGCATGGGCGAAACATGAATGAAGTCATTGCAGCTTAAAATAAAATGGCGTCGTTGCGTGGGCCAATCGCAGATGCTTCGTCGTTGCATAGACGAAACATGAATGAAATCGTTGCATAGGCTTAAAATAAAATGGCGTCGTTGCATGGGCGCGATCACGGATGCTTCGTCGTTGCGTAAACGAAACATGAATGGCGTTGCCAACTTAAATAAAATGGCGTCGTTGCGTGGGCCAATCACGGATGCTTCGTCGTTGCATGGGCGAAACATGAATGAAGCGTTGCGTAGGCTTAAAATAAAATGGCGTCGTTGCGTGGGCGCGATCAGATCTTCGTCGTTGCATAGACGAAACATGAATGAAATTGCATAGGCTTAAAATAAAATGGCGTCGTTGCATGGGCCTTGCACGGTCTTTCGTCGTTGCATGGACGAAACATGAGCAAGCCGTTGCGTAGGCTTAAAATAAAATGCATGGGTTTAGGCGTGCACCTTTTGTGGCGCGTGCAGGTTGAGATAAGCGTCATTGCATAGGCGTTGTGCGTTTGTAACCGCGTGGGCCTCTTGTTGTGTTCCTGCCTGGCGATATGAAGATCTGCACTCAAAGAAAACTTGTGAGTTTTTAGGAAATGAGTGGTTGATTAGCGTCGACTCTGTAGCTTTGGCTCTTGTGCTTGCATTCTTGGTTTTGCTTGAAGACTGGTTGGCTGCTTTTTCTGTCTATTGCCATTTTCTTGCTGAATTCCTTAAAATGTCGGTTTACAGTAATGAAGAGGTTGAACTGGTAAGGTTTCATCTTGGCCTTATCAAGCGTCGGTAAGCATTTTTTTTATTTTTTATAATGAATGAAAAGATAATGCGAGAATATGGACAATGTACAATTGAGTAGATGAGAATGCAACCCAGAAAATATGTAGGTAGTAATGGATGCAAAATATGTGAGGATGCTAAACTCTCGATGGACAAAATCAGTCGTAATGCGAAACAAAGAAGAAATATTTACGACGGTGTGGCCGGCCGATGTGGTGTCACGTATCCGTAGAAGTCGGTCGAGCGTAGTTAAATGCTTTGCAAAAATAAGAATTTTTATGATTTTAAAATGTTGTGGGACCGGCCGATGTGGCGCCTCGTATCCGTAGAAGTCGGTCGAGCGTAGTTCATGCTGCAAAATAAGAATTTTTATGATTTTAAAATGATGCGGGCCAAGCGATGTGGCGCCTCGTATCCGTGAGAATCAGTCAAGCGTAGTTCGCTACAAAAATAAGATTTTTATGATTTTAAAATGATGTGGGACCAAGCGATGTGGCGCCTCGTATCCGCCGGGAATCGGTCGAGCGTAGTTATTATGCAAAATAATTTTTATGTAATATGCATTTTGTTGTTGTTTTTTTTTTTTTTTCTGAAAAAAATGGAATAAGACATTTCGTTATGACTCCAGTTTATACCAACAATTAGTATTGTGAATAAGGATGTTATTTTATTGTTTTGATCTAGCAGTTTGACTGCACGATTCGAGATAAGTACCTCAAACATACGAGTGTCGACACACTTGCATCGAGTTTGAACTAAACGTAATCTCGTGTTTCAAATGCCTCATTTGAAAGAAGGTCCCATCTCACACATGTATTCCAATATTTTGAATTTTGGGGCGTTGAGAGAATTGCGCTCACACTCAAAAGATGTTTAATGCGTGCGATTGTGATACCATAGGCCGTCATGTATAAGTATCCATTTAATGTGAGAACCCTCGATATAAGATCATGTAGGGCTTATCACGGGCATAATGTAGGCTTGGTGAAGGGAATGGATATCATTTGGGTAAAAGTGACTAATCATTCCTCGAGAGTTGGACTACGTCCATGCTTGATATTTGTGTGTTTTAATGCTGACTTGCTTTCTTTTTGTCCCAGTTTTTCTGTATTGACTTCTTTTGAATCTTTCATTTGGAGCCCTTTTTTTTTTTTTTTTTTTTTCGGGGTTATGTATTCCCTTTTTTATATTTTTTATCGGGGATTTTGATTTCCTCTTTATGTGAAGTCGTCTCTGCTTTCATTCTTTGAGACTTTGACAATTTTTTGTCTTTGCAAACTTGGCTAAATTTTGTCGACCACTTGCACATTTCTAAAGCACTCGAGGAGGTCGGGCGAGAGGGATAGTGCGTCTGCCTTCGAAAGGTTATAGGTGTAATATGCGGTTGTCGAAAAATAGGTTTTAGGCTCGAAAGGGTTGTCTTATGGATAATGTTATTTGGTAAATTTGAAAAGGCTCAAGCGGGTTAAGAAAGCCTCGATCATTTCCCACCGAGTGTTACTCGAGATTTCGCCTCAATGAAACATTCGGGCGAGTTCTAGATCACAATGCAATGCAATTGAACTTATTCAAACACTCACCACACGATGCGTATGAAGCGATGAGGTCGGTTTCATTCTTATCTTGAAACATGCAAGACAATGTCATCTGCGGGTATGAATAAGATGTACGAAAGAATCTATGGTTTACCACAAAGTCAACCTATCTTTGATTATCACCGGTTTTTTTGTTTTTGTTTATGCATATTTGTAACTGTGTTGGTATTAACAAAGTCAAACAATAATACTTACAAAATATTTTTGTATTTTTTGAATAGCACATTTTTTTTTGTATTTTTTGAAGAAAATATACATTTTTTCTTTCTTTTGGATAAAGTATTTTTTTATATTTTTAGACTAAATGGTACAGAACCCGAATAGGGTGCCTCGTATCCCATGAGGAATCGGTGTCGTAGTTCATTCAAATATGTTTAAAAAGCATGCTTGAAAAGAATTTATCAATGAAAGGATGGTAATGTAAAGCTATGCAAAAGAAAATGATTGTCCATTTGTGGGCGAATCAGATAAAATGAATGCGAGAACATGATGAATGAGATCGTGAGTGAAATGTTTTTTTTTGTTTTGTTTTTATTTTGTGGTGTCGAACCCAAAATGAGTTGCCTACGTATCACACCGCGTGCGGTGAGAATCGACACGCGTAGTTCGGAATAATTATCTTTGTAAAATGCATGGTATGCGAAAACTATGTAATTAACGCTAAACATATTAATTTAATTTGCAAATATGAATAAAAATACAAAGTATAAAAGAATTGAGAGCGATGTCTCGTTGAATCAGTATAAAGCGACTTCTATTAGTCAACATAATTCTCGCTCCTTACGATGACTTTTTTTCTTTCTTTTGACGCTCGACTATTTGCGAGAATTGTTTTCTGCAAAAATATGAGAAATAGGTGAGAGTGGAAAATGATAAAATAACAAAATGAAGGGTGTGACCATATAGTCGAGACTCACGATTGGTTCGACCGGATGGTGGTTGATCTTGTCAAAGTCAAGTCGCGCTATTCAAGAAGTGATTTCTGTGATGAAGTCACGATTGCAATGTGAAAGCAAAAATGCAAAAATACAAATGCTCGAGTCGGAATCACAGAGCGATTATTGAATTAAACAATATATGTCGAGTTGCTAGCGACAAACAATAATAAACAAAAACATGCAAATCAAGCGCGTGCCCTAATATGCTTGGGACCTCCTTATGCGGTGAGCCTAAGCGTCAAATATGCGGGATTGTGATAAATAGGTCAAGCCGTTAAGCTACAATATTTAAATCGGAAATGGCGACCAAATAATGATGCACTTTTTCCAATTTTGGCGTGTCGCGACCGGGCTTGGATCGTCTATCATCATCACGCTACACATAGTATGCTAATGGGTCGTTGGGTTGTGAAACCCGTCGACAAGTTTGGTGGATTTCTAATTGTGGCGTTAATACCGAGATTAACCCACCTAAGGTTTATCATGCATGACTAATATAAAAGGGTGGTATAGCTCTATCTTAAGCTTTCTAAGATTTGGCCTATTAGGCGTAAGGTTCAGGCGGACAACTCAGTGAGAAAGGCTACGTGGTGATCGACGAACCGATCTAACTCCAGCATGTCGCCAACTCTCCTAATATTTTGGGTGTTCTTGAAAGAAATTTGCGGGTGCGCGAAGCACACCAGCGCGTGTAGTGTGTGATAGTGTTAATTTTCCAGAATGGAGGAAATATGAACGGAATGACAATTTAAGGAAAGCAACAATTAAAGTAGTTAATTACAAAATAAAAACAAACCATATAAAATATTTACAACAAATATAAAAGCAAAATAAAGTGCAATATTTAATTAACCTGAGTTTGCTATGATCAAGAACCTGATATCCCCAGTGGAGTCGCCATGCTGTCACACCCCATTTTAAGAGTCGGAAGCGGGATTCTTGCTACGTATGGTTGATTCTAAATGTATTTTAAGAGTCGCCTAATTATTATAGTGAATTAGGACACTTAGTTTATTGCGATAAAAATCTGCAATTGACTTCCATTTAATGGTCTGCGAAATTAGTGAGATTACGGATCGGGGTTCTTTATTATCCTAAAGGGAAGGGTTAGGCATCCTTTAAGATCCGCTAACTTGCGGTTGTTCGTTCAAACCTAGGTTAATTATTTATTGCTCATTTTATTCTACTATTCTAAGCATTTTACATAATTTACAATTAAAATAAAATACAATGCAAAATAATAAAACATGAAATTAAATACGACATAAAGTAAACTCGGCATTCTTTTGAAATGCATCTCAGGATACTAATAAACACTTAGTAAAAGTATTAGTAATAGAATACATAAATTTTAAAATAATAGCAAAAATTAACAAACAAAGCAAATAAATCAGTCTTTTATGCAGAGGCCTTGGAAATCGGCGGGGATTCCTTCATCGGCCAATATTGCTAAAAATAATAAAGTAAATAAAACCTTGGATCCGCCAAAGCGGTAATAGTTTTAAACACGGAGGGCTCGGATATGTAAAAATATAAAGTAGGGCGGCTAACAAGTGCGGCTGCGAGAATTCGCCTTGCCAAACGCATGTTGGTTATCCGATGTAAGTGGAAGAAATCATCCTTGCCCAGAAAGCTTCATTTATTTTATTTTTAAATCTTTTACAGCGTGGAGGCCTCAAAATCGACGGATAACTTTTAAATCGGCCAGTGTAGTATCTATTCAAAATCGACTTAATACCAAAGTGTAGTATCATGTTCAAAATCAATAAACCAGCAAAAATATAGCAAAAATAGCCTAAAATCAGTCCAGCGATATGGCCAAAACCAGTCCCATAATATGGCCAAAACAGTAGCGAAAATTGTTGAAAATCAGTCCAACAAAATGCCACAACAGAGCGAAGCGAGCCCAAAATCGAAGCGGTGACCAACATCGCGAAAATTTGAGCTTAGCGGAGTTTCACTCGTATTACAAACAAGAAATCAAGCGATCAACAAAGCAGTTCCGAAATAAAAACCAAACAAAATCGTTTGGACAAGGCGAGAATATCGAAAATCGGTCAAAATAGCCAACAATATCACCGAAATATCAATCAGAAGTCGTAGGAGTTTTAAACTCGGTAGGTACCAAAATTGAAAAATCGGTCCAACCAATGACAACATTTACCAGCGAGAAAAATGCGACGCCGCGGCGGCAACAATATCGAGCGAAAAAAACGCAACCAACGAGCATCAATGTCGCGGAGTTTGTTAAAACTCGGCGGCATTCAAATAATAAATTAGCCCAACAAAGAGATACAAACGGTGATATTGCCGGAGTTAACAACACGAGGAGCGTGAGCGTGGCGTCGCTTCCCAGCGAGTCGCGAGCAACGCCGCCACGGTTGATAGAACGATGGCGGGAAAGGGTTCTTTGGTGAAGTGGGGTTGGGGTGTCTTTGGTGAAGTAAGTGTTCGCCGGAGCTTGGAGCTCCGTGAAGGGCGGCAGCGGTAAAGAGTGAGTGAGGTGGAACTAAGTAGAGAGAGGGTGAAATGCTAGGTTAAAAAATGAGAGAGAGAAATTGCTGGCATTAAGAGTGGTGAGGTTTAATAGGGGAAAATGTTTTGTTTTATAGGGTAGGATTAGGTTATAATAATAAAACATAATATTAACAACATAATACTTAATTTAAAAATAAAAGATGCAATGTCATTTTTGTGAAGAAATAAACATAGAATATTATGTAAAAATATGCAAAATAACGATTAAAATGTGGCGTGCTAAAATACTTAAAATTGCAACAAATAAACAAAAAACGGGTCAAAATTGACTGTCAACAGTGACTTTCACATCTTTCTTTAATTCCGCAAATGACAAATCAACCAAATCACATATAATACATTAAACCATTAAGGACGAATACACAATTTCAATCAATGATCGTGGAATATTGTTACTCTAAATCTGAATTAATATAACTAATCATAAATACTTTTAAACTTTCATTGAAAATTCAATAGTCAAAGCCAATTTTGATCATTAATATACTCCCCCCCCCCCCCCCCCCAAGTCAATTTACAGCGTCAAATTCATGATTTATAGTTAGTAAATTCTACCATTTATATATGTGTCAATTTATCTTTCTTCAACCTAGCTATATATAAAGTTCGAACTAGGCTTAATGCATATGTGGATTTTAAATTTGTCCGATTTTTTATTTTGACACCTCAATTGAGTCTTGTTTCTGTTGAACCTCTGAACGCGTTTTCAAATGTGTCTATTAAACACAATTCGACTGATATGTCATAAATCAGGAGTTTTATTTTTTTTAACCTTGCTTCATGTTCTGCTACTATGAGCTGCTTTGGTTCTTGGTTTGAATTAGTATGCATAAGAGTTGAGCTTAAGATCTATGTGAATATAGGGAGTGAGTTGTTTTAATTGATAGAATTTTTCGATGCGTTTGACATTCACACGCAATGTTAAAAAAATTGAAACTCCAGATTTATGTCATGTCAGTTAGATTGTGTTTAATAGAGACACTTGAAGACGGGTACATGGGGTTCAATAGAAACAAGACTTAGTTGATGTGTCAAATTGAAACTTCTTATGCTTTCACATTTTTATTTTCATAAAGCAAAAGAAAAAAGAAAAAAAGAGCAGGTTGGGTCATGTTTGTCGAGGTAGGTTAGGACCCATTATTTGATCAATTTTAATTCAGTTTCTTTTTTCCTCGACAACATTTTAATCCAACTTGACTTATATAAACTTTGGATGAGTCGAATCGATCAATTTATAACTGGTAAAGTTATTTACGTCACGTGATCATGAGGTCAGAGATTCAAGCCGTGAAAACAGTCTCTTTAAAAAATGTAGGATAAGATTGCATATAATAGAACTTTGTGGTCCGATTCTTCCCCGAACTCAGTGGTGGAGCCACATGCATCCAAGGGGTTGACACCCCTTCATCGAAAAATTACATCAAAAAATTATATCGTGTAGCTGAGAAAAATAAATAAATTTATGTATGCATATTATATATTGACTCTCCTTGACTTCTTTATATTTTAACACTCTTTAGTGGAAATTTTTGCTCCGTCATTATTCGAACCCCGCACATAGCGTGAACTTTTTCACTCTATTTTGACCCAATTCGCTTATTTGTTTCCTCAAATTTAAGTAGTTTATCACTTACAAAATTGCAACCTTTAAATTATGACCGGCGACTAACATTAAACATCCTCATTGTGTGCTCATCATCTCCAGCAGATACTCGCTACAACTTGGTGGTTCAAAAACTTTGGAGCAAAAGGGATAAAATAATAAAAGATAGCAGCCCACTTACGTGGCATAAAATTGGAGTCTCATTATCCTCTACCAAAATGAGAGGTCCTCCTCAGCCCAAATAATTCACGAATATTAGAAACCATAAGATTTAAAGAAGACACTTTAGAGTTTAGTTAGTAGAAATGGCAAAGCCAGTGCAAATTGAAGTATGGAATCCAAATGGAAAATACAGAGTTGTCAGCACAAAATCTATGCCTGGGACTAGATGGATTAATCTTCTCATTCAACAAGATTGTCGTCTCGAAGTAACATATTCCTCTTCCATTAATTATTTCTTTTTTTTGGGGAATTTGATAAACTTTATTTAATGCATTTGTAGATATGCACTGAGAAGAAAACTATTTTATCGGTTGATGACATTCTTGCTCTTATTGGAGATAGATGTGATGGAGTCATTGGCCAGGTGATCATACACGTGTTCTTGCTTCCGACTTTCTTCTAAATGTTCGAATTTAAATTATATGCACTGATAGTATAAAAAAATTATAACATTTTACTCTGATGTACCTTGTCTCATTTTTCATGTTACTAATTATACTTTTCTTGGACAGTTAAACTGTAGTCATATATATTTTTGAAGAAGTAACCTAAATAGCCGGTGGATATATAACATATGTATAATTCATGTATAATTAGTGTATAATTTATGTATACTGATTAAGAAAATTAAAGTAAATTCAACTGGCTTTATGTGACATGATTGTGTGTGGAAGTTAATTCACATGATTTGTTTTTCGGGTTTTGGGTTATTCAGTTGACAGAAGATTGGGGAGAGACACTGTTCTCTGCATTAAGCAAGGCTGGAGGGAAAGCTTTTAGTAACATGGCTGTAGGATACAACAATGTTGATGTCGAAGCTGCTAACAAGTACGGTGTTGCTGTTGGAAACACACCTGTAAGTTTATACTTTTTCATTTTTTGCTTTGTAATAATCCATTTTCTTTGGTACATCAATAATCAGTAACTTCGCGTTGGAGATTAGACATCTTAGCTTGTAATGTTTTAAATGCATGACATGTCTAATCATATATGTTTCAAATAGTAGACAATTAAGGGACCTCGTGTTCTCGCTGACAAAAAATTGGATATAGAGTTAGTGGTTCAAAATAAGGCGATCTTATCATATCTATGTATTTAGATTTTCTTTTGCATGTGTATGCCTATGTATAGCCAAAATCAATGAGTTCAGTTCGAACCCATAGAACTAGCCCTAGATACCTCTGGAGAATGTCGAAGAGGAGTGTTTCAACTTATCAAAGCCTGAATCTTTGCCTCGATAACTAGGTAATTTTCTTTAAAATCAACATATAATAACGAATTTATAGGTATAATATGGAAGTCATAGTCGGTTCTATTACCTCTTAACACCAGCAAGTTTCTATTTTTTCACTTGAGAGGTCTTTTATTTAGTATGTCAGTTTGTTGGAATGATCCACTTCAATTTGAATTCGAAACTGGTAAAACATTTCTTTAGTAAAAATGAGGCACAAAAGTTAATTTTGAGTTTGCTACATGTGTTGTTAATTAATTCATAGCTTGTAGACGCAGTAGGAATGATTTTGTCGGACTACATAGAGTTGATCAATATTGGTAAATGATGCACGGAAAACTTTGTGTGATCTGAATGACAATTGATATGTGCATTATATATAAAGGTATCTGTTTTCACTTCTCACATGATGCTTTAATGGCCAGGGAGTACTGACAGAGACTACAGCAGAGTTAGCGGCTTCACTTTCTTTAGCAGCAGCGAGAAGAATTGTGGAGGCAGATGAGTTCATGAGAAATGGAAAATATGAAGGATGGCTCCCGCATTTGTATGAAAATCTTTGAACTTGATTACCTTCTCTTTATTGTGTATCCTCAGGTATTTAACTAAATTCTTTTGGTCTAAAACTTCAATTCGTCGTGTATTCTAGGTTTGTGGGGAACTTGCTTAAAGGACAAACTGTTGGAGTTATTGGGGCTGGTCGTATTGGATCTGCATATGCTAGAATGATGGTAATCAGCTAGGAATTATCCTGAAATTGTATGTAAATTTGCTATGTTAATTGGAGTAAGTTGATGTTTTATTCCAACAGGTTGAAGGCTTCAAAATGAATTTGATCTACTATGACCTTTATCAATCTACTCGTCTCGAAAAATTTGTGACAGGTATGTTTTGATCAGTCTGCTACATCAACAAACTTCTCAAGCTCATTGCATGAACACTTATTTTTTCTCGCCTTTGCAGCCTATGGTCAGTTTCTGAAAGCCAATGGTGAACAGCCTGTAACATGGAAAAGAGCTTCATCCATGGAAGAGGTGCTCCAAGAGGCCGATGTGGTAATTACTTTTAGATTTCTCAGTCATTTATCTGTATGTATAGTACTGGATTTCTCGTTTAGTTCTTATCTCTGATCAAAATGCTTCTGTAGATAAGTCTACATCCGATCCTTGATAAAACAACGTACCACCTTGTAAACAAAGAACGACTTGCGATGATGAAGAAGGTAATATCAGTTGCAAGAATATCTATTTTGCTTTCTGATTTATACTTGCTTTCTGATTTATACAAGTGCGATGTATTGATATTACTCAACTGAAACTTGCAGGAAGCGATACTTGTGAACTGTAGTAGGGGGCCTGTGATTGATGAAGTAGCTCTTGTTGAGCATCTGAGAGAAAATCCCATGTTCCGTGTTGGCCTTGATGTGTTTGAGGTAATTTACTATACTAATCTATTTTCTTTTCAAAGATCCCCTTCTACCGTTATGAAAATATAAAAGGCAAATCCGATTGTGTTATGCAGCATTTCTAGCAAGCAAAAAGCTGGCAAAAAACCTACTCGTGAAGATTATGGGATCGTTTTCCTTGTCTTATACATTCGTGTAATATTGTCATACTTGTTTAATTATCATGTTGTATTAGGATGAGCCCTACATGAAACCCGGTCTTGCAGAGATGAAGAACGCTGTCGTGGTACCTCACATAGCTTCTGCTTCTAAGGTAATCTCTCACATAATTATGTATTTATTTGTGTTTAACCCTTAAACTAAGAAGCAATATAATGTTCTGCTATGACAGCTTACTTCCCTTCTAATTCACTAATTTTCATGATTTTTTATAGTGTTGTCATTTTTGTTTGAAAATATTAAATCTCCTGATTGTTAATGCAGTGGACTCGTGAGGGAATGGCTACACTGGCTGCTCTGAATGTCCTGGTACGCAATTTTGATTCGAATTAAGTACACACTTGTGCTAAAAATCACATCAAACATAACGACATTTTTGTGCTTTGGATTCTGAATGTGCATATGTTTGTTGATGATGTTATAGGGGAAAATTAAAGGCTATCCAGTTTGGGGTAATCCAAACGGCGTGGACGCGTTCTTAAATGAGAATTCACCGCCTCCTGCTGCATGCCCAAGCATTGTAAATTCAAAAGCTTTAGGTAATTAACTCGTATATGTAATTCGTAAGGGCTGCAAATTGTGCCAATTTGCTTGAGGGCTTTTTGCTAAATTCAAATGGTTTTTGATATTGCAGGCTTACCTGTTTCAAAGCTGTGAAATTTGGAATGTTTTAAGTGCTCAACATATGCCAAGATTACTAGAAATTTGAAACTTGGAGACTTCTATTTCAAGCTTGATGAGGAGCTGATAATGTTTGGAAACTTTGATATATCATGTATCACTCATTTGTCTATATTAGTTTTGAAAGTATGTATGTCCTAGAAACAATCATTTTAGGAGCAGATGTACTTGAACACATTCATATTATTAATAAGATTAATATATATTTGGCATTTGCAATTATTGAATTATTATTTGATTGTTTATATTATTCATTAATGTGCATCCCTTGAACTTACATTGTCGTTAATAATGTGAGATATTAATGATAGAGTGTAGTTCTTAAAATAGCCTAGACTAATAATCATTGAGAATGAAATATCAATGATATGTTATAAGTCGACATGTGGTCTGCATCACATTCTTAAAGAATGTAGTATATCTCACTTACTGCTAGCAATAGTTGCTAGTGATGGACACATGGATACTCTTAGAGGAGTATTGACATACCCTGCTGATAAACTATTTGTTATACGTATGCAGAGTATTATCGGCGTGGGAGATAAATGTCCTTAGACTTGAGGTCAATATCGCCTTGTTTACGGAGCAATGCACTTTGATCCTGTCCTAAGCTCAAATGCCTTATAGGTTGAGACGCGGCTTGTATTGGGTGCATTACGAAGTAGATTGAAGGTGGTAGTTGAACCAAGAATAGGATTCATTCCTCGATTGGAATTTCGAGAGAACACTCAGCTTCTCAGAGATGTTAGGTCGATCAAGTCATTGGTCAATGCAAGAGACATATCTAGGATAACGTCTAGTTGTCGACTAATATAGATGAGATAAAGTGATCAAGCCATTTGGATAGACACTTGGAAAATCTTAAGCTTGATCGAGTGTGTCGCGAATGAAAGGAATTTATCATCTCACATAGAGGTCTGTTTACTTGAGTCTTGTAAACGTACTTCACATATTGGGTCCGTCACCGGCGCCGTCTAGGAGTTCCGTGTGAACCTTGATTTGATCAAGTGTCAATGTGTGAAGGCTTAAAGGGTCACACTATGTCACGCCCTTTTTCGACCGCGACATTTATAAGCTAAAAATGGCTCCTGCTTAAAATAAAAGTGTTAGACAATAATAAAATGCTAAATAGTTAAAAATGGTTTAAGAGGGTGTTTAAAGGTTAATTTTAAAAATAAAAGGATGCTAAAAATGCAAAATGCTAAGGTTTAAGAAGGTGCTAAATGCTAAAGGGTTCGCGGAGTCGCCACCTAATTAATTTGGGTGAATTAGGACACCTAAATGTTTAACTAGTTTAAAGTAAAACATTAACTCCATTTTATGGTCTGCTAAACTTAGTGAGATTCTGGGTAAGGGTTCTTTATTAATCTAGAGGGAAGGGGTTAGGCACCATAAGATCATTAACTTGCGGTTGTCCTGCCAAACCTAGGGTAATTATTATGTTTAAAAATGCTTGTTTTAGGAAAATATAAAGGATGCTTTGAAATATTTTGTAGAGGGAAGCATGCTGTAAATAAATTTTGTAAGATTAATGCTATAAATATATATTAAAAAAAATATAAAGTGTGCGTTTGCGAAGTCGGTTTATGGGCTATAGATATGCATTTATCTGCGAAATCAAAGAAGTGATGCATTAGTTTTAGCTGTGCAATTTAATGACTAGGCAAAGATTAGATATAAAGTGACAAACCTAAAATAGATAATTAGAAGTGCCTTGCCGATTTTAAACTACCCTTTGATTCATGTATTGATGATTAATTGTTCTAGACGACTATTAATTACAAATTAAATAATTAGGCAACAATTTAAACAAATAAGATAAAGGTGGATATGATCGCGACTTCGAGGCGGCGTGGCGACATCGTCTCATCCTATTTTGTCTTAGGAATTTACGAGCGGGAATGCAAATGCGGGTGCGGGTTGCCATTTGAAATGACTTGCGATGAGTCTCGTAGTGAGACTCTTTATTTTGCTTTCGGTCGTGCCGTATAAAAACAAGAAAGATAAGGATTAGTATATATTTTATGAAAGACACAAATAGATAAATGATTATTTACACATACATATCACGATTTCATTTTTATTATATCAATCCGAATAAAAACCCAGCATTATTCTACCCAGCCTCGGATACAAGCGGCAAGTAGGAGCGAGCGGACCCGAAGGCACATAATTTCGGATTTTAAAGAAGAGGAAAAGGAAAGGACAACCAAATATGCGAGGGCCGAAATAAATTTGAGACTCGCTTAAAAAGCGGGACCGATCGTGATGATAGGCCCAGTAATTTGTCTGATATACATGGCGTTATACTGAATATATAGGTCTGATGTACTGGTGTTTTCCACTCGTATGCATCTGAAGTGTTGATCAAGTGCTAATATTAGTAGCTTGGCTTGTATATTATAACTTATGTCTTTTTCAGATTCAAAGAAGAGGGAACACTCTAGGGAGATACAAGCAAATTTCTTTGGAGGATCTATGGCCAGGATCTGCATTGCGTATAGGCGGGAGGTCACACGTATCTGAGGTAATATTCAACAAGTGTGCAAACAAGCTATCATGTTTTAAAGCGAGCGTGAACATGGTATTATGGCTAAGGCATGTATATTAGTATGCAATAAGTAAGGCATATGAGAGAGGCAGAGACATACTCAGATTAGTTAATAACTACTTGACATATAGTGTCGATAAGGATCCTAAAGCAGACGTGGGTAATTTCAGAAAAATTCCAGGATCCGTGTAATGCTACTCTAGGACATTTATATGTTTAGACAAACCAACAAACTGATATGATTGACTTAGAGATTGCTACCTGCTATCATATGTATACTTTGACAGTTAGACAGATGAATGGATGACCCTGGGCTAACTTATTCGGCAACAAACCACATTTAAATATAGTATGCATATTGTAGTAGACTAGGATATCCCTCGACATATTTCAAACCCAGGCTAAGTTGGATAGGCTAAACAAATAAGATAACAGAAGACATGATACTGATGTGTTCGAACAGAACATGCTAGCCCAAAAATACGGCAGGTTCGACCAGTGTGAATAGAGTATAAGGCTAACGATAGATAATAACATTAATTCCACCAATATCACTCTGATTCAAGACACATGCATATTATTAGTTGAATAGTTATCTAGCTCTGTACATGTCATATATTACATTGAGTCTTTAAGGAATATTGACTTCGTTGTCTTAAATCCAAATGCTAACCTATTCGATCCCTTTCTAATTAAGGCTAACACTGAACCACTGCACCAAATTGAAACCTCTAAGACACACTCCTTAATATCTAACCACACTTATAATTCAATCACATAACAAATGCTAGTAAAATAATTAACGATGAGATATGAAAAAACGTAAACATTAAATCTAACACCCAAGCGAAATGCGGAAATACAAAGATGCAACGAAATCGATGGGAAGCTGATTTTACCTTCTCCGGACAGCGACCCGGGGCAGCGTGTCAAGTCGTCGATCCGCTCGGGGTTTTTATTTGTGATGCGTTTAGAAGAGGAGAGACTTTTACCTGATTCTTGACTGAAATTGAAAGAGAAGGTTTCGAACCCTCGTTCTTGCTCTTAAACTGCTAATTTGGATTGTAAGGAGGTATCCTCGAAGGTAAAAGGGGTGTTCGTCCTCTGTTTATGCCTGTGCGAGAGAAAAGTTTTTCAGACTATCTCTCAGGCCACTTGCTCCACGAGTTCTCTCGTATATGCCCTGCTTCTGCTTGCAAGAAAAGCGATTACTCTGCCCACGTCTACGCTCTGTGTTCCCCTCCTATGCTCTGTGTTTTTCTCCCCCCTTTCTGCTCTATGCTTGACCGATCCTAATGTTCTATTGCATGTGCCTTTTTATAGCCCTCATACAGGTTAAGTTTGGTAAGTAATCAAGGCACGATTCTGGAGGGATTTCGTTCGATTCGTACTCGATTTGCTACTGATTTCGTATTGATTCTTACCATTTGTTGACGAGATTTGGGTAGGGATATGGTAAGGGAAAGCTGGCTAACATTTGGCAGGTGTCTCGCCGGATTCTCAGGCGAGAATCTCGGAAGCGGCGAGGGTGAAGGCGGCTCGTAAGTTTCTAGTGTTTAGGTCTGCGTTTTGTTTTCTTTTTTGGAAGAGACGATGACAAGTAAAGAAATTTCTTGTCTTTGAGGGTATAAAGGGTTGTGGGTGGTGGAGTGCGGGTTTGAAATTTGGCGGCGTGGGTGTGCTTGGGCGAGTATTTGTCTTTGAAATGGGTAGCCAAATTAATTAGGGAGTTAGTTTAATTAGGCTTTTAATTAGTGATAAGTTAAATTAATAAATTTAGTTAAATTATTTAGGTGCTTTATTAATCTAATTATAATAAATAAATGCGGGCGTGTTATTTAATTAGTGCTTAATATTTTAGAATCTGGTATTTATTATTTAAACTCTTATTTATTGTGCATTGTTTACCATTCTTTAAGCTAAAATTAAATTATCCTAATATGACTTCAGGTGCTACAATGATTATGAAATTGTTTTGCATATTAATAAATGCGGCTATGCTATCTGACACGATGTCACTGCTAAATTATTTATTTTATGTATTTATTATTAATTTAAGAATTCTGACAGGGCTTGAAATTAATTAATGCGGGCGCGGGACTCTAAGTGCTTGATACTTTACGTAAGATGCGGTGCCATTATTAAATTGCTTATTTATGTCCGTATTTAATGTTTTATTCGCTGTATTTTATTATAAAAATCATAAAATTATTTTACAAAATTAGTCTAATTTTATAGCTAATGACTGGACGGGCGGGTCAAAATTGGGTGTCAACAGCTGTCCCTCTTTGTATGGAGATGATGGAAGAGTCTTCGGACAAAGACGTTGACTCATAGCCAATTTTGTCTCGATCTTGAGTGCAAAAATGTTGGCGGTAGACAAGTGGCCGATGAAAAATCAAAATCTGTCCCGATGTCGAGTTATGGCGACTGAGTTACCGATGTCGAAACTGCGGCGGGCTAACGCGGACTCAGCTTGTCGGTGTCGAGTTATGGCGACATTTGGGATACCGTGGTCAAAACACGAGGCGGGCTAATGCGGACTGAAAATTTGTCCCGGTGTCGAGTTATGATGACAGGCTAAGTGCAAAAGTAAAAAGTAATGGCGGCTTGAACACAGGGTGTACTGCGTATGGCTTATGGTCTTTGGGTTCTATGGTGATGTGGGGCGAGTGGGCCGGCGGCAGGCTTACGCCGTTCGTTGGGAAGGTTGGCCCGACAAATTGCCCGGTTATTTGTAAGAGAAAATCCACGTTGTGCTCCTGCTCCTGCATGCTAAGACTTAAACAAACGGTTAGTGCATAAATGTTAAGGCAAAATGATGATGTATGATTTTAAAATAATGCTATTGTGAGTAGAAAAGGTTATCCTGCAAAATGTGATGTCTGCTGTGTTGATGCGATGTTGCAAATGCTGTGATTTCGCCCTTGCGCGGACGTGTTGCGATTGTGAATGCGGATACGTTGTCCTTGCTGCAATTGCCCCCTGTGTAGATGCGATATGGCGTCGTTTTCGGACTTGATGTCTTGATCGCGTCGTTGCACGGGCGTTCTTCTTGGCGTCGTTGCGTGAACTTCTTTGTCTTGATCGCGTCGTTACTGGGCGATGTTCTTCTTTGGCGTCGTTGCATAGACTTGATGTGCTGATAACGTCGTTTTCCGGACGTGTTGCTGCTGGCGTCGTTGCGTAGACTTCTTTGTCTTGATCGCGTCGTTACTGGGCGATATTCTTCTTGGCGTCGTTGCGTAGACTTGTTGTGCTGATAACGTCGTTACTGGGCGATGTTCTTCTTTGGCGTCGTTGCGTGGACTTCTTTGTCTTTGATAACGTCGTTATGCGGGCGTATTCTTCTTTGGCGTCGTTGCGTGGACTTCTTTGTCTTGATCGCGTCGTTACTGGGCGTGTTCTTCTTTGGCGTCGTTGCGTGGACTTGTTGTCTTGATAACGTCGTTGCACGGGCGTGTTCTTTCTTGGCGTCGTTGCGTAGACTTCTTTGTCGCGATAACGTCGTTACTGGGCGTGTTCTTTGCGTTCTGTAGAATAAATGCTCATGACTAAGCGAGAAAAGGCGTTAGTGTATACTGTTTAAGCGAAATGATAAATACATATGAAGTGCGATTTTATGGGTAGAGATGTCGTCCACGAGATGTTGTCCTTGCGCGGACATCTTTGAGCGTGGCGGTGACGAATTGCCGTGATGCCTTTCTTTGTGTGCGATCGTGGGTTGCCAATTTGACTTTATGCAGGGATTGATCGTTAGGTTTTGTTGCGGAACTTGAACTTTGGTATTGATTGTTGATGCCGCTGCATTACTCTGCTTTTCTGCGGACTTTGGATTGTTGTCATCCTCTGCCTTTCTTTCTTTTTGCATACGCTATCTGAAGAAACCTTTGTAAGTATTTTACGCTTGATTATTGCACTTTTCTTACATTAATATGAAAAACTGCGCTCGAAGAAAAGTTGTGAGTTTTGGGGTCGATTAAGTATCGACTTAGCGCGCTTGTCCTTGATATCCGCGTACGGCTGTTTGGACTTGCAATCCACATGCAGTTTCCTACATTGTCCCAGTTTTGAGAAGGTGTCATGCTGCTCTTCTTTCCTGAGACCCCTGCTTTGCCTATAGGAACGAGGCGAGTTCAGGCTCGTTAAGCTCGGATGCCGCCAGATCGGTCGTATCATTTGGGCCGTGCCTTTGATCTTGTGAAATATTGATGCTCTGCCATTGCTAAGTCAAACACAAATCGACCTTTGGGAGATGATAAATCTTTCTAAAATGCAACAAGCGGTGTCGGCGTAAAGCACGTAATTTGCGGGTATGTATGGATATATTGCATATAGCACATTCAAAGCGTTTCCTAACATGCGGGGACCTCTTTATGCGGTAAGCCTAGCGTCATTTATGCGAGATTATGACTGGTTGTCCAAGTCGTCAACTATAATGCCTTTGTTGGAAATGGCGACCAAATGACGGTGCCTTTTCCCAATTTCATCATGTCATGATTGGGTTTTGATTTGTCTGTCATTTCCACGCTACACATAATATTCTGGTTGTTCGTTGGGTTGAGAAACCCGTCGACAAGTTTGGTGTCTTCCTAATTGTGGTGTCGATGCCGAGACCAACCCACAAGGTAAATGCATCGTGCCCTAGAATAAAGGGTGGTATAGCTCTATCTTAAGTTTCTAAGATTTGGCTTTTACGGGCCTTGAGTTCGGCGGACAACTCAGTGAAAAGGCTACGCGGTGATCGACGAACCGATCTAACTCCGCGCGACGCCACTCTCTAAAATTTGGATATTTTGAAAGAAATTTGCGGTCTTGAGCACACCGGTAGCGTGAGTGTGTGATTGTGTGAATTTTCCAAAATGGGAGAAATATGAGCGGAATGCCAGTTTAAGGGAAGCAGTAAAGCATGTAGCAAATTAAAATAAATAAGACAAAATACAGCACACAAAATGCAAAAAGTAATGCCAAATAATAACCCTAGGTCTGTTGTGGTTAAGAACCTAAAATCCCAGTAGTCGCCATTTACATCATACTTTTTCGTAGCGACATTTATAAGCTAAAAATGGCTCCTGCTTAAAATAAAAGTGTTAGACAATAATAAAATGCTAAATAGTTAAAAATGGTTTAAGAGGGTGTTTAAAGGTTAATTTTAAAAATAAAAGGATGCTAAAAATGCAAAATGCTAAGGTTTAAGAAGGTGCTAAATGCTAAAGGGTTCGCGGAGTCGCCACCTAATTAATTTGGGTGAATTAGGACACCTAAATGTTTAACTAGTTTAAAGTAAAACATTAACTCCATTTTATGGTCTGCTAAACTTAGTGAGATTCTGGGTAAGGGTTCTTTATTAATCTAGAGGGAAGGGGTTAGGCACCCTCTAAGATCCGCTAACTTGCGGTTGTCCTGCCAAACCTAGGGTAATTATTATGTTTAAAAATGCTTGTTTTAGGAAAATATAAAGGATGCTTTGAAATATTTTGTAGAGGAAGCATCTTTGTAAATAAATTTTGTAAGATTAATGCTATAAATATATATTAAAAAAAATATAAAGTGTGCGTTTGCGAAGTCGGTTTATGGGCTATAGATATGCATTTATCTGCGAAATCAAAGAAGTGATGCATTAGTTTTAGCTGTGCAATTTAATGACTAGGCAAAGATTAGATATAAATGACAAGCCTAAGATAAATAATTAAAAGTGCATTTCCAATTTTAAAACTACCACTTTGATTCATGTATTCAATGATTAATTGTTCTAGACAGCCTATTAATTACAAATTAAATAATTAGGCAACAATTTAAACAAATAAGATAAAGGTGGATATGATCGCGGCTTCCAAGACGCGTGGCGACATCGTCTCATCCTATTTTGTCTTAGGAATTTCTGAAGCGGGAATGCAAATGCGGGTGCGGGTTGCCATTTGAAATGACTTGCGATGAGTCTCGCCGTGAGACTCTTTATTTTGCTCCGGTGCGTGCCATGTAAAAACAAGAAAGATAAGGATTAGTATATATTTTATGAAAGACACAAATAGATAAATGATTATTTACACATACATATCACGATTTCATTTTTATTATATCAATCCGAATAAAAACCCAGCATTATTCTACCCAGCCTAGGATACAAACAGCAAGTAGGAGCAAGGAACGGACCCAAAGGCACATAATTTCGGATTTTAAAGAAGAGGAAAAGGAAAGGACAACCAAATATGTGCGAGGGCCCCAGAAATAAATTTCAGACTCCTTAAAAGGCAGGACCGATCATTGATGATAGGCCCGATAATTTATGCGATATACATGGCGTTATCTTTGAATATATAGGTCGATGTCTTGGTGTTTTCCACTGCGTATGCATCTGAAGTGTTGATCAGTGCTAATATTAGTAGCTTGGCTTGTATATTATAACTTATGTCTTTTGATTCAAAGAAGAGGAACACTCTGGAGATACAAGCAAATTTCTTTGGAGGATCTAATGGGATCTGCATTGCATATAGACGGAGGTCACACATATACAGGTAATATTGACAAGTGTGCAAACAAGCTATCATGTTTTAAAGCGAGCATCGAACATGGTATTATGGCTAAGGCATGTATATTAGTATGCAATAAGTAAGGCGTATGAGAGAAGCGACATACCAGTTAGTTAATAACTACTTGACATATAGTGTCGATAAGGATCTAAAGCGGGCGTGGGTAATTTGAGAAAAATTCCGAGATCAGTGTAATGCTACTCTAGGACATTTATATGTTTAGACAAAACAACAAACGATATGATTGACTTAGAGATTGCTACCGCTATCATATGTATACTTTGTGATTAGGCGGATGAATGGATGACCCTGGGCTAACTTATTCGGCAACAAACCACATTTTAATATAGTATGCATATTGTAGTAGACTAGGATATCCCTCGACATATTTCAAACCCAGGCTAAGTTGGATAGGCTAAACAAATAAGATAACAGAAGACATGATACTGATGTGTTCGAGCGAACATCTTAGCCCAAAAATCTGGCGAGTTCGACCAGTGTGAATAGAGTATAAGGCTAACGATAGATAATAACATTAATTCCACCAATATCACTCTGATTCAAGACACATGCATATTATTAGTTGAATAGTTATCTAGCTCTGTACATGTCATATATTACATTGAGTCTTTAAGGAATATTGACTTCGTTGTCTTAAATCCAAATGCTAACCTATTCGATCCCTTTCTAATTAAGGCTAACACTGAACCACTGCACCAAATTGAAACCTCTAAGACACACTCCTTAATATCTAACCACACTTATAATTCAATCACATAACAAATGCTAGTAAAATAATTAACAGTCGCAGATATGAAAAAAAAACGTAAACATTCATCTAACACCCAAAACAGAAATGCGGAAATACAAAGATGCAACGAAATCGATGGGAAGCTGATTTTACCTTCTCCGGACAGCGACCCGGGGCAGCGTGTCAAGTCGTCGATCCGCTCGGGGTTTTTATTTGTGATGCGTTTAGAAGAGGAGAGACTTTTACCTGATTCTTGACTGAAATTGAAAGAGAAGGTTTCGAACCCTCGTTCTTGCTCTTAAAATGCTAATTCGGATTGTAAGGAGGTATCCTCGAAGGTAAAAGGGGTGTTCGTCCTCTGTTTATGCCTGTGCGAGAGAAAAGTTTTTCAGACTATCTCCTCCCCGACCCCCTGCTCCCTGAGTTCTCTCGTATATGCCCTACTGCTCTGTTTGTAAAGAAAACGATTGCTACTGCCCCCCCGTCTCTGCTCTGTGTTCCCCTCCTATGCTCTGTGTTTTTCTCCCCCCTTTCTGCTCTATGCTTGACCGATCCTAATGTTCTATTGCATGTGCCTTTTTATAGCCCTCCCTCTAGGTTCTAAGTTTGGTAAGTAATCAAGGCACGATTCTGGAGGGATTTCGTTCGATTCGTACTCGATTTGCTACTGATTTCGTATTGATTCTTACCATTTGTTGACGAGATTTGGGTAGGGATATGGTAAGGGAAAGCTGGCTAACATTTGGCAGGTGTCTCGCCGGATTCTCAGGCGAGAATCTCGGCAGGCGACGAGGTGAAGAGCGGCTCATAAGTTTCTAGTGTTTAGGTCTGCGTTTTGTTTTCTTTTTTGGAAGAGACGATGACAAGTAAAGGGTTCTTTGTCTTTGAGGTATAAAGGGTTGTGGGTGGTGGAGTCGCGGGTTTGAAATTTGAGCGGCGTGAATGTGCTTGGGCGGTATTTGTCTTTGAAATGGGTAGCCCTTAATTAGTTAGGGAGTTAGTTTAATTAGGCTTTTAATTAGTGATAAGTTAAATTAATAAATTTAGTTAAATTATTTAGGTGCTTTATTAATCTAATTATAATAAATAAATGCGGGCGTGTTATTTAATTAGTGCTTAATATTTTAGAATACGGCGCTATTATTTAAACTCTTATTTATTGTGCATTGTTTACCATTCTTTAAGCTAAAATTAAATTATCCTAATATGACTTCAGGTGCTACAATGATTATGAAATTGCTTTGCATATTAATAAATGCGGATATGCTATCTGACACGATGTCACTGCTAAATTATTTATTTTATGTATTTATTATTAATTTAAGAATTCTGACAGGGCTTGAAATTAATTAATGCGGGCGCGGGACTCTAAGTGCTTGATACTTTACGTAAGATGCGGTGCCATTATTAAATTGCTTATTTATGTCCGTATTTAATGTTTTATTCGCTGTATTTTATTATAAAAATCATAAAATTATTTTACAAAATTAGTCTAATTTTATAGCAAATGACTGGACGGGCGGGTCAAAATTGGGTGTCAACACACTAAGTCGATTGTCTTTTCGGTCTAAGGGTATATTGAGAGAATGTAAAATATCGGATTTTGAATCAAGATATTTTATTTTATAATAAATTATGGGATAATTTTCATTTGATGAAAATTAATTAATTAAGTTAAAATTAAATCTTGGATTTAATTAGAACTAAACGTCTGAGAAAATAAATAGATGAAATGCATATGATGGACCAGTTCGTGACCATCGCAATTTGGATTTGGGTCAAGTCTTGAAGCCTGATCCAAATCTGATTTGGTTTAGGGTTTCCTCCACTATATATTTGCCACTTAACCCATAATTTCAGTAACACTCACTTTCCACTTTCTGAACTCAGAGTTCAGGAAATAAAATTCTCTCAAACCTCTACCAAGATTTCCTAGCTTTCTTGGGCAAAGGAATATACCGAAGTAAGGCTTGCACCCGGATTGAAAATCGCGTGCGTACCTTTTAGTAGAGACTGCATTAAAAGCATAAACTGTAAGTTTTCCTTTCATGTCTTTGCAGATTTGAATTATCGCATAATCATACCAGAAACGTTTGTTGGAGCAAGTAAGTTTACTCAAAATTTTAAACTTCCGCTGTGACTTACTTGTGTGTTTTACACCCAACAAATCCCTACAAGTTTGACATGATTTGTTATAATTAGGACACAAGTTACACATATTCTCTGATTTATAAGACTATTTTTCTGATGTGATATCTGTGAAACAATCCATGGCTTGGCTTCTACGGGTGTTGTTTAGTTCAAAACCAGGATATCCCTAGATTACAATCCTAGGATTAGAATTGGGACTATAACTTGGATAATGTTAAATATACTTCTTAGGTTCACTTCGTTTTTCGGATGTGGAGTCTGCTAATCCGACCTAAGACCGGATTGCTTTGCTTGGCTCCTATTCTTAGCTCATACAATATATATATAATATACATGTATGTTTAGTTCAAAACCAGGATATCCCCAGATTCAATTTGTTAATATTTTGATTAATCTATTTTATCGGGTATCCCAACAGAAAATAATAATTTGACTTTTCAAATATATGACAAATATTTAGCTCCACATGAAGTTGGCATTAGTATTATACTATTATCCAAAGACAAAATTGCAAAAGTTGCATTATCCAAAGAAAGGAAAAGGAAAAAAGAGCAAGTCAATGTACTTATCATAAATACCCCTTGAGGTTTAAATTAGCACAATGTCTTTACTACATGATAAATAAATACTGCATTAATTTTCACTTGTCCCTTCGTTTCCAAGAAAAAATAATAACTCGAGAAGATTACCAAAAAAATAAAAAAAATTTGGATAAATTCAGTTGTTACTCTTTTTTTTTTTAGTCTTTTCTAGCAATCAAGGCGATTGCTAGAAAATTGTTATATGAATTGTGAAACGTAGTGCTACGACTTCAAATATAGATAAAATTTAGTTCTCTATTGTTTCACTCTTATTGTATTTTGTTTTACTTCTAGCAATTATTAAGTCAGCTTGATTTAATTCGGATGTTTAGCTATTATCTGGTCTACTTGAATTCCCTTGGAAATGCTCAAGTAGGCAAAGTTTGGTCGAAATGGCTTATATTAATTGTGAGCTCATAATAATTCATCACATCTAATAAAATATTCATCAAATATTTTACATTAATTGTATATTTCTTATTTTAGGTAAAACTATATTCCTATTATAATTAGGTCTTCTGTTTCAGGTAAAATTTATATTTTCTATTATAATTAGTTTGACTAGTTACCTAGTTTAGATATTCTTGTAATACTATATATATATATTATACACTATTGATGAATAAAATGAGGGAAATCATTAGCCTAACCCTACACAAAATACCCACCACGCTGTGACCCCCTCTCGGCCGTCAACCCCCATGACGAAACCCTAGTTTTTTAGGCCACTCTCTCCCTTCTCCTCCTAAATTTCATTCTCCATGGTTGACAAAACAAAATTCCATCATGCACTTGTAGTCAACAACATTAAAAATTTCATCCCTCTGACTCTTGAGATGGAAAAAAGTCAATACTCCTCGTGGGCGGAACTCTTCAAAATCCATTGTCGTGTCTACGAAGTTATCGACCACATCATCCCTCCTAAATCGAAGTCCACAGACCCACCATCGACTTCGAATTCTGATAATGCATTTTGGTCTCGTTTGGATGTCGTTGTCATCTAGTGGATATACGACAGGATCTCTAATGATCTGTTGCACACAATCATTGAGACAGATGCCACTGCCCGCCAAACGTGGGAACGTTTGGAAAATATTTTCACGACAACAAAACTCAACGTGTGCTATACCTTGAAAATCAGTTCAAGTACGTTCATCTAGACGATTTTCCAAACATATATGCATATTGTCAAGAACTCAAGATGGTTGTCGATCAACTCTCCAATATTGGTGCACCCGTCACTAATCAACGATTGGTCATGAAACTTATTGTAGACTTGAACGAATCCTTTGACGGCGTTGCTACCATCCTTAAGCAATGCACGCCGTTACCACCGTTTTATGAGGCCCGTTCGAAGCTAATTCTTGAGAAAATCCGGAAAATCAAATCACGGACACTCGGGCGAGTGCGAATCGCCTCGCACCACCATCGGTCCGGTCCGCCACGTGGCGAGGCTCCAGTCGGCGATCGGCCATGACCCGAGACTCGCAGCAAGCCGGATCGACCCGCAAAAACCGTCGAGGGCGGCAGTTCGGCAAGGGTCGCGGAGGACAAAATTCCGACAACAACGACAGCGGGAAGAGACAGTCCACACCGACAGGAAACATTCAGTAGCGACCGCGACAATGGCACACATTGAACTCTAAGTGGTAGAAGTTGTATATATGTTCTTTGTATAATTTATGATTTTTTTTTAAAGACAGGTTCCTAATTTACATTGGACTCTTAAGTGGTAGAAGTTGTATATATGTTTTGACAGGTTCCTAATTTACATTCCGACTCTTAAATGGTAGAAGTTGTTGGAAATATTTAATAAACGTGAAATAAAGTTAATCCTATTTAATTACGAATCGAACAATTAGGGGCCCCACACGTCAGAAACGTTGTTTCCACACACGTGTACATACAATGCCAAGAATCATAATTTTCTTAAATGGAAAAGATATTGGTACGTATACGAATTGTTTGAGACGTAAGATAATAGACGGTTATTGGCCAAATGACGTTGGTTTCACGTTGGTATATGAAGGAAGAAGTGTATAATGTGTTTAAAGATGAAACGAGTCATGAATATCGGGCCGCGGCGCCAACTCTCTGAAGTTGTGGCGCCGTGGCGCCCAACTGCAGGTCCACGACGCCAACTCTCTAAAGTTGTGGCGCCGCGACGCCTCCCTGCAGGGCCGCGACGCCGGTAGTCCAGAGGCTGTGACGGGAGACGAAAATACATGACTTTTGGGCTGGTTTTTGAGACATTAAACCTCCATTACATCTCAAATGAATTCAGCCATTATTTGGCTGAATTAACACTCCATAATCAAGGCCATTACATGGTCATTCAAGGCAATTACATGAGCAATTGGAGAGTCATCTTCACAACACTATAAAATAAGGCCTTAGACTCATTTGCAAAACACTTGAAATCTGAAATACTTCTTCCTCTCTTGCAATCACAAAACACTCAAAGATCTTTCTTCCAAAGCAAACACTTGAGTTCCCTTTGCTCATTTGTTTGATTGTTGTTTTATTTTGTGAGATAAGTTGTCATTACAACCGTTGAAAGAATATACAAGGCAATATTATCTTAAGGATAGATCAAAAATTTGGTCGACTCAGCAAGCCCTCATATTTGATCATTTTCAGATTTCTAACAAATAGTTATTGTTATTTTTCCGTTCTACACATTACCACTCACAGAAGTTGTATATATGTTCTTTATATAATTTACCGAATTTTTGTAAAGACGGGTTTTATTATTATTGTAATTTATTATTACTCTTTTGCTAAATATATATTATTAGTGTTAAATAAGAATATATGTAAAAAATAGTAAATGACAGCTTTATCTATTGCAGAATCTGTTAATTAAGAACAAAAAGTTCCATCAACATTTATAAAGCCTTTCACACTTTTAATATAATATAGATTACGCCTATTGATATCATGAAAAATATTTAAATTTTAAATTCAATCAAATTTATAGAACTATTTTTTATACATATATAGAAGATTTAGTTTATTTTTTTATTTGCAAAAATACTTTTTATCTCAATAGTTTTAGAAAAAGTCATATCGCAAAAAAAACGCCTATATATAGTCCCCTATTCTATTAAAAATTCTCCCCTTTTGTTTACAACTCTTGTTTGTTCTCTCTAGTTTATCAATTCTAGGGTTTGCTCGATCGACGATGTCTACCTCAAAGAATATTGTATTGAAGAGTTCCGATGGCGAGACTTTCGAGGTTGATGAATCGGTTGCTTTGGAATCTCAGACGATTAAGCATATGATTGAGGACGATTGCGCTAATACAAGTATTCCTCTTCCTAATGTTACCAGCAAGATCTTGGCGAAGGTGATCGAGTACTGTAAACGTCATGTTGATGCTGCTGCTGCTAAGACCGATGATAAGACTTCTGAGGATGATTTGAAGACATTTGATGCTGATTTCGTCAAAGTTGACCAGGGAACACTCTTCGATCTCATTCTGGTATGAATTATTTGGGCCTTTGTTTGTATTAAGTTGATTTATGATGGTTTTGTTGTTTTGATTTGACTGATAGCTAGTGTATTGCCTGATTTTGTGTTTTAGGGTTCATCAGTTGTTGTACCTTTATGAGGTTGCTTTACAATTTATGCGTATATTGCATTCATTGTTTATAGATTCAGTTGTTTTCTTATGCTATTGATAGTGATTTTTTTGCCTGATTTTCTGTTTAGCGTTCATCCACGCAATTGCCTTACATTTTAGGTCTTTTTTCGTGAAATTGTGTATATTAAGTTGATTATTCATGTTTCTGCTTGTGTTTTTTTGTCGACGAAGGAACCCGCAGCCGCTACTCTTTCGAGTGCGCACAGGGTAAACCCCGGACTGACGCAATAGCCTGCAAACCACGTCAGCCAGTTAAACCACACTTGACAAACCAGGTGTGACAGGCTCCCCCAAGAGGCGAAGGCAGGCCAGACGTTACCTGGGGTTTGAACTTGTGACCAAGCTCTCCCACACCACCCAATGAGGATACCCTCTGCCTTCAAGACCAACTGGTCTAGGGCTTCGGATGTTTCTGCTTGTGTTGATTTAACTGATAGGTGGTTTATTTGGCTGATTTTGTGTTTAGGGTTCGTCCGTTTAGATACCTTTATGCAATGTTTTACAATTTCTGCTTTTGTTGCTTGTATATTTAGTTGATTTCTATGCATTTGTTGTCCTTATTTTTACTGATAGATGCCTAAATTTTCTGTTTAGGGTTTGTACCTTTATGCGATTGCTTTACAGATGCTTCTGTTGCTTCAATTGTTTGTTGTCGTTAGTTATTGATGTTATTTGCTAGGCTAATGTTATAAAATAGTTGTAGAGGAACTTGTCGTTTGTGTAAAACATAAACAACAACATACCCAGTGAAATCACACACCGTGGAGTCTGGGAGGCCCCATTTTCGCTTGCTTGATTATTTGGAAAGGGGTGGAAATACTCTCGCTCAACGGATCAAAGGTACGCCGGGGATAACAGGCTGATGACTCCCAAGAGCTGAAATAAGACAGAAATAAGGCGATTATTACCTAATCGAATAATGTTAATTAGAATAATAATACCTCACAAAGAAGGTAGATGAATTACTTAGCCAAGACTATCTCGACCTTAGCCTTCTTTTCTATTTAGACCTCCGAAAGATGGAGGGGGTATACAGCGAAAAAAGCGTCGGAAGGGGTTGGATAGGTAGAACGACTGTTTTCGGGAGATCCTCGGCTCAAAGCTCAAGACAAATCATAATCACAAGCAAGACAATCAAAATAAAGCACGAGTAAAGCAAAAGAAAATGTCATACTCAGATAATGAATTAAAGCATTATAAAGTGCATTCGAATAAAAGGGAGCAGTAGCTAATACAACTAAATAAGCTAAACAAAATACACTAAAGAACACATATCAGCATAAATCAAACTACATTAGATTATAAAACAATAATGTGTGTGATAGGCTAATCGGGCCTACAGTAATAGCACTACAACTATCAATTTGTAAGCATAAGTCGTTTGTTTAAAACATAAGATCTCAAATTTTGAACATTGATGTGATGTGTTTGCTGTCGGGCTAGTTTTTTCACTAGTTTAGTATCTGCTTCCACTATCACTGATATTAATTTAACATTCTGGTAAAATTAACTCAAACAATGAGATCTACACATGAACTGGGCTCTGATTTTTTTAGTTATTTGTTTGAACCCGTTCTCGTATACTTCTTGTTTCTTCCTACCGGTGTTGTTCTGGATAATGGTACGACCTATTTATTTATCTAGGTATTTGTTCTTTGTTAGTTCTTATCGGTGAATTCTTTTTTAATGTAGAGGTCTAATGGATACTGCTCTTATAACTTTGCAGGCTGCTAACTACTTGAACATCAAGAGCTTGCTTGATCTTACCTGTCAGACTGTGGCAGACATGATTAAAGGGAAGACTCCAGAGGAGATTCGCAAGACCTTCAACATCAAGAATGACTTTACGCCCGAGGAAGAGGAGGAGGTCAGGAGGGAGAATGCTTGGGCATTTGAGTGATTGCTGGTGTCAAGAGTTGCAATATACACTAGTAGATGCTATGAACAATCTTTATATTAGTAGTAAATATGTTATTAACTTTGGTTGGAACCTTTAGATTTTCGTTGTTCTTCGTAACTTTGCAATGGTTTTCATATTGTCTTTCAATCCTCCTTTTGCTATGCATATATTTACTTGGTTTCTTGCAAAATATTTGATAGATTAAAAATTGAAATCCTGTGGAATCACGTTAAAACTGTTGTATGTTTGTTGACTTATTCTTGGAGATTTATGTTCCGGTTGTTCCTTCTTAGTGTTGTTTCTTTAACTGGTGCTTTGGTTAGTGGGATGTTACTATGTTAGTGCTTGGAGGCATCTGCTTCTTAAGTAATGAATTTTCATGGGAGAATGGTGTTGAGGATGGTTGGCTTTTCCAAGACACTTTTGGACTTTGGTTTGAAGGTTCAAGGATTATATCCTGAATGACTCATGGTGCATGCAATTGGAATTTTGGTATGACCCAGAAACTAGATGCTAGGTTCAAACATTATTATCCCGAATGACTCGTGGTGGCCAGGAACTAGATGCTTTGTTAGTAAATGGCAAGAGACATATGATAATGGTTTTGCAAGAGGTTGATGATGGGTAATTGTGATATGATTGGTTGAACTTGAACCCGTTGTTATTTGCTTGTTTTCACCTATTAGAAAGCTTAGATTTTAGAAAAAGACGAGATTGGATAACCTTGATAAGCTTAGATTTTAGAAAAAGAATTAGCAGGTACGTGCGAAGTCTACATTAGCTTGAATTCATGCTATTCTTTGGGATGGTTCATTTTTAGTTGCTAGAGGTCTTCTTCAGAGTAGCAGTAATTTAGGAAAAAGACGGGATTGGATATCCAACTGATTTGAGTGTTAACTTTAGTACAGTATAGATAGAGTGTTAAATGACATGATTATTGAGAGTCGCTATTACGGGGCATGTGGGTTAATTTTTAATTGACTGTTCGCAAGTGACTTGAGTTATATTTTTTGTATGATTTGATGTGGGGTAACCAAACTTTTCAAGGGAAAGTAATGAGACTAGGGAATTCACGGGTCAAGTACAGCTGAAAATCAAACCTTTTTTTCTATGATTTGACCAGATTGAGAACCAACCTTTTGAATTGAAATAGTACTAGAAATAACTTAAAATCGATTATGGTTGGTTTTGGAAGTTTGAAATCGTCGGGGAGTTGCCGAGGCCCTCCTTTCTCTTTTCCATGTAGATTTTGAGAGAGAGATACTTTTCGGAAGTTCTTTTAGAGTCTGTTTGGATTGATTTTGAGTAAAAATAGCTTTTAAGCTATATAGTGTTTTGGAACTTATGGCTTTTGGCAAAGGGGGGGGTCCTTTGGCAAGCCATCCAAACGGGCTGTTATTGGTTTTCGAACCTAGAAGCTAGAGTTTTTACATTTGTATTTTTTATAATATAAGATGCTATTCAAATGAATGGCGCTGAGATGGCTTTAGCATGTAGCACTAGTCAAAGCAATTAAACTAAAAAGCCTAACATATGATTAAAATGTCATTTGCACAGATAGTGAAGAACCAGAAAATTGAATTTCAGTCTTACTTATTAACCTCGTCCAGCTCTAGGGCTGCTCTTACTCAAGCTCATTTACAAGTAGCATCTGAGAGGAGGTTCCTTTGTTCAATTTTTATCAGTTTTTCCCGGCCATCATACTCATTCTAGAACAATGTACGAGTAGATTGAACTGTGTTACACAAATAAAATTAAATAACTAAATCACATGTACATAACTTGTCAAGTAGCTCATCAGAAAATGAAAAAGATCTAGCTAATATCGGAGCCCAGGTGACTGTCAAAACTTCTCAATGCATTTCAATCTGTGAGATAAGCTGGCAGCAGTTTGACTCTTATTCTCAGTGGAACCATAATATCACAACATTATGCTTTCTGTTAACTTCGTTGTACATGTGGGAAGGACTCACAAGTCCTTCACCCAAGTATTCGCATTAGGCCTTATTAGCTGCTCACGGGTAGGTAGCATATACAAACAACAATTTTTTTGGAAGTCTTAAAGAATTAAAAACTAATGGCAGTACAACTGCAAATCTGCAATCATATTGATTTCGGAAGTTATAAAAATCAAAGGGAACAGTCATAACTGCATTGTTTATTATGGTTACTGAGCATATAATAGACTTTGCTTATAGTCTGGAGATTTCCCTTCCAGTAATTATCCTGTAGAGGCACTGTAACGTGTGTTTGTCTTCAGTCAATACAATAGCATATCATTGGCAGGTAA
Organism: Przewalskia tangutica; assembly: GCA_029844215.1. Taxonomy (NCBI): domain Eukaryota; kingdom Viridiplantae; phylum Streptophyta; class Magnoliopsida; order Solanales; family Solanaceae; genus Przewalskia; species Przewalskia tangutica. The sequence continues at coordinate 1,012,715 of CM056731.1, read as the reverse complement.
AATGTTCTATTAGAGATGATCTTGGAGCTGCCCGTAATTCTGGTGGAATGACTGATTGAGATGTTCTTGGAATAGATCACTTACATACAAAACCTGCATATTGAAATCTGAAGTTTCACAGTTTTCCCCTCCTAGCTATTATTGGTTTACAGGGATACGAGGGATTCAATAATGGCAAAGTTTCGCAGTGTCCCTTCTGGTAAGTTGTCCAACTTACTTGTAATCCTATATTCGGCAGTTAAGGCGTTCTCTTCTTTCTCACTAAGTAGCTCTTACTAGTGCACATCTTTGCACATGACACCTCTCTTTCCATCTGAAAGAGAGAATTGTCGAACTTAAACTATGGAATAAATAATTTCAGCAAAGAAGAACAGAGGTAAACTTAAAGACAGTAAGGAATGTTCCCAAAAATGTTCTGTGACATGAACTGGAACATTAACAATAACGCAGAACTAAATCATGAGTTAAGATGTAGCGGAAATAAATCAAGGACACCCAAGATTGTTTTTCATAAGTTATATAATTGTATATAACTTATAGTGGTCTCATGACCAAAAATTTATTGTATAAAAATTATACAATCTTACAAATCCCTTGAGAATGAATAAAAATCCGTAAAACAAAAAGGGATTAAAAAGAAGTTAAATCCTAACTTCTAAGCCTGAAAAATCTATCTAAAATAGAAGTGAAAAACACCCTATTACAATTGCTTTGAGTTGAAAGAACAAGTATAGATCTAAGAAAGCAATTTCGAACAAGTGTAATCACAAAACAGTCCGATCCAAATTGTGTTTGAGGCAATATTTGAGACGTCTCAGATCTGAATTTACTTCTACCAAAACTGGATCTCAAAACCTTGGAGTGAACCCTCTATTTATAGTGGAGAGTTCACCCAAGAGGTTCCTTGATTCTCGGTGGAGGTTGAGCAGAATAGGGTTGGCTGGAGCTGTTCTTCAGCCTTAACATTCTCAACAGATTTGACTTTGTCTTCCGAGAATGCTCCTTCCGTTATGCACTCTCTCGACTTGGTCTTGTTAAGTATTATCGTGTTTCCTTAGCTCCTAACCAAGCCAAACATTCACGTGATAAAATCTTCTCGAACAAAAATCTGCGTGAAGATAGGAAAAACTTTGCTGTAAATGTCCTCCCGGATGTCACGACATTTGGGATGACATTTTCTGCTTTTACTTAACACCAAAAAGAGACATGTTACGGAAAATGTTAGGACACGTAACCTAACACTAACAATCTCCCTTTTGCCTTTCTTCACAAAACTAAATAGGTTAATGATTTTATCACAGTGCAAATATCTCAACCTTCATCGAAACATTTATAAAGCACGATATATACACTATGTGCGAAGTTACTCGAATCGGTATGATGCAAATGCGAGTATACATCTAAAAGATTAATGCACTGAAACCATCAATATACACATAAACAGTATAGAATAAATAGCAATATATAAACATAATTAAAATGTCTCAAACTGTCGAGCCAAATAACTACAGTCCACAAATAAGTATTCAACAACTGCTACTTAGCAGCCTAAACACAACAACCTCGTAGCTGCTTTCACCACCGATCTCGGATTGTCCTCTGGTTTCATCTCCTCAGATCAAGATCCTCTGGTTTGAGCATTCACGCTACCGCTTCCCGACTGCACCCATCTCCCTTTGGGAAGAAAGCAAAAATAGGTAACGTTCCTAGCTTCCACTGTACTACTTGTACCGTCCACTCCTGCGATCCGGGCATTGAGCTTTGCAATCTCTTGCACCAGCGGTTGTCAAGGACGATCGTGAGATATTCACGAGATGTCAGGACATTTCGTAACACTAGCACTTCCAAATGTATTCGCCCATGGAAGATCAATGACTCTTTTTGCTCTTCGTAATCGTCGATTAACGACATATACTTCAGTTCTTTCCAGAGCAGATCCTGCCGGGCTTGGAATCCTGTGAGGTTAGTACCTTAAAGATCAATGAGGAAAGGAAGGATGATACTGTGTCCTTTTCATCATATTTACAACTGTTGAAAGATTGTTTTTCCTATATCAACACTAAAACCTTTTCCTATTTTGTATAGGAACAATGCTTGTTCAATTGTTACAATTGATTTGTTCAAAGAACACAACCAATTGTGTATCATTAACTTGTGCAAAACAAATAAATAAGCGATGAGTTTGGAGGTTGGACATCTTGAAACTCATTTCTTCACAACTCCACGGTGAGGTATGAAATCACCTCATCCTCATCATTTATCACTTCCCATTCTCGCCTCTCATCATCATTCACTCTATTCAAACATTGGTTAATTGTAGTCGGTGTGAAGTCATAAAATTTGTTATGAAACACTTTCCCAAAGTGTTTCGACTGGGTTTCTCTATTTTACTTGTTAGATTTGCATAAAATAACTTCACCACCTTTTCTTCATAAGGACATTTGTTATTTACGAGTCTAGTAGATTTCTTGAAGTGAAGAAATCCACCGCATCGTGGCTACTACAAGACGCAATGTCCAACACCTTCTCGGTTCGAATGGCTCGACCAGTTGAACCAAGACCAATATTTTGAGTGATTGGGCATTAAAAACTTGGGAGAGAAAGGGTTTACCTCGCACGCAGATTCGTAGCTACCTTGTGAGACCTCGGACACGGAATCGAAGTTTTGTGGATAGATGATCCAGAAGATGTCATAACATTTTCTGTGACATCTTGAGGGGTTGATGATGATTTTGTTTCCCCTGAAGCATGACTAGATTTCTTGGTATAAAATTTCTTCACGGGTGTCGTCGAATTTCATTTTCTCACCGGATTCTTGCAGATTCGTGAAGGAAGGTGAAGCAGGGGATTCCGGTTGGAACTCAATCGAACGAGTCTTCTCTGAATCAGTAGACCTGGAGCTTGAAGAGGGAGGAGTCGCTGATTTCTTCCTTTTGGTGGAGGATTCACCACTGCCAAAGGCCTTCTCAAAGTTTCGGACCGATCTGCGAGTGGGAAAAGTTGCTTGATTTGTCCTCTTTGGGAGGACGGAAACATCCGGGGTTTCCTCTAAGTTGATAGGATTGTTTGTCTCCCCTGGATAGGCGATTTCCAGAGGTTCTTGGAAGTCACTTATCGCCAAATCTGTGCACAATGGTGGACTTGTGCTCATCGTGAGTGTTCTGGGACTGGTGGTGACATTTTCGGTGACATGGGTGAGACATCCATTGGAGAGAAAGGGGAAGAAGAGAAGGAGAAGTTAGGGTTTTCGGAGGTTACGGGAATGGGAGAAGTTTGTGAGGGAGATGTGTTGTGCGAGGGATTCATCGTGGGTAATGTGCGAAAATTTCGTTCCCACCTTTTTTTTTTTTTTTGTTGTTGTTTCTCGGAGGAAGTTTCTTTGGAAGTGAGAATTAGTATTTAGTGAATGGGTATTTATACACTTGGCAAAAACTATCTACATAAGTGTTTAAATTCTATACAAAGACTAGTTCCTAAGGTTTAGAGGTTGTTTCAAAATAGACATCAAAACCAAGAGAAATTTTTCAACAAAAACCAACTCAACATTAATCGACACACGTCTTTTGAAAAATCTGGAAATCTGAGTGTTATCAGAAATGTTTAGCACATTTTGTGTAACACGGGAGTCATTTTCTCATAGGAACAGCAGTTTCGGCAACTAAACAAGACACTTTATAGAGTTTTGTCTCTAAATTAGTGGAACAATGTATATTGAGTCCAAATAGATAAGATCTTGTGTCTATCATGATATAAATTATAAGTATGTTGATACTCCTATAGAATAGGAACGATATCAATTTTGTGGGCTTTGCCCAACATTTTACAATTGCCGAGGAATTTAAGGTTTTGCCTTATTTTTTGATACTCATTTTATGATTTTTATATCATCGCATGTAACGGTATCATTTTAAAAAGGTGTTCCTTTGAGAAGTCATGACCCGTTAGAAACACAAAACAACTTTAACATTTACCAAAAAGATGCAGTTCCAGATTTTACACTGGATGAATGTTACCACAAATGTCGTGACATTTGGATAACACACCCAAAGAAGTGTTAATTTTTATATTGAGCAGAGACCGAGAGTTTTTCAAGTTTGAAAACCTCTCATGATCTAAAGCTTTTGTAAAGATATCACTAGTTGATGAGAAGTGTCAACATAATTGATTCTAACTAGCTGTTTTTCAACCAAGTCTCAAGAAAGTGATGTCTTATATCTATATGTTTAGTACGCAGTGTTGAACCGATTTTTAGATATATTGATGGCACTCATATTATCACAAGACAAAACTAAGATATTTTTGAAACACCATAATCGTCTAGCATGTGTCTTAGCCATATTAATTGAGAGCAACAACTCCCCACGCTACATATTCGATTCAAGAATGAGAGTGAGACACAATTTTGTTTACGATCGCATCAGAAACTAAGTTATTGCCAAGGTAAAAACATCCTCCACTAGTACTTTTTCTATCTTCCACATCCCAAACCAATCCGCCACTATATCCTATTAGATTAGGATTAGTCTTTGGAATACCAAATTCAAACTCACGTACGTGTCTAAACATATCTTATGACACGCTTGACAAAGATTTAAGTGGGAAATTTTAGGGCATGCTTGGAATCGTGCACACACACAAACACTAAACATAAGATCCGACGACTCGCGGTGAGATACAAAAGGCTACCTATCATAGATCCGTATAACGTTGGTCAACATTCTCCCAACATCATCTTTGGATATAGTCCGGTTGATCCCATCGAGTCTTCATGTGTTTGGCGTTCTCAATCCAAACTTCTTAACCAGGTTCTTGGCATATTTGCTTTGTGAAATGAAGATACCCTCCTCATTTTGTTTTATCTGCAAGCCTAAGAAAAAGGTTAGTTCCTATCATGCTCATTTCGAATGTTGAGGACATAGCTTCGACAAAAGTCTTAAGATGAGACATTGAAGTCGAACCAAAACTATGTCATCTACATAGATTTGAGCAATAACCATATCTGATCCATGGTGTTTTATAAATAAAGTACAATCGCCTACACCACGTTGGAAGCCAAATTCAAGAAGGAATTGAGTTAAACGACCATACCATGCACGCGTGGAGCTTGTTTTAGTCCATACAAGGCCTTTTTAACTCGTATACATGTTGTGGATGGTGAGGATCTTCAAATCCTTTGGGTTGTTCAACATATACCTCCTTATCAATATATCCGCTCAAAAGGCACCTTTCACATCCATTTGGTGAAGAGTTATCTTTAAACAACAAGCTATGACAAGTAATAATCTAATTGATTCAATTACAGCTCTTTGGAGCAAAGGTTTCATCATAGTCGATACCTTTGACTTGAGAGTATCCTTGAGCCACTAGTCTAGCTTTATTTCTAATAATAGTTCCAGATTCGTCAGATTTATTCTTAAATATCCATTTAGTTCATATTACATTAGTCTCATCGTATGAGGAACTAGATCCCAAACCTCATTTCGTGAATCGTTTCTAGTTCTTCTTGCATGGCTTGTATCCACCAACTGTCTTTTAGTGCTTCATTAATGTTTTTAGGTTCCAAAGTAGAAACATAGCAAGATTGACTTACCTTGTGATGTATGGTGGACATACACGCATACTTCACCATGTCTCGGTAATTTTTTGGCTCTTTTCTCCTTGTTTTTATTACTTCGAACACTTCTCCTATTACATTGCTCAGGGATGGTTTCTTCCGATTACGGATGAGGATCCTGCGTCTTGGATCACGGTTCACCCGAATCCTCATCGAACTGCGGTGTTCTCATCTTGATTCTGAGTGCTGCAGATGTTGTGACATTTGGTGTAACATCTGTATTTTCTGTGGTCTGCCCCTCCTGTATTGTTATGACATCATCTGTTACTAGTGTATTTCCTGCATAATCTGCATTATCATCAAAAATAATGTTAACAGATTCTTGTACGGATTTGGTTCGAAGATTGTACACTCGGTAAGCATGACTATTTTGAGAATAGCCTATGAAAATTCCCTTATCACTCTTAGAGTCAAACTTTGCTCGATTATCTCTATCATTTAGAACATAGCATACACACCCAAAAACATGAAAGTAACGTAGATTTGGTTTCTTTCCATTCAAGATCTCATAGGGTGTCATTTTTGTTCCTGGTCTAAGATAGACTCTATTAGAGATGTGACTTGCAGTGTTTAGGGCTTCTGCCAAAAACGCGTTTGAGTTTTTTAGAACTTAGCATGACTCTAGCCATTTCTTGTAGGGTTCTATTCTTCCTCTCTGCTACACCATTTTGTTGGGGGGTTTTGGGAGCAGAAAATTCATGGAAAATACATTTTTTCTCACAAAATGTAGAAAATTGATTATTTTCAAACTCCTTTCCATGATCAGATCTTATCCGAAAAATAGAGGAATGATATAGATTTCTAGTTCTAGAGTACAATATTCTAAACATGTCAAACGTTTGAGACTTTTCTTTCAAAAAGAATATCCAAGAGTATCTTGAAAAGTCATCTACAATCACCAAGGAGTACTTACGCCTCCTAGGCTATCTACCTCGATTGGACCCATAAGATCCATATGTAAAAGTTGAAAGCAATGAGACGTACCTGAGAAATGTCCATCACTCTGAACAACTTTGTGAGGGACACGGGTTTGCTTACCTTTGAGGCAATCTTCACACACCACGGTTTCACTCATAGGACTTAGTTTAGGAATGCCTTTTACCGCCTCATAAGATATCAATTTTCTAAGGTTGCGGTAATTGACATGTCCTAGTTTTTGATGCCACAATGTTGTGTCATCACCCTAACACTATTACATACCTTATGTTCTCCGACAAGATAACAATTATCACTTGTTCTTGTACTGTCATTATCATTTGTTAGTTTCATCACCATGCATACGCATGTTTATCAAGCTTACCTCTAAGTTGTCATCACACGCTTGGCTTATACTAATTAGGTTAGCCATCGCACTATCAACGTGCAAGACATTATTTAGTGCTGGAATTCCAGGGACATTAACAGTTCCTCTTCCTATTATCTTACTCTTTCCACCTCCTCCATATGTAACATTTCCTCCATTTAGAGCTTCGTAGTTCTTTAGACAGTCTTTTGTTCTGCTATACGTATGGAACGACCATCACAAAGTACCACGATCCAGATATTGGTCCTTAGTGCGGTTATGGCTACATTACAACTTGTTTTCTTGATGGGAACCCAAACCTTTTTGTTACCTTACGATTTTTGTAGATAGAGAGTCTCTTGGAGTCTTTTCAAGTTCTGACAAGATTCGGAAGACCTTTTCTTTCCGAGTTTTAGTAACTTAAAGCAAAAAGGTTTTAAATGTCCAGATTTATTACAATAATTGCACACATAGTTGCTACCTTCTACGGTTCATTTCCCATTTTTAACAAACAAGTTGGAGCATAATGTATTGATGGGATTCTTGTAGCCCAAACCAAGACATTCGAGGTTGACTAATACTAAGGATTTCATCTAATTTGGAGGTGCTGTGTTAAGCTTTTTGAAGGTTGCTTGGCGAGATCCAACTTTGCACTTATCTTCAATTCAAGATCTTTTGGTAAGAGTCACTTCCAATCGGGTAATGGTACTTATCAAATCTGATTCTCACGAGTTAGAGTTTTCACTTTTGATTCAAGTTGATTAGATTCAATGATTAAGTCCTTGCAAAGGGCTTGCAATTCCTTAATCATATCATCCTTAGAGTCTTGAGTCTTAGGATTAGAATCATTTTTTGAAATAAAACCACAGAAGCAATTGACATCTGAAGAATTAAAAAACTCATACCTGTCTGCTGTTGCTGTATCTGCAGATGTTACAGCTGATGTTCCCGGAAATGTCATGACATTTAGTGTATCACAGTCAGCTAAACCTTCATCATCTGACAGAGAATGTTCAAAAGCGATGGCGATTGCTTGTGACTCTATTTATGTATTCTCTTCCCCTTCACCTTCATCATCACTTAGGGAAATCCATAGACTTTTGCCAACCTTTCTTAGAGTGTTTGCACACTCGTTGGCATAATGGCCCCATCCCGAGCAGGCATGACATTGAATGCTGTCAAGCTGCTTGGGATCGAACCTGGATCGGTCAGAATTTATTCTCCTAAGTTGATTGCCTTTACGCGGTGGGAAAATTCTTGGTAATTCGTGGATTGGGTCCTTGGTTTTGGTGCTCTTTAGACTTAGATTTATTCTAATATACGTAGAATCTTCTTAACAACGTATTGAACCTACGAGTAAGAAGAGCAACGCTGACACCATCCCCAATTTCTTCAAGTGTTTCATCCTCTTCATCGACTTCCGCTCTAAGGATTTTGCTTGAAGGGCAACATCCTTGCCTTTGTATAAAGACCTTTGATTTTCCATGTTCATCTCATATGTTTTGAGAATGCTCATTAAAGTATGTAGGTCCATTGTGGCAAGGTTATGTGCTTCTTCAATCGCACAAATCTTAATGTTGAACTTTTCAGGAAGAGATCGAAGGGCTTTTTCAACAAGTTGATTGTTGGTCAATGGAGAACCAAGAACTTGACATTCATTAGAGATATCAATCAACTTTTCAAAATAGGTTTTAATATCCTCCGATTCCTCCATCCTTAAACGCTCATACTTACTCACGAGCACGCTAAGCTTCGTTCGTTGAACACTTGAGCTACCTTCACAATGAGTTTGTAAAGTATCTCAAACATCCTTGGCAGTAGAGCAATTTTGGATGAGTTTGAACATATAAAGATCAACCCATCCGAAAATAGCATTTAGTGCCTTTTCGCCAGCTCGCACTATTAGTTTCTTCAAAAGTCCATTCGGCCTCAGGCTTGACCAAAATGTCGCCTTCCTCGTCCGGTGGAAGCATAGGAACAGTGTATCCATTAGTAATAGATCTCCATGCTCTAACATCAATGGATTTGATATGGGAACGTAGGCGAATCTTCCAATAAGGATAGTTTGATCCATCTAAAATAGGAAGTCTACCAATATTTGGATTAGCCGGATCCATAGTTAAGTAAAAGGACCTTAGCACTTATTATGTCAAGTGTCGGCTTTGATACCAATTGAAAGAGAGAATTGTCGAACTTAAACTATGGAAAAAATAATTTCAGCAAAGAAGAACAGAGGTAAACTTAAAGACAGTAAGGAATGTTCCCAAAAATGTTCTGTGACATGAACTGGAACATTAACAATAACGCAGAACTAAATCATGAGTTAAGATGTAGCGGAAATAAATCAAGGACACCCAAGATTGTTTTTCATAAGTTATATAATTGTATATAACTTATAGTGGTCTCATGACCAAAAATTTATTGTATAAAAATTATACAATCTTACAAATCCCTTGAGAATGAATAAAAATCCGTAAAACAAAAAGGGATTAAAAGAAGTTAAATCCTAACTTCTAAGCCTGAAAAATCTATCTAAAATAGAAGTGAAAAACACCCTATTACAATTGCTTTGAGTTGAAAGAACAAGTATAGATCTAAGAAATCAATTCGCAATTTCGAACAAGTGTAATCACAAAAACAGGCTGCTCGATCCAGCTGTGTTTAAGGCAATATTTGAGACGTCTCAGATCTGAATTTACTTCTACCAAAACTGGATCTCAAAACCTTGGAGTGAACCCTCTATTTATAGTGGAGAGTTCACCCAAGAGGTTCCTTGATTCTCGGTGGAGGTTGAGCAGAATAGGGTTGGCTGGAGCTGTTCTTCAGCCTTAAAATTCTCAACAGATTTGACTTTGTCTTCCTGAGAATGCTCCTTCCGTTATGCACTCTCCTTGGACTTGGTCTTGTTAAGTATTATCGTGTTTCCCTTAGCTCCTAACCAAGCCAAACATTCACGTGATAAAATCTTCTCAGCTTCAGAAATCTGCCCGTGAAGATAGGAAAAAACTCTTGCCAGAAATGTCCTCCCAGATGTCACGACATTTGGGATGACATTTTCCTGTTTTTACTTAACACCAAAAAGAGACATGTTACAGAAAATGTTAGGACACAGAACCTAACACTAACACCATCTATTCTTTTCACAGTTCAGTAACAACTAATATTGCCTGCATTATTGGACAGTATGGCGATATTCTTGCTCAATTTCTGGTGACCTATGTGGCATCACAAGCTATTGTTTTTATTTTGTTCGTGTCCTATTTCTATTCTGAGCAAGAGGTTCTTCATTCTGTAAATTTCAGCCAAAGGGCCCATTGCTGATGTAGTTTCTACTACTTGACAAACTGTTTTAGTCTGGCAATACTGGAGAACACGTGCTACTAAGATTATTGTTTCATGATTCTTGCAGCATCAACAAGTAAGCTATATAGAATGACAATGAATTCTCAATGGAGGGAATCCGTCATTAATGTTCTATGCATATTTACTTGCAGAGGTACAAATACGTCCAGCTAAATTGCTCTATTCAATATATGATTAATCGATGTGTTTCTGTTAACTTTGTTCAGGGTCATAAAGGAAGGCTATACAACTGGTCCATCCTCTCATTTCCACTTCTGTTTCTTGGTTTCTTCCTTGCTGTAACGGTATATTCTTTTCTTTCAGGTACCAGTTTTTTAAGGGGCCGCGGCGCCAGGCGAGACGTTTTATGTAGCATGGGGCAAGGCGTATCCCGAGACATGGGGTGTAAGTCCCATGAATCTATAGGGCGTATGTATCATGTATAATTTTATAATTTTATTACTAAAAAATTAAGCAAATTTTCAATGTAAATAAATTCAAATAAATCACCAATAATATAAAAAAATTGTTATAATTATTATTTAAGAAAGGTAACAACACAAAAAATGATACTAGCCTAGATAATCTTTAAAATAAAATCTTCATCTACTTCATCATTAATCTCCACATTTATTAGTCCTTTCCACCTTCAACTAATATTTGCATTTTATTTATATATTTCTAAAAAAGGAGAAGGATAAAGAGTGTAATAGCAATGACAAAACATGAAAAAAAATGATTCGGGAATATATGGGTATGAAATCTCGATCCTACCACTTTCAGACATAATCATTTAAAAAATTATTTATGACTGTGTTATTTATATATTTTAGGAAAAAACACTACAACATGAAAACATGATAACATAAAGTATGAATATTATTACCCCATAAAAATTATAATCTATAGCAAAATATTTTTAAAACAAAAAAATTAAATTTAATGCCCGGTGCGTAAGAGTTATGCCCCAAATTCTAGGGTGTACGCCCTATGAATCTACGTCTTTCATTTGTGTTTCGGAGCGTTTTTGGTACTCCCCGCCCCAGGGCTCGCCCCGAAAATGAAAAATGATTGAAAACACTGCCAGGTACTAAGTCAATTAATCCTCATTGATAACATGGACAAATTTTTACAACCCAAAACATCCGATACATTTCGTTTTAACCGAGGATCTATCAGAAACAACCTCTCTATATTACCCTCGCCAAACCTAACTCGTGGGATTCCACTGTGTATGTTGTTGTTCTTGATTGTTAGAATAGACATGGGCTTCCAGCCCATCCATGCTTCAGCCGGGTGTATAAAAAGAAATAATCTCTTGATTATTCTTATTGATGAAAGACATATATATACAAGTTACAATAGGAAAAATCATTTTCCTATTCTACTTCTAAATCCCTATTCTATAAGGAGACTAACTATACAATTATGGTAATACTAAAACATGGTAAGTGTACTATACAAGTCCTAAACTAATAGGGATACAATTAAACACACGGCTGAAGCATGGATGGGCTGGAAGCCCATGTCTATTCTAACACACCCCCTCAGTCATAGCGGACGATCTTCGGTACGCTGAGACTGTCTCTAAAATCTTCAAAAATGACAGAGAAAAGACACTTTGTAAAGATGTCTGTAATCTGATATCTGGATGGGACATGACGGACGCGTACTTTTCCTTTACTACATTCTCTCGAACAAAGTGAATATTCATCTCTATGTGTTTAGTACGCTGGTGTTGAACTGGATTACCAGAAAGGTAGACGACACTTATATTATCATAATACACTAAGGTAGCCTTCTCAATAGGACAATGGAGTTCCAAAAGTAGATTTCGTAACCAACATGACTCAGAAACCACATTGGCTACCCCTCGATACTTGGCCTCTGCACTTGAACGTGAAAGCGTTGCTTGACGTTTGGCAGACCATGAGACCAAGTTATTACCTAAAAACATACAATAACCAGACGACCGTCTGGTGTCAGGACAACCACCCCAATCAGCATCTGTGTAGGATACAAGAGTAGACGTCGATGATGGATACAAATGCAAGTCATAATCAAGTGTTCCCTGAATGTACCTAAGAATGCGTTTGAGCGCATTCATATGTTCAACTCTGGGATCATGCATGAACAAACACACACGCTGGACCGCATATGTAATATCAGGACGTGTGAACGTCAGATACTGAAGGGCACCTGCAAGACTGCGATAGCGGGTCTGATCCTCATAGGGAGAGCCAGCTGCAGCACCCAACTTGGGTTTAGTATCAACTGGAGTAGAAGTGGACTTATAGGATGATATCCCAACCCTTTCAATGATGTATGTTGCATACTTCCTCTGTGACAAGAACAATCCGCCTGTATGATGAGTGACAACAATCCCAAAAAAGTAACTCAACGGACCCAAGCCCTTCATGGCAAACTCAGAACTGAGCATTGTCATAATGGACTTTCGCAAAGTATCAGAAGAAGCAATCAAGATAATATCATCAACATATAGTAGTATATAAGTCATGGAAGAACCCCGACGATATATGAATAATGAATTATCAGACTTGCTGTGAGAAAAATCCATAGTCGAAAAAAATCAGCAAACCTCTTATACCAAGCCCGTGGAGACTGCTTAAGCCCATACAAGGAGTTCTTCAATAGACAAACATTGTCACGACCTGAACCCGGACCCGTGACCGGTGCCTTAACCCGGGCACCCTAGTGACACAACATCAGAGAAAACCAGCGGAATGTAAACTCAAGATAAACAACCATTAAGATATAGAATAGTCTAGCCCAAATCAAGCTAACCCAAAAGTACATAAACCGAACAAGCATCCTTAACGAACCAAGTTCGACAAGACTACAGGCCTCTAAGAATGAATAACACTATGACGGACAGGCCCCGCCATACCCCGAATGTACAAAAGTCTACAACCTCGTGGAATCGTACTAAAAGACGAGGCCTCCGAGAAATGGAGCCTTCCGAGAACCGAACCGTGATCCTAAGAGTGCGGATCGCCAGCTATGAACCTCAACTGCGATGAACGCAGCCGGGCGAGGTCGCATAACATGTACCAAATATGCGAACCGGAAAATACCGTAATAATATCATAAGTCAAAATATAAGCTGGAGTTATATTTAAAATCGGTTTACTCAGACCGTGCCTTACTAACAATGAGAGTAACAAGTATAAGTTTTATAGCATAAAACTTAGGAGGCTCACGATCAAAACAGGGTACCTCGCCCGTAGTATCATTAAGCAATCCTACTCCTGGGGCTATTTCACCCGCATAGGTCCTGTGGACCCGCATGAGGTCATCCGCCTCGTCATAGGACTATTTCACCCGCGTGGGACTATTTCACCCGCATGGATCCCGTGGATCCGCGTGAGTACCATCGCAGCACTCGCGTGAGACTATTTCACCCGCATGGATCCTATGGTCCAGATCCGCATGAGTACAAGCGCCGCACTCGCATCATGGGTAGCAAATCCATGGCATAAATAATAACCGGGGTTTACCCGTAACAATATAAATATATATAACATAGCTCATCCGGCTATTAAACATAACATAAGCACTACCGGCCTATCACATCACAACATAAGCACTACCGGCCTATCATAACTTAAGCAAGTTAAGAATCACCTAACTTCTTATTAATAGTATTAATACATCCTCTCATTTTAGTATACCTAAGGCACGATCATGTCTTTTAGTAAAAAAAATCCGGGAATTTAACCCAAGTATCATGTACTTCTAACCTTTTAAGAAATAACTCCTTTTATACAAAAATTCCAAGATACTAATCACCATAGTATCAAGTTACGATTTCTTTTCAAAGCAAGTCACATTTCCTTTTAAAACTATCTCAAGCTTCTAAATTAAGTGACTTCATTTCTTGTAAAACCTTAGGCAATTCATGCCTTAAAACCATTTTCCTTCCACAAGTTCAAATCATCAAAACCTTTCTCCATTAAACTTTCACAAACTAATATAACCAACTCCCCATAAAGCCGTTATATTAGAGTTAAACAATAGTAAAACACATTCCTTAAGTCCGAGGATTTTTATACTTTTCTTTTAAAACGAAGCAAGTATCAAATACTTATAACAAACGAAGATTTCCAAATCTTGACGCCTACCGCACTACATAGTACAACTAATCATGCTCAAGAGATAGGAAAGCTCCACATACCTCTTGGTCGATCCACAAGCTAAGTCCAATTTACCGCATGTAGTATGTCAACCTAAAATGACCACAATCGTTTATCAAGCTCTAATTTATAATGTAGAATTTTTCCAAGTTAAAGTCACCAATTTCCTACGGAAAATTGGGCAGCGTTCCTTTGTTTCTACATACTTTGCCACCTTTCCAAGGTCGATTCTTAACGCTCAAATGCCATGTTTAAGGCTCAACAACCAACCAACACCAAGGATTACACACCTAAACTTTGGTGTGTAAAATTCAGCCCACAAGTTACAACAACTAACCCAACAAGTCTAATGTAGTATTTAGGCAACAACGTGCTCATAATATCCCCTAACCAAGTCTTTCATAATCAACCCCATTTCTTACATGCAACTACTCTAAGTGCATTTTCCAACTACAAGTTCTTCCTATTAAACATGCAACACCCAAAACCAACTACAAGAGAAGAAATGTTACCTCAAGTTTTAGCCAAACTTATTCCAACACCTTGCTAGCCTTTTCTCCAAGAACACCACCACAATAGTCTTCACAAGCTTGTAATAACCTTTCCTTCCTATTACACTTTTCGATTTTTCCTTAGGCTAGAATTCCTCTTGGGAATTTAGAGAGAAGGATGAGCTTTTAACTTAGAGAGAGATGGAGTGTAAAGATGAAAAGTTGAAAGAAATGACCAAGTCTTGGTCAATATAATGCATGCGTAGAAATCGGATGGGGACACTGTCACCCTCCCATGGCCTCTTTAAAACAAAAATCGACTTTCTAAGTTTTTCCGCCCAAAATTCCGCCTCGCCATGGCTGCTTCCCGGCCATGGCACAGAACTCTGCGGACACTGAACTTTAGGCACCATGCTGATTTCCGCGCCATGCATGAATTCTCGCTTGGCGCTGCCCACGCTCCGGCTGCAGGCCACGACCAGAAGTTTTCGATTTGAGTCCTAACTCCTTCCGCGTGCCCCATACGCACGGCACGAACCACGAGGTATAACATTCTCCCTTAGAAACATTCGTCGAATGTTCCTTCTAGCCTTACACAAAACACAATATAAACATATCTTCTTAACTATTCCTTAGCAAATAAGAATGCTCCCGAGCCACAACATTACTCAAGCATAATCAACCAAATTAACACCAATCAAGGAAAGGGGTTACACGGAGGTATAGGAATAAGTGTGGGTATTTCTTCATCATATCATCCTCCGCTTCCCACGTCATCTCCTCACTGTTCTCGTTCCGCCATAAAACCTCGACGGAAGCCACCTCCTTCGTCCGGAGTCGTCTAACTTGACGATCGAGTATCGCTATGGGACTCTCCTCATACGACAACTCCTCACACTGGATATCCTGAATCGGGTGCACTCTAGATGGATTTCAACGATTTCCGTAACATATAGACACGTGAAAATCGGATGTATCGCCTCAAGATCGGACGGCGGACCAACTCATAGGCAACCTTGCCCACTCTTCTGGACAATGCTGATACGCCCAATGTACCTTGGCCGAAGTTTCCTTTCCTCCCAAATCTCATCACACCCTTCATGGGTGACACTTTCGTAAAGACCCGATCTTGACCTCAAACTCTAAGTGTCGACGCCGATGATCTGCATATGATTTACGCCGACTGGCTGCCAATAACCGCCTCCTGGATAAGCTTCACCTTATCCATCGTCACAACCAACCGCCCGATTAACTGCACTTCTCCCACTTCAAACCACCCTATCGGTGACCTGCACTGCCTCCCGTATAAGGCCTCATAAGGCGTCATCTGAACACTAGAATGATAGCCGTTGTTATAAGCAAACTCCAAAAGGTAAATGATCCTCCCATACCCCGAAATCAATAACACAAGCCCGCAGATATCCTCGAGTGTGCGGATAGTGCGCCGCCCGCCCGTCCGTCACGAGGATGAAACGCCGTCTTGAGACTCACTGTGTCCTAATCCTTCTCGAAAGACCTCCAGTTAGCCGTGAACCGGGCTCTCTATCTCGATATAATCGACACCGGGACTCGCAATCTCACAATCTCTAATATATAATCTGCATAGTCCTTGGTGAAAATGTCGCCTGGCCGAAGAAAGTGGGTGATTTCACCACAACAATAACCCAAATGGAATCATGTCTCCTCCAGGTGCGAGGTAACTCGTAATAAAGTCCATGTTGACCACCTCCCACTTCCACATCGGAATATCAATAGCTGTAATAGCCAGCTTCCGTGCTCAACCTTAACTCTTGACAATTAGGACATTGGGCAACAAAACCGCCACGTCCTCTTCAAACCATCCCACCAATACACGCACTGAGGTCATGGTACATCTTAGTCGACCGGATGAATCGAATAACGAGCACCGGTGCCTCACGAATCTGGCCGACGGTCTGCCACATCGGAACACCCAATCGCCCTTAAACCTTAGCACCCATCCGGTGCTACCAAATAGACTCTTCTCTTCCCGAGAGCTGCGTCTCGATCGTACCAAAATCGGATCCTCATATCGCCGCTCTTCACCTCGCCGGCGATGGAAGACTCGGCGCCTCGAACCCAATTCGTTACCAGCGGAACCAACCAAACGAACCCCAAGGCTTGCTAATCGGTGTAACTCTCGGACCATGTCCTTCTTCCCCGGCCGCACTCGACGGACTACCCGTCAATCTGCGACTAAGGACATCTGCAACTACATCGCCTTCCCCGGGTGGTATAGGATATCAATATCACAATCCCAAGTAGCTCCAACCACCGCCTCGCCGCAAATTCACCGCCTCACGAAGATATACCGGAGTTTCTGTGGTCTACGCAAATATCCACATGAAATCTATATAAGGAAATTGCCTCCAAATCTTCAAGGTACGATTAATCGCCACGACTCTAAATCGTGAGTAACGTAATTCTTTCTTGCTTCCCTAACCGCCGAAACATAAGCTCTAACCTTATCGTGTTGCAAAGACACAACCTAGCCCAACACCCAACGTGTTACAATAATACCCTAACCTCTAGTCTCTCAAGAGGGTTAGAATCTGTAGTCGGTCAACTTCTCTTCCAATAGCGGAAGCCTCTCTTGCACTTGCAAAATATTCGAGCATCCTTAATCTCGTTATGGTTCTGTTTCCTTTCTCTCTGCATCCAAACTTGGTTACTATACTTGGATTCGATTCTTTGCTTGCCGCGTGGCTAAGACTTCCCGCCAATCACAATTTGGGGAAGACTTCCTTGATCTTGTCAAGTAGTAATCCTATTATCCTCTCTCACTGTAGAGCTTATAGTCCTGTTCAACCTCAATTCACTGTATTACATAATCCAATGACTTGTCAAGATTTCTTATCGCTCGAGTGTCTACTGCCTTTCCTTTATAAGTTAATTCAAGTTGTCACCGGGTCCTTTACTCGCCGTATTCTCTTACTATCTTTCTCACAAGACAGATGCTACTACCTTTCCTCGAGGTGTTCCTACCGCCCATTACCTACTAATGGTCTTACACTAGTTCGGTAATCGTGTCTCGTGCAACTTACATAACCATAGTTGTATTCTCTTTTATCCTTTTGGTCATAACCTACCTTATGCTTATTAATAGTAAAGTGTTTCTAATTTGATCCATAATCGCATGCTTCAAACATGTGTACTACCTTCATTTTTCTTACGACACTTCCCGACCGCTTCGTGGCGTCGTTCTTAATTACCCCCAACATAATACTTTTTCCACGGTTATCTAAAAGCGTAACTTATGGCACGACGACATCAAGACCTACGGTCTTCCCATCCTTCGCCTAACTACATGGGTACACATAACCCCATAATACGTAAGACTGTCCTTTTATGTATGGGAGAGAACTTATCTCCCTTCAATAAACTTTCCTTGGTGTCACAACCCTAATCACCGCCCTCTCGTGGTCCTGTAAATATCTAATCATTACGCACCGCCTTAAAATCGTGTAGATTTTCAAAACCTACCAAAGATGCCCTCTTCTTTCCGTCGTACTGCATTTATTTTATTCTTGCCTTGCACATTTCCTTGAAATTATCCGGAAGGTCGTGGCCCCGACCGCCACACCAAACCAACTCAAGTACCTCCAAGGAACTTAACATAAATTCCTTCAAATTCAAGTATTACTTACTTTCGTCAATTTCTTTTCCCAACGAACAAGTCACACAAACTTATTAAAAACAATGATGCCAAAGAAGGAAGGATAATTCATCGGTTACTACCACTTCCTTCCTCCACTCGATGGCAACCGCACGGAAAATTGGTACCGAATCAATCTCTTCAGTAGTCCACGTTGGCATAACATGAGGCCAACTAGCCCGCATCATAATGACCTCAACGTCCGCCATAATACCTGCTAGGTCCGACGACTATATCGTTCTCGACAATTATTATCCGCCCACTCGGCTACCACCCAACACTCACGGGTGTGGTTACCCCATAAAGGTTCTCATGGATTCGCCATTTCTTTCACACTTGGTTGCTCACTTCACGGCCGTACTCTTTCCGTACTTCCAAACTTATTCTAGCTTACGTACATAACTTCCATAATAAAGCTGGCCTTCGATCTTGGAGTTACTAAGTTAAAACAATATAAGGTCATTTCCGGCGCTCACAACCTGGTTCCGGTGGGATACGTCTGCGAACTCGTAAAATGATTAATTAGACTCGGCCTTGTACCCTCGTGACTCGCGTGGCGAATGACTACTATCAATGATCCCACCCCATGGCGGGTATACTAACTTCTCATAATACCATAGTCGTGTCGCCTTGGTCACAACAACCATTACTTACTCCACACGGATCCCATCCGTACTATCCTCTTAAGCATACCACGTAGCTTAATTTACAAACATAGTCTCCCATTGGGCCCCTTAATTAAGCTTCTTAAGGTTCCATTACTTTTTCCGACAACTCATCGTCTCCTAATTTTCTCAAACTAGCACGTAAAACCTCGATGAGAGTTCCTTAACTGTTCATACCTCCCTGCACTATTTAGTCCTTACCAAATCACGGTAATCTAAAATCATTCTTGGCAACACATATGTGATCCTCATACAATCAGTATAGTGTATGTCGCAATACCAACTATACTACAAGTATTACCAACCCGATACGCAATCCACATGTCTTCTCAGGTCATCACGCTTCCTCGTAATGCAAACACCATAACTCGTTAGGGAGAGACGACCCTAACCACACTCTATCGCACGATCTTAGAGTAAGAAGAAATGGAAACCAATCCTAAATATCCTGCAGCCTCATGATATAGATGTGGTGCACAACACACCGATAATCAAGACTCTACTAGATACGGCCTGTAGACTCTTTCCGAGGATTAACTGCTCTGATACCACTTTTGTCACGACCCGAACCCGGACCCGTGACCGGTGCCTTAACCCGGGCACCCTAGTGACACAACATCAGAGAAAACCAGCGGAATGTAAATTCAAGATAAACAACCATTAAGATATAGAATAGTTCAGCCCAAATCAAGCTAACCTAAAAGTACATAAACCATTCAGCATATCCTTAACGAACCAAGTTCGACAAGACTACAGGCCTCTAAGAATGAATAACACTATGACGGACAGGCCCCGCCATACCCCGAATGTACAAAAGTCTACAACCTCGAGGAATCGTATCAAAAGACGAGGCCTCCGAGAAATGGAGCCTTCCAGAACCGAACCGTGATCCTAAGAGTGCGGATCGACAAGTATGAACCTCGACTGCGGCATGAACGCAGCCGAGCGAGGTCGATAAACATGTACCAAATATGCGGCGGAAAATACCGTAATAATATCATAAGTCAAAATATAAGTTGGAGTTATAGGCGAAAATCGTTTACTCAGACCGTGCCTTACTAACAATGAGAGTAACAAGTATAAGTTTTATAGCGTAAAACTTAGGAGGCTCACGATCAAAACAGGTACCTCGCCTGTAGTATCATTAAGCAATCCTACTCTCGGGACTATTTCACCCGCATAGGTCTGTGGACCCGCGTGAGGTCATCCGCCTCGTAGGACTATTTCACCCGCATGGGACTATTTCACCCGCATGGATCCTGTGGATCCGCATGAGTACCATCGCGTACTCGCATGGACTATTTCACCCGCATGGATCCTATGGTCCAGATCCGCATGAGTACAAGCGCCACACTCGCATCATGGGTAGCAAATCCATGGCATAAATAATAACCCGGGTTTACCCAGTAACAATATAAATATATATAACATAGCTCATCCGCTATTAAACATAACATAAGCACTACCGCCTATCACATCACAACATAAGCACTACCGCCTATCATAACTTAAGCAAGTTAAGAATCACCTAACTTCTTATTAATAGTATTAATACATCCTCTCATTTTAGTATACCTAAGGCACGATCATGTCTTTTAGTAAAAAAATCCGGGAATTTAACCCAAGTACCATGTACTTAACCTTTTAAGAAATAACTCTTTTTATACAAAAATTCCAAGATACTAATCACCATAGTATCAAGTTACGATTTCTTTTCAAAGCAAGTCACATTTCCTTTTAAAACTATCTCAAGCTTCTAAATTAAGTGACTTCATTTCTTGTAAAACCTTAGGCAATTCATGCCTTAAAACCATTTTCCTTCCACAAGTTCAAATCATCAAAACCTTTCTCCATTAAACTTTCACAAACTAATATAACCAACTCCATAAAGCCGTTATATTAGAGTTAAACAATAGTAAAACACATTCCCTTAAGTCCAAGGGATTTTTATACTTTTCTTTTAAAACGGCAAGTATCAAATACTTATAACAAGCGAAGATTTCCAAATCTTGTCGTCTCACCGTACTACATATAGTACAACTAATCATGCTCGAGAGATAGGAAAGCTCCACATACCTCTTGGTCGATCCACAAGCTAAGTCCGATTTACCGCATGTAGTATGTCAACCTAAAATGACCACAATACGTTTATCAAGCTCTAATTTATAATGTAGAATTTTTCCAAGTTAAAGTCACCAATTTCCTACGGAAAATTGGGCGTTCCTTTGTTTCTACATACTTTGCCACCTTTTCCAAGGTCGATTCTTAACGCCCAAATGCCATGTTTAAGGCTCAACAACCAACCAACACCAGGGGATTACACACCTAAACTTTGGTGTGTAAAATTCATCCCCACAAGTTACAACAACTAACCCAACAAGTCTAATGTAGTATTTAGGCAACAACATGCTCATAATATCCCCTAACCAATTCTTTCATAATCAACCCCATTTCTTACACGCAACTACTCTAAGTGCATTTTCCAACTACAAGTTCTTCCTATTAAACATGCAACACCCAAACCAACTACAAGAGAAGAAATGTTACCTCGAGTTTTAGCCAAACTTATTCCAACACCTTGCTAGCCTTTTCTCCAAGAACACCACCACAATAGTCTTGCAAGCTTGTAATAACCTTTCCTTCCTATTACACTTTTCGATTTTTCCTTAGGCTAGAATTCCTCTCGGGAATTTAGAGAAGGATGAGCTTTTAACTTAGAGAGATGGAGTGTAAAGATGAAAAGTTGAAAGAAATGACCAAGCCTTGGTCAATATAATGCATGCAGAATCGGATGGGACACTGTCACCCTCCCATGGCCTCTTTTAAAACAAAATCGACTTTCTAAGTTTTTCCGCCCAAAATTCCCGCCTCGGCCATGTTCGCTTCCGGCCATGGCGCAGAATCTGCGGACACTGAACTTTAGGCGCGCACGATTTCCGTGCGCGCATGAATTCTCGCTTCGCCATGCGCCGCCTCCCGGCGGCGCTGAGGCCCCTGACCGAAGTTTTCTGATTTCGAGTCCTAACTCCTTCCGCATGGCCCCATACGCACGGCCTGAACCACGAGGTATAACAAACATGATTAGGATATCTAGTATCGCTAAACCCTAAAGGCTGATGCATATACACTGTCTCCGAAAGATCACCATGTAGGAAATCATTCTTCACATCTAACTGATGAATGGACCATGATTTTGAAAGAGCCAAGCTGAGCACAATGCGAATGGTAGCCGGCTTGACCACTGGGCTAAATGTCTCACCACAATCCACACCAACCTGCTGAGTCTTACCATCACCTACAAGTCTAGCCTTATGCCTCGCAAATGAACCATCAGAATTTTCCTTATGAACAAAAATCTACATAGACCGAATAATATTAACATCAGATGGACGTGGTACCAACTCCCACGTCTTATTATCAATAAGAGCATTATATTCTTCGGTCATGACAATTTTTCAATTAAGGTCATTTAAGGCAGACACAAGATTACGGGGTAAGGGAGATTTAAGAACATTAGAATTCAAATTAAAATGTCTCTTTGGTTTAAAAATACCCCGTTGACTACGAGTGACTGGACCAAGACTCTGGGCTGGATTGGGTGAATTTTGGGAAGTGTGAGAAATTTCAAAATTTCCCGTTGAAGGCGCCGCGGCGCTGACGTCATATTTTTTTGAAAATTCTGAAAAATGACGTAGAACATAGGGGTAGATATCATCATCCAAAAAATCATAAGAACTAGACACAAGTGTTTCTACTTTAGAAAATTGAAATTGAGATTCATCAAAGAGAACATGATGACTAATGATGATTCATTTAGAGGAAAAATCAAAGCATTTATAACCACAGTGATTTGACGGATAGCCCAAAAACACACAAGGAGTAGAACGTTCCTTAAGTTTGTTGATTGTAGTGGATGAAAACAGCGGATAACATAAGCATCCGAAGACCCTAAGATGAAAATACGACGGAGTCTTATTATATAACACTTAGAGAGGGGATGAATATGTCAAACCTTTAGAGGGAAGAATATTAAGTAGATCTGTAGCCATTTGTAGTGCATGATGCCAAAACAATGGAGGGACGGAAGAATGCACCAATAAAGTGCGAACAATATTGTTAATTGTACGATTTTTTCGCTCAGCTTTCACTTTTTGTGAGGATGTATGAGGACAAGAAAACCGAAAATTTATCCCATTTTGAGCACAAAACTCCCTAAATTCCCCATTATCATATTCTTTGACATTATCACATTGAATGTTCTTTAGTTCCCGTTCGAATTGAGTTCTTATGAAGGTTCTAAATTTTTTGAAAATAGAGAAAACTTGGGATTTTCTTGCAATTAGAAACGTCCACGAAAATTTAGAATAGTCATCCAAGAATAGAACATAATAACGATGACACATAGAACTGAGAACAATAGTTGTCCATAAATCGCTATGAATAATATCAAACGGCTTTGAAGTATGAGAATTTGAAGCTACAAATGACAACTTAATAATTTTTCCTAAAGAACAAGATTGACAATTCAGAGTACTACGCGTACCCTTACAAGAAATAAGATTATTTTTTTAATCTAAAACATTCAAAATAGGTGACCCCAGATGACCTAGACGAGCATGACACAAAGAAAGAGCAAGAGTGGCGAAGGTGGATGGCAAGGCTTGACTTGAGACTGAGTGTGATATGATAAAGATTTCCCCTACTGTCACACCTCATGAGAGGACTCCCCGTCTTGAAATCCTTTATAGAAAACCCAAAAGGATCAAAATCAATAGAAATTCAATTATCAGTGGTGAATTTACGGACAGACACCAAATTTTTAACCAATTTTGGGGCACGAAAGGTATTTTTCAAGACAAGTGGTGGATGAGGAGGAGACAAAGTTTTATGACCATAACCCTTAATCAGAATTGAATTATCATTACCAATAATTATACCACGATTAGTGCTCAAATTGGAATAAGACGAGAGAGTACCTTGGTCGGATGTCATGTGGGTAATGGCGCCGGTATCCATATACCAATTCGGATCTGGTTGAGTCATCCCAAGTGTGTGTATTGTTGCTTCAATGGCTGTCTGCGTGGGTCCTATTGCATGATGCGCCTGAGGGGGTCGAGGCCCAAGTATGCCGGACTGAGGCTGCCATGTTCGATCCAAACACAATTCTTACCGGATAGTTCCGCCGCGGCCGCATGTATTGGGCCGAGGTGCACCGCAGGCCGCTGCACAGACGGCTTGGGATCCATCGCCATCGCCTGTCCAGGGGCCCACTGTGGCCCCCAAAACTAATGCTACTGGTGACGGTTGCTGCTGTGGTTGCCGCCTTGATTTCTGTCATTATTCTTTCGGTTTTGGCCCTTTTTACCACCACCGTTGGTGCGATTCTGGCTCGAATTGGTTGAAACGTGAGGAGAAAAATTGGACTCAGTTGTCATGGCGACATGACTAGCCCCAATCGCCACTTTCTTAGTCAATCCAGTTTCTTTCAATGTAAGCATAGAACGGGCCTGATAAAATTCCGACAGGGGGTTACTCTGACGAATAACTGAAGCAATACCATTATAGGCCTTTGACAGGCCTGCAACCATCTGAAGAACAAGACGACTATTTGAGACAGGAGCACCCACGTTGCGAAGTTGATCCGCCAAGTCCTTGAGGCGTTTGCAATATGAAGAAACGTTTGAAAAATTCTCCATAGCAGCTCGAGAAAATTCCTGCTCAAGGATAACAATGCGAGAATGACTGTTATCTAGGAAGATGTCACACAACCGGTTCCACGCCGCCATGGCTGTGTAGTTGGGTTCCATAATCGTCTGTAAGAGATCCAAGGAGATAGTGACATAGATCCACTGAAGAACCTTGGCATCAAGCATGACCCATAATTCCGGATCTGCTTCTTTAGTGGGCCCAACCGTTGTAGACGTAGACGCCTTATCACCCTCCTTTGGAGGAGTTGGAGGGATGATGTGGTGAAGAACTTTATGTGCCATAACATGAATCTTGAATAACTCCGCCCACGTCCCATATTGGACGTTTTCAAGATCAAGAACAATAGGGATGGTACTCTTGATGTTAGAAACTGTGAGGGCAGGATGAAAATTGTTCTTATCATCCATAGGGAATAGAACAACAAGATTCGGAGAAGAGAATTTTTGGGATAAAAAGAAAGGGTGAAGGGCTCGGTTTTTGGAGAAGAAACCGAGAAATTTGAAGAAGCGGAAGGAAGGTAAAGAGAACCTAAACTCTGATACCATGAAAGAAATAATCCATTGATTATTCTTATTGACGAAAGACATATATATACAAGTTACAATAGAAAAAATCATTTTCCTATTCTACTTCTAAATCCCTATTCTATAAGGAGACTAACTATACAATTATGGTAATACTAATCCATGTTTCCAGTTATGAAACCTATTAATGTAGGAGTAACAGATTATCAGGTCATCAAAATTGGTTTAACCTTATGGGTTGTAGATCACAACTCATTTTTATTAGTGTTTCTGATAGATTATTTATACATATTAAGTAACTTGAGACAAAGTTACCGGAGAACCCATAGCTTTATTCGCCCTTGCGTGGGACCATGCAACCAACAATATAGATAATGGCACAATGGAAGAGGAGCTAGGTAGCACGAGGACGGGATACATGAATATTATGAAATAATAACCATTTCGTGAGTGAGAATGGATATATGAATTTTATGAAAGTATAATTAATCACCGATTGTCATAATTCCTCGATAATTTGAACTCGAATCAATTTAAAAGAAATATATATCCAGGTTTTTATCTTACTTGCTTGTCAAATTTAAGTTCACTAAATAAATACTACAGTACAATACCTAGGGGTTTTTGGCACCAAAATTAATTATTTCGGAGTTATTATCTCACCCTCCCATGGAGCAAAAAAATAACATTACAATCGTGTCATAATTAATCTGGATATTGTTCACCCGACCCACCTCCTATTTAATAAACGATCCGAAATAATAACCCCAAAAAAGTCTAAAATATCAGAGAGATAAGGTGTTCTCTCGTTTATCAATTCTAGGGTTTGCTCGATCGACGATGTCTACCTCAAAGAATATTGTGTTGAAGAGTTCCGATGGCGAGACTTTCGAGGTTGATGAGTCGGTTGCTTTGGAATCTCAGACAATCAAGCATATGATTGAGGACGATTGCGCTAATACAAGTATTCCTCTTCCTAATGTTACCAGCAAGATCTTGGCGAAGGTGATCGAGTACTGTAAACGTCATGTTGATGCTGCTGCTGCTAAGACCGATGATAAGACTTCTGAGGATGATTTGAAGACATTTGATGCTGATTTCGTCAAAGTTGACCAGGGAACACTCTTCGATCTCATTCTGGTATGAATTATTTGGGCCTTTTGTGGCGGTTGTTCGTATTAACTTGATTTATCATGATTTTGTTGTTTTGATTTGACTGATAGGTAGTTTATTTGCCTGATTTTGTGTTTTAGGGTTCATTGTTTGTAGATTCAATTGATTTTTATGCCTTTGTTGTATTGATTTTACTATTAGGTAGTTGATTTGCCTGAATTTCTATTTAGGGTTCATCCACTGCTATACCGTCCTGAGCTGTCTTACAGCTTCTACTTCTATTGCTACTGTTATTTATTGTGTTTTGCGATTTGATGTTTTATGCTAGGCTAATTATAAAATAATTGAAGAGGAACTCGTAGTCTAGTGTAGAACTTTGATATTGCTACTATTATTTGTTGTGTTGCGTGATTGATGCTATTTGCTGGGATAACTTTAAAGTAGTCGTACAGGAACTCACAGTCTCGTGTAAAACTTTGATATTGCTACTATTATTTGTTGTGTTGTGTTATTTATGCTGTTTGCTGGGCTAATTTTAAAGTAGTTGTACAGGAACTCATGGTCTCGTGTAAAACTTTGATTCAAGTTCATATGTATAATACCACAACCAAGTAATTCAAATTTAGGCATTGTAAAGCGGGACATGAAGTAGAAAGTGGTAGGAGATACTTTTTACAGTTGCAGTGTAACGAGTCTCACCCAAAGTTTGGGTGTGTAGTTGGAACTTCTTGTGAGTGCATGGTAAGACGGTAATGGTATGCTTGTAATTTCCTTTACTGTAGACTTTGTTCCTGTTGTTGATTGCTCTGTAGGGTTGGTTTGGCATTTTGAACTCCATTCAGTGGCTGATAATTGTATATGTTTGCTACTTCTGATCTGGTACTCTCTAATTTCGTTACTCTGGAAGAATTGATTTCTTTACAACTTTCATAATCATTATTACGTATTCAAATCTTGCTGCGAGGTTAGATTTTTCAACAACTAGTTTTAATATTTGCTTCCATTATCACTGATACTAATTTAACGTTCTTGTAAAATTAACATCTTAAACAACGATAGAGAGAGTACTATGCATGAATTGTCGTGCCCTGCTTAGTTTTAGTTGGATGTTTGAAACAGTTGTTTTATGTGTGTTGATTCTTCCTACCGATTCAGGATAATGGTAAAACGAGGATCTTCTATTTAATTACGTAGGGCTTTTTATTTGTGATTTATTTTTGATGAATTCTTTTATAACCTGTTTTAGAGGACTAATAGAACTGCTCTTATAACTTTGCAGGCTGCTAACTATTTGAACATCAAGAGCCTGCTCGATCTCACCTGCCAGACTGTGGCAGACATGATCAAAGGGAAGACTCCAGAGGAGATCCGGAAGACCTTCAACATCAAGAATGACTTCACGCCCGAGGAAGAGGAGGAGGTTAGGAGGGAGAATGCTTGGGCATTTGAGTGATGTTTGATGTTTTTAAGTGTCCATGTTCTGGTGATAGAGTTGCAATATACTAGTAGATGCTATGAACAATCCTTTATGTTAGTAGTAACTATGTTCCTAGTGTTTGCTTTGGGATCTTTAGTATTCGTTGTTCTTTCTGACTTTTGCTTTGGAACCTTGGACTTCCTCGTTCAATGAAGACAGTTGATCTCTTTTTGCTATGCATAAATTTACTTGGTCTGTTGCAAAGTATTGGATGGATTTAAAATTGAAATCCAGTGGAATCATGTTGAAGTTGTTGCGTTTTTATTGACATATTGCTGGAGATTTATGTTGAACTTCCATAGGAAATTAGGCTTGAGGATGCTAGCATTATATCCTGAATGATTCTTGGTGTATGCTACTGGAGTTCTGATCATTAAAAATGTTTAATTTAGTGGGGTTTAAGATTACCCAAAACAAGACATGTCTAAATTGGCTCGGAGTTCGTTTGCAATAAGCCGATGTGTATTGCAATCTGATTGCTTGAACCTCTGTTGTTTGCTCGTTTTCATGATGTTGTATCTCCAGTATCATTCTTAGTAGCTGAGAAGTTTATCATTGACTTTGTGGGGAAATATGACGACTTTATCTTTCAAAAGGAATTAGCAGGTATGTGTTTAGTCTGTTTGAAGCTTTGAATTCACGATATTTGTTAGCGATGGTTCATTTTTAGTAGCTGAAGGGCAAGACAGGATTGGATATTCAACTGTTTGATTATTAAGTTTACTTAATAGAGTTGAATGGCACGAGTATCTGGAGTGGTTAATACAAAGCATGTCGCTTATGTGTCAAAGTGATTCTTCATTTGAATGTCCAAGATTTGAGATTGATGCGAGTTCTATTGATTCTTCGGATATTATTATGATGGGGTTACTTTTCAATGGAAAAAAATTGGAGTAGGGAATTGACGTATCAACTATAGTTGAAAATTTACCAGATTGAGAGCCAACCTTTTGAATTTTATAGAAATAACCTAAAATAAATTGTGGTTGATTTTGGAAGTTCGAAATCATATCTGGAATCTGTTGGTGGCCCCTCCTTTCTCTTTTCTCTCTAGGTACTCGCTGTTGAATGAAGTTTACATTTGCAGTTTCTAGTTGCGACTCAAAGATCATTGATTGAGCCACCTGGCTTTAGCATTTAACAATTGTGGAAACATTAAAACTAGAAGGGCAAAAGCCACAAAGCTGAATTCCCTGTGTAAGAAGCAGCAACAGCAACAGTTCTAATTGGGCAATGAGATTAGTTCACCTCTTAGGTATGCTTTTACTCGAGGAGAGCTAGAGGTCATGTTCAAGTAGCCATCTGAGACGAGGAGAGCTAGAAGTCATGTTCAAGTAGCATCTGAGACGAGGAGAGCTAGAGGTCATGTTCAAGTAGCATCTGAGTCGAGTCCTTAACATTAATTCTTTTCCAGCTAGCTCATAAAATGTTGGAGCAATTTTGAACCTTTTCAGCATTATTTTTCTATTCACTTTTTCCTGCCCAGTCACTCTCATTCTAGAACAATCTGCCACTAGATTGAACTGTCTTACACAAATAAAATAAAACTCTGAAACTAAACAACCTTCGAAACTTATCAATTAGCTTATCAGAAACTGAAAATCTACTTAAAATTGGAGTCCAGGTTACTGTCAGAACTTAATGCATTTCAATTCGTTTTGATAACTGCCTTCCTGTGAGAAAAACTAACAACTTTGACTATTTCATGTTTGTACTATAAGTAGTTGGAATCTTACTGTCAGTGGAACCATGATATTGCACCATTATGCTTTCTGTGAACTTCGTTCTCCATGTGGTGGAATGATCTACAGGTCCTGCACCTAAGTATTTGCATTACGCCTTATATAGGTGATATAGAGTAGTTACGCGAATGCAAGTGATTCACATAATATTGTTTATCCTATGACTTCTGCAGTTGTGCAGCTTATTCATAATCCCACCTTTGCCAGTCCGGGCATTCTCTTCTTTTTCACCAAGTAGCTCTTACCAGTGCACATCTTTGCCCAATTCATTAACAACTGCTGTTGTCTGCATTATTGGACTCCAGTATGCCATGTTCTTGTTCATTCCAGGGGACCTATGTGACATCACTAGCTATCATAATTGCCTTTGTTGGTGTCCTATTGCTATTCTGATCAGCAATGTGAATGTTGGAAGAGGTTCTTCTTTCCGTAAATTTCAGGGAAATGCCTTTAAGGTCGCCAACAATTGAATAGCACTTTTTCCCATTAGAATTCTCAATGGTAATGTAGTTTCTACCACTTGCACACTGTTACTCGATTTAGTTTGGAAATACTGGAAAAAAAGTTGCTACTTCATGATTCTTGTAGCATCAACAAATACGCTATACAGAATAACAATGAAATCTTATCGAGGGAATCAGTTATTAATGTTCAGTTATATATATTTACACGCAGAGAATTGTAATGTCTTTCTGTTAACAGTGTTCGGGATCACAGAGAGGATATACAAGTGGTCCATCCTCTCATTTCCACTTCAGTTTCTTGGGTGTTGCCCTTTTTGATAGACCTCAAAAAAGGCGATTATAAGTCGTCCTCTTTGGTCCTTACCAAAGGGGGCGACTTAAAATACCGTCCTTCTTGATCTAAGACAATGGACGTAATAAAGCGACTTGAAGGGCGATTCAAAATCGCCCCCTTTGATCTAAGGGGACGATATTTCACCCGAGGGCGACTACAGTCACCTCTTAGACGCGATTTCTTGTAGTGCTTGTGCAAAATAAATAGACAAAAAAATTCTATTAGTGCTATTAAGACTACTTCATCTTTTGAACTTGTGCTTACAAATGTTTGGGGTCCATATAAAACTGTTACATGTGATGGAAATAAATATTTCTTAATTGCTGTTGATGATTTTAGTAGAATGACATGGGTATTTACTAAATGTATTAGATCAGATAATGAGACTGAGTTTCTGAACTCAACATGTGCTACATTCTTTTAAAATAGGTTAAAATATGGGAATTATACATTAGACTAGTTGTGCATATACCCCCCCCCCCCCCCCACAGCAAAATGGTGTTGCTGAGAGGAAACACAAGCACATATTAAAAGTTACAAGTGCCTTGAGATTTCAAAAAAAAATCCTGGGGCTTGTGTGTACAGGCTACAGTCTATTTGATAAATAGGATGTCGAGTAATGTTCTTCAAAATAAGTCTGTTTATGGAAAATTGTATAATAAACCTCCTATGCTTAGTCATCTAAGAGTCATATGATGTCTGTGTTTTGCAAAAAATGTTCAAGAACATGATAAGCTCATATCTAGATCCAGAGTTGTTGTACTAATGGGCTATTCAGCCACACAAAAGGGGTATATCCTTTATGTTTACAAGCTAAAATAATGTTTGTGAGCAGAGTTGTACAATTTAAGAAAGATGTATTTTCCTTTGATACTATAATGACTAATTCTTCTAGCTTGTTTCCTGACAAGGCAAATTCTGAAGTATATATGTATGACACTGGGTTTCCATCACTACAATTGCCTCAACAGACTACCCCAGGTCTAAATATCTTATCAAATGATAATGAAAGACAGGTTGAAGAAGAAGTATCTCCTATAACTACACAACCAGAAATTTCACAACCTATACAACCTATGCCTACATCACCCATACAACATGTATCAGTACAACCCATACAACCAGTACTACCAACATCACATGTTGTAATACCTGCTCCATCAGAAAGGAAATCATGCAGACATAAAAATTCACCTATTTGGATGAAATACTTTGTCTCTTAACATACATCGTGATATCCCATATCCTATTTCTGACTACATATTCTACAAAAATATTACACCTACTTATCACACCTACATTGCTGCTTCATCAAATATTACAGAATCAAAAATCAATAGAGAGGCCATTAAAGATTCTAGATGGGTGAAAGTTATGAAAAATGAGATAGAAACTTTGGAAAGTAATCACACCTGGGATACAGTCAAGCTGCCTCAAGGTAAGATTCCTATAGGATGTAAGTGGATTTACATATACAACATGAGCAATTGAAAATTCAAACCTAGACTTGTAGCCAAAAGACTACAGTCAAAAAGAGGGAATTAACTATTGTTTCTCTCATGTGGTAAAAATGAAAATAGTCAGAACTGTGTTGAAACGACGCGAGATGCAAATTAGTCATGTGGTAAAAACGACGCGAGATGCTGAAACTTGGTGTGATTGGATAAATATCCCCCTACTGTCACACCTCATGAGAGGACTCCCCGTCTTGAAATCCTTCACAGAAAACCCAAACGGATCAAAATCAATAGAAACCTAATTATCAGTGGTGAATTTACGGACATACACCAATTTTTTGATCAATTTTGGGGCATGAAGGGTATTTTTAAGGACAAGTGGTGGATGAGGAGGGGACAAAGTTTTATTACCATAACCCTTAATTGAAATAGAACTGCCATTACCAACAATTATACCACGATTACCGCTCAAATTGGAATAAGACGAGAGAGTACCTTGGTCGGATGTCATGTGGGTAGTGGCACCTGTGTCCACGTACCAATTAGGGTCCGATTGAGTCAAGACAAACGTGTGCATTGATGTTTCAATGTCGGTCTGAATGGGGCCCATTGCGTGGTGGACTGAGAAGCGAGGTCAGTATCTGGGGCTGGTCGCCCATACGTTGGTCTGAACC
This sequence comes from Przewalskia tangutica, assembly GCA_029844215.1. NCBI lineage: Eukaryota > Viridiplantae > Streptophyta > Magnoliopsida > Solanales > Solanaceae > Przewalskia > Przewalskia tangutica. Next base: position 980,000 of record CM056731.1, on the reverse strand, counting down.
ACGAGTCGGACACAGGAAGAAGGTCATGCGGCGCTTGCATTAGCTAAGAAGCGGCCGCGTACTGTATCTTGGCCGCGACAGTGTAATGATGGCGATGGCTTTGGGACCATTATTCTTGGCGGTTGCCCCTGTTGTTGCCGCCGCGATTCTTGTCATTATTCTTCTGATTTTGGCCCTTCTACCACCCCCCGTTGTTGTGATTCTGGGTCACGTTGGCTGGATTGGAAGGGGGAAAATTGGAAGTAGTCATCATGACGACAAGGCTTGCTCCGATCGATGCCCTTTTAGCCAAATCCGCTTCTTCCAAAGTGAGCATGGAGCGGGCTTGATAGAACTCTGGCAGGAGGTTACTTTGACGAATAACCAAGCAACCCCTGTATAGGCCTCGGATAGACCGGCAACCATCTGAAGAACTAGATGACTATTAGAAACAAGAGAACCCACGTTGCGAAGTTGGTCTGCCAAGTCCTTGAGGTGTTTGCAATAAGAAGAAACGTTTGTAAAATTCGCCATAACAACTTGAGAAAATTCATGTTCAAAGATAACAATGCGAGAATGACGGTTATTTTGAAAGATGTCACGCAATCGATTCCACGCTGCCATAGATGTGGAGTTGGGTTCCATAATCGCCTGTAAAAGATTCAAGGAGATAGTGGCATAAATCCACTGGACCTTGACATCAAGCATGACCCATAAGTCTGGATCTGCTGCTTTGGTGGGCACAACCGTTATAGACGTAGACGTCATATCACCCCCCGTAGGAGTAGTGGAAAGGATGATGTGGTGAAGAACTTGCCATAACATGAATCTTGAATAACTCTGTCCACGTCCCATATTGGACGTTTTCTAGATCAAGAACAATAGGAAGAACGCTCGATGTTAGTAACTGTGAGGGCATGATGAAAAGTGTTCTATCAGCCATTGGGAGTAGAACAACAAGATTCGGAGAAGAGGATTTGTGAGGGAGAAGAGAAAAACCGAGAAGTTGGTCTCGGGTTCTGGACGAGCCGAGAGGGTGGGTGGGGGATTACACGGTATTTTGATAGACAAGAGAGGAGCGGAAGCAAGAAAAAGAACCTAGACTCTTGATACGATGCAAGAATTAATCCTTTGATTATTCTTATTGATAAAAGACATATATATACAAGTTACAATAGGAGAATCTTATTCCTACTTTACATTGAGACTAACTATATATTATGGTAATGTTACAATAGTAATTAAGGTACAAGACTACTTCTAATATTTACCAAATATACAATAATTCAGACCACTGTTCATGGACCGGGGCCGCGACGCTTTGGTACTATTTAACACGAGTTGATATGTTGGGTGTTGTCCCTCATGCTAAAGTAAACTTGTCAACCGGTTCGGGTTACCCGGTAACCGGATCGGTCGACCCGGTACAAAATCCGGTCCGTTCCGGACCGGTAAGGCTTACCGGGTTGGGGGTTGGTTTGGCCCCCGACCCCAACCCGCACGGGTTATATAAAAATCCGGTAAGGACCGGACCGGTTGGAACCCGGTAACCTTACCGGTTAACCGGTCCGGTCCGAACCGGTAAGAACAAAAAAAAAATTAAAGGGTTGTTGCCCAACGATAAGAATGTTACCGTTGGGGCTGAGGGGGTAAGGGCTGGAGGGTAAGAATGTTACCGTTATGAATAATGAAAGTTCGAAAGTTTACATCTTATCATTAATTTTTATTTTGTTATTTGTTAACTTATGTCTACTAATTTAATAAATTAATAAAAGTATAACTACAATATAAACTATAAAGTATAAAGTTATAAACTATAAAATAGAAAGTTAACTTTAAATTTTAAAATATAAAATATAAAACAGAAAACTATATTATATTATTATATTACATATTTAATTTGAATTTAGTTAAATTTTTGAAATTAAAAATTCGGTCTGATAGGCCCGGTTCAACCCGGAACCGCACGGGCCGACCGAAAATCCGGTAGTGAACCGATCCGGTAGGCCTGGTAAGCCGATAAACCGGACCGGTAACCGGACTACCGGTCCGGTCCGGGTCGATCCGTTAGCCACCTATATGCTAAAGTACGGTCTGTACTAATAACTGGCCATATATTTTTGAACAGGTGTGAGACCTTCAAGTGTAATTGCGTACAGCCTACAACTTATATCTTTTTATTCTTCGAAGTTCCTCTATTTTACATCTGCACCAGTTATCTTCTTAAGCAATGCTATCTAGTTTCTGGATTAGTTTTGACTTTTGACAGTAAAAAAAGGGAAAAGAAATCTTTTATGCAATCATGAACTACATATTATATCTTATTAGCTCAAACTCACATTCATTTTGTTGGTTGATTAATCTGTTCAGTTTCTTTTTCTTATTCTTAAATTCTTGAAAACGTCTCTGTTTTTTCGTTCAATATTTTTCTTTTCATAATTTTGTTAGTACCGTAATTTTGATGGAGGGCAAAACAGTCTTTAAAATATTTTATTAATATTTATAATAAATTTTAAGAGGTCAAATGAAGAATTGAGGATATAAATAATACAATTGGGTTTTGATGGAGATATAACTAAATTTAGAGTTGTGATGGGGATATATCTAATAGAGAAGATACAAATTTCTCCTCATTGTTTATCAAAAAATCTGTAATGATTTATGTTGATGGCATGTTAATAACTGGAAGTAGTTTATAATTGATCAAGGAAACCAAAAGAAACTCTTCAAAAAGCCTTCAAGATAAAAGATCTTGGTGAACTAAAATTCTTTCTTGGCATTGAATTTACCAAATCAGACAAAGGTATATTGATGCATTACAGAAAATATGTTTTAGAACTAATTTCTGAAATAGGCTTAGCTGCAGCCAAACCAGCTATAACAACTATTGACACAAATGTTAAACTTACTACTTAGGAGTATGATGAGCACACAAAGGAAATACAACAACCAGACAGTGACAAGCAAGTAGAAAGTGGCAAAAACATGGTTCAGGATAAAATGGCAGACCAATAATTGTATCAAAGGATCATGGGTAAACTTTATACCTTACAATAACAATGCTAGATATATCATATAGTGTAAAAATACTAAGTCAATTCCTACAACAACCTAAACAGTCTCACATGAATACTGCTATCAGAATTATAAGATACTTGAAGAAGCAACCTGTACAAGGCATATTTCTGTCAAGCAAAAATAATAAAAAACTGATTGCATTTTGTGATGCATCTCATGTCCCATTTATAGGAGATCAGTAACATGTTATCTTGTAAAGCTAGGTGACTCTCTAATTACTTGAAAATCAAATAAGCAGACAATTGTATCAAGGAGCTCAGCAGAATCAGAATATAGGAGCATTGCTTCAACAATTTCTGAAATTATTTAGTTACTTGGACTGTTAAAGAAGCTGAGAATATATCATCAAAGGCCAGTTGATATTATATTAAGACTACTATACAAATTGCAGCCAATCCTATCTACCATGAAAGAACTAAAACATTGAAATAGATAACAAAGTACATTTACACGTTGGAACAACTTGCAAACACCTTGACAAAAGGTCTTACAAGAGTGCAACATAAATATTTGATCTCCAAGCTAGCCATGCTAAATATCTTTGAAGTACCCCATACCTAGTTTGAGGGGGAGTGTATATGAATTATAATTGTTGACATTCAATTTTGTCCCATTTTTCCTCCAATTAATTTTCTACGCTTCTTGATCGTTAATAATTTGGACATGTTATTCTATCTAGTTTTTCTGACAAATTTACTTAACATAGTACTATATTAATATTTTCAAATATTTTAGTATTAAATTTTATTATTATATAATCACTTATTTTTAACAAATAATTATATATGGTTAATTTTAGTCCAAGATTATTAAGATAAAGAAGCATAAGTAAATTATTTAATGGAGGGAAAGGGCCATTAAATTCGGCCAAATAAGCCCCATATCAGACCAATATTCAGCCCTTTTTTTCCAGCCCAATTACCTTAACCAAGCCCAAACCCGGAAGCCCTTTTAGCATGAGATTCACAAATCAACTAGGATTTCAAACTCTTTTTGCTCTCCAAGCGGCTGCCTTTCTCCCCTTTCTTATTAATGAATATATATATATAATATATATATATATATATATATATATATTATACAATATCTAATTATGGAAATTAAATCTACCTTTTTCTAATATAAGATTATTTGTTTTTCCTAATACAAGTAGGGCTGTTAGCGGTCCGGATACACCCGGTAATTACTCGAGATCGGGCCAGAGTGGCTTGGGACCGATACTCGGACGAAACCTTAACGGTCGGATCACGAGTACCAAAAATACCGGACCGATATAAGGAGTGGATCGGTAACGGTAAAATACCCAGAACACCCTGACCCCCAACCCCGCCCGGCCCGGCCAGTCCTCGCAGCAGCTCTAATTAGTTGTAAATTAATGAAACTTTAAATGGTCATAACTTTGCGCTCGGATGTGTTACACCCCGTATTTACAAGACATGTTTTAAGAACGTACGTGAGAATCCCAAATGTTAAGATTAGAGACTTGTAAAAATTTATCGGAATTATGGAATTGTCGGAAAACGAAATATTGTGACGAATGGGAGGGCGACACGTGTCACCCCCTTATGGTTGTCTTGGACGAAATGGGACATGGCCAAAATGGTCATTGACCATAGTCTTAAGATGACAAGTTTTGCAAGTAGTGAGCTTGAGAAAATTGACTTAGTCAATGGGTCCACAAGCCTTGATATTTAATAGAAACTCATCCAAGCCTCACATTTGTACCCATCTTGACCCTTCTTTGTGCTATATAGTAGTACTAGTAGTGAGACAAGCTTCCATACTTAGCCAAATTTTTAAGAAATTGGAAGAACTTTACTAGGAGCTCTCGGGTTCACCTACACAAAGAAGAAATTTTTTTTGTTTCTTGTCCATTAAGCTCCACACTTTAAACCAAGGTTCATGAGTGTATTGTAAGTGTATCTCAATAGAAAAATCCCGGAAAAAGATAGTTTTCGTGTTAGTCGCAAGATGAAAACCTAGTTGCTTTTCTAGGTTTTGTTTGGAAGATTGAAGGAAAGTTGTTTGTGTTGTTCTAAGGGTCTCAAGTAGCGGATTGAAGTGTCTAGAAGAGGCTCTAAGTTGCTAAGAAGCGACTTCGGATTTGAAGTTGGACTAAGAATCGTTGAGGTAATAATCTTGTCTCTTAAGTGTTACAAGATTATATATTGTTGTTAGCCTTACATGTTTGCTAGCATGAAGTATATGTGTTGAAGTTTTATAAGTATTATGGATTGATTGTAGCCTTAAATCCGAAATGTCATTTAAGCCATGTGAAGTTGGATTACAATTTGGTCGTTTATTAGAATCGCCGCATGTTACTTACTTGAAGATTATAGTAGTTATAATCGATTGCGACTTGATATCATGTTATGCTAACGACTTGGATTGAAATGGAAATTGGATAAGAATTGGTGTTATTGTACTCAATGTGGCCGAATTGGACTAGTAGTTTGTATTAGTTTGATATCTTTTGTGGGGCGGAATTTTACACGTCTAGTAGGCGTGTAATCCCCTATTGATTAATTGCATTGTTGGGCCTTAAATGTGGCCTACGTTTGAAGTAAGAGGTTAATGGACGTATTGTGGCCATTATAGGTTGAAGTACTAAGTATAGCGTATTCTACTTGGATGATGGAATAACTATCAAGGTTGAAGTACTTTGGAGCATTTTGCTACTTGTCGACAATCGTCGCGAGGTATGTGAACCTCTTCCTTCCTTTGGCATGATTATATGTATGGAATATACATGTGGTATTATTTCATGTTTCCTTCTACTCTTAGAAGTTAAGAGGTATGGGTGTGATTTACTCTATGTAAAGGTTATGTCAAAGTTATCCTAAGTCCTTACCGAGTCTTATGGAGGATGTTGGTAAGAGTCGTTAGGAGGTACTTTGGAGCCAAGTTGACTTGGCTAATTTATGGCACGAATGAGAATAAGTATCGAACAAGCCATTGCAGCGTTAATAAAGGAAAATGTAATGACAATTGATAATATTAAAATGAGTAGAATTCTCCATCTGCATAGAAGCTAAGATAAGACAAAATTGTATTACATTTTCTAGATCATGGCTGCTTTAATAAAGATCGTTATAAACAAGTATAATCTACTCACACACGTAAGTCATATGTACTTAACTTAAAGAATTTACATTATGACGTTTTAGGATTATGAACCTTAAACTCTTAAAAGGTTGAGAGACTTTATTTTTCAACTAATAGAACTTGATTCTTAAAGGAAGAAATGACATGATTTAAGGGAAGTAACTTGTTTTAAAAGGTGTGAGTCACTTGAAAAGTTAAGAGACTTAAAGTATTTTGAAAGTTAAGAGAATGGTTTTCTCTAATAAGGTAAACAAAGAAATAACTTGAAATAAGGAAGGGCAATTTGATTTAAAGGCATCACTTGCTTAAAGCTTTAAAGTAATGGTCACTTGATTTAGAATCCGAGAAATGTATTTCTAAAAGTGTAGTGACTTATGTGAAATGTAAACAAGCCTCGATACTACGGGTGTTAGTATCTCGGGGTTTCATATGAAAAAGAATCTTTTGAAAAGAAGGGAAGTACGTAGTACTTGGGGTTAAATTCCCGGACTTTTTATGTGTGAAACAAAAGTGCCATGAGTTTATAAAAAAATGGAAGTCTAAAGGTTTAATGAACTTGTCTATGTTTGCTTGTGATAGCTTTGAGTGCAAGTATTATATGTTTACGTTGTCGTGACTCTCAGTTGGAGAGCCGGCTGACTTGTTGTGAATTTATTGGGCGTCTGGCGGTGGAGGATTCCACGTATGCTTCCATTGTAATTGATCTTGGCCATGCTTATCGATGAGGATTCCGGCACGCGACCGGGAGGCGGGTTAGATTCTGGATGTGTTTTATTACCCACGCCACGTGCTTATACGATGAGGATTCCGGCACGCGACCGTGTTATATTATTACTCCACGGGCTAGCTCCCCGTGAAGACATGTACCACGATGAGGATTAGGGGCACGTTATGGTCACGCTTATACGATGAGGGATTTCGGGGCATGCGGCCACGTTGTATATATATATATATATATATATATATATATATATGTGTGTGTGTGTGTGTGTTGTATATGTGTACGCCGACAGTGAGGTGGGATGCCACGGGCGCGTCACGTGGTTATATGTTACTCTTACAGTATCGTGATGATTCCACGGGCAGGGGGTATGGATATATATATATATATATATATGTGTGTTGTATGTGTGTACGCCGACAGTGAGGTAGGATGCCACGGGCGCGTCACATGGTTATGTTATTCACTTATAGCTGCCGACAGTGATGGGGGATTCCACGGGCACGCTTTGATATTTGAGTGCCGTGTCGGTAGCCTGCATTTACTATTGTTCATGTGTTGAAATAGTCTTTAAAAGGTAAAACTGACTTTCATTACTTTCATTTTGGTAAGGCACATTGTACTGTTATTTTGGTTATCATACATGTCTCCAAATTTCTTATAGGCTATGATTTCATTCTGATATTTTGATTTCACATACTTGGTACATATTTCGTCTTGACCTCGCCCGGGCCGCGTTCATCTGCAGTTGAGTCATAACTTGTTGATCCACGCTCTTGGGTCACGATTCATTCTTGGAAAGCTCCATTTCTCGGAGGCTTTGTCTTTTGGTACGATTTTCCACGAGGTTGTAGGTTCATGTATATTCGTGGTATGGCGGGGCCTGTCATACGATTGTTATCTTAAAACTCTTAAGTGCAGTAGTCACATATGTGGGTCGGTTGTAAAGGAAAGGAGACAAGCTAACCGTTTATGTATTTACTATCCGCGAGGTAGCCTTATCGGCTAACACTGATTTTATCTTTGTTGATTTATTTTATAAGTTTCATGTATGTTCGTGATTATCTCGATGTATACTGTAAGTGCGGGTAGGGCACCGATCGTGAGCCTGGTCGGTCGTGACAGATGTCCGTTGACCTAATGTTTTTGATTTCGCATATTTTTTGAGATAGGAGTAGGACAAATAGCTAAAGCGGTTTGGAGCGTAATTTCTCAAAACATCCGTCTTGCCAATCAATTTCACTTTTACCCCAAATTGTTACCAATTGTCCATTTTCAAATCTAAATATCTCGCGCTATACAATATATTTCAACGTAAAAATTTTGTGGTAATGTGTCCGAGAATGTCAATTTCAGTATTAGAAATTCAATTTTAAAAAAATCGGCCGACAGAAATTTTTATCGGTCGGACCGATAAGGTTTCGATCGGGATCGGATCTCGTTCAGACCAAAACCTTATCGATCCGGCCGTCGAGCCGTAGCTTATCGGACCTGTTCCGATAAGTGGATACCCGAATCGGTCCGGACCGATAACAACACTAAATACAAGAGTACTATCATAATTATACATGTACAAGAACTCTACTAATTATGATAAGAAATATATAAATTATACATATGACATATACACTGTTTGACCGTGTATATGGTAGTCTCTCACACCTCCGCCGTCATAGCGGGCAGTTGTTGTACAACACCAATAATATAAATTATACATACTGTTCATTTGATTTTTTTGGAGTTGGAGGTGGAAATATTGCTATACAATCATAAATAGTTTCAATAAGTAATTTACAACCGTTTATTTTAATAGTCGGATTTAATACAATACCAATAATATAAATAGTGGGAATAGAAAAAAAATTAATTTGATAAACATTTTTAATATGCGTCATATAAGATGATTTTTCCATATATTCACTTAGTAACAAAAATATTAGAGCTATATAAAATAACATAGCTGAAATAATTGGATAATATATACCAGAAAATTCTTTCGTTACTTGAAAAAAATTCTCTAAAAATACAATAAGTTCTAAAAAAAAAATCTCAATCGTTATCTACAAGCATATCAGTTGGATTTCGATTATGGGCGTTAAAAAATAAAGTTATAGATTTTCTAAACTTGAAAAAAAATATGAATAATTAGAAATTAGAATTGTGTTTGGACATAAACTTGAAAAAATATTGAATTTTTGTGGAAAAAAATGTGGAAACAGATATTTAAATTTTTCTATCTCTGAAAAATTATAATAACAATTCTATGTCCAAACATAATTCGAGAATTGCGAAAATTATCCATGGCCAAACGGCCCCTTAGAATCTTGTAACTAGTTACCACCTACTTGACATATTGATATATTTCGAGGACCAAGTTGCAAAAGTTAACTAATTACAAGGACTAACGTGGCTCTCGAGTCTTCAACCATTAACAAGATCCTCCTTACGACTTCGGTTAACCCTAAATCAGCAAAAACCCTAGTCCTAACTAACCAACAACAACTTCATCTTATTGCAATGGCAGGTGGTCGATTCAGAGAACTATTGAAGAAGTACGGTAAGGTAGCACTAGGTGTTCACTTCTCTGTATCAGCAGCTTCAATTACAGGCCTTTATGTTGCCGTCAAAAACAACGTAGATGTTGAAGCAATGCTCGAAAAATACGGTCTATCCAAAGAAAAAGTAGAAGAAGGTGATGATAAAATTACTAATTTACCCTCACCTGATGGATTTATTACCGAAGAACCTTTTAACGGCGCGCCGCCGAAGCAGAGGAATCGTACGGCTGAGATGGCGGCGTCGAGTGGCGGCGCTTTAGCTGTTGCGCTGTTGCTTAATAAGGCTTTGTTTCCTGTTAGGGTTCCGATAACCCTAGGTCTTACGCCACCGATTGCTAGGTTTCTTGCAAGGCGAAAAATTATCAATAACAGTGTATGAATGAATATAACTTTTGTTATGTTTATTTTTAAAATGATTTTTTTTTAATAATGTTATCTCGGCATTTCTGTATTTTTATCAATTAACAAATTAGAGTGTATTTGGGAGATTTATCAGTTTTAATATTTGATCTTTGTTTGTAAGGAGAAATAGATACAGTCAATTGAAAGTTCTATACTTTGCTTGAATTCAATTGAATTAATCATGTTTTGCTCTGCATTACTACAACAACAATATACCCAGTGAAAATCCTACGTCCGAGGTGGGCAGAGTGTACATCGACCTGGAAATGTTGTTTCCGGCATACCCTAAGGACCTATTGCTGTCTTATTGAATAGAAATTAATTTTAGCCTAGCATAATAATGCTTTTTGTTGCAGTCATTTCATGAACGTTACTACAGAAATCTGAATTGTTATGTCTTTGATTAAGTTCAATAAAGAAGGTAATTATAGAAGGTGAAATGTTGTGTTATGTTGCAACAGCTCAATGGCTGAAGACATGAAGCGTTGACAAAAAATGTTTAAACTTTTGTGGGACTAAGTCCCTTTTTTTCAATTTCCAGCAATTTAAGATTGCATGCTTGCGCTTCCTGCTGCTGGATAAATTTGCTTGTATGTCAATTATCTTATTAATCTGTGGTAGTTATAGCCCTTCTTTTCAAATTGCTCTATCATGCATTTTATAGTACGTCACCACTGTTATTTCTGTATTTATATTGCTTTGTATTGTTTCTCCTTGGGTCTACCAGAAACAACCTCTCTGTCTCTCATAGCAACTGAACAACATATCCAATGAAATCTCACAATGTATGGTCTGGAAAAACTCAGATTAAAATGTCCAGACCATCGTGTTTGTGTGTTTATGTTTTAGCCTCTTTGAACTTTTAGTGACCTGATTTAACCGAGAACCATACCATTGTGTTGCCTTGGGATACTCTTAATCTAAAGCAGCCACATGACTTGTTTTATAACTCAAACCATGGCTTGGACGGAACACGACATTCAGTGTCTATGTGATCGAGTGAACCACATGACTTGTTTTTCAACATAGGCATCACAACATACAATACATGATAATGAAAATATATAAATCATAATATTGAATATAATAGTATAAAAATATAATTGCGGAATCATCTGAGTAAAACATGTTATGTCTGAAAATATAATGCTGACATAACTGAAATGACATGATATTGGACTAGTCTATGAAATCTCTGACATTAGTCTGAAAACTGTCTACTAGGACAAGGCTCTGACATACCTATACTAATGATGCATAATCATAAAGTACTTAGACTGACACCCCAAATGAGATAAGGTTCACCAAACAGTTGAATATGAAACAATCTTACTGGGCAGATGCGTCTTTATGAAACTCAGCACATACATCGTGAAGTGCAGACCCCATACAAATGGACGTTAGTACATTTGAATTATATTGTATGTAAAGCAACTGAAAGAAATGAAAGAAATAAGCAGACAAAAAAAATAACAGGGACATGGACTGAAACATGAACATGAGCATAATATAACATGTGTAAAATATGTAGACTATATATGCATATATATTTGTATATCTGTGGGGAGAACAACAATCAAACCGACATGAACCACCATGCATAAACGTGGAGTCTGATCTCTGTCCGATAAGCTAAGTCATCTCATATTTTGCCGGATTACGAGATATGAACATGAACATGATGAATCCAATAATTAATTTGAAGGTATCATCCTCTGGCGGAGCGACCCTTATCCTACGTTGGCATACATAGTTTCAGGTTATCTGAGTCTTCTCGGTAATTTGTATGTACTTGAAAATAGTGGCTTGAAAGCCCATGAATTTCATGAGATAACTTGTAATCATAACTTTTAATTTCATAAATTAAATATGTAAACAAATAAATAATATAACTGGTATAAATCATGATACATGTAGATTAGGGCTATCATGCAATTGGATTAAAGTCCTAAATTATGAAATTTTATGGATTTCGAGGAAACGTGGCGTGAGAAAGAACATGAATAGTCTCACACGTGGATAGAAGCTCTACATACCTTAATCGCTCCAAGGCTTGTAAAACAAATCCGAACTTTGAAGAAGAACCCCAAGATTGCACCTTGAACCTTGAATTGAGTTTAACTTGAAAATCCTAGGTTAGGAACAATAAATTATATTTAGGAATTGATTATGTTTGATTAAAATCACGTGAAATGACATGAAAATGTCTTACCTTAAGTTATGAGAATGATGGGAGAAGAAACATTCGTTCCAGGGTTTGAAGAATAAGAAAATATGATTTTAGAATCAAGTGTCGTATTTATACTGTTTGCTGTCGGGAGATTTTGATTGTTCATTGGGCAGTCCGTCGAATGTTTGAAGGGTCTGAGTCGGGGTCGTTAATATTTTTACAGTCCAGATTGATCGTACCATCATTTTCTGAAGATTTTCAGAGAGTGGTGAAAATCTGAAATTAAGAGACAGAGAAGATTGGCGGGCAGTCAATAGTTTGACGGTTCGTTTGACGGACCGTAAAATATTTTACGGTCCGTGCTTCTTGGCCTCAAATTTCCTCTGCAGAGCTGAACCTGGTTTTCCAATGTAATCTCTCCGTTTTGATTTTCTACACTCGTGAATCATGAACAAAGCTTAGTTTAAAGATACGAGTATTACATTTCTATAGGCATAGTTGGTGAAACAACTTTGATAATAGATGACTGCCATTATGCTTTTTTGACGAATTTTAGAGATGGAACAGTACTTCTCTGGACCAGTAGTTTACATGCTGAGTTGAGTTAAAGTTCCCTAGATTTATCTATTGACACTACAATCTCGAAGGCACTGAAATATCTTATCCCCTTCGGTCCTTCAAGGTCTGCCAATCAATGCATACCTTCCAAAAGAAATTTCAGAAGCACGCAAATAAGTGAGTTATAAAGCTCATTTTCTTTATTTTGTAATAAGCCATTTTCATTCCTCACCACGTACCAGATGCTTGTGTGGCCTAGCAATCAATGGAACTGAGATAGGTAGGGAGAATAGAGTCAAATCCTAGTAGAGGCAAAACATCTAAGGGTTTGTTCTCATTCCGATCCACGCCATGGTGGATAGAGGTATACCTATGTCGTTTGAAGGAAACATGTACTTGATGAATAAGTTGAGGTGCATGCAGCCACCCGGTTATAGATGTTTGCCAGAGTTAAAAGTGAACCATTATAGATGCTTGTGCTGGTAACATGTACTCATATTAGTTAGTGTACACCCAAGGAGGCAGAATACTTGCTTTAAAGTGTAAAAACATTGTTCGTGTGGCAAATAACCATCCTATATCATTCAAATTCTTTAGGACGTCGACACGTGACAACGGCATTCGCATTCAAGAACGTTAGATCTGCAAACGACAACGAACGAAAATGTGGGCTTTGTTCACCTTCAACATCATTTGATGTTATTCATTTATTAATTATATATCGGCTCAGTGATTCATTAGCTATTGCTCTACCACAGAAATCATTGAAATGCAAATTAAAAGATAAAGCATTTGTGAAGTGGAAGATGTGGAGTCATTCAGAGAGAGTGCTCTAAGGAGGAAAACATGCCTCAAGAACGAATCATCTGGCTGACTTTATTGCATTAACACGCAGAATAACAGTCTCAAGTGTTACAAGGAACTTAGACATCCCAAACTGACCTCACTCAAGTGATCGATAGAATGAATGAGATTCAAATGCCTCTAGTACCAAAAGCAAAGAATAACATAAACCACCTTTGCGCGTGCTATGTATGATTCATGTCATTGTCCATTGAGCCATCATCTTTTTGCCCCAGTAACCACAATAAATAGGCATAACTACTAAGCTTGAGATTCGACGTACAAAACTCAGTGTTCATATCTCCCAATCAATTGTTTGGGGACCTGAACAACATTCTTCAAAGATGAATGGATGAACGGGCCATGAAAGAAATACACAAGCATCAAAACTGTTCAATGAAATTGAAGTCTACCCACGAAATCCTTGTTAGCCATCCAATTCTTCATGCCTTGCAAAACCAGCATGGAAGTCTACCCACCAAATTCAAAATTGAATATTTAGTGAATTAATCCTAAGAACAATTAGCTTGAAAACGAATCATTCTCGAAGAATCAAAATGTTTTACAGAATTCTCCAAATAGAGAATTTGAGTTAAACTAACGATGTCACCAATCATTCAGGAAGATCACAAGTTTTACTAGTAAATGCCTCCCCAACTTTGGAGGGGACTACAACAACGATGAAAGTTAATAGGCAAGGACAAACAAGTAGCCAATTCAAAACATAGCCTACTCATTCCTAATCACCTGCGTTAGTTAACAAAATGTTACAGTATAGCAGTAATCCCTGCATTCTGTCCTATGCAAAAATGACATTGCTCAGTTATCAGCCATCGTAACTATCAAATCATATCCCCAAACAAAAGTACACCAAAAAGGAAACCATCAAATGCCTTTGACATTCGAAAATGTTTAAAAGGCTGACCTTGCTGGATTGAACAATGATATACACCAATTGCTTCAAAGATCTCTGCTACAATTGGTGGAGATGCTTGAACTCTTCACACTCCACTCCTATTTCTTTCAAAGCCAAGAAAAGTTTTGGTACAATCTTAGCCAGCATTAGCTTGAAACCAACTGAATTTGAATTAGCGCTGCTGTTACTGCTTACGGAAGCATCTTTTCTGAGCGAGCCAATAAGGAATCCTTTCATGTAAGCGTCACAGGCCTTGAGGATGTAATAACCACGCATCCTAAAGTGTTCTCTGATAAGCTCTTCAAAATCCTATTTCAATCCAATATTTTGGAATAAAAAATTTATCAGTTAACAAGAATGAATTTGTTTATCAGTACACCATAGTGCCAAAGGCGATCAATACCAAACAAGTTCACAAACAAATAAGAGGAGCAATAAACAACAAATGGTTCCATATTTTGTTCCTAGTATTCAATAACAACAACATACCCAGTGTAATCCCACAAGTGGGGTCTGGGGAGGATGGGGTGTACGCAGACCATACCCGGTTACTCCTACCTCTTGGGAGGTAGAGAGGTTGTTTCCGATAGACCCTCGGCTCAAAGATAAGCAAACAAAGGCAATACGGAAAAAGAAACAACATAAAATAACAGAAATCAGAGAAAAGGAGCAACAACATGATCTAGTTCTAGTATTCATTTAAGAAAAAGTAGGTTCCATGATTTATTTTTCCTCTATGCAGATAAAGATATGATTCTCTCACAAAAAATGTGAAATGTTGCAGCGAACCCATGGAAAAACACATAGAGGAAACGAAAGAGATATAAATATCAGAAAATGAACTTTTATTACCTAAAATATTTTATTTATACTTGCCACTTAGAGTTTGTTGGTAGTCCATAAACGAGAGCCCAATTATAAATGTTACTTATGGTTATAGGATCGTTCCGTGCTAGGTGGGTTTAGTGAGGTGGTGAATGTAGGCTAAACTTGATGAAGGGATATGGAGAGGAAGCTGTCCCATTGAGGCTGACATCTTGAGGAAGGGATACAGGAGAGGAAGACCTAATGCCACATCAATTTGATATGGCTCAAAAAGACACCCTTCTTTCTTATTTACCTTTACATATTTTGTATCCTATTATTATGCTCGATCTAGAAAATTATTATGTTGAGTTGCTGACAGTACAGGCATCCATTGCCTGCTTCATATGGAAGTGTTGAGAAGGAAATTGGCGGACCAGAAGCCTATACCATTATTGATGGATGTAACATTACCTAGTCATCACTGTTGCAGTTTTACTTGCCCAGGAAATGTAACACACATGTTTCAACAAGGCCAAGAGGCCACATATGACATCATGATAAATCAATTACGTCAACTGGCGTCATGGAAGTAATCAACTAAAAATGGAAAAGAAAAAGCAAGCATTACCGTGACCCTTCTCCGAAAGGTGAAACAAGCATTTACAAAGGGAATTTTGAGTTGGGTGGCAGGGTTGTTTTGGTTAATAGTGTGCTGGATGCCTTACCAACTTATGTGGTGTCTTTGTTCCCCTTACCTGGTAAAGTAAGGGACATAATTGATGCTTTAAGAAGAAATTTCATTTCGCAAGGAAATAAGGGCAAAAAAGCTATGCACTTGGTCAATTGGAAGTCTCTAATTACCACCAAATCAAAAGGGGGTCTGGGAATTAGGGACTTAAATGCTCAAAATATTAGTCTTCTGTTGAAATGGTTGTGGAGGTATAATTTGGAAGAGAATAGTTTATGAAGGGTGATAGTTGAGAAATATGGTCAGGAAGGGATGTGGTGCACATTTCCTGTTAATAGTCCCTATGGAGTAGGGGTGTGGAGATCTATTAGACAACACTGGGACCTTTTGCTAAAGAACTCTAGTATCCAGGTTGGTAATGGTAGAAAGACTTTGTTCTGGACATACAATTGGCTTGGGTATGGGTGTTTGAAAGATCTTTTCCCTGATTTGTTCAGCACTTCAACCAGCCCAAATGCCTATTTATCCTCGGTTAAGAAGATGCAAGGGTGGAACATTACCTTCAGGAAAGCTCTCAATGATTGGGAAATTGAAGGGGCAGTGGACTTCTTCAAGAATCTGGAGGATTTTCAAGGGATAACAGATGTTGAGGACAAGTTGTTGTGGAAGCAAAGCAAAGACGCGAATTTCTCAGTCAAGTATGCCTTTTAACAACCATCAATTGCTCATCAGATTGTTGACTGGCCTTGGAAGTTTATCTGGAAAACAAATGCTCCTACAAAGGTTTGCTGTTTTACTTGGTTGGTGGCAAGACAAGCAGTATTGACTCAAGAAAGGTTGAGAAGAAGGGGGTTCTAGAAATGTTCCAGATGTTTGTTTTGTGAGACTAACACAGAAACTAATAGTCATTTGTTTCTTCACTGCTCTTCCACTATCCAATTGTGGCAGCTCTTTCTCAATATTGTGGGGATCAAATGGTGTGTGCCTGCAAACACTGTTGATCTTCTTAAGAGCTGATCAATTTGGGAGGTTCAGTTAGACAGAAGAAATGGTGGAGATTGGTTCCTGCTTGCATATGGTGGACAGTTTGGAAAGAGAGAAATTCCAGAGTTTTTGAAGATAGGATTAGTCATGTGCAGGACATTAAGATGAAGTGTTTTCTTTTGTTTCACTTTCGGAGTAAAGAGTGCCTTTTAGAGCAGGAGGTATCCTTAATACATTTGATAGGACAACTGTAACTGTTTGTAAACTTTTGTTGGTTGTAGGGATCTATCCTCTGTAAATATGGCTTTTGCACTGTCTTAGTGCTATCAATACCAAAGTTACCAGTTTAAAAAAAAGGGGGGAATTTTGAGTTAGAGGTCCACATGTTCATTTTTCTATCTGAGTCAATGATACACTATACAGCAGTCCCTCTCAAATGGATTAGATAACAGAGAAATGCCAAGTAGATAGCAAAACAAGCTGATCCAAGAGACACTAACTTCAACTGAGCTCATGAACAAATAGATGGCTAGTAAAGTTGGTACATCGGAAATATTATAAAATGAGAAGACATTCCAAGCCTGAAGAGTTATGGATTACAAATCTTGTATGGGGAGAAAGAAAGAGAAAATTAAAATTTTCAAATAATGAGGTTATAATTGATTTCAAACACCTAAGAAACAAAAATGAAATCCAAAATAGAAAACTATCAAGGATATTAACAGTAGATGTTGTAAGAGATGGAAGATTATCAGCTAGTCATTTATCTTGGCACATAAAACAAGGCAAAATGGCATGCCAAACTAGAACATATAAAATGACATCACAAACATAAGAAAATAAAAATATCAATTACCTTAGGAGACTTCCTCATCAGATACATCATTGTCTTGCAGTTCAATAAGAAGGTATTTTCGTTGTATGATAGTGAATTTTTTTCTCCTTCAGCTGTCCCAACTTGCTTGTCATAACCAGCTTCATTGAAATATGGTCGGGAGTTCAAGACTAGCCCTTGAAGGGAAACTAGGACTTGAAGTATACTCGAGGATGAAGGATCCCAGATCTCATTCCCTCTGCCCGTCCAAGTATTTAAAAGGCTGAGACAGACCTTCCCTTCCTCGTACAAGTTTGGATTTATCCGCCAGCCACCAGAATGATAATATGCCGACTGCAATACAACATAAACATTTGAAAAAATAACTTTAAAATGAAGTAAAGAGCCAACAGGAGATTAGATGCAAACTGTAACCCTCTAGACAAGAGAAGGATTCAAGGAAAGCAACATTAAATATGCTTACTGGTGGAACATCAGGGTACTCTGGTGGAAGGTGGAAATCAAAGAAGAATAAACCATCTTGGTAAGGAGTCCCATATGCTCCAACAATCACTGCCCTTAGAAGATCCATGTGATCTTCATAAACACGTACATATATTCCATCTGATAAAAGAAGTAGTGTTAAAGCTGATTATTTATATATTCCATCTATAGCTAGTTTGAGATTGAGGTGCAGTTAATGTATGTTAAAGTTGATGGTGTCGCTTGAATGTGAAAACAACAATTATAAAATATGGAGAGATAAATCCTATGATAATATACCTACTTATGAAAAAAAGTCTATCCGATAAGATACCTGGCAGGTTATTCTGAAGGATGTTCCAATCTTGTTGAACTTTCTTAAGCCATTTCCTCCCAGCATTATTCTGCACATAATGATCAACAAGGCTTAATAGAAGACCTCAGAAATGGGATCGAACTAGTCTTTCCAGAGATTCAGAGTAAAGGACGGTCACCAAGTCACTCATAACTAGCTCACCTTTAGAAACCATGATATGAAGTCTCCAACCCCACCCCCTGACTCAAATAGAAAAAGGTATGCTGTCTCTTTAAAACTAGTTGAGAAATGGAGAAAAAATAGTGTAACGCAAGTTATGAAACACCTTGAAAATGGAAAGTGTGATGGATCAAAGATTCATTTAGAAATTCTGAAGTAGGGCAATGAAAGACTTTGAGAACCCAGAATATAGAATACATTTTCTAAGACATTAGTCAAGAAGTGGAACAATTTATCAGGAAGAACTTGTAGGCAAGACTAACCTGGCCACTTGTACCAAGAAAATGATGGTCATAAGGATCTGTTGTGATATCGAAGCGTTTAAAACTATACGCTTGCTTATCATGTTGATCTGAGGAATTTCCTATTCCTGGCTTCACGTTAGCTTCAATAACATCCAACCCTGTCACTTCCATAGTGTCATGCTCTTCTTCCTTTCCGGCAGCAGGTAGTCTTCGAGAATTATCGAGGTCTCCGGACCTTTGGGACCACGATTCATCGCCGTTATATATTGTAGCCAATGCTCCCTCCCTTTCTTCATCTTCACTTCTGGAATCTACACTCGATGAATCAGTCTGTTTGCGGCCCCTAGAAAATATTCCAGAGGCCAGCCTGGTCACAAATCCTAGTGCAGCCAGGGGAATAGCCAGAGCCCCATTCCTTCCTGAATCTGCAGTGGCCATGGCTCCATCTTCTTCTTCAATACTGATGTCAGTAGCATTTGTTGTTCCAAGTTCCTGAAGGAGAACCCGCTGTTCATTACATCATATCATACTAATACAAACAGAAACTAACAATTTATTCTCACAAAGCAGTTGAAATAGGTAATATTTTAGTTAATCTCCTAACCTACCTTCAAGATAAAATAAGATAATTTCTTCACATCTATTACATAATTTATATTAAATAAGACTGGTGATTACTATATGTGAAGTTGTAAGCTAAGCTGCAGACATTACATCGAAAGAAGTTATTTTTGTTTTATCAACGAACAGATAAAAGAATATAAATAAAAAGGAAAGAGAAAGAAGGCATCTGTGTCTATAATAGCTCCACCATTTGAAGGGTTACTCTTTTTCTTGCGATAAGTAATAAGGCAGCCACTAATGCTTGCATTAGGTAGAGTCTACATCACACCCCTTGGGATGCGTCCCTTCCCCGTACCCTGCTAACGCGGGATGCTTTGTGCATTGGGCTGCCCTTTTTATTATTTGCATCAAAATTAAAAGCAGCCATATATGAAGTCTGTACTTACCTTGAAAAGACAGTTTCTTGCACCATCAAGGGCATATAATTTTTGAAGATCTCTACTTTGAAAAAGACAGTTTCTTGCATCATCAAGGGCGTATAATTTTTTTGAAGATCTAAGATGATGAAATTGAAACTAACAGAAACCACGCGATACTGGTTGAATCTGATGTTTAATTCAAACAGACAGATCGGATAAATAATAACAGCATTCTAGAACCCACCAACCTCTTTTACATTCCCCAGGGCCTCCCTTTCATTATCTTCAATTGTTTCCCAGCTAGCTGCATCATCACCAATTTCACTTCCGGCCGCGATAGACTCATCATCATCACGATCAACAACATATATTGCTTGAGGCCCAACCTGAAGAAACCAGAAAGGCAGCATCACAATATGAACTGAAATTCGTGGAAACTGCCATAAGAATGCACCACCACCTTAAGAAAAGGAAATATGACGAAATAATAAAGTACATAGTATTTCTCTCAGATGTTCTAATGTTAGTTATCAATGAAATGTGTGCATCCATACAAATAAGAAAAAGAAATCTGTCAGGAATAGTGATCAAATATATACACCAGCAAGGTTAACGCAAGTCCATTTGTTTTACTTTACGCAGACTAACAGTGCAGAAAGAGTATGAATTGACATCAATTTTTCAGTTTCAATAGTAAATACGAAGCCAAAAAGACCAAAAAAGAAAATCACGGACATACAAGTTATAAAGGATGATAGAAGAACAACGAAAAAAGGTGAAAGTCTTCAAATTAGCCATGGAGTGAATTTATTAGAAACTAGGGGCATCATGAACATGCAATTAGAAATTGGAGAAAGCACAAAAATCTTGGGAAGTACCAGGGATATCATTCCATCAGCCCACGTGACTTCGATGTCTCCATTCCTGAGTCCAGTGATATTCCCAACCCAGGAGAGATCTGAAAATTGAGAACAAGTATCATCACTTGAAGCGGCTTCTGCTTCATTGCATCTCGGATGCTTTTGCTCGTCTTCTTTTGCTTCAGTTGGAACAACCAAATGTTCTGATTCTTCTGTAGATTTCACAACAGAACCCACTTTTGCTGGTAGAGAAACAGGTAACAAACGAACAACAACATCACCGTAACAATAGTCATAGTCAGGATGCCCCTCCAACTCATATACACTGACGACTTCCTCTTTGTCAAACTCCTTGGGGTCCTCTGCCCTGGTAACTAGCTTTAACCACCTCACAGAAGCTGTACGTTCCTTTGCATTAACACTGTTCACAACCCCAACACGCTTAACATC
Organism: Przewalskia tangutica; assembly: GCA_029844215.1. Classification (NCBI taxonomy): domain Eukaryota; kingdom Viridiplantae; phylum Streptophyta; class Magnoliopsida; order Solanales; family Solanaceae; genus Przewalskia; species Przewalskia tangutica. The sequence goes on along the minus strand of CM056731.1, from coordinate 958,821 downwards.
ATTAGAATCGTCAGCATCAGCAGCAGCTTTCTCTACAACATACTGTTCAGCAACAAATTCATGATCTCCGGGGCTTTCAATAGGGATCAAGGATGTAGATTCCAAACCTCTTTCTATTTTTCCATCCTGCCAGGCAACATCAACAGAAGTCCTAGTATTCACAATTAGAAAAGCTCTTTCAAAATTTTCCTCTTTCTTACGAGCCTTTTTATCTCTCCTAACCACAACTTTGCGGATCTTTTTACGATGAAGGGGCCATGACTCTTGGCCTGATTCCTTGGAAACTGACAATGAAATAGCACATGTACTGAACTCTGCAAGGGAATCACGCTCTAAAGTTTCACAATTGCCATCGACAGAAGATTCCACGTCAATTTCCATACAATCACTATTCCCTGTTGATTCCTCCAAATTGACAACTTCTGAATCACAATCTGCTAAAAATTGAGAAGATTCTGATACAGTTTTGGTGGACTCACAAAGTTGTAGTTTTGATAGTTGCTTGTCCAAGGCAAAAGATGATGAAGGAAGAAGACACCAGTCACTTAGTTGCCAGATTGCATGAGAAAAGCAAGACATCAATTTCAAGTTCTTTGGATTTTGTTCTTCAGCTGGAGGAGTGGAGGAATCGGGCCCATATCCAGCAGATGCAATCCAGTAGATGAAAACAGAACCAACAGTAACTTTAGTTACTGTACCTTCTAACCTATTTGCTTTCCACAAGCCAGATAACCATCTAGAATTCTTGAAAACTGATGATGAGCTTGCTTTTATACGCTGACCAGGATAGAAAGGAAAATGTACATCTTCAAGGCCACTCCTACCAACTGGTTTAAGACGTAAAGGGTCAGCCTTCATAACTTTACATACTGAACCATCATCAAACATCACAGTGACATTATCAAAAACATCATCAATCCTGCCCAACCAAGGGCCAAGGACAACATAATCACCAACTGTAAAATCCCGAACACGCTTCAACTCCCTAGATGAGACATTTCTAAAAATAGATCCATCATGCGCTAACAAATCTACAGATATATTGATATCAACCACCAGTCCTACTTGACCTGTTGGATCAGAAGCAGCAGCGACATAATCACCATGTAGAAATCCTCTGTCGACAACAATGACATTATTAATACTCTCTGTTGACTCAGACTCATCCATCCAGAGGACCCGAACATGGTCTGCGGTAAGCGGATCACTCTTATAGTTACTACGGTCTTTGTTCCCATCATCAGTTTCCTCAGCCTTTTCATTGTTATCCTTATCGCCTTCTGTGTTGGAATCACCATCATCATCATGACCACCACCACCATCATCATCATCGTCTTCTTCTTCTCCGTCATCCTCATCTTCATCATCAGTTAAGCTGCTATCTGAATCTGAGTCACCAGCAACCTCGGTCACAATCCCAATCTTATCATCAGTTTTGCTTTTCACAACATCTTGTCTATATATATAGGAGACGTTCTCTAAGTTCCGGAGAATCTCTCCCGGCTTGTATTCTGATCTAACTTTTGGATCAATGCTAGCCCCATTTGCTAAAGAATCGCCTTCTATCAAATTGCTATATTCGTTTGCATTTGCGGTGGGCTCAACATTATGGGAAGCATCATGACGTTGGCCAGCTTCCATCTAACAAACACAAACAAGAATACCATAAGAAATTCATTCAAAAACCTTAGTACCCATCCCACAATTCAAACAGATGTCAAGTTTGCGAATGAGAGTGGACTGGACTATTCACTTATTTTGGTTTATAAAAAAGAAATACAACCTTATAACTTGACCATTTTGTCCAAACTAATAAATCAATCAATACTAAGAAATATGAAGCAACAATATATAATTAAATAAACTTGTTATAACTGCTCATATTCAGTTTGATCATTTGAAATATTAGAAAAGACGCCCATTCATTTTTAACAAGAAAAAAGGAACCCCACTCATAAAAGCAACTTCACAGAAATGCAATACACTACAATCACAAATTTTTAATGTTCCTCCGAGAACATCATCATTGCAACGAAGCACAATCATGATATGAAATGAAACACTGTCAATACTATAAAACCAATGACTCAGTCAAATTATCTAATGTACCTATTAGAAAGAAATGACCCTAACTACATGAACCACGTAGGGCTAGCTTAGAGCTGTGAAGATTGACTAACTTATAGAAGAGACACCATATACTAGTACAATAACAACAACAACATACCCAGTGCAATCCCACAAGTGGTGTCTGGTGTCTGGGGAGGCAAACCTTATCCTACCATGAAGATAGAGACACCATATACTAGTATTGAGTATTGACCAAAAAAAAGGTACAGGAATGCATCTATCAAATGGCCCAGAACAATTAAATAGTTAAAACTCATTTGAATTCACCTCACCCTAATTTTCTGATTAAAATAAGAGCTAATAAAAAAGGTTCATCTACAGATTGTCAATATTTTCATCTTTTCGATTCCTACATCAGCCAAACACAGCCTCCATCCAAATATAATCATGTAACCCTAGCTTCAATTTACCAGAATGACCCGATCATTCCTGGAAATTTACCATCAGGCAGCCAAAACGAGCTGGAAACACACATTGAGATCAAACTATTCCCGCATACATCAAAATCCAACTGAATAAAGCGCTAAAAAACCATACCCAAACAATTCAATATAATCTTGTTATCCATTCAATTCAATTTCAACAATGTCAATAAAGGATGAATGGAATATACTTTCGGAATCGGAGGATTAGGAGATGGTAAGGACCCACGAAGAATTCGGAATGAACGGCTATCTCTTCAACGGTCTATTGATCGTCAATTATGTATGTAGGTATGTATGTATATGTGTTTAAATTGTATTGTATATGCTTCAACATATGAAGAATGAGCTAAAGCGACCCGCATGGGTTTATAGCTCGGTTTGTTCCAGCGTGTGAGCTCCAAGAAGACAGATTCAAAGCATCGAAAGCCGCAGTGTGGGAGTTCATTTTACGAGGATAACTCTTCGTTATGGACACCAAGTGCCTCCCACCTAGTAAGTCTGTAAGTATTATGATTTACGTTCCTCCGTCAATCTCTATCGAGTCAAAGAAGTGGGTCTGTGAGCGATTTCGCCTTTTGCTTCCGAGAACCAAGAATGAGCTAAAGCGGTGAACAGAGCGAAGCCGTGAGCTGAGGGGCAAAATTGTCATTACAGTGCCGTAAAGTCTCTTTGATATTGTGAGCTGAGGGGCAAAATTGTCATTACAGTGCCGTAAAGTCTCTTTGATATTATAGGTGTCTTAAATTACCCAATTTACCCTTTTTTTTTCTTCTTTTGACAATGACACTTATATAATATTTGATTTAATTCTGTTTATTAATTTTATATACTATTTTTTAGATTATTTTTAATTGTGCTAACATTTGTCTGTCCAATTAGAATATCTCTCCTTCTGAAAAAAGTATAGTGCTTTTCTTAAAAGATTGGAAGAAGCAAAGGAAATTTTGTTACGAAATCCACTTCCCTCAACAAGTTTGAGTATATTATTAATGGAAGGTAAATCAAGTAATTTTTAGTTTTTCATTAAATCAACTATATATATTTATTGAATTCTAAATGATTAAATCCAAATTTGTTGATATATAAAATGGACTAGTTATCACTACAACAAATAGCTTCAACGAGGTGTTGACATTCAATTTTGACCCGTTTTTCGTATATTTATTGCAATTTTATGTATTTTAGGACACCGCATTTTAATCATCATTTTTGCATTTTTGCATTTTTACATAATATTCTATGTTTATTTCTTCACAAAATGACATTGCATCTTTTTATTTTAAATTAAGCATTATGACTTTGTTAATATTATGTTTCTATTATTATTACACCGTCGTTTATTTTAATAATATTTGCATCTCTTTAAATAATTAATTGATATCCCGTTTTAATTTTTAATTAGACATTAAACATTTGCTAAATATTGTATTTTATTATTATTGCATCGTCATTTGCATTTTAATAATTTTGCATCTTTTTAAATAATTTTTCTTTTAAATAATTAACCCGCTTTGCATTTTGTCAAATCAGTCCAGTCCGAGGCCCAATCCGGATCAGTCAAATCCAACACTTTTTTATTATTTCACCTCATATCTCTTTTACCTTTACCATACTCCACCCCATACTTTGTTTCGTCATTTCTACACTCCAACATCAATATCAGCACCACATTTTCCTTCTTTAATACCTATCCCTCTCTCATTTATTAAAAAAAACATCAGTCAGCCGCACATATAGAGATCTCACTCATCCTCTTCACCCATCTCCCTCTAAACTCTCTCACACACACACGGACCACCGCCACCGTTATCCGTACCCACCGGTGAAACATCATCCCGCCACAGTTGAACCCCCTGGCCCGTCGAACTTCCGTCAGCCTCACCACCACTGTCACACCCGTGAACCACCTGGCGGCGTCGCTCCAGTGTTCTTACCGTCGAAGTGACGCCCCTCCCCTCTTGAACTTCTGTGTTGTTGCACTGACCGGAGTGTGAACTCCGGCGACCCTTTTGTTCGGCTTTTATTTTTGTTGCTATATTTTGTGCTTACCGGACTGATTCTCGTTTTTTTTTCTCATACTTGGCCGGAGTTTGTGAACTCCAGCGATGTTAGCAATGGTTGCTATTCTTCTTGTTGGTTATCTTGACACTGCTACCATGGCTATTTTCCGGCGGGTATTTGTTATCTTTGATGACTTACCACGCCGCTTCCTTTTGCTATTTTGTTGTTGCTTTTCGATCTTGGTCGTTCGATTCAGTCCTCCGATCCGACAAATTTTTGCTATCTTTGGTTGTTTCATAAGCGTTTGATCGATTTTGGTCATGTTGTACTGATTTTGGTATCTGTTGGATTGAATATTTCTGGTTAAAGTGTTTTCCGGCGAGCTATGTTGCTATTGTTTCCACAGTTTGCGGACCATTTTTTGTTCACTGTCTCGTTGTTTCTGTTTACCGTTCATCAGTTTCCGGACTGATTTTGGCAATTTCGCTTTTATTTTAATTAAATTGATTTAGAATAAATACTACACTGATTTTGAACAAATGCTGCACTCAAATGGCCAATGAAAAAGTTATCCGTCGATTTTTGAGGCCTCCACAGTTGCAAAGACGGAAAATAAAATAAAATGAAGCTTTCTGGGCGTTGATGATTTCTTCTACTTACACAGGATAACCAACATGCGCTGGTGGGGCGAATTTTCGCAGCCGTACTTGTTTAGGATGTCCCACTTTATTTTATATATCTGAGCCCTCCGTGTTTAAAACTATTACTGTTTTGGCGCGGATTTGAAGGTTTTATTTATTTTATTGTTTCTAACAATATTGGCCGATTAAAGAATCTCCGTCTGATTTCCAAGGCCTCCCCTGTACAAAAGACGTATTTATTTTTTGGCTTTACTTATTAATTCTTGCTATTACTTTAAAATTATTTATTCTATTACTAACACTTTTACTAAGTGTTTATGCATGTATTCGGAGATCATCTTATGCAGAAGGCCTAAAAATGGCTAAAAGATGTCCCGGAGTTTATTTCGATTTTAGCTTTATTATTATGTATTGCATTCCATTGTAATTGTAAATTATGTAACTACATAGAATATGTAGAATAAAAAAGGCAATAAATAATTAACCTACGTTTGAACGGATAACCCCAAGTTAGCGGATCTTAAAGGATGCATAACCCCTTCCCTTTAGGATAATAAAGAATCATGATCTAGAATCTCATTAATTTCGCAGACCATTAAATGGAGATTAATTGCAGTATTTTTATTGCAATAAATCAAGTGTCATAATTCACTTAATTAATTAGGTGGCGACTCCTCAAAATCAGCATTATTGCTCCATCCAGGGAACCGCGCCAAAGAGCAACGTCATGATACCGCTCGCACCGAGGTCAAAAACGAGCGCGACAGCATGACGACTCCACTGGGGATATCAGGTTCTTGATCATAGCAAACTCAGGTTAATTAAATATTGCGCTTTATTTTGCTTTTACATTTGTTGTAAATATTTTATATTGTTTGCTTTTATTTTGTAATTAACTACTTTAATTGCTACATTCTTTTACTGTTTTTCTTAAATTGTTATTCCGCTCATATTTTCTCCATTCTGGAAAATTGACATTATCACACACTACACGCGAGGTGTGCTGGCGCACTCGCAAATTTCTTTCAAATACCAAAATATAGGCGAGTTGGCAAAGGCGCAAGAGCATCCGGACCATCCGGTGGCCGCGTAGCCTTCTCACTCGAGTAGTCCGCTCGGAAATCATTGTATCTAGTAAGCCAAATTTTAAAAAATTTAAGATAGAGCTATACCGCCCTCTTTATTTTAAGTCATGCATGCATACACCCTAGGTGGGTCGATCTTTGGTATCGTCTCCACGATTAGGAAATCCACCAAATTGTCGTTGGGTTTCACAACCCGACGACCAATAAACATATGTGTGTAGCGTGATGATGATAGACGGATCCAAGCCTGATCATGACACGCCGAAATTGGAAAAAGTGCACCGTTATTTGATCGCCATTTCCAACGAAATATTGCAGTTTAATTGCTTGGACCTATTTATCATAATCTCGCATATCTGGCGTTTAAGTCCACCTCTGACATAAGAGAGGTCCCAAGCATATTAGGGCGCGCACTTGATTTGCATGTTTTTTGTTTACTATTGTTTGTCGCTAGCAACTTTGTACATATTATTTAAAGCAATAATTACCCTTTTAAACTCTGTACATATCATGTCATGGGCTTATAACTTCGGGCACGTGCATTTGCATTTTTTTTGCACTTTTTGTTGTCACACTGCAATCAGGACCTATTCTGAATAAATTGTTCTTGAACATCACAACTTGGACCTTGCGAAGCATCAACCTTCACTTCGGTTGAACCAATCAGGGGAGTCTTTGACTATATTGTCACACCTCTGCATTTTTATTATTTTGTCATTTTCCTACTCACTCATTTCTCATATTTTTGCAGGAATGTCATCCTCGCAAACAGCTGAGGGCGGTCGAAAAAAGAAAAAAATCATCACAAGAATGAGCGAGAGTTATGTTGACTAATAGAAGTCAGTTTATATCAGATTCAACGAGACATCACTCTCAGTTCTTCTAGATTTTGTATCTTTATACATATTTGTAAATTCAATTGATATGTCTAGGGTTGATTACATAATTCTTTATCATGCATTTTACAGCATAATCATCCCGAACTACGCATGTCTGATTCTCACCACACGGTGTGATACGTAGGCAACCCATTTTGGGTTCGACACCACAAAAATAAAAAATAAAAAAATAAATAAAGAAGCATATTTTTCTCGCTTCATCATATTTTCGGGCATTTAATTTTCCGTTACATTCATTTTACTTTACATTCGTCCACATTGGACAATCATTTGTTTTGCATAGCTTTATATTGCTATTCTTTCATTGATAAATTCTTTTTTAAGCATACATTTTTATAACATATCTGAATGAACTACGCGCTTTGATTCTCTACGGGATACGTGCAAATTTCTATTCGTTCTACTATTTATTCAAAAAATATATTAAAAAAAAATATTCAAAAATATAAAAAAAATGTTATTCAAAAATACAAAAATATTTTTTAAGTATTATTGTTTGACTTTGTTGATACCAACACATTTAGGAGTGTGCATAGAAAAAAAAAAGTAATAATCGGTATGAGTTGACTCTGTGGTAAACCATAGATTCTTTTGGTACCTCTTATTCACACACATTGTCTTGCATGTTTTCCAAGATAAGAATGAAACCAACCTCATCGTTTCATATGCATTGTGTGGTGAGTTTTTGAATAAGTTCAATTGCATTACGATGTGATCTAGAACTTGGCCGGAATGTTTGTTGAGGCGAAATTCTGAGTAACACTCGGTATAGGAAATGATCGTAGTCTTTCTTTGCCCTTTGAGCCTAAAACGTATTCTTTTGACAGCCGCATATTACACCTATACCATTTCTGAGTGCATATGCACTATCCCTCTCTTGGCCCGACCTCCTTGAGCGCTTTAGAAATGTGCAAGTGGCTGACAAAATTCTGCGTTGAAGTTTGCAAAGACAAAAATGGTCACCCTAAACCCTAAACCAGTCTCAAAAGAAAAAAGAAAAAAACAAAGGACGACTTCATAAAAAGAAAAAATCAAAAGCCCCGACATTATAAAAAAAAACAGAATAAAATGAGAGAATAACTCTGGAAAAAGGGGGCTCCAAACGGAAGATTCAAAAGAAGTCATTACATAAAAACTGGGACAAAAAGGAAGCAAGTCAGCATTAAAGCGCACAAATATCAAGCACGGACGTAGTCCAACTCTCGAGGAATGATTAGTCACTTTTACCCAAATGATATCCATTCATTTCCCCAAGTCTACATTACAAGTGCGTAATGACCTACATGACCTTATACGGTGGTTCTCACATTAGTGGATACTTACATGACGGCCAAGCCTATGGTATCACAATTGCATGCATTGAACATCTTTCTGAGTGTGAGTGTGTTTCTCTAAACGTCCCAAAATTTAAAATACTGGAATATATGTGTGGATGAGACTTTCTTTCAGTGAGGGCATTTGAAACGTGAGATTACGTGTAGTTCGAAACCTTGGCTGCAAGCAAGTGTGTCGACACTCAGGTATGTCTGAGGTACTATCTGAAGTTGTGTGAATTACACCGGAGTCAATCTCAGTTAGACTGAAAGCAATAAACGAAAATCCTTATGCACAATACTAATTATTGGTATCAACTGAAGTCAGAACGTAATGTTGTCTTCCACTTTTTCAAAAAAAACAACAAAATGCATATTACATAAATTCTTATTTTTTGCAGCACGAACTACGTCTTGACCTGATTCCCTCAGCGGGATACGTAGGCGGCCACATTGGCTTCGGTCTCATTTTTTTAAAATTGTACAAATTTTTTTTGCAGCACGAACTACGTCTTGACCTGATTCCCTCAGCGGGATACGTAGGCGGCCACATAGGCTTCGGTCTCATTTTTTTAAAATTGTACAATCATTTTTTACATCATGAACTACGTTTTGACCTGATTTCCTCTGCGGGATACGTAGGCGGCCACATTGGCTTCGGTCTCATTTTTTTAAAATTGTACAATCATTTTTTGCAGCATGAACTACGTCTTGACCTGATTCCCTCTGCGGGATACGTAGGCGGCCACATTGGCTTCGGCCTCACATCATTTTAAAATCTTAAAAATCCTTATTTTTACATCACGAACTACTGATGTGCGAAAAGATGCACACACTTTAACGCAAATGCACGTTATCGTAACAAGTAATATAGTCTTGATAAGACCGAATATCGTCCACAAGGATTATGGTTCAAGTATCAACTATCTATCTTTTAGTATCTATTTGGCAATTGATATTTGGATTTGTTGTTTATAACTAAGAATTATAGAGCTATTTTAACTAATGAGTTTACTTCAGATGTGATGGGAATATGACTTCCATGTCTCTTCAACTATCCGTTTATGTTATTTATTTATGCAATGAATTATGGACTTCTTCTCTCGGAGAAAGCAGGTTTACGAAATCGTTTTATATTCTCGTTAAGGATATATAAACACTCAACCCCAGTATTGCACCTTACCTACCTTTCGGTGATAAGGATAACTCTATAGGAGGATTAAGAACAAAAACCTAGTTAACCGTCACGCACCATGCGCAAAATTAGGGTTTTTAAGCCTCTCATTAACGCTACATAAATAATTGAGGTATTTTCATCCCCAATCCAAGAATGTCTCCCCAACTTACAGCATATTCACAATCTCTCCTTTCGAAGTAAATTAGAAATCATATAAGGATAATTAGTTGTCAATTAATTACCAAGCATTCAACGCAATTATTGAATAGATCTCTCAAAGAAGAATAACAACCATAAACATGCATTAATTCATAACGTAAGTTTCTAGAGAATTAACATGGAAAGCCCTATAAGAGAATTAGTTTCTAGCCATAAATATGACAAGAACTAATTCAAAGTTCATCATGCAAAAATTGAAATAAAGAAAAGAAAAAGGAAAGAAATTACTAAGTTTAGGTCTCCAATCTCCAAGCAAGAAAATCTTGTTTGTGTTCGAGAAGGAACCCTTAAAATCGCCTAGGGTTCTCCTTTTATAGTAAACCGCCCTTAACTTTTCCTCGCAGTTCGGCCCAAAATCGTCAAAACCTCGATTTTTCTCGCGCCGGCCATGTTCGCTATCGGCCACACGGAACTCTAGCCTCTTCGATGATTAGGCGCCGCGGCCCTGCACCTGTTGACATGAGGCGCCGCGGCGCTGGGACTTCTGCAGTCTCTCTGGATAATGGGCGCCACGGCCGCTTCTAATCGCAGTGAGGCCATGCGCCACGACTGAAGCTTTGCCTCTCGTCACTTTCTATGTTTTTAGCTCTGGAACCTCCTCTTTTGCCCTCTTTTAGCTCCTTTTCCGTCATTTGGCCATTTTAACCACTTTGACTCAAAAGAAAGAAAATCTATCCTAATACGACACTTATTTGTACAAAAGGGGACAAAAGACTAACTAAAACTGACTCAAAAAGTGTATATAAAATACACCGATCAAATACCCTCAAACTTAACCTTTGCTCGCCCTCGAGCAAAGATAGAAAGAAAGAAATAAAAGACTCAAAGAAACGAAAAATAAAAGACTCACTGACATTGATCACTTTTGCTGCATTAGTGTTAACTAGAAAAACATGAAGGTTAGCAAAATAATATGCAAGAACATATAGCATGAAAATTCAGCACACTAAACACATTGAGCTAGATATTTCGCAAACTCATATTTATCATGCTTTAATGGAAGTCAGTATACTAAATCATGCATATAAATTCAAAAATCCTATGTCATGCTTACTTGTTATTCTCCACTAATCCTGGATATGCATAAAAGAGATCTTCAAGACTTTAAGGGTTGTAATGTAGGCTTAGGTAGGGGTTGGTAAAAATAGGCATTTAGGCTCATTTTTGTGTACCATAAGCTCTTTAGCTTTTCAGTATTTCCCTTTTCTTTCTGTTCTTTTCTTCACTTCAATTCTATCTTTTCCCTCTTTTGTTTTGGGAGAATGAAGAGTATAATAATAACAAACACCCCCAAACTTAGGCTTTTGCCTCTTTCTTATTACTTTTTTATTGGGGTGCAACAAGCTCATTCACTCTTTTTGTCTTTTTTTTTTACACAATTGATTCCACTATTTCACATTTTTACTTATGGCACAATTTGTGGAAATATAGGGTGTCAAAGAAGAAGTTTCAATTTTTAGGCTCAATGGGGCTGACTAGGGATACTTTTAAAGTCCGGGATAGGAAGGAGTGGTAAGAATTAGCTATCAAAGAATTGCCTGAGTCATCTCTCTAACATGCATATCCTAACTATTTCGCCTCAAATAGCAAGCAATCATAACACATATGTTTTCATTATTTAGCATGCACAATTTAACCAAGAAACTCCAAATAGACAGATTTTGTGAGTTTTTGGCATATCTAACCTAGGTGTTTAGATAGTTGCTTCAATTCCATTACATTATTCCACCTTACTTCACTAGGTGTTTCTAGCAACTACAGCATACATGATCTTTTGACAGACAATTATGACTCAAAAAGAAAAAAAATTGTGACTCAAAAATACATAAAAACAATAAAAAGACTTAAATAAAACATAACAAGACACAATTAAAACACACACCCCCCCCCCCCAAACTTAAATCACACATTGCCCCCAATGTGTGTAGACTCAAAGACAATAAAAGAAATAAGACACTTACAGACTTTGGCTAAAATGGTGGTGGCGGCGGTGGATAATACATAGACCATTGGTTGAACAGGGAACTCATCTCGTCAAACTGTTGGTGCAATTGTTGTTGCTCCTGCCTCAAATCTTGTTGCCCTTGTCGCAACTCATGTTGTCCCTGTCTCAACTCATTTTGTCCTTGTATCATTGTGTCGAAATGTTGCATCATCCTTCTCTGGTTCTGGAGCACTTGCTCCATCATGCAATTGGAGGTTCTGTTACGTGGTTGGTGGTGACTAGGTCTCGCCGCATATTGAGCCCCTATTTCGTGCTCATCTTCGCTCATCATGCTTCGCCGCTGGCTGCTGCTGGTTGTACTCTTCGTCTGGCTGCTAGGGGGCTTGGGTCTGGGAAAGAGTGCATTATCCCACAGGACACCGGCAGTTGGTTTCTCTCATGAGTGTCAGTGGGTAGGGTTGGGACCCCATGGAAGGCGCATAGATTAGTGATCAGTGAGCCATGTCCCAATCCACCTGTTGTCACAAACCTGATGATTTCTTTAATGCTCTGCACTATCTCTTTCCCCACATCAATCGTCATCCCCCTCATAATTCCATATATCAGTTTAATCCTATCTTCTGGCACTCTGGTGAAGTGCGTGGATGGAATCATGCGGGCGCTGACGAAATATAGCCAACCCTTGGCTACTTTGTTGAATTGGCACCTACTCAGTGCTCTTGACCCATTTCGTGCAATATCAAAAGCGTTCAGAGTAGCATCGTGTTCGCGATGGCATACCAGTCGATGTTGGAGGTGCTTCTAGACCATGTTCTAAAGTGGTTCCAATCATCACTTTCTTCAACATCAACCGTCTTCAATTGTGTATTTATATCTTCTGCTGTCACAAGCACATAATTTCCCCTTACAAAGCATCCCCTTTCCACCTTCTCCGGAAAGTTGGCATAGAATTCACGCACCATTGTTGTGTTCACTGGTGCTATCTTCTCCGGATTTACAAATCTCCTCCACCCCCTTAACTCAATCATTGCCCGAATGGGCTCATAAACATCCTCTTCCCCAAACGACTCCCTCTGATAGTCCATTCCCCTTTCAGGGATTAAGGGCCTAGTACTAAGCTTTTTGTATCTTTGGAAGGCTTCGTAGCTCACAAACCTAGTATCATCGTAATGTGGGGCTGAGGTGGATGTAGAGGCTCTTCTTTTTCTGGCGGACATGGTTAAAAACACTTTCTGCAGCTTACAACTTATTAGCACAAGTGTTCCCCAACACAATCAACACTCTAGCAGCTAAAACACAAACACCCCCAAACTTCAACTCTACTACCCAATACCCACACCCTCCTTGTCTACTCCTTCTCCAACTTCACAATCAATTTTTCAACACCCAAACTACTTCACAATGCAACACTTCTCCAATTATTACCTCCTTTGACTACTAGCAACTTTCAAGAAAAAGGTGAAGATTACTTTTTTGATGGTGTCTCCACGATGTTCTTGCTTCCAATGGTGATTTGAGGCTATGGAATGGAGCTTTGTTGGTTGAGATAGCTAAGGGTTTTTAGAAATTTAAGAGTTTTGGTTGTGGTTGGGTTTGATTTGTGGAGGATTTGTGGGTAATTTGTGGATTTTCGTGGGTTTTGTGGAGAAGAAGGGTTAGGTTTTGGTTTTGAAATTGGGGCAAATCTGATTTCTCGGCGTTTTTAAGTTTCTGGATTTCCGCTTAGGCTCATGTTCGCTTTAGCCGCGCCTGATGTTCTGACTCCTTCGAATTTTCACATGCCATACTCACATTGTAGCGCGCTTACCCGCTCGAAATCCTCGCTTTTCTTGACTTTTCGCCGCTTTATTTATTGCACTGACCACAATCACAGCACAAACACAAGAACCCAAGACCGTGAGATTGTCCTAGACAAAATAAAATAAACTAACGACATAAATTAAAATAACATAATTGAAAACGTTGGGTTGCCTCCCAACAAGCGATGTCTTTAACGTCTTTTAGCCGGACGCAATTAACCGGTACGAGTGCCCATTGGATCCTTCTGCGAACCGCTTGCAATCCGCAGATTTATTGCTGTAGGTCTCAATTTTCCTACAACCATTTGTTCAAACAAGAGCCTTAAAAATCCAATTATCCCCCAAGTACACAAGACAGGCTTGTCTTTTAGGCTTTCTATAATGTAGGAATCTGTGAACTTCTCTACATCTCTCAACTCTAGGGGGTACCCTTGATGGTATGAGCTTCCTAATTGGGGATCAGCTGTGATAGCTAGTGGTGTTTCTTCTGTAATAGGTGCAAGAAAAAGAATTTCCACAGAGTCCAAGAAGGTAAATAATTGAATCTCTGCAATCTTTTCCTTTTCTACACCAACTATCTCACCAGATTCCTCAATAGTTGGGTTTGGTTCAGGCTCCTCAATTTGTTGTTCGCTGTTAAAAATGACTGCGAGTTCTCCTATTTGCAGTTTCAGCTTCTTTATGGCCAATCTCGTTTCGTCCATGAACTGAGCTTGATACCTAGCGAAACTGAGTATGGCTTCTCGTAACTCCTCCCTCTCTTCCTGTATGGTTGGAGCTCTATCATATTGACAGTAGAAATCCATGTCTAAAGGATCCCTGAGATGCATCAAAACCAACAACGGATCACGGCACCCTTGTTTTCACACAATAAATACATAAAACGAAAAAGAATAAAATAAAATAAAAGAAAATAAAAATTAACAGAGAATAAAAACCAAATTAGAAATTAAAAATAGATAAATTTGATATTGAACTATGCCTAATCTCCGGCAACGGCGCCAAAAACTTGATGCGCGAAAAGATGCACACACTTTAACGCAAGTGCACGTTATCGTAACAAGTAATATAGTCTTGATAAGACTGAATATCGTCCACAAGGATTAGAGTTCAAGTATGTCACGACCCGACTCGGCCGCGATCGTACTTACCGGTACCTCGGTATATGTCGAGAATAGCAATGAACATACATAACACATAACTTATAAAAAGTAAACATCATCGCCACCGATAAGTGTCGCCCATAAAACATTCTTTAAACAAAAGTATAGTAGTACAACGGGTTCTTATAGCCCAAAACACATAGGTGACCACTGCACTTAAAGATAATAAATGTGGCGGGACAGGGCCCCGCCATACCCCTGAATGTACAAAATACCTATAGCATCAGGGAATATCCGTACCAATAGACAAGCTTCCGGAGGGATGGAGCTTCTGACACCGGGATAGTGATCCTAAGAACGAGGATCCTCAATCTACTTACCCTTACTGCAGATTTAACGCAACCCCGAGGAAGGGTCGACACAATATGTACCAAGTATGTAAAGTCGGAAAATCTGTAATAATGATATCATAAGTCTAAGAGTAAGTGGAGCCATGGAAGACAATAAAATACCTTTTATCAGGCCTTACTAACAACGAGTGACAAGTATATAAATATAATAATGCATAAAATAGGGCCTTAGGATCAAAACAGGTACCTCGCCTGTAGTATCAATAAGCACCCTACTCCGGGACTATTTCACCGCACAGTCCCGTGGACTGTATGAGGTATTCCTCGCATAGGTTGTACTACCGCACGGGACTATTTCACCCGCATAAGCCCATAAGGACTCGCATGAGGTATTCCTCGCGATCGTGGGTAGCAAATCCACTAACAGGTGGTATAACGATCTTGGGGACTTTCCTCGATATACTCTACCCTCGGCGGATGGTATAACGATCTTAGGCTTGCCCTCGATATACTCTACACAAGCGGTGGTATAACGATCTGGGGCTTGCCTCGATATACTCTTACACCAAGAAGGTGGTATGACGATCTGGGCTTGCCTCGCACATACTCTTACCCCGAGTAGTGGTATAACGATCTGGGGCTTGCCTCGATATACTCTTACCCTAGCTCAAATGTCATCATATCATAATCATAAATAAGTTAAGAAAACTTATAACTTCTTATTAGTCTTGTTCATATACCCTCTCATTTTAGTTTACTTAAGACACTTAATCATATCTTTAATAAAAGAAAACCGGGAATTTAACCCAAGTACTACATACTTCAATTCTTTTAAAAGTGACTCTTTTTCATACATAAAGCTCTTGGGCAATTGATGCCTTAAAATCAATTTGCCTTTCATAAATCAAATCATTTGTCCTTACTTGTCTTACTTAGAGTAAATCTCTTCTCATTAATCTTTTATAAAGTTAATAAACCAACTTCCCATAAAGTTGTTATATTAACCCTTCACTTTAGTAAAACTACACTTTTCCCCTAACTAAGGGACTTATACATTCTTAAAATGACACAAGTCTTTATATACTTAAAACAAGTAAGAATGTCAAATCTTGTACGTCTACCGTACTACATAGTTACATCTATTCATGCTCAAGAGATAGGAAAGCTTCACATACCTCTTTGGTCAATCCACTTGCTAAGTCCAAACTACCGCAAGTAATATGTCAACCTAAAATAACCATGATACGTTTATTAACCTCTAATCACTAAATTCTATGGAAAATTGGGCAGCATTTCCTTTGTTTCTACTCACTTTGCCACCTTTCTCAAGGCCGAATTTATCATCCAATTGCCACATTTAAGGCTCAATCAATCCAACAATTCAAAGGGGATTACACACCTAAACTTGGGTGTGTAAAATTCTGCCCCATAAGTTACAACAATTCACTTAACAATTCTAAGGTAGTTTTTAGGCTACAACATGCTCATAATCTCTTCTTAACCCATTTTTCATATCCAAACCACATTTCTAGCATGCAATGACTCTAAGAGCATTAGTTACTACCACAAGTTCTTTCTTCTTAACATGCAACACTACAAACTAAATCTAAAGGAAGAATCATTACCTTAGAGTTTTAGCAAAACTTATTCCAAATATTTTTCTAGCTTCCTTGCCAAGAACACCACCACAAGCTAGCCACAAGCTTCCTTTTTTGTTCTTAACTTTTCAGATTTTTCATTAGGCTTGGATTTCCTTTGGAAATGTAGAGAGAAGGAGGAGCTGATTTTTAGAGAGAGGGAGAGAAATTGGAAGATGACCAAGTCTTCAAGACTTGGTCAATATATTGCATGCAAGAAATCAGATGGGGTGGGACACTTGTCACCCTCCCAAGGTCTTTTAAAAGAAAAATCTGACTTTTCTAAGTTTTTCCGCCTAAAATCCGCCTCGGCATGCCTCGCTCCGGCCATGCGCTAAACCTCCGCACTTTCTTCGAACTTTCGCGTGCCTGTCCTGGCGCCGCGACGCTGCAACTTCAGCGACTTCAAGATTTCGCGCCATGTTCGCATCCGCGCCGCCTGCCGCTTTGTCCGAAACACATTTCTGTCCGACTACGCACTGAACTTGTAACTCTCATAACTTCCTACTCCGACGTCCTATCGACGAACGGTTGGTTGCGTTGGAATCTAGACTCCACGAACTATGCCCTAGGCCTTTGAAACACTTAGGAACTCTAAATGCATCGGGTCATAACCCGCATCAAAGTTGACTAAAACCCGTCCGGAATAATCCGTCAACCTATCCTTTGAAAATTTTAAGTCTTACATGCTTTCGTACGCTCTCATACGTAGGGTCAGGACTACGGGGTATAACAAAGTATCAACTATCTATCTTTTAGTATCTATTTGGCAATTGATATTTGGATTTGTTGTTTATAACTAAGAATTATAGAGTTGTTTTAACTAATGAGTTTACTTCAGATGTGATGGGAATAGGGCTTCCATGTCTCTTCAACTATCCGATTATGTTATTTATTAATGCAATGAATTATGGACTTCTTCTCTCGGAGAAAGCAGGTTTACGAAATCATTTTATATTCCCGTTAAGGATATATAAACACTCAACCCCAGTATTGCACCTTACCTACCTTTCGGTAATAAGGATAACTCTATAGGAGGATTAAGAACAAAAACCTAGTTAACCGTCACGCACCATGCGCAAAATTAGGGTTTTTAAGCCTCTCATTAACGCTACATAAATAATTGAGGTATTTTCATCCCCAATCCAAGAATGTCTACCCAACTTACAGCATATTCACAATCTCTCCTTTCGAAGTAAATTAGAAATCATATAAGGATAATTAGTTGTCAATTAATTACCAAACATTCAACGCAATTATTGGATAGATCTCTCAAAGAAGAATAACAACCATAAACATGCATTAATTCATAACGTAAGTTTCTAGAGAATTAACATGGAAAACCCTATAAGAGAATTAGTTCCTAGCCATAAATATGACAAGAACTAATTCAAAGTTCATCATGCAAAAACTGAAATAAAGAAAAGAAAAAGGAAAGAAATTACTAAGTTTAGGTCTCCAATCTCCAAGCAAGAAAATCTTGTGTTGTGCAAGAAGGGTAACCCTTAAAATCTGCCTAGGGTTCTCCTTTTATAGGATGAAAACCGCTCTTAACTTTTCCCTGCAGGCCTGGCCCAGAAAATCGTCAAAACCCTGATTTTTTTTCCGCCAGCGCGACGGAATCTCGTGGCATTTCGGTGATTTGGCGCGCCCGATCTCGCTGTCGGCGCCGCGGCTGCAACTCAGTAGCCTCTTCGATGATTAGCGCCGCGCCCGTGATTCGCTGACATGAGGCGCCATGGCGGGACTTCGCAGCTCTACGGATAATGGGCGCCGCGCCTCGCTTCGATTGCAGTGAGGCGCCGCGCCGCTTCGATCACAGGAGGCCGCCACGACTGAAGTTTTCTCGTTCGCCACTTTCGCTGTTTTTAGCTCTGGAACCTCCTCTTTTGCCCTCTTTTAGCTCTTTTTCCGCCATTTGGCCATTTTTACCACTTTGACTCAAAAGAAAGAAAATTTATCCTAATACGACACTTATTTGTACAAAAAGGGACAAAATACTAATTAAAACTGACTCAAAAAGTGTATATAAAATACACCGATCAACTACGTCTTGACCTGATTCTCTCAACGGGATACGTAGGCGGCCACATTGTCTTCGGTCACACCATTACAAATCTTCCATTGGCTCGCGTGCGATATAATGCGTTTGATTATTCCGAAAAGAGATATGAGCAATTTCCGTCAGAGTTAAGTCTTGCTCAAGCTCCACGCATAACAAAAATTGGACTATTTTGGGAAATGCACCGTGAAGAGATCATAATAAGGATTCCAAAAGCAATCAGCAATCGCAGCATTCAAAGAAGCATTCACAAAGATCCAGAAGTCCGCGCAGACTACATCAGCAATCACAACATTCAGCAAGCATTCGCAGCATCCATCAAGTCCGCACAGATCGTGACAAGACTAGCAAGATTCAAAGAAGCATTCGCAGATCCAGCAAGTCCGCGGCAGACTACATCAAGAATCGCAGATTCAAAGAAGCATTCGCAGATCCAAAGAAGTCCGCACAGACCGTGACGACTCGCAGATTCACAACATTCAACACGCCCGCAGCATTGAAGCCTCGCGATTTGCGATCACATCAATACAACCGCCATCACGTTTTACAGGATAACATTTCTACTCATACAATTACATTGCTTATAAATTCATGCGTTATCATTTTTACCTTAACAGTTATGCACTAACCTTTTGCTTAAGTCCGAGCATGCAAGCGTCAAGAACCAAAGCTACAAAGTTGACGCGAATCAATCACTCCTTTTCTAAAATTTACAAGTTTTCTTTGAAGCAGGATCTTCATATCAGCAAAGGCGGGAGCACAACAATAAGCCTATGCGGGTTACAAACACACAACGTCTATACAATGACGCTATCTCAACCCATACGGGTCACAAAGCAGGTACGCCCATAAACCAACATCATTTCATGTGAGTCTATGCAACGACTTCATCTATGTTTCGTCTATGCAACGACGAACATTTGTATCACGTCTATGCAACGACGTCATATCTTCTAAGCCTATGCAACGACTTCATCATGTTTCGTCTATGCAATAACGAACATCTGCATCGCGACTATGCAATGACGCATTTCATAAAAGTCTATGCAACAGCTTCATCTATGTTTCGTTTATGCAACGACGAGCATCTGCATCGCGTCTATGCAACGACGTCATTTCATGTAAGCCTATGCAATGGCTTCATCTATATTTCGCATATGCAACGACGAACATCTGCATCGCGTATATTCAACGACGTCATTTCATTTAAGCCTATGCAACGGCTTCATCTATGTTTCGTCTATGCAACGACGAACATCTGCATCGTGTCTATGCAACGACGTCATTTCATTTAAGCATATGCAATGGCTTCATCTATGTTTCGTCTATGCAACGACGAGCATTTGCATCGCGTCTATGCAATGACGTCATTTCATGTAAGCCTATGCAACGACTTCATCTATGTTTCGTCTATGCAACGACGAACATCTACATCGCGTCTATGCAATGACACCATATCTTCTAAGCCTTTGCAACGGCTTCATCATGTTTCGTATATGCAACGACGGACATCTGTATCGCGTCTATGCAACGACGCATTTCATAAAAGTCTATGCAACGACTTCATCTATGTTTTGTCTATGCAATTACGAGCATCTGCATCGCGTCTATGCAACGACGTCATTTCATGTAAGCCTATACAACGATTTCATCTATGTTTCGTCTATGCAACGACGAGCATCTGCATCGCGTCTATGCAACGACACCCTTTCATCTAAGCCTATGCAACGACTTCATCTATGTTTCGTCTATGCAACGACGAGCATCTGCATCGCGTCTATGCAACGACATCCTTTCATAAAAGCCTATGCAACGACTTCATCCATATTTCGTCCATGCAATGACGGACATCTGCATCGCGTCTATGCAACGATGCCCTTTCATCTAAGCCTATGCAACAGCTTCATCTATGTTTCGTCTATGCAACGACGAGCATCTGCATCGCGTCTATGCAACGACGTCATTTCATGTAAGCTTATACAACGACTTTATCTATGTTTCGTCTATGAAACGACGATCATCTGCATCGCGTCTATGCAACGACGCCCTTTCATCTAAGCATATGCAACGACTTCATCTATGTTTCGTCTATGCAACGACGAGCATCTGCATCGCGTCTATGCAACGACGCCCTTTCATAAAACCCTATGCAACATGTTGACACCCAATTTTGACCCATCTTTTATGCATTTCTTGCAATTTTAAGCATTTTAGGACACCGCATTTTATCTTAATTTTTGTATATTTTTTACCTAACATTCTATGTTGTTTTATTTTTTGTAAATTGACATCATGTTTTTACTTTAATTAGATATTAAACATTTTTTAAATATTATGTTATTATTGTTGCGCGATCATTTTGTTTTGCTAATTTTGCATCTCTTTGAATAATTAATCGACACTCGTTTTACTTTTAATCAGGCATTAAATATTTGCTAAATATTGTATTTTATTATTATTGCATCAACATTTGCATTTTTTATAATTTTGTATCTTTAAATAATTTTCTTTTAAATAATTAATCGATTTTGCATTTTTTGTCAAAACCAGTCCAGTCCAGGGCATAATCTGAATCAGTCCAATCCGCCAGAAACTGAAGCCCAAAAATGAAGCCCAATCCACTTTCATCTTATTTTCCCTACAATACCCAAAACCCTAAACCTAAATCCCACTATAAATAAAACCTTACCCCCCATTTTAAAAGCAGCCTACACTACCCTATTATTACCCTACTTCAAATTTCACCAAATCTCTTAATTAAAACTTACCCTATCAGCCCCTTAAGGAGCAGCCGTCCATCACTCTCTCTTTAACCCTAACCTCATCCCTCACACTCAACCCCACTGTCCGCCGCCGCCCTTCCCGCCGCCGCCAGCTCCGGCGAACCCCAGCCGCAACTTTCAAGCCAGCCCACACATTTATCACCCTCACCCTCTTTAAACCTTCAACAGTCGACCACCCTTTCCCCTCCTTCCCGTCGCCGCCTTTCGCCGCCTTTCGCCGGAGCTCCAAGCTCCGGCGAACACCCTCACAGCCGCACAAAGCAGCCCTCACCCCTCTCAGCATCATCTCCCTCATCCTTATTATCCCGTCGACCACCCCCGCACACTCCCTCACACCACACCCCGTCGACTCCATCGTTTCGCCGCCGGTGAAACCACCGTGAATCCTCTAGCATAACCCATCAGCCTCTCACACTCATCGCCACCACTGCCACCGGCGAACCACCACATCGCTCGCCATCGCTCCAAATTGCCGCGGCGTCGCTCCGGTGTTCGCCGTAGAAGTGACGCCGCCACCATCGCTGCCTGGGTTTGGTTCTATGTTCAGATTTGTTGGTATATTCTTATTGGGACTGATTTCCTTTATTTTTATTTTGTTGAATTTCAAACTCCGGCGACCCATGTTATGCTTTGTTTTGGATCCGCTGCATACTCTATTTGTTTGGACTGTTTTCTTAGGACTTTGTTGGGCCGGAGTTTTGACTCCGACGGATCTCTGGTTTTCAGCGAACCGCTGTTTGTGATGGTTTGGTCGCCGCTTCTACTATTTCATCGATATCGGACTGAGTTCGGTCCATTTTGTTGCTTCACGATTGCTTTCACTGCTTCCGCGATCATTTGGGTTTGCTATCGTCTTGGTCGAATTGGTTCATTATGTGAGCATGTATTAGGATTTGGGATACGCAGATGGAGTTTGGCACGCTTTGCAAGAATAGTATTATGTTGTCTGGTGCTATATTTACATCGTCAAGTAGCATTTAAATCATGTGTCCCTGCTCATCGATTATTTTGTGGACTGGTTTTGACTATTTTGCCCCTTTACTCTTTTGTTGGAACTGACTTTGAATAGATTGCTACACTTGATAAAAAATCACTGATTTGAACAAAGTACTACACTTGTTTGGCCGATGAAAAAGTTATCCGTCGATTTTTGAGGCCTCCACAGTTGCAAAAACGGCAAAATAAAATAAATGAAGCTTTCTGGGCAATGATGATTTCTTCCACTTACACCGGATAACCAACACGCTGGCAAGGCGAATGCTCGCTTTTGTTTAGGCCGCCCCACTTTATATTTTTATATCCGAGCCTCCGTATTTAAAACTATTATTGTTTTGGCGCGATCCGGCGTTTTATTTATTTTATTATTTTTAGCAATATCGTCGAAGGAATCCCCGTCTTATTTCCAAGGCCTCCTCTGTGCAAAAGACGGATTTATTTATTTTGCTTTACTTATTAATTCTTGTTATTGCTTTTAAAATTATTTATTCTACTATTAATACTTTTACTAAGTGTTTATGCAGGTATCCGGAGATTATCTTGTGTAAGGCCTAAAAGGGCTAAAAGATGTCCTGAGCTTTATTTCTATGTCTCATTTAATTTTAAGCTTTTATTATTTTTGTATTGCATTTTATTTTAATTATAAATTATAAAAAATGCTTAGAATAGGTAGAATAAAAATGGCAATAAATAATTGACCTAGGTTTGAACGGATAACCGCAAGTTAGCGGATCTTAGAGGATGCCTAACCCTTCCCTTTAGGATAATAAAGAACCCTGATCCAGAATCTCACATAGCTTTTGGCACTTTTAAATGGAGATCATTTTATAGCATTTTTATGTTATTTAATAAGTGTCCTAATTCACTATAATAATTAGGTGGCGACTCCTTAAAATACATTCCAGAATCAACCATACGTGGCACTCCGCTTCGACTCGCTTAAAATGGGTGTTACGTATGGCGACTCCACCGGGATAATCGTGTTCTTGACCATAGCAAACCTAGGTTTATTATTTGCTTGGCTGTATTTGCTTTTATTTATTTTAAATGCCTTAAAATTGTTTGTTTTAATCTTGTTTGATTAACTGTTTTAATTGCTATTTACTTTACTGCTTTCCTTAAACTGGCATTCCGTTCATATTTCTTCCACTCTAGAAAATTCACACTATCACACACTACATGCGAGGTGCGCTGGGTGCATCAGCAAAATTATTTCTTCAAAACCCAAATTTAGGAGAGTTGGTAATATACGTGGAGTGTCCGGTCTAACCGGTGGCCGCGTAGCCTTCTCGCTCGAGTTGTCCGCTCGGGAACCCTGTGTCTAGTAAGCCAAATCTTAGAAAGCTTAAGGTAGAGCTATACCACCCTTTTATTAAGTCATGCATGCATAAACCTTAGGTGGGTCAATCCTTGGCATTGACACCACAATTAGGAAAACACCAAACTTGTCGACGGGTTTCTCAACCCAACGACCCATTAGCATACTATGTGTAGCGTGATGATGATAGACGGATCCAAGCCTGGTCATGCCACACCAAAATTGGAAAAAGTGCACCGTCATTTGGTCGTCATTTCCAACAAAACATCACAGTTTAACTGCTGACCTATTTATCATAATCTCGCATATCTGGCGTTTAGGCCAACCTCTGGCATAAGAGAGGTCCCATGCATATTAGGCGCGCACTTGATTTGCATGTTTTTGTTTATTATTGTTGTAGCTAGCAATTCTGTATATATTATGTAATGCAATAATTACTCTTTTAACCTCTGTACATATCATGCTTATAATTCCGGCCACGAGCGTTTGCATTTTTGCACTTTTGTTGTCACATTGCAATCAGGACTTCATCACAGAAATCGCTTCTTGAACAAGACGATTTGGACTTTGTGAAGCTTAATCACCATCCGTCTAATCAATCGTGAGTCTTTGACTATTTTGTCACGCCTTACATTTCACTATTTTGTGGCTTGCCTACTCACTCATTTGTCATATTTTTGTAGAAGACCGCCCTCGCAAATCGTCGAGGGCGACAACAACAAAAAAAGAGGAAGAAAAGAAAAATCATCCCAAGAATGAGTTGAGTTATGTTGACTAAAGAAGTCACTTTATACTGCATTCAACAAAGCATCGCTCTGAGTCTTATATTTTGCATTTTTATACATATTTGCAAGTCTAATTGATATGTCTAGTATTGATTACATAATTCTTTATCACGCATTTTACAACATAATCTATCCGAACTACGCGTGTCTGATTCTCACCATACGGTGTGATACGTAGGCAACCCATCTAGGGTTCGACACCACCACCACACAAAAAATAAAAAATAATAAAAAAGTGGACATATTTGGTTCACTCATTCATTGTATTTATCCAATCACGGACATTCATTGTTGCATTTCAATCATTCTAGCACATACATTCATTCATGCATTTCATCACAACCATTCATTTTTTCACTACATTCTTTTACTTTGCATTAGTCTTATAGTGAACAACCGTTTGTTTTGCACAGCTCTTACTTTTGCATTTTTTTTTTTCATGAATAAATTCTTTTTAAATCATAGTTTATAACATATCTGAACGAACTACGCACACCTGATTCTCGTCAAAGACGAGATACGTAGGCAACCCTATTCGGGTTCGGTACCATTATTTCAAAAAATACAAAAAACATATCTTGTTCATAAATACAAAAAATGTTATCCAAAAATACAAAAACATTTTTTTTAGCATCATTGTTTGACTTGGTTGATACCAACACAGTTTGGAGTGCATAGGAAAGAACGTAATAATCAATACGGGTGACTTCGTGGTAAACCATAGATTCTTTCGTACCTCTTATTCACCCGTGAAATGACATTGCCTTACATGCTTCTAAGATAAGAACGAAACCAACCTCATCGCTTCACGTGCATTGTGTGGTGAGTTTTAGAATCAGTTCAATTGCATTGCATTGTGATCTAGAACTCGCCCGAATGTTTGTCGAGGCGAAATCCCGAGTAACACTCGGCTGGGAAATGATCGTAGGCTTTCTTTGACCCGTTTGAGCCTTTTTCAGCCTACCAAATAACATTATCCGTAGTACACCTCTTTTGAGCCTAAAGCTTATTCTTTTGACAACCGCATATTACACCTATACCCTTTCTGAGTGCGTACGCACTATCCCTCTTTTGGCCCGACCTCCTTGAGCGCTTTGTAAATGTGCAAGTGGCTGACAAAATTCTGCGTCAAAGGTTGCAAAGACAAAAATTATCAAAGTCCCAAAAGGAAAAAGAAAACACAAATGATGACTCACAAAAGAAGAAATCAAAAGCCCCGAAGAAAAGAATGCAATAATAAATTTGGAAAAAAGGGGGCTCCAAACGAAAGATTCAATAGAAGTCAGTACAGAAAAACTGGGACAAAAAAAAAAAAAAAAGAGGAAAGAAAAAAGAAAGCAGGTCAGCATTAAAGCACACAAATATCAAGCACGGACGTAGTCCAACGCTCGAGGAGGGATTAGTCACTTTTACCCAAATGATATCCATCCCTTTCGCCAAGCCTACATTACAAGCCCATGACAAGCCCTACATGATCTTATACTGAGAGTTCTCACATTAGTGGATACTTACATGACGGCCAAGCCTATGGTATCACAATTGCATGCATCAACATCCTTTCGAGTGCGAAGGCATTTCTAAACGCCCCAAAATTCAAAATATCGAATATATGTGAGAAATGGGACTTTCTTTCAGCCGAGGGCACTTGAAACGTGAGATTACGCGTGGTTCAAACCTTGGTCAGCAAGTGTGTCGATACTTAGGTGTCTGAGGTACCATTTGAAACTATAGGAATTACCCAGAAGTCAGTTCGGTTAGATTGAAAGTGAATAACGGAATTCCTAAGCACAATACTAATTGTTGGTATCAACTGAAGTCAGAACGTGATACTATCTTTCCACTTTTCAAAAAAAAAAAATGCATATATAAAATTATCATTTTTTGCATCACGAACTACGCTCGACCGATTCTCAAGAGATACGTGGCGCCACATCGACTTCGGTCCACATTATTTGAAAACCCATAAAATCTTTATTCTTTGCATCATGAACTACGATTGACTTGATTCACTCAATGGATACGTGGCGCCACATTGGTTTTGCCATTTAAAAAAATTTGTACAATCTTTTGCATCATGAACTACGCTCGACTGATTCCTCAATGGATACGTAGTGGCCTAAGTCGGCTTCGGCCACACCATCGTAAATCTTCCCATTTGGCTCGTGCGCGATAAATGCGTTTGGTTATTCCGAAAGAGATACGAGCAATTTCCGCCAGAGTTAAGTCTTGCCTACGCGCCTACATAACTAAAATCGACAATTTTGAGAAATGCATTGTGAAGAGATCATAATAAGGATTCCAAAAGCAATCGATCATTCAAAGAAGCATTCGCAGATCCGCAAGCTCGTGCAGAATTCAGAAGCATTCACAAAGATCCAAAGAAGTCCGCAGAGACTACATCAAGAATCGCAGATTCAACCAAAGATTCGCAGATCCAAAGAAGCTCCGGCAGAGCATTCAAGAAGCATTCGCAGATCCAAAGAAGTCCGCATAAAGATCGTGACGCAAGACTCACAAGATTCAAAGAAGTTTTCACAACATTCAACACGCCAAAGGCAAGGATTTAAACTCAGCATTTGCAGCATCGCGTCAATACAACCGCCATCACATTTTACAGGATAACATTTCTACTCATGCTATTACATTGCTTATAAATTCATGCGTTGTCATTTTTGGCTTAACAATTATGCACTAACTTTTGCTGAAGTCTGAGCATGCAAGCAGCAAGAGCCAAAGCTACAAGTTGACGTGAATCAACCACTCATTTCCCAAAACTCACAAATTTTCTTTGAGCGCAGGTTTCTTCATATTAGCAGAGGCAGAAAGAACGCAATGTAAGTAGCGGCATCGACGATCGACAATCAAAGTTCAAATCCACAACTAAGTCTAGCACATCACCGTGCATAAAGTCAAATTTGCAACCCACGATCGCGACACAACAAAGCTTGCAGGAGCATTTATTCTACGCGAGCATCGCGATTACGCCCAGTAACGACGTTATCGCAGAATACGCCTACGCAACGACGCCATCGCGATTGGCGCCTACACAACGACGCCGCAAAGAATACGCCCAGTAACGACGCCATCAAGATCGCTCGCGCAACGACGCCAAAGAAGAATACGCCCAGTAACGACGCTATCGCGATCGCGTTCACGCAACGACGCCAAGAAGAATACGCCCAGTAACGACGCTATCAAGATCGCTCGCGCAACGACGCCAAAGAAGAATACGCCCAGTAACGACGCCATCGCGATTGCGTTTACGCAACGACGCCAAGAAGAATACGCCCAGTGCAACGACGCTATCAACATCGCTCGCGCAACGACGCCAAGAAGAATACGCCCAGTAACGACGCTATCAAGATCGCATTCGCGCAACGACGCCAGAAGAATACGCCCAGTAACGACGCCATCGCGATTGCGTTTAGCAACGACGCCAAGCAGAATACGCCCAGTAACGACGCTATCAACATCGCGTTTCACGCAACGACGCCAGCAGCAATACGTCCAGCAACGACGTGATCAACATTATGTCTACGCAACGACGAACATCCGTGATCGCCTACGCAACGATGCCATATCACGTAAGTCCATGCGGCTTCATTTATGCTTCGCTACGCAACGACGAACATCCGTGATCGCTGCTTCACGCAATGACGCCATCAAGATCTACAAACACCATGTCTTTTCCAAAGATCACATCGCTCGCAATCCAAAGGTCAATCGATTTCGACATCGACAAATTTTGAATTTGCGTCGGCATTGTCTTTAATTTTGCAAAGATCATAGCTCAAAGGTCGCCATGATTCGACATCGACAATTTTGAATGGGCGTCTGCCTGCTTTAATTTTCTGGCATCGCAACAACCTAGTGTCATCATCATTCGACACTGGAACAAAACTTTGAATTTGCATCAGCTTTTGTCCATTCTTTTTCTTGATCTTTGTTTTAATTCTGACGATGGGAAGAAAATTGGCCACAAGTCAACGTCTTTGTCCGAAAACTCTTTCATCGCTCTCCCACAAAGAGGACAACCGCTGACACCCAATTTTGACCCATCTTTTAGGCATTTCTTGCAATTTTAAGCATTTTAGGACACCGCATTTTATCTTAATTTTTGTATATTTTTTACCTAACATTCTATGTTGTTTTATTTTTTGTAAATTGACATCATGTTTTTACTTTAATTAGATATTAAACATTTTTTAAATATTATGTTATTATTGTTGCGCGATCATTTTGTTTTGCTAATTTTGCATCTCTTTGAATAATTAACTGACACCCCGTCTTTACTTTTAATCAGGCATTAAATATTTGCTAAATATTGTATTTTATTATTATTGCATCAACATTTGCATTTTTTATAATTTTGTATCTTTAAATAATTTTCTTTTAAATAATTAATCGATTTTGTATTTTTTGTCAAAACCAGTCCAGTCCAGGGCATAATCTGAATTAGTCCAATCCGCCAGAAACTGAAGCCCAAAAATGAAGCCCAATCCACTTTCATCTTATTTTCCCTACAATACCCAAAACCCTAAACCTAAATCTCACTATAAATAAAACCTTACCCCCCATTTTAAAAGCAGCCTACACTACCCTATTATTACCCTACTTCAAATTTCACCAAATTTCTTAATTAAAACTTACCCTATCAGCCCCTTAAGGAGCAGCCGTCCATCACTCTCTCTTTAACCCTAACCTCATCCCTCACACTCAACCCCACTGTCCGCCGCTTCTTCCTCACACGCCGCCACGAACCCTCCCGCAACTTTCAAGCCAGCCCACACATTTATCACCCTCACCCTCTTTAAACCTTCAACAGTCGACCACCCTTTCCCCTCCTTCCCGTCGCCGCCTTTCGCCGCCTTTCGCCGGAGCTCCAAGCTCCGGCGAACACCCTCACAGCCGCACAAAGCAGCCCTCACCCCTCTCAGCATCATCTCCCTCATCCTTATTATCCCGTCGACCACCCCCGCACACTCCCTCACACCACACCCGTCGACTCCATCGTTTCGCCGCCGGTGAAACCACCGTGAATCCTCTAGCATAACCCATCAGCCTCCTCACACCTCATCGCTGCCACCACTGCTTCACCGGCGAACCACCACATCGCTCGCCATCGTTTCCAAATGCTGTCAGCGGCTGCCGCCCTGTTCGCCGTAAGTGACGCCGCCACCATCGCCGCTCGGGTTTGGTTCTATGTTCGATTTGTTGGTATATTCTTATTGGGACTGATTTCTTTATTTTTATTTTGAATCTCACGAGTTCTTCAAATTCCGCGACCCATGTTATGCTTTGTTTTGGATCCGCCGTGATACTCTATTTGTTCGACTGTTTCTTAGACTTTGTTGGGCCGAGTTTTGACTCCGACGGATCTCTGGTTTTCAAATGAACTGTTTGTGATGGTTTGGTCGCCGCTTCTACTATTTCATCGATATCGATCGAAGTTCGGTCCATTTTGTTGCTTGCCGATTGTTTTCACTGCTTTCGCGATCATTTGGGTTTGCTATTGTCTTGGTCGAATTGGTTCATTATGTGAGCATGTATTAGGATTTGGGATATGCAGATGGAGTTTGGTACGCTTTGCGCAAGAATAGTATTATGTTGTCCGTGCTATATTTACATCGCCAAGTAGCATTTAAATCATGTGTCCTCGCCATCGATTATTTTGTGGATCTGTTTTGACTATTTTGCCTTACTCTTTTGTTGGAACTGACTTTGAATAGATTGCTACACTTGATAAAAAATCACTGATTTGAACAAAGTACTACACTTGTTTGGCCGATGAAAAAGTTATCCGTCGATTTTTGAGGCCTCCACAGTTTCAAAAACGTCAAAATAAAATAAATGAATCTTTCTGGGCAATGATGATTTCTTACACTTACACCGGATAACAAACATGCTTTGTCAAGGCGAATGCTCGCACTCGCTTTGTTTAGGCCGCCCCACTTTATATTTTTATATCTTAGCCCTCCGTATTTAAAACTATTATTGTTTTGGCGCGGATCCGAAGGTTTTATTTATTTTATTATTTTTAGCAATATTGGCCGATGAAGGAATCCCCGTCTGATTTCCAAGGCCTCCTCTGTGCAAAAGACGGATTTATTTATTTTGCTTTACTTATTAATTCTTGTTATTGCTTTTAAAATTATTTATTCTACTATTAATACTTTTACTAAGTGTTTATGCAGGTATCCGGAGATTATCTTGTGCAGAAGGCCTAAAAAGGGCTAAAAGATGTACCGGAGCTTTATTTCTATGTCTCATTTAATTTTAAGCTTTTATTATTTTTGTATTGCATTTTATTTTAATTATAAATTATAAAAAATGCTTAGAATAGGTAGAATAAAAATGGCAATAAATAATTAACCTAGGTTTGAACGGATAACCGCAAGTTAGCGGATCTTAGAGGATGCCTAACCCCTTCCCTTTAGGATAATAAAGAACCCTGATCCAGAATCTCACATAGCTTTTGCAGACCTTTAAATGGAGATCATTTTATAGCATTTTTATGTTATTTAATAAGTGTCCTAATTCACTATAATAATTAGGTGGCGACTCCTTAAAATACATTCCAGGAATCAACCATATGTGGCACTCCCGTTTCGACTCCGGTTTAAAATGGGGTGTTACACAACAGCTTCATCCATGTTTCGTCTATGCAACGACGGGCATCTGCATCGTGTCTGTGCAACGACGTCATTTCATGTAAGCCTATGCAACGACTTCATCTATGTTTCGTCTATGCAACGACGAACATCTGCATCGCGTCTATGCAACGACGCCATTTCATTTAAGCCTATGCAACGAAACCATCTTCATTTCCTTAGCATTTTGACCTCGGGAACAAACACCCAATAGGCATTTCAGAGAACAAGCACTCGCCTTTTTCAAAGATCCCATCGCAATCAGAACCCAAAGGTCATCAAGATTCGATACTGGGACATATTTTTGAATCGGTATTCGCCCGTCCATAATTTTAGCATCGCAGCAACCCAGTGTCCTCATAATTCGACACTGAGACATTTTTTAAATCTGCGTCAGCTTTGCTTTTTATTTTCACATCACAACGACCCAGTGTCATCATAATTCGACACTGGGACAATTTTGAGTCTGCATCGGCCCCACTTTTTTGTTCTAATTTATAAAACAGGACAAAATTAGCTACAAGTCAACATCTTTGTCCGAAGACTCTTCCATCATCTCCGTACAAAAAGAGACATGCTGTTGACAGTCAATTTTGACCCGTTTTTCGTATATTTGTTGCAATTTTATATATTTTAGGACACCGCATTTTAATCATCATTTTTGTATTTTTTACATAATATTCTATGTTTATTTCTTCACAAAATGACATTGCATCTTTTTATTTTAAATTAAGCATTATGACTTTGTTAATATTATGTTTCTATTATTATTACACCGTCATTTATTTTAATAATATTTGCATCTCTTTAAATAATTAATTGACATCATATTTTAATTTTTAATTAGACATTAAACATTTGCTAAATATTGTATTTTATTATTATTGCATCGGCATTTGCATTTTAATAATTTTTCATCTTTTTAAATAATTTTTCTTTTAAATAATTAACCCGCTTTGCATTTTGTCAAACCAGTCCAGTCCGAGGCCCAATCCGGATCAGTCCAATCCAACACTTTTTTATTATTTCACCCCATACTTCTTTTTCCTTTACCACACTTCACCCCATACTTTGTTTCACCATTTCTACACTCCAACATCAATATCAGCACCACATTTTCCTTCTTTAATACCTATCTCTCTCTCATTTATTAAAAACAACATCAGTCAGCCGCACATATAGAGATCTCACTCATCCTCTTCACCCATCTCCCTCTAAACTCCCACACACACACACGGACCACCGCCACCGTTACCCGTACCCACCGGTGAAACACCATCCCGCCACAGTTGAACCCCCTGGCCCGTCGAACTTCCGTCAACCTCACCACCACGGTCACACCCGTGAACCACCTGGCGGCGTCGCTCCGGTGTTCTTACCGTCGAAGTGACGCCCCTCCCCTCTTGAACTTCTATGTTTTTGCACTGACCGGAGTGTGAACTCCGACGACCCTTTTGTTCGGCTTTTATTTTTGTTGCTATATTTTGTGCTTACCAGACTGATTCTCATTTTTTTCTCATACTTGGCCGGAGTTTGTGAACTCCGGCGATGTTAGCAATGGTTGCTATTCTTCTTGTTGGTTATCTTGACACTACTACCATGGCTATTTTCCGGCGGGTATTTGTTATCTTCGATGACTTACCACTGTTGCCTCATTTGCTATTTTTGTTGTTGTCTGTTTTCGATCTTGGTCGTTCGATTCGGTCGTTCGATCCG
Organism: Przewalskia tangutica; assembly: GCA_029844215.1. Lineage (NCBI taxonomy): Eukaryota > Viridiplantae > Streptophyta > Magnoliopsida > Solanales > Solanaceae > Przewalskia > Przewalskia tangutica. The sequence continues at coordinate 925,787 of CM056731.1, read as the reverse complement.
TAATTTTTTGCTACCGCTTTTCATAATCGTGTTTGATCGATTTTGGTCATGTTGTACTGATTTTGGTATCTGTTGGACTGAATATTTCTGGTTAAAGTGTTTTCCGGCGAGTTATGTTGCTATTGTTTCCACAGTTCGCGAACCATTTTTTGTTCACTGTCTCGTTGTTTTTGTTTACCGTTCATCAGTTTCCGGACTGATTTTGGCAATTTCGCTTTTATTTTATTAAATTGATTTAGAATAAATACTACACTGATTTTGAACAGATGTTGCACTCAAATGACCAATGAAAAAGTTATCCGTCGATTTGTGAGGCCTCCACAGTTGCAAAGACAAAAAATAAAATAAAATAAAGTTTTCTGGGCGTTGATGATTTCTTATACTTACACATGATAACCAACATGCGATGGCGGGGCGAATTTTCGCCGCCGGACTTGTTTAGGACGTCCCACTTTATTTTATATATCTGAGTCCTCCGTGTTTAAAACTATTACTAATTTGGCACGGATTTGAAGGTTTTATTTATTTTATTGTTTCTAACAATATTGGCCGATTAAGGAATCTCCGTATGATTTCCAAGGTCTCCCCTGTACAAAAGACGGATTTATTTTTTGGCTTTACTTATTAATTCTTGCTATTACTTTAAAATTATTTATTCTATTACTAACACTTTTACTAAGTGTTTATGCAGGTATTCAGAGATCATCTTATGCGGAAGACCTAAAAAGGGCTAAAAGATGTCCCGGAGTTTATTTCGATTTTAGCTTTATTATTATGTATTGCATTCCATTGTAATTGTAAATTATGAAAACTACTTAGAATATGTAGAATAAAAAAAGCAATAAATAATTAACTTAGGTTTGAACGGATAACCGCAAGTTAGCGGATCTTAAAGGATGTCTAACCCCTTCCATTTAGGATAATAAAGAACCCTGATCCAGAATCTCATTAATTTCGCAGACCATTAAATGGAGATTAATTGCAGTATTTTTATTGCAATTAATTAAGTGTCCTAATTCACTTAATTAATTAGGTGGCGACTCATCAAAATCAGCATTATTGCTCCATCCAAGGAACCACGCCAAAGAGCAACGTTGCGGAAACCGTTCAGACCCCGAGGTCAAAAACGGTCGCGACAGGAGGGCGACTGTAATCGTCCTCTTTGAGTGGAATATCGCCCCCTTAGATCAAAGGGGACGATTTTTAATCGCCCTTCAAGTCTTCTTATTACGTGTGTTGTCTTAGATCAAGATGGGCGATTTTTTAAAGTCGCCCTCTTTGGTAAGGACCAAATAGGGCGACTGTAGTCGCCTGAACCCTGATCTGAACAGTGACACTGTCTACCACTAGACCACTAGTTATGCAATATTAATCACTACAAATATAACCTCCAGCCAAGAATCGAACACGGGCCTCCTCTGTGGAATTGTGTCATTCTACCACTAAATCAGTCATCAATACTTGTTATATTTATGCTCCTCATAATCATAAATCCCTTGGATTCGGATTCGAATATTTCGGTTATCCAAAAAATCGGATATTCGTAATTTTCGGATAATTTCCGAATATTTTGGATATCCAAAAATTCAGATATTCGTAATTTTTGGATCCGAATATTTCGAACATCCGCAATTTTCGGATAATTTCGGATCCGAATATTTCGGATATCCAAAAAATTGGATATTCGCAATTTTTGAATTATTTCGGATTCGGATCCGAATATTTCGGATATTCAAAAGATCGAATATTCATAATTTTCGGATTATTTCGGATATCCAAAAAATCGGATATCCGTAAATTTCGGATCGGATTCGAATCCTAAATTGGATATTCTAAATAATTATCGTTTTAACTACTCTAAGAAGACATGTTTAACCTTTACTAATCACTAATTTAAGTAACAAATAAAAATTATTTAATCTCATTTTTGTGGTACTCAAAGAGGGCGACATCTCTATTTGGTGAAATTAAATAGGGCGACTTTAAGATGTCGCCCTATTTGGTGACAAAAAGAAAAGAAGATTTGAATGCTTAATCAAATTAATAATTCGGGAAATTGAAAAGTGGTGTATGACTTAACTTGATTGAAACCAAATTACTAAACACTTGAATTCAATAATGTGTAACATTATTAATTATTATTGTTACTATTACCCTATTCTCTTTAGATTTTAGACTCTTAATCATTCTAAAAAAAAATTAAAAAAAAACTATACAAAATTTTAGATTTTTATCAATATGTTTTGGGAATAACCGAATAAGAAGTTATATATGTTGTTTGAGACTTTGAGTTAAAAAGATAATTCATTAATTACTTGCCCAAAAGAAAATAGGAATACATCAAGAAGATCGATTTTTCCAGGTTGCCCCCTTTGGTAAGGACCAAATAGGGCGACTAAAAGTCGCCCTTTTTGATGTATCTCCAAAAGGGTGAGTTCACTCCCCCTATTTGGCCTTAGCAAAGGGGTGACTTGAGAAAATCGTCCTTCTTGATCTAAGAATTATAATGTCACGCCCCGACTTTTCCTAAGTCTTTACTTAGGGCGTGATGGCACCTGGACAATTATTTTCCACCAGGAGCACCATTTAATTCTCTTTATTTAGAAATTTGAACTTATATTCAAATACGGAGCGATTAATAAAAATAACAATAAAGAAATATGTTTATGACTTTATATGAAAAAAACATAACGCGAGCCCATGCTCGTGCAAATATTGTTTCTACATAGACATACTGACAAAGATTATTCTAAGTTGGAAGGGAGATCATTCCACACGGCATATCCCGAGACATTGGAACTGACATTCAACTCGACGAGTACCAAGCCCAAACAATGGACTTGGTATGAAAAGAGGTCATGGACGATCGCTAGCCTTGACGTGGAGCCTTTCCTCTATCACCCTTTCACAAACATGTTAAATAAAGAGTCACTCTACCATCCGGGCCGAGTGAGAACCTTACCCCGCAATTCAAAGTAACACCACAATATTCCAAGTGCAATCACATTATAACGTAATAAGCATATTGCAAAACATATCAAAGTTACAACATCTTTAAATATGCAACAACTCCTCATAGGAAATTCTTGGTTTAACTAACACTTCATTTTATCTCGTATTATACGTTAAGACATTCCCCTGCATTTCCACATGTTTATTACATTTATATTTTTGTGAACGCGTATTCACTTTTCATATTTATATATAGGTGAACATGTATTCATCTTTCATATTTGTTGCGGCGCAACCCGATCCATTATATTTACGTATTTGTGAACACGTATTCACTTTACGCTTTGTTGCGGCGCAACCCGATCCATTATGTTTACGTATTTGTGAATGTGTATTCACTTTACGCTTTGTTGCGGCGCAACCCGATCCATTATATTTACGTATTTGTGAACATATATTCACTTTACGCTTTGCGCGCGCAACCCGATCCATTATGTTTACGTATTTGTGAACGCGTATTCACTTTACGTTTTGTTGCGCGCAACCCGATCCATTATATATTTATATATTTATGTGAACACGTATCCACTTTTCATATTTTTCGTAAGGTCAAATAAATACTATTCTCTTTTCTAACATTCATCATTCATACTTGTAACGATTATAACTTTTTAACCATAACTCCAACTAAGGTGTTTCTCAAGCGGAAACTAAGGTAAGACGGGATCTTTCACTGTACCAAATTTCATTTAAAACTACTTTGGGTAACTAACACAAATTTATCCTCAAAACAGCCACATGAAATTTATTTCGGCAGAATATTTATTAAACAACACCCAATCTTAGAATAGTCATAACTCCTAATCTGTAAACCCGTTCAAGCCCCATAAAATCTAAAAACGACGAGAACAGAGAGCTACACGTCTCAATGTGAACCATCCTTTCATATTCTGTACCATTTGGTACAGTTTTACCCTTTTATTCGCTGCCCTTCCTGGATCTCGATAGATCCGAGGCAGAAACTTTAAACAACGATAACTCTCAATCCGTAAGTCGGATAGACCCCCGTAAGGTCTCAAAATGTCCAAAACAGAGATATCTAGAACTTTCATTTAGCAACAATTTTTCATATTCCCAACATATTAGTACATTGTTATGTTTCAATGTCCTGCCCTTCTGGATTCCGATGAATCCGAGGCAGCAACTTCAAACTACAATAACTCTCAACTCGTAAGTCCGTTTTAATAACTATTTATCTATATCTGTCCGTAACAGAGAGATTTACAACCATGTAAATTTTCATATAATTCTAATAAGTAAAACTCAATAAAAACAGTCCGTAATTATGCCTTTCCGAATTTCGGCCAAATCTAAGGCAGGAACTTTGAACTATGATAACTTTCAAACCGTATGTCCATTTTACCTCATTTTTGGTTCTTTATGATCATATTAGAGAGGTGTACCACTCCTCCGAATTTCATCAAATTCTAACAATTATAACTCAGTGAGAACAGTTCGTAAAGTTCATGACGCAACTAGTTGTCTAAACAATCAAAAGTTCAATATTTCTTTTCAACACTCAATTCTTATTCTAACATGTATTGAACTTAAATTAAAGGATGTTACCAAGAATTTCTGAGTGAGAAAACTCACCTTGTAAGTGTGAAGATTATTGTTGTGTGGTTGCTAAAATTATCCTTACTCTCTAGTATTTTGCTTCTTGTTCTTCTTGCCCTCTTGGTATTTTTTCCTCTTCTTTTCACTTGTTTTTTTCTGATTTTCTAACCTTTATGTTATGTACTTTGTTTGTGTGTAAATACAATGTATAAGTGGAGAGTTTTCTATAACCTTTGGGAGGTGAAATGACAAGAGTTGGAGGGGAAATGAAATGGGGGGGAGGGGGAAAGCATCACGTATGCATGCTGATTTTTTTTCGTTTTTTTGTTTTTTTTGTTTTGTTTTTCTTTTGTTTTTGTTTTTCTTATTTTCATTTCATCTATCTATTTATCCAACTTTAACACTAACTCTATCCCATGCAATTTATTCTTTATTTTCTTATATATATGTATTTTTATTAACTCAACCAACAACTATATATTATTATTATTTTCCGGTTTTTACATTCTCTCCTCCTTAAGCAACATTCGTCCTCGAATGTGAATAAGGCCGTAACATAATCACATGGACACAATAATAACATAATCGCATAGCCACAATAATGTTTATTGTTATTGTCACAAATTTGGGGCTTCACATTCTCCCTTCCTTAAGAAGCATTCGTCCTCGAATGAGAATAAGGTTGTAACACATGCATATAGACACGCAAATGACACACATATGATGTACTATGTAATGCATTTTTTTTTATTACCTTAGTCAAATAGGAATGGATATTTGACTTTCATCGCCTCTTCCGCTTCCCACGTGGCTTCCTCTGTGGAGTGATTCTTCCATAGGACTTTCACTAAGCAATATCTTTATTTCTAAGGCGTTGGACCTTTCTATCAAGTATTTCTACCGAGCCTCTTCATATCAAGCTCTTTATTAAGAACTATCTCCGGGAAGGATGACGTGACTTGGATCGTGCAAGTATTTTCGTAACATCGACATACGAAATATCGGATGCATCGCCTCACTTCGTGGAAGTGCTAATTCGTAAGCCACATTCCCCACTCTTCGCAAGATCTCATATGGCCCAATAAACCTTGGGCTCAATTTCCCTTTCTTACCAAAGCGCATCACTCCATTCATTGGGGACACTTTTAAAAATACTTTCTCCCCCTCTTGGAATTCAAGATCTCTTTTCCGATGATCCGCATAGGGCTTATGACGGCTATGGGCTGTTTTGATCCGCTACCGAATCATCTCAGACCTTATCATTTGTTTCTTGAATGACTTCAGTCCGAACAAGGCGTCTCACCCACCTCGAACCATCCAAGTGGAGACCTATATTTTCGTCCATATAATGCTTCAAACTGGGCCATTTGTATGCCAGAGTGAAAACTATTGTTGTAGGCGAACTCAATTAGACATAGATGGTCCAACCAGCTTCCCTGAAAATCTAACACACAAGATCGCAACATGTCCTCAAGTGTTTGAATTGTTCGCTCAGCTTGCCCATCTGTTCATGTGGAAAGTCGTGCTTAACTTAACTTTTGTCCCGAGACCCTGCTGGAAACTTTGCCAAAAGTGTGAGGTGAACTGGGAACCCCTATCTGAAATAATTTGTAAGGGAATCCCGTGTAACCGCACAATCTCCTTCAAATAAAACTATGTGTACTGTGGTGCGCGATACATAGTCTTGACCGGTAAGAAATGGGCTGACTTTGTAAGCCGATCAACAATCACCCAAATAGAATCATACCCTTCTCGAGTTTTCGGTAGACCAGTTACGAAATCCATATGAATCGCCTCCCATTTCCACATGGGGACTCCAATGTCCTGAAGTAATCCGCCAAGTTTTTGATGTTCAGCTTTCACCTGCTGACATATAAGACACCTCCCGACAAACTCCGCAACGTCTTTCTTCATCCCGTACCACCAGTAATTTTCCTTGAGGTCCTGATACATTTTTGTTGACCCTGGATGAATGGAATATCTTGTGTTGTGACCCTCATCTAAGATCTTCCTCCTTAGATCATTTACCTTAGGAACACATAACCTACCCTTATACCGGGCGGTTCCGCCATTATCTCCCAATGTAAACTGTGAAGGTTTTCCCTGTTGGATCCTCTCCCGAAATCCAACAAACTCCGTATCCTCAAACTGACTTTCTTTTATTTCTGAAGCTAAGGCAGACTGCGAGGTATCATGTACCACCACCCTACCTTCACCGATCTCAGTTAAGCTAACCCCGAGGTTTCCCAATCTTTGTACCTCCCGAACAATACCCCTCTTTTGTATTGCCAAATGAGCTGCCGCCCATTGATCTCCCATCGAGTGTGTCACCACCACGCTTGGCTTTCCTGTGATGGTAAAGAATACTAAGGTCATAATCCTTAAGCAACTCTAACCATCTTCTTTGTCTGAGATTCAAATCCTTCGCGTGGTTATGTAATCGCAAACTCTTATGATCCGTAAATATGTCCACATGTACACCATACAAATAATGTCTCCATATTCGTAAGGCAAACACCATCGCAGCCTAATTCCAAGTCATGAGTTGGGTAATTCTTCTCATGTATCTTCAATCGCCTAGATGCATACGCAATAACCTTTCCAAATCAGCATCAAGACACATCCTAACCCAACTCTGAGGCATCGCAGCAGATCGTGAACCCTTCTTGTTCGATGGTAAGGTTAGGATCGTGCGAGAGTCAACAATTCCTTTAGTTTCGGAAACTTGCTTCACATGCTTCGACCATCGTACTTAACCGCTTTTTGAGTCAACCGGTCAAAGGAGCAGAAGACTAGAAAACCTTTACGAATCTTCTATAATACCCAACCAAACCCAAGAAACTTCTAACCTCTTCTGAGTGGTCGGTTTGGCCAATTCTTTATCGCTTCTATCTCCGAGGTCTACCATCATTCCATCCTCGACACAACATGACCCAAAAAGGCTACCTTTTCCAACCAAAATTCACACTTTGAAAATTTAGCATATAGTTTCTCCTGTTTCAAGACTTGAAGCACTACCCTCGATGCTTCTTCATGTTCTTCAACACTCTTATCAGAATTAGGATATCATCTATGAACATGATCATGAACAAATCTAGGCATGGTTTGAAGATTCTGCTCATTAAATCCATAAAAGCTGGGGCATCGTTAACCCAAAAGACATGACAAAGAACTCATAATGGCCGACGGGTTCTAAAGGTCGTTGATATATCATCCGGTTTATTTTCACCGATGATATTCGAACGAGATCAATCTTGGAAAAATAGCTAGCTCCTGAAGTTGGTCAAAAGATCATTGATTCTTGGTAACGGGTATCGGTTCTTGATCGTGACCTTATTGAGTCGCCGATAATCGATGCACATTCGAGCGATCCGCCTTTCTTTTCACAAACAGATCGTGCACCCTGAGGAAACACTAGGCCTTATAAAGCCTTTATCCGTAAGATCCTTCAATTGTTCTTTTAACTCCTCAATTCACCGGGCCATTCGATATGGAGGAATAGAAATGGGTCTTGTACCGGAATTAACTCTATAGCAAACTCCACTTCTACCCGAGGAAGGCCCGAAGATCTTCAGGGAAAACCTCCTAAAATTTCAACAATAGAACATCACTCATCACTGGGATTCTTTTGGGTATCCACTATATTAGCCAGATATGCATACTCCACTCTGTGACTTCTCAATAACTTTTGAGCCTCAAGGTAGGAAATAAACTGACCTGTGGATATTCCAACCCTACCCCTTATAACAACTTCTGGTTCTCCGGAAAAAGTTAACCTCACTATCTTTCGTCGAAAATCTAACATGGCATAACATGCCGACAACCAATCCATACCTAAAATGACGTCGAAGTCTACCATATCAAGTAGTACTAGATTCACCATTGTTCCCCTGCCATTCACTTCTAATGGGAAATTATTTACCACCCGAGAGGCCCAAATTGAGGCCCCTACTGGTGTCATAACCTCAAAAGGTTCACTTAAATAAGAAGGCTCTACGTGTAAATTCTTAGTAAAGCCCATTGACACATATGAAAATGTAGAGCCGGGATCGTATAATACAAATGCAGGAATACTCGAGACTAGCAAAATACCTGTGACCACCGCATTAGATGCTTCTGCCTCATTCGTCTGGGGCAAAGCGTAGAGCCGATTAGAATTGTTGGGTTGTTGACCTCCCTGACTCTGGCGGGGTTGGTTTCCCTGATTTCCAGTAGTACCGTGGTTGCTTCTGACCTCCCCTGAATAGATTGAGTTTGGGTCCTCTTCTTGCAATCCCTATCATAGTGGCCTGACTCTCCACAGTTATAACATGTCTTCGTTAAGAGCCGACATTCTATATTGTGTTTCCTTTGATAAATCTTACAAATCGGTTTGTCACCTCCTGTGTGAGGGTTGGTGGCCTTGTCTTTGCTACCTTGGTAATTAGACCAACTGTGCCTCTTAGGCTTGAAATAAGACTGGCCCACAGATTGGTTCGGTCCTGAAGATCCCTTACTAAACTCCTGCTTCTGATTTTGACTCTGGTTAAATGATCCACGACGTCCAAATCTCTTCTGCGAATATTCTCTTTTTGCTTTAGCGAAACCTTCTACCCTCAAAGCCATATCGATAATCTGAAGATAAGTTCGATCGTTGGCTAACGCCACCACATTTTCTGCTATGTTCGGGTTTAAACCCTCTACAAATCGTTTGACTCTATCCATTTCTGTAGGGACGACATGTGTGTTGTATGCCGATAACCTCACGAACTGTGAATCATATTCTTGTACACTACGGTCACCTTGCTTCAATTGTTCAAACTCCGCCCGAGCGCATCTTTTCGGAGTTAGGCATGTACTTTTCACGAACGCGCTCAACTCCCCACGCCATCGGTGGTGACATCGAAAATGATTTCTTCTAAAATTTCTCCACCACACCCGTGTGTCGCCCACTAACCGCGATTACCAAATTGACGCTATGCGTCTCCACACATCCTCGTAAACAAGAGGTTTTCTACCTCATCGAGAAATACTATCAAGTTAGACTTGTAGTCCTTCCCCGTATAGATATGTTCCCTCTTCTCACAAAATTTGCCCCATAGTCTATCTGGTACCTCTCCTACCTTTTCGGTGGTGCGATCACATCCGGTTATTTTATCGTTGTACACTCCTTCCACAATCCTTGAAGGAGGGTAGTACGAGAACCAAGTCTTTGAAAAGACTCAAGATGAGCAGAGAAGAGTATGAAAGAAGTGAAATTTTAGGATGTTATTCCATTTACTTATTACTAAGGTGGCGCGCACACCGTCGCAATAAGTAACCGTTCAAACACCCGACTCGAAGAAACTTCCTAGAATCTCCTAACCTGGTTTAGCTCTGATACCAACTTGTCACGCCCCGACTTTTCCTAAGTCTTTACTTAGCGTGATGGCACTGGACAATTATTTTCCACCAGGAGCACCATTTAATTCTCTTTATTTAGAAATTTGAACTTATATTCAAATACGGAGCGATTAATAAAAATAACAATAAAGAAATATGTTTATGACTTTATATGAAAAAAACATAACGCGAGCCCATGCTCGTGCAAATATTGTTTCTACATAGACATACCGACAAAGATTATTCTAAGTTGGAAGGAGATCATTCCACACGCATATCGAGACATTGAACCGACATTCCGAACTCGACGAGTACCAAGCCCAAACAATGGACTTGGTATGAAAAGAGGTCATGGACGATCGCTAGCCTTGACGTGGAGCCTTTCCTCTATCACCCTTCCTCAAACATGTTAAATAAAGAGTCACCTACCATCCGGAATGAGTGAGAACCTTACCGCAATTCAAAGTAACACCACAATATTTCAAGCAATCACATTATAACGTAATAAGCATATTGCAAAACATATCAAAGTTACAACATCTTTAAATATGCAACAACTCCTCATAGAAATTCTTGGTTTAACTAACACTTCATTTTATCTCGTATTATACGTTAAGACATTCCCCTGCATTTCCACATGTTTATTACATTTATATATTTGTGAACGCGTATTCACTTTTCATATTTATATATAGGTGAACATGTGTTCATCTTTCTTATTTGTTGCGTGCAACCCGATCCATTATATTTACGTATTTGTGAACACGTATTCACTTTACGCTTTGTTGCGCGCAACCCGATCCATTATGTTTACGTATTTGTGAATGTGTATTCACTTTACGCTTTGTTACGCGCTGCAACCCGATCCATTATATTTACGTATTTGTGAACATATATTCACTTTACGTTTTGTTGCGGCGTGCAACCCGATCCATTATGTTTACGTATTTGTGAACGCGTATTCACTTTACGTTTTGTTGCGGCGTGCAACCCGATCCATTATATATTTATATATTTATGTGAACACGTATCCACTTTTCATATTTTTCAGAAGGTCAAATAAATACTATTCTCTTTTCTAACATTCTGTCATTCATACTTGTAACGATTATAACTTTTTAACCATAACTCCAACTAAGGTGTTTCTCAAGCGGAAACTAAGGTAAGACGGGGATCTTTCACTGTACCAAATTTCATTTAAAACTACTTTGGGTAACTAACACAAATTTATCCTCAAAACAGCCACATGAAATTTATTTCGGCAGAATATTTATTAAACAACACCCAATCTTAGAATAGTCATAACTCCTAATCTGTAAACCCGTTCAAGCCCCATAAAATCTAAAAACGACGAGAACAGAGAGCTACACGTCTCAATGTGAACCATCCTTTCATATTCTGTACCATTTGGTACAGTTTTACCCTTTTATTCGCTGCCCTTCCTGGATCTCGATAGATCCGAGGCAGAAACTTTAAACAGCGATAACTCTCAATCCGTAAGTCGGATAGACCCCCGTAAGGTCTCAAAATGTCCACAACAGAGAGATCTAGAACTTTCATTTAGCAACAATTTTCATATTCCCAACATATTAGTACATTTTTATGTTTCAATGTCCTGCCCTTCTGGATTCCGATGAATCCGAGGCAGCAACTTCAAACTACAATAACTCTCAACTCGTAAGTCCGTTTTAATAACTATTTATCTATATTTGTCCGTAACAGAGAGATTTACAACCATGTAAATTTTCATATAATTCTAATAAGTAAAACTCAATAAAAACAGTCCGTAATTATGCCTTTCCGAATTTCGGCCAAATCTAAGGCAGGAACTTTGAACTATGATAACTTTCAAACCGTATGTCCATTTTACCTCATTTTTGGTTCTATATGATCATATTAGAGAGGTGTACCACTCCTCCGAATTTCATCAAATTCTAACAATTATAACTCAGTGAGAACAGTTCGTAAAGTTCATGACGCAACTAGTTGTCTAAACAATCAAAAGTTCAATATTTCTTTTCAACACTCAATTCTTATTCTAACATGTATTGAACTTAAATTAAAGGATGTTACCAAGAATTTCTGAGTGAGAAAACTCACCTTGTAAGTGTGAAGATTATTGTTGTGTGGTTGCTAAAATTATCCTTACTCTCTAGTATTTTGCTTCTTGTTCTTCTTGCCCTCTTGGTATTTTTTCCTCTTCTTTTCACTTGTTTTTTCTCGATTTTCTAACCTTTATGTTATGTACTTTGTTTGTGTGTAAATACAATGTATAAGTGGAGAATTTTCTATAACCTTTGGGAGGTGAAATGACAAGAGTTGGAGGGGAAATGAAAAGGGGGGAGGGGGAAAGCATCACGTATGCATGCTGATTTTTTTTCGTTTTTTTGTTTTTTTTTTTTGTTTTTTTTGTTTTGTTTTTCTTTTGTTTTTCTTTTGTTTTTGTTTTTCTTATTTTCATTTCATCTATCTATTTATCCAACTTTAACACTAACTCTATCCCATGCAATTTATTCTTTATTTTCTTATATATATGTATTTTTATTAACTCAACCAACAACTATATATTATTATTATTTTCCGGTTTTTGCATATAATTTTTGTTCAATTCGAAATCTACTTTTAAAGATTAAAAATATCAATTAATATTTTGTTTTAGTACTATTCACTTGTTTTACATTGCATATTATTCATTTTCCACTTACAATTGATATATTATTTTTTTTCTCAAACATTTGAATAGTGTTATGACATTATATGTATTAATATTAATAGTTTGTAAAATAATATATACAACACATGATGTTCATACAAATACGTGCTTTTTAATTTTCATAATTAATTAAATTAAAACATATCTAATTTGAAAATATACTATTATTTTTACAATATTATATGTATTAATATTAATAGTTTGTTAAATAACATATACAACACATGATGTTCTTACAAATATGTGCTTTTAATTTTCATAATTAATTAAATTAAAACATATCTAATTTGAAAATATACTATTATTTTTACAATATTATTTACAAATATGTTATTATTAATTAATATATTTTCAAGAAATAATAGGTATCTTAAATACCTAATTTAATATATCATTTATAATGACATATATTTGTCAAGTATTAATTTTTATTTTTATTTTTAATTGTGTAATTACATATGTGACTTTAGTTAGCTTTGTAATTGTAAGATCAAGAAGGACGATTGTTTTCAAGTCGCCCCCTTTGGTGAGGACTAAATAGGGCGACTCAACTCGCCCTTTTTGATGTATCTCCAAAAAAGGCGAGTGAACTCGACCTGTTTGACCTTAGCAAGGGGGGCGACTTTAGAAAATCGTCCTTCTTGATCTAAGAATTATAATTTTTGTTCAATTTGAAATCTACTTTTAAAGATTAAAAATTTCAAACGTGATGAATTCTCTTTTTAACTCAAAGTCTCAAAACAACATATATAACTTCTTATTCAGTTATTCCCAAAAATATTGAACTGAATGGGTAATAACTAATAAAGAAAAGAAAATCATATCAGCTTAAAGAAGAAAAAAATACAATAGAAACGGATTTTTCACATTTTTTAAAAAAATCAGTTTTTCATATTTTAAGAATATACAAAATTGTAATGTGAAAATACATAAAATCCCCTCTAAACTTGTCTCAAAAACTTAGTTTAGCACTTTAACTTTACGGGAGTTTATTTACCCATTTATTCACCAAATAGGACGACACTTAAAGTCGTCTTTTCCGGTACTAACTAACAGGATATTTTTTTGTCGCTCTTTTTGGTTTAAAAAAACCATCATCTTTGAGCCGATTTGTTATACTGTATGTGCATTTGTTAGAGGTGATATGAGTTTAGGAGACATTGCAATAAATACTTTACTAGTTTTCTTCGCTACTTTAATTTTTTTTATAATAGTTGATTCAATGCATGACGTGTATTTTATGAATATTTGACGTAAAATTTAAAGAAAAAATAAGTTTCAATCATGCTTTTGAGGTTTTAACTCATTTCTGAAATGAAAATCAACAAATTACACCTACAAGACGAAAATTACATTTATCATAACTAATATATGGCACAATAAATTGAAAAATAATTATGAGAATAACTAAGGATGAATGATGTCATATATGTAAAAGAAAAATATAGGAATCTAGTGAAAACAACAAGCATTACGAAATTATTAATACATGAAAAAAAAAAGAGTTCAAGTTTAGTTTGGCCCTTCACAATCTAAAAGTGTAATAAAGTTTAAAAAAAGGCATCCGAGGTGTTTGGCCCAGTGGCCATTTCACTAAGAATATGCTGGAAAGGGTTTTGTGTTCCTTTGAGCGAAAATTGTTCCCCGAAGCATATTTCAGTGGCAAAGGATGGGCGCTAAGACGCGTTGGCATGCGCAGTGTGGGATCGATCCCCGACAGGAGGTTGAGCGTTGTGTCATTGATCAATTGTCACTTGTCTGCTCTCAGACCCTGGCTAATGGAGCACATCCCGCGATTTACCTTGGTGATAGCGATGAGGGACCGGGTCTATCATCTCCGGGACGTCTAGATAATATTAGTGAAATAGTCAGGCGCAAGCCTGGATACCTGGATTATAAAAAAAAAAGTTTCAAAAAGCAGTCTCTCTCTATGTGCGGGATCCGGGGAAGAGTCGGACCATAAGAGTCTATTGTACGCAGTATTAACTCACATTTTTGTAAGAAGATGTTTCTACGGCTTGAACTCATGACATCCTGGTCACATTACATCAACTTTACCAGTTGCTCAAAGGCTCCCTTCAAAAGTGTAATAAAGTAGTTTTCCAAAAATAATTTGGCATTTATACCATGTTTGGTCAAGCTTATTTTTCTCCAAAAATGCTTATTTTTTAAAAAAGTGAGGTGTTTGGTCAAGCTTATGGAAGAAAATAATTATTTCCGGGAGTAGCAGTAGTTTTTCAGAAGCTAAAAATAATACATTTTGCCCAAAAACACTTTTTTTGAAAAGTACTTTTGAGAAGAATACATTTAGAAATAGTTTTTAAAAGCTTGGTCAAACACTAATTGTTGCTCAAACACAAACTATTTTTCATCAAAGGTGTTTTTTTCAAAAAACAAATTTAAAAATATATATTTTTAAAATAAACTGATTTAAGAAGCTTGGCCAAACAAGGTATTAGATTACTCCGAAACATAGTCATTGACTTATTGGCACACCACTTATTTGAGCAAGTTGACTCCAAAAACTAAAATAGAAAAATTATGAGGAAAAATCAATGAAATAAAAGTTGCACTACTTCACCAATAAAAATTGTGATTGGATGAATAGGATGGAATCACACTGGTCGAAATTCTAATAAGAATATCAAACTTCGAATACTTGTTTTAGATGGGGAGTTGCTATATGCGTACTAATTGCAATAATATAATACTATCATACTACGGGTCTGTTTGGTCAAATTTTTGAAAAAGTGTTTCTATTTGTCAGAAGTAGTTCTGCAGAAACTGTTTCTGAAGAATTAGTTAGGGTGTTAATTATAAAAGTGCTTCTGAGAAACAGAAACAGTTTCCTGTTTGGCCAACATTTATGCAAATTTACTAGAATATTCTTTTTAATAGATTTAAAATTATTTAAAATATTCTTTTCTATCATATGTTTCTAAAAATTAGTATATCTTTATAATTTAATAATTTTTTTAAAATTATTTAATTACAACATTTAATCAAAAAATAATATTATATTGTACATAAGAAATGTAACGACAATATAATAGTCAATGACTCAAATATGTCCAAACCTACCCCACCCGATCCTCAAATTTCTATGTCATATTTTTTTTTACTTTTATAAAAAAATATGAATTCCCCTTACTCCCACCCCCGCCTTACCCCCCAACCCCACCCCCCATTGCCCTACCCCATTCTCAAATTTTTATTTCATATTTTTTGGTACTTTTATAAAAAATGATTGGAAATTATGAATTTTTTCTTACCCCCTACGCCCCACCCCCACCCCCATTGCCCTACCCATCCTCAAATTTCTATTTCATATTTTTTGTTACATTTATAAAAAATATTAAAAATATGATTTTTATCCCCGCCCTACCCCCACCCACACCACATTACCCTACTCATCCTCAAATTTCTATTTCATATTTTTTGTTACTTTTATAAAAAAAATATATTAAAAAATATGATTTTTTTCTTATTCCCGCCTACCCCCACCCCACCCCCATTGCCCTACCCATCCTCAAATTTCTATTTCATATTTTTTACTTTTATAAAAAAATATGAAATTTTTCTTACCCCCTCCCCCTACCTCCTACCCCCCCCCATTGTCCTACCCATCCTCAAATTTCTATTTCATATTTTTTTTGTTACTTTTATAAAATACCCCCGCCTCCCCCTACCCCTATTTCCAAATTTTTATTTTATATAGGGATATTATATGAGATTAGTAAATGGGTTCAAAAAAATTCAATGAATGAGCAAAAAGGGCTTCTCCAGAAGCACCAAATTAGTGTTTCTGCTTCTCTTTCCATCTAGAAACACTTTTTGGCTTCTGGAAAAAGTGTTTCTACTTCTGAAAAGAGGGTGTTTGGCCAAAGAAGTGTTTCTGAAAAACAGAAACAATTCCAGAAGCTTGGCCAAACACCACCTAATTGCAATAATATAATACTATCAATCTTATCAAAAGGAAAATATAGTACTAGCAGTCTTATCACTGTGCTATGAATTCTGAAATTTAACATGCTTTTTTGGAGAGAAAGTAAGGCTCTGTTTGGCCAAGCTTCTAGAAAAGTGTTTCTGTTTCTTAGAAGTAGTTCTTCAGAAACTGTTTTTAGAGAATCTGTTAGGGTGTTTGGCCTATAATTATAGAAGTACTTCTGAGAAACAGAAACAGATTCATGTTTGACCCACATTTATGCAAATTTACTAGAATATTCTTTTTTATAGATTTAAAACTATTTAAAATATTCTTTTCTATCTTATGTTTCTAAAAATTAGTATATCTTTACAATTTAATAATTTTAAAAAAAATATTTAATTACAACATTTAATGAAAAAATAATATTATATTGTACATAAGAAATGTAACGACAATATGATAGTAAATGACTCAAATATGTCTAAACCTACCCCCGCCCTACCCCCACCTATCCCCACCCTATCCTCAAATTTCTATGTCATTTTTTTTGTACTTTTATAAAAAATATGAATTTTTGACCCCACCGCTCTAACCCCACATACTCCCTCCACCCCATCCTCAAATTTCTATTTCATATTTTTTGTTACTTTTATAACAAATTATTGAAAATATGATTTTTTTTCTTACCTCCCCCCTACCACCCCCCTGGTCCACCTACCACATTCTCAAATTTCTATTTTATATATATTTTTTTACTTTTATAAACAATTTATAAAAAATATGATTTTTTTTTCTTACCTCCCCGCCCTACCCCATCCTCAAATTTCTATTTCATATTTTTTTATTACTTTTATAAAAAATGATTGAAAATATGATTTTTTTTCTTAACTCCCCCTACCCCCGTCCACCTACCCCATTCTCAAATTTCTATTTTATATATTTTTTAATTTATAAACAATTTATAAAAAATATGAATTTTTTCCTTACCCACCAACCCACCCCATTGCCCTTACCCCATCCTCAAATTTCTATTTCATATTTTTTGTTACTTTTATAAAAAATGATTGAAAATATGAAATTTTTTCTTACCTTCCCCTATCCCCCGTCCACCTACTCCATTCTCATTTTTTTTTACTTTTATAAACAATTTATAAAAAATAAAAATAAAAATTCTTACCCTCCGTCCTACCCCCCATTGCCCTACCCCATACTCAAATTTCTATTTCATATTTTTTGTTACTTTTATAAAATAAAAAAAAAAATTCTTACCCCCCACCCGCCCTACCCCATTCTAAAATTTCTATTTTATATGGGGATATTATATGAGATTAAAAGAAATTTTGTGAAAAGAAAAGGGTAAATGGATAAAAAAAATCGTCTTTCGAGAAGCGCCAAATTAATGTTTATGATTCTATTCCTATTTAGAAACACTTTTTAGCTTTTAGAAAAATGTTTCTATTTCTGGATAAGTACCTGTTTGACCTAAGAATTATTTCTCAAGTTGCCAAACAGGTACTAACTGATCAATTTAGTCACAAATATTTAAGTATATTTTTACCAAAGGCTTTTCCATAACGTGATGAAAAAATGTATTGCTATTGTAGAAAGAAAGAAAAAATAGATTGTGAAAGTTTAATTTCAATATTTCTTTTCACTATTCATTTTTTTTTAAAAATCGTCTACTACTTTTACTTATAATTTTTTTAAATGCTTGTAAACTAAAGGGGCAGCCCAGTGCACAATCATCCTAATGCAACACATTAGTTTCTCTAGATACCATCCTTTTAACAATCATCCTAATGCAACACATTAGTTTCTCTAGATACCATCCTTTTAACTTAGCCGGTGAAAAAAGGAGAGGGAAGAATATAACATTTTGTTAAGCGTCAAGTCCGATACTCCATTTACTAAGTCAGTAAGAAAATGCCAAACTACTTGGACAATGAATAGCAGCTGGAGAATATTGTCCACATTTTAATCAAGTTAATGGACCACTATTAGATCTTATATTACTGATTACTGAATGGCAGCAGAAACTTTACTATGTTTATGTCTCTTGTCAAGGCATACAATTCTTGTTATATTTGATTCTTGTGTTGTATTATGCGGAGACCAAAAGGAAGTTTCTGCAAATGGATCTTTTTATTCTAAACATAATCATGATCCCGACCTATTCACGGCTTCATGACTGAAGTCTTAGGTTACCAGAGAATATTGCACTGTCAGACAAATTATCTGCCTGTTTCACTACCTACTACTTGACCTAACAGTCATCCTGTTTTATGGACAGATTTGCTCTTTAATAGAAAAAAGAGAGGATTTACTCTGATATCTAGGACACTATCGCTTGATTGTACTTTATGGACTTGTGTATACTTTCTAGCCATTTATTCTTTTCCTGAGAAATTTGCTTAATTAACATATCTTGATATCAACACTCAGTTAGCATCTGATTCTTTTTGACAACTCATCTGGTGTTTATTAGAATGAACAATCAAAAAAAAATCCAGCCCCACTCTCAACGAGACATTTCTTGGCTTGCTTTATCCGACTGAAAACTACAGTGTGAGTAATACTTACATGTGCTTAGTTTTTCTTCATAGATAAACTCTTCTTTTGGTGATTGGTGGAGTTGGTGGTGTGATTTTTGAGCTACCTTACATAAACTCTTGATTTGTCTTGATATATCTGCGTAAAACGGGTATGGTGTGGTGTGGCTGCTTCATAATATTTTAAATACACCAAAAACTTGCTTAGAAATGGATGTAGAATGAGTAACTGCAGATGCACTGAATATGAACCATAGTATAGCTTTTGTGAATACATAACATCAGACAATTAACCTTGTCTTCCTATGTGCTATTATATATCTGATAATATGTTTTCAGGTATGGTTATTTGACCAATACAAAGGTGAAACTCATATTGGTCGCAACAGATCTTGATGTTCGAGATGCCGATGTGAGAAATGTAAGTGCTTATTCTCTCCGTTTTGCTCTTACATTGGTTGATTTACTTCCTCTTTCCCTGTTCCAAGAACATATGTACTCCTATTGCATTTTTTGAGTTAAAGTAATAAAATTTAGTTATCCAAGGTTGAACAGAATCTGAAAGAAGTGGAATTATTCTTCATCTTTCTGACTTGGGTTCTAAATGATCTACATTTAGGAAATACCAAGTTATTGGAAGGCTCTTTTCTTCTTTATTGCTTATGACAGAAAATAAATATCTCTTTCACAATCCTGCTGTTGGTAACTCTTTGACGAAACAACATATCAGTGTAGTCCCACAAGTGGGGTATGGAGAGGGTGGTGTATACGCAGACCTTACTCCTACCTTGGTAGGTAGAGAGGTTGTTCCCGATAGATCCCGGCTCAAAGAAATAATTTCAAAGCAGTTCCGAAAGCATGGAAAATAATAAGCAAGTGAAGAAGCCACGTAAAACTACATTAATTTATTTTAGGAAAAAGGGTCATATTTGCCCTCAACGTTTAGAAAAAAGGTTTGTATTTACCATCCGTTAACGTTTGGGGTCAAATATGCCCTCCGTTAGTCTAAACTTGTTGTATTTGCCCTTTTTTAACAGATCCGTCATGTGTACGCCACGTCGGAGCCACGTGGAGGAACGTGTCAAAGTGGGACCCAAGAGCTTTTTCCAACTCACCATTCTTCTTCACTTCTGCATTTCTCTCCACTTGGACCCCTTCTTTTTCCCTAACAATCCCATTAATCTTTTCCTTCTCGAATCCAACAAGTTCTTCTCGACCAATTCCTTCTCTCTCACCAAAGATTCAATATTTCCTTCTCAATCCTTTATTTCCTCTTTAACAACATCGCATTTGTAAACATGTATATTATATAAACAATTGTATCCCTACCCATAATTAGAATATTTTCATATATTGTGTAAATATAATTATGGTAGATTAAGATTCATCTTTTGTATAGGTTTAAGATTCTTATTGTACTCTATATATACTTTAATATTAATGAGAAGACTCCTTAAGGGGAGATTAATATCATCTCAAATGGTATCAAGAGCCTAAACTCCAAAAACCCTAGAAATTTTCTTCCCCAGTGGCCGGCACCACCCTCCCTCCCACGGCGTTGCGGCTCCCTTCTTCTCTTCAAGAAATTTCTTGGTTTTTCTTTTCTTCCTCTCTTCTCTAAATGGATACACAATACCAGCAGTCCTTCAACCCTTATTCCACTACGGGTTGTGTCACGCCCCGACTTTTCCTAAGTCTTTACTTAGGGCGTGATGACACCTGGACAATTATTTTCCACCAGGAGCACCATTTAATTCTCTTTATTTAAAAATTTGAACTTATATTCAAATACGGAGCTATTAATAAAAATAACAATAAAGAAATTTGTTTATGACTTTATTGAAAATATAACGCGAGCCCATGCTCGTGCAAATATTGTTTCTACATAGACATACTGACAAATATTATTCTAAGTTGGAAGGGAGACCATTCCATACGGGCATTTCCCGAGACACTGGAACTGACATCCTGAACCTGACGAATACCAAGCCCGAAGCAATGGACTTGGTATGACAAGAGGTCATGGACGATCGCTAGCCTTGGCGTGGAGTCTTTCCTCTATCACGCTTTCTTGAAACATGTTAAATAAAGAGTCACTCTACCATCCAAATGAGAACTTTACCTCGCAATTCAAAGTAACACCACAATATTCCAAGTGCAATCACATTATAACGTAATAAGCATATTGCAAAAACATATCAGGTTACAACATTTTTAAATATGCAACAACTCCTCATAGGAAATTCTCGGTTTAACTAACACTTCATTTTATCTCGTATTATACGTTAAGACATTCCTCAGCATTTTCACATGTTTATTTTTATATATTTGTGAACGCGTATTCACTTTTCATATTTATATATAGATGAACATGTATTCATCTTTCATATTTGTTGCGTGCAACCCGATCCATTATATTTACGTATTTGTGAACACGTATTCACTTTACGCTTTGTTGCGCGTGCAACCCGATCCATTATGTTTACGTATTTGTGAACGCGTATTCACTTTACGCTTTGTTGCGCGCAACCCGATCCATTATATTTACGTATTTGTGAACACATATTCACTTAACGCTTTGTTGCGCGTGCAACCCGATCCATTATGTTTACGTATTTGTGAACGCCAGATTCACTTTACGCTTTGTTGCGCGCAACCCGATCCATTATATATTTATATATTTATGTGAACACGTATTCACTTTTCATATTTTTCAGAAGATCGAATAAATACTATTCTCTTTTCTAACATTCTGTCATTCATACTTGTAACGATTATAATTTTTTAACCATAACTCCAACTAAGGTGTTTCTCAAGCGGAAACTAAGGTAAAACGGGGATCTTTCACTGTACCAAATTTCATTTAAAACTACTTTGGGTAACTAACACAAATTTATCCTCAAAACAGCCACATGAAATTTATTTCGGCAGAATTTTTATTAAACAACACCCAATCTTAGAATAGTCATAACTCTTAATCTGTAAACCCGTTCAAGCCCCATAAAATCTCAAAACGACG
Source organism: Przewalskia tangutica (assembly GCA_029844215.1). Classification (NCBI taxonomy): domain Eukaryota; kingdom Viridiplantae; phylum Streptophyta; class Magnoliopsida; order Solanales; family Solanaceae; genus Przewalskia; species Przewalskia tangutica. Next base: position 903,648 of record CM056731.1, on the reverse strand, counting down.
ATAATAGAGAGCTACACGTCTCCATGTGAACCATCCTTTCATATTCTGTACCATTTGGTACAGTTTTACCCTTTTATTCGCTGCCCTTCCTGGATCTCGATAGATCTGAGGCAGAAACTTTAAACAGCGATAACTCTCAATCCGTAAGTCGTATAGACCCCCGTAAGGTCTCAAAATGTCCAAAAAAGAGAGATATAGAACTTTCATTTAGCAACAATTTTCATATTACCCACATATTAGTACAGTTTTACGTTTCAACGTCCTGCCCTTCTGGATTCCGATGAATCTGATGCAGCAACTTCAAACTACAATAACTCTCAACTCGTAAGTCCGTTTTAATAACTATTTATCTATATCTGTCCGTAATAGAGAGATTTACAACCATGTAAATTTTCATATAATTCTAATAAGTAAACTCAATAAAAACAGTCTGTAATTATGCCTTTCCGAATTTCGGCCAAATCTAAGGCATGAACTTTGAACTATGATAACTTTCAAACCGTATGTCCATGTTACCTCATTTTTGGTTCTATATGATCATATTAGAGAGGTGTACCACTCCTCCGAATTTCAGCAAATTCTAACAACTATAACTCAGTGAGAACAGTTCGTAAAGTTCATGACGCAACTAGTTGTCTAAACAATCAAAAGTTCAATATTTCTTTTCAACACTCAATTCTTATTCTAACATGTATTGAACTTAAAATAAAGAATGTTACCAAGAATTTTTGAGTGAGAAAACTCACATTTGTTGCTTCGTAATCGTGGATGAAAATCACAAACACTTTTGCTAACCCTCCTTTCTTCTAAATTGCTTTTGTTTTGTTCCTGTCTCTTTTTTTTTCCTTTCCTTTTGCTGTGAATGTAGTTTTTTTTTTTACAAAGTGAATGTGTGTGTCGTGTATGTATATTGTAACTGTGCAAACTGTTGGGATCCGTGGGGAATTTTTTTTTTGGGGAGTGGGGAAGTTTATGGCCATATTCTAAGAGAAACTTTATGGCCATATTCAGCCAAGTAGTGAACGTGGGAACATGAAGGATCAAGGCCACATTCTGTCATTCAATGATCACTGACGTGAAAGACAATTGGGCAACAAAATCCACATATTAATTTGAGCCACTTTAATATATTATTATAATATTAAATGCTCTTCAAGAACAACAACAATATATTTTATCATCCCAATTATTATATTTTATTATTTCCAAGACTTTTACAGGTTGTTAGGTCCAGCACCACAGTAAGCCCATTTCATGCAGGGACAGTTCCAACAGCCCTCCTCCGCCATGACACCCACTGAGTTGGGTCAGGCTTTCAACACCCTCAACATGCAACAGTGTGACAACAATTGGTACATGGACTCTGGAGCCACATCTTACATCACCCAGTCTAGGTACTATTCTCAAACTGTGTAGTTTAAAGCATCCTCAATATGTTACAGTTGGTAGTGGACAACGCATTCCAGCAAAGGGTTATGGTACATCATACACACAACCTCCCATCCATCATTCTTTCTTAAAAATACATTATATGCTCCACACATGATTAAGAACCTAATTTCTGTCCACCAATTTACTCGTAATAATTATGTCTCTGTTGACTTTGACCCTTTTGGTTTCACTGTAAAGAATCTTCGTACGGGGACACCTCTTACGAGATGCAATAGCACGAGGGATCTCTATCCATTCACATCCACCTCCGCTGCCAGATCTTTCTCTCCCGTCTCTCTAGCGGCTATTTCTTCTTCGACATGGCATATAGGCTTGGTCACCCAGGATTTCCAGTCTTTAATTTTCTTAGATTGCAATAATTTCATTACTTGTAATGGGAAGCTTGCCCAAAATTGTGTTTCTTGTTCTTTAGGCAAACATACTCGTCTTCCGTTTAAATCATCTACTAGTGTTACCTTTGCACCATTTGATATAATACATGCCGATTTATGGACATCACCTGTTGCTAGTTCTCTCGGTCATAAATATTATCTTGTCTTGCTAGATGATTTTTCTCACTATATCTGGTTGTACCCTCTTAAATATAAATCGGAAGTGTTTATCAAATTTCTTGAGTTTCGACAATTCATCCAAACACAATTTGAAAAAGGTATCAAATCATTTCAGTGCGATAATGGTCGTGAATTCAATAACTCTATGTTTCACCATTTTTGTACCAATAATGACATGGTTTTTCGCTTCTCCTGCCCTCACACCTCACCACAAAACGGTAAAGCTGAAAGAATCATCCGCACCATTAACAATATGATTCGCACCCTATTGATTCATGCCTCCCTCCATCCTTCTGGTATATGCTGCTAAAATGTCAGAATACATTCTCAATATTCTCCCTACTAGCACTCTTCACAACATGACCCCTACCGAAATCCTCTACCATAGAGTCCCCTCTTATGATCATCTACGAATTTTCGGTTGTCTGTGATATCCCAACCTTAGCTCTACCGCCCCTTACAAGCTCGTTCCTAGGTCCATTCCATGTGTCTTCCTAGGCTTTCCACCGAGCCATAGGGGCTATCTATGCTACGACCTGTCCACTCGTCAAATCCACATCTCTCGTCACGTCACATTCGACGAGACCACATTCCCGTTTTCGAATATTCAGAAATTCCAAAAACCGAATTACTTATTCCTTGATGAGCCTGCTATCTCTCCCATCATCCTTGATCAGATTATCTCTTCTGACTCGTCGACGGCGCCGCGGCTCCAACTTTCCAGAGAGGTCTGTTCTCCCAACTCCGGCAATGCGCGCCAGATGAGGCCATGGCGCTTATATTTCCGAGAGGCTCACACTCAAACAACACATGACGCTAGATCCAGCGTTGTGGCGCCCGACGGCCGCTTCACCTTTCTCCTTTTTCGACCCTACCATCAGTCTCAGCCCTCCCTACTCAGCCAGCACCGCCTCCCACTGTCCTCACTCACCAAATGGAAACTCATGTCAAGCATGAAATCTTCAAACCCAAAGTCCAATTTAACTTGTCTGCCCAAACCATTTCTCCAATTCCCAAAAACCTTATATTGGCTAAACAAGACCCTAATTGGAATACGGCTATGTCTGAGGAATTCAATGCTTTAACTAAACATCACACATGAGATCTAGTACCTAGACTTGAGGGGGTGAATGTGATTCGTTGTCTGTGGCTTTTTCGTCACAAATTCAGAGACAACGGAGATCTTGAGAGGTATAAAACACGATTTGTGGCTAATGACACAAATCAGCAAGAGGACATTGATTGTGGTGAGACCTTCAGCCCGGTTATCAAACCGACTACCATTCGCACAATAACACTGGCCGATCCATCAGCTTGATGTGAAGAATGCATTCTTACATGGGGATCTGAGAGAAACAATCTACATGCATCAGCCGCCAGGATTCACCCATCCAGCAGTTCCTCACTATGTGTGCCGTCTCCATAAGTCACTATATGGCCTGAAACAGGCCCCATGTGCGTGGTATGATCGCTTTGTCAGGTATATCTTGCAGATTGGATTTGTATGCAACAAGAGTGATACATCACTATTCATTTTTCATCGAGGTAGTAGCACTGCTTACTTATTACTTTACGTGGATGATATTGTTCTTATTGCCTCCTCCGACGGATTGAAAAATGAGATTATTGCCTTGCTTAAGTCCGAATTTGCAATAACTGATTTGGAGAAGCTGAGTTACTTTTTGGGATATCACTGACCAGGTCTGCCAATCATATGTTCTTGTGTCAACGTAAGTATGCAGAGGAGATTGTGTACGGGGTTAAGATGGCGAACTGCAAAAAGGTGTCTACTCTAGTTGATTCTAAATCTAAGCTCAGTGCCATGGATGGTGCTCCCGTCTCTGATCCTACTCCGTATAGGAGCCCTGCAGGTGCACTTCAGTATCTCACTATGTTGTTCAGCAGGTGTACTTATTCATGCATGCCCCCAGGGAGTCTCATTTCACTGCTTTTAAGCGTATCATTCGATATATTAAGGGCACTCTTGATTATGGTTTGCACCTATACCCCTCTGCACCAAACAAGTTGTTTTCATATACGGATGCAGATTGGGCAGGGTGTCCGGACACGCGACGCTCCACCTCCGGCTTTTGTGTTTTTTTAGGAGATAATCTGATTTCTTGGTCTGCCAAGCGACAGACTACCCTATCTCAATCCAGTGTCGAGGCTGAGTACATAGGCGTTGCAAATGTGGTAGCTGAGATTTGTTGGCTCAGAAATTTACTGTTAGAACTTCAGTATCATTTGCGTCAGACATCTATTGTGTATTGTAATAACATCTCTGCCATCTATCTTTCTCATAATCCGGTTCAACATCAGCGAACCAAGCATATTGAGATAGACCTACACTTCGTGAGAAAGTTGCGCTAGGCCATGTCGTCGAGTATTACATGTTCCATCATCCTATCGATGCAAACATATTTACCAAATGACTTCTCGCATGATTATTTCTTGACTTGAGATCCAAGTCTGTCCACTTCTTTCCATCCGATCGAGTGTGTAAACATATATATTATAGAAACAATTGTATCCTTGCCCATAATTAGAATATTTTCATATATTGTATAAATATAATTATGATAAGATTAAGATTCCTCTTTTGTATATGTTTAGGATTCCTATTGTATAAGGAATGAATATTGTACTCTATATATACTTTGATATTAATGAGAAACTTGTATCATAAGGTAAGATTAATATCTATCTCACAGCATTCAACCTTTAATTTCCCAACTTCTACTTCAATCTCCTTGTTTCTCGGTTTCTACTAATCTCACTCTCAATCTATTCGCTTCCTCTATTTGAACATGAAGTTTCTTTTTCATTTCATCCTTATCCTTACGAATCTCCTCCGAAACATTCCTCTCTTTCGTTTAGGAAAAGGGTCATGTTTGCCCTCACCGCCGCCGCCGCCACACCAGCTACACCTCTTTTCCACCACTGCCAAACGATAAAAGTCACCGCCGCCACTGCTCGGGAATAGAAATTAATCAATTAGACCAAAACAAAGAAATCTAATTTTGCACAAAAACTGCGTAAAACAACTTCGTCTTCTTTCCCGAGGGCGAAAATCAGTCCCAAAACTAGCTGAAATCTCACCAAATTTCAAATTTAGGCTTCTCAAGATGTACCCGATCTTGTGCAACAACACCCACCCGAAACAGAACTTGTTTACGAAAATTCGAAATGTGAAATCGAAGCTCCGAACTCTTCAATGCAATTTCATAAAATGTGAAATCGAAGTTCCACTTACTAATGATATGGTGCTGAGTTTGCAAAAGGAGGAGGCGAAATTGCGTGAAAGTTTGGCTGAGTTAGAGAAGAAGTGTTTGGAAGGTTTAAGTAAGGAAGAGGAGATGGAGAAGAAGATAAACGAACTAGTAAAGTGAAATAACGAGAAAGAGATTAGAGTCGAGAGCTTGATTGAAGAAAAGTGTTTGGTTGAGAAGGAATTGGATAAGGCTTGAAGCAATTAGATGAACAGAAGAAAAAGATTGAACGAACGGTTACAGAGAAGAATGAGATGGAAGAGGCTAAAGTTAATAGGGAGACTGAAATTGTTGAATTGCAGAAACAATTAGCTGAGTCCAAGGATGTTGCTGAGAAATTAGAGGTGTCTTGCAATGGTCAAGAAAAGAAGGTGAAGAATTTGGAATCTGAAGTGGAGAGAAATGCAGAAGTGAAGAAGAATGGTGAGTTGGAAAATGCAGTCACTGGTCTTGGGTCCCACTTTGACACGTGTCCTCCCGGTGGCTCCAACGTGGCGTATACGTGGCGGATCTGTTAAATAAGGCAAATACAATAAGTTTAGACTAATAGAGGGCATATTTAACCTCAAACATTAACGGAGGACAAATACAAATCTTTTTCTAGACGTTCATTTTCCCTTTATTTTATGGTACGAAAAGTATGGACATCCAGTCTCCTAGTGTAAAACACAAAAGCAACGTTATCATAATAAATAAACAAAACTGTAAATGAGAATAATTTAGTCCTCCAATTTGGTTAATTATCCCCTCTACAGGAAAACTGTGACAAAGGGTACTGAATGCATTGTTTGAATGATACCAATGGCTATATGTCCAAGAAATACTGTTGAAGCACATTATGTTTCAGATGCTCTACATCATGATGTATGTGATAGTTAGCCTTTAGCGTAGCAGCTTGCTTAATATTATTTTTTCTGGTGGAATTTTTTTAACAGTTTTTCAGGAAATTTCACGCTGCATATGTTGATGCTGTGTCGAATCCATTTCATGTTCCTGGCAAAAAGATAACATCCAGAACTTTTGCTGAAAGGGTTAGCACTATCGTCAAGTCGTTTGGTTTGAGTTCAGCTAGATGAATGACTGCTTTCAAAGTCATTTTGCAAGTCACTCGTGTACCTATGCCCCAAGCTGATGAACAAAGTATGAATGAAGAGCATATTTTTGCAAACTAGCTGAAGGGTATTTGTCTCCCTCACAGGACAGTAACCAAAATAGACAATTACAGTTGAGTTTATGATTTACTGAACCACAGTGTGCTGGGTAATTACTGGTTTCATTTAGTAGTCATTGGTACTTGCAAGACAGTTGTCTTTGTTCAAAAAGAAGATATTTTCTCATAAAGCCACCATAAGCAGTTAATATTGTGCTTTGCCTCGTAGGAGAACACTTGATACTAGCAGTATCAGAATCTCCTCTTATCCAATTTCTTTTCCTCATCTTAACAAAAATGAGATATACTAGTGCAGAAAGATTAATGATTGTTCGGGTACACGTTTGAGTACACATTATTTCGTCTGAAATTCTTTCAGGAAATAAAATGCGAAACATGTGGGGTTAATCGGTATAATTACTGGAAATTTAAAATGATAAAGAGTAAAGTTCTCTGCATTGACAATGCGTAATTTTTTTTGTACCATCAGACTTTAAGCGATCTACAATAATGGTTAACTTCATAGCAAGTCTGATGTGATAACTGAGAAAATAGAGTAACAACCTGGTAAATAAAGTTAAATTGCATTTGTATACATTGTCCGTGTATATAATTTAAATCCAAATGATAATTCTACAAGGCTATGTTTCTATTAAAAGCCTCTCCTCTACCTCGCCACACTTTCCTTATTTCTCAAATTTTGTGGAAATCGAAGAGCACGGAGAGCCTCATTGTGCATATTAAGACAGCAATTCTTGAGTCAAAAGCAAATTGAGGCTCATTTGTGGAGTAAACATCTCCATTTGCCTTTGATACCAACCATCCATTGTCATGGTCCAATGTGGCATCAATTGCATCATCTCTGTTAATGTTGGGTTTGGTGTTGTGACATTTTGCCCAACATATCGTTTTTAGTATTAAGTTGAAATTAAGAAATGTTGGAACAAATGTCACAACATTCGGATCAACATTTTATGTCAAACAATTTTGCGTTACTTCATGGACTAAAACAATTATCGTGGGATTCTTACCACGATGGAGAAGTGACTTGGCAAGGTAATTAGGTGCTGATAAAACGTGCGGAACAAGTCAAAAAAGCCGTTGCTATGCTTGGGTAACAAGTCTAAAAAGTTAGAGGATTTTGCTCCATAATCTTCTCCAACAAACACAACCAGCTGCCAATCTTTCTCTCAACCATCACAACGATTCAATGAGCTTTTCAAGGAATACTCTACTATAAATAGAGAGGCTGCTGCAGTAAATCGATATCCAGAAAAAGTTTGCAAAAACATCGAGAGAGCTCTCAGATATATTCGTCAGAAAACTGGATCACAAATGTTGTCTGAGCGTGTCGACGACATTTTGTCAAACATTATAATTGCTGCTTAGATTCTAGATTTGTTCTTTATTGAAGCAATTGTAATGAGATGTTGTCTATGTCTATTTAGGTAGATTTTTCAGACAGAAGTCATCTGCGACTTCACCATTTTTAATTTATTTTTTATTGTATTTTGTAATATTATAAATAAAGGAATTTATTCAATTGTATATAATATATACAATACATTCGATCACCGTCATAGATATTATATAACCTATGTAAATTTAAAAACCTTTGTGTCATTTAATTTCCGCTGCTTTTTACTCTTCAAAGGTTTCTGTTTTTACTATTGTGTTGTTACCAGACGACATTATTCCTGACATTCGAAAACAGAATTGGCGTTCCAGTTTGATTTAGTTTGTTTGCATTTTATTTACTGTTTCATAGCCCCGAGACCCAACAATCTCGAATTGCTTTTGCTACAATGTTCTCAGCATCATCAACTGGATTTTCAAAATCCAAGTTTAGTTTCTTGGCAATGTCAGCCAGTGAAATAAGAGAGTACGAGGCGCTGATGTTCCTGAGCCCTGTCCTAATGACATTATGCCTGAGTCTGATAACCAAGTTACTTGTTTTGTCTTGGCTGAAAGCGCTGGAAAATTTCTCAGCTACTATTCTAAATAACTCTAGATCTCCTACACGAATAGCCTGCAAAGACAAATATTACACCAATCAATTATAAAGCTCAGAATAAGTCGAGTTATTGTCGTTTGGCCATACAAAATATTTCAGTATTTACAAATTTTGAACCAGTATTTGAAATACTAGTGATTTCCTGGTTTTGGGGGCATTTTTCAGCTTATAGCTAAGTGTTCCAGTTTGTAAACAACAACAACAACAAACCCAGTATAATCCCATCAGGTGGGGTATGGGGAGGGTAGGGTGTGCAGACCCCTATCCTTTGACGGATATGGAGGTTGTTTCCGATAGACCTCCGACTCAAGTAGAAGTGAAGAGCCACGGTAATAATAAGTTGTAATAGCAGTAAGAAAATAAGATAACTAGGTGAAAGAAACGAGCAAGTAGTAATAGAAAACTAAGAATACTAAATAATATAACAGAAATAAGATTGATCCTACACTAAAGGGAAATAATACTAGCCCTCTACCTAATCCTCGACCTCCACACCCTCCAGGGTCATGTCCTCAGTAAGCTGAAGACTCGTTATATCGATCACATCTCCCCGATACTTCTTCGGCCCGTCTCTACCTCTCCTCCAACCCTCCATCGCCAACCTCTCACACCTCCTCACCGGAGCGTCTGGGCCTCTCCTTTGGAAATGTCCAAGCCATCTCGGCCTTCCGCATCTTGTCTGCCACGGAGGCCACTCCCATCTTGCTCCGTATTTCTTCATTTCTGACCATATCTCTCCTGGTAAGCCTACACATCCACCTCAACATCCTCATTTCCGCCACTTTCATCTTCTGGACATGAGAGTTCTTAACCGCCCAACACTCCGCTCCATACAATTTGAAATCGTGAGCTGAAAATATACTGTCCTACCAAATTTTCAAGTTTGATCATGCAATACTCACATTTGTCAGCTCAAAGTATGGTCTCAATGCTTTCTCCTTTCTTTTCTGTGTAAAAAGAGTCCTCTCTGGGATCTCTCCAAGCAATAAGTGGACTATAACAGCCCGCTTATTGCATTGTATTTGGAAACCAACAGCAGTTAATTGACCTTTCTTGGCAGCTTGCAGAAAAGAATCTTTGGCATCTGTGTACTCCAACTGAATTGTCTTTATCTTTCCCTGGTAGAAGAGGTATCTGCAAAACTGTAAAGAAAAGGAAATGCAATGCAGCGAAGACTAAGTAGTTTACAAGGAGAGAGACTAGTAATCTAGAAAATATGGCATGTTACCTGCTACGACATGTTAAAATATATCGATAGTGTAAAAATTGTTTGCACTAACAGTGTATATAAGTTAAATCCATAAACATTATATACGCCCTAGAAAAGCTGGTTTAGACAACATACCTGTTGGTTAGAAAGAGCTTCGGCTTGGTGGGCCTTTGAACAAAAAATTTCTGCTTGATCATACAAGTTGTAGTGAAGGTAATTTCGCAGTAACAGATTGACAAGTGTTTCCTGCGGCATAACCAGTATCATAATAGTTTTCAGATTAGACAAACACCAAAGACATGAGCCAAAAATTTCAAAAACCTGACTCAAGTTATTATGGCGTACTGTTGCACTTCGAAACAAAGCAAACAGGTTACTGTTAGTAAAGAAGAGTTTCTATTAGATAGAAAAAGTAGTAACAGGCATTTCGAACTCATCAAAAGAGAAAAAAAGTTAGAACAAACTTACCCTCGAATTTTCTGCGAGATCGGGCAGGTCTCTTCTCATTGGGCCCAGGTCTTGGTGTATTTTGACATGATTCTCAATACGCTATCTAAACTAGGAAAGTCAGTAAGGAAAGGTGGGACAACGAAAGCTCTACTTCGGGTAGCTGGGTGCATCAACCTCTTTCTTTCACACGAGCAAGTTCATAACTTAAAGAATAGTAGAAGTAGAGCTTCGATGCAAGGACATCACTAGTTCTGCTATTCATATTCTTTAGGTGAACAATGCTTTCTGAGGAACAAGTCTTAGCCTGAAGGTAAGACAAATGCTCAGTAAGTCATTAAGTTGAGTAGATACATCCTTACAAAAGTGAGACCGAGTAAAAGACAGCCATTTTGCCTCACCTCTTTGTATTTCTTCTGATCAATAAGAAATATTAGAACAAGCAAGTAGCAATAGATTTCAAGCTCAGGCACCAGACGTTTAGAATGGAGTTCAGTTTCAGACATTTCCACATCAATTTGGTTGTCATGTCTGTCCTGTTGTAAGCAATATAAAAACTCAGAGAGCAGATACTGCATATTGATAGTATATATACACGCACATGTCATTTAACTATATAGGTATCCCACCATAATTTACAATGTTCAACTATAAGATGACTAATTAGTGTACATCACCACATAAATAATTATCCTATGTCCTATCACATTGACAATAGTACCATCACATGAAAGTGGTGCACTGTTTTAGATTCCAAAGAACAAGACAAACAAAAGATTGACCTCTAAATCCTCTGAACATTGATTGAATCATTTAGAAAGATCAACAAATAGAAAAATGGTTATATGACAAAACATTTGCAAATGTTAAACTGGTATTTTCATGCAAAGGGCTGTATGTTGTCTCTTACTCTCTTGGACTATATGTTGTCTCTTTACTCTCGTAGACTATATATCCCCTTATGCCTGAGAAGAAAAGGTAGAAAGATTGTAGCTTTTTTTTATATGGTTCAGCAAAGAGGAATTCCAGTAAATAAACATTAGAAGGGCAGCCCGGTGCACCTCCCGCATTAGCAGGGTCCGGGGAAGAGCCGCACCCCAAGGGGTGTGATGTAGACAGATGCAAGCATTAGTGACTGCTAACGCGGGATTGCTTTGCGTACCGGGCTGCCTTCTAACTATAAGATGACTAATTAAAGCAATGCTACCTGACTCACTCAGGAAAGAAAGATTGAGGGGTCAGACACGTCTACGACTTCCATTAATATGGGATTTAAAAGACAATTGGTGGATTTTATGTTTATATCCAAGTTGAACATTCAAATTGCTATTTGACTACTAATTTACCTGGGGAAGGTATGAAGATAGCCGCGCATTGACCTCAGAACCAGGGCTAAGAGCATACTTCAGAAAAGCAGATAATATTGAAGCCTTTAGTTTCCTCCTGAGTTTCATGGTCAATCTCATGGCCTTGTATATCTTCCTTCACTTGTATATGCTCCACTCTCGATAAGTGATGCTATCTCCTTCAAATCTAGTTTCAAAATAGTACTAGTTTAAAATCCAAAAGTTTAACTACAATTTCAACTAAAGAGAACAATTAGGATGAAGAAAGTACATATAAACAGAAATATACAACAGAAAGGTATTAGCTTGAATGTATAGTAGTAGATAAATACTTCTTTTTTAACAGATCCACGTGGAAGCCCCCGGGGCTTTGGTCTAGTGGTAAGAGCCCATACTGCATACAAAATCCCAGTATTTAAGTGGAGAATCGAGTTTTGAACAGTACGCCAGCTGATCCTCGGATTTCTCAGTCATATCCATGTGGAACGGTATCTATAATCGTATCAAATGTTTACGTACACATGTTTAACATGAACATTTACGCATGTACGAAGAAATAAGAACATACCTTGCAAAACAGAAGGATCAACTGAGCAGTCATATACAGAAGTAGCTGATTGATCTCTTAATATCTCGATTCGTTTTAAAGATAACCTGAGAAATCAAAACAACAACCATTGAAATATAGAAAACAGAGATAACAACTAAAAATTATATGGTTGAAGTACAGGGTGTTGTCAGATACTGAAAAAGTGAACTGGTTATATATATAGAAAGAAATAATTAAACTTACGTGTAATTAGTAAATGGAAAAGGTAAAAAGAAAAGGACATTACATTTACTGTTTTTTGTGCTCCTCCTAAAAAGGAAAGTACAAATCTTCCTTCTTCTTTTTTTGGTTATTGGAAGAAAATGTTCTCCTGTAAATTGAAATTATTTCCTTCTCAATTGGTAGCATCCAAATTTAGCAGTCACTTTGAGAAACTCTTTTAGAGTGAATTTTGTAAGGTTATTTATTATTTTCGATATTTTCTACTCACTTTTATTTTCTTACATTCTATTTTTTATTTCCTTTTGACATATTTTTGTTTTTCGTCTGATTTATTAGTTTTGTACGACGACTTATTACTTTGATCATAACAAGTATAAGAGAATATTTATCCATAAACAATGAGAAAGCGGGAGATGGAGCTGAGTTTGAAAGAATGAAGAGATCGCTTTACTTTTGGCCAATCTTTTATATGAAAGAAAGAGAAGAAATTTATATCCAAAAAGACATTATTTTCATCAAGTCTATTGATTTTCATTCTCTTCTATATTACTCCTACCTTTTAGCTTTTTAACTACAAAAATGTAAGTAGTTGCTTTTTTAGAAATATATTTTTATAAACATGTAATTTATAATTAAAATTACATGTTTATCCACACCTCACAGGTACACGCTAACCCTCGACTAGTTCCGCTGGTACATGCTATCAACCGTTCTTGAAATGGAATGACTAGTTGACTCTCATACTACACATCCACCATTCTTTTTAAATGAACTAGTTTGTCTTCCACGACAGAGACCAAGGAGAGCTTCATTCTAATAAGACTGAAGACATGAAAAGAGATTTCAAACTCCCCTACTTGAAAATTAAAGGATAGCAAGTGAATGGATAAACAAGAACTAGTTGGAGAGAAACAAATGAGGGCAGGATCCGGCAGTAAAACTTTTACTAAAACATTAATCAAGAAATATAGTATCAGAATCTAGTAGGCCAAGAGAAATTGCAAATTGAGACAAATTTTGTTTAAACCAAGGACAGTTGAATATCCAAATTTCAAATGGCAGGGAAATCTTTAAAAAGGCACCATCCTTGTGCATCTCATGATGCCGCTGACCATAAATTCTATCAGAAGTCATCATCATCCTCTTCAGCTATGTGTTTAGCAAGCTCTTGTTCTTGCTGTTGTCTCTCTCTCCTCTTCTCAGCACTTTCTTTCTCCTTGTCGGAATTTGGAGGAAATCGAAGGGCACGTACAGCCTCATTATGCATATTAAGACAGAAAGCAATTCTTGAGTTAAAAGCCATTTGAGGCTCATTTGTGGAGTAAATATCTCCAGTCTCCTTTGATACCATCCATCCGTTAGCATGATCCAACGTGGCATCAATTGCACCATCTCGAATTGCTTTGGACACGATGCTCTCAGCATCAGCAACAGGGTTTGGAGAATCCAGCCTCAGCTTTTTAGCAACATCAACCAGTGAGATCCGAGAGTAAGAGATGCTGATGTTACGTAGCCCAGTCCTAATGACGTTATGACGAAGTCTCACAATCAAATTGTTGGTTCGATCTGAACTGAAAGTGCTGGAGAACTTCTCTGCGACATTCTTAAATAACTCCAGATCTCCTATGCGAACAGCCTGAAAAACCAATAAAATCCCATTTAATTCAGGATTTGATAGGGGGGTCCAGGAAAAATGAGCCAGAGTAGGGGGCTGTCCTCCTAATTCCTAACCAGGACCACTATGGTTCAGAAACATGTCTCTGGTATACTTACTGAGCAAGTAAATAAATTAACCCGCGGCACGATGGTTCATAAACATGTCTCTATTTTATTGAGCAAGTAAATAAAATCTCATAGAGATATGCTTTCATTGGACTTGACTCAGCAACAAAGAATGCACTGAATGGTACTACAGAGTATCTGCAATATGCTACATATGTGACAGATGTATATCTAGTGTGTTTGGCTATGCTTCCAAAATCTGCTTCTTTAAAAACAGTGTTTTTTCTTGGAAGTGCTTTTCAGAAAAGTACTTCTGGAAAAAATCAGTTTGTGTTTGGCTAATCAATTTGAAAAGCACTTTGGCAATATTAGAGCAACACTTTATACTAGGCCAAGGTTCCAAAAGCTACCTTTTTTAGCTTCTGAAAAAAGCTTTTATTGCCTATTCAAAAGCACTTTTTTTTTGGGCAACGGCCTACTCAAAAGCACTTATTGTTTTTCATAAAAGCTTGGCCAAACACCTTGACTCCTTAAAATAAACACTTTTGGCTTCTCAAAAGCTTAGCCAAACAGGCTACTGGTCAGATGTACCCTCTGCTTCTAAATAACGTTTCATAGGTAAACCAAAAAGAACACAAATAAATCTTGAGCTACTCTTTTTGTGGACCATAATGTGATCTCAAAGAATTTCTAAAGGTTAATGATGTAATACGTACATTTGTCAGCTCAAAGTATGGCCTTAATGCTTTCTCCATGCCTTTCTGCATAAAAACAGTCCTCTCTGGAATCTCTCCAAGCAACAATCGGACAATAATAGCCCATTTGTTGCATTGAACTCGGAAACCAAGAGCAGCCTGAGGAGCTTTACGAGCAGCTTGAAGAAGAGATTCTTTAGCATCAGTGTACTCCAGCTGGATTGTCCTGATCTTTCCAAGGTAAAAGAGGTACCTGCAGAACTGATGGATACAAGAAAGAAGGGACATTCGTGAACGAGGATCAATTTGCAAGAATAAGCATTGTAGACAAATTCTTTGAGCAAATTAGAACAATAAAAACTGAAAAGTGCAAGTGAATAATAGCAACTACTATAATCTAGCTGCCCCGAAAGTTCAAAACTTGGATATGGATCCTTGCACTGATATCATTCTGCAAAGCACTCAGCACTGACTAAGCTGCGTACAAATGTTTCTAAACACAGCAGCTATTCTTACACTCTAAACAGTGACAGAGACCCATGATTTAAGTTTTATGGGTTCAACCTTTAAAAAATTTAAAATTGAACCCATTATATTTTTAAAGTGAGTAGTTATGGGCTCAGACTCCTATTTCTTGCCATTTTAATAAATTTTTAAACATAAATTTATCTTCTGTATCAAAACCATGGTTCCACAGCTAAATTGACTCTAATCTTAAACCCATGGTGGATCACGTATCAGCAAAAGTGAAAGGAATATTGAAGGGGGGAGCCTATCATGGATCTTAAAAACATATGAGCACAAAGAGGATTGGGGTTGTGTCGAGATTTGCCTGCTGATTTGAGTGAGCCTCAAAACGGGGGGCCTTTGACCTCAATTTCTCTGCTTGATCGTATAAGTTGTAATGAAGATAATTTCGCAGCAGCAGATTAAGAAGTGTTTCCTGCACCCGAAACAATAATATCAAGTACTAAACATCATATCCAAAACACAAAGACAACCAAGGGCTCCTCATTATATGACAAACCTGACCCAACTCATCATGGCGCAATGTTGCAATCCGATGCAATGCAAGGAGATTACTGTTGGTAAATTAATGGTTTAATCAGGAGACAGGATTATAAAAGTCAAAAAGGAGGAAAAAATAGGCGTAAATGAAGAGATAAAATTAACTCTATACTTTCTCAGTTTCTCTTCCTTAATGTCTCGTGTGGAAAACCTGTTTTTATCATAATGGCATAGTTTTACATGCAAGCTTGAGCCATACAGAGCTGAAACTCACCCTCTAATTTCGGAAAGATCACCAGTAAGTTCATAACATAAAGAGTAGTAGTAGTAAAGCCTAGAAGCTAGTACATCAACAGTCCTCCTGTTGACAGTTTTTAGACGAGCAATACTTGCTGAGGAGCATGCTTTAGCCTGAAAATGAACCAGGAATAAATTGTAGTTCCATAAAGAACAAACTTAACATGAAAAGGCAATTTGACGTAGAACATATAAATTTAACCCACCTCACTATATTTCTTCTGATCAATTAAGAATATCAAGACAAGCAAGTAGCAATAGATCTCAATCTCTGGCAAAGGATGCTTGACCGGCACCTGAGTTCCAGATGTTGCAGTATCAACTTCCATATCATGCTCATCTTCCTGTAAGAAAGAAACAATTAGTAAGACAAAACCACCCCATAACCAACATAACACACACCACTCGACCCTATCGGTAAGGCTTCTTGTCAGAAGCTCCTGTACTTGTGCATCTGCTGCTAAAGGGAGAAAATTACGAGTAATCTGAACTTCGTGAACCCAAAATGGAAGTTAAGTGCACATAATTATATTTTGTAAGCAATTTAGTGAGGGGAACTTGCTTCTAAGGTACTACTCCCTCCATTCACTTATACTTGTACACTATACTAAAAATAAATTTTCACTTTTACTACTCCCTTCATTTTTGTTACCAGCATGTTCATATAGCTTTAATTTCTTGTCTCTAACCGTTTATCTTGCTATGTAATGCTTGCTCTTTTATTGTGATTATGCTATGTCTTGAGTTACTAAGGTAAGGTCTATGTACACTCTACCCTCCACAGACCCCACGTGGTGGGATTTTACTGGGTATGTTGTTGTTGTTGTTACTTGTCCACTTTAGCCTATCAAGAGAACGGCAATCTTTTTTCTTCTTTTACTCTTAACTATGAAGCACGGACACTTCATTTAGGGTAACGTATCCGTGTCGGACACCTTAACGGACACGCCTCGGACACGCCTCGGACACGTGTCCGGGACGTGTCCGAGTGGGCCCAGCCAAAAAAAAAAATTATCGGACACGGCAGGGACAACTCTTGGGCCAAATTCATTCTTGTTTTTTTCTGGTTCTTACCGTTTTTTTGATGCCCATTGCATGTGCAAATCGTTTGATTTATATAGTCTTGATTTGGGTTCCAAGTTTGGTAAGCTTTTGGTACGATTTGGTGCGGTTTTATGACGATTTTTGGATGGTATTTTGGGACGATTTCCATCGATTTTAGGGTATGATTTGGTATGATTTTGTTTGTTATGGTAAGTTTAGATTTCGATTTGGTATGTGATTTTGAAAGGGGATAGATGACCGGATTTCCCAACCGGAAAATCCGGCGAGACTTGGCGATTTATAGGAAGATAGGAATTAGGGCGTGTCGGCGGATTGGTAACTGCTAGGTTGAGTTATTATTTTAGGTTTAGGGGGCTTTGGGGTGAACAAAAATAAGGGATAAGGGCTATGGGCTTCGTGTTGGGGTAATAAAGGGATTTGGGCCATTTGGCTGGTTAGTTTTGGGCAGGGACCTGGCTAGTTTTAAAGAAATTGGTCAGCCCAATTCATTTTAAATATGGGAGTTAAACAATGGTCATATTTTGCAAACGTGACCATGTTTTAAAATCATAAATAACCAAAATGTATTTCAATTATTACCAAATTGTATTAATAGCTTCAATTTAAGCCTAATTTTGACATAATTTGTAAATTTAAATATTTAAAACATGCAAAAATTCGTTTTTAATTTAAAATATGCTTTAAATTGAATATCATATTTAAAAATATTAATTTTAGTATTTTATATATTATATTATATATATAAAAATATTTTTTTATTTATTTTTACAGCCGTGTCCCTGCCGTGTCGTGTCCCCTATTTTTCAAAATTGTCGTTTCCGCGTGTCCGTGTCCGTGTCCTATCGGACACCTCTCACGTGTCCGTGTCCTATCGGACACCTCTCACGTGTCCGTGCTACATAGACTCTTAACATTAACTACTAATTCCCCAAATTATTTCCCAAGATTATTTGAAATGCTAATGGCCATGGGTATTAATTTGCACTTCATTTATTATTTTCTTGAAGGAAGTGCAAAGTCCATTGTGGACAAGTAAAAGTGAAAGGAGGGAGTAATAATTATTCTACCAACCTTCCAGACAAAGCTTCAAGTAAGTTCCACAAGTCCTACAGTGACTAATGGTGCATAAGAGAAAGAACATAACTACTCCAACTACGCCTCGATCCCAAACTGGTTAGTGTCATCCATATGAAGCCTCAATATCCATTTTGCTTAAACTGAGCTTGTTTCATTCCATTAATCAATAAGTTGGAGTCCTTATTACTTTTTCCTTTAGTGGTAAGTTCAATAATTTGGGGTTCTCTAGCAGTGGAGGTTCTCTTACATTCTCTACCGAAATACAAATCTTGCATAAGAAGTCATTTTAGGATAAAATACAACACAACTTATATATTGAAGAAAAGTCATAATATCAAATATAACAAAACATGTCCAGGAGGACCAAATCCGCGTGTACCACATAACTAGCATTACCTTTGGTAGGAAGGAAGATAGCCTGGAATGCACCTCGGATCCAGCCACTAGAACATAATTGAGGAAAGCAGATAGTGAAGAAGCCTTTAGCTTCTTCCTCAGTACCATAGTCAGCCTAAAAGCTCTCGAAATCCTCCGCACCTCACGAGCATATGCCCCAGTCTCAATCAAATATGCTATCTCCTTCAGATCTGAGAAAACACCCAAAAAAACTCAATAAACCCTAAAATTTTCAGTGTAAGGATGACCATTACTTCAAAAAACAAACTCTAATTTATCAAATTGAAACCCCAAAAATTTCCACCCAAATAGAAAAAAGCCCCCATTTAGCAATAAAATGACTATTTCCTACAAGCCTTAACATTGATCTATCAAATCGAAAACCCAATAATTTCCAATCAGAAAAACCCTACACCCCAAGATAGAAAAAGTCCCAAAAGTTGAGTAATAAAGATGACTATTTTCTAAAAGCATCGAAAACCCAGAAATTTCCAGTCAAGAAAACCCTACACCCAAGAATGAAAAAGTCCCAAAACCCTATCATTGATGTATCAAATCGAAACCATAAATTTACAGTCAAAATAATCACAGCCAAAAGATAAAAATAAGAACTTGGATCGATAAGACCATATAACATAAATGCTACATAAAAAGGTTCAGTAATAAGGATACTAATTCCTTTAAACCCCTAACATTGAAATATATCAAATCGAAAACCCAGAAATATCCAGTAAAAATAAGCATACCCAAAAGATAAAAATAACAACTTGGATCGATTAGACCATATAACATAAAAGACACATCGATAGAGATTGAACTTACGGTGCAAGACGGAAGGGGTAGTGGATGAAAGGGAATTGGAAGGAGGAGCAGCTTGCTCCTTCATCTCCACGTCTTGAGTCATCTTTGTCTTGCTCAACAAAACAAACAATGTTCAATTTAGCCAGTCGATGCACACTCCTTTTGACCATCTTGCCCATGCCCCTCTTTTATACTAACTCTCTGTATTTCTTGCTGCTTACGCTTGAAGGTGTCTAGTGAAAAGATAAATAAAAGTAATTCGTTGTTTTACTAATAAATTGAATTTGTTTTAAAAACAAAATTGAAATATAAGAAGTTTTTACCAGCTTCACTCTTTACTGCTCTAATCAATGAATGATTAATTTAGATAAATATTCTTATTTTGTTCACTAGATAAATATACTAGTATTAATTAATGAGAGCTTGTTTTTTGCATTTTTGTCATAACTCTTTTTGATTATATTGGAACGCTTCTTTTCTATGCCAGTAAGTACATACGAAAATTAAGAACGAATTTGGGATGATACCGATTTGGCTATTTATATAGTTCATGATATAAAATTTGGTGTATGCAATTATTTTGAACAATTTAAAGTATGTTATATAGAAAATTTTGTCAAAAAGTGCTGACTTGGTTTTGTATTTAATGTAGAAATAAAACAAGCGCCCTATGGATTGTTTCATAGCCTAATTTCCGGGATGTGGTATTTTCTTTAATTTATCTCAATGCTCAAAGATTGTTGGATTCTAACCGCTTTCTTTGTTTAACGTGAAATCACCACCGGCTACAGACCAGAAACCACTGACCGACGTAGAAATTGCAAACATAGTTAAACCACACTGGCAGTGACATGCACTTCAAGAGGCGAAGGCAAGCCACGTGGATTCTAACCGCTTTCTTATTTGCTGAAAACATGGTATAGGAAAATTTACACTATCAATAGAATTGGTTCTGAATCATTTATTGAGATAAAAACACTTTTTAACTTCTTTATTGGAGGGTGGACACCATGAAGAGATAGAGCTAAATTGAAACAGAGGAAGTACTGTTTCATTGCTCTCGTAGAACAAGAAGAAATATATTTCCATCTAATAGAGATATCAATAGACCTTTACACATAACGTATTGAATTACAAACAAATTGATAAGGAGACTGCAGCATGCACCACCGGATCTGAGGCCCCGTGGTCCACTGTACGCAAATCAACTCCAAAATGCAATATTTTGACACAACAGAACAACACTTTTTATTCCAACCCTGACTCCCCTTCTCTCACACCCCGCCCCTCTAACACATCACTAAGAAATCCCGCGTATTCAAAAGAATGAATGTTGTACCAGACACTTCCTGTATTCTGACTATCAAGATTGACTAAATGAGGACGCGGCTGACATGGTAAAAAAAGAGCAAATCAGCCTATGATGTACTACTGTATGTCAGATGCATCCCCTCAACATAAAATGTGTAAATCAGATTATTTGCTCTGCTCAAAATGTAGAAACTAAATTTGGAAGCACATCATATCAATTCTGCAACTTAGCGTTGAGTTTCCGAGTTGTGGTTTGGCTTCATGTTCGAGCTGTCACCAAAGATCGGGAATTTCCCTTGACCATCCTTACTACCAGGATCAGGTCTTCTAGCTTGGGCATTACCCATAGGTAAACCTCTCGGATCTGAACCACTAGAGTTCCTTCCAGAATTGAACTGCTCCCTTTTCTTGTACCTATTTTGTGTTACAACATTGTTCTCCTTGTCCGGAGTCCTGTCTGCTTGTGAAGAGCTAAAAATACCAAAACCAGAGGATGGAGAACTTTGAACACTAGACTGAGAAGGATGTTGCTCAGGAGACCCATTAAGAGGAGACTTCCTCGGGAACTGAGATCCAAGGTCTCTAGTATTTGACAAGGTACTCCTGTCCAGTGGTAGTTGCCTTCCTATATCAGATAGGGTTTCCCCTATCTTTGTGTTCCTCGAACTTGGGTCTCTTCTATACCTATTTTCTTCCCCTGACGTACCCTGCAACGTGTTTCCTGGTTCTCTTCTGAAACTGCTTTGCCCTCCAGATGAAGGCGCAGCTGCTCCAGTTCGAGAAGAATCATGTGGAGATCTCACGCGTGCAAAATCTGAAGAAACATTTGCAGAACCTAATGATTTGGCACCCACCTTTTCGCCCTCCGCAAAATTAAAAACCTTGTCAGAATCACCATTTGCACCGGAAACTCTCCAATCTGATCTGGCATCATCAAGATCTTCATCACACGATTCTTCCACACAGCTATCATCGTCACTTTCAATGCTAGATTCAGCTGCATCACAATTTTCAGGTGCTATTGATGCTGACTCGTCAGCATCCTCTGCAAATTTGGCAGCCTTGTGTTCCTTGGACGCTTTCTTTCCGGAGCCTTTCTTTGATGGACCAAACTTAACATGCCTGACAACAATATATGCCTGCTTTTTCTCCACTCTTGGTCCACTTTCAATAAAGGCAAAATCTTCAATCTAAAGAAAACAACATCCATGCCATGCACAGAACAAAATAACAAAACACCAATTAACAATAGCTTCACACAGGATGCTACAAACAGAATACTAGTATATCATACCAGGGGAGAGAAACGTGATAGCACTGCTCCCAAATCCTCTCCTTCGTTGCCCATGGACATGGCTGTACACTGTTCAGGAGCACAAGATCATAATTGATTAAATTTGTATGATTGCATTTGATAAATGGGTATACAATTTCTTGCAATCAACATTATCTGCTATAGCAAAAACATTGAAGACAATACATCCACAAGAAATCAAATTTCACATTAGGAAAAACATGACGTCGCTACCAAAATACCCTGTCCAAAGCTGATTTAGATTTCTCACAAAGTAACAAAAGCAATTTATTGAAATCTCTCGAGGACAAGCTTCAGGTGAACAGCAGAAGACCCATCCAAGTTGATTATATGCACCCTAGTTTTCCAAACATGCATGTAACAGCGGACCAGCTCAGCTCCATAATGATCGTCACAGAAAATAACAAAGAGAAAAAAGTAGTGAAAACCAGCATCCTACCTAAAAGCGGCTTTAATATGTTTCAGAAAAATCAAAGAAACATATGCAAAAACAGATTGAATTAAATTCAGCAAAATTCAAATGCATGTATTACCAAACCAGCTTGTCAACCTAAAAAGTTTTTCATCAAATTTCAATCTCTAGGTCTAGCAAATTTAAGCAATTGATTATATTCACACTTTTACCAAATCAATTAAATTAGATCTTCTACCTTTTTGAGCCCACTAAGAACACGTTGAAGCACATGAGTGAAAATGAGGGGCTATTTTGATCCCTTGTCCTTTTTTTATGAGTTAAGATCGATCGTTCAACAACAGACCATTTTATGTTATTATAACCGAGAAATCCCCGAGTGTCATGGAGCACGGGTAGAAACTCGGAGGATAATGGGTCATCCCTCTACCCTTCTCCACTTAAACATCAGGTTTTTAGGTTTTTTGTTTGTGGCAGGGTTTGAACTCGTGATGTGCACGTAAGCCACACATCACATGTTGCACTTTTACTGTTAGACCAAAGCCCTGGGGGCCCAAAGAAAAAGGACATCCTCTGACCCTCTTTTATTTGCAAGATTTTCTTAAAACAGAAGATGACATGAACAACAACATACCCAGTGAAATCCCACTTTGTGGGTCTGTAAAGTGTACGCAGACCTTACCTCTACCTTGGAAGGTAGAGAGGTTGTTTCCGAAAGACCCTCGGAAAACAGAAGATGGCATGATGCAACAAAAAACAAATTGAATATAGCTGCAGCAAAACAAGAAAATACAACATTGGGAGGCTTTTCCCTGTGTGTGTTTGGGGGCGGGGGGTTTAAAGGCTACGCAAGTACCTTCACCCGATAGCCACGCTCCATCATTCGTTTAACTGTATCTGCTTTAATTTGCAAGTCTTTTTTTTCCTGCGTCAAAGAGAGATCCCACAATTACTTTCAAGGCATCGTAAAACTAACTGTAAAATCTCAAGCAATTTTTTTATAAGAAAATCTCAAACAATTTACAATTATGTGGCGTGCTTTCATGGTTTTATTTTTCTCAAAAGGTGGGTATCCTTTTTAAGTTTCTCCTATTCAAGTAAGCAGCCACACAGAACCAATCACTTAGTCATTGGCAAATAGTCCGTACAACAACATACCCAGTGAAATCCCACGTGGAGTCGGGGAGGGTAGAGTGTACGCAGATACCTCTACCTTGGTAGGTAGAGCGGCTGTTTCCGAAAGACCCTCGGCCTCAAGACAAAGCATAAGCACAAGCAAAGCAAAAGCAAAGTAAGAGAAACGGTCAGACCCGGTCACAAAATGAAAAAATAAAGGCATCCGATTCACAATATAAAACCTGATAAGAAACTTACACTCTGGCCTATCTAACAGAAGATTATCATATGCTCCTCTAAGAATCTTGCATCTCTTTTATAAGAAAAACACCATCAACAGTAGTCATAAGAACTCCACTGATATCAAAATACCATTTTTTGTGCAGAGTTTGACAAAAGTCTTAGTTCTATTATAGTGTAGTCATGCACAAGGAACTTGATCTGAAAAATCAAGATAGGTCATGGGAATGCTATAAAAGGAGGAAAACAAGCAAGAGCCTTACAATTTTACCAACAAATCGGACTTCTTTACAATCTCCCTTCTTCAAAGTTAACTCAGACTGCAAAATATTACAAGAAAAATCAAGTATTGAAGATAATTAAAACAGAGGCAAAAAAGCTAACCACTGCACAGTGCCATTTACATCTGAATTTTATGCATGCCAGTTTTATTTGATTCTTGCTTATTATTTCAAGCAAACAAAACACTACCACAACATTAAAAAGGGAAAAAACTATTTATATTTACGACTGTAGGAGGTTACTATGTAAAAAGTCAATATTGCACCTCAAATTGACCGTTGGACACGGGTCTTTGACATCAGAGGTTAAGAACTAATATTATTTTATTTATTTTGATAATAAGAACTGCTATTATTTGTTCTGATCATTTTTTACAGTTTTAATCATGCATATCAGATTTTCAACATTGTGGAAGCAGTTCTGCATCTGAGAGACTTATGTCACCTTAAAAAAGTATCCAGAATATGTTAACACTGCAATTTCCAGTAGACTAGCCAAATCAGTAAGAATACCAAGGACTTTCAAGGTCAGTTTCTATGTGATAGGGAGAGATTTTACCATTAAATTTGCTAATACACCTGCTTTTTTCTAAATAGAAGCATACATCAAGTATGAATATCAATATCATCATTAGACACAGTATCTGAACAAGCGGATCCAAGCTTCAATTCTTGAGGTCACTTGACTTTAAAGAATTAGTTTGAACCAAAATAATGGAGGTGCCTTATTTGAGCTCGACCCTATCAAACTTTTCGAAAGTCCAGCGTCAACTAGACTTGATAGGCTTTCAAACTTAAACAATTTTAACTTCACCATCAATACCACATTCATATGATGTTGAAACTAAAGATTGAAACAGGTACAACCAGTGGCGGAACCACAGTAAGCATGGTGGTGTAGTTGCACCACCAGAATTTCCAATTTTTTTTTAAAATACAAAACGACGTCGTTTTATATTCTACCCACCAGAATTTTTAATTTTTTTTTTATATACAAAACGACGTCGTTTTGTACTCTGCCCACATTGCCTCAAAGTTTTTTTTTTTTTGCCGCGCAAAAAAAATATTACTTCGTATGTTTGCACCACCAGATTTGGCAGTCTGGATCCGCCACTGCCACTGGGTACAACATAAAACACCAATTAACTGATGCTAGCAACAGCGCAAAAACACAGGTATTATGAAGGGAGAACGTGCCTTGCTTTTTTTAGCACTGTCCTTTAATTGTTGTTGATATTTTTCTCTGTGGTAATCCATAATTTTGCAGACAGGTGGTTTGGCATTTCGTGACACCTACAAAATCACAAAACCCAAATTAGAATACAGCATCTCAGATGGAACCACATATTATTAAGCAGTTCTGCCTTATCGGGATAACCATATTTTACACCTATTTGACCCCTTCCCTTCTTCCTTCCCAATTAATGTTGGATTAAAGTTAAAAGCGGAAGCAAAGAAGGGTACAGAGAATTGCAGAAAAATGGATCAGCAACACCATTTTCCCCCCAAAGATTAAGGTCCAGGCATATCATTTGGCAAGACAAGTTGTAACATCAGAGAGATATTTCACATTCGAAGTATCTTCAATCTGGACTAAAGAAACAAGTTTTCTTTTTCCCTATTTGACCTTCCACTCTGTATATAGTAAAGAATATTTATGAAAAATTGATTAATTGACTCTCACTTCTTCACATTTGCTTTCTTGTCTTGCCAGAAAAATATAGGGAGAAGCATACAAACCTCCAGTAACGGACGTAGGTACATCCTCCTTATCCTGGATACTTAAGTTTCAGTAGCCAAAAATGTCGCACTTGATATTCAAACACCTAATCTTCACATATCAATAGTACTTAAAATTGGTTGTAAAACTACTTTTAAGGGCTTGTGTTAAAATAAGATTACCGTTTCAATATAATCTTCTCCTAGTAGCAAGAAAGCCAAGAAAATATCTTGGTATACATTTCTTCCAACAACAGTAAGTTTTTTGTTTTTCTACAAACTAGACGTTTTTACTCTCGGATCTTCTATGACCAATCTTTTTTTTTTATAAAGCTTCTCTGAGCAATCATCTTATTCGGTCCATGAACAGATTTCAGTCACATTTCGCCCACGACCTATGTAGATCCCAAAATTGCAACAGTTTGCAGATGAGTTGAAAATAAGATCCACCAGATTGATAAAATCAGTTCTTTATTATTTTTCTTGTTAGTGCCGCTTAATTGCATATTGAGCTGCTTCGAGGTGAAATCAGAAAAGAGGAGTGCAGAATTGAGTATACAATACATGACATGAAAAGTGCATAATCAGTCAGGAAAGGGAAGAATGATAAAGGGAGCAACTGTCCTATAAATAAGAAACGAGAAAGATCAATATGACATACTTGCCCAGTCATCACCATACCAAGGTAACAAGGAAAACAATAGAAAAGCTCAGTTGCTGCTTATGAACCAGAAAAGATCTTCAGCGAGAAAGTTTATTTCCCTCATTGAGTTGTCGTGTTATAATAAGCACTAATCTGACGCTTGTGTTAGTTTATCTAGTACGTTTTCCTATCAGTAGTATTGCTCTTGTTAATGTAAGTAAGCCTCATGATTGACACATCTTTACCTCCACTAAATCAAGGTTGAGACTTTTTGCAAGTTCCCAAGCTTCATGTATTGACACTACGCGATGACCTGCGAAAATGCAAAGAATGAGACCTGAAAGGAAATACTAGGAAAGGACAAAAAATGTATCGTATAATAGCCATTAATACAACACTGAATTCTGAGACATGAATATAACAGTTTCAACATTGCCAACTGCTTGACTTAAACCCATAATACTAAAGCTCCCTCGTTTCTTCTCATCTTACATACCAAGGGAGAAAATTCAAAACCAAAAACTAAGGATTTCACTTAATTGATCTTTTAAACAGAATTTAAGGCAGAGTAATACAAGAAAGGTGTACAACAAAAAGGCCACAAATATATTATGCGTTCTCCGGGAACTAGGTCACACTGCTGTGGACACAGAAGTCTAGGCAAAGCAAAAATATGCCGAGTTTTATAAGCAGCTCAGTTCTGAACTTTTTGTGAATATGTTAGAATTGATTTTCTACTCTGATTTAGTCCCGTTTCAATATCTTAAAGATTCGGCTTTACAGTTCAATTTCAGATTCATATGATTACTGGTTTTATCATTCAGAGACTTCAGGCTGATCAGGCATAGAGTATCTCAAACTTGATGAATTTTTTTGCTTGGTCCAGAATT
Organism: Przewalskia tangutica; assembly: GCA_029844215.1. Classification (NCBI taxonomy): domain Eukaryota; kingdom Viridiplantae; phylum Streptophyta; class Magnoliopsida; order Solanales; family Solanaceae; genus Przewalskia; species Przewalskia tangutica. The sequence goes on along the minus strand of CM056731.1, from coordinate 876,449 downwards.
TCAAAAGCACCAATGTTTTAAATACTATATCTAATGCTGGTTATGTATTAGAGCATCCAACAATTCTGCATCACATTTCATATTTTCTATGACGCATAAAGGCTTGTCAGATGTTCATTAAGCATTCAACCTTCTGTCCATGTTAACCCAGCACCAAACTTTTGCTGATTTCTTGGTTCTCTGATCTTTGCTATGTTTTCAGTCATGACGATTAAGAAAATAAAGCAACTAAAGGGTTTCTTTTGAATCTGTTCCATTTAGCATTATACTCTCTACAACAAACAAGTGATCAAGTGATTCTACCTTCCTTAAATCACAATCACGCGAAACTTCTTGTTCCATTAAGCAACTGTAGTAATAACATGCCAAAATGAGTACTCTAATTATGGGTATGCGTGTAACATATTCACACCCAAAAGAACTTTGAATATTTAATTAGCATTTTGAGTTGTCCAAAGAGAGCCGTTTCTCGAGATTACATATGATATGACAACCTTGTTAAAATTTGGAAGTCAAATTCTACAAAAATCATGTCTTTCCCTCAACATTAAGCACAATACATACTGTACTACAATACTACACAAACTTAGCATCTTGTTTCATAAAAACTTCATAAAAATCGACCTTCCTTCTTCATAAAACAAATATAAAAAAAACAACAAAGAAAAAGGATGAGCTGAAGTTCATTATAAAATTTAAGCACAATATAAGAATTTCATAAAAATTCGACCTTCCTTCTTCATAAAACAAATAAAAACAACAACAAAGAAAAAGGATGAGCTGAAGCTCATTATAAAATTTAAGCACAATATATACTGTTCTGCAATACTATGACAAACATAACATCTTGCTTCATAAGAATCTCATAAAAAATCGACCTTTCTTCTTCATTGGAACATATCGAAAACAACAACAACAAAAAAAAGGATGAGCTGAAATTCATAATAAAATCACCTTCATCAACAACAAGCCTAACAACATCTGCAGTGATTTCGCGATTCAATCTAGGACCACTCGTATCCTTCTCTTCCTTCCTCGTCTTTGCCTGCAAAACAATAAGATAATACTAATTATCTCTCTAATCCTCAATTATAACATAATTACACTGATCACTACACGCAAGTATCAATGGACATAAAATAACTACGTGATCTTAATTGCTTAGCTACCTGTACAGGTGCAGCGAAACACCTAACACTTTGTGTATATTCGAACGGACTATTCGGTATAGTTAAGTTAGAGTTACTAAGAACTCGAGGTGAAAGGTGTGAGGCAATGAGTGAATTGGAACCGTGGCATTGAAAATAAGACCTTTTAAGATGAATTGATAGGGCTTTGATTTTGGCGTTGTTCACTCTACACCAAAACCCCATTGTTGTTGTACTTTCACGTGCTCTGTATGCCCTAGCCCCTAAACAGTGGAGAAATATTGCTCCGATAGGTGAATCGGGTTATGCTGGAGGATCCGAACTGTTCTTATATAGTTGGGCCTTCTGAATTCAAATTTGGGCTTCTAGTTGGGCCTTCTCTAATCAATTCGGTTCATTGGCACTTTGTCATTATTTTGTGCTGCTCTTTAATTTTTGTCCCTCATAATAAACAACTTTCCGTCGGGCGTAAGTTTATATTTTCGTATCATAATATTTCACAACTAACCGTATCCTTAAAGAACTTATGTCCCGCTAAGCATAAATTTCACCTCAAATTTCAGCTGGATAAGAACCAACCACACGAAACTATTCCTATTTGTTTGGTCAAATTTTTTATCTTTCATTGCGAATACACCACTTCAATCTTTTTCTGTCCTTTCCTTTTCTCATGCTTTTTTTTGTATTTACCTATATATATATTTAGTATAGCGTACATATAAACAATAAAATTTACAGTATATCTAATTATATATACAGTATAATAAGGATATACCTGGTATAATAAAGACGTGCATGGTATAATAAATATAATATATATGAGATATACTAAAGGTATATTTTGAAGCAAAATAAAATTGTTCAACATTTTATCTGTGCATATCTAATTAAATTCTACAGTACAATAAAATAAAGTATATGGTATAATAAAGATATCCCTAAGGATATACATGGCATAATATATAATCAAACAGAAAACAAGAATAATTAGTGGTAAATGAATTCCTTAATAGTGGAAGAAATAATGATGAAAGTGAAAGGGATATGTACATATTAATTAGAATCATTAGCGTAAACTAATTTCTTAGTTAGTGAGAAAAATGATTTGAAAGAGAAAATGATATGTATTAATTAGGATCAGGGCCGTCTTTGGACCCGTGCGAGTTGTGTTACCGCACAGAGGCCTCAAAAAATAAAAAAATTTAGGACCCCTTTTTTCATTTTTTATTAAATAGTATTAGTCAGAATTTACTGTAAAATTCATAATTCGCAGATCTTAGCCCAATTAAGGGCCCACGATTAGAATGAGGTCCCAAAATGTTTGAGACGACTCTGATTAGGATGTAACTTAATTCCTTAATTATTGGTCATTCATGAATCGTAAGTAATATTAGAATATATGCTAAAATGGTAAAGAAGTCTGTTATTTTTGGGATAAATAAAAAGTACTCTTACTTATGAAAATACTCTTAAAAATTGACTGTTCGGGTAAAAACTGTTTTTCAAAATCTATATAGCTAACGCCCAATAGTTAGCTATAAATAAAGTCTCAGATTAGAACACTGATTTTCAAATCTATATCTCCGCTTTACTTTGCATTATTTTCAAGATAACAAAATCGTGTAATTTACTCGGTATTAATGTCTGAAGTTTGTTGGAATTTGAAGTGCGACTATTCCAACAAGGTAAGTTTCGTTCTATTATCAAATTCTTTAAGGAAGCACAATAAATTTAGTGTGCTCGAGATTAATTCAAGTTTGTTTATGTTTTTATTTGTTTCGAACACCATAGATAACAAAATTTTCAATATATATTGATTAGTATGTATAAAAGATAGTAATGATGGGACACGGAAAAAGTCAATCCATGAATAAAGTTATGAATTGTTGCAGAATATTAAGTTCAATGTGATTATATTATTTATCTATCATGTCAATACAGTGTCATCTTAAGGGGAAAAACATATTGGGCACGTTTGGTATGCTGTATTAAGTTAGACTGTACTGGATAAAAAAGTAATATAGTGTTTAGTAGGCGTTTTCAGTCGCACTGCCATTTTTGAGACCCATCTAGCAGGTGGGTCTCTTCTGGACTGTACTAAAAAAAATTAAAAAATACAATTCATTATATATTAATACGCTAATACCGTCCATTATATATTAATACAGTTCAATAAAATTAGTATAGTTCAGTGCGACGTACCAAACGAGTCCATTGTGTCATTATCTACAACTAAGTATAATCCCAGGAGAAAATAACTGAGGAAGATATTGTGCAAATCCATTGGCCCCTACTTAACCATTTAAGTATATAAAGTTCAAACTACATCATGTACTGATGTACATTAAAGTATTAAACTAATACTAACCGTTGGAAAAAATAATGCTAACCAATCCTATCTTTTAAAGCTTCGTTTATTGACTCCTAATAAGTGGATTGTTAACCAAACAAATCTTTAATTTGTTGGTCGTGCCAATTTTCTCTTCTTCTTTTTTTGTTTTGTTTATTCAATTTGTTTAATCCACATATAGTATGAACCAATCAATTGTGATACCATGTTCTTCATTTTGACTCATTCTTCTGCTATCACTAATTAGGCATGTCCATCACATGCTATGATTTGATGTTTCTCCCTATTGATATTGATTTGCACCCATAATTCTACATTATGACTCGATGTTTCTCCATCTTGATATCAATTGTAAGTATGAACTTCTAGGCAGTATATGGTCCATGAAAATGTGTAATCAAACAGATTAGGATATTAGTCTTGAAATATATATGGTCCACGATTGCTGCTAAGAATAGAAAACTTTGAACACCAAGAAAATTGCAATAATTTCCAAAGATTGACATATATGATTAGCAATGCCAAACTTCTAGTTAAGTTAACCTTTAATATGAAATCTAATCATTTCCAAAGATTTGTCTTCCATTATGAAAACAAAAATCCCTGTTTGTTGACTCTTGCAATAGATGCCGACTAATGATTGTGATATTCAGATAATTACGTACTAATCAATTAGGAAAATTGGTATTTTTCAGTCCGGCTTGTTTGATACATCGCACTGGACTGTATAATTTTGCATGAATTGTATTGTATTATAATAGACTGAACTGTATCGGTATTAGAGTATTAATATATAATGGACTGTATTTTTTTTAGTACAGTCCAGGAGAGACTCATCTACTAGATGGGTCTCAAAAATGACAGCTGGAGTGTATTATTTTTAGAAATAGTAAAGTCCAGTCCGGCTGAAAACGTTCACCAAACGCTGTATTATTTAATTTTCATGGTCAAACGCCTACTTAGAACTTAGAATGCGAAACTTTTAGGGCCCCGTTGGCCATAAAAATTATTCTCTGTTTTCTAAAAAAAATCACTTTATTTGAAAATCGGTCATGAAAATATCAGATTCAACTTAAAGTTGTATTTCAACTTTAGAAAATAGTTTATAAGATGTTTTTCAACTCAATTTTCATTTTTAAAGTTATACTTAAGTACATTCAAGCATGACCATTATTTCAAATATTCTTTACAAAAAAGCATAATCAAAACACAACTCCATCTTCAACTCTAACTCCATAAATTTTAACTAAAGTGAAAAAAATTGGTAGCTCTAACCAAACGCCTACTTAGTATTGTATAAAATATTTTTAATATTGTCTTATTATTTATATTGCAAACGCTTAATAATATGGTTATGTCCAATAAAATTTCCGTATAATATGTATTGAAACTATTAATGTCACTTGTGGTTATTTGCAAAAAAAAACTTTATTGGAAGAAAAAATTTAATTAATGTTCACGACTAAAACTTAAAAGTCACATATGGTAATTTAATGTACTAATTACAAAACCAATTAAAAGCTAAAGATTGGTTAGTATGCAACACTAAAGAATTCCATTCAGACCCAAAAAGAAAAGGAATTGCATGTCTCCGAGCATAGCTGGATGACTCAGAAGGTAAACTTAAAATATAGCTGAAGATCTGAACTATGAGTTCGAATATTAATGGAAGCACTTTATTCTCTTATGAGATATGACATGGTAGATGATATTAGTTTCTCTATTTTGAGTAAGCCGTAAAAATGAGTATAAAAAAAATGCATTGTTGGGCTGGGACGTGGGGTACAAATATGTGTGGGGAAGTGACGTATAATGACATTAGCGAAGGACAGTTTAGTCGATGCAGTTAAAAGATAATACAGCAGCTACAGAAAGATTCTCTTGGCCCCAAGCCCTCAACCATGTTGCTCCATTTGAACTAAAATGACCGAAATGACCCCGAATATCCAAACAGGCATGTTGGCGTGTGCTTATTCCCATTTATAGTAGAATATATTTAGTTTTTAATTAATTAAATATGCACTTTTGATAAATCTGCTTATAAGAGTGTGTTTAGATTAGCGGTGTGCAGAATTGATTATGACAGAAGTGATTTATGTTTGGATGCAATATAATGTAAAAGTGATTCTTATAATTAATTTATGTTTAGATAGTTTTGATCAAAATTGTTTTTGAATGTATAATTACCAAAATGACATACATATAAATAAAAATATACATATAAATAGATGGAAATGTGTAAATAAAAATTACAAATAGATAATAGAATTTAAAGTGCAATATAGTACTTAAATATTAGTAGAATATTATTACAATACTAATTTAAAGTGCAAATAGTATTTAAATATTATTACAATATTAATGTTGCATGTACTCTAATAATAATACATTATAGAAAAAGGAATAATATTATACTTAATAGTTATTTTAAAAATTACCTTGAAATCGGTTTTCAGCTAAAATTGTAGAGCACATTTTGTCGCATTTCTCGGGACTAACTTCTAAAATTCTCGAACTAGCTTCATCTATATTAATAATACATTATAGAAAAAGAAATAATATTATACATAATAGTTATTTTAAAAAGTACCTTGGAATCGGTTTTCAGTTAAAATTGTACAACACATTTTGCTTCATTTAAAATATTAATAATATTAAGAGTATTTGAAAGAAGACAATAGAAAAAGGAGAAGAATAATCCAAATGAGTTGCACTATTTTTATTCCTAAGTACGAGAAAGGTCCTAAAATTAACAATAACATACTCAAAGCAAAACATGAGTAGTATATTTGATTTTTTAGTAATTATTTCTAGATATTTAAAGAGGGTAATGAAAGTTGTATATTTGAATGTTTTTTTTTAGTAATTATTTGATTATTTCTAGATATTTAAAGAGGATAATAAAAGTTGTATATTTGAATTTTTTTTTATTAATTATTTCTAGATATTTAAAGAGAGTAATGAAAGTGGATAAAGTTGTTGATGAAAATTAAAGATGGTAATAAAGGAAATGGTCAAATTCAAATTGAAATTAATGACAAAATTGATTCTGCCATAATTGATTTTGGCCAGCCAAACATGTTAATTTTTTTATTTTCACGAAAGTAGATACCCAAAAATAATTATGAGTACCCAAAAACTAATCCAAACATGCACTAAATCTTCATACATTTGTTGGATTTTTAACTGTTAACCATTTATTATCCATGCTATGTTAAATTCAAATTATTGCTCTATATTTAGTTTGAAAGTAATATAGTTCTAATAATAATTTAAATAACTTATTTCCTATGTAAAAGGGGGACCAAAGCACAAATTTTACTAGTGGCATTTTTTAACCAAACTATTAAAGAAGGGTATTCTTATTTTATTTCGCATAGTTTAAGGACATTTTTACCCTTTTCCAAAGATTAAATAATGTGGGATTACAATATCAATTGGACAAAAAAATTCCCAAAATTCCCTTTTTGGGTCCTTTTTCTCTAATTTCTACTATACTACCAAAACTTTTACGTAATTAAATAATAAAAATTAATTTAAATAGAGACTCACACAAAATTACTTGAACTAAATTAAGCTAATCGACATATGTATAGTTTATGTGTATTAATCACTATACAATATATGTATATCGAAAAAATAAAACGTAAATTCAATCGATTATTTGTGTAAAAATCTCTTTAAATAATAGATATAACTTTTTGAGTCTTGTGATCCAAAAAGTCGAATTGATGTTTTATAAATTATCAATCACAAGCATGTTAATCGAAAAATATTGTCAATGAGAGCGTGTATGTTTATCTCGCAACTAAAACTGTAAAACATTGATGACAATTAATTTATTGTACATTTTATCCATTATAATTTGACAGTCCAACCGCTAAATTATTAAAAATTTATTGAGGCAATCAATTCCACAAATGGCAAGTCTACACCGTGCAATGCATCGTATCATATGCATTATCAATCAACCATTATATTATGGGGGAAAAACAGTTTTTAAGTGTGAAAGTTGCTCAAAATATATGTCGCTCGAGGTGCTGTAAACATCAAGATTTATACTTTGCCTTAAATTGTTGATTATATGTTCCAAGTCATTGGTCAAATCTGATGTGACACAACGAATTCATGCCCTAACAGTGGTCCATTTAGAAGAAGGGTGGATTGATATATGAAATAATGCACTTTTGCCTTTCAAATGTTCTTTAATTTTTGTCTTTAACAATGGAGCTTATGTGTAGCGAGACATAAGTTCTTTAAGAACGCGAAGCATAATTTATAAGATATTATGATGCAAAATATAAATTTATGATTTGTGAAAAAATTATTTGTTACGAGGAACAAAAATTAAAGACAATCACAAAATAGGGGTAAAAGTGACAATGACCCTTGATATATCAGACCGCAATTAGTATGGGGTTGAGGCTTGTTGTTGTTGTTTGTGTATGAATCAGTTTATTCACACATCGATTATTATCTATCACCAACATAGATATTCTAAACAAAACATTAGGAGGTTGTATTTTTCATCCCCTAAAAGTGGTCCATTAAGAGATATTTTTCTTTTTAACACTATGTTGTAAGAATGCGTGTAATCGACTAATTTTACAAAGCACATCCTACGTCTGAGCACAAATATCAAATAATTTTATTTGCCAAGACTTAGGACAGGTCATGGCCTCATAGGAAAGAGGTAACATTATTCTCTAGGTAATACTCTAAGCAAAACATTAGCCTACTTTAAATTAACAATTTGTGAAGCTTTTCAATGGAAATACTTATATAAAACATAGTTAACCTTAAGTGTCATTAATTAAAGTTAAATATATATTATTTTATCACGATCAAATGATAAAAGATTATATAAATAATATGTATCTCATATTTATTTACGTATTTGGTATGAATATCCAGGGCATGTAAATTTTTTAGTTTCCGCAATATAGGTAGGGGTGAACAAAATCTTTTCATTTCTCCTCAAAAGCTTTCTGAATCTGATTAAATTATATAACCTCGAATGATCATCCAGTTCAATGTACAAACAATAATTTATATTAGTAGCCAAAGAAAGAGATAATCGATGTTGTTTAATTTGTTACATTTTAGGAGTTGCATTGTTAGAACTTAGACGGTCGTTTACTAAATAGTGGTTCTATCCTGACTCAATCAAAGACAGGAACATAAAATACAGGGGTCACAAAGAAAATTAAAATATCTCAGGGTCCACAAATTAAATGCAGCAATAATACATAGTTCAGAAAACATTAATTTTAATGAAGACGTGACTTCTCACAGCTAGATTCAGGTATATTTCCAGAAGAACACTAGTATTATTAATTTATCATTGTTTTATTTAACCATATTATATATAACCCCCATAGCCATTTTGATGGATCTCCTCCCCGTGTTGCTTCTCCTCCTCTCCCGGTGGTTGAGATCGTAAAGAATGAATTTTGGTTCTAACTCATCCTCAAAAGCTTATTATAGGGTGAGAATTGTCCAAGTTCATGTTTCATTCTATTACCGATGTGGGACTCTTAATACTTTCCCTCTTTATAAACATCACAAATATAATTCAAAAAAAGTTCCTCAATTAATTATTGTAGAAATCTCAACTTTAAAATAACGATATTTTTGGTAAGTTATTGTTTTGAGATTATTTTGCTCTAATTCACTATTAACATGGATTGATTGCATCAATGTTTATTCCATTTTGCTTAGGGTTTCAAATTTCTCAAATCTCAATATTATATTTAATTTAAGGTTCTCAATATTACATTAAATTAATTATGTTTAGCTTAGATTTTACATTACTTTGATTGGTAATGTATGTAATGGATGACTTGTATTTTACATGATTACATTAAATTTGGGTTGTCTTTTTATTTCAATACAAATGTCTCATACCCGAAAATATCCGTCTAGACATTAGAAACGTAAAAAAAAGGCACGAAGAAGAGTTTATCAAGTCTCAAAGAGGGGCATTAGATAGATTTGTCAAGACATTCTTAATTATGAAAGATTGATTGATGACTTTGCAGATAAAAATGCAATGATATCAATTTTCTATGTCTAATCAATGTAATGATAATTTTTTTTATAAATCTTTCATGTAATGACATTAAGGTATCTCTTTCGTAGCATTATAATTTATTGTACTGAATTTGAAAACATTGAATCGAATATAGTTTTTTTTAAATAATTTGTTGTTGCAAAAAAATTCGCATCGACGGTTATTGCAACGGCAAGCAATAACTTTTGGTGTTGCGAAAAGTACTTTTGGTAATGTTACAACTCCATGATTAACATGCATGTAGAGAACGAGAGAGAAGAACCATTTGAGAAAGTTTTTCTTATTCCATTTTCTGTAAAAACGTAAGACTACAAAATGACAACTATTTATAGTTGAGTTTTTGAACTAAAGTGCATAAAAGAAAACTACAAGGTAAATCATGACAAAAGTAAAAGTTAGTTAAATGACTAACTCCAAACTAGTGAATGAGCTGAATTGCATCTGTATTCTCATCACCCCCCTCAAGCGAGGTCCGGAAAAAATATTTTTCAGGCTGAGCTTGGATAAAAGATAGAAGTGTTGCTTCTGCGTAAGCCCCTTTGTAAGTAAATCCGCTGGTTGCTCAGCAGTAGCAATGTAAAGAGGAGAGACCAATCCCTGCAGCACATTTCCCCGTATGAAGTGACAATCGATGTCAATGTGCTTAGTGCGTTCGTGGAAGACAAGATTGACAGCGATCTGAATAGCCGACTTACTGTCGCAGAACACTGGAATAGGTAATTGCAGATTAATCCCAAACTCAGAAAACAGACCAGTGAGCCAAACAATTTCTGCGACGATTGAAGCCAAACACCGATACTCAACCTCATCTTAACTTCAGGAAATGGTGGGCTGCTTCTTCGACTTCCAAGAAATCAGTTCATTGCCAAAGAAAATAACATACCCAGTCACAGACCTTCGTGTGTTGAGGCACGAGCCCCAATCAGCATCACAATAGGCTGACATAGTAGAACAGTCCCCTGAGGGCATAAATATCCCCAGCCCTGGAGATAACTTCAAATACCTGACAATTCTGTTAGCAGCAGCCATGTGAGAGGCGTTTGGAGCCTGCATGAATTGGATTAGACACTGCACCGTAAAAGCTATATCATGCCTAGTGTTGGTTAAATACAAGAGTTTGCCAATAAGCCTATGGTATTGTGAGGGATCTTCTTGTTACACCTCGTAAGTTTAAGATGATGATTAAGAACATCATTAAGAATTAAGATTCGAATTTTATAATTTAAGTATATTTTATACGTTGATACGAAATAATTTCTAATCACTACAAATGTGACGACGGGATTAATACGAGTAGTATAAATTGCTCCAGTGGAGTTATGGATTTGTATGGTATTATAAAATCTTGACATGAGGGGTATGAGGACTTATGGGGAGCTTGTTTTTAATAGAGAGACCTTTTTAATTAAACAATTACGAGAAGGGGGTTAAAAGACAATAACAATTTTCAGATTTGCCTAAAGATTTAAAAACCTCTCCTCCTTCCATTCAAACTCTTCCTCACCTCTCTCATTCCTCTCCCCCAACCGTGACACCCATTCCCCCTAGCAACATTGTAGGTTGGTTTTCCTCCTCCTTTCAAAGTTGAATTCTTCTACTACTCTAAGTAAATTAAGCACCAAACAGTGGGTAAATCATTACCACTGCTGGACCGAATTAAAGCTTAAGAATTTCAGATTTTAGGTGATTTCTTTTGGAAGAAAAATATGTTAGAATGATGGAGTAACATTATAGAACACATGCATGTTGAATTGGAGTTGAAGAAGTGAAGAATTGGGCAAGAATTTCACCCAAAATAGTGGGTATCATGGAATTTCTTTGACCGAGAGTTTAAGGATTTTTCTTTCAAGTTTCGGACTGATTTTGGTGTTAAATTAAGGTAAAAAAAATTATCCCTTTCATTGATATATGATGGATTAATTAATATTGTAGTTGGAGAATCATCCATGTTAAAGAAGAAATATCTCACAATGACTTATTATAAAACCAGTTTTATTACCAAACTCATTTATCTTCCTTAGCACACTCATAGGCACATGACTCATCCTCCTATGCCACTTTCCTGCTTGCATTTCTGCTGAAGAAACTGAGGAAACTGATAATACTTTGGGTGTAGTAACTTATGCAAATGCTGCTCGACTGTAACTCCTCCAAGAGTCTAGCAAGTATGATCCATCCACCTCTATAGCAATCTCCTTCACCTTCCCAGTGAGGAGATCCTGTAATATAAAGAAATCATGAAAAAATCTTATAGAACTATTCAGTTCTCTTGTTAGTTTTGAAACCGACAAGAGATTGAACTTGAAGCTTGGTACACACAATACATCCTTTATAACATCACCTTCAGTCAACCTACAGTTCCCAGTTTGAGTAATCCTAGCAGTATCCCCTGTTGGCAACTGCACCTGACCTGCATTTTCTATCAAGTTACATCTTTCAATTATACTTTTGTCACTTATCATATGATTTGTGGCCTCTGAGTCCACTATCCAATTAGGAACAATGGCATTACCAGGCTGCACCTTACATGTCATATGCACCTTTGGGACAACAATCTCATTGTTGTGAGGACCTGCTAAAGCCCCCAACACCTTTTCATACTGCTCTGGTGTGCAAGACCTCAACAAGGAGTTCAAATGTTCATTATGATAGTGTGTGAGATGAGTTGTATGTATCATCATGTTCCTTTGAGTGTCATGTTGTTATCCTGAAGTACTCTCATCTGCATTTCCTGAAACCACCATATTCACTTTCTTCTTATTTCTCCAATCATCATAATTACTCTCCAGTTATCAGGTTTGTTCCTCCAGTCATCAGGATACCCTATCAGTTTGTAGCACCCCTCTTTAACATGTCCTTCTTTCTTGCAATAATCACATACCATCAATTTGTAATCATTATTTCTGGTGTGGCCTTTCATCTTACAGTAATCACAGAAAGCACCTGGGATGTATTTGTTGCCCTTCCTTCTCTGTTGAGGAAATCTACTCACCATAGCCATTGGATCATTATCCTCACCTCCAACCATGTATCCTCCTGAAATCATCTTTTGGCTCTCATCCTGATCCACTATGGCATATGCTTGATTAACACTGGGAATAGGAGACGTCAAAAGAATGTGACTCCTTGCTTGGTTGTAACCATCATTGAGTCCCATCAGGAATTCAAGCAACCTTTGATTCGAGAGATGTAGTATATATTCTCTGGGACTGTCACACTCACAGGTTGGTGGTGGCACGATCGAGTGTATCTCATCCCAGAGGTCCTTTATCTTGGAATAGTAGCTGAACACAGGCATTGTTCCCTGATGAAGCAGTGCAAGTTCTTTCTTCAGCTGGTACACCCTGGATAGATTGATCTTGTCAAACCTTTCTTTTAGATCTTTCCAAACAGCACATGTTGTGGACTTGTACAGTATTCTACTAAGTAAGGTTTTATTCACATTCTTCATAATCCAAGTTATCACCATAACTTTACATCTATCCCATTGTTTCACTTGATTTGGTCCAAATGTGTCCCTCTTAACATATCCGTCGATAAATCCAATTTTGTTCTTAGTCAACAGTGTTAGTCTCATCGCACGACTCCAAAGTGTATAGTTCTGCATTCATGACAATTGGATTTCCACTTGAACACTCGAAAGTGTATCAGATGCACTCAGGAAAAGAGAATTATTATGATCTACGATATTGAGACTTGCATTCGAACTATCGCCTACACTTGAATCTGTATGTGGTAATGCACTTTCCATTCTATTCACTTCACTGATTCAGATCTTACAAATCAACAACAACACAAGAAAAATATTGCACCAGAATCGACTCAACAACACCAGAAAAATAGATCGCAAAATAATCAGCCAGAAAAAAAAATAGATCGCAAAATAACAGCCTCGCGATGTTCAATTACAACCTCAGAATTGTGTTCCTTACACAATAAATCGATCTAGAGTAGTGAATCGATGATCAATTCCACAAAACAAAGTCTAATTGCACCAATTGAAGTCGAAAAAATAGATCGCACAGCAGATCATGCAGAAAACTGGAAAATAAGAAATCACCTCGATTTAATCTGATTTCTTGCTCTACAGATGCATGCAATGATTCAGTGGTTTTGATACCATGTTAAAACTCCATGATTAACATGCATGTAGAGATCGGCAAGTAGAGAACAAGAGAGAAGAACCATTTGAGAAAGCTTTTCTTATTCCATTTTCTGTAAAAACGTAAGACTACAAAATGACAACTATTTATTGTTGAGTTTTTGGATTAAAGTGCATAAAGGAAAACTACAAGGTAAACCATGACAAAAGTAAAACTTAGCTAAATGACTAACTTCAAATTAGTTAATGAGCTGAATTGCATCTGCATTCTCATCAGGTAACAACATCCAACATATGACAATAAAAAATATTGTTTACAAATGTATTTCTTCTTGTAATGAACTATGATCAAACATAACTCCAACTTCAAAAAAAAAAATCTATGTCAAACGTCTACTTTATCTTTTTCTTTTAATTTTCTCTAACGATTCAAACTATTTAGAGGAATAGAGAAAACGGGAACCAGTCTAATCAGAACTCAGAAGGTAGGGCTGTCCTTTTTTTTTTTGTGTTGTGGTGGACCTTTAGTCATGTGATATAGTGAAATTATAGTATTATACTACTACTGTGTTTATAGTTAGGTTAGGGGACATATCTACTTTACTGATTACTCTTATCCATTTCATCCGTCTAATTAAAACCATATCTTATAGGAGTAGTTTAATTTCTTGTTTGAGATGTGGGTGTGTGATGATTGGGGTTTGCACGAGGACGCTTAGAAATGACAAATGAGCAGATTGGTTCAAAATTTGATGGATCACAATATGTCAAGTTAATTAATAAAAAAATAAATTTTGGCCTAATTTAAATTCAATAGCTAGCTCAAGAAATACAGTGATTATCCAAAATCATATAACAATATCTGCGTATATTTTACCCTTCTCAGACCACACATTGTGAAATTTCACTGACTATGTTGTTGTTGTATAAGAAGGGTTATGATCCCAAATCAGACGTAGAGTTTTCTTGACTGGCATCTCATCGCCAAAACAAGAGAGAACGAGTCACATCTAGGTTTGAAAGATCAAAACCGTGAGATTGAAGAACACAATCACAACTAAGGCTGGCCAACGAGGCGGGGTATACCGCCTCGCCCCGACCCTACTTGACATCAGACGGGATCGATACCGATTTCAGATCGATTTCGACGAGTCGCAAAAATCCGACCCCCATCAAACCCCGACCTCGACCCTTCCACACCCCCTCCGACCCCTACTAGTCGTTGCACAACGACTTTGTGCAACGGCCAAATACCCCTCTCCCTACCCCGACCCCCACCCCTTAATATTTATTTTTAACCCTTAAGTTATTATATTTATACTTTAACCCAATTTTTTCAACTATAAATACCTTATTTTCTCTTCATTCTTTCTCACAAATCTTCCTACAAACTCTCTATTATTGTCTAATAATCTCTCAGTCTATCTCTCATTCTCTTTAAATTGTCTTCTAAATATTCAATTTAATTTATTCATTTGGGAATTGAGAGTGAAGTTAACAACTAGCTTGAGGATCATTCGTTGAACAAAGTTTCAATTTTCAACATCTCTCGAATACACGTCGACGTTACGTCGGGTTTGGTACATTCATTCCTTTATTAAATTATTATTATTTCTTTATTTTAATTAGCGCACTTAATTTCATTATCATTAACTATTTATTAGCATAAATTAAAATAAAAGGAATAAGATGTATGTTGGGTATGTTTGGTTCTACTAGTAGGGGTAACAACGTCAAGGGTACTTCTTCTAGTCATCCTATTCCTCCTAGACATGATGATTTTATTGATACTGAACATTTTTCTGAAGTACCATTAGATTTAGACGATGAGCTATTTTCTGAAAATCAACAAGAGTTTAATTTAGAAGATAATCTAGATGACACATCAACTAATCTAGATGACACGCCCACTAATGCACCTCAAATTGGAACGCCTCTTATTTCCCCTAGTATGAGACGAGGCCAATCAGAACGAAAATTAACATCACATGTATGGACTTTTTTTGATAGAGACGTACAAAATCAAGTTGCTATATGCAAAATTTGTAAAATTGGTTATAAATTTAAAATGGAAAAAGGTCAGAGCGGGACGGGAGGTTTAACTACGCATTTGAATACCAAACACAAAGCTAGGTGAGATGAATATAAGGCTAAAATCAAGGGTGAGTCAATGCCTTCTCAGTCGGGACAAGTTTCACATACTGTCCCGCACCAGGTACAGGGTCAAATTGACCCTATGACGGGGCAGTTGTAGGCCCTAAATACGATAAAATGAAAGATAGGGAAGAATTATCAAAATTTGTTGCAGTGGAGGGTTTGCCTTTTTTATTTTCTGATTCTCCTGGTTTTATTCATTATAGAAGATCAATGTACAATCCTGCTTATAACGGTTTTCCTAGATCAACTGTTAGGAGAGATGTTTTTAAATTTGCACACGAATATCAATAATATTTTTGTTATTATTTATATCATTACCCTGGAGAAGTATCTATCACATCTGATATAGGTTATGACAGACTTAGGGAAGTTGAGTACCATTCCTGCTTATATGGTATATCGCTTTTTGAAGACATTCTTGAAAAAATTCAATTTGCTATAAACTATATTTTAAAAAATAATAGAATACAACGACTAAAAGAATATGAAAAAACTTGTTACGCTTGTGGTCTACCTTACAGAAAAGCTTCTGAAGAAGTATGCACTAGATGAAATTCTTTATACAACCAACTACGTGTTGCTTATGAATATAGACAATCTATAACCCAATTTTTTACGCCCGTAATTGAAATCCTAATGATATGCTTATAGATTCCGATTGGGATACAATTTTAGAGCTTAATACATTTTTAGAGAAATTTTATCTAGCTACTAAAGAATTTTTCGATATTTATTATCCTACTATTTCATCAATGTTATTTTATATAGCTCTAATATTTATATTACTTAATGAATATATGGCAAAACCAGCTTATAAGACACCTTCTAAAAAAATGTTTCTAAAAATGAAAAAAAAAATTATTCTTATTCCCCCAATATTTTTTATTAGTGTTGTATTAAATTCGTCTACTAAAATAGACGGTTGTAAAAATCTTATTGAAACTATTTATGATTGCATAGATACACTCTCACCTCCTAAAAAACAACATGATGTTTCTGCGGCTAGTGTTCAAAGCCTCAGACAGAGAATGTTTAGTGGTACCGTTTCTAACCAAATTAGCGAGTTTGATGTTTTTGTTTTGCAGAGTGTTGTACCGTACGAAGCAATTTAAAATGAAGAGGGACGTGAAGACTTGCTAAAATACTGGAGGGAGAATGAGAAAAAATTTCCAACACTAGCAAAGATGGTCCGAGATGTGTTGAACATTCAAGCGTCATCAACAGCGTCTGAAAGCGTATTTTCTGCGGGAAGATTTCAAATAGGGGAGCACAAACATTCATTGGCAGGGGACTCATTAGAGATTGTTCTATTCAGAGACTGGATTCGTGCGGAGCGTAGGAGGTGCGGCCAACCGGAGATAAGCGAAGAAGAAGACTACAACTGCAACGAAATTTTATCTGACGGATGTGCAAGCGACGTCGACCAATTTGACCAAGATATACCAATTCCAACTGAAGAACCACAAGAAATTATAAAGAAACTAGAAAATGTGTTTCTTAAAATGTAATTCTTTTAATTGTAATTTTACTATGTTATTTATTTACAACTTTCAATATCACGAAGTTGCAATTTTGAAATTGTATTACAAAAAAAAATCATACTTCTAGTCGAATAGTATATGAGGCACAAAAACAGCATGTTTTTATTAAACTATCTTGTTGTGTGTGTATTTTATTTATTTATTTATTTAATTTAAAGGCAAATAAAAAAATGACCCCACCCGATCTCACTCCGACCACAATCCCGAACCCCCTCTGGATCGGGGCGGGGCGGCGGCAGACCCCGCCAGCCCCGACCCGACCCGCCCCACCCCGTTGGCCAGTCATAATCACAACTATGGATTCAGAAATTCTTCCGCATCTAATTTTACATTCTCGATGATTTATCACGATAGTTCTCGGAAAAAGCTGTGGATTTCATCTTAAAGTTTGGTTCTAACAATTGGTATCAAGAGCCTCTTATCATATTAAATTATTGAGAATTAGTTTTGTTAAAATTGTTTTCTGATTCAGACGAGAGCAGAGAACCATTAAACTTCTTGAAATTGCAAAGTATGATATTTTGATTTAAATATTCATTATATGTTATTCGTTACTTTAGTTACTGTAAATGTTTCCCTTTGCAAATTAAAAGAAAAGGACATATAAAGAAGAAGAAACTGGCAGCACCTTTTGAATTAATTTAAGGCTCATTAAGTTAGTTTTTGGACTTGTAAATATTCTTCTGATTCCTTCGGTGAATATAAGTTTGAATATTGGTATAGTTATACTTCACTGTCCAAAAAATGACTCATTTTTTTTTAGTTCGTCTAAAAAAATGATTTTTTTTTATTTGACTATAATTTAACTTTAAACTTTACATTTTACGCAAAATGAGATAATCTATAAGCACACAAATATCTATGGCTTATTATAGACCATAAAATTCAAAAGTCTTCCGTTATTTATTAAAGTGTGTGCCAAATAAAAGTGCATCACATAAATTAGGAATAATGAAGTATATATTTTGAGATGATTAAGTTGAAGCTAGATGCCGCCAAAGTGACCTTTCTTGTGAAGATTTATTTATTTTAAAAATATAAAGGTTTGTGTGTGTAACTATGTGAATATTGATCGGCCAAAAAAAAGATTAATATTTAACAGAATTACATGTGTAGTTTCTGATAATAAACATGTGATAATTATTTAATTTTACGTGTGAATAACTAAATCAGCCCAAAGGAAGATTTACTATTCAGCCATGTTCTTTTATTATCAGTGTTTGATTACTATGACAAGATATCACTTACAAGTTAATATGTTATCCAAAAGATGAAATACTAATGGAGTGTCAGGTATCTTGAGATGGAGTTTATCTTTATTCAATTTTATTTTAAGTTTTTAGTATAAATTTAATGTGAGCTTATTTCGTTATTGTTCTCTGATTCAGCTGAAATTACACATGCAAATATTACTGCCAACATCAACTTCATTCCTATGTTAAATGACACTAACTTCAAATCATGGCAAGAGAATCTTAACATAGTTCTCGGAGTCATGAATCTCGATCTTGCGTTACGGACTGATTCTCCACCACCTATTGCAGATAAGAGTATCTATACTCAAAAGAGGGAGATGGAAAGGCGGGAGAGATCAAATCGCATGTGTATGAGGGGAACTATGTCCGACAGGGTTAAGACATCCAATGAATTTATGGCTGAAATTGAAAATGCATTTGTCAAAAGTGAAAAGACTGAAATTGGTACGCTTTTGACAAGTCTGATTTCAATGAGGTACCAAGGAAAGGCAACATCAGGGAGTACATCATGCAAATGTCTCATCTTGCTTTAAAGTTGAAAGCACTTAAGCTGGAACTCTAGGAGGACTTGCTAGTGCATCTGATATCTCTTCCATCACAATTCAATCATTTTAAGGTGAGCTATATATGTCAAAAAAAGACTTGGTCTCTGAATGAGCTCATCTCACGTTCAGGAAGAGGATATATTGAAGTAAGAAAAGACAGAAAGTGCTCACTTAGGCGTTCTTCTTCCAAAGGACAAAATGAAAAATAAGAAGAGAAAGAATAAGAAAGTTACGGATACGACACCACAAAAGGAACAACATAAGGAACCATCTACGGATGATTGTTATTCTGCGGAGCTGCAGGTCATAAAAATAAGCATTGCTCTAATTATCACGTCTGGCGATCACATAAAGGTATGCTTCTTAATTTTGTTTGATTTAGGGTTAATTTGACTTCGGTACAAAGACACACATGTTGGCTAGATTCTGGTGCAATAACACACATCAGTGTATCTATGCAGGGTTGTCTAAATTTCTGAAAGCCTAATAATGGTGAAAGATACATTTACGTTGGTTATGGCAAGTCGATGGAAGTTGAAGCAATTGGAACATTTAGATTATTGTTAAGAACTACTTTTTATTTGAATTTGAATGAGACTTTTATAGTACCATCTTTTAGACGGTATTTGATTTTCATTTCAGCTTTGGACAAATTTGGTTATTGTAGTTCATTTGAAAATGCAAATTTTAATCTTTCGCATAATTCAAAATTAGTTGGATCCGATTATTTATCAGGTTACAATAATCTATATTTTGTTGACACAATTGCTTCATATAATGAATCATTGCATGTTAAGACAAGTAGTAAAAGACACAAATTAACATGTGAAAAATCAGCTTCATTGTTGCACAAGAGATTAGGTCACATCTTCGAAAGGAGAACTGAGAGACTTGTGTCTGATGGTATTCTCGATCCTCTTGATTTTTTAAATTTTGATGTATGTGTGAATTGCATAATATGGAAACAAACGAATGTTAGGAGGTTTGGGGCCAACATGAAACTTGACGTCTTAGAACTGATACACAATGATATTTGTGGACCATTTTCTACGGCTTCTTGAAATGGTCAACAATATTTCATAATGTTCATAGACAACTTTTCAAGATATGGCTACCTTTATGGACAACAACATATATTCTTAACGTAGTTCCAACTAAGGCAATTGATGAGACCTTTAAGTGTCCGTTTGGTTGGGCTTATGGGAAGCTCATAAGTGTTTATTTTTTAAAATAAGCATTTATGAAAAGTTTTAGAGGTGTTTGGTTGAAAATGATACTAGAGCTTAGGGGTGTCATAAACACTTATTCCATAAGCTCAAAATTTGGGCTTATGGGAGTAGAGATTTCTTTTGGCCTACAACTTTTTTGTTTTTTATACAAAAGTTTTTTTTTATTGGCAACCAAACACGTAACAATTTTTTGATAAAAACTCTATTCATATAAGCTCTTTTTAACAAGCTGTACCAAACGGGCCCTAAAAGTGTTTGGCAAAATAAATAACTTCAAGCATATGTACGTTTGGGATGTACAACTGAAGCATGGTAATATAGGCCAAATAAAATAAAACTGGGAATAAGGTCTGTCGATTGTTATCTAATTGGACATTTTAAAGGGTCCAAAGGTTACAGATTTATATGATCCCACTACTAAGCTGTTTTTGAGCTAAAAAATGGGAGGTTCTTTGAGGATGTGGATTATGCGGGGAGAATTATTTAAGGATATTGTCTTTGAAGAGAAACATATTGATATTTCTCTAATTGTTGATATTCCCTTAATTCCTATTGACAATGTTCAGGAACAGATTTCTATATCTAACATTGTTCAAGAAGCAAATTCAGATAAAGACAATCATTCATTCTTCCGTTTAAGAAGTTGTTCCAGAAAGAACAAACTCTACAACCTCAAGAACCAATGCCATTCAAGATATTCATCTATGGGCTTTCATTAACGGTATTGCAAATTTCATCAGGTTATTATCTCATTTGGTTTTGAGATAAATCATATTAATAATTGTGTATACCAAAAGATATGTGGGAGTAAGCATTTTTAATGTTTTTTTTTGTGTGTTTGAATACTTGCATATAATTTTGGGACGTTGGACATATTATATATATATATATATTTGTCTTTCGAATGCAGCCAAAAGATTCATAACATATTTATAGTGAATAAATATTTTATGCTCACATAAAAGAGATTGGAAAAGTTGGCAATTAAGTATTCAGATACCGATTTTGCTAGATGCCAATATAACATGATACATACTTGATTGATGAGCTATATAAGGAAGAGTGTTAAACGAATACTTGTAGCTCTTTTCACCATGAAAGTTGAATTTATAGATTTATGAGGCATCTAATTATGTCTAATTATTTTATGGCAATGAGTCATCATCATGTACTTCAATAACAACATGAGTTTGGTAAAGTCAACACATTGACATAAAGTTTATGATTGTTAAAAAAAGAGTTTTAGAGTGACTAGGTGTCTATAGAACATATTGGTACAAACTCCGTGATTGTGAAACACTTACTAAGGGACTTCCATCCAGGGACTTTCATGAGCACACCCCTCATATGAGTGTCATGTCATTTAAGGATATTCAGATTTAGTGGGAGTTTGTAATCTTTTAAATAGTTTTTGGTACACATTCCAGTTTTTAGTTTATAATTTCGATTTAAGGATTCTGAGCCTTTTTCTGTAGAAATAAATTATTCAGTTTATTTTCCACTCTGACTTGCTTTTCGGTTGGAACAATTGAAAATAGGCATGTTTAGATCACATTACATGTAATTTTCATGTTACACATCCATGCTTAATCTATGTCATTTGGTTATGTCATTATACGTGATCAAGAAAAGTTTAATTACGATATGACTGTAATAAAAGCCGCTTTGGTTCTATGCTAACATGATTGATATACGAGATTATTTAGAGGTACTTTTGAATTTTGAACTCATAAGGTGACATACAATTATAAGGTAGTACACACACACAAACACACACACACACACACACACACACATATATATATATATATATATTTATGTATGTATGTATAAATAATTATATGTTAATTGTTATCATTAAAGGGTTGGTCCACATTAAACGTGATCGATCTGGTAAGGTTTAAAGTTATATGAGCCTAATTAGACACCTTGTAAAGTATGGGGCTTTATGTGTAGATATTCGAATGTAATTCTAATTTAATGATGAGCTAAAGTAGAATAACATAATTATATTTAACTATAAAAAGGGATTATGGTCCCCAAATATGACGTAGAATTTTCTTGACATGGCATTCCATCACCAATACAAGAGATAACGGCTCACATCTAGGTTTGAAATATCAAAATCGTGAGATTGAAGAACATAATCACATCTATGAATTCAGGTACACTTCCTCATCTAGTTTTATATTCTCAATGATTTGTCATGATAGTTCTTTAAAAAAGATAATGCACTTCATCTTAAAGTTTATATTGGTTCTAACATGGACAAGATTAATATGGGAGTTAACATGGTGTGAAACAAGAGTTGGTTGGGCTGGGCTCTAAAATTATAATAAATAAATAAACTTTGGGACTAACTCAACGATAACCCTAAAAAGTAGCTCAAGATGCGAGAATTATCTAAGATCATATAAGAAAGAAGATAAATTGTCATCCCACAGATAAATGCATGTAGACTACGAACATTAATAGTCTGGTCATTTCTAACAAAAAAAGAGAGATCAGCGTGATCCGAAATTTGCTTGGTTAATAAGAGTTGGATCGATATGATTAAAATAGCCTATCATAATTCAATCCTCCCGATATAACTCTGCCACCACAAGCATAAAAAATAAATGAGAAGCAACTTGCTTATTAACAGAAATTGTGCAGTGAGGAAGCCTCAAGGTACAACAGTTCGATCTATATACTCCAAAATGATAAATCAATTATTCGAAATGTCATAACTCTTTGACTACACGTGCTACTGAATATTACTGATCAAATACATTGCACCCTGTCAAAGTCATAGTACTTCTTGTGTCTTAATTAGCATGAAGTGTGCTTGGAGTAATACTTTTCGGGCCAATGTTATAGATCCTTCGATAATACTTTGAAGATTTTTCAATGTTCAATCATCAATGTAGTGTTTTATTGTTCCAAATGTATGACTTTATTGTTGTGTTTTTTCTTCTTTTATATTGAGATATAATTTTTTCTATATAATCTCATTTTTTTTTATCATTTTTCTTCTTTTGTTTTTTCATAGATTTATGGAGAAGCACACTAAAAGTTTGAAGACCTTGAAGACATGTTTGATGTAGTTGCATTTTGTTTTTGAGATGACATTAGTGTTTGGATAATTTTGTTCATAAAACTTTGATTGTATTTGGTAATTATGAAACTTATTTGATAGTATATTTTATGAAATTTGTAGATTTTTTATCGTTTATTTGAAGAAGTGTATAATCCGTGGGTACCCGCGGATACCCAATACCCAAAAGAGACAAATAAGAGTATGTAAATTATATATCAAGTGGGTAATGAGTAGGATATGGATAACATATTTGAGAAGATGAATAGGATACGAAAATCCCAAAACTTGTCCCAAACCAGACCCACTGCAATACTTAAATGTTATTAATAGTAGATAGATGCATGAAACTTTCCAAAGCTCATTTATTAAACTACTTGCTCAAATAAGACGCAAGTCATGAATGTGCAAACGTGTGCACAACTAATGCGAAAGAGTTCAACGTCCAAAAGGACAGGAGAAAAAAGAGCAAACCAAAAAGGCAAAAAGTAATCGTACCTTCACAAATTTAACTTACTTCCAAAAATATTTCTACTTATTCTATTTACCAAAATCTAACTTTTTCCTTATTTCAATCTCATACGTACGCATCATCATATGTACATGTAATCAGTGGCGAACTCAAGACTCAATGGTGTTGTAAAATTAATTAAAAAATATTGCTTCGAGTGAGTTTCAAACTTGACTCCTCTATGACAATCTAAAACCTACCACCTTTTAACCAAATAAGCAATATCTTTTATTTTTTCTTGGGTGCTATTTATTGTTTTATATGAAAATTTTAATATTTTCTATATGTTTACATAAAATATCCGCCTCAGTTAATGGATGCTCGAGCACTAATAATTAGTGCATGGATCCGCCACTGCTTATAATAAATTACAACTATATATGATGACCAAAACTAGTTACTCCATTCGTGATGTTTTTAAGTTTTAAAAATTTATTGAATTGTATCATCATTTTATTTACAAAAATTAATTGTCAGAGAGTATTTTACTTTCATTTACATAATGATGGTCAATAAAACTAATAAAGTAGTATAATTTTTAAGTTTAGCCAACTGGAACATGAGACAGGAAGGACAAAGTACATGTTAGGGTTGTTCAAAATTGAACTGTAATCGCAAGATAGGTTTATTGGCTTATTGGTATCGGATTAACGGTTGGTGAACGAATTAAAATTTATAATTAACGGTTTAATGGTGCGAGATACGGATTACTTAATTTCCTTATCGGATAAACCGTTAACCAGTTAAGAATAATTAAATTTACATTTATCTCTTTTACTCTTTGTATATATAAGTGGTGGAAAATATAGAAAATTAGATGAAAAGGGATGAAGTACACTGCCATAGATAAATGAAACGCATAGCTAAGGTCTCTCTTATCAAACTGCTGTCAACAGAGTATGATGTTGAGATTTCTTACCTCTAAAAGAAGTGATTATATTTTGGACATACCCTGGGCTTGGAATGAAAACAGACGATTTGCAGTTCAGGTTTATGAATTCAACCAATAGAAAATTAGCTGCATTTATATTCAGTAACATTGGGCTTTCTAGGGGATTTGTGTGTCCCGGTTTCAATTGAATCATTACTTTTGAATGTTGAAAAAAATCTCTTAATTTTTGAGTTCTAAGTTTTAAAAATAAAAAATTACAATTCTTCACAAATCATAATTCATGGGTTATTTTGTGTTGTTAATTCATCATCCGATTCAGTGTTCTATATGTATTAACCCACAATTATTTCTACTACTTCTAACTCGAGTTATATCTATAAACGTATATGTATTTAAATGGGGGAGTTTGATCATGACTAGTGCAAATGAGATGTAAGAGAGGTTGTTGGCCAATGGGTCTTGGGAAAGTAGTGGGGATGCGATCGGCATGTGGGACAGGACGGCCAATGCATTCGGGAGGTAGCTAGAGAAGTGTTAGGGGTCTCGCGGGGTAGCCGTGGTGGGCGTCGAGGGGACTGGTGGTAGAATATAAAGTTCAAGAGAATGTGGAAGTAAAGAAAGCGACGTATATGAAATTGGTAGAAACCAATGATGAGGTGGAGAAGTGGACGTACAGGAAATTGTATAAGATGGCGAGGAAGGAGGAAAAGCTAGCGGTTACGGCGGCGAAAACGACGACTTATGAACGCATGTATGTGGGATTAGAGGAAAAAGACGGGGATAAGAAGTTGAACAGACTAGCCAAGACGAGGGATAGGAGGGCCCGTGACTTGGATCACGTGAGGTGCATCAAGGACGAGGACGACAAAGTACTGGTGGAGGACGCACATATTAGACGGAGGTGACAGTCTTACTTCCATAAACTCTTGAATGAAAAAGGAGATTGTTGACACCCAATTTTGACCCTCTCGTTCAATCATTAACTATAAAACTACACTAATTTTTTAAAATAATCTTTTAATTTTTTATAATAATAATACGCAATAATAAAACATAATACATGCATAAACACATAAATAAGTAATTCAATAATGACATCACAAGCATTAAACACTTCATAAATAGTATGTCCGCATTTAGCATTTTAATAATAATAAATACATAAATAAATAATTTAATAATGATGTCGCATCAAGCATTCCTTAAATTATATCCACATTTATTGATATCCAAAGCAATTTCATAAGCAATTGAAACCCCCCATTAATTTAATTTTTAATTTAACATAGCAAAGTATGCATAATAAATAAGATTTTAATAACGGCATCGCATTATAAAATACTAAGCACTAATTAAATAGCACGCCCGCATTTATTATTATAATAATTTAAACCTAAGCTAAAATTAATAAAGCACCTAAAGGCATATTAAAATAATTTTGCTTCCCATTAATTAAAACCCAACACTTAAAACTCTAATACCTAAAACTACCCAAACCCACACCAATTAAAATAATAAAAATAACCCATATCCTTTGCTCTAATTTTTAAGCCCATCTGAATCCACTAGCCCAATTTAATTACCATCTTATCCAAATATTTCCGAATTACCACCCCTGTATACCAACCTTCCCTAACCAAATCATACACCCAAAGTGATTCTATTATCTTAATTAACCATAGGTCCGAAATTAGGACAAATCTCAGGAAACCAACACTAAAAAAATGCTATTTTTATGATAAAGAATCAGCGCAAAAGCTGGCAAAATCGGTCCTTACAAAGGCTCCAAATCTCGGTATATCACACCTAATTTAGAGCCCAATTGGAGGCTATATAAATCAAGCAATGTTTACATACAACAGACTTCCAGACAGCAGAAAAATAACAAGAACCGAGATTCAAAACCTTTTCCTCGCAACATCAGTGGCGAGCCAGCAAGCCTTCCCAAAGCCAAGCCTCGCCCTTTCCCTCTATCGCATAATCGCATTCTCCGAGTGAATCGATGACTTGATACGCTGCGTCGGTTCGCTGTCCGGAGAAGGTAAATTCAATTTCCTCTCAGTTTTATTCTGCCTTGTTGTGTGTTTTGCGTTAGTTCGTTCGTATTTGTGTCCATTGATGCGCATTGTTAAAATTATTTGTTAACATGTTCGCTGGACTATTGATGCCTAAATACACTATACTATATATCCTCTGTGAGTTTGTTTGGTATATGTTGTCAAGATTAAGATCTTATGAGATGTCCAGATTAAATGTTGAAATGTTGATTGTGACGAACCTGTTTATTTCGAGTTATTAAATTGCGGACATGGTGCATAAACTGCTTGTAAATGCTAATTTGACTATGTCTGTGTATTGCGTCCCATATATGTCAGACCAGTATTACGCACGTACAACCTTCCTTCATTCACATGTGTTGTAGATCTATTTAGGGTATTATTAAATATGTCAATCTAAGTTGATGTATGCATAAAGCATTTAGGAACTTTATATCATGTCGTGACTGCCATTTAGGATATTTAAAGGAAAGTTTGACATTGAGTCCCCTGCCTACGTTCTAATATATTTAGTCTAAATGAATATTTGTACAATTGATTTGGTTTTGATTGTCTGTATATTCCTTCTCCTTCATCTGATATGAGAATATGCACTGGTCATGTCTTTCATATACAATGTCTGTCTGTCTGCATATATGTAGTAAGCATGTAAGGAGCATATTTAGTATATCAATTGTATCACATTACAATGCAATCCAGAATCAGTCCATTAAGTTTACTTCCCGTCATTCTTGTGGCCTGTCGATCTCACAATTTAATCACAACCTATATGCTTAGTTGCAAATCTGTTAAAATTTGGCCAATTGTTTATTGATTATTTTTGATAAAATTTGAATGTGTACTAATCTTTATCTTTCTTTATTTTTACATGAAATACATCGGAGAAAAAGAAGAGTCTCGTGACGAGACTCATCAAGACAAATGAAGACCCACGTTTATGTGCATCATCCCATTCGCATTGGAAACTAAAAAATCACATGCGGAATCGCACCGTCATTCCTTCGAGTCATCATTATTGATTCCCCTTGCCCCATTTATTTGCTGTAAATTATTTGTCTAATGGTAGGACTTCCTAAACTTTAAGTCACTATTAGAAAATGGTTTGATACTAGAATTTGCCCCTAAGCTAATTATTCTAGGCTTGACATACATTGCTTAAGTTACATTAAACAACCTAATAACTTTCACTCGTATAACTTTTCATGTAGCACATATATTATTTGCTACCAAATTCTAACACAAGAAAGCGCTTTTATTAGCACAGGATGAGTCATTTTTTGTACTTTCATTATCACTTGCAATTTTAGGAACTTTACATGCTAGGCCTACTTTAAAATCTGCATTTATCTCTAACATATTAATAACCTAGGTTTGAACGGACAACCGCAAGTTAGCGGATCATATAGGGTGTCTGACCCCTTGCCTTTAGGATAATAAAGAACTCTTGCCCAGAATCTCATTAAGTTTAGCAGACCATTAAATGGAGTTAGTGTTGACTTTAACCTAGTTGACATTTAGGTGTCCTAATTCACCCAAACTAATTAGGTGGTGACTCCGCGAACCCTTTAGCCATACCCCTTTAGCCCTTTTAGCATTTAGCACGCTTTAGTATTTTTAGCATTATTTTATTCTCTAACATTTCTAAGCAGGAGTGAATTTTTCGCGGTCGAAAAAGGGCGTGACAGAGATAACGACATTGTGCTGGGAGATCTAGAGCAATCCGGAAGGTACCGAGATTTTGGATATTGTAGAAACATTAAGGTTAAGGAGGTTAAGGGTGATGTTCGCAGGATGCACATGGGATGAGCGATCGGGCCTGATGAGATTTCAGTTGAATTTCGGAAGAGCGCAGACAGGACAAGTTTGGAGTGGCTGATTTAGTTGTTTAATGTCATTTTAAGACGACGAGAATGCCCGAAGAATAGAAGTGGAGTACAAAGATTCCTTTGTACAAGAACAAATGTGACATACAGAGCTGCAACAACTATAGATGTATCAAGCTGCTAAGCCACACTATGAAATTCGGGAAAGAGTCGTGGAGATGAGGGTGAGAAGAAGCGTGTCTATTTTTGAGAACCAGTTTGGATTTATGCCGGGACGTTCGACTACAAAAACCATTCATCTGATTAGGAGGTTGGTGGAGCAGTATAGGGAGAGAAAGAGATACTTACATTTGGTTTTCATCGACCTCGAGAAATCATATGACAAAGTCCCTAGGGAGATTCTATAAAGATGTTTGGAGGTTAGGGATGTACACTAGGGCGATAAAACATATGTATGATGGAGCTAAGACCAGGGTACATACAGTAGGTGGAGACTCGGATCACTTTTCACTGATGATGGGGCAGCACCAAGGATCAACTCTTAGCCCATTCTTATTTACCTTGGTGATGGATGGACTGACGCGACAAATCCAAATGGAGGTGTAATAGTGTATTGTCACGACCCGACCCGACAGACCGCGACTAAACGCTCTAATGATGCTATTATACTAACATGTCACACATAATCCAACTAATACTTAAGGAATATGAAATCCGACACCATAACGCTGCAACAATAACATATTCCTGAATCGACACATGTCTCCTGGGAGTCACAACTAGCCAACACAATAAAACGGACAAGCCGACAAGGCTGCCACCAGATAGTATCACATATACACGGGAACATCCCAACACAGTATACAACAACATGGCTGACCAAAACAGATTTATAACTCTACATAAGTACAACCCACAACTGTCTACAGACCTCTATGAGAAGGATAACAACATAAGACGGGATATGGCCCCGTCGTTCCCCTAAATATACATAAGTCTAAAATAGCGAATCTGTACCAAAATGTCTCACTCTGGAACAGTGGAGCTCCCAAGAAAACAGCTGAGCAGGAATCCTAAGTCGGAGGATCACCAAACTGAATATCTGTACCTGCGGGCATGAAACGCACTTCCGAGGAAAGGAGTCGATCTGAAATAATGTATTGAGTATGTAAAACATGAAGTACTGTAAGAAAGAGCACAGCTGGCTAAAAGATATCATGAGACAAGTATAATAATCAAATTACCATTTCAACTGTGTCATATACGAATGAGAGTCAACTGTGCCTTATAAGGTGAGAGTCATGTATGTCCATATAAAATCATCATATACATAAACTGCCCGGCCCTCTGGGACGCGGTAAAGTCGTGTAAGATATATTGCTCGGCCCATCCTGGGACGCGGTAAAGTCTTATAAGGTATACTGCCCGGCCCATCCTGGGACGCGGTAAAGTCATATAAGGTATACTGCCCGGTCCATCCTGGGACGCGGTAAAGTCTTATAAGGTATACTGTCTGGCCCATCCTGGGACGCGATAAAGTCATATAAGGAATATGCGCGCGTATCTGCTCGGCCCGTTCTGGGACGCGGTAAGGTCATATAATCATATCAGCACTAATGGAATATCCTGAGTAGCTTTATACAAATCAAATCATCACTTGTCTTTCAAAGAATAGATAAAAGGCGTTATTATATTATGTATTATTTTAAAACCTCATTTGGAAACTCGATAAAATCATTAAATGAACTTCTTACTAGAAAGTCAAAGACACTTCTCATGACTAACATCTTTAGGAAATAAACTGTGTAGAAAGCATGTACGTCCGCCGTACTTTCATAAAAATCATGCCAAAAGAAATAAGGAAGAGTTTTACATACCTTATTGACGAACTAACCAACTCAAGGATCTAAATACGCCTTGACTAGCACTTCAACCTATAATAGTAGTAACATATTCATTAACCTTATGATTACTAGCATTTGTAATAGTTGAATGGTAACTCACTTTCTTTTCTATAAATATTTGGGCAACACTTTCCCTATTTATATGCACATCCACAATTTACCAGCAAGCCAACAATATCAATTTACAAGTCACAATTCAAGGGTATACTAAAACAGTTTCATATACTTGACGTAAACCATCAGTATACATCTTTTCTTCTTACATTTATGGAATACAACAATAAGAGGGCAAATCTTCTAGTTTGCAACACATCACCTTACTACAATGTAATCTCTTTACGACATGTATTAGTAATTACTAGATTGAACATGCTTCATTGTACCTAAACTTTCAGCAGCATAACTTTACCAAAACAGCCCTTAAAATGCAACGCCATATGTCCAATAATTCCATGAAATTCTCGGCCAACACCACAATACCAAACTCTTTTTCATAATTCCTTAAAATTCAATTGGAGTCTTTTAAATCTAATTCATATTTCAAGAGTTCTATATAACTATTACAACTTAAGTATTAATGTTTCCTTCAACTCAACATGCCATTAGTGACAATAATAATAGCAACAATTAAACCCAAGGTATATAAAATAGCCCAAATTTGGTTCAACAACAACATGTCATAATTCCATAACTTCCTCTTAATTCTCTAGAATCCAATTCACCTTTCAATACTTTCATATAATCAATCTACAACTTTTAAGTATCAAGATTTCTTCTCAACTTCAACATGAAATTAGCGATGAAATTAATCAACACAACAATCGAACACAAAATTTTCAAACTTAGTAAAAATAAGTCCCAACAATCGACTATATCATCCACAACCTCATGCATTGCCTAAATTCCAAGTTTCTCCTAAAATAAGTTCATTCCTTAGTCTACAACAATATACAACTCTAATTATATCATAAGAAGAAGAATTCTTACCTAAATTTAAGCCAAAACAGTTTCAAGAAAACCGTCCACTGCTCGTGTCGAATACCCACTGTTTTTTGTTGTTTTGCACCAATTCTTCAACTAAAAATAACATGCATGTGTTCTATAATGTTAATCTATCCTTCCTCACACATTTCTACATGTTTTACTATCAAAATTCATCTTCAAAAACCGAAAATTCCGGGCCAATATTTCGGCCAGCAGTGGCGTGATTTGCCACTGTTTGGGTGTAAATTTGGCTTAGAATTTTGTAGAGGATCTTAACCTTGGAAGAAAGGAAAATTTTGTTTCTAATTTGGCTATGGAATTGGTGGATTTTCGGCTGGAAGAAAGAGAGGAGATGAGATGGGTTTTTTCTTGTTTGAATTAGAAAAAGAGGAATGAAGAAGATGACCATAGGTTTTGTTAAAACCAATCTTGAAAATCTGAATTTCCCTAATTGCACTTTGGTCCCAAAGTCCCAAAATTAATACATCTTAATCCCACATCTTTTAAATCCCGAAAATTCCATAAGACATCGTATCCTCGTTGTTGTAACTTATATAATACGTTACTAATCCATAATGAGAATATATATAACCATCATTTTCAATTTCCATTGTCACGCCCATTGTAACAAAAAAAATTCCGGAATCACATCCTTTGTGTACTAACTTTCGAATTAGCACATATAAACATACTTTATAATAATTATTCGAATCTTAATTCCTTAATGACGTTCTTAATTATTATCTTAACTTATGAGGTGTAATATGTATGTTATTCGCAGACACCATAGTCCTGATTGATGAGACTCGCAACGAAGTGAACACTAAGCTAGAGGTTTGGACACATACTTTGAAGTTTAAAGGGTTCAGGCTGAGTAGGACCAAAAAAGAATACTAGGAGTGCAAGTTCAGTAATGGTAGCAACCATAGACAGACGTGGACGTGAGACTTGATATTCGTGTCATTCCAAATAAAAGAAGCTTCAAGTACATTGGGTCTATTATCCAAGGGAATAAAGAGATTGATGACTATGTCACACATCGTATTGGTGCATGATAGATGAAATAAAAACTCACATCTGGAGTTTTGTGCGATAAAAAGACGCCTCTAAAACTTAAAAGCATGTTCTATAGGGTGGCGGTTAGACTGACAATGTTGTATGTGGCAGAGTGTTGGCCAGTCAAGACTTCGCACATCCAAAAGTTGAAAGTTGCGGAGATGATGATGCTGAGATGGATGTGTGGGCATAAAAAGGGATATGATTAGCAATAATGATATCCAGGACAGAGTGAGAGTGACCTCGGTGGAGTATAAGATGCGGGAAGCGAGGTTGATATGGTTCGGGCATGTGCAGATGAGAGACACAAATTCTCCAGTGCGGAGGTGTGAAAGGTTAGCTATGTACGAGTTAAGAAGGGGTAGAGGTAGGTCAAATAAGTATTGGGGAGAGATGATTAGACGAGATGTGACACATGTGCAACTTAGTGAGGACATGACCTTAGATAAGGGGTTGTGGATGACACAAATTAGGGTGGAAGAGTAGTAGGTAGTCTATCGTAGTCCCACTTACGCTTACAAACTGATAGTTGTAGTGTTATTATTGTAGACCTGCTTAACCTATCATACAAGTAGGCGCAATATTGCTTTATAATCCCCTGTCGTTTGATTTTGGTTGTTGTGTGTTGTCGCGCCCTTTTTCGACCGCGGCATTTATTTTCTAAACTCCTGCTCAAATAAAAGGTTAGAAAAATAAAAATAAAAGCTAAAATAAAATGTTTTAAAAGAATGCTAAAATTGCTAAAAGGATGCCAAAGTTTAAAAGGGTGCTAAAATGCTAAAGGGTTGCTAGAATGCTAAGGGTTCGCGGAGTCGCCACCTAATTAGTTTGGGTGAATTAGGACACCTAAATGTTTAACTAGTTTAAAGTAAAACATTAACTCCATTTTATGGTCTGCTAAACTTAGTGAGATTCTGGGTAAGGGTTCTTTATTAATCTAGAGGGAAGGGGTTAGGCACCCTCTAAGATCCGCTAACTTGCGGTTGTCCTGCCAAACCTAGGGTAATTATTATATTTTAAAAATGCAAAGTAAAAGCTCTTCCTGCTTAATAAAAATGCTAAAAATGTTAAAATGTTTAAAAGGTGCTTAAAGTATAAAAAAAAGGCAAAAGGTGTTATATGCTAAAGTCTGTGAGAATCTAGGAGGTGCTAAAATTTTAAGGACAAAATGTGCTAAAGGTGCTAAGGGATTAATTTTAAAAGTAAAGGGTGTTAAATATTAAAGTGGTGCTTAAAACGCTAAAGTGCTAAAGAATGCAAAAAGGTGCTAAAATGCTAAGGTTTTTTAAAGGGCTAGAAATATGCTAAAGAATGCTAAGGTGCTTTATAGACTAATTATGTGTTCATGCAAAGGTTATTTACGGACTAATTATGTATACTGCTAGCTAAATTAATCTTGCTTAACTCGCGATATTATATAAGGGGTGCTTTAAGAAATGTTTTATAGAAAGGGGCATGTTGATAAAAAGTTTGCAAGACTAATACTATAAAAAATAAAGTTTTAAAGAGTGCTTTTATACTGTTTATAGATATATGCCATGTTGATTTATGATCAAAGACAAGCTTTTAGAATCAAATATATATGACGTAGTGCAAAAGATGATTATTTTATAGTTTTAGATAATAAGGTTGTTCAACACAAATTATTTATATTATGCTAATGAAAGAGCTTATGAGAAAATTAATTTATTTTATCATGGATTTTATAAAGAAATAATACTTTAGTCGCGAGTTAAATTATTTAGTAAGGTTTAGATATGTATGACAAGCATAAAAGACAAGCAGGTCGGAAGTGCGTTTCTAATTATGAATTGCTTTCCCTTATATGTTTGAAACTTAATTGTTCTAGATATCCTAAATATTACAGAAATAGAGTTATTAAATTACAATAAACAAATGAATAAATGAATAGCAAGTAAAGAGAGAGAATGGGATTTAAGAATGCTCTTTACGACGGATGACGACGTCCTATTTGTTTTTCTAGGAATTCCTGAAGCGGGAACGGGAATGCGGATGCAGATGCGGGTTGCCATTTGAAATAGCTCGCGACGAGTCTCGCCATGAGACTCTTCATTTTTGCTCCAATGCGTGCCATGTAAAACAAAGGAAGATAAGGATTAGTAAATGCCCAATAATATTCGATATAGATAATTAAACGCTAAACCTATATCTATGTCTATAATACATGCTCAATGATAATTTACGCGAATCAGCAAGTCCGGTCGGCCCAAAACAAGCAACACACAGGAAAGGGAGAAAACAGGGGAAAGGCAAACAGTGGGCCAGGCCCGTCACTTAGCTTATGAAGAAACAGCAAGCAAAAGTTTATCCAGATATGTTAGGCCCATAACGTGACTACCAAATTTTAAGGAGAAACAGACATGCAACTAGCCACAGGGGGGAGTCTAGATCATACGTTGCAATTTAACACATAGGAGAAGGGGTAATCAACAGATGCTGGACACAATTGTATTTAACAGGAGAGGCAGGAGAGGCAACATACTAATCCTTGCTATTGCTTTGTACTCCAGCTTACTGGAAACTTAAGCCATGGTTCATACGACTATTCTGCATACTTCAGATTAACAGAACAGAGGCAGGGTATGTACTATATAGTTATAGCCTAAGTCTAATCATATTGACAAAATAAGTTCATACAAGGCAATTACTGAAGGACAATCAAATTAAAGCTTAATCTCAAGTCATTTTACAAACATAGTAACATTTAAGATATCATGACATAAAAAAGATGTAGAATCCTAAAGAACATGGATGGAACTTATCATAGCAGGGTAAACATGATTTCAAACTTAGACTAAACAAACTAAATGATCATTTTTACTTAGATGCAAACAACCAAATTACCCCCTTTATCTACCTCTTTAGGTCAACATACATAGTTTAGCTTAATTTCCATCCATTGCAGGTATTCAACAAAGCACTTTTAACACTGATTTCAGCAAGTAAACATGTCAATCTAAACTAGCAAGAAGTTATTCTAAAAGAAAACATGTGTTAGCCAAACTGGGGATCAAGCGCCATATAACATGTGACCTTTAGATATGCATTAACTAATCAGATTTCAACTATTTAATAAAATACTCCCACATTTGTCTAAATCAATTAAACAATGCTCGAGACATAATAACAGGCTATAATCAAGCATTTAAAAACATAATCCTATAAAGAGAAAAAAACTGAGAGGAGTTTGGATTTACTTAAAGCGGATCTTATTTCGCGTAGCATTCTTTCGATTATGGAGACAACTAAACTGATTAACAACCGGAACAACTAAATGAATCTTAGAACAACATCTATCACAAAGCATTTCGCAAATAAGTATTCGCCATCACAATCAAACAAACAGATATTCACCAAACCGGGACTTCACTATTCGCCGAAATAACCTTGCATTTATCGTAATCCAAGCAGAACTAAACAAATAAATTCTAACATTATACTAGTACGAGACACACGAAAAATGCGAATTCAAGAATGCGACGAAATCGAGGAGTGGAATTTTACCTTCTCCGGCGGCGAACCGAGGCAGCGTATCAAGTGTCGGTCCAATCGACGGGTTTTGGTTTTTGCGATGCGAATAAAAGGGGTAAAATACTTGCTGATTTTGGCTAGAACTGAGAGAGGGGTTCGACTGATCCCTGAATTGATGCTCTCCGTGAACTCGAGTCGATCTTATCCCCGCTGGCGGTTCTTGACCTCTCCTCGAGCTCTATTGCATGTGCTTATGTAGCCTTGGTTGGGATTCTAATGTTGGTAAGTTGCGATTGACACGATTAGGGCAAGATTTCATACTGGACGACTTATGGTAAGGTTCTGATTCGTCTCTGAAGGGTGCTTGATTCGTGCGATTTAGTACTTGATATGATAAGGTAAACGATTTGGAGGGATTCGTTTGGTTATGGAAAGAGGAAATCCGTGAAAATCCGCGAGAGAATGATCAGAGGCTGCGGTTGCTTTAGGTTTAGGGTTCTTAGCGTTTTGTTTCAGTTTTTTTGGAAGAGACGATGACAAGTAAAGAAGCGGTCTTTGAGGTATAAAGGGTTGTGGGTCGGCTAGGTCGCGGGTTTGGGCCATGCGGTAGTGGGCTGGGTAGTTAAAATAAGAGGGCTGGTTTTAATTAGTGGGTATTATTTAACTAGGGTATTAGATTAGGGTAGTATTAAAATCTAGGAGTTTAATTAGTTTTAGGCTTAGTTAATTAGCTAATTAATTCTAGGCAAGTGTATTAATAAGTAATTAGTGATAACTTAAATTAACACATGTGATTAAACTAATTAGGTGCTTCATTAATCCAATTGTTATAATAAATAAATGTGGGCGTGCTATTTAATTAATGCTCAATACTTTAGAATGCGACGCTATTATTTAAAATCTTATTATTGTGCATTATTGCGAAGTTAAATTAAAATGCATTGAGTTTATATTAAATTACTTAAATGCCGAATGCAAGTACGATATTTAAGAATTGTTTAAAGCTTTTATAAATGCGACGCTATTAAATGCATATATTAGATTAAAATTGATTTTAAATTACAAATGATTACTAATAAATGCGGCTATGCTACCTGACACGACGTTATCGCTAAATTATTTATTTTATGCGTTTATTAATCATTTAAGAATTACGACAAAGCTTAAAGTTAATTAATGCGGACGCGAGACTCTAAGTGCTTAAAACTCTACGTAAGACGCAATTAAATTAATTATTTATGCCTGTATTTAATGTTTTATTGTTGTATTTTATTATAAAAATCCTAAAAAATTATTTTACAAAATTGGTGTAATTTTATAGTTAATGGCTGGACGGGAGGGTCAAAATTGGGTGTCAACAGATGTCCCTCTTTGTATGGAGATGATGGAAGAATCTTCGGACAAAGACGTTGACTCATAGCCAATTTTGTCTCGATCTTCAGAATTGCAAAAAATGCTGGGCAAGTAGACCAGGCTGACGCAAAAATCAAATCGCCCCGGTCGAGTTATGGCGACGACATTGGGTTACCATGGTCTAAACACCAGGCGGGCTAACGCGGGCTTAAAGATGTCCCAGATGTCGAGTTATGATGACCAGGGCTGCAAAAAGTAAAAGAATATAACCGCTTCAACACGCGTGTCGCGCATGGCTTGTGGTCTTTGGGTTCTACATGGTGATGTGAGCGAGTGGGACCGACGCTGAGGTCGCTTCGCCAATCGTTGGGAAGGTTGGCCCCAACAGATTGCCGGTCAGTAAGAGAAAATCCAAGTTGTGCTCTGCTGCCGCATGCTAAGACTTGAACAAGCGGTTAGTGCATGCGCTAAGGCAAAATAATTTTAAAACAATGTAATGTGAATAGAAAGGTTATCCCGCAAAATACGATGCTGCTGTGTTGATGCGATCTTTGCAAATCTTTGTGATTTCGCCACGACGACGTGTTGCGATTGTGAATGCGGATACGTTGTCCTTGCTGCACCTGTCCCTGTATACTAAAGCTCAAGAAAGAGTTAGTGCATAAGCGCTAAGACGAGAATAATATATGAGGAAAAAATGCAATTTTGAGAACGAGAAATCGTCCTGCGTAGATCTTTGACTTGTCGTCGTTTTCGGACTCGTTGTCGCTTTGGACTTGGCCGCTTTCTGACTTGGCGTCTTTTGGACTGGCGTCGTTTCCGGACTTGTCGCCGTTTTGGACTTGTCGTCGCTTTCTGACTTGGCGTCGCTTTCGGACTTGGCCGCGTTTTGGACTCGTTATCGCTTTCGGACTTGGCCGCTTTGACTTGGCGTCCGGACCTGGCGTCGCTTTCTGACGGACTTGTCGTTTCTGGACTTGTCGTCGCTTTCTGACTTGTCGTCGCTTTCGACTTGGCGTCGCTTTCGACTTGGCCGCTTTCGACTTAGCGCCGTTTTTGGACTTAGTGTGCCGCTTTCGGACTTGACGTCGTTTTGGACTTGGCGTCGCCGCCGTGACCGCGCCGTTTTGGACTTGTCTTTGCTCGCCTGTACTAAAGCTCGAGAAGAGTTAGTGCATAACCGCTAAGAAGACGAATAATAAAGCAAGAATGATAAAATGCAATTTTGAGAACAGAGAAAATCTTCTCGTAGATGTAATATCACGATGATGGCGCTGCGGACTGACTTTGTCCGATAACGCCGTTGCTCGACGGCGTGGCCTTTGGCGTCGTTGCGTGGACTGTGTCCGATAACGCCGTTACTGGACGATATTCTTCTTTGGCGTCGTTGCGTGGACTTGCTGATCACGCCGCTATTCGACGTGTTGCCGGGCGCGTTGCGTAGACTTCTTTGTCCGATAACGTCATTGCTGGACGTGTTCTGCCGGGCGTCGTTGCGTAGACTTGCCGATTACGTCGTTATGCGGGCGTGTTCTTCGCCGGGCGTCGTTGCGTGGACTTCTGCGGCCGATAACGCCGTTGCTCGGACGTATTGGCCTGGCGTCGTTGCGTAGACTTGCTGATTACGTCGTTGTATGACGGGCGTGTTCTTCTTGGCGTCGTTGTATGGACTTCGACACGCCGTTATGCGGGCGTGTTCTTTTGGCGTCGTTGCATAGACTTCTTTGTCGGCCGATAACGCCGTTGCTCGACGTATTGGCGCCGAGAACAAATGCTCCTGCAAGCTAAGCTTGAGAAAACGTTAGGGTATACCTGTTTAAACAAAATGATAAATATATATGAGAAGCGCAATTTTATGGATAGAAATGTCGTCCCTGATATGCCTGACGAATACTGAGATGTTGCACCGCAGAATCGACGAATTGTTATGATGCCTTTGTTGTGTGCGATGCGCCGTTGTAAGTTTGACTTTATGCCCGAAGTTGACGCGCTAGGTTTTGTTGCGGAACTCAACTTTGATTGCCGATTGTTGATGCCTTTCACTGCTGCTTTGCCGACGCGACTTTGAATTTTGAGATTTTTGTCATATCTTACGCCTCTGCTTTTTCTTTGCGAAGAAACTTCGCCGTATTTTCTCGCCGGCTATTGCATTTGCTTACGGTAATATGAAAAGACTGCGCTCAAAGAAAATTTTGTGAGTTTTGGGGGTCGATTTGTATTTGACTTCGCCATTGTCCTCGACATCTGCGTGCACAGTGCTGGATTTGCATGTCAGTTTCCTACATTGTCCCAGATTTTGAGAAGGTGTCATGTTGCTCTTCTTTCTCGAGACCCTGCTTTGCTATAGGAACGAGACGAGTTCCACTCGTTCCGCTCGGATGCCGCTCGAATCGGTCGCTGGGCCGACCGTGCCTTTGATCTTGTGAAATATTGATGCTCTGCCATTGCTAAGTCAAATACAAATCGACCTTTGGGGAGATGATAAATCTTTCTAAAAATGCAACAAAGCGGTGTTAGCATAAAGCACATAATTTGCGGGTATGTAGCGGATATATTGCATATAGCACATTCAAACGTTTCCTAACATGCGGGGACCTCTTTATGCGGAGGTAAGCCTAAACGCGTCACTTATGCGAGATTATGACGGATTAGTCCAAGTCGTCCAACTATAATGCCTTTGTTGGAAATGGCGACCAAATAACGTGCACTTTTCCCAATTTCGCATGTCATGATTGGGTTTGGATTTATGTCATTGCCACGCCACACATAATATCTTTGGTTGGTCGTTGGGTTGAGAAACCCGTCGACAAGTTTGGTGTCTTCCTAATTGTGGTGTCGATGCGAGGACCGACCCACCTAAGGTAAATGACGACGCCTAAAATAAGGGTGGTATAGCTCTATCTTAAGTTTGCTAAGATTTGGCTTTTCTGGACGCAAGGTTCCCGAGCGGACTACTCGAGTGAGAAGGCTACGCGGCCACCGGTTAGACCGGGCACTCCACGTATATTACCGACTCTCCTAAATTTGGATTTTGAAGAAAGAATTTTGTTGATGCACCCAGCGCACCTCGCATGTAGTGTGTGTTTGTGTGAATTTTCCAGAGTGGAAGAAATATGAGCGGAATGCCAGTTTAAGGAAAGCAGTAAAGCAGGTAGCAAAAAATAAACAGAATACAATACACAAAAATTAAATGCAAAATAATTGCCAAATAATTATCCTAGGTCTGTTGTGGTTAAGAACCTTATTTCCCCAGTGGAGTCGCCATTTCTGTCGCGCCCTTTTTCGACCGCGGCATTTATTTTCTAAACTCCTGCTCAAATAAAAGGTTAGAAAAATAAAAATAAAAGCTAAAATAAAATGTTTTAAAAGAATGCTAAAATTGCTAAAAGGATGCCAAAGTTTAAAAGGGTGCTAAAATGCTAAAGGGTTGCTAGAATGCTAAGGGTTCGCGGAGTCGCCACCTAATTAGTTTGGGTGAATTAGGACACCTAAATGTTTAACTAGTTTAAAGTAAAACATTAACTCCATTTTATGGTCTGCTAAACTTAGTGAGATTCTGGGTAAGGGTTCTTTATTAATCTAGAGGGAAGGGGTTAGGCACCCTCTAAGATCCGCTAACTTGCGGTTGTCCTGCCAAACCTAGGGTAATTATTATATTTTAAAAATGCAAAGTAAAAGCTCTTCCTGCTTAATAAAAATGCTAAAAATGTTAAAATGTTTAAAAGGTGCTTAAAGTATAAAAAAAAGGCAAAAGGTGTTATATGCTAAAGTGCAACAGAATGCTAGGAGGTGCTAAAATTTTAAGGACAAAATGTGCTAAAGGTGCTAAGGGATTAATTTTAAAAGTAAAGGGTGTTAAATATTAAAGTGGTGCTTAAAACGCTAAAGTGCTAAAGAATGCAAAAAGGTGCTAAAATGCTAAGGTTTTTAAAGGGCTAGAAATATGCTAAAGAATGCTAAGGTGCTTTATAGACTAATTATGTGTTCATGCAAAGGTTATTTACGGACTAATTATGTATACTGCTAGCTAAATTAATCTTGCTTAACCTGCGTACGATATTATATAAGGGGTGCTTTAAGAAATGTTTTATAGAAAGGGGCATGTTGATAAAAAGTTTGCAAGACTAATACTATAAAAAATAAAGTTTTAAAGAGTGCTTTTATACTGTTTATAGATATATGCCATGTTGATTTATGATCAAAGACAAGCTTTTAGAATCAAATATATATGACGTAGTGCAAAAGATGATTATTTTATAGTTTTCCGATAATAAGGTTGTTCAACACAAATTATTTATATTATGCTAATGAAAGAGCTTATGAGAAAATTAATTTATTTTATCATGGATTTTATAAAGAAATAATACTTTAGTCGCGAGTTAAATTATTTAGTAAGGTTTAGATATGTATGACAAGCATAAAAGACAAGCAGGTCGGAAGTGCTTTCTAATTATGAATTGCTTTCCCTTATATGTTTGAAACTTAATTGTTCTAGATATCCTAAATATTACAGAAATAGAGTTATTAAATTACAATAAACAAATGAATAAATGAATAGCAAGTAAAGAGAGAGAATGGGATTTAAGAATGCTCTTTACGACGGATGACGACGTCCTATTTGTTTTTCTAGGAATTCCTGCAGCGGGAACGGGAATGCGGATGCAGATGCGGGTTGCCATTTGAAATAGCTCGCGACGAGTCTCGCCATGAGACTCTTCATTTTTGCTCCAACGTGCCATGTAAAATAAAGGAAGATAAGGATTAGTAAATGCCCAATAATATTCGATATAGATAATTAAACGCTAAACCTATATCTATGTCTATAATACATGCTCAATGATAATTTACGCGAATCAGCAAGTCCTACACCAAAACAAGCAACACATGAAAGGGAGAAAACAGGAAAGGCAAACAAATGGGCAGGCGCCACTTAGCTTATGAAGAAAAGAAGCAAAAAGTTTATCCAGATATGTTAGGCCCATAACGTGACTACCAAATTTTAAGGAGAAATGCATACGCAACTAGCCAAGTGGAGTCTAGATCATACGTTGCAATTTAACACATGAGAAGTGGGTAATCAGACACGGACACAATTGTATTTAACAGAGAGGCGGAGAGGCAACATACTAATCCTTGCTATCGCTTTGTACTCACCATCGAAACTTAAGCCATGGTTCATACGACTATTCCGCATACTTCGGACAATGCGAGGGTATGTACTATATAGTTATAGCCTAAGTCTAATCATATTGACAAAATAAGTTCATACAAGGCAATTCATCAAGGACAATCAAATTAAAGCTTAATCTCAAGTCATTTTACAAACATAGTAACATTTAAGATATCATGACATAAAAAAAGATGTAGAATCCTAAAGAACATGGATGGAACTTATCGTAGCAGGGTAAACATGATTTCAAACTTAGACTAAACAAACTAAATGATCATTTTTACTTAGATGCAAACAACCAAATTACCCCCTTTATCTACCTCTTTAGGTCAACATACATAGTTTA
The DNA here is from genome assembly GCA_029844215.1 of Przewalskia tangutica. Lineage (NCBI taxonomy): Eukaryota > Viridiplantae > Streptophyta > Magnoliopsida > Solanales > Solanaceae > Przewalskia > Przewalskia tangutica. The sequence continues at coordinate 833,384 of CM056731.1, read as the reverse complement.
GCTTAATTTCCATCCATGGCAGGTATTCAACAAAGCACTTTTAACACTGATTTCAGCAAGTAAACATGTCAATCTAAACTAGCAAGAAGTTATTCTAAAAGAAAACATGTGTTAGCCAACCGGGATCAGCGCCATATAACATGTGACCTTTAGATATGCGTTAACTAATCGATTTCAACGATTTAATAAAATACTCCCACATTTGTCTAAACTAAATTAAACAATGCTCGAGACATAATAACAGGCTATAATCAAGCATTTAAAAACATAATCCTATAAAGAGAAAAAAAACTGAGAGGAGTTTGGATTTACTTAAAGCGGATCTTATTTCGCGTAGCATTCTTTCGATTATGGAGACAACTAAACTGATTAACAAACCGAACAACTAAAGCGAATCTTAGAACAACATCTATCACAAAGCATTTCGCAAATAAGTATCGCCATCACAATCAAACAAACGGATATTCACCAAACCGACTTCACTATTCGCTAAATAACCTTGCATTTATCGTAATCCAAGCGAACTAAACAAATAAATTCTAACATTATACTAGTACGAGACACGAAAAATGCAGAAATTCGAGAATGCGACGAAATCGAGGAGTGGAATTTTACCTTCTCCGTGAGCGAAACCGGCGTATCAAGTGTCGGTCAATCGACGTTTTGGTTTTTGCGATGCGAATAAAAGGGTAAAATACTTGCCGATTTTGGCTAGAATCGAGAGGGTTCGACCGATCCACGATTGATGCTTCCAGTGAACTCTGAGTCGATGCTATCCCCGCTAAGGGTTCTTGACCTCCTCCTCTGAGCTCTATTGCATGTGCTTATATAGCCTTGGTTGGGATTCTAATGTTGGTAAGTTGCGATTGACACGATTAGGGCAAGATTTCGTACTGGACGACTTATGGTAAGGTTCTGATTCGTCTCTGAAGGGTGCTTGATTCGTGCGATTTAGTACTTGATATGATAAGGTAAACGATTTGGAGGGATTCGTTTGGTTATGGAAAGAGGAGCTGGCTAGGGTGCGTGGGGGTAAAGGGAAAGGAAGGTGAGCCGGATTTTCAGCCGAAAATCCGGCGAGAATCGCGGCTAGAGGACTGCGGCGGTTGCTTTAGGTTTAGGGTTCTTAGCGTTTTGTTTCAGTTTTTTTGGAAGAGACGATGACAAGTAAAGGGCTGCTGTGCTGAGGGTATAAAGGGCTGTGGGTCGGCTGGGTCGCGGGTTTGGGCCAGGCGGTAGTGGGCTGGGTAGTTAAAATAAGAGGGCTGGTTTTAATTAGTGGGTATTATTTAACTAGGGTATTAGATTAGGGTAGTATTAAAATCTAGGAGTTTAATTAGTTTTAGGCTTAGTTAATTAGCTAATTAATTCTAGGCAAGTGTATTAATAAGTAATTAGTGATAACTTAAATTAACACATGTGATTAAACTAATTAGGTGCTTCATTAATCCAATTGTTATAATAAATAAATGCGGGCGTGCTATTTAATTAATGCTCAATACTTTAGAATGCGACGCTATTATTTAAAATCTTATTATTGTGCATTATTGCGAAGTTAAATTAAAATGCATTGAGTTTATATTAAATTACTTAAATGCCGAATGCAAGTACGATATTTAAGAATTGTTTAAAGCTTTTATAAATGCGACGCTATTAAATGCATATATTAGATTAAAATTGATTTTAAATTACAAATGATTACTAATAAATGCGGCTATGCTACCTGACACGACGTTATCGCTAAATTATTTATTTTATGCGTTTATTAATCATTTAAGAATTACGACAAAGCTTAAAGTTAATTAATGCGGACGCGAGACTCTAAGTGCTTAAAACTCTACGTAAGACGCAATTAAATTAATTATTTATGCCTGTATTTAATGTTTTATTGTTGTATTTTATTATAAAAATCCTAAAAAATTATTTTACAAAATTGGTGTAATTTTATAGTTAATGGCTGGACGGGAGGGTCAAAATTGGGTGTCAACATGTGTTATCTTGTGTATTTTGTTAATCTTATTTACATGCGTTAGTTACTGTTTCTTTTTTCAGAATGCGCTATTATGGCTTATTCGCTTTTGATACCATCATTTTCATACTGCTTTAAACTTCTTATCATGGTCTGATTGTTTCTCTTGCTTTACTTATGCTTATGCTTTGTTTTGAGCCAAGTGTTGATCCTACTTTTGGTTTATTTTGTTACTAAAAAGGGAGGAGGAGGAGAGGAGCTGAAAGTCACTTGCTTGACTACGTAGGGTTCGACCTTTTCCATTGTTCCAAATAAGAAAATAATCTAAAGAATTTGTTTTTTCTGTCCTTTAGCACAAGCCAATGCTTCGACTGCCTTTCCGGACTCTGTCGATGGAAGCAAGCTACCTTGACCATCTTCCGCCGAGATGGAGCTGGGAGCAAACCTAGACTTTCCTGGGGCTTGCCTTACCTCAACATCAATAATCAATGAGAATTGCTACGCTTATCATACTTAAAGCTTTCCACTCCTCTCGCACAACGACGCAATTATCAGGGGCGCACACAATACCACATCGTTGGTCAAGCCCCACCGCTAAAACCAAGAGGTCTTCTTATTCAAGTAGTTAACATTTTCCGTAAAAGTCAGGGTTAAACTATAGAACTAGATTCATTCTGTAATATTCCAGTGGTTGTCTAGACTTTCTGGGGTTTGCCTTACCTCAACATCTAAATAAATAAAGGGTGGGCGCCGAAAAGGAACCAGCTCTGCCTCTTCAAGAAGATTTTTCGACCCTAGAAAGTCATACATACCCAATCTTGTCTTTCGGAAATAACCGCTCTATCTACCAAGATAAAGGTAAAATCTGTGTGCACTCTATCCTTTTTAGATTCACGTTATGAGATTTCACTGAATATGATGATGATGAACTCGATTAGATATTACACATAATATCATAAGCCAATTATTAATAATAGGAAAGCCAGGCCAATTTCCAAAAGGTCATTAAAGGTCGGCGCAGCTCTAATCGTCCCAGCACAGCAACAAAAGGTGTCACGTATTGTAACTATTTTTAGGTGTCTATTGGCTTACCTCCCCTTTTTTCCCACAATAACGACCCAAGTGGATGATGTATTTAACAACAAATTGCTTGGACCTAAATTTATGGGCTGAAACTTCGACATCTGTACGCTAACTGGAGCAATTGTCAATAAATACGAATATCTCTGCTCCTCTTGTTACTCTCACCTTTCCAAAAGTTGTAACTTTAGTGGTTTTCCACTATGCAAATATGTTCAGTTTAATCATTAATGTATGATTTTTATAGTTATATCGAGCTTCAACTTACTAAAAAGAGTGAAGTTAAAAAATTGTTTTTGTTTTACAAAATAATTAAACTTTTTTCACTAGGATAATAAGTCATAAAATTAACTTAACTATGTATGGTTTTCTTAAATATACAAATGACCAGAATATCACAAATTATTTAATTGAAATAACAGAAGTACAAAAAAAAAAATTCAGTCAAACCTCTCAATTATAATTTATTCGTTTCAATATTTTTTTGTTGCTATAATAAAATATATTTATAGATAATCAGGGGCGGATTTAGAGACCAACGAGGGTGTTCACTCGAATATTCTTGGCAAAAATTACACCGTATGTATAAGATATTTTTTTATTTTTTACGTACATATATAAATTTTGAATACTTCGAACACAAGAGAAAAGATTAGTTAAGTGATTTAGAAATTCAAATTCAACGTGAGGTTTCAAATCTCAAGCAACAACAATAGCATATTTTTCGATAGACCTTAGGTTCGTATAAAGTAATAAAGTTCAAATATTAATTAATATAGTAAAATGTTATTATAGAATATAAATAATGAGTGTTATAGAGATATGTGATATAGAAGTTGTAAAGTAATTGAAATTTTTCTAGGACTGAACCACTCTATGCTCTAATTATAAATCAAATAGTACAATTTTTACTTAAATCATTTTGCTATATAAAAAAGCAAATAAAAATAAACTCTCAGGAAGGCTAAGATAAATTATAAAGTAGAGCGTTTTTTAGAGATAATACGGTAGTAGTATTATGAAATCCAAGACACGTGGACTGATAAGGAGGTATTTCATGGAAATTTCATGGCTCTGAATTAAATAGGCTATACTACTTTTCTTGTTTTCTTTCTCTATAGATTTTCTTACCTCTAACCTTAATAAAGCTGAGGGGGTAGGGGGTTTAAGGGGGTGGGGGGTGGAGCCCAAAATGGTCCTATGCTTTGCTGGCTTCAAGCATTGTTGGTTTTTAATGGGATTTGTCTGCTTTGTAAGACCATAGTTTTCAGTTTGGCCTAATTGAACAAACAACACTTCTCTCTCAAAATTTGATCACTCTTTTTTTCTCACTATTCTCTTTCTCTCTCTGTGTTTTCTTGAATCCCTTCATCATAACCCTCAAAGAAAAGTTTGAGAAAACAAACAAAAAAAGAACTGTTCAAATACACACTTTACTTTTCCTTTTGATTTGATGGTTTCACAGATCTAAACCTCTTTTCACTTTCAGATCTTCAAAGGCGAGTTCTTTATTTCCATTTTGAACTAATATCTTATTTATGTTCAGCTATATTTTACTGTAATTGGTTTCAAATATAGTTATATTTGTGATTCTTGAAATTTGGGTAGTCAAGAAAAAAGTTGTCTTTCTTTATTTTCTTTCATGTTCTATGGTTTCTTTTCCAAAGTTAGACCTTCTAGATTCAAACTGGCTGACCATATTGTATCTATACTGAAAAACTGAATTTGACTAGTTTGAAAGTCTTGTGTTGTAATAGTATTTTTGTTGAGTTTTTCATTTTTAGAGTGATTCATTGTCATGTGTTTTCCTTTATAAGTACACTATGAATCAATTCTTGGCATTTGCATCAGCTCAGTTTTTAGTACTCACCTCAGTCCCAATTTATATAACACTATTTCCTTTTTATCCGTCACAAAAAGAATGACATATTTTTATATTTAGTAGAGAGTAATAATTTAACTTCAAACTTTCAATTTGACTCTTTAATAATAGCCAGACAAATATCTATAACTTATGTTAGACCACTGGAGGTAGCTTCTTGGTGCATCATCTGCTTGTGATATTTGCCAATTTCATTATTTTCTTTATCTTACTTTTGTCATTTGGTATTATTAAGGCAGCAAATGCAAAGTTGAGATTTTTAAGAGCAATCCTGGAAGTGAGTCCTGCCAGATGTGGAAAAATTGGATGGTGTTTTGGATGAGATGAGGTATGATATCTGGACTAATGAACATTTTAAGGGCCTGTTTTCAGCCAAGGGCAAATGGACATGTTCGTACAAGTTCAGATGCCGGTGATCGGCAAGATGGGCTTTTATGGTATAAGGATATAGGGCAACATGTAAATGGAGAGTTTTCAATGGCTGTAGTTCAAGCTAATAATCTACTGGAAGATCAGAGTCAAATTGAATCAGGAAGCTTGAGCTTGCAGGATTCTGTTGGGCCATATGGTACTTTTATTGGAATTTATGATGGGCATGGAGGGCCTGAAACTTCAAGGTTCATTAATGAACACCTCTTTCAAAATCTCAAGAGTGAGTTCTTCTAACCAATTTGAATTCTAGCATAGAAATATTACAGCTTTTTATATATTTCACGGCTAAAGAGGTTGAATTTTATCTGTTCCATTCTTGCTTGTCGTTACATTTGATATCTTTCAAGAATGTCCAAGTCCTAGAAGTTTATTATTACCATTTACCTTTCATAGACTATGGTTGAATAATCAGATGTCTAAGTATATATATAGGGCTATAGCAGTAAGGTAGCCATTTTGGTGAATCTATATTTCTCTGTGGGATAATAAATGGAGTGACATGGATAGTGAGGATTCATATAGCCGACCCAACTTGCTTCTGATTGAAGCATAGTTGGTGTTTTTGTATATTATTGTGTCGAATATCATGGACTAATATGTATGATTTTTGTACCTTTTTAAGTCTTCACTGAATGGCTTGCTCCAAAATTGTGTAGGGTTCACATCTGAGCACCAGTCTATGTCTGTTGAGGTGATTCGTAAAGCATTTGAAGCAACAGAAGAAGGTTTCCTCTCTGTTGTGGCTAAACAATGGCCGACGAAACCACAGATTGCTGCTGTTGGGTCGTGCTGTCTTGTTGGAGTTATCTGCAATGGAACTTTATATATAGCTAACCTTGGTGACTCGAGGGCAGTCTTAGGGAGACTTGTTAAGTCAACTGGCGAGGTTCTCTCGATTCAGCTCTCTGCAGAACACAATGTGAGCATTGAATCTGTAAGACAGGAGATGCAATCTTTGCATCCAGATGATTCACAAATTGTAGTTTTAAAGCACAATGTCTGGCGTGTCAAGGGGCTTATACAGGTAACTTCTTCTACTCCATCTTCCTAAGCAGTTTCTGTTTTTTGCTCAGCTCAAAGTACAGATCTTATTATTAATGATAGCATGTTTGGCCAAGTTTGTGGGAAGGCAAAAGTGTTTTCCCCCCTCCAAAAGGTGCTTATTTTAGAAAGTTGAAGTGTTTGACCAAGCTTTAGAAGAAAAATAAGTGTTTTTGAGTAGTAGCTGAAGCTAAAAAAAGTACGCTTTTCCACGAAGCACTTTCCGAACATTAGCCAAGCACAAAGTACTGCTCTAATATTGACAAAAGTGTTTTTCAAATTGAATAGCCTAACACAAACTGCTACCCTTCAAAAGCATTTTTTCAAAAAACACTTTTCCAATATAAACAAATTTTGGAAGCTTGGCCAAACAGGCTACGAGTGTTCTTTCAATAACAATATACACATTATGTCTATTAGTAATTGGGATATTCGTAAAATTCTAGATTTCTTCATACTACACTCGCCCCCTAATGCTTTATATGTCTTTTTAGAACTTTAAGATGGGGTTTTCCGATGTCCATGTATTTTGCTTATCTTGGGAGTCGTAGGAAATTGCCATGTAACCTATAGTATAGGGGTTTTGTTCATTGCACTTGAGTTATGAACATTTCTTTGCTTTCACATATAGCAATTGAACTTTTGTTGAAGAGTCGACACAAAATTGAAAAGTTCAAATCTCGAGGTCTTAACGACAAGCGATTCTTTACGGAAGGAAATCCTTCATAAACGAGATTATCTGAAGAAAATGAAATGGGAGATTCTTGGTATTTACTTCAACTTGAGAAATAAATGAATAAATATAAACTGTTAAAGGAGTACTTCTATAACCAAATACTTCCTTTTTACCACTTTATGGTTATGAGGTGGAAATGGTACCTTTTTCTGTGATAAAGGTGGTAGACGTGATATCTTTTTGGTAAAACAAGTAATCTTACTGGGTGTGTTTATATTTACATGTGTAGGAATGTTTGTCGGTTTCGATGAAGAGGCTTTATTTTTTTTCAGTTTGATATCTTTGACTGTGGTATTCAGCAGCAGATATAGTATCTTTAAAGTATGCCCAAATGCATAAGCAATATGAATGAGTGTAGCAGGCATAAGATATTATAAGCCTGTAGTATTTTTAATTTTAACTTTTTAATCAATTAGTAGAAACAAAAATTGAGGCCTCAGCGTTTTTCAACCTCTCCTAGACAAGTCTTTATAATTCTGTGTTTGTGCAGTGATGAACTTTTTAATCAATTAGTATGGTTGTGTCTTGCATGACTCGGAAAAACTTAGATCTGCACTCCAAGATGACTAAATACTTTATTTTGCAGATTTCAAGATCCATTGGTGATGTGTACTTAAAGAAAGCTGAATTCAACAGGGAGCCATTGTATGCTAAGTTCCGCCTTCGAGAACCATTTGGGAAGCCCATATTGAGCTCAGATCCAGCTATTTCAGTGCACCAGTTGCAACCTCACGATCAGTTTATCATATTTGCATCAGATGGTCTCTGGGAGCACCTAAGTAACCAAGGAGCAGTTGACATTGTACAAAATCACCCACGGAAGGTAAGATATCTCTAGTCTTTTGGTGATATTCTACCTGTAGTGAAGCAGCTATTTGATTGCTCGACTGTTGATGGCTCTTTAATCCTTCTATTTTATGGATGACATCTTGCTTCTCCTCTATACATGATAGGTCAAAAAAGAGTTGTATCTATCAAACTTCTAAAATCAGCTTATTTCGAAAAGTGTTTTTTCAATAGTGTTTCATAAAAGTACTTTTGGCAAGTAGTTTGTGTTTTGACTAATATTTGAAAAGCACTTTTGAGCAACAATTAGTGTTTGATCAAGCTTATAAGATGATATTAATCTCCCTTAGGGAGTCTTCTCATTAATATCAAAGTATATATAGAGTACAATATTCATCCCTTATACAATAGGAATCCTAAGCCTATACAAAAGAGGAATCCTAGTCTTACCATAATTATATTTACACAATATATGAAAATATTCTAATTATGGGTATGGATACAATTATTTCTATAATATACATGTTTACACACCTCCTCGGTCGGAGCGAAAAGAGGTCGGACGCTGAGACTGGATCTGAAGTCAAGAAATAACTGTCTGGGAAGTCCTTTAGTAAATATGTCTACATACTGATAGGATGATGGAATATGTAACACTCTGACATGTCCTAGCGCAACTTTCTCACGAACGAAGTATAGATCTATCTCAATATGCTTGGTTCGCTGATGTGAACCTGATTATGAGAAAGATAGATGACAAAAATGTTATCACAATACACAATAGATGCCTGACGCAAAGGACACTGAAGTTCTAACAGTAAATTTTTGAGCCAACAAATCTCAGCTACCACATTTGCAACGCCTATGTACTCAAATTTCAGATCGATCAAGATAGGGTAACACAGCCGCCGCGGACCAAGAAATCAGATTATCCCCTAAAAAAACACAAAAGCCAGAGGTGGAGCGTCGCGTGTTCGGACACACTGCTCAATCTGCATCCGTATATAAAAACAACTTGTTTGGTGCAGAGGGGTATAGGTGCAAACCATAATCAAGAGTGTCCTTAATGTATCGAATGATACGCTTAAGAGCAGTGAAATGAGACTCCCTAGGGGCATGCATGAATAAGCACACCTGCTGAACAACATAAGCTATGTCTGGCCTGGTGAAGGTGAGATACTGAAGTGCACCTGCAAGGCTCCTATACAGAATAGGATCAGAGACTGGAGCACGCACTGAACTTAGATTTAGAATCAACTGGAGTAGGCACATCTGCAGTTCGCCATCTTAGCCCTGTACACAATCTCCTATGCATACTTACGTTGACACAAGAACATATGATTGACAGACCTGGTTACTGATATCCCCAAAAAGTAAAACAGCTTCCCCAAATCAGTCATTGCAAATTCGGACTTAAGCAAGACAATTCTCATTTTTCAATCCGTCGGAGCATTGAAATTTCTAGGGTTTTTGGAGTTTAGGCTCTCTTAAGATGATATTAATCTCCCTTAGGGAGTCTTCTCATTAATATCAAAGTATATATAGAGTACAATATTCATCCCTTATACAAGAGGAATCCTAAACCTATACAAAAGAGGAATCCTAGTCTAATATGAAAATATTCTAATTATGGGTAGAGATACAATTGTTTCTATAATATACATGTTTACAAAGCTTTTAAAAATTGTTTGCAAGTGTATTTTCTCATAGTATTTTTCAAAAAAGCACTTTTGGGGAGAAACTACTCTTTTTTACTTCTGAAAAATAGTTTCTGCTTCTACTAAAAACACTTCTTCTTCCTCTTCTTTGAGCTAGGCCAAACACCTCAAATTTGAAAAAAAAACCTATCTTCGAAAGAAAAGCAGCACTTCTAGCCTTGGAAAAGCTTGGTCAAACAGGCCAGTCGTGACATATATAGCTGGTAGTAAATAATCTATTGATACACTTGCATTATAAAATTCCTTACATGGTACCTAAATTTCTTGTATGCTGCGGAAGGTTATTATCCTATCTTCTGTTTGTTTTATTTTGGTAAAAAGAGCTCTTTTGATATTAAACATGTTCCAGAGGTGTAGTGGAGGCCTCCCCTCTCCACCCACATGCCGAGCTAAAAAATGTTTTTTTTAAAAGTACTTTTGGTGAGAGCAGGTTGTGTTTGGCTAATCAATGTGTAAAACACTTTTGAACAATAATTAGTGTTTTGCCAAGCTTTTAAAAGTGCTTCTGAGCTTTTAAAAAGCTATTTTTTCTGCTCTTCAAAACAACTTCTACTTCTACTCAAAAACACTTCTTCTTCTCCTAAAAGCTTGGTCAAACGCCTCAACTCTGGAAAAGAGATCACTTCTTTTGAAAAGAAAAAAAAACACTTTTGGCTTCGGAGAAGAAGCTTGGCCAAATATGCTAGTAGTACAAATGATATATGTCTCAACTCCTTTACAAGAAAATACAGTTGGATCAAAACTGAAGAGGCTTGTTTACCACTTGACAGGGGATAGCTAGAAGGTTAGTGAAAACTGCACTACAAGAAGCAGCCAAGAAAAGGGAAATGAGGTATTCAGACTTGAAGAAAATCGACCGTGGAGTTCGTCGGCATTTCCACGACGACATCTCAGTGGCAGTTGTGTTCCTCGACTCGAATCTCGTGAGCCGGGCTAGCTCTGTCAAGAGTCCTAATATTTCTGTAAAAGGAGGTGGCATTAGTTTGCCTACAAAGACTACTACAACATAAGTTGGTGCAAACTTTATGAAGCTGTTGCAGATGTTGATGTTGTTGTACTATGTATCTTGTGAATACCAGGTAGCTTCTAAAAGTTCCAAAAGCAGTCCGACAATTTTTTAAACTGTAATCTAACTGAGACCTAATACTTGGAATTAGTTCCTGTGCCCAAGAAAGGGACTGGAAAAAAAGAGTATCTTCACAAATATCAGTTGAGTTATTTCCTTGAAGTAATTTCTTCTTGCTTCTGTTATTCCCTCAGGTTGTCCATCTTTTTATTTCCTAATTTCATTTGGCTTTTGTATAATATGTAGTTAACCTGGAGGTTGTAAATGCCTTAAATCCTTCCTTTCTTTTGAGGGCAATTGGTTTGTCACAAGTTATATGGGGATTGTAATGTCGGGATTATAATATGAGGATTAAATAATGACGGAATTATGTATGGATATACTTTTATTGGTAGATGTTTGATTTATTGGACAAAAAGGGCACACACAGGTTATGATATAAAACATGTGTTCGTTTTACAATACATAAATTTGGATTTTTAACTTAGTTTTTTTAAGCGTGGAAAAAATAATATCTCAATTGTGATATAAATAATTTCTTGATTGCTTATATAGAATATAAAATTTAAATGATCTTATGTTTTATGGTAAGATTGTTATCTTTTATTCGTCTATGTGACCTCGTTTATATTGTCGGTCCTAAGTCCCAATAAAGGAGGAGGATTGTTTGAGGATTAATAGGAAACAACAACCTCTCTATAAAGGTAGAGATAAGACTATAACCTTACTTGTGGAATTATACTGAATTTATTGTTGTTGTATTATTCTTTTATCATTATTGTTAGAATATTAGTCTTAATGATAATATTAATGTAGAATATTATCATTAATGATAATATTAATGTAAATGTTCTTAGTATGGTAGGATGATTATTGTCATATATCATTAAGACTAATATTCTAACAAAAAATTATAAAAAAGTGGTGATGATGAGAGCAAAAGGATTGGAGAAAAAATTCATGTTGTCATTTCAAATCTTTATAAATCTTATGATAAATCTTTTAAAATCCTAACATAAGAAATAAGAAATCTTGATTGTCAAAATAATTTTTTAAAATCATAACAATTCTAAATAGTCTTTTAAAATCCATAAGACTTATTTATCCCAAAAAAATCTTTTAAAATCTTAATCGAATACATCCCCTATTTCGTCACTATCTTCTGAAATAACAAAGAAAGCGTTAGCTGTGAGACTACTTGGTCTGGATTATTTTTCTTAATTTAATTAGAATTTTGAATTAAAGCAACTCATATAATCTGACAATAATTAAAACTCTAAATACTGTATTAAACTTCATTTTTCTTCATAACAGACTATAAGTGATTGTAGATAACAGCCAGAAACATACCAGTTCATTCAGAGTGGTTCGGTTATAATTGAAAGATTATTTTCCTTCCCAATGTATTCTTCCATAAAGGGTGAAATATATACATCAATATACAATCATTCTAATTATGACAATAAATATTCTAATCATCCTATTTTAATATGACAATAATCATCCTACCATACTAAGAACATTTACATTAATATTATCATTAATGATAATATTCTACATTAATATTATCATTAAGACTAATATTCTAACACTCCCCCGCAGTTGAAGCCGGAGGTCGCCGAATGCTGAGACTGTCCCGAAAATCTTCAAATAAAATCAGCGGAAGCCCTTTCGTGAAGATATCTGCGATTTGATGACGCGTTGGGACATGTAATACTCGCACCTGACTGCGAGCCACTTTTTCACGGACAAAGTGAATATCCAACTCAATATGTTTAGTGCGCTGGTGATGTATTGGATTTCCAGACAGATATATCGCACTAATGTTGTCACAGTAAACCATTGTAGCCTACGAAATTTGGCAATGAAGCTCTAGTAATGCATTAGAATCCAAAGACGAGTCCGACATAACATCGATAACGCAGACGGATTCACTTCAAAGATCGAGCGTGATCGCTGGTTGCCGTTTGGAAGACCATGAAACTAAATTACACCGAGGAAGACACAATACCCAGATGTGAAGCGTCTGGTGTCCGGACAGCCTGCCCAGTCTGCATCTGTATAAGTGACAAGTTTGGAGATACAAGATGGGTAAAGATGTAATCCATATTCCTGAGTGCCCTTAATGTAGCGTACAATGCGTTTGAGTGCCTTCATATGTTCTTCCATCGAATTATGCATGAATAGGCACACTTGTTGTACGGCATATGTTATGTCTGGTCTGGTAAAAGTGAGATATTGCAACGCGCGTGCTAGGCTGCGGTACAATGTTGGATCAGCAAACGGTTTGCTAGAGATGAAACTTAATTTGGACTTGGTGTCCACCGGTGTTGCTGAGGATTTGCAAGAGGTCATTCCAGCCCGTTCCACGATCTCAGATGCATACTTCTTCTGGGAGAGAAAGAGCCCACCTGCATGTCTTGTCACAGCAATTCCTAGAAAGAAGTGCAATGGACCAAGATCCTTCATAGCAAATTCTGAACTAAGCTGAGACATGATATTCTTGCGAAGAGAGTCTGAAGAAGCTGTCAGAATAATATCATCCACATACAATAGAAGATAAGCCGTATGATTACCCTGATGATAGATAAAAAGAGAATTATCGGACCGGCTGTGTGAAAACCCCATATGTGATACAAAATCTGCAAACCGCTGATACCAGGTCCTGGGTGCTTGTTTGAGGCCATACAAAGACTTGTTTAGCAGACATACATGATTGAGATATTTTGGATCTCTGTATCCCAATGGTTGATACATGTAAACAGCCTCATTTAGGTGACCATGGAAAAATGCATTTTTGACATCCAACTGGTGAAGTGACCATCCTCTGGAGAGAGACAAGATGAGCATTGTTATGATAGTAGCTGGTTTGACTATTGGACTGAATGTCTCCCCACAATCGATACCAACCTGTTGCGTCTTCCCATCACCTACAAGACGGGTCTTATGCCGCTCAAAAGAACCATCAGATTTTTCTTTATGGCTAAAAATCCACATAGACCGAATTATATTAGCATTAGATGGACGGGGCACTAAATCCCATGTCCTATTTTTAATAAGAGCTTGATATTCATCATCCATGGCCATTTTCCAATTTGGGTCTTTCAGAGCAGACACAGGGTTACATGGTAAAGGTGATTTGGATACTTGGGTGTGAAGGTTGTATTTAGTGTTGGGTTTGACAATACCATGTTGACTACGTGATCGGGCGTTGTTGTCGGGCCGGATCGACGCCACTGGCCACATGTGGTATTTGTAAAGCTGGGCCTAGATCAGGGGCTTCGTTGCATTAGTAGGTGTCAAAGCACATGGGCCTGAATGTGGCCCGTTTGGAGATTGTGTATCAGTGTCCAAGACAGTGGGTTGGACGTCATTTGTTAAGGACACGGGTAATGGGTTAAAAGAATTTTGTCCATTAGCAGTAGCAGTGACCGAACTATGGGACAATGCTTGGGTAAAAATTGGGTGTATTCCAGCATCCAAAAACTCATACGTGGGAGATTGTGACTCATTGATTTTTCTAAATGGGAATTGAGTTTCATCAAAGATAACATGACAACTAATAAAAATCCTATTGGAGGATAGATCATAACATTTGTATCCCCGATGATGTGATGGGTATCCCAAAAAAATGCATGGAGTAGATCTCGGTTGTAATTTATGGATGGTGGTGGATGGGAATAATGGAAAACACAAGCACCCAAAAACCCGGAGATGAGAGTATGTCGGTTTTCGAAGGTATAGTAATTGAAGGGGTGTTTGGTGTGATGTATGTTTGTTTGGTAGTATATTCAACAAATAAGTAGCCATCTGAAGTGCATGATGCCAAAAGTTAGGGGGAAGTTAGGCATGAGCAAGGGATGTCCTGACAATATTATTTATGGTTCGTATTTTGCGTTCCGCCTGTCCATTCTGAGAAGATGTGTGGGGGCATGAGAAACGAAAATTCAAACCATTTGTTTTGCAAAAATCTCGTAATTGTCTATTATTAAACTCCGCTGTTATCGCATGGATGTTTTTGATATCCCGTTCAAACTGTTTTTGGATGAAAGCTCTAAAACTAAGGAATGTAGAAAACACTTGTGATTTTTTCGATATGGGAAATGTCCACAAGAATTTAGAGTAATCATCTAAAACAAGCAAATAATATCTATGCCCCGAAGAGCTCAAAACTGGGGATGTTCAAATATCACAATGTATAGTATCAAATGGCAAAAAAGTGCAATTAGAAGAAGACTCAAAAGGTAGTTGAATATGCTTACCCAAAGGACACGACTGACACTTATTAAGAGTTCGTGTACATGAAATTGAATTATTGCGTTTGAGAGTTTAAAATGCACTCTCCCTGATGTCCCAAACGCTCATGCCATAAATTGGAATTAAAAACAACAAAATTAAAGTGTTTCTTGTCGGTTGTAGTAGTGAAATGGCGGATAAAGTTCTCCCCGCTATCACATCTCATTAGCCGTGTGCCGCATCGAAAATCACACAAGAAACCAAAAGGATCAAAAGCTACGGTAACCCATTTATCTGAAGTAAACTTTCGAACGGAGATTAGGTTTTTGATTAATTGTGGTGCATGAATAACATTTTTCAAGGCTAATGGTGGATTTGGTTTGGACAATTTAGTAGAACCATAACCTTTTATTGGAATGGAATGGCCATTTCCGACAGTTATACCATTTGATTTGCTCAAATTAAAATAGGACGTAAGATTACCTTGGGATGACGTCATATGTGACGTTGCACCTGAGTCCATATACCAATTCATGTCCGTGAATTAAGCGAGAGTGCGTATGGCATGTTCAATGTCCGCCGGCCGCCCATCGTTGAGTGGGCCTCGTTCCACGCCTGAGGCCCAAAGTCGCCGCTTCCATCGCTGCCGCTTCCGCCCATTCTGGTTGCCCAAAGCCGCCGCCGCTCATCGCTCCCAGCCTCACTGTTGGGCTTGTGGAAATTCGCCCAACAGATGGCCGACAAAAAGGCTTGTGAGGAGTGGATTCTTTGGTATCTGGTTTGAGAAAGTGGAATTGGGCTGCCGCCATTGGTTGTAGGTAGTGAGCGAGGTCCACCATTCCATTGTGTGCCTGTGCCGGCCTGCCTCGCCACTGCCGCCGCCATAGCCGCTGCTTCGCCGCCGCCGAATCGCATGCCGAACGCCACGCCGCTGTAACCTCCGCTGAAATTTCCGCCACGGACCGCGATTGTTCCGTTTCATTGCGGTTTCCACATTTTTTTATTCCCATGCCTTCCTTTTTGACCCCGGTTATTTCCATCATTAGTGACCATGTACACCGATTCGGTTGTGTTAGCAACCTTTTTAGAGAAGACTTGTTCTTCTAGGATTAACATAGATCTTGCTTTGTAGAATAACGGGAGCGGATTACTTTGACGGATAACGGTGGCAACTCCGCTATATGCCTCTGTCAATCCGGCAACAAGTTGTAGAACCAAGCGGTTATCGGAGATGGGGAACCAACATTTTTAATTGATGCGCCAACACTTCGAGGCGTTGATAAGCGGAGGCATTAGGAAAATCCTCCATATCAACCCCGGAGAACTCTTGTTCTAAAGCAATCGACGGAGCTTTGATTATCATAAAAATGTCCCGTGTCGATTCCAAGCATCAATTGCTTTAGAATCGCTTTCCATGATCGTGTCAACAAATCGATGAAAATTGTTGAATATATCCAACCAAGAAACGATGGCGTCGGGACATCCCACAACTCTTTTTCTTCATCCGAAGTCAAAACTTTTTCCTTGTCTTTTTCTGGGGAAATGATGTGGTGAAGAACCCGGTGAGAATGTCAACATATTTTGAAAAGTTCCGCCCAAGAAGCATAATGTACATTCTCCATTTGTAAAGTTATGGGGACATGAGTTTTGATATTAGATACTGTGAAAGCGGGGTGATAAAATGACTTGGATTCAGACATGTTGATGATAGTTGAATAGATGATCAATGGAAAAATAGTGAAGAACAACCAAAAGAATTTCGGCTAGGAGGAAGATGGCCGGAAAAAAAAAATTGAAAGGAAATTTTGATATTTAGGAAGATGAATCTTTTTCCTTAAGCTTTGATATCGTGAAAGATTATTTTCCTCCCAATGTATTCTTCCATAAATGGTGAAATATATACATCAATATACAATCATTCTAATTATGACAATAAATATCATAATTATCCTATTTTAATAAGACAATAATCATCCTACCATACTAAGAACATTTACATTAATATTATCATTAATGATAATATTCTACATTAATATTATCATTAAGACTAATATTCTAACATTTTTCATCACTAGTTTTCAATGTAAAATATATCAAAAGCCTTTATTGTACTTCTAAAATAACAATATATAGTATTCAAAGTTTCATTAACTATTCTTTCTCATTAATTATCTAAAATATTACTTAATTCTATAAATAACAATAAAAAGTTTAACCAAATTACAATAATAATAGTTCAACAAAATTATAACTCAAATAGTTCAACCAAAGTACCAAATAGTTCAACCAAAGTAAAATAAAATAGCACAAACAAATGTAAGGATCTCCTGGTTTCTCCTATTACAGTTGAATTGTTCACATGACTTGAGGGCTACAATTAGGGGTGGCAGATGGGCCGTTTGGGCGGAAGTTGAACGGGTCAAGATTGGTTGAAGTTGTAGATGAGTCAATGTCAACCCACCCAAAATTTACATGGGTTAAGATGGACAGATCAAGATGGGCTAAATGATGGGGGTGAGAGTGGAGGGGGTAAGTGTGGGTAGGGTGGAGGGGGTAGGGATAGGTGTGGGTATGGTGGTAAGATTTTTTTTTATATTTTTACAAATTATTTATAAAAGTAAAAAAAATATAAAATATTTGAGATTGGGGGTAGGGCGGGGGGAGATTTTTAATATGTTTTTTTTTTAGAAAAGTAACAAAAAATATGAAATATAAATTTGAGGATGGGTGGGGGTGGACCGGGGAGGTAAGAAAAAAATTCATATTTTTATAAAAGTAAAAAAAAAAATTGAAATATAAATTTGAGAATGAGAAAAAGTCTGATAGGTTAGACTGAGATTGTTTATAGGATTTGTTATTTATATCTTCCACTAAAAAGTCTTCAAAATCCATATTTTTTAAAAATCTTTCGAAATCTCAAAATTTTGAATACCAAAAAGACTTTTTGTTAGTCTTTTAAAATCCTAATTGAATACCACTAGATTTGAACACTCTATTTAAAAAATCATAATAGTCTTGATAGAATACCACAAGACTTTTTTAGATCGTTAAAAAATCTTAATTGAATACCACATGACTTTTTTATCCCAAAAAAGTCTTTTAAAATCCTAATTGAATACACCCCGTTTTATAAGGATTTTTTTTTAGGTATTAGCGCTTTAAAAAATCATATTTTTTCTTAATCATATATGAGCTATTTTATTTCAAATACAGTAGTTTTACACTGAAATTAAATGTTTTAACTCTCTATACGCCAAAGGGGTCATTTTTGTCCAGGACAAAAGGGAGTACTTTAAAACATGATTATTTAAAAATAAAAGATTACTGTCTGGAATAACTTTAATACTAGCAGTATCTATTTTTCGGAATTGCGAGGGGGTTCTTTATTGTTATTTAATGATTTAAATAAACAAAATGTCAGGTATATTCCCCTACGCTACCACAAGAAGAACAGTATGCATTCGAGGAGTAGTCAGTAAACGGTCAAAATAGTATTATCTCCGTCCCAAAATATTTATCATAATTTTCTTTTTAAAAATAAAAAATGACTAAATTTTAAAATTAAATTGGATTATATTAATTTAATATTTTAAAATTAAAATTTAGATATTCAAAAAATATACAAAAAGTACTATAAGTTGTAATTCTTCTCATATTAATATGATAAAAACATAACTCAAAATATTAATCAAAATTCATATAGTTTGATTTTTGAAAAACGTAACGTTACAAATATTTTGGATACCTTGATAAAAACTACAAATCAAGGACTCAATACAACAACTCCATCATACCGTTTTGGTTCCGAAATGGATGGTGACATGTCAGCTTCAGTCTGATCATCAACTACTCACTCCTTTCTTTCTTTCTAGAGTCAAGCTTTCATTGCTGGTATTGCGCTTCCTCCGTTCTATGCTCTATGAAATTCACGGTCTTTCGCCCTGTGTCATATTAAAGATAATGAGAATGGGTTATTCAAAGAAAAAGAAAAAGATCTTACTTAGTTTCGCAATGATATTTTATGGCTAGTCATCCTGTAAAAGCAATCCAGACCCTGCACTCTTTTGTTTAATCTACTATCCCATGACGGTAAAGAAACAATATTGACACGTCGTGTGAGTCAAACCATAAATGGGAGTAGTATTATAGTTTTATTCTCCTCATTCTGTATTTGAAGTTCATTATCCCGACTAACCAGAACTTATGCCTCAAGTCTAGTAAAAGGGCCATAGCGACCTTTATCGAAAGGTCCATTCATTTTCAAATTTCAAGCACAAAATATTTAGTTGAGAATGGAAGGATAATAATCATCCCACCACGCCCTTTTGTGGTAGCATCAGCACGATCTTGAACTATAATAGATGCGGAGTATAATTATTGATGTTCAATTGAATTTTGTGTTTTTTGTCAATGAGTGTGAATATACAGTAGAAGTAGCGTTTACCAGTCACTTTTCAGCTTTTATAATTGAAAAATAATAATTATACTAAAATTTTACACGTGAAATTTAGAACTTCATAACAAGTGGCTATCTTTAATTACAAAAATTGAAAAAATGACTATTTGTAAATTTGATCTAAAGTTTCCAAAAAAAAAAACACTGAAACTATAATGAATATTACATTCTGAACTCACAACTTCATGTAATGACAGCAACAAGACATAAAATTCATGAACCTATACAGAGTAACATGTACTTAACTCTAGCTTCTACCCAAACTAAAATTCCAGATTATAAAGCACTAGAATGCGAAGGAGATTACATTTCAGCATAATACGAAGAACAACTCTGATTTTCAAGTGTTTCTAGTTCCATGCTTTTGCTTAAAAGTTTCACTTTGTTGTTTCTTCACTAGATGGGGGAATGGATATAATTTTGAGAAACAAGCTAAGTAGGTTTCTTGATGGCAGCGATGTAGGTAGAATTTTTATCAAGATGATTCATCATATACAATTCGAACTTATATATGTAGTATAAATTTTGACAAAGGTATTTGAATAAGCCCTATTCTGACCCTTTAGCTACGCCAACAGCGGAGCCACAACCCATCAAAAGTATTCAACCGAACACCATTAACTGAAAAATTATGCATGATAGATATGTCAATTATTATGTATTATAGATATATATTACATATTGAACATCCTTAATATATAGTATTGTCATATAAATTCGCATATTTTTGACAAAATTTCTAGCTCCGCCCTTATTTGATGGCAGGGAATAGCATGTAACATACAGATATTAGAAGCTATTGAATTGTGGGTGCAGCCTAGTCCAAATTTCACTAGGATTTTTTTAATTATTGTTCACAAGTTTAACGTTTTTCAAAGATATGTATTTGGGGAAGGGGGAGAAAAAGGAAGGAGTAAGTAGTGCCTGCCTAGTGGGCAAAGTGTCAAACGCAGTTTGGTTCAACCATAAAAATGGTGCAGATTCGGTCAATATCCTCTAACCTTGTTCTCGTGTAAGGTGTAAAAATAATATTTTTTTACAAATTATAGTTTTTCTATCTATTGCTCCTAGTTTTTCATACACTCGTCGTTGTTCGTCGTTATATCAACTATGTTTGCCAGAGATTTAAAAGTTATCTTTTATGTAATAATAAAAAGGAAAGATTATTGCACAAACATCAACAACATACCCAATATAATTTTATAAGTGGACTCTGAAGAGGGTAGTGCCTTGTGAAAGTGGAGAGGTTATTTCCGATAGACGTTCGACTCAAGTAAAGCATAACAAAATCAAGTATGAAAAGAAAATACAGTGATGAATAAATCATGCTAAAAATAAAGGAAAAGGGAATATATAGTAACAACAAAAAATAATACAGGAACTGAAGCAAAATGAAACAATAGATAAATAATAAATTCAAAGAATAAGATAGGAGAATAATAATAACAATATTGATAAGGGAACTAGATAATATTCGACTACCTACTAACTTTCTACCCTAATTCTCGTTATCCATATCCTCTTATCATGTCCTTGGTAAACTAAAGTGCTTCATATCTTATCTAATTACATCTCCACAATATTTCTTTTGTCTACCTCTGTCTCTCCTCATACCCAACATTGCAACTAAGTATTCGATTATGAACTAAAACATATCCCCACCGTTTCATTTGCTGTTATATTAGTTAGTTTAAGAAATTAAAGAAAATGTTTAAGTCACGAGACTTGAATTAAAGATGTGCGATAATGATCTTTGAATTTTATGGTGCTAAGCATATCATGTGAAATCTTAGTTATTATATATACAATCTATTTTCTAAATAGATTAAAAAAGAAAATAAAACACATAAATTAAAACAGTGGGAATGCATCAACATTGAGTGTTCTAATTACCCTTATTAGAAACAATATTGAATTTGATTCAACAATTGAATTGAATTTTTCTTTCGCAACATTATGATTTTATCGTATTCTTGTAATAATGGTAACGATTATTTTGTCATTGCAGTCCCTGGCGTGGTGAATCACATTACCATTAAAACGTAGTCATTGTAAACTTCGGAAGTATCATATGTATTGTGTACAAGGCTCGTACATTTCAAAAACGTCATAAGCCCATCTCTAACAGGAGATAATTGAAATCATTTTTATCTCCTGCCATATGAGATTATTCATCTGACACATCATCAAATATATCCATATATCATATACACTGCACAACAAGGGATATTTCATAAAATAATTTATTTTCTTTTTCCTCAACATCAATACATATACCCTATCATATATATTCATTCTATCTCATTTTCTATTTTGTATATGATATCATTCTTGTAATTCATATTATTACACATATAATAATAAAAATAGCAAATAATTTGGAAGAAGATAGAAATTTGAAGAAAATAGCCAAAATATTTCAGTGTCCAAATGAAGTAAACTTAAACTCTTTTTATAGATCTTAAAAATAAAATAAAAAATTAATTCGGTCAAATTATTGGTCAAAAATAGCAATTAAAATAGTGGTGGAAAATAAATTTCTAACAGCTAATCGATAGCTGCCACATAACGCTGGTAGATTGATTTGTCATTTCACTTTTTCCAGTAGGAGACATTGTCTCCACGTGACAAGATTATCTCCTATATATTCAATAATTTCCAATTATTTTCATGTCAACATGTCATTCAAACGCCCACAGGCAAGAGCTATACCTGCACCGAAAGCCCTAAGAATTTTCGTAGATTGCCCCGGGTATGAATTCAATTCTAAGTCGGTTAAGAAAGAATCTCTTGCAGGCTAGAGATTTCTTGTAAAAACACTAGCCCTGCTGAGTTCATAATGAGAATATTTTCATCGTTGTGTATAATTATCGAAGACAATATCCCTTATCGGAGATGGTCTAAAAATGTGAAAGTGCAAGTACATTTCATTTTGTGAAAAACACAAAAAAAAAAGACAGCAACGCATCCACTATTTAATGAAACGGTAGTACTGATATTTTTACACTGTTTTATGATGCACTATTCCTGCAAGACATTACTCCCAAATAAAACAAGTACTGAAAACGAAAGGTTAGTAAAAATAAACTCCAGAATCGAAGTAGTAAATTAAATTGCCAATAAGTAAATGCTGACTGTTCAAAGAAGGCCGTCAAGGAGGAGGACAAAATCGCCATTCATACTACTGAGAATGACAGTGCATAAGAATTAAAGAAATCTCTAAGTTAATCCCTAGCTAAGAAGCTGACAAGTGGAATGACCCTCATTATATCCAAATAATTGAAAGATTAGCTCTTACCTGTACCGCCTGGTATCCTGAATGGACTATATTACCCTTTTGTGGTTTTGACTATATTTGACTCCTCTATTCTCTCACTGACTCTCTTCTGTCTCTTTTCCCCAAATATCTCTGCTAAATTATGGTAGTGAGAGAGAAAGAAGCTCATTTAGATTCTCAGCAGGCGTCTTGTGACGGACTTCAAGCACAATTAAAATGCTACACTTTTTTTTTTTTTTTACAAAGTTTAATTTTTATACATAAACGGCATTAAAAATATTTATATAATCGGATCATTAAATTATAATTACAGATTATCAATATCTTAAGAAGTTAATTGTAGTCTAAAATGAATATCAATAACTTACTAGGAGAGACTAAATTATATATTTTTTTTGGTTTTCCACCCTTTATCTCGTGTCCGTTTTGAAGCTCAATTAATTCAAACTCCCACAATATAATCCACCTTAGATTTAAAGAAGCAATTTGAAACTTCCGATTAAATAAGTAATTATAGTATTAAGATTTTTATATTGTCGGAGTATATGTTTTAAATTCTTTTGGCAAACACAAGAATACCCTCATCACTCTTCCATTGCCTCGAGCCCCTACCATCTCTTCTTAGTTCTTAACTTCTTACCCAGCTTTTGATTCTCTCTCTCTCTCAAATCTCCCATTCTACTCCAGCATTTTTAATTTTTTACTCTTAGAAAAGAAACAAGTAAAAAGAAAAGAAAGGAAAAAACATCCTCTTTCCCTGACAGTTTTTTCCCTCTCTTTCTTATTGAGTTGTTTGAGAAATTTGCTCTCTTTGCAGAGGTAAATGGCTCTGGCTCTGGCTCTGGCTCTGGCTCTGGCTAAGGCCAAGTGGGTACTACTACTTCCTCTCTTGCTTTTCCCAATACTTGTTTTTTTACCTGAAAACCTCTTTTTACGTTTCAATGGGTTGTTCTAAAAACCATCCTTAAATAGGGGCATTTTTTTACTACCTGTTTTGTTTCCCTCTACAGTAGAATCTCTGTTCCAAAATAAACAAAAAAGAAACTTTCTCAAAACCCCATCCCTTTTCACCCCATATCCTTCCAAGAAACCACCTTTTTTCAAGAATCTCCTAATTCTTGGTATATTTTTTTGCAAGAACCAACTTTTTGGTTCTTTTTTTCAAGTATCTCCTAATTTTTGGTATCTTTTTTTGCAAAGCTGTAAACTTGCAGCAAGCCCTGAGGAGTAGGGGGAGAAATGGGGTGTGTTGCATCCAAATTAGAAGAAGAAGAACAGGTAGTTTCCATATGTAAAGAGAGAAAACACTACCTGAAATTAGCTGTAGAGAGAAGGTATACTTTAGCTAATGCACATTACAAGTACTGTCAAGCATTGTATGGAGTTTCAGCAGCTTTAAAACTCTTTGTTGCTCGCCATTCTAAACCAACTTCTCCATATCGCATCACTTACCCACCACCTTGCCCTTCTTCTCCAAAAAAAGAAAATAATGTGATTTCAAACCCTTTGTTTCTTCAGCAAACACCTACTGAGCTAACCCAAGAATCCATTTGCTGTGATGGGCCATGCAACAAATCTACAACAACCCCATCAGATTCTTCTGAGGAAGATAGAGAAGAGAAAGTTGAGAAACAGGAGCAGCAACCACCAGGGTATGGGTATTTTTACATGGAAATGCCTCAAATGCACCAAATGGTGCATTCACCACCAACAGATTTTGGTTGGGATTTTTTCAACCCTTTTAATAGTGTTAGGCCAGAGATAATTAGTGGGTATCATCGGATTTTTGAGGAGGATTTAATAAGGGAGCAAGAAGGGATTCCAGATTTAGAAGAAGAGGAGGAGGAAGAAGAAGGGGATGAAATGAAGGAAGAGAGTAAAGTAGTAGCCACTAAAGAAAAGGAAAATATGGAGCAAAGAGAAAATGGGACTGAAGTTGGACAACAAGCAGTGCATAATGCTAATGTAAGCCAAGAGGATACAAAAAAAGGTTTGACAGTTGTGGATAATCCATTACAAGGGAGGGAGTTGCTTGAAGCATTGACTGATGTTAAATACCATTTTGTTGAGGCATATGATGCTGGCAAGGAAGTATCAAGGATGTTGGAGGCAAATTGGGTACATTCACAGCCTAATTTGGGGGAACCCGAAGGTAGTGAGAAATTTCATTTTTTAACTTCATGAACAAAGTCCTAATCTTTCATTGGATTACTTTTCTTTAAATATTTGTGTTCCTCTTCAGTTGTTTTGGCTCCACTACTAGTTCCTGTTAAAGATATCTTGCTATTGGGCTTACCTGATAATCTTTTGCTTTAGCTTTATAGTCCTCTTTAATTGTTTTTCTGATTCCACTATTATTTCCTGTTAAGAAAGATATGTTGCAGTTGGTCTTACCTGATAATCTTTTTTCCTGGGAAAAGAAGTGACATCCAATTGTTCTTTAGAAGGATTTCCAAGTCCATTATCATTTACTTCACATTTTTTATTAAGTAAACACTTCTACACTACACACTAGCTGGTCAATGAGGATAATAGATTATTCTTGGCTATCCAGTGTGGTAAGAGGTTGTTCTGTTGATGCGAGTTAAGTTGCTTAACTTATACATACTACCAAGTTCTGTATCTGGAGTATGCTTGAAATTTTCAAGTTCAAGGGTCTCTATTTCATTATTTTCTGAATTTGTTCAATTATCTGATGTATGCAGACAACTCAATGAAAATCATCCCAGCTATAACTTGGAAGTCTCCTGCATCTCGTTCACCATCATGCAAGAGTCTTGTAGCATCTAGTTCAAAAAGTTCTTCCACATGGACAGAATTCAAGAATGATCTATTTGATGACTATGGAGGAATGGGTTCTGGTAACCACTCGCTGACGCTAGGAAGACTATATGCTTGGGAGAAGAAGCTGTATGACGAGGTTAAGGTATATCCATATTGGCCAAGCCTACTATCTTTTTGTCATATAAGAACACTATGAAGCCTGTCTCACCTCTGTCATTCCAGCAATATGATTTAATTTCTTGATTGAAGCCAATCAAAGTCTGCATAGGTATCTAGCTTTCAATATTCTTGTCATATTTGCAGAAGAATTCAATTATGGGAGGCTAATTATACTTTGAGATCTTGGGTATGACCACCACTTGGTTGTCATAGGACCTAGGGTTTCTTGATCTGTCTGTACATAAGCTGGTATATGCTGTCAATATGTGCAAGTACTTGACTCCATATCAATCTCATGTGAACCCTAAAATAGCAAAAATCAGTGTTTGGCCCTGGACTTGTGAAGTCACTGGTGCCAAGATGGTACTATAATAATACAGAACTTTGAATGTTATTACTAAAGAGTGTTAAATAGCTGTAGGGTGTCCAATGATATCTACCTAATTGGGCTGCTATTAGGGGGACAACACATGGTTAAAATAATGATTCAATTTCGCGCCATGTCTTCACTGCTAGATATGCCAAATCCACAAATATATTAAGCTTGTCAACTGTCAAGTCCTGTCATTATTTCTCTAATCACTGTTCATTTTGGCTCAGTTCCTTACATCTAGACTTATACCCTCAGGCTGGAGATAGCACTTGGAAATCATATGAGAAGAAGTGCAATCAACTAAGAAATCATGATGCCAGAGGAGATGGACAGACAACAGACAAAACCAGAGCAGCAGTAAAAGAACTATATAGCAGGATCCTAGTCACAATTCGAAGTGCCGAGACCATATCAAAAAGAATTGAGGAACTACGTGATGAAGAACTGCAGCCTCAAATCATTGAACTACTTCAAGGGTAAGGATGATAGTTACCTGGGTAGCAAAGTATCACTTAATTCAAGATATTCATTACTGACTTTTTTAACCTTCTCTTTTTGGTACAGTATGATGAGAACCTGGAAGATCATGCTGGAATCACATGAGATCCAGAACAAGATTATATTCGATGTGAAAAGTTTCACCTGTCCTACATATGGGAAGTTCTGCAATGACTCTCATCGGCTTGCCACGATCCAGCTTGACGTTGAGCTTCAAAATTGGCGTGCTCGCTTCCAAGATTATATTGTTGCCCAGAAGGCTTACGTGGAGGCACTCCATGGATGGCTGTCCAAGTTCACAGTCCCTGAAGTTGAATACTACTCCAAAAGTAGGAGTTCAACTCCAGCTTGTCGAGCTAATGGTCCTCCACTTCTCATGATTTGTCACGATTGGTTGTCTGCCATGAACAAGTTGCCAGATCGAGCAGTTTCTGTTGCCCTAAAAGGCTGTGGAAAGGACATAAGAGCTTTGTGGGTTCAGCAGGGAGAGGAACAGCAACAAAAGCGAAAAGTTGACAGCATGTCCAAAGAATTAGACAGGAAAACACTCGCATTCCAAAAGGTAGAGAACAAGCTTTATGAGTTCAAGCTCACAGACCGAAGCTCAGAGCTCGAAGATGATCATAGAGCTGAGTACCTGAAAGAGAGGAAGGACTTGCTGGACAACTTCAGGAAAAGGGTTGATCTAGAGAAGGAAGAACACCAGAAATGCATGCAAGAAACTCAGAGGATTACACTGAACGGCTTTCAGACTGGGTTTTGCAGAGTTTTTGAGTCTATAACAGAATTTTCCAGTGCAGCACTAAAAATGTACAATGAGCTACTAAGCAGAGGTGAGAAAGCTGAGAAAATTGGTAACCCACCATCTATAGAGAGCTCCCAAGCTGGTGAAGATGTCAAAAGATGACTTTGGCTGGTTTAGATTTCCTTATTTAATGCATAGGCTGAACTGCTAGTTTGTATATTATGGTGGCATCGAAGCAGCTCGCTCAGATGTAGTCACTTGTATTCATGGTTGAGATTCTTGAAGGTCAAAGGCCAAATTTAGTTGGACAGTTTATAATTCCCTTTTTTCTTACATCTTAAGTGGTCATAGTCCCAATAAACTAAATATAAGAGCGTTTTCTGGATTGTTCCGTCATAGCTCCCGAAAAATAGCCTGTACCAGTAGTGTTTGGCTCAAAGGTGATAACTGCCAGACATGCGACAGACATGCGATGAAGAAAGTTTGCATTATAAAAGAATAATTAGCCCAAGCAACCAGTTTGTAGAATCCTTGGATAAAAGTCCTAGGTTCAAATATCGCCATCCCTACCTATTTGCTTGTATAGACCACATTACTATATGCATGAAATAAGGGCTGAAAATTAAAAGTGAGTCTTTTTCTTGATTTGGCCTATGCGTCATATCTAACCTTTCAAAAAGATAATAATCTTACTAAAACAAATGAAAGCATACTCTAAATCGATTACTTTGCAAAGGAGTTAACAACTGCATTTCACTACTACAACAACAACATACCCAGTGAAATCTCACAATGTGGGTCTGGAGGATAGAGCGTACGCAGACATTAACTCTACATTGGTAGGTAGAACGGTTGTTACCAAAAGACCATCGGCTCAAGACAAAGCATAAGCACAAGCAAAGCAAGAGAAATGGTCAGATCCGGACAGGAAATTTAAAGCATTATGGAGATGCTGATAACAAAATCAATTAAACCATGATATCGCATTTTGAAAAAAGAAACAGTAACTAACACATGTAAATAAGATAAACAAAATACACTAAAGAACACAACATTAGAAATCATATGACAGTAGACTATAAATCAATATTATGCCTACTAGTATGATAGGCTAAGCAGGCCTACAATAATGACAATATAACTAACAGTTTGTAAGTGTAAGTAAGACTACGCTCGACTACCTACTACCCTAATCAGTGTTCTCCACAACCCTCTATCTAAGATCATGTCCTCAATAAGTTGCACATGTGTCATATCCCGTTTAATCATCTCTCCTCAATACTTCTTCGACCTATATCTACACCTCTTGAACCCGTTCATAGGCAACCTCTCACACCTCCGCACTGGGGCATTTGTGTCTCTCTTTTGTACATGCTCGAACCATCTCAACCTCGCTTTCCGCATCTTATCCTCCACCGAGACCACTTCCACTCTGTCCCGGATATCATCATTTCGAATTCTATCCCTCCTTGTATGCCCACACATCCATCTCAGCATCATCTCCGCAACTTTCATTTTTTGAATGTGCGAAGTCTTGACTTGTCAACACTCCGCTTCATACAACATAGTCGGTCTAACCACCACCCTATAGAACTTGCCTTTAAGTTTTGGTGGCACATTTTTATTGCACAAGACTCCAGATGTGAATCTTCATTTCATCCACCCTGCCCCAATACGATGTGTGACATCGTCATCAATCTCTCAATTCTCTTGGATAATAGACCCGAAGTACTTGAAGTTTCTTTTCTTTGGAATGACCAAAGTACCAAGCCTCACCTCCACGACTGTCTCATGGTCGCTCCCGTTACTGAACTTGCACTTCAAGTATTCTGTTTTGATCCTACTCAGCCTGAACTCTTTAGACTCCAGAGTCTGTCTCCAAACCTCCAACTTAGCGTTCACTCTGCTGCGAATCTCATTAATACTATGTCGTCTGCGAATATCATACACCCTGGTACCTCCCCTTAGATTTATCGCGTCAGTCCATCCATCGCCAAGACAAATAAGAATAGGCTAAGAGCTAATCCATGGTGCAGCCCCATCATCAATGGGAATTGCTCCAAGTCTCCTCCTAATGTCTGTGCTCTGACTTTGGCTCCATCATACATATCTTTGATCGCCCTAGTGTACGCCACAGGTACACCTTTAACCTCCAAACATCTCCATAGAACCTTCACTAGGACTTTGTCGTATACTTTCTCGAGGTCAATGAAAACCATATGTAAGTCTCTCTTCATCTCCCTATACTGCTCCACCAACCTCCTAATAAGATGAATGACTTCTGTAGTCGAACGCCCCGGCACGAATCCAAACTGGTTCTCGGAAATAGACACGCCTCTTCTCACCCTCATTTCCACGATCCTTTTCCAAACTTTCATATTGTGTTTTAGCAGCTTGATACCCCTATAGTTATTGCAACTTTGAATATCACCTTTGTTCTTGTACAAAAGAATCATTGTACTCCACCTCCATTCTTCGAGCATTCTCGCCTTCTTAAAAATGACATTGAACAACTCCGTCAGAACAGCTGCATTAAGTATTATCATCTTGTACCCTTCTGTGGGAAAGTAATCAGAATTTGTCTAATCCCAATTAAAACATAGAAAGCCACAAATTTTCATCAGATCAGACAGGGGGGATTAAAATACAGTTGATAGAAAAAGCAAAGCAGAGAATCTATACTAGCTTTATAAAACAAATATCAGAACTTCCGGAGTTTTAGGAACATTCTTTTTGTACATTTGACAAATTACTGGTCCTACATAAGCACCTGAGTAGGCAACAAATAGCCAGACCTTGCAGTAGCAGTTCATACAAGCCTTTGTGTTGCCCTATATCAGATACAACGAGACCAGAAATTGCGAGAAAAGTATAAATTCACTCACAACCGTAGCAGGAGTGTGTATACCCAGAAACGGGACAATGTCTACTTGCAACCAATTTTCTACTGCTGAACCTACCACCACACCAGCAACCAGTCCACCAATTGTTATCACACTTGCTTTCCCTGTTCACAAGTAAGTTTGTGTCACTTTTCTCGGAAAGCCAATATCTAGTTCTACATAATCTGACAGAAATACAAGTTAGATGAATAAAGCACCAAGTACAATCATAATTTAGTACAATTCCATTTTTTTAGTTGGTAACAGCAGTACAATTCAATTGTTATTTCCAAGGTCTCATTCGCATTATCCAAAGCCAGTATGTCTGCATGTATCAACTCCTTCAAAGCTTCATTGGCTCTCATGTGGCTACTACTGATGCCGTTGCCATAAAAAGTATAAGAATTATCTAAACCAGTTTTCAATAAAAAGTCATGGTCTTCACTCTCAACTACCTTAAAATGCTGTCCACTTCTGCAAAATGGAAAAACTGTATAATGTGATTTTTCCCTATCTATTTTTCAAATTCAAGACACAAACTTTAAGGAACATACTATTTCCCTGTTCGATATTTCTTCCAACAATCATACGAAAACAATTCTGCAGTTCATAACACTTGAAGAATCCAAGTATACATGACAAACTTCTTCCTCGTTTATATTGCATGATACGTATTCGAATTCTCATCTCTTTTTTTAAAAAAAGGAATCCCCAATTCTCACCTTAATAACTCTCACCAAGTCAAATCATCACATAGATTTTGTATTATAGGAAACATCAAAGGAGGTCTTCATCAAAGAGTAAACAGCTTTAACTTAAACCAAAGGTGGGAGTATTAAGAGTTGGAGACTGAAATGTATGTTCATCATCAACGTGATAAAAGACGTAGATCCATAACTAGCTAGAACAAAACACATTCAACTATTGACAATAATCCGAGTCGTACTAATTGAAAAATAAACACAAATAGCAATATAGGAAAAACTCGCATATTTTATCGAGTACCTGTTGATGAAAAAGACGCTACTTACCCACCAAAAAGTTTTTCTCTGAAAATGCATACTAGCATAGGCATTGAGACAGGGTCTCTTCATCTCACAAGGTTAAAAGTTATAACAAGCTTTGGCTAGATCTATGGAACACATATATAAACTTATGGTTTTCCCTAGGGTTGTTGTAATTGTGAAAGCTAAAGTGATAAAAAAATAATGCTTAAGATCCAGTTAGCATAGAATGTCATTGAACAAACTTAACACGTATATACTTCAACTAACATCTTGGCCATTACTCTAGCGTGACTGAAATCACATACTGATGTCTCTATTTGGACTCTCAAATTTATTAAATTAGCATAGGAAGGAAACAAAGAAAAGCAACCTATTTTCCTTACCCAACTTGACATTTTTCTTGGTCAAGAAATACAAGGTGGCCCCAAAGCTCGTGGCTAAGATTAGTCCAGGAACATCAGCTCCATATGATACTCCTGAAGGTGTTGACGCTCCATTAACATATGTTAAGACCATTAAGGCTCCATAAACTCCTGCTTGAACACCTAGCTCTTTAGCAGCTGGTGCTTCAAATGAGACTGGTGAGCTCTTGACAGTCGTCTGCAGCCACTTGGGCATTGATCCCATCCCAGAAGTATTAGCCGCTTTAACATCAGCAAAGCGTACACTACTATCCACAACTTTTCCAGATCTCCTCTGTGATAAGCTCTGCATGAGAAGCATATCATATGCAGCCTCAACCTGAAAGTTGTTTAAAGGTGCCGCTTCTTATAGTCAGTAACACATACACATGGAGGAGGAGAAAGGCAGATATTGATTCCCACCCAAAGATCGTTTCTTTTCCATTCCTCCTACAGTTTTGACTTGATGCTTAATATAAATAACTCTACCAAAGCGAGTTTCAAATAGCTGGTCCCAATTCTAAATAAGGAGGTAGGTTGAGGGTCAGGAATAAAATAGTCATAATATATCATGAATCCTCTAAACATTTACGTACTCCCTCCGTTCCATAATAAGTGATGTTTTTAGCTTATGCACACCCCTTAAGAAATTACCCACTGTTAGAAAATTATGAGTGTTTTTACTAACTTACCCCTAATTAATGCCTAGAAAAGAAAAACTACTTAATGATTATTGATTATGTAAATAAGGGTAATTTTGAAAGATAAGGTCAATTTCTTCTTGAAATACTAAAACACCACTTATTTTGAAACAAAATGAAAAGCCTAAAACACCACTTATTATGTAATGGAGAGAGTAATTTGCTAGAACCTGCAGAACAGATGTAAAGTTCTTCATATAGCCTATCACAAATAGTTTGGGATCAAGTATAGTTGATTGGTTGATTAATGACTACTTGACATAAAATAACAGCTGGCGGAAATTGGGCCGACAAATCTTTTCCAGTATATACACAACAACAACAAGGCAAAGCAAAACATTGAAGTATTCCCACTGTTCAGTATACTAATCATTGTTCCAAACTTCCAATCTAGTCGATTAAGTATAGGTTAAAACCCAAAACATTCTCTAAACCTCGTAGCAATAAAATTTAGAGTTAAAGGTTAAAAAACACACGTAAACTATCACTTTTTTGCGAGTTTCACACCCCAACGGTCAGTTATTCCCTTTTTCTACCTTAACTATCACCATCTATGTATTAAAACACACCTCGAAGTTGATTAGGCCACCTAATAGTTGTTCCTTTTCTACGTGAACTATCAACTAGGTGTGTTTTAATTTTAATATATATCTGATGATAGTTTAGGTAGGAAAAGGAACTGATAATTTTGGTGTGAAACTCGCTAGAAAATGATAAGGTGTGTTTTTAAACATTATATCTAAAATTTCAAACATACGGAGTTTCAAATGCACAAAAACATAGACGATCAGCAGGGTAGCTACTAAATTTTTCATATTTAGTAACAATTTAACTTTAAACTCCCTATTTTTCCCTTAATGAGATCATCTATGGCCACCACAAATATATATATGTCTTATGTTGGACCATAAGTTTTAAAAATATTACTTTCATTCTTAAACTTCGTGTACAATCAAACACCTACACATGAATTGAGACTCATGTAGTACTTAAAAACAGCAATTCTACATTAATTGAAGAAAATATAAGCAGAATTAACTCTTATACCTGCGCAATAGAATCTGGATCATCTTTACAAGTAGAGATAATTGATTTTTTAGCACGAAGAATATCATCGAAGCTCGCACCCTCACTAACACCTAACAACTTCAACGCATTCTCTACCGACATCTCGAACGAAGCCGAATCATCAGCTCTAGAACCTGCTTGAATGGAAGTATCCAATTTCCGGCGGTGAGAAGCAAACGCCAACCTCCGGCGAGAACAATTGGAGTTCGGTAATTTCGGAAAATGAGCGGAGCGGATTGGTGTAGGCCGGGTTGAACCGGCCGGGTCACTACCGATGATAGTACGGTTGGGCCGGACCGAGAGAGATGTGGCCATATTTTGTTTAGGTACAGTGAATATCTGAACGTGTGACTAACCGAGCGTACAAATAAGGAAACCAAACGGTTGAAGCAACTCAAGTGTGTGGCGTTTCTAGTTAGGCAACTGGTGATGTGTAAGTTAACTAATTACTATTCTGATCCACTAAGTTAGTGTTCATTTCGATCTCATCCATATAGTTTGAAGGATATCCATTCTAGTACTGTACATTTTTGGCGTCACATTTTTAGGATTCTTTCGTTTAAAATGTTTCTTCCGAAAACAGTCACTCTACCTACCAAGGTGGAGGTATGCACTGGTATGTTGTTGTTGTTGTTGTTATAAAACGTTTCTGAAATACTTTACTACTAAAAAATTAGTAGTTCAATGGAAAAATTATCTCATATTTTTATTTGACTAATTGAATTATTAAATGATGTGAAAGTTGTTTATGATGATTTTATCTTAAGGTAAAGTGCACTATTAGCTATTTCTCGTGTAGTTTAAAACATAACCAAAATTTAAAAAAGAGTGGACTCACTCTTCCTTTTTTTTATTCTTATTCTCCACATTGTTGCTACTTCTTATTTTCTAAGAGCAAAAACAAACTTTGATGGATATAAATTATTCATATAATTATAAAATTTTAAAATAAAACATGAATAATAATATCATATCCACTTATAAGATTACACTGAATATGTTAATATTATTGAATAATAATACCATAATTTCATATTTTTATAACAAATTTGGCAAGAAGAAGAATATATGTAGAGAGAGAAGAAGCTAAAAAGACCTATCATTTTTTTATAATTAAAAGGTCACTCAATTTTATCTAAACCTCTTAAAAATCATAGTTATATTTCTTTATAGTGACTTTATGTATATATATATATATATATATATATATATATGGAAACAACCGCTCTACCTACCAAGATGTAGGTGCATTTTGTGTATATTCTATCTTCTCCAGACCCCACATTATGGTATTTCACTGGGTATGTTGTTGTTGTATAGTGATTTTATGTGATGTTTAAGAAAAAGTATTAGAAGAGTGCACGACTTAGTGCCTGTTTGGATTGACTTTTGAGTACCCAAAGTGCTTCTAGGTACTCACTTTCGTGAAAATGATAAAATTGATATGTTTGGTTTGACTTTTCAGAAGTGTTTCTGGACTTCTGGCATAAGCTAAAAATTGTAGCTTCTGCCAGAAGCACTTCTACCATTTATTTCAATTTGAATTTTACCATTTCCTTTATTACCCTCTTTAATTTTCATCAACAACTCTATTCATATTCATTACCCTCTTAAAATATCTAGAAATAATTACTAAAAAAAATCAAATATACTACTCATGTTCTGTTTTAATAAAAAAAATCAAATATACTACTAAAGTTGACATTGTTCATGTGTAATTGCAGATTGGAACTTTAAACTCCTCAAACATCCTAACGTTGTCCGATTATACGAGGATTATCCTTATCATTTTCTATTGTCTTTTTTCAAATACTCAGAATATTACTACTATAATACATTATATTTTGAACAAACAAGAAATAAATATACCCAAGTTGAAGTACCGAAATTTTTATTATTTTTGAAGAATTGTCTGAAGAGTACATGCAAAATTTGTATTGTAATAATATTTAAATACTATTTGCACTTCAAATTAGTATTGTAATAATATTCTACTAATATTTAAGTACTATATTGCACTTTAAATTCTATTATCTATTTGTAATTTTTATTTACATACTTTCATTTATTAGTAATTTTTATTTATATATATTGACTAAATATCGATTTTGATAATTCTACATTCAAAAGTAATTTTGATCAAACCTATCAAAACATCATTTATTGATAACAAACATTTTTACATTGTTACATCCAAACATAAAT
Organism: Przewalskia tangutica; assembly: GCA_029844215.1. Classification (NCBI taxonomy): domain Eukaryota; kingdom Viridiplantae; phylum Streptophyta; class Magnoliopsida; order Solanales; family Solanaceae; genus Przewalskia; species Przewalskia tangutica. The sequence continues at coordinate 797,882 of CM056731.1, read as the reverse complement.
CATTTATGCCCACCGTCAATCCAAACAAATCCTTATTGTTGGTCCCGCCAACTAAGCACTCAGCTGGCGTGTCACCATTTAATTTGAACAAGACATTTGGACTTTTGGATCATTTACCACTACTTTTTTTTTCAATTGAACAATTTTCTTAATTTTCAAAAATTTAAATTTATTAATATATTCAAATTTCGGAGTTGATATTTTATCAATACAACAAAATTTGTAATTAAAATAGATATCATTTACTTCACTTAAGTAAGATTATATCATCATATCTCAACCAACATAATACTGTATAAAATGAACCAAAAAAACATTCGTTGGGACTGCCCCTTCATGAATCCCATGATGGTAACAATGTCTTTTTGTTAATTATTTTATATTCATAATTTATTAGAACAATAATTCAAATTTATCTAAATAAATTGATTATCAACTATTTTCACCGGATATATTGTTGTTGTTGTATTCAGAATCCAAAACCTCCGATTATGAGTTCACCACACCCTCTAATGCAAGGGTAACATAACAAAAACAAATAAATAACACCACATTGATAATTTTTATAATTTGCTAATAAATTTTATTTAGACATTGAAGATATGTCATAATCTAATTAAATATATGATAAATTATACTTATTAAACACTTTTGATTTAAATTTTAGAAAAAAGTTATTATCAAGCACCTTTTAGGTAGACAAGGCAATCACATAAGGTACCTCTTTAGTTATACAAATCAAATTTAATTAGAATATGACTGATATTTTTTTATTTATTAAAGCTAATGCATAACTTATACTGTAATAAACTTTTGAAAATATACACAAAAACATTTCCAAATTGAAGGTGTCTAATCGATACATATAATCCGGTGTTCAATATAAAATAAATTACTATTATTTTAGTATCTAAATAAAATTTACTCCTCAATTTAAGGAATTGTTAATGTACTCTTAAAAAAATATACAAAACCAAGTCCATGTAACAACATGTTGGTTTCGCTATTATTAACCCATCTCACGTTCCCATATTAGTTTTATTTCCATTATTATATAAAATAGTCCCCAATAATTTATCTCTGGCATTAGATCTGAACGGTCCACCTTGCTCTCTCTGTGTGGGTCTGTGAGATTGAGAAGAAGAACACAGGTACCTTTCGTAGATCCATTCGATTTGGTAATTCTACTCACATCTGACTTTACTTGTATGTTCCAGTATTCTTCAATCTCTCACTGTTGAATTTTGCGTTCGTATTAATTTGATAAAATATGTATTGATATTTGCCCGGATACAGCCCCTCTATTTATGTTGTTAAGTTCTGTGTACACTCTATCCTTCTCAAACAACACGTTGTGTGATTTCACTGGATATGTTGTTGTTGTTGTATGTATTGATATTTGATGTTGAATGAAGTAATTGGATGTGTTTATGCGTTTGAACTGTATTTCTTGGCATTTTTGTGATCTGGCGATCGAAGTTGAAATATTGTCTCTTTTCGCGGCCACTGATTGTAATTTGTCATTTTGTTGTGATATTCAGGTTAAAATATGGGTTCTGCACCAAAAAATATTGAGATGGAGGAGGGAACACTGGAGGTTGGAATGGGTAACTTTATTTGATCCTTTTCTTTTTTCCGTCTCCAAGCCATGATGTTGTGCAGTCATATACATCATTTGTTCCGATATTTCTTTGGTTGCTATAGTGAAATGTTGTTATAGAGAACATATAAAATAACATAACTTGAAAGATCGCTTCCACAGAAAAGATGGGTGTTATGGTGAAATTGTTGTTATATCTTATAGAGAGGTCTGACTGTTGTGCATTATGGCTAAAAGTCTTGAATTGAAAATAACACATAAAGAATTGATGTTGAAGGTAACCTTCATCTTGTATGATACAAGGGTGAATATCTTACGGTTGAGGTCAATTGGATTTTATAAATTCATATGCAATTCTTTTAATCTTCTCTTTATGGTTCCAATTTATGGGATGTCATCGGAGGGATGATTTGTATGCATTTGATTTTTCCAGTATCATCAAGTAAAAGCACATGATTTTGCAGCTCTTTTTTGTTGAAATCAATTTAAATTCTTGTAACCGATAATATTATATGGAGGAGTTGGGCCTATAAGATCCAATATATACAGGACGAATGTCATTGGAATATTGATGCTAAGATGAATTTTGTAGAAATGTTGATGTCAATATTAGAAATGATCACACCCAGCAGAAGGTACAAGTAGCATACATAAAGTATAAAATAATAGAAAATTGTTTGAGATGGTTTGACTACGTTCTACATGTACTTCCGAATGCACCGCTATGTAGGTGCGATACTATGATTTCTTTTTCTTCTTTTAAGAAAGTGTGCACTATGGTGATTGAAGGGGTTAAAATCGAACAAGATCGAGCTAAAATCACATGGAGATTCACAAAGTCTTACAATCTCTTGAAATTTATTTGGATTTAGTGAAGGACAAGACGTAGTGGTAGCAAATGATCGAAACTAGCTAGTAGAGATTAATGCTTAGTTGTTTTGATACTCTTACATAGGTCTAATGTTTGTCAGGACTGTTTGGGTATTGGAATGAAACAGGTTCCTATGTGCAGAGTGGATATTGAGGCTTCATGTAGCCAAACTCAACTAGTTTGATGTCGATGCATTGTTTTTGTAATATATGAACTCTTAAATTATTAAACCTGTCAGTTAAAAGTATGATGCAGATTTCTAACATTATGTACAATTGCAGAATATAGAACTGTCTCAGGTGTTGCTGGACCGCTGGTCATCCTAGACAAAGTGAAGGTAATTTTTGTGTGCTTTGCTAATGCCCTTTTCTGGTTTTCCTTAGTGTGATACTTTTATTGTAATTGTTTGTGTTAATGCAACTGGAAGGATGTGCTCATGTATGATCTCTTCAGGGACCCAAGTACCAGGAGATTGTTAACATTCGTTTGGGAGATGGAACTACCCGGCGTGGACAAGTTCTGGAAGTTGATGGTGAAAAAGCTGTTGTCCAGGTTCTTTGGAATCACTTTGGCTGATTTACTTGTCCGCAATTTATAAATATGTCCATTTATATTACAACTTTTTATAGGCTAGTTCAATCTTCTTAAGCATGGTTATTTTCTCCTTTCTTTCCAGGTTTTTGAAGGAACATCTGGAATTGACAACAAATACACAACCGTGCAGTTTACTGGGGAGGTACACAGCTGCTAGTATTTGCTTCTAGACTTCATTATAGAACCCAAATATGTAAATCCTGAGTATATGTCCTCTAGTTTCCCCGTGTCCCTGATGGTTAACAAACAGTGGTCTGAAAAATTCACATTCTCAACTTACTTTAGCCTTTAATTTTCTCACTTGCATTTCACCTTTTTACAAACTCTTATATTACAGAGAGCATTCAATAGTAAACATGAAAATGTTTGTTAGAGTAGTTCTGTATTTGCAATTGGAGAAAATAGTGGAAATCCAGATGGATCCTAAGATGGAGACAATTGGATTATTTAATTTTGTTTATAGTACTGGATTTGTTTTTGTGTGGTTCTGTCATTTCGTGTTTATACTGTTTACTAATATAGCGTGAAATATGCTTTCAGGTCTTAAAGACACCAGTTTCTTTGGATATGCTTGGACGCATCTTTAATGGTTCTGGCAAGCCAATTGACAATGGTCCTCCCATTTTACCCGAGGCTTACAGGGATATTTCAGGCAAGTATTGAGTTCTGCATAGTCCATTATCTTGGTTTTTTATTTGTGATTTCCCTCTAACCTCATCATATGTGTAACTTGTCAACCTTAGGAAGTTCTATCAACCCTAGTGAGAGAACATACCCTGAAGAGATGATACAGACAGGAATTTCCACAGTAGACGTCATGAATTCAATTGCTAGAGGGCAGAAGATTCCCCTTTTCTCTGCTGCTGGTCTTCCTCATAATGAAATTGCAGCCCAGATCTGCCGTCAGGCTGGACTGGTGAAGAGGTTGGAAAAAACTGACAACCTTCTCGAGGTTAGTAGTTTGTCTATTATTTTTTCCGATATCAAGGTCAGCCTGTGTGTAGATTATCCAATTATTATAATGGAGTAGTATAAGTACCTTGATAATGGATGTCTGCTACAGTGCTTGAGAGTTGAATGGAAGCATTTGGCTTCCATCTAGCTAAAATGTTTCTGATTTTTGTTTGACACTTTATCACTATCCTGACTTGATTGGCTTACATTTGCTGCATTTTAGAGGACCTGGTCACCAGATTATGTCCAAGTGTCGCAAGACCAAAATATGTGTCCACATTTTTCTTTTCTTGCCTTCTGATGGAGTTCATTATCATATACCTCAAAAACAGCCACATTTGCTGTCCAAAGTAACTAGAGGATAACCCTTTAGAAAGTTTAACTAGTTAGTTCCTCATGTGTTGCTTCTCTATTTACCAGTGAATAGTTGGACAGGCACTTTAATGTATCTGTGTTCATTATGCATGTTGATTATTGTATGCAAATTGACATAATTCTCACTTTTTCTGCCTGATGCCAAAGGGTGGTGAAGAGGACAATTTTGCCATAGTCTTTGCTGCTATGGGAGTCAACATGGAAACAGCACAATTTTTCAAACGTGATTTTGAGGAAAATGGATCTATGGAGAGAGTGACACTTTTCTTAAACCTGGTAATGCTTGGATTTTTTACAGTGATATTTTCTTTTGTGGAAACAAACACAGTTATTGAAAGTGAATGTAAAGTTTGATTGGAATATTATGTTTTTGCAGGCCAATGATCCTACTATAGAGCGTATTATTACTCCCAGGATTGCTCTGACAACTGCAGAATATCTAGCATATGAATGTGGAAAGCATGTGCTTGTAATTTTAACTGATATGAGTTCATATGCTGATGCTCTTCGTGAGGTATTGTTCATAAAGTGTATCGTGTAACCTTTTCAATTGCACCAATCATGATTCTGTATTTATGAAGCATTTTTGGACCTTTCAATAGATACAAATGGTTTACCTGTTGTTACCTTTTTGGGGGTACTTTTTTTAGACTTCTGGCACCATAATACTATAGAAGGGGTAAAGTTGTTGTCATGTGACCTAGAGGTCAACGTGTTCAAGCCGTGGAAACAACCCCTTGTAGAAATGTAGGTTAAGGCTTCGTACAATAGACCCTTGTGGTCCGGCCCTTCCCCGGACCCTGCACATAGTGGGAGCTCCCACTATGTGCACCGGGCTGCCCTTTTTTGCGACCATAATACTATAAATTGTCCTACAGGTATCTGCTGCCCGAGAAGAAGTGCCTGGAAGACGTGGATATCCTGGTTATATGTATACTGATCTGGCAACAATCTATGAACGTGCTGGACGTATTGAGGGACGAACGGGCTCCATCACACAAATTCCAATTCTGACCATGCCTAATGATGGTAAATCACTAAATCCTAGCCAGCAACACTTTGGTATTATTACTTTGCTTTCTAACATATATTGATGAATCTCTATTTCTCTTATAATTTTGAACAGATATTACACATCCAACTCCAGATCTTACAGGTTATATCACCGAAGGACAAATATATATTGATCGACAGCTTCACAATCGGCAGGTATATTACACGCAGACGCACACTTGTGAAGGCGAATTATTTCTGAATGTTACAGGAGAAGTATTAGAAAATGAGCTATTGTTCGAACTAATATAGGAAGTGTATGCCTTTTGCCTTTTCAATATTTTTTTCTCTAATTTGCTCATTTTATTTGATTCTAGATCTTTTTATTTGATTTGATTATAGATTATCTGAATTAGGTTGTGCATAACCTGAGATTTCTCACTGAATTGGATAACTACTTAGTGACTCAGCAGAGAAAGCGATCCAAAGCCTCAGCATTTAATGATTTAGCATTACTAGGAGGATACAACTTAGCATTACTATTTTTAAGAAACTAAAACTAATTTAGTCTAAAGGTTTTGCTTTTGGATAAATGACCCATTGCTTGATGAGTCAAGTTATTCCTCAAATTAGCTAACCAGCAAGTCACAGCGGTGGAAGGTTCTCTTAATTGGGATTAGCTATGAATAAAGCTAACGAGCGTGGATGGATTGGATATGTTTTCATTTTGAACAGTGTTTGGCTAATGCATAGAAAAAATATTAAATGGTTGTTTTTCCTGTCTGAATTGTAACAGATATACCCACCAATCAATGTGCTTCCATCATTGTCTCGGTTGATGAAGGTGAGCTTATGGATCTGTTTGGATATGAATCTATTTAGATTTTCACAAACTAAGGGGACACCAAATGTTAATTCACCATTAAAATTTTGCAGAGTGCCATTGGTGAGGGTATGACTAGGAGGGATCATTCTGATGTATCCAACCAGGTAAGATCAACTTTCAGTAAAGATGTGTTTCATCACTGTTCCTTCGTCATCATCTGTTCAGTAAGACTTGATAATTATTTGCAATAAATGATGCTTAATGGTAGTATTATTAAAAATTTCAGCTGTATGCAAATTATGCTATTGGCAAGGATGTCCAAGCAATGAAAGCTGTGGTTGGAGAAGAAGCACTATCTTCTGAGGACCTGGTTTGTAACTTTAGATAAATTAGTTGAGCTTTGTTTTCTCCCTAATATCGACAAGTTTTCATTAATTGAATCCTTTTTTAATAAAACAGCTTTACTTAGAGTTTCTTGACAAATTCGAGAGGAAGTTTGTTAGCCAAGGAGCTTACGACACCCGCAACATATTCCAGTCACTTGATTTAGCTTGGACACTCCTTCGCATCTTCCCTCGTGAGCTTCTCCACCGTATCCCTGCAAAGACCCTGGACCAGTATTACAGCCGTGATGCTTCTAATTGAAGGAGCCAGCTTTGTACTTAATTACCTGTGTCATTGCCTTGGTATGAGCTTGATGATACGTATCATGTGCTTTTCCTCGTTAAATTATGAATCTCCTTCCAGCTCAACAATAAAAGCTCTCTCTACTGGGTTCCCAGAACCAAGGCTCTCCGGCATTTGCAAGACATTTATATTCTTTTGAGAACAAGTTAAATCATGGTGTAATTTATTGTGTCGTGTTATCTGCACACATAGCAGGGTTTGTGTTCCTTTTTAAATTCTACATCAGTAGGGTTTCTAGGAATTACAAAACCCTTTTTATATATTATGCTCATTTATTTGTTTTATGTGGACCGTGAGCTAATTCTTTGGCATCCTTTTTGAATAATGCACTTTTTGTGAGCTTCTTTTATACTCTAGGTTTAAGATATTTCAGGTAAACATAAAATGAAAGTAGAAAATGTACTCTCTTTGAATGATGGCAACTTAGGTCCATTCTGCATTGGATTTTATACTCTTTCAAACATCTTGTTCAGGCTTTTGGTGACTTTCTACAACGCTGAAACATAGAACTGAACACAATTTGCATTCACTTTATTTATTGTGTCAGGTAGCTACAGGCTTTGAAAATGCTGTTGCCTATTAGCTTATACTCCAATAGACATCTTTATCCAAAACCCATACTGGGTTTCCAAACTCAAAGTACATTGTCCATTACGTTGCATTCATAGATCCATTATGTTTGATTGAAGTTAAAATAATGAGTGTCTGAAATATAAGTTGACACGGACCTGTGTTTGGACATTAATTTACCGTAAAACAAACATTGATTTGCAAATAATGCATAGCACAGCTGCTTAATTTTCCTTCATTTATTTTAACGCCTTTTTTCAAGATTATTTAATGCGTATGCTACTAACCTTTTTCCTGGGAAAGATGTTGCTTTCAATCGATGCAAGATATTTTGCAGAAAATACGTGCTTGGAACACATTTGGTAGAGCAATATCAGCTATAAATATTGCTTCGATAATTCAAGCAACTTTTAGGCTTCTTAACTTGAAAAGAGCTTTTAACCAACAAAAAGAAATACGTGACTGCTTTATTTGACTGGGTAAGATAAAAGAACCAATGTTAGAAGAAGAAAAATATAAGTCACTAAGGGACTGTTCCGTATGGAGGAAAATATTTTATTCCCGCGTTTGGTTAGTCAAAATTTGTGATAAATAATTTCTCTAGGAAAATAAAAAATTTAAAAATAAGAAAAATAACTTCCCTAATAAAAGTAGGAAAGACAGGGTTACATAGTGGCATTCCACATTAATTGCTTCCTCCCCACCCTCCAAAACATCTTCTCCCATCGGCCATCCCCACCACCCCCGCACCCCAACCCCATACCATAGTGTTTAACTAGATTATATACAAAAAAAAAAAAAAGATAACATTTTTTGCTTACTTAATAAACACCAGAAACTAAGAGACCCACTTATTTTTTCCGAAAATCATTTTTCTTTCATACCAAACATACCTTAATTATATTTCTTTTTCTTTTTCATGTTGTCTTTTGGTGCAGAATAGTCTGTATTTACACATATATTTATGGAATCAAGAAGTATTAAATGAGAAATGGCACTCACGATTTGACCTGTCAGGGAAAAAAGGAAAAAATAGCACCCAAAGAACTTCAACAGTCTCAAAGGACAAATCATCTTTCTGCAAGGTTATGCACTTATTCTGTGCAGATGCAATCCCTTCCATGTCCAAAAAGCAGAAAAAACATTCTTGTATTCTTAGACAGCCCTTCCCCAGACCCTGCTAATGCGGGATGTTTTGTGCACTCGACTGCCCTTATATTGTGACAGTTATACGCGAACTACTTTTTCAGATGAACAAACAATAGATTCAGTTCCAAACAAAACCTCAAAGTGATGAAGGATAACACAATGTATTACACTGTTATTTAGAATTTGGTGGAGAGTTACCTCTACAAACCAAATGTGAAATAGAAAGGAAGCTCCAACCTCATCCAGCTTTTGAAGTTCTCTTTACAGGTGGTAATACAACCGAATCAAGATCCCCTGGATAAGGAGTCCACAAGCCTAACCCTCCCCTACTCTCTTTCAAAACACCAGTTTTATCCTTCTTAAATTCATCCAAAGATTTTACCCACTCTACTTTGGATGAATGTTCGCGGGTATGATTGTGTAGAATAAATATGGAGCTATACTCACAATTAGGAAACATAAAAAATTCGAACAGGCCTCCTAACCTATAGACAACATATCCAAAGCTCAGCTGATCTCTCGGTGTGAAGAGGTGAACTTCATTGAACCACAAGCAACTAAACAAATTACTTAGTGCAGTATGTTCTCTTATGATAACAGCTCCTTCTGGAATATCTGCAAATACCAAAGAGTTGTCACTACAATGGAAATAAATGAGAAGTGACTAACAAGAAAAAATTGATGTGCTGGAGAAGGGTTCAATACCTGGTTGACACACATGTGTCCTTATAAAAAAAAGCACTTTAGCTTACCACTACGAGTACTTTTCTGTGGATTCCATGGTTCCATTCCCTCATAGCGATATATCTTCATATGAATATCAATCAGCGGACGAGCATATCTTTTTCTCCTTTTGTTTGCATCGGCCTCTTCGTAAACATTGCGGTGATGCTTGTGTTGAGCAATTGCAAATGTATTCTTCTCACGCCACAAGTATCTTCAAGTAGCCACCGTCTATGTTAGACCACTCATGCTCAATCAAGATTCAATACTTTCTAAACAAAGGAGACTTTTCTTTGGTTGGTTAAAATTTTAAAAAAGAGATTAACAAGACAGAAATTGATGTACCAAGTAATAACTGTTGCTCAATTGTGGCTTATGTATCAGTCAAATAGTTCTACTGGGTTAGTCTCCTAAATCTACCAATTATTACTTAACCACATACTATTCCGGTGAATCCAATAATCTGACAAAACTAGCTACTAGCTAGGGGTGTCAAATGGGCGGGTTGGGCTGGATTTGGACGGATCAAAATGATTGAGACTCGTTGGGCTAAAATGGGCCAAAAGGTGGGTCATAACCCAACCCACCCAATTCTTACTAAGATTTAACTAATTTGTTTGTTCTTTTACAATTTTTTAAGTACCTAATAAAACTATTTTTTTCTTTTATATTATGACTATATAGTATATATACGAAGGGAAGTCTGGTAAAGTTGATGCTATGTGACCAGGAGGTCATGGGTTCAAGCCGTGGAAACAGCCTCTTGCAGAAATGTGAGGTAAGACTACGTACAATAGACCCTTGTGGTCCGGCCCTTCCCCGGACCCCGCGCATAGCGGGAGCTTAGTGCACCGGGCTGCCCTTTTTTATGACTATATATAACATATTAAACAGAAAAAAATCTTTTTGAAAATATGTCAACAAGGTTTCTGTGGATCAAAATGGACTACATATAAGCCCATTTTTTAGACGGGTTGAGATGGGATGGGCTACAATGGGCTGAACTAATAAATGGGCGGGTCAAACTTGAACTGGTCATGGATTCATGGGCTAATTTTGTCACTCCTCCTAATACTAGCAATCAATTTCACACAAGGGGGGTGGGGGGGGGGGGTGATAAGGATCATAAAAACGAGAGCAACATAAGTGGACCATGAGATATCATAACTAGTACCATACCTTTCAAGTAATAGCAATGGGTCAACTATCAGCTCCATTTTACCATCAATCCAGATACTGTACTGTGCTTGAGGAAATAATCTGTGGGTTAATATTTTGGGGACTTTTCCATTCCTTCTGGGCTCATCATAGGGAGGATGCTTCAATAGAATCAAACGCCAGATACCAACCCATTCTCCCCCTTCGTTGTCCTCTCTAACAGTAACATTTTTCTTGATGAACTCAAGGGATACTTCATCGACAACCATAAGAAAGCAAAACAGCTTCTGAGAACGTGCACTTATATTTGATGGCTGATGAGGTGTATCATATCCATCAAAAATACCAGACGCAACAACAAACCGACACTTCTTGACATATTTGACGTCTCTCTGAGCCATTTCTGCACCACCATTTCTTATAAATCCACAGTGCACCTACAGACGAATATACATATATATATCAAATCTGGAAATATATGAAGCAGTAAACACAAACTGTTCTTGAGAATGCCAAAAGTTGAACCTGATTTGTACTCAAAATATAGTACTATGCCAAAGGCTAAAGGTAGATTTTATTTTCAACTCATTGTTCACTCCTCCTTTTATGAGCAAAATTTGGTCTTTACCATAGTTTAAAAAAAAGAGACGAAACTGGGCCTGGTAAATACAACGAACAGGTAAAGAAACAGCTGAAGCCTAAAATTAAGTTAGATACGAGGGTATCTTTAGTAACCTTCATGTTTGGTTTTACTTTAAAGCTCTCATCTCTCTGTTGCCATGTTACATGTCCTCCGAATAAAGGTGGTGACTGAGATTCATTGGTTGCTGTAACATCCTCCATAACGTAAGAAAGCGATTGCACATATTTTTCCGGAGATCTCCTTTTTGGAATGACAATCTTATTTGGGTCATCCGCTACAGGAATAGAACAACCTATACATTTGCAAGAGATAAAAGAGTAACCTTTAACATTTCTCCGATACATTTAGATACAAAAAATTTGAATTTGATAAATTTGAGAAACTCACGATGTGGAGGTGTCACAAGTCCCAGGGTCTGTATTGCTCCATAAATTACACTGCTTCTGTTACAAAGGGCTGCATGTCAAGAAAAGAAGATAAATGCAGAATCCCATTTTCAAAAGGTAAAAAGTATATGTTGCTATTAAATTTCTGAAACAAAAATGGCAGTAACAAGATCATACATACTACTTCCAGCTTCAAAAACGTCATGGTTCCATTAACCATAAAGTTAGAGAACTTGTGAAAGAGGGTAATGTTTAGTTCACATTTACATTGCAAGTGCTAAATATGCTAGGTTTACCAATTGGATTAGGCAATGATAAATCACATTGTTCATTACCGCAATTCCTCATCCTCCAAAGTAACTCAAAACAAAAGCAAAAGTGAATGCTACTGTAAATATGGCAAAGGAAAAGAAAGCAAGAATGTGTGAAATAGTTACCTGAAAAGAAAGCAATAGATGACTGGCAAGACCAAGCATGAAATAACAATGCAGTTAGAATGAGCAAACCCCAAATAATTCCAGCCACAAGAACCAATCGAATGAACCCCCTTTTCCATATAATCTTCATCGGGGAGTCTTGGTATAACTTCCCACTAGCAAGGAAGCCTTCCTTACCATCTGCATTCACAGTTAATTATTCCTACTCAATTTCAACAGTAACAGTGCAAATCACCCCTTTATCATAATTATACAGTCAGAACTCTCTATACCAGTCATCCTATAACAACATTTCAGTATAACAGCCATGTATTCGTGGAACCGATCTATCGTTATGTTATATTACCATACCAACATTTCGCTATAGTAGCCAAAAATATCAGAACATAAGGACACTATTATAGAGAGATTTGACTATTCTAATTTCCAGTTCATGTTTGATAGTTACACAGGGCACTACTATTGAAGTGCCACAATGCAAGACATCCTTTATCATAATTGCACTAATTTCAAATTCAGTTTCAACAGAGATAGAGGCACCATTAGAATGCAGAGCACCCCTTTATCATAATTATGAGACATAGAGAATAGATTTCTCTAAATAACTAAGTAGGTGACGGCCATAGATTTCATATATTTTTCACTTTATTTGGAATTTATGAAGATGGAGAGAGCACTTCTCCAAATTTGAAGTTGGATTTCGAAATTTTATAATCAAACAGTCTCTCTATCCTGTAAAGGTAGAAGTAAGGGTTTAGTACATCCTACCCTAACGGTGCCTCAACTTTCCATACCCCACTTGTGGAGTACACTAGGTTTGTTGTTGTAGTACTAGTAGTAGTGAAAAACTATACTGCGAGGAAGTGAAGAATTCAAAATTATTTAACTAACTGAATAGTATCAACTATGTTAGACATTTCAAGTGTATCATATAAATTTGGATGTACCTCTAGATTGAAGATGGTTACGTTCTGGTCTTCGGTTAGCTCTTAAAGAAATGGACCGCAAGAAATTGCTGTCCATCACTCAATGCTGCATTATATAGGGGATGATCCTCAAGCTGATTAGAATTACTGCTTCCAACACAAGACCCAATGACTACGCAAATAAGCAACCCCACATTCCAAATTAATCAAGATTAAGACTAAATTGAAATTGTTTTTGAGCATTTTACCTTTCAGTTTGAGGGAAAACTGATTTTCTGCCAATCTATGGCTTATATTATAGATGTTGAACAAAAAATACTACTATATTTATTTAAACAAGATTGTGGTCCGGCCCTTTTAGAACACACGCATAGCGGGAGATTAGTGAACTTTATTTAAACACTTTAGTGCGCTTTTCTTGAATCAGAAGGCTAACGAAGAAGGAATCAGAGGCCGACAGATCTTGATGAAGAGGCCGCCTAACGACGTGGTTTTTACGCCGTAAGGAAAGGTGTCATTAAGTTGGGACACAGGGGAGTAGTATTTTAAATTGAAAATAGTATTTAAAAATTAGAGTTTGTATTTGGATATGAATATAAATTAGAGATATTTTTAAATGTTTTAGAGTGAAAATTACGAAGACAGACTTTTAGAGTTTTTTGAAATAAATCGCTAAGAATAGACAATCTCGTATGGCCAAGAATTTTATTTATCTTTTTCTCTCTCTATGTATATATATGTATATATTAAAGCTAGAAATAAAAAAGGTTACGTGGCACATCTCTTTGTCCAAAGATCTTATTTATCTTTCTTTTTTTTTCTTTTTTGGGGTTTTTTCTATTTTTTCCACTTATTTTATATTAAAAATATTTTCATAACTCACTTCATCTTCATGATTTCTACTCTTAATTAACATTAATATCCATAACTCACAACCTTTTATGTTTATAATCTTCTAATTATTTAATGTGTAAATTAATCTTTGTCATCTCTCTCTAATTATTTAATAGTATGAATAAGGATTTAAGACCATGATTATCATTTTAGTTTATATAAAATGACTACCAATTAAACTTCCTACAAATAGTCTTTTCATCAAGAATTTGTCATCCTTCTCAAGCTATGTTAATTCTTTCTCTTTTTTTTTTTTGTTCTATCTTTTTGTTTATTCTCTTTTTGAATTTTAGTCGTGCACATTATTACTTTTAGGGAAAAGGGTCATATTTCTCATCCAACTTTCGGAAAAGGGTCATATTTGTCTTCCGTTAAAGTATGAGATCAAATATACCCTTTCCGTTAGCAAAATTGTTATATTTGACCTCCGGTGGATGTCATCAGCCGGAGCTTGCACCGAATTGCTTATCCGCGGAACTCATTTAACCCGACCCTGCATAAATACCAATGCCCCTTCCCCTTTCACCTCTAGGAAAAACTTCTGACGAAAATCCCACGTGCACGCCAAGTTGGATCCACGTGGACGCCACATGAGATCCACGTGGAGGGTGGGACCCACATTCAATTCATTTGTTATAAATTTCAGTTACACATCATAATAACTTAGGCGCCTAAGCGTTTCATTAATTTATTTGGGCAAAATAAATCTATGGGCGACTAATTCTTTTCAAAAGGAACGACAAAAATATCCAAATAACGCATTGTTTGGGTTAGATCTTCATCCTATTATTATTAAGATCGCAATTATATATTGGATATCCTAATTGCAGAGCTTATCAGCAAAATTCATCAACATTATTGCTATGTTTATTCAATAATCTCTAAGTTGTTGACTTGTTGTTGCTCACTCTTTTACTCCGCATCCTTTAGATACCAACACTTTTTTTTTATTTACGTCCACTTAGATAATGTTACCTTCACTAATGTCTAGTATTCGTGCAACAATCCGTCAAATAGGTTCTATATTATTTTAAACTCAAACTATAATATTTCGTAAATTCGGGTCAGGTGTGAATGACTTAAATGAGTGTTGACGTGTCATATTTTAATTATGTGAATCCATTCGTGATAAATTCCGATGATAGGTAGTCGTTTTGAAGTCAAATAAAAAGTGAAGTTCTTAAGGACTTTTAAATTCGTCTAAGTCTGGACTTACTATTTCTCATTTTTCAGATAGTTGAATTGGGAATCTGAGAAAACTCAAAACATGAAAGTTATAGGTCTTTAAAAAAACCTTTCCAACAGTAGATTGCCCAGCTCAAACGAAACTACATACAAAAAGTTATGGTTGTTTTACTAATCAAAGGCTGGCAGTCGCGTCGCAAGGGTGACGCAGATAAAACGTCGCCCAGGCAAAAGTTTTGCCTTGTGCGACACCATCGCGTCACATGAGTGTTGCGACCCATTATTTTTCTGGTTTCGAATTATATAAGATTCTCATTTCGTTATATTCATTCTCACTTCATTTTGGACAACTTTTTGAGAGAAAACAACCCTAAGGCTTCCCCAAAACATCTAGTGTAAGTTCTTGATCAATTCCTGTCATTATTACATCAATCTATCATCGAATTAATCTTCGTTCATCTATCCAAACGCTATACTTTGAGAAACAAAAATAAGAGAGGATAAGGAGGAACGAGTAGAACTTCGTCTAAAAGGTATGAACATTTGTTTTCCCTGATTTCGTTGATGACTTTTAGGATACTATAGATTATACTACGCGATTATAATGTACGAGTGATTCATATGAGGTTCAATAATAGATTTCAAGTCTTGGAAAAGCCCCAATTTTAAAAAATTAAGGAAAGCTCGTAGAAACGATTAAAGTTATAATCTATCTCATCTAAATTCATTGTAGAGTAATTGTTGAACCTTGTATATTTTGTTTGGTAGAATTTAGCGGGATAAGAGGTATGTCTTTTGTTCGAACATACTTTTTAAACGTTTAAAGTGATGGTTTGTGTGCGTGAGGGACAAGCCCACATTAAATCTTTATGTGTAGTATACTATATATATGTATACGTGATTTTCCTCATTGAATGATGATAGGAATTGAAGTATAAAACTTTAATATTTGAACATGGATTACCCCGTAAGGGGAGCTTAAACTTAATTTCAAAGTTTAGATATTTCAGGTGTTTTGCACTATGCATGGATTGAGTTGAATTCGAAACTTATTTAGTGACTTGAACTTGGTTTTTAACCCATAAATGACTTGATATACCCTTAATAATGGGATGATGAACATAATCCATAACGAGTGGTTCACCTTCTATGCTATGATTGTGATTCGACTAACTTGCCATAATTTTTATTGTTTGTGTTTTGGCATAGCTACTAAGGAGAAAGGATAGTCACTATAGATCCTAGTGTTTGCCTATCCATTCGGGATGAAGAGTGGCCATCGAGAGTTCATGACTTCGATGTGATTTTACCTAGCTATTCGGGAGAATGATAGTCATCGAGGGTGACCACCCCAATGTGGTGCTTCTATGTGGTTTTAGGGAACCTTAGTGGTCATCAATTTGTTTCATTGATTTGTCTTGTTTTGGCATAATCATGATTGTTCGTAAGTAACTTGTGGTTGATCTGAAGTTCATAATTGAAAGACTTAATCTTGAGAAATGGCATAATATATTGAAAGTGATTTAACTCACTTTTAATGGATTATACCAATGACTTCTCTAAGTTGGAGAACTGTTTTATTTTTGAATTTCGAACTGCTTTACTTATATTATTTCACTGCTTAATATTATATTATACTATATTATTTATTGTTTCGGAGGCACTCACTGAGTACCCGGTACTCAGGCATACCATTGTTGTTTTTATGATGTGTCAGGTAACAAAGAAGCGCAAGTTCATGATACGCCTACGACTTAGGAGAACTTGTTGTTTTCGAGACTATTCGGTGAGCCCACGTGATTGTTCATGGGGCACTGTTCTATCTTTATTTTATTAGTATTAGTTTTCAGGCTGCGTCTTGAAGTTAGACTATTTTTTTTATCATCTTAGAGGCTCCATAGATAGACACATTATTTGACTCTCATGGGTGTTGCTACGTTTTGACATTTATTTATTACATACTTTCGCTGATTTGATTTCATACATTGTGACAATGACTTTAGCCTAGTATTTACCGTTTTTTTGAAATTATTAATAAAAGACTAAGCAGAGACTTGATAATATTAATTCATAAGGTGCTTCCGATAATCATAGTATCGAATACTTGTTACGCCCAGAGTCGAGTTTAGGGCGTGACACAAAACCATAAAAGAAATCTAAGGAATTAATATTTGATATGTCTAATCACATATTTTCAGGTGAATTAACTGATAATTTGTTATTCATCAAGCTCTTCGACTAGAATGGCGAGCTTCATGCCTCAATACAACAGTGTATTCAAAGTGTGGAGCTGAGAAAATATCGTGACACAGACTCATGGGAGTTTAGATACAACGATAGATATAGTCTCTCACCAACAAATAGGTATTCTCTAAAAAGACCACTCTATATTAGTCAAAGTGATAACATTATTTGATTAGATCACAGAGGGGAGGTTATTTCTTAAACACCAAATGAAAATCACCAGTTAGACCCAAATGAAAACAACTCATTAGAGTTTACTGGTATTCATACTGTGTGGATACGGATAACTCAACTATACTCTATCTATTATTTAAATTTATGTGATACATTTTTCTTTTAAGACCGTCTAAAAAAGAATGATACATTTCATTATTTTGCAATAATTTAATTTTTAATATTTATTTTTTACGCTTAACGAGATGATCTATAACACACAAATATCTTTGACTTGTTTTAGACCACAAAATTCAAGAGTCTTCTTTTATTTCTTAAATTCCGTGATGAGTCAAATTATATCACATAAATTGAAACGAATATAGTAATTTTTTTCAAAAGTCTCTTTCGATTCTAAATTGTTCTTCCGCACTTTCTTACTCCACTTCCTTCACATCCCAACACTTTTTTTTTATTGACGCCATTTTTCGGCGAGGCAAAATCGTAATTTTTTTTCTTCTTCTTCGATCAAAGCCTCAAATGTGTATGTACATTGGTGATGATTGTGTTGTTGTAATGGTTGAAGAGAAATGTTTAGGGTTTCAGAATATTTGGTGGTTGGAAAAGGGTTTTTTGGGGATATTCAACACGTGAGCAGTTTCAGAATTGGCAACTCACTGATTTTAAATGGTAAATTGATTTTAAGGAAATCACCTATCTTAATTTTCCTATCCTGCCCTATCAAGAATTTAACCTGCCACACAATTTTCTGTCCTAATTGTTATTTGCCATCCCTACACTTAGATAATGTTACGTCACTAATGCATACTATTCGTGCAACAATTGTCAAATAGGTACTAATTATTTTAAACTCAAACCCATAAAAAAATCTAAAAAGAAAATTGAATTTGATGAAAGTAAAACTAAGATATTTAGGCTAAAGCTTAATGACAAACTTTTGATCCCTCGCGTGTAAAATTCACTGAACTTGCAGTAATTAGTAATTGTCTCCGAGGCTAATGATTGACCCACACGGTCCTTAATTGGGTCCCACTCAACAAAACAGTCACACACCGTAAAGACGTGTAAACCCTCACACACCTGATCCTACTTCCTACAAATCCCTATTTTCAAAACACAAAGCCTCTTTTTCGCTAATTATTAAATTTCAAAAAATCAATCAGTTGCTCCGATCATCGGTGACCGGAAGATGGCGGCGGCGACGGGAACATGGCAACCACAAGAGGAAGGGTTTAAAGAGATCTGTGGATTATTGGAGCAACAAATGAGTCCGACTTCAGATAAGTCTCAGATTTGGCAACAACTTCAACACTACTCTCACTTCCCTGATTTCAATAACTATCTCGCTTTTATCTTCGCTCGTGCTCAGGTATCTTATGAATTATTCTTAAATTTGATAAATTTCTTTGATTTTCCAGGGGATTGAATTTGTATTAGTTAGGTTTTACTTGTATGAAGCTTGAATTAGGTCTGGTTTGGATTCTTAGCAAAGTTATACGTATGTGCTTTATTGAACACTGGATTGACTTTTGGACAATGTGTATTGAACTTAATTGTTGCATAGGTTATATGTTGTCTTTATGGAGTTAGCATAGTCATTCGATACATGCTTTCTTGATAGTTGAATTGATCTTTGGACAATGCCGATGAAACTTAAATGTTGCATTTAGTTTTATGTAGTAATCTATATGGCGATACTATGAGTTCTCTCTTTCTCTTTCTTTCATTCCTTGATACTCTATACTCCCTCCGTCCACTATACGAAAAATAGATGTCCACTTTTACTCGTTCAGTTTGGAAAACCAAGACATAATTTATCAACAATAATAATAACAACATACCCAGTATAATCACACAAGTGGGTATAAGGAGGGTAGATTGTATGCGACCTTACCCCTACCTTGGGAGGTAGAGAGATTGTTTCCGACTGGCCCTCGACTCTGGATAAAGCAAGAACAAAGTAGGTCAAAAAGGAAAAAGAAACAGTAACTAGAACAAACAGTACGCTAAGAAAATAACAAAAGATAGTAGATAGTAACAGGAATCAAAGGATAAGAAACTATATAATTTATCACTTAGTTCTAATTTACCCTTAGTATTAACTATTATCATTTTCCAAGACATTGAATTTGTTATATTCAAAGGGTAATATCGTAAACTTATCATTTTATTGATTACTTCTTAAGAGGTGTGTCAAGTCAAACATGGACAAGTAAAAATGGACGGAGGGAGTATTACTTTCTTACGTCTCCAACATTTGTAGATTTCATAACAGTAAGAAGATGATTTGTATTGACATCTGATTTTAATGTATGGAAGATGGTCTTGTGTATATTGCTATGTGAATTGGTTTTGGCCTAAACATGCTTGATATTTGGAAAGCTATTATCTTTTAGCCCTCTCAACTATCTGGTTGGTTCGTATAACAGGGGAAGTCAATTGACATTCGGCAAGCAGCTGGGTTGCTATTGAAAAATAACCTGAGATCTGCGTTCAAAAACATGCTTCCTGCTAACCAGCAATATATAAAATCAGAGTTGTTACCTTCTCTAGGTGCAGCAGATAGACACCTTAGGTCTACAGCTGGAACCATCATTAGTGTTCTTGTACAGATAGACGGAGTTGCTGGATGGCCAGAGTTGCTACAGGCACTTGTCAGTAGCTTGGATAGTAGTGACATAAATCACATGGAAGGAGCCATGGATGCTTTATCAAAGGTACCATTTTTCTGTTATGTAACATGCATTTCAATTGATACTAGTGTTATCAAAAGCGAAAGGCGCAAAAAAGCTCTAAGGTCAGCTGGGACTTTAAGCGCAAATAAAGCATGTGCTTTAATGAAAAAGGCACAATGGAGCAAATACACACACACACATATATATATATATAGTCCAAGACTATTAATAAAATAATAAATATATGGACAAAGGCTCATTGGCAAGGAAAAGTATGTCTTAGAGCCTTGATGATGACACTGAAGCGCACATAAAGCGAGGCGAAGCGCTCAACATTTTTTGAGCCTCGCTTCAGGGCTTACGCGCGCCTTTGACAACACTGATTGATACTTGATAGTCTCACAGGATACACTGTGAACCTTGGTGCCAATGTCTATATAGCAAATTGTTGCATAACTATAATGAGAAACAGCTATTTCTTCTGTATTGTGTTTCATTACATGAGACCCTCAGGATGGTTAAATTCTATTTGCAGCATATGTTGTAAAGGTAATGATCTTAGTCTTTCCTTACATTGTCAGTTAACGTGAATGTGAAGTGGCAACAGTGGTTACCACAGTGGACATGTGTCACATCTGCGTTTTGTACAACTAATACTCAATTGGAATGCTGAACATCTTCGTTAATGCAGATCTGCGAGGATGTCCCACAACTCCTTGATTCTGATATTTCCGGATTATCTGAACGACCCATCACTGTTTTTCTTCCAAGGTTTCTCCAGGTTAGCTGAGTCTTTCGTTGTTGTTATTCACTTATTTGCCCAGTTTGATTTGGCTGCTTATTTTATCATATAGTTTGCTGTTAATTTGTTACTCAATACTGGATTTATAGTATCATTCTAACTTGATCTTTCAATGGACAGCTTTTCCAGTCACCTCATGCTTCTCTCAGAAAGCTGTCATTGAGTTCTGTGAATCAATATATAATGCTGATGCCTAAAGTGAGTTCCACTTCTGTTGATTTATCCAGTGGTTTCCCTTTCTGTTGCCGTGCGCCATTTTCACCTCTTTGCTCATCTGGTTAGTGTTCTTGTTTTAGGTTTTGCATCTATCCATGGATAAATACCTTCAAGGTTTGTTTCTTCTCGCCAATGATCCTGCTCCGGAAGTGCGGAAGCTGGTAAGGGACTGCTGTAATATCCAATCTGCATGTTTGCTCTCTCCTCGGCGGTGCTGAGTTTGCTTTTGCTGTAATATCCAATCTTCTTCCTTTTGTCAGAATGCGCTATCATGACATATTTGATTTTGTTATCAGCATGTTTATATATTACTTTAATTTCTTGTATGAGTCTGACCGTTTCTCTTGCTTTGCTTGTGATTATGCTTTGTCTTGAGCCGAGGGTCTCCCGGAAACAACTGTTCTACCTACCAAGGTAGAGGTAAGATCTGCGTACACTCTACACTTCCCAGACCCCACGTTGTGGGATTTCACTTGGTATGTTGTTGTTGTAGAGCCGAGGGTCTCCCGGAAACAACTGCTCTACCCACCAAGGTGGAGGTAAGGTCTGTGTACACTCTACCCTCCCCAGACCCCACGGTGTGGGATTTCACTGGGTATGTTGTTGTTGTAGTACTAGACTAAAAGTACATTGTATTCTTTGTATTTCCCGCTTGCTGGGTGGTGTGACTGATGCTTACGAGCTGCATGTTTTAGAGTAGAGTGATGCATATAACAAATAATACCGTTAATATCATTCAATTTACAGTTATTGATGACTGTTTCAGCAAGATAGATTGATCTTGTAAGACTGAACTAATTCTGTTAAGAAATTTACGACTTCTAGTTCACAGATCATGTCTTTGATGAAATTGTAACGGCTAGAGATAGTCCTTTGTTGTAGACACCTGTTAGACGGGCTGTTGCTTTCTTAGTTTTTCTCCTATTCAGTTACTTTTTTAGTTATTTAGCTTGGTCATAAGATGGTAAATTTGTATGTCTATTATAACTTTGATGTCTTCTGCGTTTAGCCTGTAATTTTCCATGTCAAGTATGATGGGAGTTGGACATTCAATTGTCAATAAATTGACAAGGCAGTTGACTTGCTTGTTCTGCTTATGTTATCACTTTTTTGCTTTATTACTCTGCTATACAAAATCCAATGTTTAGCAAACATGCTCACTTACAAAGGAGGTTTTAGGACTCTTTTCTGCAATATCAATTACACATTTCACCTTTGTAGAGAGTTCTCTTCTGCTACAACCAATTACTCAGTTTGCCTTGTTCAACAGGTTTGTTCGGCGTTTGTTCAACTAATTGAAGTTCGTCCTGCCATTTTGGAGGTGCATCTTTTTCCATTCTAAATTGTGTCTATTCTCTTTGTCACGTCTCCTTTCCTCTCACACTTGCTTTTAGCTTTAGATATGGATAACTGTTCGAGATTTCTAGAAGTTTTAAACTTTAAATAAAATAAAATAAACATTATGAAGAAATAGGTTCTTAACCCAACCTTTTTTTGGAGAATGGTAAATAGGCTCTTAACCGTATAATGATTTGTAATTTTTGATAGTTTGTGGTCTTACTGTTGTCTTGTCTCTTTCCTCTAAATAAGTGAAGATGTCATTGAGCTGCACCAAGAAGGTCTAGTTATCGTCTTTTGGGTTTCGGGGACTGGTTGCAAAATGCAGCATCACTTGTACACTGTCAATCAATTAAGCAATCAACAATCCATCATTTTCAAACTAGTTAGTGTTGGCGATATGAATCCTCCATATTAGGACACTGCGTGGAAGTTAAATTCATTATGGAAGGTTTAACTACTGGTTCCATTTTCTTATTTCCCCTTTAAGTATTACATATTTATGATATGCAATGAGTTTTAGGAAAATTGAACAGTTTGTCGACTTTTAGTGGTCTTGCCTGAGAGGAACATGGAATATCAAACGCCTCTTATTTTCACATGTTCTTGATCAACTTCTGATTATTTGACACAGCCACACTTGAGGAATGTTTTAGAATATATATTGCAAGTCAACAAGGATCCAGATGAAGAAGTGGCGCTCGAAGCTTGTGAATTTTGGTAATTCCCCCCAATGCTTCTTTTTTAAATATCGATATTGCTCACTGGCATCATAATTATGTCAAGCATGGAAGGAAGGACATTTTGCTGGGATGCTTTAGTAACCTTTGCTTCTAGAGCATTTTATCTTTCACAACTATGCAATATATTTCATTTCTCTTGTTGATAAAATGAATGATGGAGCCATGAAGATGGCATTTTAGTTAACACGATCTGGGAAGCTTTGGTGACATTTTATGTATTTATGTTGAAAGTATGCCTTACAATTTCCAGCTTTGTAAAGCATGCCTAGGTTTCATTTGTCTGAATGGACCAAATTCAATTTTCGAATCTATTTGTTCCAAAGCTATGCAAAATATTAGAGCCCACATGAGCTCCATGCATATTCAACATAATAACACACATACTGGGAGTAGGCAAAGAAGTTGGACGAAACTATATTACTAGAGAGTCGGTAGGATATGTTTGTGAAAAAGTAGATAAATCATTTTAGGATACGAGGAGTAAATGGAAATAAATTAGGATAGATGGAGACAGAACATACAACAACTGCGTCTTAATGTCAAGGTCATTGAGGTCGGTTATATCAATCCTTAATATAAGTTTTGCTCCATTTGGTCTCGTTTTATTCTAGTAATCAATAATTTATCTTTTATCAAAAACTAGGGATTATCTAAATCTGTTGCCCGTTTTACACTGTCATAATCTCTAAGTAGTCTTGAAAGATTTTTGTCAAGCGTGGGGATTAGTGTAATTGAGCCCATAACGACTAACCTTTATCCCAGCTAGTTGGTATCATTTGTACAAGTGCTAGTTGATGAGAGTTACTTCAGAAACAAAAAAGTAAAGTCCATTTGTTTTTTGAAATTTATAAAGTAAAGTTGAATTTCTCTGGGGTATTATCTCAATTCCAATAAAATGCAATCGGGTAAAGTATGACTTGGCGATCATAAAATATACGGATAGAAGTACTTTCCTTTGATGGAGGGGGAAAAAAAGTTTGTTTGTAAACCAATGAATAGGGAGTTAAAGGAATAGGAAATACTTATTTGGGAGGGAAGGGCCAGGGGAATTGTTTTAGATACTGTGGTAGAGTGAAAATGAGTTAAATAATACTGATTGTTTTAGATCCGATGGCATTGTAAACCTCATCAGTTACCTTGTAATATGGAAGTGAAGCATATAAATAATGTGAGGAATGGTCACTTTACCTTATAAGAAAAGTAATAATGTCCTATTATTCGAACTTAAGGTTGATTTGCTTAAGTTTAATTCTACCTGTTATATCTTCCTCTTTTTGATGGCTGGGTTGCATCATATTTCATGAATGAATTATGCTCTTGGGTGCTTCCAGTCTTTTTCTTTTACCCTTTTTTTTGCTCTTAACATCTCAAGTTCTGGTTGAGAATTTGTTGATTTTGTTGAAGTGTGACCATCTTATCTTAAATCTTAAGCTGTTTGAAAGATCACACTTTTATTTGGTTAATTATGTCATCAACACACTCTCTCACGTGTGGGCCTGAACCTTTTTATGGGCCAAGCATGTGAAAATTCTTTTTGATAATTGGTGGCAGTGAGACTTGAACACAGGACCTTTGCTTGCTTTGATATTATGTGAGAAAGTGGACATTTCAACTCAAAAGCTAGCTCACTAGGGGAGGATTATCTAAGGCTATATAAGCAGATCACAACCCATGCCCCCAACCAATGTGGAACTTGACACTCCTCTACACGCCTTGGACTAGACAACTGAAGCGTGGATAACATAAAAAGGGGCCCAACATTGAGAAAAAGAACAACAAAGAGCGATAAGTCTGGCTCTAATACCATATTGAAATCCGTGATCTCATCTAAAAGCTTAAGCCGTTAGAGGAAACACATTTTTATTTGTTTAATTATGTCTTGAATAGATAATTCGTGCATAATTTGGGAATCTTCTGTTATGAATTTGTTTTGCTTGTCAAATTGATTCAATGTGGGTGTCATTGACAGGTCCGCATACTGTGATGCTCAGTTGCCACCTGAGAACTTGAGAGAATTCTTGCCACGGTTGATTCCGGTATGGTATCTTTACAAGCCAATTATTTTCTTCTTTTTGTTTCCAAAGCCATATGGGCATTTTGTGTCTGAGAGAATATTCTTATGCGTAATCGTAATGTTTCCGACACCATTTTTAGGTTTTGCTGTCTAACATGGTTTATGCTGATGATGACGAGTCGCTTCTGGAGGCTGAGGTTGGTGTCTGCTTCATCTTTCGATTTCAAATAAGTCTGAAATAGTTTGTTGTGATTTGCTTCGCTTAACCAAACATTATTTTGTTATTACAGGAGGATGGATCTCTGCCAGATCGCGATCAGGTTTAGTCCTCACTTCTCTTTTTTTTAGCTGAAAAACTAATGCTTACCCATTTGACAACTCGGAAATAATTACATTGGAAATCATTGTGGACAGGACATCAAACCTCGATTTCATTCTTCACGTTTTCATGGTGACGAGGATGGGGAAGACGATGTATGTGTTTTACTTGTAACCAATCATTTTCTTAATTAGTGTTCACCTTTTGAATTGCCTTTGACACCAGTATCATGCTCCCTTTCCTAATTATAGGATGAAGGCATCGTAAATGTGTGGAATTTGCGTAAGTGCAGTGCAGCTGCTCTGGACATTCTCTCAAATGTGTTTGGTGATGATATTCTACCCGCATTGATGCCTGTTATTCAGGTGATTGAATATGTCTAATATTAATCCAGCTATCCTTTCCCTGCTTTCGTCTGTGTGTGTGTTTGTAAGAAAGGAAATTCTTCACTCAGGTGTGCACATCCTGATGTTGATTTGTATTTTAATTCCAAGAAATTGGTCAAAATTCTAGTTATCTGTCAATATTCTGTAGATAAATGATGATTGTGAAAATAGTAATAGTTCCATTAAAATAAAGGGGAAGAATTAATTGTCATTTATGGTGTATATTCCCTGTTCTCATCATATTCGTGGTTGCTAGCTATGACAGTGGCTGAACAACTCTTCCCTCTAAGCTGTAATTCTCTCTGAGGATCAGTGTTGCATGAATCTGACGAAGTAAAGTTTTATTATCTTGGAAGAAATGCTGATCATACTAATGTATAAAGGAAACAAGAGAAAACTACGAATTGAAGTTATTGTCCTACCTTTTGTGTTAGTAGTTCGCGATAAATGGATCTGATATGCATCAACTTTCTTGTATCTGGACAGGCTAAATTGTCAACTACCAATGATGAAGGCTGGAAAGAAAGGGAAGCAGCTGTTCTAGTTCTGGGTGCTATAGCTGAGGGCTGCATAAATGGACTTTTCCCTCATTTACCGGAGGTAATCCTATTATTGACAAGCTTCCTAAAGAAGAATTTCATGTAAATGGAGTTTGTGCATACAATGTATGAAAAGTTTGTCTTCTGAGTGAACCGCCACGTCATGTATTTCTTTGCAATTTTACTGTAATTGAGCGTACGTGTGTAATTATTGGAAGTGAATAATAGATATTATCTGAAATATGCACATATTGAAGAAGTTTTCAAAAATTTCTTCCTTTCTTTTCATTCTCTTTCTTTTTCCCATTCAGATTGTTAGCTTTCTCATCCCACTTTTAGATGACAAGTTTCCTCTAATACGAAGCATTTCCTGTTGGACGCTGTCCCGCTTCAGCAAATATATTGTTCAGGTTGGTAATTCATGCTCCTCTCTAGCTCAAAGCTACATTATCATATTTGTGATTGTACTGGCTGTCATATTTGTATAGAGTCTAGCAATCCTACACCAACCCTTCTTGGGTCAAATTTTCCACAATTCTATGGTATGTGACTATGTTCTGCTTTCAGGGTTTATTGCTGTTCCCAATGTTTTGATATTTCAGTTGTAATAGAGCATGTATATAGCTATATTAACAAATTGGAAAATAGTCTTCGGCCTTGAGCCATGCCGGGTGGCAGGGATATGGTTGTTGCTTCTGTTGTTGACACATCTGCATGTATTGATTTAGAGTTAGGAATATTGTGAGATTCAGATGTACTGGTCCAATGTGGTCTTGCATATCTGACTAATATTTGATGCCATAATATTAAATGTTATATTAATTGGTGTGCTTTTTTGGTTATCAAATAATGATCATCTATGTTTAATTTTATATGTTAGCTTGGTGTAGTTGTCTTGCATCAGTTCCCCTCGAGAAAAAATTATCCCGCATTACTTCTCTTGTCCGACTGTTGAAGTTCTATTTGCTATTTGAGTTCTTTCTCCCTTTTGTTATTTACAGTTCCTTTGTTTGACTGAAATAAGTCTTTTTTTGTTGTGATATGCTGGTGTCACCAGATAATTTCTAAGTCTTCCTGCCATTTGTTTGACTTTCTTTTAGGGTACTGATCATCAAGAAGGCCGTGAACAATTCAACAAGATTTTAATGGGTCTTCTGCGGAGAGTATTGGATGATAATAAACGAGTGCAAGAAGCTGCTTGTTCAGCCTTTGCTACTCTTGAAGAGGTCAGTGATAAGCTGTTTGTAATATTCAGTTTCTGCTTTATGTATACCTAACTGATGGTTTACTTTTTACAGGAGGCTGCAGAAGAGCTAGCACCATGCTTGGAAATCATTCTGCAACACTTGATGTGTGCTTTCGGAAAATACCAGGTCCTTTTGTCTTCCGTACATTGGTGACACCATAATTTCTTTCTGTTTGTCAACAGTGTCTGACTTTTTATGTGTTCATAGAGACGGAACCTTAGAATCGTGTATGATGCCATTGGAACATTAGCAGATGCAGTTGGAGGGGAACTCAATCAGGTAGGTTTAATCATGGAGCTCACCCTTTCTGTTTTATTTAACATGTTAACACGTTAGTACTTCTTTTATATTATGATTTCAAGTTATGTTTACGGAAATTTAGTAGTCTTGTGATATCTAATTTTGGCCTTTTAATTCTTTTGCTGGTTATTACAGCCCAAGTATCTTGAGATTTTAATGCCCCCATTAATTGGGAAGTGGCAGCAACTCCCAAATTCAGACAAGGATCTTTTCCCGCTGCTGGAGTGCTTTACTTCAATAGCTCAGGTTGATTTAGTTATTTGAAAAAAGGTCGTACATGGTATTTATGGTTGTTTGTATGAAGGAATTTTTGCATGAATATCTTGACTTATTGTTATTTGTAAGCCTTTGGTTTGATGTTTCTGCATCTTATGGTTTCTAGACGGTAATAATAGATGCATTAGTTTGTTATTTGTCTTTTTTATCTGTTTTGGTTTTGAGGGGCCGGTTGGTTGGTGGAGTTCTGACTTTGAAGTATAATGGTCATTTACTAGACATTTGGTTCATCCTATGTTGACGAGCTGCAAATTATTTGAGCAGTGGATCTCTTGCATCTCTGATTTACACCGGCTATTCTAGCTTTAAAAAATTATCAGGTCCTTTTCTTTATCGTTTATTTTGCGTGCTTCAAAGTGACTGCAGTATTTTTGGAACCTCCCTGTTTAGTCCTGAATCTAGTCCATACCTTCAAATTTTTGAAGAATACCTTTTGTTTCATTTTTGGGTAATATTTTATGTGACCATGTTTGTTTGTACTGGATATATGTTTATTGTTTAAAAAAAACTAGATCTGCAATTACTGTCAGAAGTGGCCTCATAGGACTATATATTGTAGATAACCATTCTCTTATTTCCAGACCCCACGTTGTGGGATTTCGCTGGGTATGTTGTTGTAACCATTCTCTTATTTCAGGCTTTGGGTACTGGCTTTGCACAATTTGCTCAACCGGTATTTCAGAGGTGCATTACCATCATCCAGTCACAACTATTAGCAAAGGTATATGATACTATACTGCTTCTGACTCTGATCTCAGACCTTCACTTTTCATTTTTATCCTTGTTATGTGTGCGTGTGCGTGGGCGTGGGCGCGTGCGCTTGTAGAGGCCAATGCTTTATAGTAAAAGACAACTTTGCACTGTTTTGAAGACTAGTTCTGCAATTTTCTTGATTTTGTAGACTCTGATCTCAGACCTTCTGTTTATATTTTTGAATATGGGGAATCCCTTTCTTAAGTCTTCTATTTAGCTTACAATAGTATGTTATAGTGGTAATTTTTTGAATTTGGGGTGTATGTCGCCTTTCAACTCTTAATATAGTTTATATTTGCATTTTATGGTGACAATAGTAGGTAGGTTGAACCCTTTCCATTGCAAGGTCAGAGTACCATGTTCAGTTCCATGCTTTTTATTCTTGATAAGCAATTTGTTCATTTATTTTTTTGAACCTCTTTTGCTTACTTGTACTTATGCTTTGTCTTGAGCCAAGAGTCTCTCGGAAACAACCGCTCTACCTACCAAGGTAGAGGTAAGGTCTGCGTACACTCTACCCTCCCCAGACCCCACGTTGTGGGATTTCACTGGGTATGTTGTTGTATTTTTTTGAACCTCTTCTAATATGCTCTCTTCTCTGTCCACTTTTACTGATTCTGATTGCAGGTTGATCCCGTTTCAGCTGGATTACAATATGACCGAGAATTCATTGTTTGTTCTTTGGACCTGCTGTCTGGACTTGCTGAAGGTCTTGGTAGTGGTGTTGAGAGTTTGGTAATTCCTTTTCCTCCAAAAATGTTGCATGTGTGGAGTTTCAAGTTGCTTTTCTCTTCTTTCTTTCCAGTCACCAGACGTCCCAATGTTGTTGTTTCATGCTTTTTTTTTTGTCTTTGATAGAGTACTTTCTGTATTGTGATACCATGCTGCATGGGCAATTTTACTTTATGCTTCAATATGGACTTAATTTCTGTAGGTTTCACAAAGTAATTTAAGGGATTTGTTGCTACAATGTTGCTTGGATGATGCGCCTGATGTGCGGCAGAGTGCTTTTGCTTTGCTTGGTGATCTTGCAAGGGTAAGTTTATATGTAATTTTCGAGCTAACCCACTTCATAGGCTTCAGGTTGTGTTTGAGTTTCTTTAGCACTGGTCCTAATAGGGTCAGTGTCGTGATATCTGTTGGGAAAATTGAATGAGGTTAAAAGACAGTCTTTTTTTCCGTAGCTAACGCACTTTTGCTTGTTGCGTTTAGGTTTGTCCGGTTCATTTGCTACCTCGGTTGGTTGAATTTCTTGATGCTGCCACTAAGCAACTGGTATGCAATACTGTTCTCTTTTTAACGTGTTTCCAGCTCTTTGATTCCCCGTCATTTACTTGAGCGATGTTCTTGCAGAACACTTCCAAGCTGAAGGAAACCATCTCTGTGGCCAACAATGCATGTTGGGCAATTGGAGAATTAGCAATCAAGGTAAATTTGACAGATTTGTTGCTTTCTGAGATCATTTGATCAGGATTAGCTGAAGTAATTGAATGTAAGTTAGGGTGTAGTCATACATGAAAACATCCCTATTTATCAAAATAAAGTGACATTTTAAGGAAGCAAAACACAAGGAAGACCTTTTTGTGTTTCGTAATCCCAATTTCACATCTGATTAATCTGTTCTCTCATGGTCTTGTGACTAAAATCGCATGGGTAGATAATTCAATTGAAAAGATCATCTTTTTAATCAAGTAACAATAATTTTATTGAAAATGGGAATAAACCAGTATACAAGAAATATATCAAAAACAGATAACCTATACAAAAAATATATATTATCTAGAAGTAGTAAATCTTTGGTCCAGGTAAGCTGCTACTTGTCCTAGGCGCCAGCCTGTGGAGGCTGCGCTGCATATTCGGTATGGACGGCTGGTCAGGTTCCATCATACAAGCAGCCTCACCCTTTGCTCCTTGTTCCTCTGATGTGGCATCTCCACCGGTATTTTCTCGCTCGTCATTAGGATATATTGGAGTAGGATCACCCATTTCCATCCTCAGGCAGTAAGTAACCCATTTCCATCCTCAGGCAGTAAGTACGGAAATCTTCCTGCCGCTCCATAAAACGGCATTAGTCTATCTTGCATGCCAACAATCTGACATTATCGAACACGGGGAGAACTTGCTCACCTTGGTGTGTCTGGCAGATTTGATCATCTTATGATTGATCACAAAACCGACGTCAAACGGCATCCCAATATTTTTCGTGTAACAGATTAGATACAAACCAAAGGTTATGTTCATATCATGTCTGCTCGGCAACAACCGCTAGTGCGTAGAGCTCTAGCTGCAAGTACTTCCTGTGAAGCGTGCCATGTTGAAAGTCAACAGTGGTCTTTCATAGTTAGCCTAGGTTGACCCAAGATCTCGTGCACTCTACAAAAATCTGGATTGTGCTAGAACTCGCTTTCAAACAGATTCTCTGGCATGTCGAACTAGTCATTTATCGCTTCATGACCTGTGTTAACCTACTCTGTGCAAACATAAACTCTGCCTCCCTTCTGATTACACACGTTCACTTAGAATCCATGAACAAGGGTGACATTAAATTCATTAAGAAATTCCCCAAACCATGTCTAGACACGTGCCTAACCTGGTTTTGGTACATAAGAGGCTGGTGAACTCACACTTCTTCCAAATCAATCCAGCCTTTTGGCAAAAGGTTTCTTCTTCCTCAGCCCCTCTTCATAGGTCTCCTCAGCTCACTCGGTATAGAACCTTGTCCAATCAAAGCTGAATGGAGGGATCCAAGGCTGTGTGGTGGAGACTGCTCTCAATATTGACATGGTGACAACCAGAAACAAATCTTAATTAGTTGATTATTAATTGTTAAAGTGCAACCAAAAATATCATTTGAATAACATAATTGAAAATATATTGGCATGAAAGGATTTTAAATGGTATTTCATGGTCAGTGAAGATTCATATAGCCGACTCCAACTGGTCTGGGAAGTTGTATTTGTTTGTTGTAACATAATTGTAGCAAGCCATCCTACCTCCTAGCATAGAATGCACGCACATTCGGTCACTTTCATCAATGATTGAGCATGTATGGGATAAGAACAGGGGCAGATTTATGTTGGCTGAAGCAGTGTCATCCGACATTGCTTCGTTGGAAATTTTCACTAAATACATGTGGAAAATTAATATGCAAAAACAAATGAGTATAGATAGGAAAAAGTGATACCGGTCAACATACTCCATTTATTATTGTTTGAGCCTTTTTTCCTTTTTTTGTTTCTAAAATACGGAGGCAAAGAGGATGCAAAACACAGATTTTCCCCTATAGTAAGAAACCTACAAACCAATAGTCTAGAGGATATTTTTGTGGCAGACTGAGCGATAATTAATACTCACTCCGTCCCAATTTATGTGACCCTTTCCTTTTTAGTCTGTCCCAAAAAGAATGTCAAATTTCTATAATTAGAAACAACTTAACTTTAAAATTTTCCTTTTACCCTTAATGAAATGATTTTATAGCCACACAAATATCTAAGGTTTGTTTAGACCACAAATTTCAAGTCTTCCTTTCTTTCTCAAATTTTGTGCCAAGTCACATAAATTCGGACGGAGGGAGTACTATATTGATCTAACATTCATTTATATTTAAAATTTTGACACCGCTTGTGAAAACTCATGCATACCCCACTGGATAAGAACTTGCTAGGTTATACTAAAAACTCAAAGCAAGTTCATGTAGGCAATATTAATAAACACCTAGGGTGGTGCATTCCCTCAAATAATTGATTTGGTGGAGGTGTAGCCATGCAACTTGAGAATCCAACAGAAACAATCTCCCACAGAATAGTTTACGGGTGCAAATCCTAGTAAACAGGGTCTTGTTGAATTTGCCACTGCTGCCTGCTCTACCTCCCAAGGTAGGAGTAAGGTCCGCGTACACTCTATCCTTCCCAGACTCCACTTGTGGGATTACACTGGGTATGTTGTTGTTGCCCACTGGTTAAGATCTGCTATTGATTCTTATCGTTGATAATGATATACATTATAAATATATCTTTGAGATTGAAAATCTTATATGTCGACGGCACTGAGCTTTTTGCCTTGTATTTAAGGTTCATATGCTCTTCTTTCGACTGTGTTTGTGCTCCTTTTTTTTGTGTCAACTTAATTGCCAATTGATAATATGAATTTTCTTTTGTCTTGTTTTATGGACCACAAGTGTGATGTTAAACTTTATAATTTCAGGTCCAAAAAGAGATGGCTCCGGTAGTCCTGGCTGTGGTCTCATGCTTAGTATCAATCCTTCAACATGCTGAGGTAATTATCTGTTTCGTATCTAAGATTGAAATATTTGATAATTGGTTGGTTGATCCTGTTATTTGTATATGCATAAATTGCATGTATGTTGTGCCTAAGTTTACCTCTTTTTATGCTTTCTCTTGAGCCGAGGGTCTTTCGAAAACAGTCTCCCTACCTTGGTAGGGGTAAGGTCTGCGCACACTCTACCCTCCCCAGACCCCACGTTGGGGGATTTCACGAGGTATGTTGTTGTGCCTAAGTTTGTGTTGTGTTTTGTCACACTCATTTTATATTTGATTATGAGAAGGGTCTCAACAAGTCACTGATAGAGAACAGCGCAATCACCCTCGGAAGACTTGCATGGGTTTGTCCGGAGCTTGTGTCACCACATATGGAGCATTTTCTTCAACCATGGTGTTTGGCTCTGTCTATGTAAGTTAACTCCAACTGCAATTGTTTCATTCGTTTGTGACTGGTGGTTCTACATACTCATGCATTGAAAACCTTAGAACTGTAGGCTTTTTTATCATAAAAAAACTGTAGGCTTTTTGCATGAAACAGAGAGTATTGTGGTCATGCTGTCCAAATTTGTCTGAAGTACGTTATTTTGGTTTACTCTCCTCCATATATTTGATGATGATACTTGAAATACCTCCATGCTAGCATGCTAACATTGTTAATCTAAAGTTGGATTGCTAATTCCTGAGAGACCTGCTTTAGCAATTTTTTCTGTTAACTTTACCGAACACCAAAGTAATACTCCCTTTGGTCCTTTTTGTGTGTCATTTTAGCCAAAGGAATTTTGTCCAAAATATTCCCAGTAGGCCATATAATCATTAATTACCCATTTAAGAAAAGATAAGGATAATTTAGTCAACTACAATATAAAGCTTACGATTAATGCTATTAAATGACTTTCTTAATGGGTATATCAAAGCTTTAATTGACAGATAAGGACCAGACAGAATATTATTTTGATGATTGATATCACATGGTAAAAAGTGCGAACGTTTTCTTTGGAGCTGTGGTATGCCTTTGTGTTCTATTATTCTGTAATGAGAATGGACGTGCATGTTGGAGGTCTTAGTCCAGATGCCTGAATGTCATTAGCTTTAGAAGGGGAGCCTTGGAGTAACCGGTAAAGTTGCTGCCATGTGACCAGGCTGCCCCTGCCTTTTTATAGAAATGCAAGGTAAGGCTGCCTACAATAGACCTTTGTGGTCCGGCCTTCCCCGGACCCCGCGCATAGCGGGAGCTTAGTGCACTGGGCTGTCCCTGCCTTTTATCGTTTTTTCTTTCAAGCTCATCAAATTTTGAGAGGAAAAAGAACAGGAAAAAAGGTGATATAATTTTGGCACCCATTCATCGTTGCTGTAATACTAGTACACAAACTTGTCAAGCTTGTCTGATAAGAAAAAAATCTGTTTGAGAGGAAAAAGAACAGGAAAAAAGGTGATAGAATTTTGGCACCCATTCATCGTTGCTGTAATACTAGTACACAAACTTGTCAAGCTTGTCTGATAAGAAAAAAACCTGCTTTCACAATGTGAATCTCGTGATCTTGTCTTCTCTTTTTCCAATTCATGGAACTGAAAATGTGACAAAGAAACCTACCCATTCCTGACTCCCCTCTCGCATCTATCATTGTTGTCATGTTAGTCTTGGGGTTTTTGCACCAAATATTGATGTAAGCATATTACAGTGCACAAAATGGCTCGTCAATGACCTCCAATTTGTGCTAACTTTTTGGCAGGATACGTGATGATATTGAGAAGGAGGACGCATTTCGCGGTTTATGTGCAATGGTAGTTTCGTATTCTTATATTGCCTCTTCGGTTCAGAGATCACAATGAACTGAATACTGCTAAATTATTATAAATTTCCTATGATTGAAAGCTTTAATTTGCTCTCTTTTGTTCTCCAACTGGACCACTTATGGATAGCAGCATCCTAGAAGTGGAATTAACGTAGTACAATAGTTATGATCTTATACCAACCTAGAACTTAGTACCAGAAGTCTATACCAACCTAGAACTTACTATGAAAATGCAAGTTCTCATAAATTGGAAACCAGTAATTTTTTTTTTCTAAAACATGTTAAAAGTTATTATCTAACTGCAGGAGTGTCTTACTTGGTTTCAAATTTATTCAGGTTAAGGCAAATCCATCAGGTGCACTAAATTCACTTGTGTTTATGTGCAAAGCCATTGCAAGTTGGCATGTAAGCTTTCTATTTGCAATCTCTGTATTTTCAACAGTGGAAGGGAAATTCAGAGAATTTTTTCTTTGTTATCCTCATCTTGTGATCCTTTTCAGGAGATAAGAAGTGAAGATCTACGCAATGAAATCTGTTTGGTTTTGCAAGGATATAAGCAAGTAAGCAAGGCCTGATACTATAATTCTTTCTTTTTCATCCGCTCTAGACGAGTATCTTTTCATGATGTCTTTCTGAATTTTTACTCACTAATTTGTGAATGGGTTTTCCTTTTTATCCAAATTAGGAATTATGTAGAGTAATTCTTCTGCACAATCTTTTGTTTTCTCTTTTTCACTTTTTAAGTTGCTTCCTCTAAAAGTTCTGGAGATACTTTAGGTTTTTTTTGACCCTACGTATTTGCTCCTTATGTTTCCACTAGTTTAACATCTGGTTTAGTAAAATTATCTTTTTGATCCCGTCATGAATTGTCTCGTTAGTTTCATCTGGAGATATGAACCAGGTGAAGAAATGGGAAATAGAGAAGACTAATCTCATTTTTCTCATTGGCTCTCAGTGGTATAAAGATTTCCAATGTCTTATTCTGAGTTTGGGAATATTTTGTCAGATGCTCAAGGATGGTGCTTGGGAACAGTTCATGTCAGCTTTGGAGCCCTCAGTGAAGGACAAGTTGTCAAAGTATCAAGTTTAATTAATTATTGAGAGTGAACGTCTTCCAAGTTTCAATGAATGTTGTCATCTCGGCTGCATGACACTTCAGATCTATGGATCTATTGGCTTTGTGTTGGTGTCAATCCTAACATTGTCAGATTGTTATTGTTGCCATGCGTGTTGAGCAAACACAGTCTTGGGTTCAATTTCCTCCAGGGAACATTCTCAGTGAAGATTGAAGCTTTTTATATTCTTCCAAAGCTTCACAGGCTGATGGATGGAATTTTGGAGCTGAGGTTTGACAAATTTAGTGTACAGGTGTGCTATGCAACAATTATATTTTGATTTTGTCGGTGTCTGTCCTGAAGGGGCGATCCTAAAGTCTTAGATAATTGGGTGTGACACTTTCATCTTGGGTCAAGGAGCAATTTTTCCCGATTTTATCTTTCCATTATAAGGTCCCATTGGTTGGTTTAAGACTACGATATCATAGCTAGATGTCTCAGATTTGTTGATTTACCTTTCATCTGGAGGTTAGGAAGAGTTGGTCTGTTGGGAGGTCGAATGATCTCGATGGTGGGCGAGAGAAATAATTGTTGTTTGTACTTTGTGGTTTATTGGTGGAGGGGTTTAAATCATATGTATCATTTAAATGAAATATTTTAACATTTTTATCCTGCTATAATTTTTCAAGTTCCCTGTCTATATGAAGATCAAAAATATTTGATAGTTAAATTCAAAAAGAAATTCGAAAGTAACATTGTATTGGAAGACGCTGTATTGAAGATTCTATGTGTTAATTTTCAATTGAATTTTGTTTGAGAATTGCTGCATCGATTCTTATGTCTGCAAGTACTGGTGACCGGTATCCTCCCTCCCCTCTCTCTAATTTATTCTTTGAGATTAGATGTAAACATGTATATTATAGAAATAATTGTATCCCTACTCATAATTAGAATATTTTCAGGTAAGACTAGGATTCCTTTTTTGTATAGGCTTAGGATTCCTATTGTATAAGGGATGGATATTGTACTTTATATATTTTGATATTAATGAGAAGACTCATCAAGGGAGATTAATATCATCTTACATGGTATCAAGAGCCTACCACACAAAACCCTGGAAATCTCCTCTCTTCTCGCCGCCGGCCCTCCCCCTTGCACTGTCGCGGCCCTTCATCAAATTTCTTGGTTTTTGTGCTTCTTCTTCTTCTTCTTTCCTTTCTTCTCTAAATGGATACTCAGGATTTTTT
Organism: Przewalskia tangutica; assembly: GCA_029844215.1. Classification (NCBI taxonomy): domain Eukaryota; kingdom Viridiplantae; phylum Streptophyta; class Magnoliopsida; order Solanales; family Solanaceae; genus Przewalskia; species Przewalskia tangutica. The sequence goes on along the minus strand of CM056731.1, from coordinate 760,510 downwards.
TGATACTTTTGACACTTTCACCTCCACAAATTCCACCACCACGTTGTCATCCTCTTTTCATCCCGCACTAACTGTTACAAACATCAAGAACTCTATTCTCATTCTTCTTGATCAAGAAATAACAAGATTCCCGTAGGTGAATTGCTTTCGTAATCATGCATGTCTCTATAACATGCTTGATCATATTGATGACACTATTTCGCGCCATCCGGAGGTTGATGAGTCTACTCGTAATCATGCATGTCTCTATAACATGCTTGATCATATTGATGACACTATTTCGCGCCGACGTCAAACAATGAATTTATGGTAGTATTTCTTAGAATCTTCTTTTTACTATCATGAAATCTGGCGCCACAACCTTTCATTTATGGAACCGCTTGGAGGAAATCTTTCAAGATAACAAGCACACTCGTGCGGTGTATTTGGAGGAACAGTTTAACAATACATGCCTTGAAAATTTCTCCAACATGACTGAGTACTGCAGATAGTTTGAGTACTGCAGACAGTTGAAACTCTTAGCGGATCAACTCTCCAACGTCGACACGCTTGTCTCGGACACTAAGATGGTGTTGCAATTGATTGCAGGTCTTCCTAAAGGAGACTATGATACGTTAGCCGCCATAATTCAACAGGCAGATCCGCTTCTCAATTTTAACAAAGCTCGCTCGCAGTTGTTGCTCGAAGAGACTCGACGTGCTAAGCAAGATGAGCACAATCAGAAGACGTTAGCTGTCGAAACGCGCCCTCACGATCCAATGCCGCCAGAAAACTCTCAACCGCAGCAGGACGCGCGCGCGGTGGTGCGCGCGCAGGCGAGGTCGTGGTCACGGCAGGGTCGCGGTAACAGATCCAAGAAGAAGCAACAGTGGCCCGCAGACCACTTCGAGCCGCGGCGCCCCAACACTATCCCTATAGCGTCGCGGCGCCGCCACAGTTCCAGCACCGACAACCCTTCAACCAAGATTCTCCACCACGGTTGTTGGGCCTCGCCCACTTCTGCATGTTCAAGACCAGATCAAGCCCACTTCATGCACGACTGGTTCAACAAAGACGACAACAATCGTACATGAACTCCGAGCTACTTCTCACCTCACCCGGCCTGCAGTAATATTCTCAAACCGCTTGGTCTAAAGCATCCTCACTCAGGATACTGGTAATGGCCACCGCATTCCAGTAAAGGGTTATGGTACATCCTATACACCACCTCTTAATCCATTCCCCTTTCAAAATACCCCATATGCTCCACATGTGATTAAGAATCTAATCTCTATCCGCAAATTCACTCGTAATAACTCTGTCTCTGTTGATTTTGACCCTTTTGGTTTCACTGTGAAGAATCTTCATACGGGGACACCTCTTACGAGATGCAATAGCACGGGGGATCTATATCCATTCACTCATTCCCCCGCTGCCAGATCTAGCTCTCCCGTCTCTTTAGAGGCTATTTCTTCTTCAACATGACATAATAGGCTTGGTCATCCAGGAGCCCCAGTTTTTCATTTTCTTAGAGGCAATAATTTCATTACTTGTAATGAAAAGCTTGCCCAAAACTGTGTTTCTTGTTCTTTAGACAAACATACTCGTCTTCCATTTAAATCATCTACTATTGTCACTTTTGCACCTTTTGATATTATACATGTCGATCTATGGACATCACATGTTGCTAGTTCTCTCGGTCATAAATACTATCTTATCTTACTAGATGATTTTTCTCACTTTGTTTGGTTGTATCCTCTCAAATTTAAATCGTTGTTTGCCAAATTTCTTGAGTTTCGAACATTCATTCAAACACAGTTTGAAAAAGGTATAAAATCTTTTCAGTGCGATAATGGTCGTGAATTCAATAACTCTATGTTTCACCGTTTTTGTACCAATAATGGCATGGTATTTCGGTTCTCCTTCCCTCACACCTCCCCACAAAACGGTAAAGCTGAAAGAATCATCTGTACTATTAACAATATGATTCACACTCTATTGATCCATGCCTCCCTACCTCCCTCCTTCTGGGTCTATGCTGCTAAAATGTCAGAATACGTTCTCAATATTCTCCTAACTAGCACCCTTCACAATATGACCCCTACTGAAATCCTCTATGATAGAGTCCCGTCTTATGATCATCTCTGGATATTCGGTTTTCTATGCTATCCTAACCTTGCCTCTACTGCCCCGCACAAACTAGCCCCCCGGTCCACTCCGTGTGTCTACCTAGGCTTTCCGTCGAACCATAGGGTCTATCTATGCTATGACTTGTCCACTCGTCAGATCCACATCTCTCGTCACGTCACATTCGACGAGACCACATTCCCGTTTTTGAATCTTAAACAGTTCCAAAAACCGGATTACTCTTTTCTTGACGAGTCTGCCATCTCTCCCATCATCCTCAGTCAACTAGAGCATAGCACTGCCGCAGAATCAGCGTCAGCGCCGCGACGCCAAAACTTCAGAGAGGTCTGTCAGTCCTCCAGCGCCGCGGCCCTTGATCACGGCGCCACGGCCGCCGACGGCTCCTTCCAGCACCGCGGTCCTTGATCATAGCACCGCGGTGCCTCCTACGGCGTCAGCCCCCCTTCTCCATATCCAACAAATCCATCCGCCTTGGAGCCTCCCACTATCCCCACACACCAAATGGAAACTCGTGCAAAACATGGAATCTTCAAACCCAAAGTTCAATTTAACTTGTCTGCCCAAACCATTTCACCAATCCCCAAGAACCCTATATTGGCCAAACAAGACCCTAATTAGAATGCGGCTATGTCTGAGGAATTCAATGCTTTAACTAAACATCACACATGAGATCTAGTACCTAGACCTGAGGGGGTGAATGTGATTTGTTGTCTGTGGCTATTTCGTCACAAATTCAGAGACATCGGAGTTCTTGAGAGGTATAAGACACGACTTGTGGCTAATGGCACAAATCAGCAGGAGGGCATTGATTGTGGTGAGACCTTCAGCCCGGTTGTCAAACCGGCTACCATCCGCACAGTTTTGAGCATTGTCATGGGCAAACACTGGCCGATCCATCAGCTTGATGTGAAAAATGCATTCTTACATGAGGATCTGAGAGACAATCTACGCATCAACCGCCGTGGTTCACCCATCCAACAGTTCCTCACTATGTGTGTCGTCTCCGTAAGTCACTATATGGCCTGAAACAGGCCCCCGTGCGTGGTATGATCGATTTGTCAGGTATATCTTCAGATTGGGTTTGTATGCAGCAAGAGTGATACATCACTCTTCATTTTTTATCGAGGTAGTAACACTGCTTACTTATTACTTTACGTGGATGATATCGTTCTTACTGCCTCTTCCGACGGATTGAAAAATGAGATTATTGCCTTGCTTAAGTCCGAATTTGCAATGACTGATTTGGGAAAGCTGAGTTATTTTTTGGGGATATCAGTGACCAGGTTTGTCAACCACATGTTCTTATGTCAGCGTAAGTAAGCAGATGAGATTGTATACAAGGCTAAGATGACGAATTGCAAAGTTTCACCTACTCCAGTTGATTCGAAATCTAAGCTCAGTGCTATGGATGGTGCTCCAGTCTCCGATCCTACTCTATATAGGAATCTTGCAGGTGCACTTCAGTATCTCACATTCACAAGGCCAGACATTGCTTATCTGCTCACAGTATGCCTATTCACGCACGCCTCTGCGAGTCTCATTTCATCGCCATGTCGTATCATTCGATACATTGGGCACACTTGATTATGGTTTCACATATACCCCTACGCACCAAACAAAGGTTGCTCTCTTATACGGATGCAGATTGGGCGCGTGTCGACACGCGACGCCCACCTCCGCTTTTGTGTAATTTTAGGGATAACTGATTTCTTGGTCCGCGCGACATACTACCCTATCTCGCTCCAAAGGTCGCGAGTACAGAGGCGTTGCAAATGTGGTAGCTGAGATTTGTTGGCTCAAAAATTTACTGTTAGAACTTCAGTGTCCTTTGCGTCAGGCATCTATTGTGTATTGTGATAACATCTCTGTCATCTATCTTTCTTATAATCCGGTTCAACATCAGCGAACCAATCATATTGATATAGACCTACACTTCGTTCGTGAGAAAGTTGCGTTAGGTCATGTCAAAGTGTTACATGTTCCATCATCCTATCAGTATGCAGACATATTTACCAAAGGACTTCCCAAACAGTTATTTCTTGACTTCAGATCCAGTCTCAGCGTCCGGCCTCTTCCCGCTCCGACTGAGGGGGTGTGTAAACATGTATATTATAGAAACAATTGTAGCTCTACCCAAAATTAGAATATTTTCATATATTGTGTAAATATAATTATGGTAAGACTAAGATTCTATTTTTGTATAAGCTTAGGATTCCTATTGTATAAGGGATGAATATTGTACTCTATATATATTTTGATATTAATGAGAAGACTCCTCACGTGAGATTAATATCATCTTACCATTTGTACTTTGTGGTTTATTGGTGGAGGGGTTTAAATCATATGTATCATTTAAATAAAATATTTTAACATTTTTATCCTGCTATAATTTTTTAAGTTCCCTGTCTATATGAAGATCAAAAATATTTGATAGTTAAATTCAAAAAGAAATTCGAAAGTGACATTGTATTGGAAGACGCTGTATTGAAGATTCTATGTGTTAATTTTCAATTGAATTTTGTTTGAGAATTGCTGCATCGATTGTTATGTCTGCAAGTACTGGTGACCGGTATCGAACTCGTCTTCAAGTGTGTCAATTAAACACAATCCGACTGACATGACATAAATTGAGAGTTTCATTATTTTTAATCTTGCGCGTGAATGTCAAGCGCATCCTACATGAATTTTTTTACCAATTAAAACAACTCATTTTCTATATTCACACAGATCTTAAGTAAATTCAAACCAAGAATCAAAACAGCTCATAGTAGCAGAACATGAAACAAAGTTAAACAAAATGGAACTCCCGATTTATGTCATATCAGTTAAATTGTGTTTAATAGACACATTTGACGACCCGTTCATGGGTTTAATAGGAACAAGACTTAGTTGAAGTGCACGAAAGGAAAACCCGGTCCACATACTCATTGAGCCTAAGATATTTCCTAGGATATTCAATTGTTGACTCTGAAATGCGCTTACAGTATTATCTCTTTTACTATTTTGCTGCATTTTCAATTTTTTCCCAAACTTCTTTTCTTCTCAACTCTTCTATGCGTTCAATAGCTTCTTGGATTTCAAGCTGTAGAAGGCACTTGGAATAGAGAAATGGTGCTAGAGCTTCCAGCATACCCTTCACATTTTCTGTCAGTTGTCGAACACTTTTGCTCCAATGTCCCTGCAGATTCTTCTCCATCCCTTCAACTAGAACTGGGAAAACCTCTTCCATTGCTTGTGATGCCATTTTCCAAAATTGCTCATTGTTCCACACGTACAATGCACGTTCCGCTACCTAAAATCAGGACTATTAGTTTACTCCAAAATCATCTCCTATATAATTGTTATCCAAAAAGGGTATGTTTGGTAAGATGGAAAGTGTTTTTTCAGAAAATGAGTCATTTTCTTGTGCTTGGTTGCCAAAATATAACTTGTGGAGAAACGTTTTTCATCAACATGCAGACATTATTTTCAAGCTTATTACAACAACAACATACCCCGTGAAACCACACAACGTGGAGTCTGGGGATTATTTTCAAGCTTTAATACTCAAAGTCTCATTAAAATACTATTTAGTTTGTTAATCTGGTTGACCATGTTTCCATGAAAAAGATACTTTCGAGAAAGGACGAGTACGACTGAAGTGGCTACACATACAAATCTATTTACGGATCTATATGCTTCGGTTGTAACTGGAAGTTCCAGAGCAGGTGTCTGGTATACTACTATAATACAACTTCCTTAGTAATAATCTTTAATAAATATATTTTCCGGACAATATATTCTGCTCCTTCACAAAGTATCAAAACACATTTTACAAAGAATTCGTCGTACCAAACACACCTCGGAAGCAATCAAGCACAAGGGAAGGGAAGGGTTTTACCTGTGAGTTCCAACTGTTCAAACACTTGGTAATTTTGGTGCATAAAGGCAAGGCAAGTTCTTTGTACAATTGGGGATCTACAGTCTCCACAAGTTCTTCCAATTCACCAATAAGCAGAACTTCCTTCTGGCAATTTGTAACTGGCCAGTACTTCAATATGCCTCTAATAACAACCTCACCAAGCTCAGGCTCTTTTTGCACAAATTGGGATACACAATAGGTCAACTGCCTGTGATAAACCTGCATCCCTTTTGGCTTATGCAATGGTACAAGAACTCTAACTAAGAAAAGTTTGTGCTCTTCTTTCAAAGGAACATTAAAGCCATTAATAATTGTGCCCCATATTTCAAGAAGCTCTCCGATTCCAGGGTGCCTTTGGTCAGTCTCAAAAACATAGTGCAAAAATACATCATGCATAGCCTTTCTCATGAATGGTCTATAGAAATGTAGTTTGGAATAAATCCCGTGGAACACATTCTTCAAGCTCTCGCGTTCCCTTTGGTCTTCGGACTGGAATAACGTGATGATATTTTGAAGGAAAGAATGGTCAATATAAATTCGGAGTGATTCAACACTTGTTCTAATGACAATCCTGAGGAAAATGTCGTAAACGATTTGCAAATGTGGCCATGAGGGTGTAGGATTGCTGACAAGATCATCGTCGTCGGGTAATATTGAGACAACAGAGTGAATTGGAGGAGGGAGTGGCCTAAAAAGATTAAATGACAACATTTTGAAAAAGGGTGAAAGAACTTGCTCATCAAGTGGTTTTAAGAGAGTCTTGATGATTGAAAGGAGTTGGATGAGTTTTAGCCTTTTTAAATCTTGTTGTGAAGGGGATTCTTGTGGATCAGTGAAAGTGTAAGTGAAAGAACAGTAAGATATTAGAGAGAGCAATTCTTCTGTTTCAGAATCAAGAAATTTTTGCATGTTACTTGAATCTAAAAGGAGTTTTAGAGTTGTGTTTGTTTTTCTTGGAGAAGCTCTTGGTGAGTTTTTTGGGCTAAATGTTTTCCTTGGAGAAGCTTTTGGAGAGTTTCTTGGGTTGTTACCATTGAGCCCACCCATTTTCCTTTACGAGTCGGACGGAAAATACTTTGGAAAAGACTTTTTAAATAGAATAAAGAACTTGAGATCGTCGATCTCTTCTGGGATGAGTCGATGTCGGCACCTACTCAAAAGAGTATTTGGAGGCAAATGCAGAAGGTGGGAGTGAATTTATTTAAAGCAAAGATTAGGGTAGTTGTTTCTTATGTAGTGTAAATTAAAACAGGAACAAGAAATACGATGTTTAAGAGGAAAGACTCTTGGAAATGTCCGATGATTAAGAGGTTTTCAAAGTGACGACAGATAGTTAAAGATAAGGTAAACTTTGTTTTCGGGAATATTAACGGCCAGCTCTTCCATGCTCGAGGCTTCTTAGTGATACTGATGCCTCATTACTTAGTCATCAAAACAAAGCTCATAGCTAATTTTCTAATCGTTCGGGAAAAGAATCATTCTCTTCCCACTATGCTGGGAGCACTTATGTCTAATTACCTCAATGCTCTATTTCTTGCATGTTGTAGTTATTAAAGTCTCGGCAGAAACGAGATATTATTGGTACGACAGACAGATGCTTCACAAACCATATTTAAATTTAAGGTATTCAGTTGCACTTTAATCACCCTCGTGAAGAGGTGCACTGTGATACCATTGATGTCCAGAAGTTGGACCTACTAGAAACTAGACTATATTAAAGAGTAATATTTCATGATTGTGCATGTAAACGTATATAAATAGTGCTAAAATATTTTGCACAAGTAACTTACATGATTTTATTCAGAATTACAATTTGGTATCCTTTTTCCAACATTATCAGCAAGGAAATCATAGCATAATAATAGTGATTAACACACTTGAATACAAACCAAAGCAGAGTGAATTACTCACTCTGTGTTTACAATTGCCATGGGTTCAACATACTATATTATCCTAATCCCAACAAATTCAATGCTTCATATATCAAGAAAATAGAAGTCTCATTCATCACTTTAGGCCTCACCAACCTGCTGATAACTGGACTGCAGATCAACAAGATCAGAGGTAACAGAGAAACTTAGCCATTTCTTTTTGTCACAATAAACTAAACATGGCTGCATAATAAGCCCAACAAGAATAGCCAAGAAACTAACAATCATGACCTTAAATGAACATAAGGCCATAACCACAAGAATAAAAAATGTTGGTGGCACACACATTAAAATTGATCCAACTGTGCCTAGTGGAATCTTATAAGGTCTTGATGCTGCTGGATATTTTATCCTTAACTTCACAAAAGCTATAAATTCCACAATCATTCCAAAACAGTACAGAAAATTCTCTGCAGCCACAATTTCTTGAAAACTAAGGTAAGACAGGAAAACAACACCTGATGCAGAGAACAAAATTCCAATAAGAGGAGTTCCATAACGCGATCTTTTCGCGAAAAAATCAGGAAGCATCCCGCGTTCTGCCATTCCCAAAAGCTGAAAAGAGTCGCCACTCATTTCAGCCAAAAACATTCCCATATTTGACACAGCTGAAGCCCCTTGAACCCAAAATCTTAACCAAACTCCTCCGATGATCTTAGCAATATCCGAGAAATAACCATCACTCCAAAGATCACGATGCAACGGAACAGCTCCCGTGGCAAATAAAAGTGGAAAAAAATAACCCGAGACAACTAAAGGAAGTGCGTAAAATAAAGCCTTTGGAAGTGTTTTCCCAGGATTTTCTACTTCCCCTGCCATACAACTCGCTGCATCCCAATAATTCAAATTCCAAAAGAGTGTATTTAGATACAATCCCCATTGTACATTTTCCAAATCCAATACAAACCATCTCGAAGGCTCTAACTTAGGAAGCGCAATAAGTCCCATAATTCCAAAAGGAAGGAGAGTAATTATCGCTAACACTGTAGCAACCCAACCAACAATAGTTAAACCTCTATAGTTCAAATAAGTGAGTGCTATAATTAAAACAAGAATCGCGATCTTTCTTGGAAGACCATTCGCCAATGCTGGGACAGCAGATTTAATGTAGTCTAAAAACAAACCAGGGTACAAGGCGTTATCAACTACACCACTCATCCATTTCACCCATCCTAATTGAAATCCCCAATAAGGACCAAAAGTCGTCGATACCCAAACAACATATCCTCCATTTTCGGGGAACATAGTGGATAATTCAGCAGTTATTAAGGATTCTGGAATGCTCCATATAAAAGGAAAGATTAAAAATCCAATAAGTGCTAAAAAAGGACCGGCTGCACGAACAGTGTCTTCAACACCAAAAGGACCACCAGAGACGCCGTAAAATATGAGGAATGTAAGAGGAATGAATGAAACCTTCGTCAAGTTCTTCACATTTCGAGAAGCTCCTCCGGGTAAACTAGAATATTCAGCAGTATCTTCTGCCTCCATTTGATCAGTTTTTCGCGCTGTTGGTACTTGTTGTTTCTGTATGCAGCACAAAATTATGAGTGCCACTGTAATTTTTATTTTATTCACTACTAAAGAACTGAAATTAGCAACAAACTTCAATAATTTATCGCTAAATTGCTCGTAGCAAATTAGAATTTTTTGAAAATCCGTAGAATAGGATTAGTGACGAATTTTGATGTTTAGCTACGGAATTTATCCGTGCTAAGTCAGTTAGCAATTTTTTTTTTCAATTTACCAAGCTAACAAGCATGCTCATAAAAAACCCCAAGTATAATCACAAAGGTGGATCTATGATTTGAATATTGCCGGTTATGTTCGGATTTGAGTCCCAAATCCTACCTAATCAGAAAACATTAAATAAGTGAAAAACAAATAACACACACAGATTTATAGTGGTTCATCCTCAATGCGAGATCTACGTCCACTTTGCCGCTGCAGATTTTACTATAATCAAATAGAGAGTTGAGTTTTACAATTCTCTCTATCTTTCTCGACCTCTAAGCAAGAAAAACGGCGCCCTAGTCTATATATAGCGAATACTAGGGCGAACATAATACAAGCCTAAAATTCCCAAAATACTCTCTACTAAATAACATTACATTATAAAAAATTTCGGGGGCGGCCCGGGGTTTACCACCCCTTCCAACCCCACGTCGACCTGTTCGCTCAGGTCAATCAGCGTTCCACACTCTACGTAGGGTCTTCATAGTGTCAACGGTGAATTAAGCTCCACAACTCAACATGTTAGAGTTCGAAATTTTAACACAGTCCATCCATTCGAATTAGTGCAAGTTCGAAGTCTATTATGTACTAATTTAGTGAAATTTTAAAATACATATAGTATAAGATTTGAGCCAAAGTTACTGAATTTGGGTTCGCCTCTGATAATGTGGCGATACTAATTAAACTTCTTATACTTTCCATCTTATGCCTAATCAATCTAGTATGAATCAAATCATTCAAAACAAAGAATAGTTTTTGAGTTATATTTATTGTTGAATTGTATTAATCAACCTTAGGGAAACTTTATCATTAATACAAATATAGTATACAATGTGAAACTCTAATACAATAAGGATCCTAAATCTATCATAATTATACATCACTAAATATTACACAATATTTGGAGTATAATAATATGATGTACACGTTAATATTTATAATGCAAACAGATATAATGTTATCAGTGTAGTTTAACTAAATAAATCACTTTTAGTACTAACTAAATAAAGAGAAAAATGGAAACAAAGCATCAAAATTATGAATTTAACAGTTGAACAAAGGAAATGATGAAAATATTACCTCACATCCACACACTAGCAAGAGCAAGGTCAACTCTTCATGATTTGTGAAGAAGAAGAAGAGAGGAGAGATATTTTATCATGTCATGAGGAGGACAAGGAGTTTCGTGATTCTCGTGGAGAATATACGGTAGTGATTTGTGTTAGAACACGTGTCAGTTATCGGTGAGGGGAATTAATGTGTCACTGTCCCAGATTCCCGGATGATGTAATATGAAGATTTGTTGGAGAATCAGCACATGTTGAAATTTTATCACTAGGGACTGGCCTTTCAATCAGTGGCCCAAAATATGCCACAATCTACTACTCTGAAACCAATTGAACTACATTATCCGGGCCAATTCCAACCATTATTGTCATTTATTTGAGTAGTAGTAATCTAGATGGAGAAAGAGAGAGAACGCGTGGTACTAGATGGAGAAAGAGATGTACAATATAAACTCTATAAATTAATGTTTTTGGGATTATTAAAATTTATTAATTAAAAGAGATATTAATCAATACTTTATTAATTTATAGGTAAATTTATAATAAAATATCCAATTTACAAACACCCTTCAATCTTTCACTTCATTATTGTTCAATGTACTATATCAAATGAAGTATGTACCAATTTAAAAGCACCCTTCAATCTTCCATTTTATTATACTTTTTGTGTTCAATATATTATTTTATTACAACAACAATAACATACCCAGTAAAATTCCACCACGTGGGGTCTGGGGAGGGTAGAGTGTACACAGACCTTACCTCTACCTTGATAGGTAGAACGACTGTTTCCGGGAGCAATGTACTACTTTATTAAAAAATATTTCCTATATAAACACAAGATCAAATCATGCTAACACAAACAAATCATACACACAACATGACTTCTCATCTTAAAAGTGTGAAAAAATCAACAATGACTGACGAAATTCGAAGAATATTATGCAAGCACGACAAGGATAATCCAAGTGTCACTCAAAAACAATTACAAGAATGAGTTTCTAGTAACTATGGTTTGCAGGTGAGTCAAGGGACGATATCGAATACAATTAAGCGGTCTTCAAAGTATTTCTTACTTGGTCATGAAAGAGGTGATGTTAAGCGACACAAATCGGCAAATTCTCTGACCTAGAAAAATCTCTCTATGAGTGGATTCTTCAATACCAAGAACATGTGAATATGACAGGAGAGCTAATCATCGAAAAGGCGAAAAAGTTCATGAAGGATATGTATCCACGGATACTCCAGACTTTACTTTTTCTACAGGTTGATTTGAAAAGTTCAAATCAAGATATGAAATTAAAAGTTTCGGTGTTTCAAAGAGAGAGGATATCAGTTTAGATGGAGGGCACGGAGGATAAATTAAAATTCATAAGAGACAAAGTGTATCAGTTTGAAATGAAAGACATCAATATGGATGAAACAAGTTTTTTTTTATTTGTTTCTTTTGTACTTTAGTGATGTAATTATTTACATGTTTAAACAAAGCAGCTTGAAGGGAAAAAACAAGACAAGGAAAGACTAATTGTCGTTGATTGTTGTAATGAGGATGATTCAGAGAAATTGGAAAATATGCTAAACCAAGGTGCTTCAAGAATGTAAACTTGAACAGTTTGAACTGTGAATAGCGTGCTAACAAACGATCCTGGATGACTGGGGCGTTATTTGAAGAATATGTTCGCCAACTTGATAAAAAAATGGTTGCAAGAAAATTTATCTTGATTGTGGATAATTTTCCTACTCATCCAAAATTATATAAGGATTGCAAAATGTTGAATTATTTTTTTTGCCACCAAACACAACTTCAAAAATCCAACCTTGTGACGCGGGGATTATACAAGCTTTTAAGATGCATTATCGTCGTCGATTTTATATAAGTCTTTTGGAAGGCTATGAATAGGGACACCAAATCCAGAGAAAATAAATGTGTTAGACGCAATGAATCTTGCAATTTCAGCATGGACTATGGATGTACGTGCAAATACAATTGTGAACTCCTTTCATCATTGTAAACTTCGATCAACATATAACATGTCTTTTGAGAACTCAGATGAACAGTTAGATGGTGAAAGCACTCAAGAACTGCAAAAATTGATAAAAAATTCGGGTTATCGCAATGCAATGGATGTCGAACATGTCCTGAACTACCCAGAAGAAAATATAGTTGTACAGTTGTTGACTGATGAAGAAATAATTGAGAGCGTTATAAGAACTTATAAAGGTGATGATGAAAGTTCAACAGTAGAGCCTCTTTCGCGAAAAGAGACTATTAAAACGACAATCATATTGAATAATTTCTTGTTGAGCTATGAGAAAACAACACTAGAAGTTCTTACAATGATAAGAAAATTAGAGATGAGATTCAATGTGACATTGATTTCAACAAAAAATAAAAGACAATTGAATCATTTTTCAAGAAGTCTTCATAAATCAATCATGTATTATGTAATATATAAGGAATTATTAATTTATATTTTATATGGGGTCTATATGAGTAATAAAAAATGTATTATCTTATAATTTTAGTGAATTATTAATTTAATACATTATCCCGAGTCGAAACCGACTAAAATATTATCAAATTTTTTTTATTAAATAATCGAATATTAATTAATGAAATTTCTACTATATTTGTTGAACGAGGCTATCTCTTCTATCGCTCTTTTCAAGTAATACGATTTATGTAGTTAATTAATCAAATTAGATGAGTGTTCTAAATCTTTGGTTAGGAGTGTTTATAATTTGATTTTTGATTAAAATCAAATCAAATAAACTTAGTCGATTTTTAATCATTAATTTCAACATAATAGAAATTTATAGATAGGAAAAATATAAAAATGAAAGTACTGGTATTAATGGGTTTAAATTAAAATATTGTTCACTACAAAAGAAAGGCCTATCGTGACGGTTACGAGGGGTTTTGTCACGGTTTTTCTAAGTGTCACGGTAGGTACTGTCACAAATTCGTGACGATTTTTTGTGACGGTTATAAAAACCGTCACAAAATGTGATGTTTGACCTTGACTTTTCCCTCCTTTTTTAAATTTTTCCGCGAAATTTATTAATTAAATAATATTTTTTGACGGAAAATTTTATATAAAATTAATTTAAATTGGCAATTTTTTTTAAATAAATTTGATTTAAATTGGCGGGGAAATTATTTTTGGCGATTTTATAATATTTTAATTTTAATTTATCAAATAAAAATAAATTAGAATTGTAAGCATATTAACTAAAATGTTACGCACATAATGAAATTATTCTAATACATTAAATCGAAACATTACAAATTGTTTTACAAAATAGCTAATGTTATCATCAAATACAACAAAAAAACATAATATGAGAATCCCAGCCATTGGAAACTTGTGTGATTCCATCAAATCTTCATCTCTGTAGAATCCTACTTTGCTATGTCGTATTGTTCGAATGTTCCTCGCAAAGTGTAAAAGAAAGGAAGTTAGAAAAATAAATAAATGCGAGTAAAACCTCCAGATTCGTATAAAACAATATAAGTTTTAATTACGGAAGGCTCAAACTTATTAAACTAACTAAGAGATATTTAAACTAGACATGCAAATATTTAAATAAGATATACAAGATTGTAACGAAAGCAAAAATCATAGAAAGAGGGAGTAAAGAGAACTTAGCGGTATTTCAGTAAAATCGATCAAGTGTAGCAATCTATTCTTGTAACCTAGAAAACAACAACCCATAAAACAAAGTGGCAACATCTGCTTTCAACAATAATTGTTATGGGAATTACGATAACAATAATTTGATTAGACCATATATAAGTTACGATAACAATAATTTGATGGGCAGTGTAATAACAACAATACATGATTTATAATTTAGGCCTTTGCAGAATACTATGAGCAGTGTAGTAACAACACTGTGAAGCCAATACTATGCTGAAGGTTATTTCATAGTTGATGAGCCACATTCAGTCAGTCATTGGGATCTAAAAGAATGCAGCTAACATAGTTTGGTAAGAAAAAGCAACCAACACTAAGCCTCCAACTCTCAAGTGATCCTTCTATAACAAACTGGTTATTATCATATACAAAAGATACTGTCTAGATGTAATGTTAATGTGCCGTTAGCAGTCAGTTGCATCTACATTTGCAACATTAAATAATATCCACATTTGGTAACAGATTGCAGCGATTAAATTCACCATTAACAAGCAAAAAATAAGCTATACACTTACAATTCATTCAAGCATCTTCAACAATGCGTGCTGGACGCCTTCTCCTGAGACATCTCTACTAATGTTGAGCCTTTCAGCCTGGAAATGTCAGTATAAGAGGAATCAGCTAAACTGACACATGTGAAGTCGTCAGTGAAGTTTAATCTGAAGAAAAAGAAAAACTCAATAAGTCAACATTAACCTTTTTTGTGATCTTGTCAACTTTATCAATATGCACTATGCCTTGCTGAGCAGCTGCTACATTATAGTCCGCAACCTGAAATAATATCAGACCAGAGTAACTAATTGATAACTCATATCAAGGATAGAAATCACTGGAAAGGATGCACAACAGTCTTGAGTTCCGATTAAGAAGCAAGAGCATTTCACAAGTAGTAACCACTTTCCATTCCTCCATATGTAAGTTCGCTCAGTTAGATATTACAGTGATTTCTGGAGAAAATGTGACAATATTGTATGATATGCAAATAATTAGACACATAAAAATATATACATTAGAAACAGAAAGGAAAAAGATTGTAGTTGGTTGTTATAGACTTCTAGCGACCTGATTGCTAAGGGACAAAAGATCCTACATGAACTCCATGTACTACGACTTTTGTTACACAAAGTTCAAAAAAATTAATAGATCATTTTTAGCTCCCCCAGTAAAATAGGAAATAAAATAGAACATGTTCTTATATTCAGAGGCTTCATCTGTCACATTCTACAAAATCATCAGATAACAGTAATCTGCATTACATCCCAATTCCCAAAAGCTAGACTTAAAGAGGCTTGTGCTTTGTCTTGAGCCGAGGGTCTCTCGGAAACAGCCGATCTACCTACTAAGGTAGATCTAAGGTCTGCATATACTCTACCCACCCCAGACCCATAATGTGGAATTTGACTGGGTATGTTGTTGTATTCCCTTAAAATACTCGAGACAAAGTTAGGAAAATGAGAAATAGTAATAGAACAATAAATTAAGATTAGAGACTCAACAGGTTTAGTACTTACAGTGAGGAGCTTATATAGAATAGATTCCACATCTTCCCCAACATATCCTGCCTGCAGACAAAAATATTATCATTGAATGGATTTTTCAGAACAAGTATTATCATTAAATGGAAACCCACAACTTCAGGACTTCTATCAAGGTGACAACTATTTTTAATGGTAATATCACATGGTTTCTGCTACTCTACTTCTATGAAAGACTTCAGCAATTAAGCTCTGGAAACAGGGTAAGCAAGGAATAGTAAACACGCTCAGACTAAATTAACTTAGCCACCAGAAAATTCTAGTTATTTAATCTCAAGATAGACTTAAATTAACAGAGGTATCTCACTTCATGATGGCCTTAAGTTCAGATATCAAGTATCATCGATATATCCACATGCTTAGGTGTCACTGTCAGTAGTCTTGGAATGATAAAATGAAGAACATCCTATTTATTTTTGTCTTCAGGCTCATATTAATAACCCTCTGAAAGGTAGACTCATGAAGTTCCATAGTTACACGGCCCAAACCCCACCTCAAACATACTATTAGCAGACGGTTCCCAGGCTTATGGGATCTCAAATGTTCAAACAACTTAACACAATATATGTGTAAGAGTAACAAATATACAAGGGAGAAATTATGTATTAAAATATTGAAATAAGATATTTGGATTTTAAGGACAGGGTTGACATAATTTACATGGAAGCGAACAAGATTTAGAAAAAGATTGATTCCATAGAAAAATTATTAAGTTGAGAGTTGTTTCCTATCTCTACCAAGGTGTCAGGATAACAACATACCTGAGTTAGTGTCGTAGCATAATTTTTAACAACTAAGGATTATACTTTTAACAATGATGATGACAAATTGACAGTATTAAAGCTCTACAAATTCACTCTTTCCCCCTTGCTAAGAGAAAGTCACTAATGCTATGCTGAAGCCAATGCTAATGCTATGGGCAGTGTAGTAACAACTATGTTGAAGCCAATGATACACCCCTACACAATTTAAATTCAGGAAAACAGTTATATGAAATTTTGATAACAATGAAGGACTAAATTAAATGAAAAAACTAGAGCAGAGAGAACAAATCATAGCCAATTCCAAGCCACCTCCAAGAGCAAATCCTTGAATTGCAGCAACAGAAGGCTACTTCCCATCTATATATGATCATCAAATTTTTTATTAGGTAATGAAACAACATAACAGCAAACTACATTTGAACTTTCAAAAAGTTATTGGCAAAGAACATAAAAAGTAATGAACATACTTTCCATTTTGTTAGCCACGAGACCAATCGACGCGTCAGGTAGATGTGATATATCACCTGGAAGTTTTAAAGGAAAAAGCTGGTTAGATTACACTAGGGACATTAATCAATAAGGAAAATGTGAGCTAAAAATTACCATGCTTATGAACATTCTCCACAACACTGATGTACAAACCTCCACAAAATCTACCATACACACCTATTAATATACGAGGACGACAAAGTTTAAAATGAAAGTGTTAATAGCACAAAGCCATTTCGATTAAAATAGCAAAAAAAAAAAACAGTCAACAATAACAATGAAATGCTCGCAACGAAATTAGAAGCTCAGAACCTTGAGCTCGACAACAATGGCAGTCACAATGCATTACTAAAACAGTTGGGGATGAATCGAGACCAAATAATTAGTGTAGAATGAAGAGGAGACTGACGAATCTATTGGTACCACTTTCAAGCTCGCCTTTGACGGAACACGTCGGAAACTCAGATCGCGATTTGCGAAAACACGATCAGAAAGTTGACCCAAAATAACTTGAATCGAAGTATGAGGGTAGGTGCAAAGTATAGATCTAAGGTAGATGAACACAAAGACACCACTATCAACCTTCGAGTCGACCGGAGTTAGCCGAAAAGTACAAATCACCGTCGGGGGTAAAAATGTCCAGATTTTTGCGGGCTAAAATCGACGGGGTTTGGGGTTGAATCGAAGGTCGAGACTGGTATAGACTTGAAGCTGGTGTTGAGACGAGTCTAATGGATGTGTTCTCGGTGGCAACAGCCGTCGGAGTTAGCCGGAAAAGGCAAACTCCGGCGAAGTTACTGTAGCTTCACGTTTTGGGACAGGCTTCACGCTTAGGCAAAGGATGGCTGTTTTTGGTTTTTGTGGAGAAGGAGTAAAAAAATGTATCTGATTTTGATTTAGTTTTAAGGGATATTGGGTTTAGAAAAATAAAATGGGTCGGATCGGGTATAAATTATTTAAAAAGAAGAAAATTAAATTTGTATTTTAAAAACCGTCACAAAAACATGTGACGGTTGAAATAACCGTCACACAGCTGTCACAAAGTTGTGACGATTAATAAAACCGTCACACATCTGTCATGAACGCTCATTGACCAGAAAGTCAATGCTAAAACCATCATAACGTGTGACGGTTTTAAAAACCGTCACACCCAAACTGTCACGGTAGATTTTTTTTTTTTTGTAGTGGTTGAGAGTCTTCTGATGACATGGATTATAAGGGACAAGTGCTAATGCACAAAGTCAAATACTGGAATCAAAGGGTGTTTCTGGGACTCGAATGGAATCACATAGTTGATTCAATGCTTTCAAATTATGTACCAAATGAAGGTAGCCATAACACATCTATAAAAAATTCTCGGTATATGTTGAAATAAGTGCTACATATATGTTGTCTTTTAACACAAAAAATGTATATTTTGTGTTAATTAATATTGTATTGTTTAACATAACAAATGAGACATTCTAGTAATCCGATGATTCTATGTGACTTTAATGATAATGCATTGATAATTATCCCAACCATAATTGATATCGGAAGAGAAACTGCAACAATTAGTCAACTAAAAAAAGTCTATTTTGACAAGGGCAAAATGGGGTGTTATAAATGAGATGAAATGGCCCCAGTGTGAAATTGTAGATGAAGATATAGATCACTTGTTATTTGCATGTCCTTTCTATGCAAGGCATACAGAGGGAACAATGGTTTGGCATTAAGAAGTTCAATGGGCAACTGGTCCTGTCATGGGAAGAACTGGCTATGCAGAGGTATATAGAATGACATTGGCATGTTGTGTATTGATGGAATAATGGCATAAATAGCGGGAGTAAATATGTATGATTTAACTTGCATGTAATATAGATAATAAATAACCACATATTTAATCGAATATAAGTCGATACTTATTTTTGAAGCGTGATCGCGATCAATTAGAATCTTCAATCATGAGCAGAAATTATCCACGAGATCGTCCTCCGTCCTCCAATTTCATGATTTGCAGACTTCTAACCTAATTAATCTTTGGACAGAGAATACTCGTGTGAGCAAGTATTACGGCTCAGGACTGTCTCTTAGGGCTGAAAAACATTCTATTTATAACCACATTTTAGAGTGAAAATCCTAGTCCAAAAGGTGTATACTACAAAATTATTTTTCAAGTTCATTAATTAATTAGGCATAGTAGGGACCACATAATAAATAATGAGGCTTTCAATTGCGTCATTAATTCGAAATATGAATGAATTAATCATACAACAATAAATTACAGATTATTTCACTAAAAACCTGTAATTGCCTCATCACACTACTACATTGCTGACCTAATGCGACGCCTTATATAGGTCTAATGCGACAACAATAGTAGTACCGTCGCATTAGATGTGGCTAATGCGACAGGTCCACGTTAATATTTGTGGTCGTTGCATTAGATAGGCTAATGCAACGGCTCATATCATCTCATGCAACGAGTAACACAGTCGTCGGATTAACCTATCTAATGCAACGACCGTCGATGGCTAATGCGACGTCTCTCCAAGGCTAATGCGACGACACGTTTGTTTTAATATCCCCAAATTACACGACGGGCATTTCATTTCACCCGCGCATTTCAGCCATTCTCTTCTTCAATTCCTAATCCCTAGCCGTCGCATCCCCTTCCCCCAGCTCGTCGTCGCATTACCCTACCTGTCGTTGCCGTCGCCTTACCCTTCCACTGCTCGTCGTCGCGTTCAGCAGCAACAGTACTGTTACACCACGTAAGTTTAAGACAATAATTAAGAACGTCATTAAGGAAGTAAGATTCGGATATTGAATATAAGGAATACTTACATATGTTAATACGGAAAATTAGTGTATAAACGGATGTTATTCCAGAATAGTTTTTTTTTAGTACTGTACATCTGACGACGCGAATTACTACCAGTAGTTGAATTTGTTCCAATAGAGTACGGATTAGTGTGGTATTATAAAATCTTGATATTAAGGATATGAGGAGTTATGTGAGATTTATTTTAGTAGAGGAGTTACTTTAAGTAAACAATTAAGAGAATTGGACCAAAGCGTAATAAAAAATTTCAAGATTTAAAAGAAGTGGGATCAAAGTTTTAATAAGTATTTGAGAGATTAACTTGGTTTGGATCGTCCAAGTAGCGGTGGACATCGCAATGACCAGTTGTAAGAAAGAGATGATGAGACCACATCTGCATATGATGGAGGCGGTAACAAGGAGGAAACCACTAGCAATATGTGTGCAAAAAGGAAGGTAAACGTTTGAACTTTTGAACCTGAGAACCTGCTGCAATTGCTGATGTTGGTACTGGTGCTCGAGGCGAAAGACCAAAGACCATCGATGAACAAAGACTGGCCGGAAGTATGGGAACTTCAGCTATGGCTTCACGTTGCTGCTGATACGTACCATCACCGCTGAGGTTAGAAATTCAAAAGCACATATCTTCACGAACCGGGCTCTTTGGCTGGAAATTCGCAATCGAGGTGTATTTGCAATCGAGGCCGCCTGCTGCCGCTGTTGAGTGCAAACAGGCCGCCGCAGATGGTGTCTCTTTGTTTTGCCGCTGTGGCTACCATGTTGTTGCTCCTCTCATGTATGCTATTACTATTGTTGTCACTATTCCGCCTTGCCGGATGTTGGTTCTGCCGCCGCCGCCGCCGTCACAGTGGTGGCGGGCCGCCGCCGCTCAACAATCTCAAGAAAGAAATGCACTCGACAACCGCCGCTCATCGGCACCTTCAAACCTATGATACTAAATTTTAAGGCTGATGAAATGTCTGTAAAACATACTCTAATTTCTTCCATTACAGGTTTTAGCTCGGCCACAAACTATGAAAGATTTTGTGAAAAAGAATAATCCAAAACAGAAGCATCATCAAGTTGAGAAGAATCAACAATGTTTTGATCATCCTAATTCTGAGATAGAGTATCGTATTCTTGTACCGCAAAAGCAACAGAAAAAGAGGTTATTTTGTTCTCCAGGTTCTATGTCACCATATCTTGAATTGCGGAAAAAACAAGTAGAAAATATATAAATGGTTGCAACAAGAAATGAGATTGCCAGTCATACTAATGCATCAGCAGAAAGACAAGATAATGAAAGAGATGATAATGATGATGTCCAACTAAATGTTAATGCCAATGATGCGGGACATGACCTTGCAGATTTGGAATCAACGGCTGAAGACGGAAATGAAGGTACACATTACTATTTATTAATCATTTAGCTTATTAGCATACTAAATTAATACATGAATTAACACTTGAATCTAAAACAACTGTCAATAAGAAGAAGCATCGATGGCCAACAAAGCTTACAAAGGTTCATGCGCGTACAAAAGAGGAGCGCCAAGTTATTATTTTGAACTCATTAGGTCAGCCAGTTAGACCTACGAAGGAAATAGTTGATGAATTCAATTTTTTCTTGGAAACTTTGGGGAAGGATTCCGAGCTTGCGCCACTGAATTATACTTGGTCTTCCCACACATGATAAAATATGGGATTATGTTTTGGTATGTTGTAATATTGTTATTTGAAATATTACGAGTATATTCTTGGTTCTAGACCTTTATCTATTACTAATGTATCGCTTTAATGATTGATATAGGAAAAGTATATGGTTGCTGAAGACGGGAGGAAATATGTAATGGAGGCAGTTAGTGCAAGTTGACGAAGTTATAAATGCAGAAATAAGAAGAATCACTTCTATAAATATGATAGTGATGATTTAAGATGGTTTCACAAATCTGAGACTATTTCAGTACCTTAGTTTCAGGACCTCTTAAATTATTGGCATTGTGAAAAGATTGAGGTATTCAATTAAATTTGCTTAAGTTTTCGTGTAATAATGAGATAATATTATTCTAACTTATTATGTTTATCTCACAGGCAGAATGTAAGAGAAATAGAGACAATCGTCTATTGATGGATGATATGCACACGATGAGTCGTAATTCGTTTGCAATGTTACGTCATGATTGATATACACTTTTCTTTTTCAATAATTGAATTATCTCTTTTCTTCCATTAGTTCTCACTAATTTTAATTTGTAAAAAATCTAGGCTTAGGTATTTGTGTGATTTGTGTGCTAAATTCCATTTTGTTTTTTTACAGCAACAAAAGGATCTGAATAAGAAAGAACATTCTCAAGCAAAGGTCTACAAAGAATAAAGGAAAATAGTTCCAGGGAGAACATACCATACCATCAACGAGAAAACTGAACATAATATTGTAAGTTAACAAATTGTATTATCATATATTTGCGTATTATTGATAATTTAGTAAGACAAAGACTTAACATTCTATAAATAGGCAAAGATAGATGCTATGGAGTCCACCCAACACTTAGAAGGTAGCAACTCTAAGGATCTAGTTCTTTACTCTGAAGTGTTTCAAGGTCCAAAAGCAAAGATCGCTTACGACTTGTCGGAAAAGGTGTGACAAAGACTGATTTGAAGAAAAAGGAGAAAAAAATCAGGTTTCATAATTTCGGAGGAATTCTTGCAGAGTATGAAAGCTGAGTTAGTTCAACAGCTTGCACCGACCGTTGCATCAGTTATTATATCACAACTTCAAGAAGCTAATCATGGAATAAATCTTGTGATTCCTTCTTTTGCGAGTCCATCAATTCCAAATGATTCGTCTAGTGCACCGCATGTCAGTAAACCAAATGGGCAGTCTCCTGGGACAGCTAATCAGGTAATTTTTGTGTTTCCCTTCTTTCCAACACATAGTAATATTCTGAAGCTTGAAATTTTATATATTATTATACTGTGAAATTATATGTTTTTATATGAGTAAACTACATTGAAGTTATTATTTATGATGTTTTGGCTAGTCTATCATTTTTTTACTTATGACTATTCTTTATGTTAACTTGTAGGAGTCTGGTGAGCTAGAATAGAGAAGAAATCTAGCAATCCAACAAATGGACGTGTGGGTGGAGGCTTATGTAGATACATTCGTGAACAATTATTTTGCAATATGTCCTATGGGGTCTACTGTTGTAATATTATACATTTGTGAACAATTAGTAATACAATCCTTTTTAATTATTATTTTTCTCTTTTTATTATTTATTTTGCAATATCGTGAGCTAATTCTTTTGTAATATTATACATTTTGTAATTTGTGAATAATCTAGCAATCAAACAGGTGCACATCTAATGCGACGGTTGTACCTAACCGTCGCATTAGGTGGTTAAATTAGCCTCAAAACAATCGCATATCTAATGCGACGGTTGTGCCTGGCCCTCTCATTAGATATGTAGCTAATGTGACGGCTAAATACAACCATCACATTAGCTGAATATCTAATGCAACGGCTATAAGAGCTGTCACATTAGACCTAATGCAACGGCAGCAGATGCCACGTCCCCTGACCGTTGCATTAGGTCTAATGCGACGGCTAGAAGGCCCTAATGCGACGATTTTGAGGTGTCGCATTAGGCCAGATACCAATCAATTAAATTACTGGCAATTTAATTTATTGACTAATAAATTTTTTTATACTTCCGCTTAACTTATTTTATGTAACTAGTACAAAATTCATCTGCGGGGTTTTCACATGAAAACTTATAAGCATCCATGAAGGGTATCATCAATCTCAAAGTCGAGACATGCATTCTATCAACTAATTATTATTTCTCAAATGTTATTTGTTACTATCCAACTTATCAGATACATTGACTCACAATAGAGTCGTGCCTTTTGATAAATCAAAATAATAAACGAATCACATTTGATCATAATAATCATATCAAGATTAAAAGTATAAGTACATTTAATGAGCTAGAGAGGTTGTTTTACATATTCAATACAAAAACATTTCTCTACTAGGTTCGTTCAATACATACAAAATGTACTAGCACAAGAAGTCGAAACTATATCGTTCTCATAACGAAGATACATTATATTTAATCTTGTGCTACAATCATACCGATAGTTTTGTCCAATTTCCATCTTAGATTGTGAACATAAACTTTATATTTATAAGAATTGATGTTTTAATCTTTTGTGTATAAGCTAAACTCTATACACTAAATCATCTACTATATAAGTAAAGGACACACATACTAATACATGATCTATTTAATTCTTTATTAAGAATTAAATAAATAATTATTTTATAATAAATACTATATCCAAACACATGGTTAATAGTATATATTCCAACATTGTATACCAGGTTTGGCAAGAGAGAACGGGAGGGTAGT
Source organism: Przewalskia tangutica (assembly GCA_029844215.1). Taxonomy (NCBI): domain Eukaryota; kingdom Viridiplantae; phylum Streptophyta; class Magnoliopsida; order Solanales; family Solanaceae; genus Przewalskia; species Przewalskia tangutica. Next base: position 736,042 of record CM056731.1, on the reverse strand, counting down.
CCAACAGAGGTCAAGAGGAGCTACTGAGATTGTTAGATTGATCATTCAAGAACTACATTGTAGAGAAAGAAAGACTGTTGCTGCAGCTAGAATGTTCGGTAGTTTAAATTATTAACCATAGAAAGCTGTATAGGAGTGCTGAGATGTAATGGTAGATGCTGATAGCAGAGATTGATGTGTAAGCTTTGCTGTTTTTTTTTTTGGTACATACTGCTATTTGGTAAATGAAATAACTTTACTTATAAAAAAAAGCCTATTATACAAATCAGTTTCTAAATAATTGGTATAATATATTCTTAAAAGGGATAATTTTACTTTTGATTTTAAATTATTGGTAAATTATATTTTTTATCCTTCTGATATATTACTGCCATAATTAACATTTAATTGATTAAAATGTGTATTTTCGATCCTTCATATAGAAAATATAGGTGCACTATACTCGATTGTTATAAAAATATATTACTGTCAAATATGAAGTACAATATAAACATAACACAATATATGATTAATGAGGTTATGGACGGTAAATGATTATGATAAATTTGTGAATATTCACAAACAACAACAACAACATACCCAGTAATTCACAAGTGTGGTTTGGGGTTGTGAATATTCACAAGCAAAAGAATTAAAATGTAAAATTCAACTATTTCAAGGTTTAGTTATTTAGACAAATGCCATAGGGACTAAATTTAAATTTAGCAATAGTTAAGGGATCATAAGTACTATTAACCCTTCTTAAAATGGCCGACTAATTTAAATTATTGATACAACTCCCGCTCATCTCATTTATCTATATCTATTTTCCTAATTAGTTATTCACACCTCTAAATTTTATAGTATAAATAGATAAATTATTAACTTAATCAAATTACTTGTAAAGAATGAATCTTGGATCTAAATAACCCCAAAAGTTATTAGAGTCAGACCTATTTCAATTTTTTGTTCACCGATGTTGGACCCCCAAATTATATTATCCACGCTCTACTTAACAAGGTTTGGACGTGCAGGAAAGTGTTAAGTGTCCCACGACATATATGAAATATGAACATGGACTCATTATATAGACTTGGACAATAGGGCTTTAGTTACACTCTAACATCCATTTTTACTTACTAAAAGAAAAGAGGTCTTTTACAAGTAACAAGTAGTTGACGTGGCATAATTACCAGTAAGGACAAGAGTTTACTCCATTGGTCACGGCGTGCTCTCACTCGCCACCTGTCCTATCTTAAACCTTTTTCACATTGCGCGTGGACCCCACGTCCCTCCACACAGTCACACCTAAAACACTATGCTACGTCACTTCCCTTACTCGTACCTTACTCGTTTCTCATCCAAAACTGTTTCAGAGATTTTAAAGAGCAAATGATATTTTCAAACTAGATAATCGCTCATGGTTCACAACTTTTATAACAATATCAGCTAGTAGATCAAAAGTGTCAACATGTTTAATTTGAACTAGTTATTTTTTAATCAAATTTTCTTAATCAAAGTGATGTCTAAAATTAATATTACCGGAAAAAAAACATGTTGCTAGTAAATTCATAGTCGTCTAACATGTGTCCTAGCCATATGAATTGAGACCAACAACTTTCAACTGCTACATATTTAAATTCAACAGTTGAAAGTGAGACACAGTTTTATTTACGACTATATCAAAAACAATATTATTGTCAAGATAAAAATATCATCTACTTGTACATTTTATATCATTCACATCACCAGCCCAATTCGAGTCATTATATCCTATTAAATTAGGATTAGTGTCCTTGGAATATCAAATTCCCAACTCACATGTGCCGGCAACATATCAGATGACACATTTTACGGCATTTAAGTGGGAGACTTTGGATAGGTTTGAAATCATGTACAATCACAAACACTAAAACTAGGTTCTAAAGCACACATAAAGGAAGAAAGACTAACCTCTTGGTATATGGTAGACATACACACATACATTATCATATCTTTGTAATTGAGTGGTTCTTTCCCTCTTGTTCTATTCCTTCAAAAACTCCCCCTATCACCTGGTATGTTGGATGATTCTTCCTAATCCTTGATGAGGTTCTCTTTGATCTAGCAATTCAGCATTTGACTCCTAATTCACACCCTTTGTGGTCTCTGGTTCAGGTTCAGATTCAGATGTTGCTCCAAATGTCGTAACATTTGAGGCAACATCTGGTTCTTCAGCAGTATACTCTTGTACAGTTATTTTCCTTCGATTGTACACTCGGTAAACATGACTATTTTGGAAATAGCCAACAATTTTTTTTTCACTCTTAGAATCAAACTAGCCAAATAATCTATATCATTTAAAATGTAATAAATACATCCAAAATGAAAGTAACGCACATTAGGTTTCTTTTCATTTATAATTTCATGGGATGTCATCTTTGTTACAGGCCTTAAGTAGACTCTATTAGTGATGTGATAGACTGAAAAAAACTTTGACAATTTGTTAGAACCAAGCATAACTCTAGTCATTCCTTGTCATGTTCTATTCTTCTTTTGTGCTACTCATTATGTTAAGAAGTTTTTTGGAGCAGAAAAAACTCATGGAAAATTCCTCTTTTCTCACAAAATTTTGTGAAGGAGATGTTTTCACATTCTTTTCCATGGTCGGAATTAATCAGAAAAAATAGGAGAAGAATAAGTTTCTAATTCTAGAGTGCAAAATTTAAAACATGTCAAACGTTTGTGATTTTTCTTTTAAAAAATATATTCAAGAGTATCTAGAAAAATCATATGCTATCACATAGAAATACCTCATGCTTCCTAAACTGTCTACCTCAATTTGACCTATAAGATCCATGTGCATTAATTAAAAACAGTGAGACATACCTGAATTTTGCCGTCATTCTGGACAACATTATGAGAAACATGGGTTTTGCTTACCTTGGAGAAAATCTGCACATACTGTTTTACCTTTATGACTGAAGTTGGGTAAGTCTCTAACTGCTCCATATGAGAGCAATTTTTCCAAATTGCGGTAGTTGACATGCCCCAACTTTTGATGTCATAGTGTTGTGTCGTCGATCTTGACATTATTGCACGATTCTGGTCTTGCAACAAGACAACAATTATCACATGTTCTAGTACTTGACATGACACATTCCTTAGCTTCATTCGTAACTTTTCAGACATTCTCATTAAAATTCACCTCCAGATTGTCATTACATGATTGACTCATCAATTTAGCCATTAAACCTTTAATCGTGTAAGACATTTCTTAAAGTTCGAAATCCAGGAATATTCAGGATTCTTTTTCCAATCATTTTACTTCCACCTCCATAAGTTATGTTACCTCAATTGAATGACTCACAATTCTTTAGAAACTCATTTGTACTTGTCATGTAGCGAGAACATCCACTATCAAAGTACCAAAAACCTGCAATGTTAGTCCTTAAAGCAGTTATCGCAACATTACAAGTTACAATCATTTTGGGATCCAAGCTCTTTTAAAACATTTTTTACCTTTCAGCTCAGAAATGTTGCTTTGAATGTTGTCTGAAATGTTGGACAACATTTTAGGCAACATTTCGCTGACAGAATTCTGAAGTTTGAAAACAGTACGATTTAAAAAAAAACATAGGAGTTACAATGACGGCACACAAACTTAATATCCTTTGACATATATGAGAACCTATTATATAATCATTTTTTTATAAAGCATATTTTCTCATTTTGTCAAACAAACTAGAACATGTTGTTTTAAGAGAGTTTTAGCACAGAATACATGCATGCGAAAGTTTACTAAAAACTTAGTATCTCATTCAATTTAGAAGTCCATGAGTAGAGCTTACAGAAGGTTATTTTGGCTAAATCCAATTTTGCACAAATCTTACCAAATGCAGTATCCTATTTGGTAAGTGCAACCTTTAGTCGGGTTATTGTGCCTTTTAGATCTACATTCTGACGAATTAAAGATATTACCTTTGTCTCAAGTTGCTTGGATTCTATGATTAAGGTTTTACAAATGTTTTGTAATTCATTAATCATGTCATCTTTGCATTAAACTTGATCTATACTCTTAGCCTCACCACTAGAAATAAAAATCATTAAAGCAGTTAACATTAGGATAGTTAAAGAATATGTACCTTTCAGATGTTGCTGGAGATGCAAATGTCGTTGCATATGTTGCCTGAAATGTCGTGACACCTGAGGCAACATTACAGACGACATTTTTATTTTTCAGTCAGGAACTGTTCATAAACAGTAACCAGCATTGCTTGTGATTCGACTTCTTGATCTCTTTCCTCTTCTCTTTCTTTTTTAGTACTTGGAAGAAATTTTGGTGGACTTTTGATTGAAGCCTTGGTTTTGATGCCTTTTAGATTTAGATTGATTTCTCTCATTGTTGAACTTCCTCACCATCAAATTGTATCTTCGAGTGAGTAAGACAACATTAGCACCTACACCAATTTCTTCAAGATTCTCATCCCCTTCATTGATATGATTCTCTGAGGGTTGAACGTAAAGTGTCACATTCTTGCTCTAATATAGTTTCATTTGATTCTTAATGTTTATCTCATAGGTTTTGAGAATGCTCATCAATGTATGAAGGTTCATAGTAGCAAGATGTGAACTTCTTTAATGGCACAAATCTTTAAATTAAACTTTTCAGGAAGAGAACGAAGTTTCTTTTCAACAAGTTGATTATTGGTCAATGGTGACCCAAGTACTTGACATTCATTTGAAATGTCTATCAACTTTTCAAAATAGGTTTTGATATCCTCCGTCTCCTACATCCTTAAGTGTTCATACTTACTCATAAGCATACAGAGTTTTGTTCGGCGAACACTTGAGCTACCTTCACAATGAGTTTGTAATGTATCCCAAGCTTCCTTGGCCGTGGAACAATTTTGAATAAGTTTAAACATGTAGAGATCGACCCATCCAAAAATAGCATTTAAGGCTTTTTCATTAAAACTAGAATTATTGGTTTCTTCCAAACTCCATTCGGCATCAGGCTTAGGTAGAATGTCGCCTTCCTCGTCCGCTGGGAGTATAGGAACAAAATAGTCATTGGTAATAGATCTCCAAGCTCTTACATTAATAGATTTGATATGAGAGCGTAGGTGAATTTTCCAATAGGCATAATTTGATCCATCTAAAATAGGAAGTCTACCAATTGTTGGATTTGTCGGATTCATAGTTAAAGTAAGAGTAAAAGGACCTTATCACTTATTATGTTAAGTGTCGGCTCTGATACTACTTGTTGGGTCCCGGGGGTTATGCTACGGAATAATCAAAACAAACTGAAAATAAAATCAATTCGAATGTTGGAACAGTTTGCGAATGTCGGCAGAAATGTCGTCTGACACAACTGACAACATTTTGATAAAAATAGAATAAAACCTTTGAAGAGTTAAAGTGCAGCGGAAATAAATAAAGAACACAAATGTTTAATTTTCATAGGTTATATATTGATATAATCCATGATGGTCAATGACCAAAAGTATTATATATATATATATATATATATATATATATATATACACAATTGAATATATTCATTTCTTTACAAGATTTACAAGATAATACAAAGGATTAAAAAAGATTAAGTCGCAAATGATTTATGCATGAAAAATCTATCTAAATAGAAGTGAACAACATCTCATTACAATCGCTCCATAGAAAGCTAATCTAGAATCTGAAACAGCGAAGGTAATGTCGGACAGAATGTCGTCACAAACTTAGACAACATTTTGTGATCCAGATTTCTGAGAAGAAATCCCGAGAGCTCTCTTGGTATTTTTGCATTTTTATTATGGATATGGATTCACTCTTCTGTCCTCTCTATTTATATTTTATAATAGAGTGTCCTCCTTGAAAAGCTCATCAATTGGTTGTAGAGGTTGAGGAAAAACTGGTCACGTGTGGCAGTGGCTTGAGGCATGAAAATAGGAGCTGATTTGACTTGTTCTTCACCCTACTTGCTCCTCAAGTTAAGCTACTCCTTGGACTTGGTCTTCCACGATTTTCTTCTGCTCCAAAGTTCCTTGCCAAGTCAAAATTACCTCGTTGTGGTAAAACTCCATGATTTTAGGTTCTGTTCAGTGAAGTAAGACAAAACTGTTACCAAAATGTCGGTCTGTGTTATACCCCGTAGTTCCAGGGTATGTATGTGAGGACGTACGTACGAGAATACGACAGAAATTTTGGAAAGAATGAAAGATGTGATTTTTCGACGGAAAAGTTTCCGGGTTTTGTGAAGGAAAAAGGTTCGTTGATGGGAATTGGATTCCCAGATTTGGTATTTGGGCTTCTTGAATTATATTAGAATTATGAGATTTTATTTCTGGAATTGGTCACGTGGGGCCCACGGGAGAAATTTACGGTTTTGTGGGGCCCACTTTGTTTTCGAGATTTTGGTCTTTATGGATATTTTCGGAAGATGAAATATTTTGGACGAATAGGAGGGCGACACGTGTCACCCCCTAGGTGGCTCTTGGCCAAATCCTCGATGTGGCAAGACATGTCGCCAAGCCTCGCTAGATATTTTAGTGTGGACAAGTGGCTCATGGGACCCACACACACTTGTCCCCAATCTCAACCACACACTTGCCTTCATCCTAGCCTCGTTGTCTATATACGCACTAGTTGTTGAAATCTTCCACACTTAGACATTTGAAGACTTGAAAACCCTCCTTCTCCCTGACCTGGAGCTCTGGTTTGCCCCATTTCTTGAGCAAAATTTGTCCAACAATTCTTAAACTCTCAAGTGTTCTTCCCAAGGTGTTAGGAAGATTGTGTACCAAGAGTTGGAAAAGATTTCACACCCCTAGCCTTGAAGAGATGCCGCCGAAAGTTGTCATCTTGAAACCCCAGTATTCTTCACTTTTGGAGTTGAATCTTGAAGAGAAGTTGGTTAGGAGCTTCTATGGGTTGCTTGTAGCGGATTGGAACGTAAAGATTTGGAGCTAAGACTTGCTTGGAGCGACTTTAAGTACTTGGATATTTTTGGGCTATTTGAGGTAGTGAAGCTTAAACCTCTTTGTGATTTGGTCAATATACATATATTATAAGTATATTATGAATATATAATATATGGAGTAAAGTTTGGAAGAGTTGGATCTTGTTAACTTGTTAAAAGAAAGGATTGGCCGTTTGCCATTAAAATGGTAAAAATGTATCTTACTTGTGAAGAAGTAATTAACAAAGTAACATAACTTATATTAAGAATGGAAATATAAGTTGGATAACTAATGAGTAATTTGGATAAGTAAAATGGACAAAGTTGGCCAAGGACCCCAACTTAAGGATCAGATTTACTTTGGATGATTTACTTTGGACCGTATTTACTTTGGACCGTATTTACATTGATCAGATTTACATTTCTGCGGGAAGATTTTTCAATCGCGTTCCGCTTGGGCGTGATCCCCTTTTTAATTATTGTATTGTTATGAAGGCGTGATAGTAAACCGCGCACGGCGCGTAATCCTTCTTTTACTTATTGTTGTTATGAAGGCGTGATAGTAAACCGCGTTACCGTTGGGCGTGTAATCCCTTCTTTATGTTGTTTAATTATTACGCCTTATATATATATGGTATATATATTACGGTTATTCGCCTTGGAGAAAGATGGAAAAGTGAGTAAAACGGAAGTCTTTGCGAATTTTCCGAGAATTAGAGGGCTTTTTATTGGTATAAGTCTTCAATGGTGAGTAAGGTTTGATAAGTACTATGACCATTTTAGAGCGAGTACTACGTGTGGCGTGATCTACTTGGCAGGAGTAGCCGACGGGTTGAAGTACTTGAGCGCTTTTGCTTATCGTCGATAATCGTCGCGAGGTATGTGAACCTCTTCCTATCCTCGCTAGCATGATGTTTTGTAAACTATGTAGTACCGGTGACGCGTACGTGCTAAATGAGTTGGTTGGTTCAAAACATATGGTGTTATAATAGCTTTATGGGAAGTTAGTTATAACGACTTCATGTGTGGGTAAACGAATGGTTTATTGATTGTAGAAGTTAAGAGACTTGATCTTTTAAGATAAGAGACTTAACTTATTTGACTTGTTATATAACATTTTGTTAAAAATGTTGTGAAACCTCATTCGCGAGTAATGAGTACTTGGTTTTAAAAAGAATAATGTTTTACTGATTTCGGAAATGAGAATAAGTGTCGAACAAACCGCAGCAGCACTAATAAAGGAAAATGTATTGACGAATGGCTAATTGTTATTAAAACCGTAGAAACCTCCATCCGCATGTAAGCTAAGATAAGACAAAATTGTATTACATTTTCTAGATCATGGCTGCTGTAACAAGATTGTTATAAACAAGAATAAACGACTCACACACAAGACATATATTACTCAATGGTTTTAAAAGAGATTAAGACTATGAGTTATGAAACCTTTCTAAAATGAGAAACTTGAGCATTTGAAATTAGGCAAACTTGAGCGCTTGGAAAATAATGTTGTTACTTGATTTTACAAAGGGAAGTATTTTGGTTTACTTAAAAGATAGTTACTCCGCTTGATACTACGGTATCATGTGACTTGTGAAGGAAATGGATCTTTAAAGAGTTAAAATACGTAGTACCTTGGGTTAAAATCCGGTTGTGTTATAATAAGAAGAATGTCTAAAAGTATGTTGAACTTGCCTATGCTTGTGGTGATAGCCTTTGTTGTGCAAGTGTTGTATTTCGCTACCGCTCTCGCCGAGGCCGCTATCCGGTTGATTGATGGACATCGACACGATGGGTGGCCCACGTATGCTTCCACTATATCGATCCTTCCGACATACCGACACGATGGGTGGCCCACGGTACGCTTCATTGCGAGTGTGATCTTGTCATTTGCTTTGGACATACCGACACGATGGGTGACCCACGTATCTTCCATTGAGTGTTATCTTGTTATTTGCTTTGGACATACCGACACGATGGGTGGCCCACGAGTATCTTCCATTTCTATTGCTATCCGGATATTTCCTTTCGACATACCGACACGATGGGTGGCCCAGGTATGTTTCCATTAGGATAGTTCCATGGCCATGCTTATACCGAGTGAGACGCCGGCACGCGGCCATGCGTTAAATTCCCGGTTATATTTGAGTGGTGACTTGAGGCGTGAGCCACGACTTAACATGATCGCTTTATGTTGTGAATCGTAGTTTTGTTATCATACATGTCTCTGTTTTATATAGATCGTTATGATTTCATTTACTGATTTTTCGTTCACATACTTGGTACTGTTATCGACCTCCTTCGGGGATGCGTCATGCCGCAGTAGAGGTACATCGGTTGTGGATCCTCGCCATGATCACGATCAGTGTTAGGAAGCCCGTTTCTTGAGGCTTATCTTTTGTATGTTACCACGAGTGCAGAGGTTCTTGTACATTCGTGGTATGGCGGGCCCCGTCCGTCATAGTTGTTGTCACTCTTAGGTGCAGTAATCTTGTTGTGGCGTAGTTTGTAAAAGGATAATCGTCGTATTTATGTATATATACCGAAGGCAACCGCTTTGGTTGCTGTTTATTTATCATGTCTCTTGATTCATGTTCATGCTTTTATTTCCGCTGATTTTCTCGATGTCAGATCACCAGGTGCCCGGGTAGGCACGATCACGCCCGGTTCGCCGTGACAAAAGTGGTATCGAGCGATTAGTCCTGGAAAGTGTCTACGCATCAGATCTAGTAAGTCTTGATTATCGATGTGTGCACCACATCTATAATCGTGAGGTCTGCAGGATATCTAGGATTGGTTTCCATTCTTCTCACTCCGAGATCGTGCCTTAGAGTCGTGTTATAAGTTGGACTCTCCGACGTATTTCATTTTACCGATTATGCCTCCGCAGCGCAACCGAGCCCGAGGCAAGGCGGAGTCGCTAGTGAGATACTGAGAGCACGAGGCGCAGCCCGCCAAGACTGAGATTGTGCTTGACGGCGAGTTTTGCGACGCCGCCACGTGAGTTTAGAGCCGCACCGTGGCCGCTGAGACCATAATGCCGATCCTCCGATCCCACAGATCGGAGCAGATGAGACGGGTTACAAAGAGATGGCCCGCCATCGCCGTGATCGTGCATACGAGGATAGCCGGACGCAGCAGCCTGAATACCCGCGTTCACCCGAGATCGGATAGTTTGAGGCTACGGACTTTCTCGAGTTGTAGCCCGCCGCAGTTTTATGGGTCGAGGCTCGAGGATGATCCGCAGGAGTTCATCCGGCGATTCTGGCCGTCGAGAGTGATCAAGGCTTCGGAGACCGAGTCGGTGGTCTTAGGTTCGCATCAGCTGCGTGAAACTGCAGTCGACTGGTTTGATTCGTGGGTGCTGTCCCGGGGAGAGCATGCACTTCCAGCAGTATGGGATGAGTTCTCAGAGGCATTCCTCACACACTTCTTGCCTCCGCAGATGAGGGCACGGTAAATTTATGAGGCAGAGAGGCGTGCGGTTGGAGTACAACGTGGAGTTTGACTCGTTGGCTCGGTATGTCCCGCTTTGGTGGCAACCATGGAGGATAGAGTGCACCGCCACGTCACCGGCTAGATGATTACTTGACAGAGGCTTGTTCGTAGCTCTTCACCGGCCATGGACATTGCCCGCACGCAGCTCACGCACTAGATGTGAGGCACGAGAGGTCGACGGAATGGCCGGATCGCCAGAAGAGGGCCGTGACAGCAGGTCTTTGGCGACTTTCGAGGCGGACCGCCTCAAAGAAGAGCTAGTTATGTACCCCGCCAAGACAGAGTGGTCCTCCACCGCCTTCGAGAGCAGTCGTGGCTCGAGGTTCAGATTTTCGGAGAGCGGTGTTAGCACCAAGCCACCCCTACCTCGTTGGACCGTTGTGGTAGGCTCCATTTTGGGGAGTGTCGTGCTAATTTGGGAATTTGTTTTACATGCGACAGCAGGCCATTTTATGAAATTGTCCACTGTGGTAGCGGATGTAGAGACTCGGCCTTCAAGATCTATGGCTGGTTCATCACCTTCTACAGTTATGCGCCCTGCAGGACAGGCCTATGATTAGAGTAAAGCGGTAGATACAGGTATATCCTTAACCCTCTAGAGTTTTGGTATGCTTGATATGATGATCTTATTATTGTGTGTATATGCGGATAGCGTCGTTAATTGTGAGTTAGAAAACATGGTTAGTTGGAAGGGTAAGTATGGGGGCATGGTAGGTGTGAACCGTAGAATATTTCACGATTGAGACCTTAGAGGTAAGGTCGTCTTGAGCAAAAGATTTATTTTATGTTTGACCTTTATCAGAGTGCGTAGTATACGTGAGAGATATTTGTGTAATAAGTCCATGGGTTGTGTAAAATGAAAGTGGTGGCTTTATGATGTGAATTAGTAAGATTGTTCCGTATCGGCGAGCAAGAGTTGGCGCGACGGAGGGTCGGTTTGAGGCGTATGCGGGTCAACCCGTGCAGTTTTAGGTGGGTCGGTTCAGTGGTCCCGCCAGATGGTAGGGTCACGGCGGTGCTAGCCCCGGTTTAGGTGACCATCGTATGAGTTCGTGGATATGTTCGACGACGGTTCGTGAAGGCGGAATAGCCTTAAAGAAGATCGAGGCTAGTAAGATGACCAAGGTTGGAAGTAGTGGCTCAGAAATTTTGGGAACCAAGTAATGGAAGTATGGTACGATATCTTTGGGAGAGTTCAAGGACTACGAGTAAGGCAAGAAGTGAACATGTGTTAGCAGAATAAAAGATCTTTTTGTTGTGAAGTGAAGATGCGAAGGGAGTATCCTTTAAACCAGGGTGGAAGCTTTTGTGATGTTAGAAATGATTCCTCGTTGGCATGGATTTGAGTTTTGCGCATGTTATATTCTCGCCATGGTGGCGTGATCGGTTTGTAAGTATAGTAGTGAAGACTATACCGACGCAAGTACGTTAGGAGACTTAGAAGGAACATTCGGGACGAATGTTTCTAAGGGGGGAAGAATGTTACACCCCGTAGTTCCAGGGTATGTATGTGAGGGCGACGTGCGAGAATCATGTAAATTTTGGAAAGAATGAAAGATGTGATTTTTCGGAAAAGTTTAGGGTTTGTGAAGGAAAAAGGTTCGTTGATGGGAATTGGATTCCCAGATTTTGTATTTGGGCTTCTTGAATTATATTAGAATTATGAGATTTTATTTCCGGAATTGGTCACGTGGGGCCGACGGGAGAAATTTACGGTTTTGTGAGGCCCACTTTGTTTTCGAGATTTTGGCCATTATGGATATTTTCGGAAGATGAAATATTTTGATTGAATAGGAGGCGACACGTGTCACCCCCTAGGTGGCTCTTGCCGAAATCCTCGACAAGTGGCAAGACATGTGGCCAAGCCTTGCTAGATATTTTAGTGTGGACAAGTGGCTTGTGGGACCCACACACACTTGTCCCCAATCTCAACCACACACTTGCCTTCATCCTAGCCCTTGGTTGTCTATATATGCACCCTTAGTTGATGAAATCTTCCACACTTAGACATTTGAAGACTTGAAAAACCCTCCCTTCTCCCTCGACCTGAGCTCTCGGTTTGCCCCATTTCTTGAGCAAAAATTTGTCCAACAATTCTTAAACTCTCAAGTGTTCTTCCCTAAGGTGTTAGGAAGATTGTGTACCAAGAGTTGGAAAAGATTTCACACCCCTAGCCTTGAAGAGATGCCTTGGCCGAAAGTTGTCATCTTGAAACCCTAAGTGTTCTTCACTTTTTGGAGTTGAATCTTGAAGAGAAGTTGGTTAGGAGCTTCTATGGGTTGCTTGTAGCGGATTGGAACGTAAAGATTTGGAGCTAAGACTTGCTTGGAGCGACTTTAAGAACTTGGATATTTTTGGGCTATTTGAGGTAGTGAAGCTTAAACCTCTTTGTGATTTGGTCAATATACATATATTATAAGTATATTATGAATATATAATATATGGAGTAAAGTTTGGAAGAGTTGGATCTTGTTAACTTGTTAAAAGAAAGGATTGGCCGTTTGCCATTAAAATGGTAAAAATGTATCTTACTTGTGAAGAAGTAATTAACAAAGTAACATAACTTATATTAAGAATGGAAATATAAGTTGGATAACTAATGAGTAATTTGGATAAGTAAAATGGACAAAGTTGGCCAAGGACCCCAACTTAAGGACTGTATTTACTTTGGACTGTATTTACTTTGGACCGTATTTACTTTGTATTTACATTGGATCAGATTTACATTTAGGGGAAGATTTTTCAATCGCATTAGTTTGGGCGTGTGATCCCTTTTTAATTATTGTATTGTTATGAAGGCGTGATAGTAAACGCGTTACGGTTGTTGCGTAATCCCTTCTTTTACTTATTGTTGTTATGGCGTGATAGTAAACCGCGATACCGTATGGGCGTGTAATCCACTGCTTTATGTTGTTTAATTAGAAAGCCTTATATATATATATGGTATATATATTACGGTTATTCTGGCCTTGGAGAAAGATCTAAAAGTGATTAAAAGCGGGGAAGTCTTTAATTTTCCGTAGAATTAGAGGGCTTTTATTGGTATAAGTCTTGATGGTGAGTAAGGTTTGATAGAAGTACTATGACCATTTTAGGAGTGGAGTACTACGTGTGGCGTGATCTACTTGGCAGGAGTGGCCGACGGGTTGAAGTACTTGGAGCGTTTTGCTTATTGTCGATAATCGTCGCGAGGTATGTGAACCTCTTCCTATCCTTGCTAGCATGATGTTTTGTAAACTATGTAGTACGGTAGACGTACATGTGCTAAATGAGTTGGTTGGTTCAAAACATAGGGTGTTATAATAGCTTTATGGGAAGTTAGTTATAACGACTCTATGTGGGTAAACGAATGGTTTATTGATTGTAGAAGTTAAGAGACTTGATCTTTTAAGATAAGAGACTTAACTTATTTGACTTGTTATATAACATTTTGTTAAAAATGTTGTGAAACCTCATTCGCGAGTAATGAGTACTTGGTTTTAAAAAGAATAATGTTTTACTGATTTCGGAAATGAGAATAAGTGTCGAACAAACCGCAGCAGCACTAATAAAGGAAAATGTATTGACGAATGGCTAATTGTTATTAAAATGTGAAGCCCCAAATTTGAGACAATAACAATAAACATTATTGTGTCTATGTGATTATGTTATTATTGTGTCCATGTGATTATGTTACGACCTTATTCACATTCGAGGACGAATGTTGCTTAAGGAGGAGAGAATGTAAAATCCGGAAAATAATAATAATATATAGTTGTTGGTTGAGTTAATAAAAATACATATATATAAGAAAATAAAGGATAAATTGCATGAGATGGAGTTAGTGTTAAAGTTGGATAAATAGATGGATAAAAATGAAAATAAGAAAATAAGAAAAAAACAAAAACAAAAGAGAAACAAAAACAAAAGAAAAAAAAAAAAGAGAAGAGAAGAAACATGCACGTAAATCCTTCACCCTTCCCCCCCTTTTCATTTCCCCTCCAACTCTTGTCATTTCACCTCCCATAGGTTATAGAAAACTCTCCACTTATACATTGTATTTACACACAAACAAAGTACATAACATAAAGGTTAGAAAAATCAGAAAAACAAGTGAAAAGAAGAGGAAAAATACCAAGAGGCAAGAAGAGCAAGAAGCAAAATACTCGAGAAGTAAGGATAATTTTAGCAACCACACAACAATAATATTCACACTTACAAGGTGAGTTTTCTCACTCAGAAATTCTTGGTAACATCCTTTATTTTTAGTTCAATACATGTTAGAATAAGAATTGAGTGTTGAACTGAAATATTGAACTTTTGTTAGACAACTAGTTGCGTCATGAACTTTACGAACTGTTCTCACTGAGTTATAATTGTTAGAATTTGATGAAATTCGGAGGAATTGTACACCTCTCTAATATGATCATATAGAACCAAAAATGAGGTAAAATGGACGTACGGTTTGAAAGTTATCATAGTTCAAAGTTCCTGCCTTAGATTTGGTCGAAATTAGGAAAGGCATAATTACGAACTGTTTTTATTGAGTTTTACTTATTAGAATTATATGAAAATTTACATGGTTGTAAATCTCTGTTACGGACAGTTATATATAAAGATTTATTAAAACGGACTTACGAGTTGAGAGTTATTGTAGTTTGAAGTTGCTGCCTCGGATTCGTCGGAATCCAGAAGGGCAGGACGTTGAAACGAAAAACTGTACTAATCTGTGGGGAATATAAAAATTGTTTCTAAATGAAAGTTCTAGATCTCTTTGTTGTGGACATTTTGAGACCTTACGGGGGTCTATCCGACTTACGGATTGAGAGTTATCGTTGTTTAAAGTTTCTGCCTCGGACCTATCGAGATCCAGGAAGGGCAGCGAATAAAAGTGTAAAACTGTACCAAATGGTACAGAATATGAAAGGATGGTTCACATGGAGACGTGTAGCTCTCTGTTCTCGTCGTTTTGAGATTTTATGGGGCTTGAACGGGTTTACAGATTAGGAGTTATGACTATTCTAAGATTGGGTGTTGTTTAATAAAAATTCTGCCGAAATAAATTTCATGTGGCTGCTTTGAGGATAAATTTGTGTTAGTTACCCAAAGTAGTTTTAAATGAAATTTGGTACAGTTAAAGATCCCCGTCTTACCTTAGTTTCCGCTTGAGAAACACCTTAGTTGGAGTTATGGTTAAAAAATTATAATCGTTACAAGTACGAATGACAGAATGTTAGAAAAGAGAATAGTATTTATTCGATCTTACGAAAAAAATATGAAAAAGTGAATACGTGTTCACATAAATATATAAATATATAATGGATCGGGTTGCACGCCGCAACAAAACGTAAAGTGAATACGCGTTCACAAATACGTAAACATAATGGATCGGGTTGCACGCCGCAACAAAAATGAAAGATGAATACATGTTCACCTATATATAAATATGAAAAGTGAATACGCGTTCACAAATATATAAATGTAACAAACATATGGAAATGCAGGGGAATGTCCTAACGTATAATACGAGATAAAATGAAGTGTTAGTTAAACTGAGAATTTCCTATGAGGAGTTGCTACATATTTAAAAATGTTGTAACCTGATATGTTTTTGCAATATGCTTATTACGTTATAATGTGATTGCACTTGGAATATTGTGGTGTTACTTTGAATTGCAGGGTAAGGTTCTCACCATTTTGGATGGTAGGTGACTCTTTATTTAACATGTTTCAGAAAACGCGTGATAGAGGAAAGGCTCCACGCCAAGGCTAGCGATCGTCCAGCCTCTCTTGTCATACCAAGTCCATTGCTTGGGCTTGGTACTCGTCAGTCCGAATGTCGATTCTGATGTCTCGGGAAATGCCCATGTGGAATGGTCTCCCTTCCAACTTAGAATAATCTTTGTCAGTATGTCTATGTAGAAATAATATTTGCACGAGCATAGGCTCGCGTTATGTTTTCAATAAAGTCATAAACAGATTTCTTTATTGTTATTTTTATTAATAGCTCCGTATTTGAATATAAGTTTAAATTTCTAAATAAAGAGAATTAAATGGTGCTCCTGGTGGAAAATAATTGTCCAGGTGCCATCATGCCCTAAGTAAAGACTTAGGAAAAATCGGGGCGTGACATAAAACCAGTAGAAACCTCCATCTGCATAGAAGCTAAGATAAGACAAAATTGTATTACATTTTCTAGATCATGGCTGCTGTAACAAGATTGTTATAAACAAGAATAAACGACTCACACACAAGACATATATTACTCAATGGTTTTAAAAGAGATTAAGACTATGAGTTATGAAACCTTTCTAAAATGAGAAACTTGAGCATTTGAAATTAGGCAAACTTGAACGTTTGGAAAATAATGTTGTTACTTGATTTTACAAAGGGAAGTATTTTGGTTTACTTAAAAAGATAGTTACTCCTTTATGATACAACGGGTATAAGGTGACTTGGTGCGAAGGAAATGGATCTGTTAAAGACTTAAAATACGGAGTACCTTGTGGTTAAAATCAGGTTGTGTTATAATAAGAAGAATGTCTAAAAGTATGTTGAACTTTATGCTTGTGGTGATAGCCTTTGTTGTGCAAGTGTTGTATTTCGTCGCTACCGGCGTCTCGTTGGAGGCGGCTATCCGGTTGATTGATGGACATCGACACGATGGGTGGCCCGGGTATCTTCCTTATATCGATCCTACGGACATACCGACACGATGGGCGGCCAGGTATGCCCATTGTGAGTGTGATCTTGTTATTTTCTTTGGACATACTGACACGATGGGTGGCCCACGGGTATGCTTCCATTAGGAGTGTTATCTTGTTATTTGCTTTGGACATCCGACACGATGGGTGGCCGAGTATCTTCCATTTCTATCGCTATCCGGATATTTCCTTGGACATCCGACACGATGGGTGACCGGGTATGTTTCCATCGATGGTTCCATGGCCATGCTTATACCGGAGTGAGATCAGCGTCGGCGTTGTGCGGGTTAAATTCGGGTTATATTTGAGTGGTGACTTGAGCGTGAGCCTCGACTTAACGATCGCTTTATGTTGTGAATCGTAGTTTTGTTATCATACATGTCTCTGTTTTATATTTATGATTTCATTTACTGATATTTTGATTTCACATACTGTACTGTCTTGACCTCCTTGGCCGCGTTAAATCGCGAGTAAGTACATCGGTTGTGGATCCTCGCCATGGATCACTGTTAGGAAGCCGTTTCTTGAGGCTTATCTTTTGGTATGTTACCAAGTACAGAGGTTCTTGCATTCGTGGTATGGCGGGGCCTGTCCGTCATAGTTGTTATCACTCTTAAGTGTACATGTCTTGTTGTAGGCGAGTTTGTAAAAAGGATAAGCGTCGTATTTATGTATATATCTTGAAGCGCATTTTGGTTGGCTGTTTATTTATCATGTCTCTTGATTCATGTTCATGCTTTTATTTCCGTGATTTTCTCGATGTTGTATCACTAGGGTGCCCGGTAAGGCACGATCGCCAGGTTCGGTCGTGATCACGAATGTCATGACATTTGTTCCAACATTTTCTGATTTTAACTTAGTACTGAAAATGATATGTTAGGAAAAATGTCATGACACAAAACTTAACATTAACAATGTTCATCTTAGATTTTTTCTGTTCAAACTTTAGGCCTATTTTAATGAAAATTGATGTGTATAATAAAAAAAGGTTAAATATATTCAATGATTAACTTATCTATATAACATGTGCTAGAAAGCATGCCCACAAACCTTTTCAAAATTTAAGTTGAATGTGTCTAATAATTTTTTATCACGTGCTCAAATGATCAATTAGAACATGTAATAGTTAGCGTTTGATTCTAATCATCACATTTAAGCAATTCTAATCTTCAATTTAATGAAATTCAAATTTAAGAAATATTCAACTCTTAATCAAACTTGAAGATTAAATTTAGATATTTAATTTCGAAACATTGGAATACGTTTTGACACCGCGTTGCTATAGCCTATAAGGGCAATTAAAATATGTTTTGGTGACACCTATATAATATGAATAAATAAAATGCCGAGAAAATGACTTCCCTTAACTATGAGGGAAGTATCAAAATAGTCCCTTAACTATGCGCTTAATAGCTTTGGTCCTTTAAGTTTGTCACAAGTTAATAAAAATGGTCCCTTAACTATGAGAATAGTTAAAAATAGTTCCTTAAATTTAACAATTTTGATCCTTTAAGTTCGCAAAAGTTAACATTTTCAATCTACAACAAAATATTCATCGATTTTTGTTTGTTAAATTTGAAGAGAACTATGAAAAATTAGCGAAAACCCATATTTAGAGGTACACATTACTAAAGAAAAATGTTAAATACCTCGGACAAAACCGATAAACGCCCGTCGGTTATAGCTAAAAATCGAGGAATAACCAACATACTTGATAATGTCAGAAAATAGCATCTAGAAACACAAAAACGAGAAACTTTACATTTTGACATGAAAATAATGTTAACTTTTTGCTAACTTAAAAAACAAAAATTACTAAATGCATATTTAAGGGATTTATTTTAACATACCCTAGCAGTTAAATAATCATTTAGGTCCGTTTTAAGCGTACAAAGAGTAAATTGATAAGTTCGAATTCGGTCTTTATTTATAAAGCAGCTCATCAAACCCACAAAAAATAAATCTCTCCAACACCACGGATACACACTCATCGTCTCATTAAACATCTCTAACTTCTTTCCTAATTAGAATTTTAGTTTTATATGGATATAATAATCTCTTGCTAATATGGAAAGTACTTTAATTAAGTACATGTATGATCCTATACACACATGCATTCTCCAATTCAAATTTTCTGATAATTTAGAAATGGTTAATATCAAGTCCCTAACATACACCAGTCTCAAGGATCTCTTACCGGCGTCACCACCGGCGATTATGTCGCCGACGAATGGCCGGAAAGACAGCTGGCGAGAGATTCCGATGAAGGACCCGCTGTTACAGCAAGCGGCGTGGGCGTACCTTCAACCGGGGGAGATACCGGAGGTTGATCGGAGTTTCTCAGAGAAGGTGAAGGAGAAGTGTTTTGGCATGTTTGATTGCTTCGATGATGTCGTTTTCGTCATGTTTAGGGGTTTGTTTTCGCCGGCGACTGGATTGGAGAATCATCGGAATGGAGAAGATCGATAGAGTTGACTGAGAACAGATTTTTATATAGCAAACAAGCGGCATTTTTTTGTGTGACTGGTTGTTAGGGTGCTCATTTCATGTATATACCTTCTTCTTCTTTACTTTCTTTTTCTCTTAAACTCCGTAGCATTAGTTTTAGAGAAAAATGGACTGAAATTGAAGCGTTATTAATTGACTGATGAATGATGATATGTAAATAAATTTCGTTCAAGATTGTTTCTCCACAATAAATGGTAGGAGTAATATTATTATGCCGGAAGTCAAATAATTTTATCTTTTTTTTTTAATTACATATGAGTAAAGGAATGGAAAATGGGAGAGAGGATCACAAGGTGGGAAATCAAACGCTCACCGGGTGAAAGTTCAAATAGCCAACCAATTGAACTACTAAGATCTCCTATAAATTTATCTTTGATTATGATTTTATCAAATAAATAACAATGTGTACTAAGCGTTTGCTATACAAGGAGTTCAAGTAGAGGCTGGACCACAATGCGTCTGTTTTCGTGGCTCGAACTTATGACATTTTTGTTAACAAAGCGCAACTTTAAAATTGCACCAAGTCTCTCCTTTGTGATTTAGTAACATACTAATGAAATGTTTTCAAAAAAAAAAAAATTGATTTGTATATAGTACTTTACTAGGCAGATTTTAATGTATATTTCATGTTGAAATTTGGATGTTTTATTTGTTATTTGTCATCATGGTTCTTGACATTAAAAGGACGAGAAAATTGATTTATACTTACTTCACATAATTGTGTAGATATCGATTAGGTGTTAATTTTTTTGGGATAGCCAAGTGTTCTTATTTGGTTTGAGGCTGTAATCCGAACAGAAAAAAACTGACAGAAGTAGGTTTCAGTTTTCTTCTTCAGATGAACAAATAGGTTGTTCGTTACTTTAATATGATATAATATGTTTCGGACGATGACAATACATTATTTTTCCAATATCCCACCCCAGGAGCCCCCACACTCCGGTTCGACAGAATTGTAAATGAGTTAATCATGGTAACTCAACTGGTTTCAAATGTTAGACCACTATCACGCTGCGCACAAGGGGCCCTCAACTGGTTTCAAAGGTTAGACCACTACCACGCCCAAATGTTAGACCACTATCACGCTGCGCACAAGGGGCCCTCAACTGGTTTCAAAGGTTAGACCACTACCACGCTGAGCACAAGGGGCCCTCCTTTATTTCAAGAAGTAACCCGCACTCTGCCGCTGACGGGATTCAATTTTAGTCATTTTTCCAATTATCCCCCTTGAGAATCAGTTGAGTTGTCCATACGGACGATCACAATACATTATGTTACTACTACACAGAGATATCGTGACATAATAATTATATTATTTCTTGCTTTCGTGTCATCAATTCTATATTAGCAATTAAGTTCCAGTAATTTGGACATTAATGTTTTCTCTTTGTTAAAATTGCAACAGGGGTTTTGGACACTCCATGTTTATTATTTGTTTTTTCCATTCAAAAGTAGCAAGCGTCGATGGATAATTCAATTTATCCATTGGAACATTCAATGTGCTATGACAACCCTCATTGCAGACGTAATCTTCAGTCTGAATGTATTTGAAATATATTACGTTCATATTTATTATCACCAAAAAAATAATAAATGCGATGTTACTCGCACTCACTAACTTAAAATTTCAAATTTATATAGATCTAGTGCCTTCTTCTGGGTGGGTCTCTAATAATTTGCTGGTGGCACGACAACAGTGTGACCTAGCGATCGATATAGTGGAGGTAAACCTTGAAGATTAGGATTCAAATTTCAATATTAGTTGACTTCTTTTGTCTAACTTTTGTGGGTAAATTTGTTTGGTATTTATGTTGGTGAAAGGCAAAAATACCTAATAAAATAATCGAGGTGCACACAAGCTGAATTTCGATGGCAAGAGAAGGTGATGTCATATATATAGATGACTATAGAGCTAAATAATTCTCTTTTTGGTTAAATACATTTTGTATCCTTCAATCTTGAGTCTTCTCTTGTAGACAAATCAATTTAAACCACAATAAATGAAAATCTATGTTAATTAGAGTTCCTTTAATCTGCAAAATGTTGGCTCTCCAATGAGTGATCCCCATTAGTTTTTTTATATAAAAATGTTAATTTAAATGCTTCCAAGTCATTTATGAACGAACTAGATTCGTTTCGTGCATGTTGGCACACAAAAACGTCCATTATGATTCTCTGGCATAAACATGTCTGGTCCTGGCACTTGGATTTTTTTTTAAAGCATATATAAGGGGGTAGAGGTGTTGAAGGCAACGGAGCGACTTCGTTTTGGTGGTCTAGTAGGGCACACTTGCGCGTGGGCTCGTCAATAAGACGCAACCAGCCTGGCTTGTAATTTGTAACCAAAGAATAGAAATGGAAGAGAAAATGGCCAGCCTGGGAGCTGGACCTGGAACCCAGCTTTAGCCAGTTATTAAGTTATTAAGGTGGTGTTTGGTCAAACTTCTGAAAGTGTTTCTGTTTTCCAGAAACACTTCTTTGGCCAAACTTTTCAGAAGTAAAAATATTTTTTCTAAAAGCCAAAAAGTATTTCTAGATGGGAAGAGAATCAGAAACACCAATTTGGTGCTTCTGGAGAAGCCCTTTTTGCTCATTCATTGAATTTTTTTTGGACTCATTTACCATTTTTTCCCCACAAAATTCATTTTAATCTCATATAATATCCTCATATAAAATAGAAATTTAGGAATAGATGTAGGGGTGGGGATAGAGCGGGGATAGGGAGGGTAAGATTTTTTTATTTTTAAAAGTAACAAAAAATATAAATAGAAATTTGAGGATGGGTAGGCAATGGGGTGGGGTGGGGTGGGAGGTAGGGTAGGCGGGGGTAAAAAAATCATTTTTTTATAAAAGTAACAAAAAAATATGAAATAAATTTGAGGATGAGTATGTGAATGGGATGGGGTGGGGTAGGGTGGGGTAAGAAAAAATTTATTCTTTTTAATATTTTTTTATAAAAGTAACAAAAATATGAAATAGAAATTTGAGGATGGGTAGGGCAATGGGGTGGGTGGGGGTAGGGCGGGGATAAGAAAAATTCATATTTTTAATATTTTTTTATAAAAGTAACAAAAATATGAAATAGAAATTTGAGGATGGGGTGGGGTGGGGGTAAGGGTAGTGCGGGGTAAGAAAAATTTCATATTTTCAATCATTTTTTATAAAAGTAACAAAAAAATATGAAATACAAATTTGAGGATGAGGTAGGGCAATGGGAGGGTGGGTGGGGTAGGGGGTAGGGCGGAGGGGTAAGTGGAAAGATAGAAAATCATATTTTTTATAAAAGTAAAAAAAATATGACATAGAAATTTGAGGATGGGGTGGGGGTATGTGTGGGTAGGGGGGGTAGGTTTGGACATATTTGAGTCATTGACTATCATGTCGTTACATTTCTTATGTACAATATAATATTATTTTTTGATTAAATGTTGCAATTAAATAATTTTAAAAAAATTATTAAATTGTAAAGATATACTAATTTTTAGAAACATATGATAGAAAAGAATATTTTAAATAGTTTTAAATCTATTAAAAATAATATTCTAGTAAATTTGCATAAATGTTGGCAAACAGAAGCAAGCATTTCTGAAGACTTCTATAATTATAGGTCAAACATCCTAATTGATTCTCCAAAAACAGTTTCTGCAGAACTACTTTTGAGAAACAGAAACATCTTTTCAGTAGCTTGGTCAAACAGACCCTAACCCTCATATGTTTCTCTCTTGCACAATTAAATGAACGTTTTTTTGTCAAATTTGTCTATCAATGATGTGATACATAATTCAACTTGCTGTAATAATTTGCACAATCCTTGTCACAATTATTTGTATTTTCTTTGACATTAAGTTCCATGATCCCACTCCCTAATTTGGGGATCAATTATATTCTGTTACGTGACGTATTTATGAAAATTGATTAGTTTTACGCCGGTTGTCAGTCTATCACAATTTCCTTCTTTATATATTACTACAAGAAGAAATACATTTATCAATAATATTTTTTGTTGTTATAAATGAATCAGTGTTCTCTTCAAATACTATAAATAGGGTCGCAATTAGCTAAAAACAGCAGTATCGATACTAATATACTTTGATTTGGCTGTATACTCTAGCTAAAATGTTGGTCACAAATTGGTTTTTGCATCTACATCAATAATTATTCAAATTTAGACATAATGAGTACTTCTATTCCATATATACAAATGGATAGCAAGACAACAATCTTCCCAATGATCTAACTTTAAGTCATTTAGTTATTAGCTAAATCAATATCTCTTAATTACTAAGAGCCAAACAAAACTTTGGCCATTTGATGGTGACCTACTTAGATGCATTGCTCCTAAGTCCTAACATGAATATAATTCCACCCAATGGGCCGGTCCGTTATTAATGTTAAACGACAAATGCAATTATGCAAAATGCCAAGATAGAGTTAATACCAAAAACCAATTGTATTATCTGAAGACTGTCACTTTTTTGATAGAGTCGTTTACATATGAATTTTCTTCTCACACCAACCTTATTCCCTTAATCCTAACATAGTGATACATCTTTGGATCCTTACTGGCTACTATATTATATCGAATTGATATTTTTTCTCTTTTTATTGCCATTTGGTGAGATTCACGCATCGTCCGAGTAGAGTGTGTGAACATAGGCAAATTCAGGAGTTAAAACTAATTATAATTTTAGAATTGTGAATTCAGATTTTGATTCTTTTTTAAAATTTTACTGAGTTTTTATACACACATACATACTTTGTGTTGAAAACGTTACTGTTAATGTCGGGTTTTGTGTTATGACATTTTGCCCAACATATCATTTTCAGTACTAAGTTAAAATCAGAAAATGTTGGAACAAATGTAATGACATTCGGACCAACATTCTGATAACAGTTTTGTCTTACTTCACGGGACTGAAGCTAAACTCGTGAGATTTTTACCACGAGGGTAATTTGACTTGGCAAGGAGTTTGGAGCTGAAGAAAAACGTGGGAAGTTCAAGTCCAAGTAGTTGCTAAACGTGGGGAACAAGTCCAAGAAGTTAGAGGATTTTGCTCCACAATCTTCTCTGACAAATCCTATCAGCTTCCCATCTTTCTCTCAACTTCTACAACGATTCAGTGAGCTTTTCAAGGAAGACCTCTACTATAAATAGAGAGGCTGCATCAGTGAATCGATATCCAGAAAAATCAAAAGAAAATATCAAGAGGGTCTCCGATATAACGATCAGAAAACTGGATCACAAGTGTTGCCTGAGCGTTTCGACAACATTCTGCCCAACATTATAATTGCTGCTTAGATTCTAGATTTGTTCTTTATTGAAACAATTGTAATGAGATGATGTCTATGTCTATTTTAGGTAGATTTTTAAGGCATAAGTCATCTGCGACTTAACCTTTTTTATTCCTTTTGTATTATCTTGTAATATTGTAAAATAATAAATATATTCAATTAGAATATTTCCATATATTGTGTAAATATAATTATGGTAAGACTGAGATTCCTCTTTTGTATAGGCTTAGGATTCCTATTGTATAAGGGATGAATATTGTACTCTATATATACTTTGATATTAATGAGAAGACTCCCTATGAGAGATTAATATCATCTTACATGGTATCAAGAGCCTAAACTTCAAAAACCCTAGAAATTTTCTTCCCCAGCCGCCGGCACCACCCTTCTCCCACGACGCCGCAACTCCTTTCTTCTCTTCAAGAAATTTCTTGGTTTTTCTTTTCTCCCTCTCTTCTCTAAATGGATACTCAGCATTCTTCCCACTGTTGTTGACGCTTCTACCTCCACAAATCCTACCACCAAGTCGTCACCCTCTTTTCATCCCGCTTTCACTGTTTCCAATATCAAGAACCATATCCTCATCCGTCTTGATCAAGAAAGCAGTCAGTATTATCCTTGGGTTGAATTGTTTCGCAATCATGCATGTCTCTATAACATGCTTGATCATATTGATGATACCATTCTGCGTCCTTCGGAGGTTGATGGTTCTACTTGGCGTCGTCTAGACGCCGGCGTCAAACAATGGATATATGGTAGTATTTCTCAGGATCTACTTCTTACTATCATGAAATCTGACTCCATAGCCCGTGACTTGTGGAATCATTTGGAGGAAATTTCTCAGGACAACAAGCACACCCGTGCTGTGTATTTAGAGGAGCAATTTAACAATACACGTCTTGAAAACTTTTCCAATGTGACTGAGTACTGCAAACAGTTAAAGCTCCTGACGGATCAACTTGTTGATGTCGACTCTCCTGTTACTGACACCAAAATGGTGTTGCAATTGATTGTTGGCCTCCCTAATGGCGAATATGATATATTGGCCACCATGATTCAACAGACGGATCCGTTACCCAGCTTTAACAAAGCTCGCTCACAGTTGCTGCTCGTAGAAACCCGTCGTGCTAAGCAGCAACAGGGACATCAGACCAGCGATGCGGCGGCTCCCCAGCAGCAGACCAGCGCCACGGTGTCTCAGTACAGAGCCGTGATGCCTGCCCCATTCCAGTACCAGCAGTCCTTCAACCCTTATTCTCACTGGTCCAGCTCCAAAGACTACAAAGAAGCACACTTCACGCAGGGCGATTCCAAAGAACCTCTTCCGTCATGACACGCGACCGATTGGGGTCGCCAGACTTCAACATGCAACAGTGGATAATTGGTACATGGACTCCGGAGCCACATCTCACATCACCCAGTCTGCATGTACTATTCCTAAACTGTGCAGTTTAAAGCATCCTCAATATGTTACAGTTGGTAGTGGACAACGCATTCCAGTAAAGGGTTATGGTACATCATACACACAACCTCTTCATCCACTATTATCCCTTAAAAATACAGTATATGCCCCCACATGATTAAGAACCTAATCCATGTCCGCCAATTTATTCGTAAAAATTCTGTCTCTGTTGACTTTGACCCTTTTGGTTTCACTGTAAAGGATCTTCGTACGGGGACACCTCTTACGAGATGCAATAGCACGGGAGATATCTATTCATTCACATCCACATCCGCTGCCAGATCTTGCTCTCCCATCTCTCTAGCAGCTATTTCTTATTCGACATGGCATAATAGGCTTGGTCACCCAGGACTCCCAGTCTTTAATTTTCTTAGAGGCAATAATTTCATTACTTGTAATGGGAAGCTTGCCCAAAATTATGTTTCTTGTTCTTTAGGCAAACATACTCATCTTCCGTTTAAATCATCTACTAGTGTTACATTTGCACCATTTGATATAATACATACCGATTTATGGACATCACCTGTTGCTAGTTCTCTCGGTCATAAATATTATCTTGTCTTACTATATGATTTTTCTCACTATATTTGGTTGTACCCTCTCAAATATAAATCGGAAGTGTTTACCAAATTTCTTGAGTTTCGACAATTCATCATAACACAATTTGAATAAGGTATCAAATCATTTCAGTGCGATAATGGTCGTGAATTCAATAACTCTATGTTTCACCGTTTTTGTATCAATAATGGCATGAGTTTTTGTTTTTTCTGCCCTTACACCTCACCACAAAATGGTAAAGCTGAAAGAATCATCTGCACCATTAACAATATGAATCGCACACTATTGATTCATGTCTCTATCCCTCCATCCTTCTGAATTCACTGTAACGCCCCATTTCGACCGGAGCCGGAAACGGGATTACTGCTACATGGTTGATTCCTGAATTGCGTTTTAAAGGAGTCGCCACCTAATTATTATAGTGAATTAGGACACTGAAAATGTAGCATAAAATATTACAAATGATCTCCATTTTTAAAGGTCTGCGAAAGCTATGTGAGGTTCTAGGTAAGGGTTCTTTATTATCCTAAAGGGAAGGGGTTAGACATCCTAAATGATCCGCTAACTTGCGGTTGTCCGGTCAAACTTAGGTTAGTATTATTATGCTTTAGAAAACATATGTTTTGAATAGATGCGGTTTTAATAAAAAGGATGTTGCAAATAATTATTTAAAATATGCGTATGTATAGTTTCCATAGAATTGCATGAAGTTTGTTTGTAAAATGCAAGGAAAATATTCTATTTGAACAAAGCAATAGTATGAGGTTTGTCATAAAAATGCAAAATAATAAAAATAGATGGTTTACTAAAAGTACGTATTATATGTAAATTTTAATCTTTATAAAGGATATACAAATGAGTAGAAAGATTTTCCTCTTTTGCACTTTATAATAAGGAAATAGATCTTTGTTATGAAAAAAAGATTCGTTATTTTATGAAGTTTAATAAGAATTTGAAACTCATTTATTTCTATAATATCAATGAAAAGGCTAAGTTATTTTAAAAAAAAAGTTTTGAAAATGCATAGCGACCTAAAGATAGATTAAACTAGCGACACATTTTATTATTTAACTACCCGCCCTTAATAGTTCTAGGTCTAACTATTCCAAGCATTTTCAATAATTGTATAAGGTTAGTTAAAAAAAAATAAAAATAAAGGTAAGTGACGGAGTTAAAGAAAGGAGATAAAATGATCAGGCGGTGAAGATATTATTCCGCTTCTATTTATTTTAAGATTAGAGACCGAAGAATGCGAGTGCGGATGTAAATCCTTTGCTTGACAAAGTCATGATGAGTCTCGTATGAGACTCTTCGTCGCTCCCGATGCAAGTCATGTAAAAGAAAGAAAAAGAAAAAGATTAGTATATATTCAAACCTCATCGAATAATAAACGACATTGATATGAAGATTAAACACATACAATGACACTTTAAATATCATGAGTTTATAAACCACACATCATCATACATGCCCATTTTGAACTTAAAACAAACAAAGATATTAGACCTTTAATCAACACAAAACTGCATTAAGACTTGTATAACACATTCTAAGAGTTTAAACAAATTAATTTTAGCTAGTTACACGTTTATAACTTCAAATGTTTATACATGATTAATACGACCTTAAAATCAGTAGTGAAAATAGCCGAAAACCGATAACAAAATGACTGAGAATCGATCAGAAAAGTGGCGGAAACGATATGAGGCTGAACATCGGTCGAAAATTAACCCAAAATCGGTCGCGAAACGATAAACGAAATAACGGGGCTGAAAATAAGTCCAAAATGACCAAAATCGATGACGCTAAAAACAAAAAACCGATAAATAACGGGTGAAAATCAGTCGAAATGACCAAAATCGATTCGCAAAAACAAGAAAACTAAGAACTATGGCTGAAAATCAGTCCATGAAATGACCAAAATCATCAAAACAAGAAAAAAGAAAATAAATAATGGCTGAAAGTCATCGAAAATGACCAAAATCACCAAGAAAAACAGAAAAACCAAGAACTAATGGGGCTGAAAATCAGTCCATAAAATGACCAAAATCAGTCCGCAAGACAGTAAAAAACTAGTAAATAACGGGGCTGGAAATCAGTCCGAAAATGACCAAAATCAGTCCGCAAAATAGCCCGAAAATCAGTCAGAAAACCAACAACAACAAGACCAAAAATCAAGCCAAAAAAAATAGTCGAAATCGATGGCAAAATGGCTAAAAATCACCCGAACGATCAAAACAGAGCTAAAAACAGCAGTGAAACACCCCCCATGAACTAAATCCAATAGACGATAATATCATCCCGACAACAGTGAAGTCAGTTCGACAAATAAAATTGGCTCGACAAATAAAATTGGCTCGACAAAGTGCTTCAACTCATTTTTATGCCTCAATCCAGTGTTAGGGGATATAATAAAACGATGAGGCATAGACAAACCTAACATAGTTCTTTAAAGATTGGACATACTTTTAAAACCATTCCAATGACATGTTGAATCATGGTTAACAGATTCTAGACCACCGTTTTAAACACCCTATTTAATAATTTAAGATTTGACTAAAAAACAAATTACCACTGATATACTAATCACTTAAACATGCCATATAGAGAGTTTATCCCAACCTTTTTTTAAATTCAAACCCCCACCCTTTAAACAGTCTTAGTACCCTCGGTATATATTTAACACATGAAGCAAATTACAACTTAAGACATGGAATACAACTAAAGATATAGCTTAACATGGTATGGTCTAATCTAACAAGTGCAAAATTTTAAGGGAAAATGACTTAATGACAAGAACTAAGGTACAATATAACTTAGAGAGGTAAAATGTTGGCGTGAAGGCATTTAACACATAAACAGACATGACAAGTATGGGATAAATTCAGTAGAGGTTTAGACAAACATGGATGACCAGATAAACACTTAAAGAGAACATTTTTAGCTAAACAAAAGACAACTGCTTACTGAACTAACTATCAGAATTCCAAAGGATGAACATGCTTCGATATAATCACATAATATTCAGCGACATCATTTACAAAGCTCTCTTCATGCCAAATTTATAAAAATACAGATTTGTATGCTTGTTAATAAAGAGTTAAAGCTACGCACACACCTTTAAATCACAGAAGGTATATCGACAAATTCACCAAAATGCTTATAAACCACTAAGTAATCTTAAGACACTGTTATTCACATAGTGTTAAACCGATAACACTATTAATGACCGATATGAACTGAATTTAGACAACAAACTAACAACATGCTCAGTAAAACATAAAATAGAATCAGCAGTCCCTTAATCATATTCGATAGCAAATTCAACGCTTTAAAATAGTCATTAATACATACTAAACATGGCTACCACTTGAGAAATGAATCGACACCAAGCATACTGTCAAGAATCCATAACTAACATGTTATGATTAAAACCCGCGAATTCAAACCATAACTACATTTAACCAAACATATTTAATAGACACACACATCACATCACACAGAACACACAAATTGTGAATTTAAATGGCAAGATTATTAGAAAGAAAGTAGGTTACCTTCTTCGGGCAGCGAACCGAGACGCGTTTCGACTCGTCGATTCTACTCGAAGAATATGTATGTGGGTGCGAATGAGAAAAACAAAGCTTAAACGCAAGAATTTTAAAACGAAAAACGAATAGATGGTATGCAATATAAATTCTGATTTTTTCGGGTCCCCTCCAATGAAGAACGGAGGGGTCTTTTATAGGCAAAAACTGAGTTTGAATTCGAAAAAAATAGTTGTTAGAGGTCTGATTTCAAATCGCGAATTTTAGGGAGATGCAGGGTATGGGCGTGTGTCGTGTGACAGATGGGAGTTGTTTGGGACAGAGGTATGGGTATGGCAGCAGATTTTGGGGGTGATGGGAGCGAGGGAGAGGACTGTTGCGGCGGCAGAGGGTAGGGGGTTTTTTTTTTTTTTTTTGAGGGCTGTTGATCGATGGGGAAGGGAAGTAAGGGCTGGGGATGGGTTTTGGGCTGCGGGTTAGGGGCTTGGGCGACGGGTAATGGTATAGGGGTTATGGGCTGGGTAGTTATTTAGGTTGTGGGTTGTGGGCTGGTAAATTATGTAATTAGGTATTAGTTTTAGGAGTTTGTTTTAGGCAAAGATTAATTAGTGGTAAATTAGGAATTAAAATTGTGATTAAATTATTTAGGTGATTTATTAATCTAAATTATTACAAAAATAAAGACGGGCGTTCTATTTAATTAGGGCTAATATTTATAATGCGATGCCGTTATTAAAACTTATTTATTATGCGTATTTTGCGATGTTAAAATTAAAACTGAACGGGGTTTAGACTATTATTAAATTATTTAAATGCTAAATGCAAATATGATATTTAAGGGCTGCTTAATGCTTTTATAAATGCGACGCTATTATTAAAACGCATGTATTAGATTAAAATTAATTTAAATTACAAATTACGAAATTGCCTTGCTTTAAGTAAAAAATGCGAATATTCTATTTAACACGACGTCATTGCTAAATTACTTATTTTATGTAGTTATTTATTTATTATCATTTAAGAATTATGCCAGGGCTTAAAATTAATAAATGCGGGCGCGAGACCTAAAGTGTTTAGTCTTCTACGTAAGATGCGGTGCTTGTTATTAATCGCTTATTTATGCATGTATTAATGTTTTATCGCTGCATTTTATTATAAGAATCATAAAAATTATTTTACCAAATTAGTGTAATTTTATAGTTAAGAACTGAACGGGAGGGTCAAAATTGGGTGTCAACATTCACGATAATGGTCGTGAATTCAATAACTCTATGTTTCACCATTTTTGTATCAATAATGACATGGTTTTTGCTTCTCTTGTCCTCACACCTCACCACAATACGGTAAAGCTGGAAGAATCATCTGCACCATTAATAATATGATTCGCACACTATTGATTCATGTCTCCCTCCCTCCATCCTTCTGGGTATATGCTGCTAAAATATCAGAATACATTCTCAATATTCTCCCTACTATCACTCTTCACAACATGACCCCTACCGAAATCCTCTACCATAGAGTCCCCTCCTATGATCATCTACAGATTTTCGGTTATATGTGTTATCCCAACCTTAGATCTACCACCCCTCACAAGCTCGCTCCTAAGTACACTCCATGTGTCTTCCTAGGCTTTTCACCGAACCATAGGGGCTATCTATGTTATGACTTGTCCACTCGTCAAATTCACATCACTCGTCAAATCCACATCTCTCGTCAAATCACATTCAACGAGACCACATTCCCGTTTTCGAATCTTCAGAAATTTCAAAAACCATATTACTCATTCCTTGACGAGCCTAATATCTCTTTCATCATCCTTGATCAGCTTATCTCTTCTGACTCGTCGACAACGTCGCTACGCCAATTTTCTAGAGAGGTATGTTCTCCCAACCCGTTGACAACGCCGTGGCCCAGTGATGATTCGCCGCGGTGCCATATTTCCATAGAGGCATGTCACTCAGACAGCACCGCGACGCTAGATCGAGCACTCCGACGGCCGCCCCACCTTCTCCTTTTTCTCGATCCTACCATCGCCTCGCCTCCCTACTCAGCCAGCACCTCCTTCCACTGTCCTCACTCACCAAATGAAAATTCGTGTCAAGCATGAAATCTTCAAACCCAAAGTTCAATTTAATTTGTCTGCCCAAACCATTTCTTCAATACCCAAAAACCCTATATTGGCTAAACAAGACCCAAATTGGAATGCGTATATGTCTGAGGAATTCAATGCTTTAACTAAACAACACACATGGGTCTAGTACCTAGACCTGAGGGGGTGAATGTGATTCGTTGTCTGTGGCTTTTTCATCACAAATTCAGAGACAGTGGAGATCTTGAGAGGTATAAGACACGACTTATGGCTAATGACACAAATCAGCAGGAGGACATTGATTGTGGTGATACCTTCAGCCCGGTTGTCAAACCGGCTACCATTCGCACACTTTTGAGTATTGCCATGGACAAACACTGGCCGATCCATCAGCTTGATGTGAAGAATGCATTCTTACATGGGGATCTGAGAAAGCGATACGCATCACCGCCAAGATTCACCCATCCAGCAGTTCCCCACTATGTGTGTCGTCTCCGTAAGTCACTATATGGCCTGAAACAGGCCCCCGTGCGTGGTATGATCGCTTTGCCAGGTATATATTGCAGATTGAGTTTGTATGCAGCAAGAGTGATACATCCCTGTTCATTTATCATTGAGGTAGTAGCACTGCTTACTTATTACTTTACGTGGATGATATTGTTCTTACTGCCTCATCCGACGGATTAAAAATGAGATTATTGCCTTGCTTAATTCCGAATTTGTAATGACTGATTTGGAGAAGCCGAGTTACTTTTTGGAGATATCAGTGATCATGTCTGCCAATCATATGTTTTTGTGTCAGCGTAAGTATGCAGAGGAGATTTTGTACAGGACTAAGATGGCGAACGACAAAGAGGTGCCTACTCCAGTTGATTCTAAATCTAAGCTCAATGCCATAGATGGTGCTCCAGTCTCTGATCCTACTCTGTATAGGAGTCTTGCAGGTGCACTTCAGTATCTCACCTTCACCAGGCCAGACATAGCTTATGTTGTTCAGCAGGTGTGCTTATTCATGCATGCCCCAGAGAGTCTCATTTCACTGCTCTTAAGTGTATCATTCGATACATTAAGGGCATTCTTGATTATGGTTTGCACCTATACCCATCTGCACTAAACAAGTTGCTTTCATATACGGATGCAGATTGGGCAGGGTGTCCGGACACGCGACGCTCCACCTCCGACGTTTATGTTTTTTTATGGGATAATTTGATTTCTTGATACGCGGCGGCGAACTACTATCTCGATCCGGTCTGAAAGTACAGAGGCGTTGCAAATGTGGTAGCTGAGATTTGTTGGCTCAGAAATTTACTGTTAGAACTTCAGTGTCCTTTGCGTCAGGCATCTATTGTGTATTGTGATAACATCTCTGTCATCTATCTTTCTCATAATGGTTCAACATCAGCGAACCAAGCATATTGAGATAGACCTACACTTCGTTCGTGAGAAAGTTGCGCTAGACCATGTCAGAGTGTTACATGTTCCATCATCCTATCAGTATGCATACATATTTACCAAAGGACTTCCCAGACAGTTATTGCTTGATTTCAGATCCAGTCTCAGCGTTCGGCCTCCTTCCGCTCCGACTGAGGGGGTGTGTAAACATGTATATTATAGAAACAATTGTATCCCTGACCATAATTAGAATATTTTCATATATTGTGTAAATATAATTATGGTAAGACTATGATTCCTCTTTTGTATAGGCTTAGGATTCCTATTGTATAAGGGATGAATATTGTACTCTATATATACTTTGATATTAATGAGAAAGCTCCCTAAGAGAGATTAATATCATCTTACAATTATATTTATATATAATCTATGTAAATATAAACCTTTGTGCTCTTTATTATTTCCGCTGCATTTTACTCTTTAAAGATTTTTCTGTTTTTATCTAAGTGTCGTCACTTGTGCCAAATGACAACATTTACAACTGTTTTAGCATACAAACTTATTTTATTTTTGGTTAATTTTAAATTGTTTCATAGTATTATCCCCGGGACCCAACAATTATTTTTAGTTGAATTCATTGATTATATGCTATATCCGCCGGGCTGTGTGTCGACCAATATTAATGTTAAATCATAGGACAGGGAATCTTACACAACATGGAACATGGGCTCCTTGATGAGTAGGGAACCTTACCTGTCACTCAATTTGGTGTTGCATCAAGAGGTTCTACTTGGTACTTTGCATCCAAAAAAGTTTCAAATTTGTTTGGACATGTTGCAATTTCCCAGTTTCAGCAGACGTGTTTTAGAGAGCAACATAGAAGCATACTGAATATGTTGTTATTGTACATAGAAGCATTAAATGTTTACCATACTCTAAAGACTCGTTTGGTATGAGGGATAAAGAATAATTTATCTCGAGATTAAATTTGGGATGAGTTTATACGTTTGAATGAGATAAAATCTCGGAATAACTAATACTGAAATTAGTTATCAGGAAATTGTAAGGTTATTTTTATCCACATTGAGATGGGATAACAATCTCGAGATAAATAATCCCGGGATGACTTATTCCCCAACCAAATGAGCCCTAAGAGGACGACAATTTTTCTGCAGCTAACTCAGCCAGCTCTACGTCTTTTAGGTGTCTGCTTCAGCCAGATCAACAATGTGTGGTCAAAACTATTATTTGCAAATATTGTACTTCAACATTTAAAATACTGACAAAATATTTGAAAAATTGCTTAAGTAGTGTTTCAAGTGAAATAATTATATTTTGCGCTCATAAAATTTAAATTACTTTTCAAGTGGAATTCATGTCCAATAGTCTAATTAATAAGTGCTCCAAATAAGGCTAAATGCATATGAATTCAAACAAAGAAATCACGAACTCGAATAGTGGAAGGATAGGGTTTAAAAAATGTAGAAGAAAAGAAAAAATAAGTTCGTTATATTAAGTTATTTTTTCTAATTTGGAAATTAGAATGACTATTAGTGAGCAACTATTATAACTGAAAGAAGTAAAAAATAATCTCCTTGATTATTCTCATTAATGAAAGACATATATATATATATAAGTTATAAGAAATACCCTCTTCCTATTCTACCTAGGAATTCCTATTCTATAAGAATACTAACTTTACAATTATGGTAATATTACACTACTAATTAAGGTACAAACCTAAGTCTAATATTCACCAAATAAACAAAGGAAAGGGAAAGGAGGGTCCCACATCTTGACTCATTCTCGGCTGGCATTGGGCCAGAGCCCAATATACTTTAACACACCCCCGCAGTCATAGCGGGCGGTTTTCGTACGCTGAGACTGTCTCTGAAATCTTCAAAAAGGACCGAGTGAAGACTCTTTGTAAAGATGTCTGCAATCTGATATCTTGAAGGGACATGGAAGACGCGTACTTGTCCTTTGGCTACCTTCTCTCTAACAAAGAGAATATCCATCTCTATGAGTTTAGTACGCTGGTGCTGAACTGGATTACCAGAAAGGTAGATTACACTTATATTATCACAATACACCAAGGTAGCCTTCTCAATAGGACACTGAAGCTCTAAAAGTAGATTTCGTAACCAACATGATTCGGAAACCACATTGGCTACCCCTCGATACTCGGCCTCTGCACTTGAACGTGAAAGCGTAGATTGACGCTTAGAAGACCATGAGACCAAGTTGTTACCCAAAAACATATAATAGCGGGCGTGGGCGATGCGGTGTCGGAACAATCACCAATCGGCATCTCGTATACGAGCGTGTGAGCGTCGATGAAGGATACAAATGCAAACCACACTCAGTGTTCCCTGAATGTACCTGGGATGCGTTTGGTAGCGTTCATATGTTCAACTCGGGATCACGTAAACAAACACACTGCTGGATCGCGTATATGTAATGTCAGTCGCGTGAGCGTAAGATCTTGAAGGCGCGCCGAGACTACGATGGCGGGTCGGATCTCATCTGAGAGCCAATCGCAATTAGGGTGCACAAAGTGGTCAAACCGGGACCGGACGGACGAACCGACCGGACGAATCGAACCGGACGGGACGAAGACCGACAGAAAAAATGTCCGACCGAAGACCGGACCGAATTTTTCGGTCGAGTTCGTCCGTCGTCCGGCCCGTCATTTAGACCAAATGGGCCGGAAGGACCGAATGAAGAACTCACATAGTCACATTTCACGTATCTTTGAAGCACAATGACGAGCAAGCGAAATTCAAAATCCAAATTACAACATTGTATTAACATATCTAGTACAACCGCATGACCAAATTGCAACCGCCGCTGCTGCCTACTGCTTCTTTATTGCTGCTGTGCACGCTTCTTCTTCTTGGCCTTTGTTTCTTCTTCCGCTTCTTGCTAGCCGCCTTTATTCTTCTTGCTTCTTTGCTTCTTGTTTCTTTCTTCTTCTTTCTGTCGATTCTTCTTCACCTCTCTCACCGCCTGTTGTCGATCCAGTGTCCACATTAGATTAGGCAATAGGCAATTAGGCATAGTCCACAATTTATTCTTGAAAATTTCTAATCCTAATGCCTCTTATTCCACTTCCAGAGACAATGACAAACATGCCAAAACTAAAAACAAGTAAACAACGAGTCGGGGAAGAGAATGACATACATTATACATATACAAACACTCAAACCATCAAACATAGATGGTAGATTCATCAATTCCACACTTTTGAAAATCGGTATGAAAGAAAATAATAAAGTTAGTAATAAGAATTGTAACTCTTCTTATGCTTGCAAGTTGCAATGAGATATCATCATACTCATATCAATATATCATACCATTCTCCAAATCTTGCAAGTCTTCTAATGATTCTTCCACATTAATTAGTTTGGATTTCTTCTTCAAAGTTGAACGAAGCCAATCTTGACCACAAATGAGTCCTTGCACCATCTTTAACATAAAATAAAAGTTAAGAAACAGAACTTACCAATTAATATAATAATAATTAAATTTGGTTTACAAAAAATACAAAAGAAAATGTATTACCTTAGGTGTCAAAGAACTCCTGAATTGATCAAGTGTTCGTCCTCCGTGTCACGACCCAGCCCCGGGGCCATGACTGGTACCCTACCGGGGTACCCTGTCAGGTATATGTCAGAGAATAGCAGCGGAACATACATAATACAAAATCTGTATAAGGTAAACATCAGCTAGCCACAAGGCCGCTTTCATAAAATAGCTTAATCAAATGTGAAGCGAAGATAACTAGTCCTTACGACCCGAACCACAAACGTGACTACGGACCTGCAGGAATAACAAGCGTGGCGGGGCGGGGCCGCCATACCCCGAATGTACAAAGTCTATAACCTCGGGAATCATACCCAAAAGACAAAGCCTCGGAGAGATGGAGCTTTCGAAATGAGCGGTGATCACAGAGTGCGGATCGGCAAGCTACGATCTCGACTGCGGCGTGAACGGCCCGAAGGAGGTCGATAACAGTACCAAGTATGTGGCGAAAATCAGTAATGAAATCATATAGCATATATAAAGCATGAGACATGTATGACGACAAACTACGATTACAACATATACGTGATCGTGTCAAGTCGAGGACTCACGCCTCTAAGTCATCACTCAAATATAACCATAGGTCTCGTACGTAATATCAATCATGCGTGGAATTCCTTCCTCACCGGCGATCATGATATAACAACACTAAGGAGTACATGAACACTAGATCCACGTGTCGTCAGGCCGTCTGAGGCAAATGCGAAGGCATAGCTACGAATCCGCTGCATCCTCAACCGAGGGCAAATCGAAAGCCGGCTACGATCCACGTGCAACAATACTATACGAATCACGAAGGCCGACGGCGAAGTGCGATAGCCTCTACCAGATCCACCTGCGCCACGTCGGCCAGGGCAATACGCGAGCTAACCACCGAATCGCCTGCGTCACACCACTTCGCCCAACACGGCCAAGGCGTCGAAGCCAACTACGGATCCGCTGCATCACGTCTCGGCCGGCACGAGGGCTAACTACTAGATCCACTGCGTGATCGAACTCGTGGAGAGCTAATCCATGGAACAAAATCATCGGCGAAAGCGAACCCTCATCGTGGCGTACGTGGAATCCTCCATCACCGACGATGCGCCCAAATAGACTCATAATCGAACAATGGAAGCATACGTGGAATCCTTCATCAAGCGATGCGTCAAGTAACTCATAATCGAACAATGGAAGCATACGTGGAATCGCCGTATCACGGCGATGCGTCAAGTAACTCATAATCAACAATGGAAGCATACGTGGAATCCTTCATCATGGCGATGCGTCGAAGAATTCATAATCGAACAATGGAAGCATACGTGGTATTAGAATGACCAACCCACATTCCTTTTCAAAATCAAGTAACAACATTCTTTTTCCTAAGTTCGGTTGCCTAGTTTCATTACTCAAGCTTCTCATTTTCAAATGGTTTCATAGTTTCCAAACTTAATCACTGATTCCTTTTAGAACAATTGAGTAATATATGTCTCACGTGAGAGTAGGTTATTCTTGTTTACAACATTCTTATTACAAAGACCGTGATCTAGAAAATGTATATCATTTTGTCTCATCTTAGTTTCTATGCGGATGGAGGTTTCTCTGGTTTTAATACAATTCATCATTATTCAATACATTTCCCTTTATTAACGCCTGCGATGGTGCTGCCGATACACATTACGATTTCCAAATCGCAAACCATTATCCCTTTAAATAAAACCAAGTACTCATTACTCACGAATGAGGTTTCACGCAAACATTCACATTAAAACAAATAAGTTAAGTCTCTTATCTTATAAGATCAAGTCTCTTAACTTCTAACATCAGTAAACCATTTTCTTTACCCCTCTTAAGACATTATACCTAACTCCCCATAAAGCTAGTATAACTCTTTTTTTTAAAACCTTTTAAAACCAAGTGTTACTCTCCCTTCCAAAACGATTTATAAATCTTTTGAAATACATCAAGTTCTTTATTATGACTAGCCAGTTATAATTCACATCAGTTACCTTTTAAAACCACAAAGTATTTTATTACCTCCATAAAGCTGTTATAAAAAACTTCCCATAAAGCCTGTATAACACTTTACGTTTAAGAACAATCAACACGATTAACACGTATGCGTCTGCATCACATAGTTCACACATATCACGCTAGAAGAGATAGGAAGAGGTTCACATACCTCGCGACGATTATCGACAATAAGCAAAGCTCCAAGTACTACAACGCACTGGCCGCTTTCCACTCCTCGAGTAGAATACGCTACTCTTAGTACTTTCACCTATAAAGGTCACAAACGTCTATTAACCCCGAAACACAAGTTTCTATCTTTCTACAGAAAATTCGGCAGCATTTCCTTTGTTTCTACATACTTTGCCACCTTTCTCAAGGCCGAATTTACCATCAAAACACCACATTTTAAGGCTCAATCAATCCAACAATTCACTTAACAATCCTAAGGAAGTTTTTAGGCTACCACATGCTTAATATCTCCTCTTAACCCATTTTTCATAACCAAACTACATTTCTAGCATGCAATGATTCTATGAGCATTATCTACTACCACAAGTTCTTTCTTCTAAACATGCAACACTTAGAACTAATTCTAAAGGAAGAAATGTTACCTTAAAGCTCTTAGCCAATTTATTCCAACAATTGCTAGCCTCTACTCCAAGAATACCACCACAATAGTCTTCACAAGCTTGTAATAACCTTTCCTTTCTTGCCACACCTTTTCAGATTTTTCCTAGGCTTTTCTTTCTTCTTAAAACTCTGCAGAAGGAGAGCTAAATTTTCTAGAGAGAGGTGTTTGAGAGATGACCAAGTCTTCAAGACTTGGTCAATATAAGGCATGCAAGCAAAATCAGATGGGGGGGGACACTTGTCACCCTCCCATGGCCTTTTAAAAAGAGAAAATCAGACTTTCCTAAGTTTTTCCGCCCAAAAATCCCGCCTCGGCGCCGCGGCCCTGCTTCCCGGCGCCGCGGCGCCGCAACTCCTGCGGACCCTCAGATCTTCCGGCGCCGCGGCCCTGCTTCCCGGCGCCGCGGCCCTGCCGCCTCTTTCCGAAACACATTTTTGTCCGTCTGCGCACTGAACTTGTAACTCCCATAACTTTCTACTCCGACGTCCTATCGACGAACGGTTGGTTGCGTTGGAATCTAGACTCAACGAACTATGCCCTGGGCCTCTGAAACACTTAGGAACTCTCAATGTATCGGGTCATAACTCGCCCCAAACTTGACTAAAACCCGTCCGGAACGATCCGTCAACCTATCCTTAGAAAATTTTAAGTCTTACCCCCTTTCGTACGCTCTCAAACGCATGACCTGAACTACGGGGTGTAACACTCCGGTACTAAATGCGACCTCGAAATCAGATCTTTGGAATAGCTAATATATCACGAGCCATGCGTGAAACAACGGAAATCTTAGTGAATTGAGCTTCCAAGTTAAGATTTCAATATCTTCTTCATCTGCCTCTTCATTCAAATATCGATCAAGTTTCGACCTCGTACTATATTTACCCTTTGCTTCTAACGATGATTTGAGCTTCCTAACTTTAGCCTTGAAATCTAATCTCATGTCACTTGATTCAGATACATCACTTGTCCCAATCAAAACAATAGGGAAATACATAGCCTTATATTCATCGAACAAATCATTTAGGACTTGTTGAACATTCTCAAGCAAACTATCACCCTTCACTTCCCCATACATCTCATGTAGAGTCAATTGTAAACCAACCTTTTTCATCGAAGGATCAAGAATGACACCACATAAATCAACATGTTAAACTTTTCTAAACTACCCCAATACTTATCAAACTTTTCTTTCATCTTACCACGGCCGTTTGCACGCAATTCTACATCACAAGTACTTTTAGATCTTTTAATGTTCCAAGAAGCGTACAATATCAAATAATGCACTATTGCACGTGACACTCAAAGAAGCAGAAACATTATTAGTTAAAATATAAAACTTTTCTAGAAAGATAACAAGCCTCTTGGCAACAACCAATCATTCGTTAGGAGGCCTACATCATTAGGCTCTTTAAGATCGTTTTCTTTATGAAGTTCAAACATACTAAAAACTCGCTCAAATTTTATAAATCATCAACATAGTATAAGTTGAGTTCCAACGAGTGGAGCACATCAAGTGACAACAAAGATTTGCTCTCATGTTCAAGATGTTGCAATTTCTTTAAATTTAAGAAGCTGCGGAGAATTCCTCACAAATTTCACAATAGCTCGAATTCTTTCAATTGCTTTAAGAGAATCTTTTATTTTCAAACCATCTCAAACAATAAGATTAACAATATGAAGCGACATCTCATATGCAAATACTTTCCCTTACTTATTGCACTACCATTGCTTTGAACTATTCTCGTGGTGACTACAAGCAACATCATTTGAAGAGGCATTATCAACAGTCACGGTAAAACGTTTCATATGTAAATCCCAACTCTCTAAACAACAATCTATAGCTTTTGCAATTGACTCACCCTTATGACTTATAATTGGACAAAAGTTTAGAATTCGTTTTTGCAAATTCCAATCATTGTCTATAAAATGAGCGGTAAGACAC
Organism: Przewalskia tangutica; assembly: GCA_029844215.1. Classification (NCBI taxonomy): domain Eukaryota; kingdom Viridiplantae; phylum Streptophyta; class Magnoliopsida; order Solanales; family Solanaceae; genus Przewalskia; species Przewalskia tangutica. The sequence goes on along the minus strand of CM056731.1, from coordinate 693,940 downwards.
ATATAGTTGATTCTTTGATTAGATGTCCATGAATCAGTTGTCACCTGACTTCGTTGGCATGACAATTTGAGAAATTCTTTCAACTTTTCTTTTTCCTTCAAATAAAGTTGAAAGCAATCACGCCATACGATCATACGGAGAAGTACTATAAACTCAGGGCAAGCAACAGATATGAAATGCTTAAAACCGGGTTTTTCAACACAACGAAAAGGAAGTTCGTCAACTATCACCATATAGCACAACGCTTCCCTAACTTCATTTACATTTAAAACCCAATTTCTCAACTTTCCTTCTCCTTTTTTATCCGCATGACCTCAAAGTCAATTTACTTTGATTTTGTTTAATCACATTCTCGGGTTTAGTAGGCGTTGAGTTGCATGATTTTCACATTTTGTTACCATTAATAGCGAGTCACACGCAAAGTTTTATGGCAATACTTACATTCACTCGGCGCTTGCCTCGCCGTTAGTCAAATAAAGCTTGTATTCCTTCCAATATTCAAACTTTGTTTGTTGCAGTAATATCATCGTTCCTCCGTTGGCATAATACTTGTGCGAGTTGTCTGTGTGGAGTGTATTTGTTGGTGTTTGAGAAGGCAATACAAACTCGTGGTCGAGGCGCCTTGAGTCTGATGCGATCGTGAGTCGACGGCGAGTCATTTCATCTCTTTTCCTTTTGGATTGGATATGAGATTCAGGTACTAGAAATCATCTACGTGAATACAAACATTTAATATCATTTAACAATACAAATGAATACAAACGTTGGTTGCTGACTTTAAATGACAAACTAATGAACTATACCTTGTCGATAGATTGAGCCCGAGGCGGCGTGAGGCGGCCCGAGGCGGCTCAGTGAAGACGGCAGCGAGTCTCGAGTCTTAGTGGGTGGATGCAGGCCCCGGGCCAGTGGAAGATCGTTGTGAGCGGCGGGCCAGTGAAGGCGAGTCGTCACTCATCGACGGCGGGTGAGGTGCTGAATGAGTGAGTGGAGTGCTACTTCTTTGAGTCTTTGAGTGGCGGCTAGTCTTGAGTCTGTGATCGAGTGAGTCGAGTAAGTCCCAGTGCAGTCGGCGATTGGTAATTTGGGATTTAGGGATTTAGGGATTTAGGGAGAGAGAGAGGGTCGGGGGATTGGGAAGAGGAAGAGGAAGACGACTTAGAGAGAGAGGGTCGGGGGGGGGGGGGGTTTAATGTATTAGATTTAGAAAATTAGAATTAGTTATTATAATTTATAAGTATTAGTATAAATGTATAAATGTATTATGTATATGTATTCGTAAATCGTAATCGTAGGGGAGAGCGAGGCATGAGAGAGGGCGAGGGGGTCTCACTCTCAGTATATATAGAAGATATTATAAAATAACTAAAGAAAATTAAAATTCGGTCCGGACCGGACTGAAAATCGAAACAAGGATTTTGAAGAATCAAGACGGACCGATTATCTCGGTCGGTTCGTCGATCAGAGGTTCGGTCCGGTCCGAATTTTCGGTCCGGACCGAAAGTTGTGCACCCCTAACTGCAATGCCCAACTTGGGTTTAGTATCAACTGGAGTAGAAGTGGACTTACAGGATGACATCCCAGCCCTCTCAATGATCTTTGTTGCATACTTCCTCTGTGTTAAGAACAATCCACCTGTATGATGAGTGACTGCAATCCCCAAAAAATAGCTCAAGGGGCCCAAGTCTTTCATGGCAAACTCAGAACTGAGCATTGTCATAATAAACTTTCTCAAAGCATCAGAAGAGGCAGTCAAGATAATGTCATCCACATATAACAATATATAAGTCATGGAATAACCCCGACGATATATGAACAATGAATTATCATACATGTTGTGAGAGAAACCCATAGTTGAAACAAAATCAGCAAACCTCTTATACCAGGCCCGTGGAGACTGCTTAAACCCATACAAGGACTTCTTCAATAGACATACATGATTAGAATATCTAGTATCCCTGAACCCCAAGCGCTGATGCATATACACTGTCTCTTGAAGATCACCATGTAGAAAAACATTCTTCACATCTAGCCGATGAATGGACCATGATTTTGAAAGAGCCAAACTGAGAACAGTGCGAATAGTAGCCGGCTTGACCACCGGGCTAAATGTTTCACCACAATCCACACCAACTTGTTGAGTCTTACTATCACCTACAAGTCTAGCCTTATGCCTCACAAATGAACCATCCGAATTTTCCTTATGAACAAAAATCTACATAGACCGAATAATATTAACACCAGATGGACGGGGTACCAACTCCCACGTCTTATTATCAATAAGTGCATTATATTCTTCGGTCATGACAATTTTCCAATTAGGGTCATTTAAGGCAGACACATGATTACGGGGTAAGAGAGATTTAAGAACATTTGAATTTAAATTGAAATGCCATTTTGGTTTAAAAACACCCATTTGACTACGAGTGACTAGACCATGACTCTGGGCTGGATTGAGTGAATTTTGGGAATTTTCGGAAATATCTGGAAGTACCGTCGAAGGCGCCGCGACGCCAGAAGTACTGCAGGGCTCGCATGAGTTTTGGCACTGTGGCGCCTCTATGCAGGCCCGTGGTGCTGAGGGGGGTTTTGGGGAACCTGCGTATTTTCTAGCAAACCTGAAAAATGTCGAAGAACATAGGGGGAGATAGCATCATCCAAAAATTCATAGGAACTAGACACGGGTTTTTCTACTTTAGAGAAGGGAAATTGAGATTCATCAAAGAAAACATGACGACTAATGATGATTCGTTTAGAGGACAAATCAAAACATTTATAACCACGGTGATTTGATGAAAAACCCAAAAATACACAAAGAGTAGAACGTACCTGAAATTTGTTGATTGTAGTGGATGGAAACAATGGATAACAAAAGCATCCGAAGACCCTAAGATGAGTGTATGACGGAGTCTTATTGTATAACACCTTTAGAGGGGATGAATATGTCAAGCCTTTAGAGGGAAGAATATTTAGGAGATCGGTAGCCATTTGTAGTGCATGATGCCAAAAGAATGGAGGAACGGAAGAATGAATCAATAAAGTGCGGACAATATTATTAATGATACGAATTTTTCGCTCAGCTTTCCCATTTTGTGAAGACGTATGAGGACAAGAAAAACAAAAATTTATCTCATTTTGAGCACAAAACTCCCTAAATTGTCCATTATCATATTCTTTGTCATTATCACATTGAATGTTTTTTATTTTCCGTTCGAATTGCGTTCTTATAAAAGCTCTAAATTTTATGAAAATGGAAAAAATGTGAGATTTTTTCGCAATTGGAAACGTCCATAAATATTTAGTATAGTCATCTAAGAATAGAACATAATAACGATGACCCATAGAACTGAGAACCGGAGATGTCCATAAATCACTATGAATAATTTCAAATGGCATAGAAGTATTCGAATTTGAAGCTACAAATGGTAATTTAATAATATTTCCCAAAGCACATGATTGACAAATTGGAGTACAACGCGTACCCTTACAAGAAATAAACTTATGTCTATCTAAAGAAGATAGAATAGACAACCCAGATGACCTAGACGAGCATGCCACAAAGAAGGAGCAAGAGCTGCAAAGGTGGATGACATAGCTTGACGCGAGACGCTTGTACTTGATGTGATTGGATATAGGTCCCCCCCTACTGTTACACCTCATGAGATGACTCCCCGTCTTGAAATCCTTTACAGAAAATCCAAATGGATCAAAATTAATAGAAATCCAGTTATTATTTGTGAATTTACGGACATATACTAAATTTTTAATTAATTTTGGGGCATGAAGGGTATTTTTCAGGACAAGTGGTGGATGAGGAGGGGACAAGGTTTTATGACCATAACCCTTAATTGAAATTGAATTGCCATTACCAATAGTTATACCACGATTAATGCTCAAATTGTAATAAGATGAGAGAGTATCTCGATCGAATGTCATGTGGGTAGCGGCGTCGGTGTCCATGTACCAATTAGGGTCCGATTGAGTCAAGCCAAGTGTGTGTATCGCTGCTTCAATGTCGGTATGTGTATGTCCCACTGCGTGGTGAGCCTGATGGGGGAGAGGCCCAAGTATACTAGGCGATGAGGCGCCATACGTTGGTGAATCCGGAGACCGGATCGGGAGAAAGTGGCGGCGAGTATCCTGACGGATACTGAGGCGTCGCAGAAATGTAAGGTGGAGCCGCGACGCTGTAAGGTTGAGTCGCGGTGTTGTGAGGCGGAATCCATCGCCATCGCTCGAGGGCCCCTGGGCTCCACGATCGCTTTTGTTGTTGTCGGTTGTCGCCACACGATTCTCGCGATTATTCTTCTTATTCGCCTTTCTTACCTCCGATGTTGTGACTTTGGGTCACGGTGGTGGATTGGAAGGAGAAAAATCGAAGCGATCATACCGGCTACGACTACTCCTAATCACTCTTTTCTTAGCAAGCGACTTCCAACGTAGCGTAGAACGGTCCGATAGAACTCGCAAGGTCTTTACTCGTCGAATAAGCAAGCAACACCATTATAGGCCTCTGATAGACCTGCAACCATCTGAAGAACCATACGACTGTTAGAAACAGAATAACCCACGTTGTGAAGTTGATCCGCCAAGTCCTTGAGGTGTTGGCAATAAGAAGAGACGTTGGGAAAATTTGTCATAGCCACTTGCGAAAATTCCTGCTCAAGAATAACAATTCTAGAATGACTGTTATCTTGAAATATGTCACACAAATGGTTCCACGCCGTCATAGCTGTAGAGTTGGGTTCCATAATCGTTTGTAAGAGATCCAAGGAGATAGTGACATAAATCCAATGAAGAACCTTGGAATCAAGCATGTCCCATAATTCTGGGTCTGCTGTTTGAGTGGGCACATTAGATGTAGACTCCTTATCACCCTCCTTTGAAGGAGGAGGAGGGATGATGTGGTGAAGAACTTTATGTGCTTTAGCATGAATCTTGAATAATTTCGCCCATGTCCCATATTGAACGGTTTCTAGGTCAAGAACGATAGGAAAAACACTCTTGATATTAGAAACTGAGAGGGCATGGTGAAAAATGTTCTTATCAGCCACAGGGAACAAAACAACAAGATTCAGAGAAGGGAATTTGTGAGAAAGGTTTTTGGCTGAGAAGAAACTTGATTTTTGTGAAAGAAGAAACACACAAAAAAATCGAGAATTTTAGGGCAAAATTTCGAGAAAGAAGAAATTTTGAGGAGCGGAAGCAGGGTAAAGAGAACCTAGACTCTTGATACCATGAAAGAATATAAGAAATAATCCCCTTGATTATTCTCATTAATGAAAGACATATATATATATATAAGTTATAAGAAATACCCTCTTCCTATTCTACCTAGGAATTCCTATTCTATAAGAATACTAACTTTACAATTATGGTAATATTACACTACTAATTAAGGTACAAACCTAAATCTAATATTCACTAAATATACAAAGGAAAGGGAAAGGAGAGCTCATTCTCGGCTGTCATTGGGCCAGAGCCCAATATACTTTAACAATAACTAAGACTGGACTTGAGATATATATTATAAGTATTAGGAGAATAAGAAGCTAGTGTGATGACTTTTAAAGTGTTAAAACAAAAATCGACCTATAGACCAAAGCCTAGTCGCCTGTTTAAAAGAACTTCGAAAAGCTAGCTTTCTTAAAGGATTTTAATCTTTTCTTCTATATATGTTAATCTTCGAAAATGAATATATCCTGCTTAGGATTCTATTTAATGAGAAGATAAATACAATGATACAAGCAGATTAAACTGCAAAAGAAAATTAATAACAGGGTAAACTCTTTTTCGGTTAGTAATTGTAAGTTGTGTAAATACAATGATACAAGCAGATTAAAATTCCTCAGGTATGCTTTGAAGGACAGGCATCCAAGAAGAAATATTTTTCAGCTTGATTTGATTAGCTTTCCTAATTATTTGCCTTTTTCTCATGAAATTTAAGCGTTGTTCCAAAGAAGAAATTTGGCTTTTATTTTCATTGATATTACCATCTCTTAATGCTTCAAGAACTTGCTTTAAATCTTCTCTTTTCACCACAATTTTCATTCTCACCACCTCCCTTTTTTCTTGACCTGAAAAATCTCTATTATTCACTTTTTGGCTCCTTGTTCTTGAAATCTTTGATTCTGATGATCTCCTTGGCCTATCTTCTGCAAATTTCACTTCCATTTTCCCTTTGTTACGTCTTTTGGTAATAATGATCAAGTGTTTGCTTGATTTTCTTTATGAATATAATGCCCTATTTATAGCGTGTTGATAGGATGTGAATAACAGAAATACCTATAAAATATATAAAAATGCCAAGTCGGTAGATTAACTATGTATTGACAAAGTACACCACATTGTAAGATATCATTAATTTATAAATATTTCACTTTAGAGAAGATAATCAACTTATAAGTTGGCATTGACGTGGAAATTAAATAACGTACAAAGTGCTCATCTGTCAAAGGGGAATGTCATAAAAGCTAATGTGAATCATAAAAGCTAGCTGTCATTCCTTTGATTTGTATTTTTATTTAAGTTATGCTCTCTATTTGATGCAAAGGGGAAGCTAAAAAAAGAAGAAGCTCAAGCCGCTGGAGTCTTTTTCATTAATATTAATATTAATATTAATATATATAATGTATAATGTTCATTTTATATACAAGAAGAATCCTAGTTTTATCATAATTATATTTACATAATATTCTAATTATGGATAGAAATATAATTGTTCACTATACTACATGTTTACAATATATATTCTTGCATGAATAATTGAATATCTCCTAATTTGACCCTTGTTATTCTTAAGGCTTGAATCTGAAGGAGATTTTTATAAGTTAATGTCTATTGGGAGAGGGACGTCGACGGAAGACGAGTGCATTGAATTCGGTGTTTACGCCGTACCAACAATTTAATGTTAGCAATTTAATTTTAACAAGTGTATATATTAATTAAAAATATATGTCTTGAGGTCATTGATTTGATATAAATAATCAATATTGTGATCGAGTAGACATCTCCTAGCTAGTGTGTTAAAATTTAGCAATATGAAAGTAGGTAAATAATTTGTGAACCCAATTTTTACACTTCTCAATTATACTGAAATAACTTGATACTTTCTCAATGTTATCTGTATTTCAAAAAATCAGTAAATAATAATAACTGAAAATGAACAGAATCAGTGTTGGAAAAAATATTTTTCAGAATATAATCGTCCTCACTTAGTTCAAAGTGTGTCCTTAAAAAAATTATTTCCCTCACAGTACTCGAGGTTGATGGAATATCGTCTCCCAAGATAGAACGAATATCTTACCAGAATAGTAGTACTCCAAATTCAGGTAGCGGCGAACCACTCAACAGTAGTATTTCACACAGAATTTATTCGTGCAGAAGAAGAAGAAGCTTTTTTTGCTCAGAAAATTAGTAAGTAAGATTCTGAGGAATCAAATGAATTTATAGCCATGGAAGTAATGTTTTAGAAGGTTTGTAACCATTCTGAACAGTCACAAATATGGTGGGAAAAAGAATAAAGCAGGGAATCACTAATTTAACTTCGGAATTGGAATTTCGCATCAAGATCTTTGCAGAATAACAGCGTGTGCGAAAGATCTGCGATGCATGATTTTCTTTTAATTAATTAAATAATTAAAATTAAAAAAAATTTGGTCCAAAAAAATTATCAATCAATCAGATCATTTGACCAAATCCAAATCCGAGCCGAGCGACGACGGCGGCGCGAGGGGTCCTTGCCCCCTCAACCCTTTTAGTGACTAGAGAAGGTGTAATGTAATATATAAACATCTCTTTTCATCTCTTTTTTCGATGTGGACAAGAGACCTTTTACATTCTCTTCATCATTTCCCATTCACCAATATCAAAACCCAACAATCCCCACATGAATGTGAAATGACCATAATATAAAAGAATGCGCGGACAAGTGTGATATACAAGCGAGAATTAACTGTATCTGGATAAGTAGGTTTCCCTTTGAACTTTTCGTAGTGAACTTATATCGGATATACTCGATCAATAGGTAGATTCGATATCTTTGAACCGACGAACTTTGTTGTTTACCTAGACAACATAAGTCACACAATCAACCCTCAACCTTTTATGGTTCTCACGGTTGTGTTCGTTTCAGTCATGAACACCGCCTGGTTTCATGAGTGCATAGAGAATGAGCATTCACTGTCACTCCCCTTCAAAGCGACTTACACTTAACACTCACATAGGTGATTTCTAAACATGTGGTCCTATAGCCACATTATCTGGTCATACACTTCCAGATTTAGATAATCATTAAAAAACCTTAATGTTTTATTAACTCATTAACAAGCCATAAAGTTTTATCCTTATTTCTGAACATTGTCTTCATCCGAGAATGAGTTGAGTTATTTGACAATGTTGAACCGTCAGTCACAACTTTGTTTGATCTCCTTGAACCTAGCTCTTGGGATCTCCAGTCTGCTAGGTAGAGTTACCGCCATGATGACTTGTCCTCGGCCTTAACCCCATTCCCATTGATGATCTATTAACTCCCTCTCTAGATAAGCCTTTTGTAAGCGGATACACCACGTTATCTCTTGACCTTACATAGTCAATCGTGATAACTCCACTAGAGAGGAGCTGTCTAACGGTATTTTGTCTTCGTCGTATGTGACGAGATTTTCCGTTATACATTACGCCTCGCCTACCTATTGCTTGTATCACAATGTATACATATAGGAGCCAAAGGTTTGTGCCAGAATGGAATATCTTCTAAGAAATTCCGGAGCCATTCACCTTATTCACCGGCTTTGTCTAAAGCTATAAATTCAGATTCCATTGTAGAGCAGGCGATGCATGTCTGTTTTGATGATTTCCAAGACACTGCTCCTCCACCAACGATGAAAATATATCCCCTCGTGGATTTAACTTCAGATGATCCGGTGATCCAGTTTGCATCACTATATCCCTCAAGTACTGTGGGATATTTATTATAATGCAAAGCATAGTTTTGGATGTGTTTTAAATACCCCAAGACTCGTTTCATTGTCATCCAATGAGTTTTATTGGGATTACTCGTGAATCGACTCAGCTTGCTTATAGCACATGTTATATCTGGTCGTGTACAATTCATAATATACATCAAACTTTCTAAAACTCGTGCATAGTTCAATTGTGAGTCACTTTCACCTTCATTCTTTTGAAGTGCAAAACTTACATCAATTGGAGTCTTTGCAACATTGAAATTTAAATACTTGAACTTGTCAAGTACCTTTTCAATATAATGTGACTGTGATAATGCTAGACCTTGTGGAGTTTTATGGATCCTAATGCCTAAGATCAAATCAACAACTCCTAAGTCTTTCATATCAAATTTGTTAGCGAGCATACACTTCGTAGCATTTACATCGGCAATATCTCTACTCATTATCAACATGTCATCAACATATAAACAAACAATGACTTCATGATTTGAAGTATTTTTAATGTAAACACATTTGTCACACTCATTAATTTTAAATTCATTTGCCAATATTGTTTGATCAAATTTCGCATGCCATTGTTTGGGTGTTTGTTTAAGTCCATAAAGTGACTTAACAAGTCTGCACACTTTCCTTTCTTTACCAGGAACCACAAAACCCTCAGGTTGTTCCATGTAAATTTCTTCCTCCAATTCTCCATTTAAGAAAGCTGTCTTGAGATCCATTTGATCAAACGACTGTTAGAAACATACGACTGTTAGAAACAGAATAACCCACATTGCGAAGTTGATCCGCCAAGTCCTTGAGGTGTTGGCAATAAGAAGAGACGTTGGGAAAATTCATGCTATACATATTTTTGCATATTATCCTACTAACCTTCATGCTTTTCTAGTGACAATTGTGCAGCAGATTGATCAGTGTCTTTGAGTCCTCTAATTTTTTTCTTTCGTGTCTTTATTTCTATTTTTTTTATCTTTACTCGAGGGCGAGCAAAGGTTAAGTTTGGGGGTGTTTGATCGGTGTATTTTATATACACCTTTTGAGTCATTTTTAGTTAGTCTTTTGCTCATTTTTGTACAAATATGTTTCATGTTAGGATAATTTTTCTTTCTTTTGAGTCACAGTGGTTTAAAATAGCACATTGACGAAAAGAAGCAAAAAAAGGACAGAAACAGAGGTTTCAGAGCCAAAAGAGACGAAAAATTGGCACCCCGGATGAAGTACAGGGCGGCGCCGTGGCGCCACTCTATCCGGAACAACAGGGCCACGGCGCCCAGGACGATCAGCAACTGCAGGAGTTTAAGCGCCACAGCGCCAGACTGCAGGGCCGTGGCGCCGACGCGGGTTTTATGCCAAATCCAAGAAGGAAAGGGCCAAGGGCAAGAGGGAAAAGTTGAAAATGTTTTTGGAGGCTATAAAAGGGCCTTAGGGCAGATTTTTGAAGGATTCCACAATCCCTAACTCATTACAACACTTAGAGTCTTGGAGGCTTCAAGATTAGAGAGTTGTTCTTGAGTAATTCTTTTTCTTTACTTTATTTATTTTCAGTTTATGTTGGATAATCTTTTAGTTCTTGGCTAGGAGCTAAACTTTATTTAGTGCTTTCCATTCGAATCACTTGAACCTCGTTTTATGATTTAATGCATGTTTTTGGTTTCTTCTTTATATAGTTGAGATTTATTCAATAATTGCTTTGATTGCTTGGTAATTAATTGATCACTAGTTATCATCACATATATGATTTCGAATCGAAATCTGAAAGGGGAGATTCTAAATATGTTGTAGTTGAATAAACATAGGTTAAAATCGTGGACGAAAATACCCCAATACTTGTGTAGTTTAATAGGTTATTGTTCTAAATCCTCCTTTGTGGTAAATCCTATCATCGAAAGATAGAAGGGTTCTGCATCGGGGTTGAGTGTTTATATATCCTAATCAGAATACAAAACAATCTAGTTAACCTGCTATCTCAACATAGAAGAAGAACCTTGATTGTTGCATTAATGAATAAAGCGAGCGGATAGTTGAGGAGATTGGAAGCCCTATTTCCACCATATCTGATTTAAGTAAAGTAATCTAGTTAGTTTTTACAATTATTCAGTAGTTCTTAGATAAAAACCACAACAACAATATCGATAACCAAATAGATACCATAGATAGATGTTTGGTAATTGAACACTAATCTCTGAGGACGATATTCGGTCTTACCCAGACTATATTACTTGTACGATACGTGTACTTGCGTTAAGCGTGTGGATAAATCGCGATCAATCGTGCAGAACATTGTTGAGAGTCAGGACCTTGTCGGAACCTGGAAGTCATCTTCAGAAGTATCTTCCCATATCCTTCAACCTTGACTGTTGCGGTATTTCCCCATAAACAGTACCTCTTCGGGTCCAGCGGGAGCATAGGTTGCAAATGTTTCTTTTTCAGCGCAAACATATCGAGTGGCACCAGAATCAAGCCACCACTCCTTTGGGTTTCCAACCAAATTGCACTCTGATAGCATTACACACAGATTATTCATATCATCATTCATTTCCACCATATTGGTTTGTCCTTTTCCCTTGTCCTTTTTCGGGAGACGACAATCTGGGCTTTTGTGGCCAGTTTTCCCACAATTATAGCAGTTGCCCTTGAACTTTTTCTTGTTAGAGTCCTTCTCCTTTCCAGAAGGCCTCTTTCTTTTCTTGTTCTTTTTCGGAGCAGCATCTTCAACGATGTTTTCCCGTTCAATTGGTGAACTCTGACGGTACCTCTTCTCAGCGGTTTTGTTATCTTCCTCGATCTTGAGACGAATCACAAGATCCTCCAACTTCATTTCCTTTCTTTTGTGCTTAAGATAATTCTTGAAATCTTTCCATGAGGGCGACAACTTCTCAATCATTGCAGCCACTTGGAATGCTTCATTCACTACCATACCTTCAGCAATAAGGTCATGGAAGATAAGTTGAAGCTCTTGAACTTGGGTTCCAACGGTTTTTCCATCCACCATTTTGTAGTCTAGGAATTTGGCAACCACAAACTTCTTCAACCAAGCATCTTCTATCTTGTACTTCCTTTCAAGTGCACTCCATAGTTCTTTGAAAGTCTCTACTGCACTGTAGACGTTGTACAAGTCATCTTCTATGGCACTTAAAATGTAGCCTTTGCACAAAAAATCAGCCTGTTTCCAAGCCTCGGTAATCATGAACTGTTGGTTGTCAGGCATGTCGGCGACAGGCACGGGAGGGTCCTCACTGGTGAAATTTTGCAAACCAAGAGTGGTAAGCCAAAAGAACATTCTTTGCTGCCATCCTTTAAAGTTGGCACCGGTGAACTTCACAAGTTTCTCAGCCGGTGGTACTGGGGTACGGGTTGTAGGAGTAACCGATGGTGCAATATTTGCAGAGGTAGTTCCAGTCTCAATTGCCATTGTTTGTCACTGTCAAATCGACAAATTATTTTAGTTAATAAAACCAGAATAGCAATTAATTCACAGACTTCCACGATGAAGATTTTATTTCTTCAAATCGCAGTTGAGTTATGGAACTTAAACGATGAAGATTTTATTTCTTCAAATCGCAGTATAATTATGAAACTTTAGTATTCCAACAAAGTTTTTATATCTTCGAGTCAGAATACTAATATTCATATGGAGTAGAAAACTACACAAGTTTTAATTTTCTTAAACAGAACGATGAAATTTTTATGTTCTTCAAATCGTTGTACAAGTATGAACTTTAATATTCCAACAAAGGTTTTATGTCTTCAAGTTAGAATATGAAATTTTATACGGAGTAGAAAATCATACAGGTTTTAGTCTCCAAACCAGAATACAGATTAAAAATAAAAAAAATGTAATTTCCTTAAGATTGTTATCAATCTATATTGCAAAAAACCAGTAAACAATAATTACTGAAAATGAACAGAATCAGTGTTGGAAAAAATATTTTTCAGAATATAATCGAGTCCACTTAGTTCAAAGTGTGTCCTTAAGAAAATTATTCCCCTCACAATACTCGAGGTTGATGGAATATCGTCTCCCAGGATAGAACGATTATCTTACCAGAATAGTAGTACTCCAAATGCAGGTAGCGGCGAACCACTCAACAGTAGTATATCACACAGAATTTATTCGTGCAAAAGAAGAAGAAGCTTTTTTGTTCAGAAAATTAGTAAGTAAGATTCTGAGGAATCAAATGAATTTATAGCCATGGAAGTACTGTTTCAGAAGGTTTGCAACCCTTCTGAACAGTCACAATTATGGTGGGAAAAGGAATAAAGCAGGGAATCACTAATTTAACTTCGGAATTGGAATTTCCTCATCGGCACCGTAGTGCTGCAGAATGGCACCGCGGTGCCGAAAGATCTACAGCCTGCATGATTTTCTTTTAATTAATTAAATAATTAAAATTAAAGAAAATTTGGTTATCAATCAATCAGATCATTTGACCAAATCCAAATCCAAGTCGAGCGACGACGACGGCGCGAGAGGTTCTTGCCCCTCAACCTTTTTAGTGACTAGAAAAGGTGTAATGTAATATATACACCTCTCTTTTCATCTCTTTAGAACCTTTTACATTTCCTTCCTCATTTCCCATTCACCAATATCAAAACCCAACACTCAAGCCTTCATGTTCTTGAACCAACAATAGAGAGACAATGGTGGAATTGGGACATGCTTCTTCTTTTGAGGAAATTTAAAATAGAAAAAAGTAAATATATAAAAAAGGTAAGGGGGCTTAATATATACTGATATACATAAAAAGGTGCTTGACCTTCTACACATCATATTTTTTCGAAATAGGGATGTCAATTAGCATTTCTTAGATAAAGATAGTTCGAGTTGATTTCTGATCACTCCACTAATAGTTATCATCTTAAAAAATCATTTTCTTTTCTTTATTGAAGAAAATTTAAATCAAACAGAAAAATGACTTTTAAAAATAAAAACTATTAGTTGAATAATAATATAAGAAATTAAAGTAGCATAAGTTATGACTAGCACAAGTTTTTTTGGGGGTTTCCTACCTGGTGTTCGCATCACAAGAGAGTATAGAATTTGCAACAAAACTTTAGCAATAATAAATATATTATTGCTACAAAATATAAATGTCAATAAAAATTTAATATATTGTTACTAAAAAACGTAAATGACAATAAAAAAATAACTTGTTGTTGCGAAAATATTTCGCATCGGAGGTTATTGCAACGACATGTAACAGCTTTTGTTTTTATGAAAAATACTTTTAGCAATAACATCCAACATATGACAACAAAAAATATTGTTGTCAAATGCCTTTCTTCTTATAGTGTTGGTGTCCGCATTGAGGCGCGTCAAAATTCGGATTCATGCTGGAGAGTCACATTGATGAACAAATTAAAGCGCTTCCTAATAAAGTCAATTTTATATTTAAGAAGATTTGAATTCGAGATCTATAATTAAAAATGAAGGAGTATTGATCGCTTAAAAAAATAAGTTATCACTAGCACACGCTATGACTACCAACATGTATTATTGCAGGGCATAAGTTGATGGGCTGTTTTCCTAATTTGTTGGCAATATACACCAACGCCTCACATGCAAACCCTCGTCTGACGGAACAGCTATGAGCTATAGTTAATGATTAAGCAACCAAACAAACGCGGCTGCTATCTTTTAAATTAAATTTGAAGATTTTCCTTTAACTTCCACTGTTATGGTTTCATAAACTACTTTTATATTAAGTTACTAACACATATTCAATTACTAATTTAAATTAAACTCATAAAATTTAAATCGCGAATCCACAATTGAGTCATTAGCACCTAAGGAAATAGGTTATATATGTGCAGTGGCGTATCTAGCATTGTAAGTGGGGTTTAATTGAATCCCTAATTTTCGACGCGTAGCATAAATTTATGTGTAAAATATTATAATAAATAGTATATAAACTCATAACTTTAAAAATATAATGGGTTCAATGCTAAAAATCTTAATATTAAACCTATGATCACGCTCAACTCTAGTCCTAAAACGGATAAGCGGTCGCTGCAAATATAATCCGATCTAAAAGTCCGGAGTCGAATCCTACAGAAAACTAACATTAGCTATAACTGTTCAAATATTACTAAGAAAATAAGTTCGAGCAATATTGTTACACCTCATAAGTTTAAGGCGATAATTAAGAACGTCATTAAGGAAGTAAGATTCGAATATTGGATATAAAGTATACTTACATATGTTTATGCATCTAAAGGCATGTGGAGCAATGTCAAAAAGTTATGAGAGAAAATGGATAACAATATTGTGGTGAAAGAAACCGGGTGTAGTTGGATAGAAGTAAATAATGAGGTGCATTTATTTATCGCTACAACATATATTAATGTGATATGGAAGAGGATTGCTAGGAGAATAATGGTACTGGATACACTTACATGTATTTAAAGTAGGAGATGGAGCAAATTTCGGAAGCTGGTAATAGCCAGCATATATAGTGCAATCATTTATCATATATGGATAGCTAGGAATCACAATTTTTAGAGGGAGGACTGTACATAGCAGTTTCATTTTGCAACAAATACAGAGAATACAGGATTATTGAAAAGACAATATCCGAGGTATGTTAAAGCAAATTAATCACCTTGGTTGCTATTTTGGTTATAATCCATGAATGAAAGGAGAAAGAATGTATAATGGTGATATATGTCGAGTATATGGAACTATTTTAGTAAACCCTTGATTTGTGACTTGTTAATTGGTATTGTTGCATTTGTTGAAAGTTGTGGAAGCGCGTATAAATAGGGAAAATGTTGCCCAAATTTCTATAGAAAAAAAGTCGTCGTTCGATATAACTTACGCTAGAAATCATAGAATTGACGGGCGTATTACCCTTTATTATAGGTTGACGTACTAGTTGAGACGAATACTATTCTTTAAGTTGGTTAGTTCGGCGAAAAGGTATGTGAAACTCTTCCTTCTTTCTTTTTGGCATGATTTATTGAAAGTACGGCGGGCGTACATGATTTCTACACAGTCTATTTTATAAAGATGTTAGTCATGAGAAATGCCTATTATTTTCAGTAAAGAGTTTATTATGATATGATAAGTGCCTGGATTTTCCAAATGACGATTTAAAACGATATATGATATGATAGTGTCTTTCATATATTCCATTGAGAGTCAAGTGATGATTTAAATTGCATATTGTTGCTCATGATATCTATTCGTGCAAAATATTACTAGTCCACTTCTCCAAGTCCCGGGCCGACTTATGTTCGTGCGCAGATCCTTGCATTTGTTCACCGAGTCCCTCACTAGAGGGCCGACAATGTTTATATATATGATGATTCCATGGACATGTATCTATGAGGCGGGTACAGATATCCATGACAGTATATGATGATTCCACCGAGTCCCTTACTAGAGGGTCGGGACATGTTATATTGATGATTTCACCGAGTCCCTTACTACAGGCCTAGATATGATGATTCTAAGGACATACATCCATGATTTTGATATGACTCTCATTTTTATAAGGTACAGTTGACTCTCATTTGTCTATGACACAGTGAAATGGTAATTTGATTACTATACTTATTTCATAATATCTTTAGGCCAGTTTTGATCTATCTTACGATGCCATGTTTTACATACTCAAGATATTATTTAAATCGATCCCCTTTCCTCGGGGGGCTGTGTTTCATGCCCGCAGATAAATGTTCTCAGTTTGGTGATCTTCCAGTCTAGGATTCCTGTTTTGGAGAAGCTCCTTTGATTCAGATCTTTGTCAGTTTGGTACAGAACCCTACTTTTATTGACTTATGTATATTTAGGGGCACGACGGGGCCCTGTCCCGTCATATGTCATTGTTGTACTCTTAGAGGTCTGTAGACAGTTGTGGGTGGTAAACGTATTTTTTTTTTGTATACGTATGGTTGTACTCTGTTTTGGGATGTTTTCGTATATAGCGGTAGCCTTGTCGGCTCGCCTATTTGATATACTTGATTTAGATGTGACTCCTCAGGAGACAAGGCAGACTTTCCAGCTTGCCTAGTGTTATGCTGTCGAATTTTATATTGTCTTTAGTGTCACTCTGGTTACGTGACAGGTTAGTATAATGGTGTCATTAGGGCGCTTAGTCGCGGTCCGTCAGGTCTGATCGTGACAAATATTCTGAATTATAACGATTAAGATTTTTCTTCTAAACCACTCAACTAATAAATAATATAGTAGTAAAAATTATCAACTTAAGAGGATGAAGTTGGAAACAAAATCAAGGAGGTCTAGGTTTATGATTTCCCCAATTATTGAAATCCTTCTCGCTACGTTATCAATAATTTCGCCGATTTATTTTCTACGGATCGTGAGCACTCAACTTATCGTATTTCTCTCTCCAGCAATCACAATAATTTACTAGACGTATTATCTCGAACTACTCTAGCTAGCAATTTCTCACCGCTCACTATGACCATGTCAAAGCTTCGCTATCTCTAATCCCGCTTTTAAATCAACAATATTGATCTCTCGTATACTTAGGGAGTCACGTTATTCAACAACTACCTGAATATGCATTCTCTCTCGAGCAACACATAATAAATAGGAACAGTTAATTGATGGCCATTCAATCAATGGAAATAAGCACGTAGTTGAACAAATAGAAAAATTCAAAGGTACAATTATATAAAACGTAACAAGAATTCATCCTATAAAAGGTTCCATCAAAATCCTAGATAGAGAATTAGTTGTTCATAAAAGTATGTGAAATCACAATACTAAAATTCATAACCAACAATAGAAAATAGGAAGAAGAAAGGAAAACGTGTTGCCAAATTTTCTCCTTGCTCCACGACGGCTCCTTGCTCTCCTTAGGTTGAATCCTCTCTAATAATGTGTCTTAAGATGTATTTATATGACCTAGAATGTGTGGGGAATCAAATAAATCAGTCAACACTCGTTTGGGAAACTTTTCTTGACTCGTCTGAATTCTCGCTTCGTGAGGATCACATGCGAGTCCAGCCAACTCTATATTTTCTCTTGTTTCTTGGCTCGTCTATGGGCTCGCCTTGTCGAGGATGTTGACAAGCCCTCTCAGGCATATTTTGACATGGCTCGTCAACTTTCTTGTCTTCTCCATATTACTATATCTCTAGAGTCAACCGCTCGATCTACTATGAAAGAAGCTGGAAAAGATCTTCACTTCGATGTTTTGTGCAAGTGATTAAATTTCCTGGCTCGTCAAGCTACTTGCAAGGCGAACATGATAGGCGAGCTTGGACATTCTCCAATCTTTCTTTTCTTATCTAAATTTGCATCAAATAATTATTTTCCAATCGTTTTAGTCCAATCTACACATACAAAATATGTAATAAGCTCAAAACAATATAATTTGTACTCAAACGACGATAAAAACACTAAGAAATTAGGCAAAATAGTGATTATGCATTTTTGGCCGAACATCAAATCCATAAAATTTAAATTCTGAATTCGCCTATGTATATATGTAAATATTAGTTGGAGACACCAATAACTAATTATAAAGATTTAGAGAGGAAGTAGTAGGAGTGTTCTTAGTATTGATGATTGGCAACTGCTAAAGGTTAAGAATATAATTAGCTGCGGCTGATGAGATCATATTTATTCAGGAGAATGAAGAGTCAATTAGTGACAGTTGGTGTCTATACTCTTATGTCATACCATTCTTTCATGAATAAATTAGCCAACTGTTTTGACATTTCATTTTCTTTTCTCTCTCTCCTCTTTTTCATTCTTGAAATACCACAATTAACAAACCATTACATATAGGGTGTGTTTGGTAGGTAGGAGTGGCAATGGGGCAAGTTAGGGCGGGTTAGGGAAGTGCGGCGCATTAAGATGTTAATCCGCGCCTGCACTATTTAGTATTTTTTTAAAAATTGCCCGATACCATCGCTCCGTCTGTCTGTTTATGTTTATGAAACAAGACACAAACTTAAAATAGTCATAACTTCTTATCCGTAAGTCGGATTAATCCCAATAAAATATCAAACTGTCGAGAACAGAGAAAACTAGAACATTTATTCAGCACAAACTTTCAGATTCTCTATCGATTTCTACATTTTTTACGTTATGCATTCTCGCTTTCGATTCTGGTTGATCAGGCGTAAACTTTAAAGCGATGATAACTTTCAAACCGTAAGTTCAATTTATCCCCGTAAAGTCTCAAATTGTCGATAACAGAGTAATACAGAACTTTTATTCAGCACAAACTTTCAGATTCTTTACCGATTTGTACAGTTTTTACGTTATACATTCTGCCCTTCCAGATTTCAGTTGATCCGAGGCAGAAACTTTAAACAGTGATAACTTTCAAATCGTAAGTCGGATTAATCCTCGTAATGACCGTAACATAAAGATGTATAAGTCTATAAAAAATTTACTAACTTTACCCAAAAATTCATTTATTTCTTAAGACTAGCAACTCTACTATAATCAAGTTCTAATTTTAAGGTTCCAATAATAATTTAGCGTTTTACACAAGTAGCAAATATATAAAAATAAGACAAAAGGGTTGGCGGGTATACCGACCCACCAAACACCGTCTATGAAAAACAATAGAAAAATGATATTGTCTAGGCCATTTTTACTCGGGCCTTCTACTATTTTTACCCATGGTTGGGCATTCAACTCTTTGCTGGACTCGATGAAGGATGGTATTGTTGGGTCCTAAGGCCCAACATCTCAAGTGTTAGCAGATTTCAAAAGAGAATGTGGGCCCACCAGACCCACGAGGCATGCAAAAGGAGGGGAAAAGGAATGGGCGAGTTAGAAAGCATCTTAATTATATCAATTATAGACAATCATTTATAAATAGAACTAAACACATGTCTCACATATTTAATTATATCAAATCAGTAAGCCTAGAAGATAATAACTTAGACGATTCATATTCAGATTTGGGCTTAAATAGCCCATATGATGCAAGCAGAAAGTAAAAGGCCTAAGGAAGATAATACACATATCAGATTTTTTCTCAGAGAAAATGGAAAGAAAACAGGCCCACTTCAAAATTCAAACACACTTAGATACATACAAGCTGATGTACACTAAATATTCATAGTATACATGATATACAAAGCTATACAACTTTAATATACATTTTCTGTGTATACAGAAGCTTATACACCCTGTATACCCTTGAAATATATCCCCGCAGGCTCAGCAAATCAGAAGAAAAAACAGACCAACAGGATCAATTTTACGCATTAACGAGGGCAAGTAAAATATAGGGATATCCCTCATGATTTCAGATGGATAACATCAGGCTAAAGTATACAGTGAACATGCTCAGATTCAACAAGGGAAGAACAAATATACACATCCTATTACCAAGCTTCAGAGATGGCAACAAATCAGAATCTGACTTAATATATTCAGTCCTAAAACTAGGATAGACATGGACACACAGTCCAAGTTAACAGGTGAAAAGACAGAGACATATATTCATGGATGACTAGCTTGCTTTCCAGGCTCCCTAACTTAGGCATCAACTCAGAGAAGACCAAGTCCCCTAACACATGTATTCAACAGTCATGTAGACAAGCAAACATATACTCATACCACACCTCATTTTCCTTTCAAACCAACTCTTAGTCAAGAATTACAAACTAAATCAGTTCACACAACAAATGGAAGGTCATAAGAAAATGTAGAAGATATCACATCCTTTCATTGAGGTTCATTTATACAAGAAGGCTAAACATATGACGGATTTGAAAAAGCATGAAAGCCTAGAAAAAAACACAGACAATCATGCAGAGTCTCTTTTTATACTATATCACTAGACACAGCGATACTTAACGTAAGCAAAGTGCACATGTGACCAATCTCAGAGGCTAAGGTAAAATGAATGCATACTCTTGATACATGAGCTTGGATGACTAAAACAAATCATACACATCCTCATAGAAAGTGCAAGCATACATTTAATTCATTGATCCAACAATTTCTTAAACAACCATTTCACTCTACCAATACATCTATGCACATTCTTGGGCAACAATCAGCTTCTTCAAACCAAATGGAGACAAGCAAGGACCTAAGTAGGCTTGGCATAAAAGGAAACATGTATGACACTCTTCCCACACAAACAACATGGTTATATAGATAAACTATGGATCATAACTGACAGTGACCATGCATAAATACAGTTTGGAGTAGACATGCTAGACACACATGTGAAATTGAGATCCAAGTATAAGAACATCATTAAGAGGACATGGATCAACTAGTCAAACACATACATCAGACCTTATGTTAAACATAGAGACACTTTAAATACAGAACCCCTCTAAGCATAAGTCAACAATTCAGAATTCTGGTCATTTATAACACTCAATCATCCTGTACATGCTCACTATATGAGTATGATGGTTTTTAAACATGGGATGCAGTTTAGGCTTAGCATAGTGTTGGTCAGTTAAGTTACACAAAATAATTGGGCCATTCTCAGGATAGTCTTCAATATAGCACTTGTTGTTTAAACTGCATCCCATTTGATCAGTTTTTCTCGCTGTTGGTACTTGTTGTTTCTGTATGCAGCACAAAGTTATGAGTGCCACTGTAATTTTTATTTTATTCACTACTAAAGAACTGAATTTAGCTACAAACTTATCAATAATTTATCACTAAATTGCTCGTAGCTAATTAGAATTTTTTGAAAATTCTTAGAATAGGATTAGTGACGAATTTTGATGTTTAGCTACGGAATTTATTCGTGCTAAGTCAGTTGGTACTATTTTTTTCAATTACCAAGCTAACAAGCATGCTCGTAAAAAAAAACAAGTATAATCACAAAGGCGGATCTATGATTTCAATATTGCTGGTTGGAGTTCGAAATTTTAACACAGTCCATTCGAATTAGTGAAAGTTAGAAGTCTATTACTTGTACTAATTTAGTGAAATTTTTAAATACATATAATATAAGATTTGAACCAAAGTTACTGAATTTGGGTTCGCCTCTCAGGGGTTCCTTTTATAGGAGGAAAACCCCCCAGGATTCCAGTCTTCTGCAAACTTGCCGAAAACAGCAATGGAGAAGAGAGAGCGGGGGGGCAACGAAACGCATGGGGTGAGAGAGTAGAAGGGCGGCTAGGGTTTGGCTCTTGTCCTAGCCGATTTCATGCAAGTGAAAGCCTAAGGGGGGTTTACACCGCTTTAAATGTTAGTTGGGTCGGGTCAGGTCCATTATTTGGACTGGACTCGGCCTACTTAGAGACGATTTGGTCCAAACAATCAAGAAATAAGAGGCGAAGGGCCAGAAAATTGCGCAAATGTGACCAGGATGGCAATTTAAAATGTGGCTACTTGACTTTCAATTATGGCCAAATTAACCGATTTAAATTAATTTGAGGTTAGAATGAAAACGAGTTTTAAATAAAAGGCATAATCGTTTCATAATTTAAAAAAAAATTGAGGGGTAAAATAAGATTCTATTTGACACTAATATACTAAAATAAACAACACATGGTGTGGTAAACTTGAAGTTTACTAATATAAATAATTTTATTAATCGGCATGAGAGATTTGATCATCCCGATTCAAATATGATGTGCAGATTGAGTATTGATATATATTTTTTAGAACTAGAATATTCTTTAAGAGTTGATTTTTGTTGCTTGTTCTCATCATAATTTGATTAAACTAGTTAATGTTGGGATTGCGTTTTCTAAATTCTGAATAAATATAAATGGTGAATATGGGACCGTTCACCAATTATGTGATATCTTAAATAGATGTATCAATAAGACGGAAATATATGCATTTATTGTCAACCCACAGTTTGACATATGTAAAGTTACTTGCTCAAAATAATTGAGTTGAAAGCATAATTTTTAGATGATGTAATCAAAATAATTCATCTTGTTAATGTTGGTTTATATCCAAGTTGGTTTGATGTTGAATGCCTCCGATAAATAGTTAAACTATTGCTTATGAGAACATAACTACATGTGTTGATCTGAAATGTGATATATTCCATACAACAACACTTGTATGCTTCAGAACAATAAATTATGATAAATTCTCCCCTCACAATTGGTTCATAATCTGTAACCGGATACTTCTATCTAATAATTTTTATGTGTGGTGTATGATTAATTAATCTACCATGATACACAAAGATGAATTCTCCAAAAGAAGTTGAGATATGTGTTAGTTTTTCTAACATAAGGGGGAGAGAATAAGCAGCTAAGAAATATGTTATGAATTATAATTGGTATGATCCTCATTCAAAGATAATTCAAGTCAAGTGCTAGAAGCATTTGCTAATCCAAAATTAATTTCTAATTTCAGCTGCAACATGCTCCTATTATAGTAATGTCCCTGAAGGACAAAGTCTACAACTTGAATGAAGCATGATAAATCAATCGGTTCCAAATGCAATAATTCTTGAAAAAAATATGAGCAAATGATTAAAATGGTCATAATAAGGAGGCAATGTGCTCTTGAAGAGCATACAACATAACACTTCATGAAACTTTATGAGAGGTTTAGGTACCTAAAAAAATAAGGTGATGAGATCTCAATAAATTATGTCACATTGTGAACCGATACAAATGATATATCATCGACGACATCTTTGGTACAATATAGCGTAAATATTATAAAAAGTTGTGAGGATATGAATTATACGTCTATAAAACACGCTAACGTAGACATTATTACCAAGTGAAATGAAGTCTTTTAGTAAACTTCAAGCTTATTGGACCTGTAGTTCAGACATCAGAAAATGTTACACATTTAAATATTAATGATATTGTCACTTGACAAAATTTATATGAAAATTCTTGAAAATTTTAAATTCTTGAAGCATATACAAATTCTAAAAATATGTTCATTATATGAATTAAATCAAACAAGGTAAATGCGATTTTATTATAATGAGTATTCATTATTAAGGGTACATATGACTTTATTATCCTTACGTCTTTATGAGTGTATATTGATTACTTGAATATTATTCGAACTCTTGAAGAGTTTCCAAAAGCAATAGATTATCTGCTGAAAGATGTTGAATTGAGAAACTTGCAGAATTATTTGGTCCTGAAGCGCTATATTTGTATGCAATTGATGCATTTATATATTTTGCTATCCCTATGAGGGATTAGCGATGTTGTACTACATGACAATTAAATCATATAAAGATAACATATGTTTATAAATCAAGTTGGGAATGCACTTGGTGTGATTCCAATAATATTATGTGTCGGTGATGCAACTCTTTCAAAAGAGTGAAGATGCAACATACACAGTCCACCTAAAGGGAGAATTCATAAAGGAGATAGAATAAATTATATTTCACCAAAGTTTTTCTTCACACGAGCTCCAGAATTAGGTGATATCAACGTGCAACAGATTCGTTCAAGTGATAATATGACTGGTTTATTCATCAAGTTTCTACCAACTACAACTTTTGAAAAGATGGTGCACAAGATTGAGATGTGAAGATTCAAATGTTTGGTTTGAAGTTCTTGTCAGGGGGAGTTAATACGTGTTGTACTCTTTTTTCATTTTAAGGTTTTTGTCCCACTGATTTTTTTCTTGTAAGGTTTTTAATGAAGGAACCAAATGACGTATTATTAGAAATGTGTATTCTTTTTTGTTCACTAGATTTTTTCTCATTGAGTTTTTTTAATAAGGTTTTAACGAGGCACATTATCTACCAAATAGACATTCAAGGAGGGAGTGTTATAAATATTATTTAATATCGTGAATGTCTATCTCTACAAGGAAAGTTAGGGTTAGTAACTGTTAGACATATTTTATATACATTTTTTTAGTCATTTTTAGTTAGTATTTTACTCATTTTGTTTGTGTTTAGTATAGTATTATGGTCGTTTTTTTTCTTTTGAGTCACATCGGTTATAAATGGAGAAATGTCAAAAAGGAAATGAAATGAGCTTATTTGAGATGGAATTGCACACTTAAAGGGCCAAGAAATGAAGCCTAAGAAGTCCCGGGAAGTATAGAAGAAATCAGACGACGTCCGGACGAGAAAATGACACAAAATCAGAAAACCGGGTAGAGGGAAGCCGCAGGATTTTCAGCACCGCGGTGCCAACAAAAACTGGGAAGCTGCCATTCTGCGGCACCTAGGTGCCGAGGCGGAAAATTTCTGATTCTGGGTCGACTTTGACACGGTTTTTAGGGTCCATAATGCAATTTTTTTCAACTATATAATCCCTAAAACACGGACCTTGAGAGGGATCTTGTACATAATTCCACATTCTACTTTGGGGAGGCAAGAAAGGAGGCAACACAACAAGATTGGAGACAACTTTGGTTCAAGTTTCTTTTTCTTTCCTTTTATTTATTTCAGTTTATGTTGGTTTGTATTAGTTCTTGATATGACAATGTTTAGGAGCTAATTACTTAATTAGCGCTTTCCTTTTGAATGTTGAACCTCATTTCATGAATTAATGCATTAGTTGGTTTCTTCTTCACTTGATTAAGATTTATTCAATAATTGATATGAATGTTTGATAGTTAACTGGTCACTAATTATCATAATCTATATGATTTCGAATCAACAACCGAGAGGAGAGATTTGAATATGTTGTAATTGAATAGACATAGGTTAAAATCGAGGACGAAAGTACCCCGATACTTGTGTAGCATTATAAGTTATTGTTCTTAATCATCTTATGCGGTAAATCCTATCATAGAAATATAGAAGGGTTCTGCACTGGGGTTGAGTGATTATATATCCTAACTTAAATATAAGACAGTCTAGTTAACCGCTACCTTAACGTAGAAGAAGAAGTCATTCTAGTTGCATTAAGGATTGAAAAGAGTGGATAATTGAGGATCTTGGAAGCCCTAATTCCTTCATAACTGATTTAAACCAAAGTATTATCATAATTAGTTTATTTTCTGCAATTATTTAGTCTTAGTTATTAGATAAAAATACAAATAAATTAACGTTCACCAAATATAAACTAAAGCTTAGATAATCGGTACTTCATAACCAGTCTCTGAGGACGATATTCAGTCTTACCAGACTATATTACTTGTGAATGATACGTACACTTGCGTGAGCAATTGGACACGGTCCTAACAGTAACTTTGGGACCAAGTTAGTTTTCTATTATAAATAGAGATGTTTCCTTCATTGTATTTACATCCCTCAAGAGAAATAAAGAATCTTCTTCTCTTTCTCTACAATATTCTTCTTCTAGGTTTATGATTTTATAACAAAGACATTCTAATAAGAGTAGGGAAAACAAGTTCAACAAAAGACATTTCAAGCTCATTGTATCCTCCACACTGCTGCGCCTGACACTCCACGCCCCCATACCCACCCCAACCACCCCGTTGTAACACTCCCCACCACAATATCTTATTCTATAGTATTTATCTAGATTATGTATAAAGATTTTTGGAATAATATTTTCTACTTACTATATACTAGAAATAAGTAAGAAAATAATTTATTTTACTTAAAAACTTTTTCATGGAGAATGAGTCTCATCAATACACAGACAAATGAATCATATCGATCAAAAGAAATGAATTCAGCTTAATATGTTGAACTCATTAATGCACAACATATTCAGTGTAGTCCCACAAAGTGGGATTTGGAGAGGATATAGTGTACGCAGACCTTATCTCTACCTGTGAAGGTAGAGAGATTGTTTCCAATAGACCTTCGGCTCGAAGAAACACAAACCAAAGCAGTACAAAAAAAGAAAAAAATACAGTAAAGACTAAAGAGTCATGGAAAAATATTGGGTAAAGCATGATACATGAAAAATGAACAATAATGTAACTACCATAAAATCATACGACAATCGAAATACAAGAAACAACAAATACTAATAGAAATCAAAGAACAAGAAACTACCAAAGTACTAATAGGTGTGACAACGTGCAACTACCTACTAACCTTCTACCCTGATCTGTGTCCTCCGTAATCTCTATCTAAGGCCATGCCCTCGGTGAGCTGAAACATTACCATGTCTTGTCTAATCACCTCTCCCCAATACTTCTTCGCCTACCTCTCCCTCTCCTGAAGTCATCTATAGCCACTTATCACACCTCCGCACCGGGGCATCCGTGTATCTCCTCTTCACATGTCCGACCATCTCAGTCTCACTTCTCTCATCGTGTCCTCCACCGAGGCCACACCCACCTTATATTGAACACATTAATGCACAAATAAGAAAAAATATTGTCTAGAAAATCACTGAAGTGAATATTGGACAAGTAGCCAGTAATAAGGACTGCAAAAGGCTGGTCTCCTTGGGCTCATTTAAGAAGCATGCATTAGTTGAAGGTCCACATCTTATACCTTGACTAGTCTTTTTGTTTGGTTGTCACGGCCCTAAAATATATCTGCACAATGTTAACTTTCTGCCACAATTAGTTCATTTCCAATAAATTCTTTTATATTTGTTCTTGTTTTTATTGAAGTTCCTATATATAATTCTTTTCTCTAGGATGAATCGAACTGTAGAACTTAAAAAATAGGTGTTAGATGAAGTGCTCTAGGATTTTTTTTAGTTTGAGGCATGTATGATGCTGATTCTAAAATTATTTCATCGGCAAATGTATTTCTATTAGGGTTCAACAAATTCTTAAATTAGAAGCAAAAATGATAAATGATGAATTGAAGAAAAAAAATCTTGTTCAACGAGAAAAGTTTTTCTCGATATTCCTTTCAAGAGTCAATTATTTTCTCAAAACATGACTTGAATTGGATCTCGCACACGTCGGAAACAGACGCTCTACCTATCACAATGGAAGTGAGTATGCGTCACATTCATTACCTCATCGGTACATCGTTTGATTTCACGATGAGATATTTGTTGTTGTAGTATTCACATTACATTTTAGTAAGTGAACATTTTAAACACACCATACTGACATATTTATTCCAAATTAATTTTTCTCAACTACTAACCTTTTTTTCAACTTTATCTTCAATTATTTTTTTGTTTCGGTTTCAACTCAAATACCAGTAATTGCAAAAAAATTATCAGTTTAATCATAAGACAATTACAGACAGAGAATTCGCCTTAATGTGGCGGCTGGAGCTTGGAAGAGCTGACATATAACACAATTAATGTCGCTATGTCGACGAGTCCTACAATTCAACTTTACGCTACTAAAAATTCAATTTTATTCAATTTCCGGGTCCATCGAGCCACTGTGGCACTTCAAGTTTCAGGTAATGACGGGAAACATATGCTCTTCTTTATTGTTTCTTTCATTACTTAACATTTAATAATAACAACATATTCATTAAAATTCCACAAGAGGTCTGGGGAGGATCGAGAGAACCTCAACTCAAGATTATAAGAAACCAAATGACATTAATTAAATCAATCAGAAACTATAAGAAACAAATAAAGACATGGACTAATTACTAGCAAGAATTATCAATTGAAGAGAAGAAAAGGAGCCTTGTATTCAATAAATGTTTTTCATGCAATAAATGTTACTCTTCTTTATTGTTTCTTTCATTCCTTGTTTCCAATAAATGTTTTTCATGCAAAACCTCCGAAATCAGCATTTAAATGTTTTTTAATCCCATTTTATTTTTAACGAGTAAAATAACTTTCTCAATCATTTTCCAAATATCTTGAGCTTTAGAAATGTTGTCTTGTATGTAGTACTTTTTGTGTATATCAACGACAACAACATAACGTATGTGATCCCAGGTACAAGTTGAGTTTGGGGTGTATGCAGATCTTCTCTTACCTTTATGGGGTAGAAAGATTATTTTCGAAAGATTCTGTTCGGAGCCAAAAAAAGTTATTTTCAAAACAAGTGTGATGAAAATAACTAAGAAAAGAAAAACAGTAATGACAATAAAAATAGTAAAAATAGTCAAAGTAAAAGAAACAACAATAGTAATAAAAGTTTAAGAATATAATAATGATAGAATAATGATGATAATACTGTAAGGAGAAGAGCTAAATTAAGACCATAAGTTTTCTGTTTAACAAAGGGTAAGTAACGGGTGTAGCGATCGAGCGGTTTAGTTTACGATTCTATTAAAATAATAGAGAGGAAAATTTCTTGACTACCTTCGTGTAATTTTAAATATGTAAATTTTATTTTAAAATTTTCATATCCGAATTCATGACCAACTTTAAGTTTTTTGACACTCACACTACGAATTTTTTCATACAAATTAGGACAAAATAATAAAGACAATATTGCGAGGAGGGGGAAAAAAGATCAAACATTCAAGCTGGCATATTTTGGAACTTTCGCTAAATTCAGGAAGCACAACATTAAGTGTTTGGACTATTTTTTTTTTGTTATCCAGGTTCTAGCTTGCGTCAGACTAGTCTTGGAGTAGTAGTATCGGTCCCTAAATACTACTATCAGTAAATCACGGGATGTGCTCCAATAATCAGTGTTTGAGAACGGACAACTGATAACACCTATAAGGATCAACCCCGAAAAAGAGCAGAATGCTCCCACTGGAAATCGATCTCACGCTGCAAGTGCCTAGAGCACCTTAAGCCTCCTCCTTTATCATTGGACTGTGCCCGGGGGACAAGTGTTTGGACTATTTGCCAGCATGTTTTGTTGAAGGGTTCAATCATCAATATAATGCACGCCCACACGGCCACAAGTAAGATAGGCAACTCTGGATCCAAACCCAATCAAATTGATAGAATAATTAATAATTGATTGTAATTAGTAATTAGTAATTATTATAATTGATTTTAGAATGTAAATGGTAGGTAAATTAGCATTTAGGGTGATAGATTAGATGACATATAATTAGCCTAATCATATTCTATTAGTAGTTATTAGTAGTCTAATTAAAGCCTTAGATGGGGCTATTCTTGTTGTATATTTACCACCTTTATGAAAGAATATGATCGAGGAAAATAAACTAATTATTCTTACATCGTATCAGAAGATTAGAGAAAAGATCCTACCCTAAATAATTAATTATTCTTACACCGTATCAGAAGATTAGAGAAAAGATCCTACCCTAAATAATTTTATCTCCAAAAATTCGGCCACATCAATCACCCTTCCTCCACCACCGGCCGACCACCACACTTTCTTCATATTTTTTTCCATTATTGTTCTTCATTTTTCGGTCAACAATGTCAGACTCCAAATTCGACACCCAATTTTGTCCCATCTTTACTGAACATTTCATTTAGATCGTCCTTTTATCTCCAATTAATTTTACTATGCTTCTCAGTCTTGAAAATCGTCAAAAAATAAGTAGTTTTAATATTCTTCACTAATTATCACATAATTTTACAATATCGAGTATTACATTTTTTTTATATATATTAAAATATAAGCAAAACAATTTTAATATCTCGTCGTCAGTATTGATGATCGATTTTCTCTTAATATGTTCTTCAATTACTAAATTAATCATTTTTTATGAATATTATACTCAAAATTAAATACATATATTAAATCTTTTGTATCGTATTTTATGCGTGTGCATTTTTAAATTAATTAAGTTGAAGGAAGCATATTTTTATTTAATTGGGGGATTTGAACTAATTATCTATTAATCTCCAACAATAGAACACCTATTTTCTACCCAATTTCCTCACAAAAACTACCCACACCTCATATACCTACCTTCCCGAGCCCTTTCTCTTTGGCTACTTTGAAAAAAAATTACATCCTCTTCACTAAATACACTCCAAAAAAACTGGAAACCGAAAAACTCCATCAATTCATAACACCATCCCAAATTCCCTCTTTACGACTCTCTTTATCAACTTAACTAAATCCTAACTAACTAAATCCCCAAAATCCCTTCAAAGAACCATAATCAAAACATAATCAAAAGATCAAATGCCCTCGTCCTCCAGATAAAAACCAAGAATCCTACTCAAAAGCCCTAACGACACCCCAACCAAACGATCACCTCGCATCACCTCAAACGACCATCACCCCCGACCATCACCAATCACCGCCGCACCGACCGACCCGCGCGCAAACGTGATCACTTTACACACTTTTCGAATGCCTGGCCAAGACATTATGAATTCTCATTGTTGTTTTGAATTGTTACCACCCATCAAAATTTTTTTTAATTTTGGGGTCGAAGGATTAACTTCGATTTTTGTTTACTAAGTTGGAGAACAAAATTCATCTTTTATTGCCATTATCGAGCTTAAACCTAAAAACAAACACTTCTTTGATAATAAACCTCAAAACCGATTTCCATTCTTAGTATCAGTTCGACCAAATCCAAAGACACTAAGTCTTGCTTCATTTCAGTCGCACACACACAAAACAAACCGGAGAAGGTAAATACGATTCCAGCTTTAGTTTCTGGTTTACTTAGCTTAATATGATCTCTGTGATGTATTCGTATGCCTGATAACATGTCTAATCGATTGTGCACTGCGTGTTCGTTCCAACTGTTTACTAATCATATTTTGGTTAATGACGACTAGTAAGATTGTTTAATATGTTATTAAGCATGTTCATTCACATATGAACCATTGTTGAAGTCTCTAATGATTTATCTTGTTAGTTTAAACTAAGCTTAATCATGTATGACTACCAGTGAAGATATTAATGACTAATTTGTACATGAAATGATCGGTTGTGTTAAGATTGGTCATAACCATCGTTTGTAGATCGCCTATTAAGACAAGCGGTATCTTCAGACGATTTAAGGCAACTTACGCTCATATGTGAACTATTTGGTTAGCTTAGCATCTAGTATGAAGATTGTATTGTGTTCTAGCTTAATCTAGCCGCACTACCACGCAATGTCATTATACTTGATGTAGTTTGAACTGAATGTGTATGTACCTTTCAAATTAAGAAGGCTAAGCGCCTGCATATATGTTATATGGATGGTGTGATGTCTGTTTATGATCTAAAAGATAATGAGTCTAGTTTTCTTACTCAGTTCTCTAAACGCTTTTAAGTCTTAATGTGAAAGTACGGCCGCCAACTTGAGTGTTGTGTGTTTTATTGGCTTCAGAATCAATATATTGAAACAAACCATTTTGTTGAGTCTTTTAACTTAGTTCAATGGTCCTTGAATGGTATATCTTAGCCTCGTATAACCATCCCGGA
Source organism: Przewalskia tangutica (assembly GCA_029844215.1). NCBI lineage: Eukaryota > Viridiplantae > Streptophyta > Magnoliopsida > Solanales > Solanaceae > Przewalskia > Przewalskia tangutica. Next base: position 661,945 of record CM056731.1, on the reverse strand, counting down.
TATTTCACATTTTTGTAAGTTTCACCATGGCTAATGTAGCCTTAGAATGACGTGTATGTCTGTTTAGCCTAGATAGCTCCATGGGTTTGATTGGGTCTTTATCCTTGTCTCGTCCGTGTGTCTATTTGGTTTTCCTTATCTGCTGAGATGGTTCATAATAGCATGTAGTATTCCTCGTGCTTTGTTGCGCCATGTCCTATCTATGGAGCTAACATTCTCAGGCCTACTTAGCCTAGGTCATGCCAACTATCGGGAAGTTCTTAAAAGATGCTTGAAAGTCGTGAGTTTGTTGGAACACACCTTAATGGGACTATTTACTATTCTTGAACCGCATAATCGCTCTGAACCGATTAATGTGCTTTGACATCTGATCTATATTTCTTTTCACGTATGGAGTATGGTCTTAAAATTAGCTAACCATTTATATAATAATGATGTATAACTAAAAGAAGATAGGTTTACTATTTTATTTTGGAGGAAGTTGTTTGGTCTGGGATCTGACATCTCTTTTACATACTTTTCTTGTTCAAGGATTTTTGTTCGAGTATGAACACATTCAAAAGTTGAGTACTCTTGGTATTGTGATGGTACATCAAAACTTTCCTAGATACATCTGTTAGAGTTAAGTTTGTTGAATGTCAAGAAATTTGCTAGAAATGCGGATTTCAGAAAATTGTAGCAAGTAAAAAATAGAAATAAGTGGAATATCATTTGTTGCATGCATTTGCTTGAGAAGAAAAAGAAAACTTAAAATCAAGAGTAAATCAGTTTTCTAAATTGGTCCTGCAAATACTTAATTTGGAGGAAAATCCTTTACAATGAATCTTCCTGACCATATATTTTTAAGTTTCTGGTTATGAATGCACGAAAAATGTTTAAGATTCGAGAAGTTCCTTTGATATATATCAACCAAACAGTGTTTTTTATCAATTATCCCTGAACATATTTTTTTACTTCGTATGCATCTTGAGGTCTAATTGCTCGTTAAATTAGTTAGGCCAGATTGTGGGCCTGCCTATCTTTGAATAGTAAAAATATGCCGTAACATGTGTGTGTTTAAAGTTCTATGCTTGCTTATCCCGTGAAATTTTGAGATATATTCTAATTTCTTTCATCTTTTCTTTATTTGCATGAAATGCATTGGGAACAACGGAGAGTCTTACTATGAGACTCCTAGCATCCCTCGTCAAACGAAGACCCGCGTCTACATTCCTTGCATCCTCCGATCTCGGGACCTTCGAAACTAATAGGGCAGGATAATATCTTCACCTGCCCTAGTCATTTTATCTCCTTTCTTTAACTCTATCACTTTACTTTTATTTGTATTTTTGTTAACTAACCTTATACAATTATTGAAAATGCTTAGAATAGTTAGGCCTAGAATTATTAAGGGCGGGTAGTTAAATAATAAAATGTGTCGCTAGTTTAATCTATCTTTAGGCCGTTATGCATTTTCAAAACTTTTCAAAATAACTTAGCCTTTTCATTGATATTATAGGAATAAATGAGTTCCTAATTCTTATTAAACTTCATAAAAATGACAAAATCTATTTTTCTACAACAAAGATCTATTTTCTTATTACCAAGTGCAAAAGAGGAAAACCCTTCTACCCATTTGTATACCCTTTATAAAGATCAAAATTTACATATGATACGTACTTTTAGTAAACCATTTTTTATTATTTTGCATTTTTATGATAAACCTCTTTGTTCAAATAGAATGTTTTCCTTGCATTTTACAAATAAACTTCATGCAATTCTATGGAAACTATATATACATACATATCTTTTAAATAATTATTTGCAAACATCTTTTTAAACCCATGTTCTCCTAAATATGCATTTTTCATAAATATTAAACCTAAGTTTGAACGGACAACCGCAAGTTAGCGGATCCTTTAGGATGCCTAACCCCTTCCCTTTAGGATAATAAAGAACCCTTACCTAGAATCTCACATAGCTTTCGCAGACCTTTAAAATGGAGATCATTTGTAGTATTTTATGCTACATTTTCAGTGTCCTAATTCACTATAATAATTAGGTGGCGACTCCTTTAAATAGCATTTTAGGAATCCAACCATGTAGCAGTAATCCCGTTTCGACTCCGGTTGAAATGGGCACAAAGTTATGGCGACTCTGAGGACTTTAGGTTCTTAACCACAACAAACATAGGTTAATTTATTGTGCTTTATTTTCTTTATTTTTAAATTGCTCCCTTTATGTTTTACACTTATTTGCTTTTATTATTTTGCCTAAATTATTCTGCTTTACATGTAAAAATTTGCATATTGTCTTGGCTGCTATTTGTTACCGCTTTCCTTAAAATGACATTCCGCTCATATTTCCTTCATTCTGGAAAATTAACAATATCACACACTATACGCGAGGTGCGCTTTGCACACCCGCAAATTTCTTTCAAAATACCCAAATTTTGGAGAGTTGGCATTTACGCGAGAATCCGGTCCAACCGTGGCGCGTAGCCTTCTTCGCCGAGTAGTCCGCTCGGGAACCTTGGCCCAAGAAGCCAAAATCTTAGAAAACTTAAGATAGAGCTATACCACCCTTTTATATTAAGTCATGCATGCATAGACCTTAGGTGGGTTAATCCTTGGTATTAACGCCACAATTAGGAAAACACCAAGTTGGTCGACGGGTGTTGTGACCCAATTGACCAAATGAGCATATTATGTGTTGCATAATTATGATAAATTTATCCAAACCAAGTGATATGCCAAAGTTGGAAATGTAAGTTTATTATCCTTTTTTCAGCATTTGTATCATGGATCACATAAGAATGGTGAGCGGAGTTCCTAGTAAGCTAAGAGTATGGTGGGAAGATCTCGACATCAGCAGTCAAGCGGTGATTAGGAAGAATTTGGGGTGCCTCATCTCACTATTTGGTATTTCGCCAGATCAGCATTTAGTCAGAGCTTTGATCCGCTGGATCCTGATCGAGTCACTTTCAGATTCAAAGATTTTGAAATAACCCCTACATTGGAGGAGGTGCATTATTTCACCAATCTAGTATATCAGGGTAGAAGGCAGATCCTTCCCAACAGCCAGTCAGGGAAGAAATTTCTTCAGTACATGGGCCTGAAGAATACTAAGGAATTGCGTTGCTTCGAGAACAATTGGGTATCTCTCGATTATCTTTACGAAAGGTATGGGCGTCGGGATGCTTACAAGACGTGCAAAGCAGAGTTCTCTTGTACCCCCGGTCATTGGCAAAATAGGCGTCTGATTCGTTGTCGCTTACTAGGCACTTTGGTTTTCCCACTTGAGTATGGCAAAATAAGTACCTGCATATGTTCCGTGGCTAGAGCTCTTCTTGAGGGAGTTGACGGCGTGCAGCTCACTCTAATCCCTATGATCCTGGCAGAGATATTGCGAGCTCTCGGAAAATGTAAATGGGGCGTTACACACATTTCATCCCGCCCTCACCGTTTTTAACATCAAAACACATGTTTCTGTCACTCTTGAGATATAAAATTTTCACTATGCAATTTGTGCAGAGCTTTTTAAAATATGTTGTCGTTCCCACTGATCGTCTTTGACCTATGCCAATCAGCTTTGAGCACAGGCCCAAAGATTTGTGGCCCAAAAATATACCAAGACAAAAATATATCAGCCCAAAAATCGCATATTTACTTATATTAAGAGCTCACTTTTATGAATTAGAATATGACCCCCAAAATGTTTGAGACGGCCCTGGTTCCCACCGGGTTATTCATCACATAATCCCGCAGGCAAATGGCAAAGAAAATGAGTTAAAAATCGATGATAAAAAGGAATTATGGGAAACTCTTTATGTCACAGTTCTTTCATTGATTTATGCAACTATCTCTAGTAATTTGTTGCACACAAGAATGAAACCCGATTCTACAATCATGAAGGCTTGAAATCGCTTGCGGGATATTTTTCAAGACAACAAATATTCTGAACCGTCACGTTGGATCAAGAATTCTCCACCACCGATATAACGGATTTTCCGAATGCATAAGCGTATTGTCAACGCCTCAAAGTCTTGTCGGATCAACTCAAAAATATTGGTTCGCCGGTTACCAACAATCGATTGGTTCTACAATTGGTTGTCACCTTTACCGACGTGTATAGTGATGTGGGAACGCTCATCTGACAAAGCAATCCTCTACCATTTTTTTATCAAGCATGTTCTATGCTTGTTCTTGAAGAGGCGAGTTTCGACCAAAAGACCGCAACCGTCTCAAATTCCGCCATAATTGCCACCCCAACCAATGAAACTATCACCAATTTTGAGCCCACACAACAAAATCAGGGAAAAAAAGATGAAATGATGATAAAAAATCGGGGTGGAAATAACTGAAATGGCGGCAATTGAAATTCTAGTGGCGGAGGACACAGCGATAGGACCAGCGGGATCGGCGGCCAAATGGCGACCTCAAGAATAAATGGGGCGGCGCTTAGTCTAGTCGGCTGTGGCCTTGGTCAGGCCACCTTCCTGCCCCGTCGAATCGCTAAGCCGAGCCCAAGATCGGCGATGGCGCCAACACCAAGATGTTGGGCCTTCTCCTTTTGGGCCATGAAACAGTGGCGGACCGAGAAGCTTTGGGCCACTGCCGAACCAGTAGCAGGAGGTTCATTCGACAGTGGTCAGCCCAACGGATATTGAGTATGTCATGTACACTCGCAGATTTAATCCGCAGGATGCAAATTGATACATGGACACTGGAGCGACGTCTCATATTACGTCCTCCCAAGGTAACCTCTCGTCCTATTTTAATTTGAGCAAAAATAATGGTATAATTATCGAAAATGGTCATTCTATTCCAATTCGTGGTTATGGTTCTACCAAATTGACTCCACCAAATCCACCGTTAATTTTAAAGAATGTCCTTCATGCTTTACAATTAATTAAAAACTTGGTTTCAGTTAGATCTAATTCATGCACACTTATGTCATTTGATATTATCCATTGTGATATCTGGACATCACCCGTTTTGATCTCTTCGGGCCATAAATATTATTTGATTTTGCTAGATGATTACTCTAATTTTTTCTGGACGTTTCCTTTGGCTAAGAAATCACAAGTCTTTAATCTTGGCTCAACTACTACATTTAATTCATATCGTAATGTACCCAATACAAGTCGTATCTCAATCTATAAAGCATTTGAGCTTAATACATGATCAAAGTATATTACTCTGTTAACAAGGTGCATATCGACCTCAAGTCTAAGGATTTTTATCTCTCACACGCTGATCATACTTTAGACATGTATAACAAATAATATATCAACAGAGTATACCAATACTTTCAAAGTATACATGTGTCAATTACGAGTATCCATTAATCGTAGCAGGTGAGACATACTACATCCTCTAAGGATGTGGTGCAGACCACATGTAGACTTATCACATATCATCGATATCTCATTCTCGATGATCATTAGTCGAGACTATTTTTAGAATTATGTTATAATATTAATATCTCACACTATTAATAACAATGTAACCCCTAGGATACATATTATAAAATATTATAAACAATCAATTAATAATTCAATAATTACAAATACCAAAATATTAATCTCCATTAATAATAATATGAATGTATATAAAATACATTTATCCTAATACAGATTATCTCTAGGACATACATATACTTTCAAATTTCAATATTTCACAATTACAATTTATAACTTCCAAGATACACTATGATATTATCAACTACATACAGAAATGGTCCTCCTAATTAGAGTGAATTAAGGTAATTTAGGACATCAAAGGAATTCAGTTAAGTCAACAGTACAACATTGCCCTTGTTCTTTTCAAGGAGCAATGAACTTAGACATTTCTACAGATATTTTCAAGGAGCAATGAACTTAGACAGCTGATGGATGCACAAGCAGCTCCAAATATTTTTTTGGCATTTTTAAAGAGTGAAGCTGCGAAGAAGTGATTTATTGATTAATCAAACACTTAGGGGAATGACTGGATGGATCTAACTTAGCTTTACAATTAACAAAAGTAGATCGAGATTTGAAAATACTTTAATTAATTTAACCCCCAATTTAGAATCGGAGGCACATGCCCCCAATATTATAGTAGTAAGTAGTAACTAATTACTCGTTGAAAGTGCAATTAACATCATTCCCCCCATCAGACAACAACTATTCGGATTTTTGTACCACACAAATACATTATAAGCCAAAAAATGCGTTTAGTGCCTACAAGCAACTTAAACCAGCAGCCTTTATCGACCAAACCAAAGCTCACAACATACCCCTTTTTTTTTTTTTTTTTACGCAAGGTAGCCCAAGAAGAGAAGAGCGACCGCAAGGCCACGAGTTCGATCCCCGCATAAACCTTCTTGGTTGGCGCACATGCACTGGCCAAGTGTGGTTTACATACCGACGTGGTTGCGCTGCATCACACCGGTTTACTGTCTTGCACTCGAAAGAAAGAATGCCATGGCCTTCGTCAACAAAAAAAAAAACAACATACCCTTTTTTCCTTTTTTTTTTTTTTTTTTTAAATAATGGTAATAAAAAAGTACTCATACCAAATTGAACACCTTAATTGACTTCCGTAATTTAGCTTTATACATTCGGTATTAGGAAGAACGAAAATAAGCATTGCTTTCAGCCAACAACAATCTTTTGCATCGCCAAATATCAAACATAATCGGCTGCAAAAGACGTGAATATATAAAGAAATTCAGGTTTAAGAGGCCCACCACTAGAATCATACTGAGAAAGGTATATGAGCCAAATCATTAACCGTTGCCGTTGTATATACACCTTGGTGCGCCACTCCGGCTGGTGATCGGTGACGAGCGTCCGTTTGGTGTGCTGCTTCCTTTCCTGCCACTACTTTTTGAGTCAAAAACTCCTCTTTGGTTTAATTCATATTCAACTTTCTCTAGCGGAATTAGACTTTCATTTCTATTTCTTCAAATAAGGGAAAGGAGCTGAAAGCAACTCGAACGAATGTGAGAGGCGCGAAGTTCTAAATAGTACGAATACTACCCGAATATGCCATACACATAGAATACAGCGGGCGCTCCGTGGGGTGGGGTTCAATGCCTAACAAAAAGGGCCAAAAGAAAAAAAGGGATGTATGGCTGAGGGGAGGAGAGAAAGAACGCATGCATGGAGATTCTGTCTGTCGGAGGTTCGAGAAGAAACAGTTACTCAATCACCTCTTTCTTTCGAAAGGTAAGGTTCAGACTTACGAAAGTCGCTATTAGCAGGTTCCTCCCCCCCCATTCAATACTATTCGAATCTCTCTAGGTTGAGCAAGTAGGTTGAACTTGCCTGTAGTTCACTCCGCCGGTCAGTCGGTGTCGGGAATGATGACCCTTCTCAAGCCTGAGGCCTAAGTTGGGTCGATCAAACTAGAAATATCAGAAGTCGATTCGTCGAGTCGTTCGCCGACAGACACCACTGCGCTCCGACAAGTGATTTTCAGGTGTCTTTTCCGGCAGTGAACAGAGCCTTACGGTAGTATACGCCGCCAGATGTACGGCGCGGCTCCGACTAGGTTGACCGAGATTTCCGGTGAAAATTGATTTTCTGGTGTAGCAGACTAATCACGTCGTTTGGTACACGGACTAAATTATTCCGGTATATTATAGTCTGGGATTATAATCTCAGGAATAATGTATCCACCTCTCAGGTGGGATAAAATAATACAAACGTTGATGGGATAAAATGAGTTATCCTAGACTAACTTCAGAATAAATTTTATACCAATTAAATTTATACATTCAACCAAAGTCCACTAGTGGAGTACTATCTTTTTTTAGTGAAAAATAAAACAAGAACTAAGGTGGACCCCAGATCGAAACCAGGCTGCAATTTCCAATTGACTGCTGCTACAATTCTTCAGTTTCCATCCAATATATTTGTTGATGAATGAAATACACTGTTTGCTGATCTACTGGACCCAAATACTAAAATTTATGTGCAAGTAAACATATGTGACTTCATTTTCATAGTTCCGGAGGACCACCAAAAGGGACTAATGAGAAAGTAGGACCACAAATAGGGACTAATGAGAGAGAACATACAACAATAGCATATACCCACATTTTAGGATCGAACAATAGAGTATACACATACCTTATCTCTGGGTAGATTAGAGTGACGGTCTCTGAGAACTCGAGCTAACTTAATCACATGCAATGTCCACTCAAAATAATTAACATCCACGTAATATGTACAGAAATTCCACTAGATACAACAAAGAGAAAAAACCACTGTCACGCAGAACACCTAATCAGAAACTGGAAAAAAATATCTGACCAAACCTACAAAAAAACAAAGTACCATGGAAATTGAAACAGAAATTAAGTCAAGTGATTCACAAAATAAAGATGGATCCTTTCTAGTTTTTAGGTTCGATAATTAGAAAAAGAAAGAGATCGAACATATCATAAGCAAAATATTCAAGCTAGAAACAAGAAAAAAGAAGGAAAATAACAACATTAAATTAAATTCGCCCAAAAAAAAAGGAACAACAGGGTGAAATTAACCTCCATGGTCAATCTCTACATCAACACTTGCTAATTGGCCTTCTACTCTTCAGGTTTTCTGCAGAGAATCATATGCATAGGGGAAAATATGCCTTTTTCACCACCTTGAGATAAATAATCAGCAGTCACGAACAACATCTCGTGCACATCAACTGTACCTTTTGGTGCAATTCCAAGAAAAGCAAGAATTGTAACCAAAATATGGTTCCTCCAGTAAGCAATTCTACCCATTTTAAGCCTTGTCCACCATGGATTTGATGGTGGTTTTGCCAAATCTTTCTCTTTCACCACTTCAAACCCCACTTGCTTAGCAACTTCAGCAATGTCCTTGTAACTTCTCAACCCTGGTAAAGCATCACCCCTTTCGATCCCGTGGATAATCTCCACGTGTTTCGGGTCTTCGTGTTGGTACAATTCGGTTGTAACCCATTCATAAGAAACATAATAGGATCCGGGTTTTATAACCCGGTAAATCTCCTTGTACACTTCTTCAAGTTTAGGAGCATGACATGTAGCTTCGATGGAATAAGCTCCATCGAAGCTATTGTCCGCAAAGGGCATTTGCAGGAAATTCCCGCAAACGACCTCGCAAAGTGAATCGAGCCCGGCTTTTTTATTATGCAACCGGGCACGTTTCACTTGATACTCATTAATAGTAATACCAACAACATTAGCTTTAGAATGGGCCGCTATAGCCCGCATCGGCCCGCCCACACCACATCCCGCATCAAGAATGCGGGCTCCGGGCTTTATGCCTAATAGATCGATTGCCATCTCCTCGTGAATGCGCGTAGCCTCACGGTGAGATTTGCCAGGGAGAGAAGGGGAAAAGTGAAAAGACTGACCCCAACCCCATTCGTAAATATCAGTAACAAGATTATAGAAAGTATCAACAAATGCAGGGACTTTATCGGCTTTTTCGATTTCTTTAGGGCGACGGAAGAAAGACCAGTACTGTTTATAGTTGTCTTGGACTTTTTCTTTGCCAATGGAGCCGCCAGAGAGGTTCACAGCGCGTTTACCTTTAACCTCAGCGGAGCCAAAGCCGAAAACGAAGAAGTAGATGCCGCCGGCGAGGAGAGAGGCGGTACAAATCAGAGTGAAAGAATCCATTTTTTGGTAAGGTGAGAGAGAGAGAGAGTATAGTCAAAGTGTTTGAAAAAATAACGAGGGGGGTTTTATGAAGAGGGTGTGAACTGTGAACTGTGAGATTCATATTAGAACAGAGAGGGTTAAGTTCAGATTTATGACAATGACAGCCAGCTAAACGTAACTAGCGATACCTTGGGAGCAAAAGGCGAAATCCCTCGCCCACTCCGGCCCCAGATTGGTGGAGGAGGTAAATCATAAGATCTTCGCCATTAGGTGGGAGAGCGATCTTGGTGTCGCGAGTCATCCTCACATGAGAAAATGAACTCCCACATCACGCAGCTGCGCCTAACTGCATGCTGCAGCAAAGCCATTGTTAATTCTGTTTACATGCAGCGGTAACAGCGATACCTAAACGTAACTAGCGATGGGTGGGGCCCTATTAATATTTCATAGATTTTATTTTACAAATTATGGATTTTTAAATTTTGTTTCAGTTGAACTCCTAGCTATATTCAAGGGGCGGTGTTAGTATTGTTGTTATGACTTATGAGTTTCGCAGTAGCTTAGCTCAAATTATGTAATTGTGTTAAAGATTTATTTAATATGTATATTTTTTTTTATAGAATTCGGTAATAAAAGAATTATGATTCAAAATTCATAAATTAAAAATCATGTCTTTACCTTTTGGCTACATCCGTCTTTGCCGACTAAATATTTACACCAAACAAATAACTTTAATCTTAATAGTAAAAGGTTAAAATAAATAGGGGAAAAGTCAAAATATACTCCGATTTAGAATAAATATACCCTTCAATTAAAAAATGGCTCATTTATTTTCTTGTTGATATACAAATGGCTAGATTATCCTTTTCTGTTGACGGAAGTGAAAATAATGATTTCTTCTAATTAAAATAAACGTCACGATCCTTATCACAAAGTCCGGTAGTATATTTTATCCTACTCGCAAAGTTCAGGGATATATTTCAACTTCTTTTTTTGTAACATAGAGTATATTTACTCTAAATAATATAGTTTAGGGACATATTTGAATCCATTTTCAAATAAATATATAGTACGATCATTAAGTAAAAAATGTGTATATAAAGACATTTTTTATTTAGTCATTTAACAAATATCAAGTGTAAGTAAATTTTTAGGAGATATTTATATACATGTATATAGCGCAGGTGTAACTTATCGAGCAAATGATCTTAGATAGGGGTTGTGGAGGACACATATTAGGGTAGAAAGATAGTAGGTAATCGAACGTAGTCCTACTTACACTCACAAAATGATAGTTGTAGTGTTATTACTGTAGACCCGATTAGCCCATCACGCTTATAGCCGCAATATTGCTTTATAGTCCATGTAATTTGATTTCTGCTGCTATATGCTTCCTAGTGTACTTTTTTTATATTATTTATATGAGTTAGCTAATGCTTTCTTTTGTCAGAATGCGCTACCATGAGTCCATGACGTATTCGATTTTGTTATCAACATGTTTATACAACTTTAATTTTTTATCTCTGATCGTTTCTATTGCTTTGTAATACTTGCTTGATTGCGATTATGCTTTGTCTTGAGTCGAAGGTCTCCCGAAAACAACCGTTTTACCTACCAAGGTAGATGTAAGGTCTGTGTACACTCTACCCTCTCCAGACCCACGTTGTGAGATTTCACTGGATATGTTATTATATTTATATACATGTACAATATACATTTGATTCGATTTTAATATGTATTATCGTTGTGATTTGTACTTAAAAAACTCCAAAATTTATTCAACTTCTGTAATAAGTACATTACTGTATCGAATCAACACTAACAAAGTTTCACAATTTACGTGAAATTTCCTATATCAAATCGAATTATAACAATAACATATTCAGTGTAATCTCTCATCGTGGGGTTTGAAGAGGGTATATTGTACACAGATTTTACCTTCACATTGATAGATAGAGCGGTTGTTTACGAGACACCATCGACTCAACAATATCAAATCGTAATTAATTCATATCTCAATTTGTGATTACTGTTTACCTTAAAGCGTGCTAATTTTTCCTTTTTTCTTTTGGTTAAGCATGGTATATAATGGAAAGTCTAGTGGGATTTGCAGCTTTTGATTTTGGAAGCCAGAATCACAGTCCAAAAAGGATTACTTTTATAAAGAAAAATCAAACTTTAAAATTTGAATCTTGTAAACAGTGGGCTCCATTTTTATATATCTCATTTACATTAACCAAAAGAAGAAGATTATTCTACTAAACATTTCCATACACGAGACGAGACTATCACGTTTACCCATTTTGAAATGGGTGACAGCTTGATGATGGAATAAATATCCTCTCGGAATTTTTATTTATCAAAGACTATTTAGATAAAGAGATAAAAATTTACTTGCATTTAAATTTATTTTACTATCTTTAAGTAATGAAAAAGGTCAAAAATACAAATCAATGAATCATAATCAGATAATATAAAAATGCATAAGACACCTGACATGTTATTAATTTGGTATAAATTTTTATGGTAAAGAAACATGCTATGACATATTTTAAACAGTTGAATAGACATGTAAGATTGTATTGAAAAGAGAAAATATAAGCTATTGGAATTTTTAGATATACATAAAAATTATCAATTTAAGAAAAATAGACTACCTAAAAGGAGTATAGTATGCCATTTATCTCTGGAAAAAATAATTCAATCATTATTCTTATTAATGAATGTGATATATATACAAGTTACATATAGGAAAAATTCTTTTTCTACTATACATCTAAATCCCTATTCTATTTGGATACTAACTATACAATTATGGAAAGATTATCAGACTAATTCTACTATAATACATAAGGACTCGTTTGATACGCCGCATCAGATCAGATTGTGATCGTATTATAATTATTTACATACTAAGGTTGGCCGGGTCGGGCCGCCCACCGATCGGGATATCGCGGGTCGGACGGAGGAAGGGCGGGGTGGGGCGGGCGGGCAGTGGGGACCGTGATCGGCGGGGACGATATCGCGTCCGTCTCGCACGGCCCCGGTGGCGATTGGTCGACGGACGGTCGACGGCTATTTTTGGCAAATGACGGGACTAGGGCGGGGATCGGGGCGGACGGACGGCCGGTGCTTCACGGGGCCAAGTCGGGCGGGACCATACCATGTCCCGTCCCGGTTCGAGTCCCGAACCCGCTAATATTTTTTTTTAATTTAATCGGGACAGGACAGGGATCGGGTCGGCCCGGCCCACTGGTCAGCCCTAGTACATACTACGTCCAGTACAATATTTGGTGATACAATAGACTATATTATTTATAAATTGTCTTGTATTTGTTGTATACATTGTACTGGACAATTTTTTTTAAAATATATTAAATAGTTGAGAACAACAACACCAACAAAACATACAAAATACCACACTTAATGCGAAAAAACAAGCAATTTATCAACAAATATGGCTAAAAATGGCCATACCTGAAGAACGTGAATGGCCATATCACCGGCAGTGAAAGCTTCTTATGGCAAACATGGCATTTAAAGTGTTAAGCCATTTGATGTTGAACCAATATCTTCTCATCACTGAATTCCCTATCACAATAATAGCACCATACCTTATTTGATGCTCTCATCTTCTTCCTCATTTATCCCGCTAGGGTTCTGAAATCAATGTGTGTTGATCCGCTAGGGTTCCGAAATCGATTTAGGCTAGGGTTCCGAAATTGATTTGGGAGAAGAAGGGGAAAAGGGGAAATTTTTGTCCAGTCCAAGTGAGAGCTAGTCTCAAATGGCAAGGAAGGTTGTACTATTTTTTAATTTTTGTACAGTCTATTCCTTTACTTTTTGGCAACCAAATTGTACCAATTTTTTATCCAGTCCAGTACAATGTAATACAACGTACCAAACGAGCTCTAATTGTACATATTCGTGGATTTGGCATATGTATGTATATTTAACACACCCCATTGTCATAGTAGCGATGTACGTCTGTGAGGCATCTGCAAATCTTCAAAAAAGATAGAGAGAAGACCCTTTGTAAATATGTCTGTAATTTGATATCTAGAGGGACATCTCAATATGTTTAGTGCGCTGGTGCTGAACCAGAAAATAAGAATTGTTGGGCCACGACCCACTGCCATAGGGCCCACTGCTGCTGGGGCCAGTGGGTCGGGGGCTCACTGTCGTGGGGACGGGACCTACTATTTTGGCTACCATTCCCGTTGCTGCCGCGTTTCCCCCTGCGATTTTTCCCGTTATTTTTATGATTATTTTTGCCGCCACGGTGTGTACGTTTTTGGCCTGAATGATCATTGAAACTTGGAAAATTTGTGGAGGACGTCATCATGACAACAGAGCTAGTATCGGTAGCCGTCTTTTTAGCCAAACCGGCTTCTTCCAACGTAAGCATGGATCGTGCTTGATACAATTCCGGAAGATGGTTACTTTGACGTAGGATTGAAGCAACACCGTTATAGGCCTCAGACAGGCCTGTAACCATATGTAGAACGAGACGACTATTTCTAACAGGAGCACCCACATTGCGAAGTTGATCCGTCAAATCCTTGAGTCGTTTGCAATAAGAGAAACTGTTAGGGCAGGGTGAAACATGTTCTTATCAGTCATAGTGAAGATAACAAAATTTAGATAAGAATTTTTTAGGAGGGGAGGGTCTCGTTTATGAAGAAACCGATAGGGGGAAGGGATTTGCACGGAAATCAAGAAGAGAAAATTTTGCGGAAGCAATGAGAAGCTTTTAATACCATGAAATAAATAATTCATATTCTTATTAATGAATGGGGTATATATACAAGTTACATATAGGAAAATTATTTTCCTACTGTACATCTAAATTCCTATTCTATTTGGATACAAACTATATAATTATGGAAATACTGCAAAACTAATTTTATTATAATACACAATTGTACATATTTTTGGATTTGACATATGTATGTATATTTAAGTATTTAACAATCTCGTGACAAACAAAATAGTAAGATTCCGCTCGAATATTCGACGGAAAAAAACAAATGCATCTGGTCTCTAAGAAAGATAACTGTAAAAATTATACTTCATATACTTTGTTAATTTTCAAGCAAAATTGTAAAGCAGCTCAACTGTCTTTTCATTTACCTTTTTTTTTATAGTTCATGTTTTCAGGCTTGCGTCTGACTACTTCACTGGTATTACCCAGACGTTCTGGAGTTAATAGCACCGGTCATTCAACACTATTACCAGTAAATCGCGGGATGTGCTCCGGTGACCAGTTTCTGGGAGCGTACAACTGATCAATGAGACAAGGTCAAATGAATTTTGAAAGAACTCATTTATCTTTTTTTATTCCACGTTTTCCTTTTTTTGTTTTAATAATTAAAGTAATTTTATGGTGCTTGTGTATTATTTTCGTCTTTATCCGGATTGTCTCGAGGATAGTTGTGGGGAAGTAAATAGTAATACTTAGTGCATATTTGGTTTCAATTCTTGCAATTCAGAAGTGATTATGGGTTGCTACTTTCGTAAAAATGAGCAAAATTAGGGTGTTTGGATTTCCTCTCTAAAATCGATTCTGCTCTTCAAAATTGATTCTGGAAGAAGCTATAATTTCTAGCATCTAAGGTGAGTAGAATCAATTCTACATTTATTTCAATTTAGGTTTTTACCTTTTTCTTCATTACCCTTTTTAATTTAGTGTGTGTTTGATTATACGGTGGACATAATTGATTTTGAAAGAATTGATTTTTACAGAATTGAGTTTGACAATAATTGATTTTTGTTTGGATGCAACAATGTAAACGTGATTATTATCAATTCATGATGTTTGGATAGTTTTGATCAAAATTGGTTTTCAATGTAGAATTACCAAAATTGACATTTAGTCAAATACATATAAATAAAAATTACTAAAATGGAAGTATGTAAATAAAAATTACAACTAAATAATAGAATTTAAAGTGCAATATAGTACTTAAATATTAGTAGAATATTATTGCAACACTAATTTAAAGTGCAATATAGTACTTAAAATATTATTACAATATTATTAAATATTATTACAATACTAAATTAAAAAGGGTAATGAAGGAAAAGGTAAAAATTCAAATTAAAATAAAATAGAATTGATTCTACTCAACTTAGAAACTAGAAATTGTAACTTCTTCGAGAATCAATTTTGAAGAGGATAATTGATTTTGGAGAGGAAATTCAAACACCCCAATTTTGCTCATTTTCACGAAAGTAGCAACCCAATCAGAATTGAAACCAAACATGCACTTAGTATTTTAATAATATTTACTAATATTGTAAATATAGTACAAGAAAAATTAGTATTGTAATAATATTTAAGTACGTTATTGCACTTTAAATTATTATTGTAATAATATTTAAGTACTATATTACACTTTAAATTCTATTATCTATTTGTAATTTTTATTTACATACTTCTATTTTAGTAATTTTTATTTATATGTATTTGACTAAATGTCAATTTTCGTAATTCTACATTCAAAAACAATTTTGATCAAAACTATCTAAACATCATGAATTGATAACAATCACTTTTACATTATTGCATTCCAATATAAATCAATTATTGTCAAACACAATTCTGTCAAAATTAATTTTTTCAAAATTAATTATGTAACCTTTAGCAATTTAAGGTAAAAACAAAAAAAAGAAACGGAAGATCCGCTGATAGTGGCCATTAGTCAAATTTGTGGCCTTAGGGTCACAAGTTCGATTCTCGGCGGATACGTTCTCCGGGACATATGCCTCGTATTAAAGTCTGGTAGCTTAACCGCACGGGCATGTTGCAGTGTAGATTTGATTCCTCCGACAAGTTACGTTAGGGTCGACCAGAAGCATTGATCTGTTGGTAGCGATCAGACACTGAATGCGGGGTGCACATCCCGCGATTTATCTGACTGGTGGCGGCTAAGGACGGGTTCCATCGCCTCCAGGAGTCTAGTACCGGTATTTGTGCAGATATTAACGATATGGGGTACTAAGGTCACTCCGAAATCAGGATTATAAAAAAAAAGAAACGGAAGTTAACACAACCATCTAGAATCATCATTATAATTTATCATTATGCTATTATTGCAAAATCAGCTAAAAAGGAAAGAAAAAGTATGAGATTCAAATTGCCGGCTCACAAATTGTAAAACTGTCAATCAACTGTTGATACATAGAAAAAGTCATTGAAAAAGCTGCAATTTAGCACAATGAGACCAGACAGTCACACCCATCCACTTTAGGAGCAATAATTTTCTTGTAGTCATAGTCCACCCATGGAAATGTTTAGTGTTTTACTTTTATCCAAACGGAATGTAAATGTGAAAGGAACTTTGTGTGTGAACTAAAGCAACTTCAGAGTCTTCATTTTGACCTATACTATCTGTATTTCATAAATTAGGAGTTCTGGACCCAGCTATATTATAATGTATGAATCCTACCGTAATAAAGGGGCGGATTCAAAATTTTGAACTTATGAATTCTGAATTTTAGAAAATACAGTTTATTGAGTTTTGAATAAACTATTTATATATATATAACCAAAATTATTGAGTTCTATCAAACTTGTAACCGATATTTTAGCTCGTCACTGGGTAAGACTACAATCAAATCTCACTATAATTGTCATTCGTTATAACAATATTTTATATAACAGTCTTATTTATTCAAAAATGATTTTTCATGTTATATTTTACTTCTCTATAACAACACTGACACTCATTATAGTGGTACAATTTTTTTAAATTACATTTCTATAACAATTATTACACAATATTTTGTAAAAAATATATTATGTATAAAAATAAAAGATATTGTTAAGAATCACCTGTTATTTTGGGTGAGATAGAAGAGTCAATTGTTACGCACTTAGACAATATTCGATGGAAAGCTATTGAATTCTCTTTTGCTGAAAGTCTGGACAAAATTATTCGTCAAGTCAAGCGTTATATAACCACTAAGATATTGTTCCTCAATTAATTTTAAATACGCGTGTTCCTTAGATTTTAATTTTTTATCAATATGGTACAACTAATTATGAACTTATTAGTAATTTATTGATCTTTTTAATTTTTAATGAATGAGATGTGAAAATCAATTGAGATTTTAAAATTAACAACTATATTGTTTTCGTTTATATGTAACCTAAAAATAACTATTTGCATACTTTTATTTATAACAATTAAATAATATCTAAACATAGTATACATGAATAACACGAGCTTATTATAGTAGCCATAAAATTTTCAAATAAATAGTGTTATTATAGAGAAGTTTGATTGTAGGTGAAAAATCTGAAGAAAGAATTGTAGAGCCCAAGGAGCCACAGTCAATGGTCCAAGGAATGATGAGAATTTCGTTTGAAAAAGCCCAAGAACCCAATCCCAAGGAATGGCCTGGGCTTTTGCATTTCTAAAACTGAGGGAGTCACAAATGACTTGCACAAATACTAATAAATTTATAACTATTTACAGAATTTATAACTGCTTTAATTACATAATCTACAAAATATATATTACAATGATATTAGAAAAAAACTTTATATATGGTCAATTTTATATGAATATGATAATAAATTTATACAGGTTATATCCCCCCCCCTTAATTCATCCCTGTAAATAAGGGTGAGCGTGTCCGGGTACCCTATCATTTTTGAATCATCCGGACCCTATCCTGCAAAAGATCGGTTCGTAAATTTACTACTCGGAACCTATCCGTAGCAATCATTATCCGGAACCCACCCGGACCATGCGGTTCCGGGTAGGTTTTCGGATACCCGTGCTCACCCTACGTCGGCTTAAAGCTTGTATATATTGTATTTCTTTTCTGTTTATACCTCGAAATTGAAACTTTTGTTAGGGCTTGAATAGCCACTGTTCAAAAGCTACTGATCTGTAGATTGAAAAAAAAAACTTAACAGTGGGATTTGATAATGAAAAGCTGGAGACCGATGAATGAATCCTCGAAGTTCACATACACACGCATAGACAGTAAAATTAAATAATTTATATGGGGGGTGGGTTCATAGGGTTCGGGTACCCGGTTTTTATTTTCCGAAATCGAAATCGGACCTGACAATTATCGGTTTCTAATTTTACTATCTGAAACCAACCCACTATTCTAATATATCTACTCGGAACCTACCCGTTAGTGTCGGTTTCGACCGGGTATCTGAGTACTCTGTACCCGTGCTCACCCCTACCTGCAAGTTCTCATTTCCTACCTATCATGGAAACGTTATTTCAAATCCTATGATATTATACCATGAATTAAGAATGTTGCTACTAATAAAATAAAAGGCTAAAATAAAAGAGTTTCAAAAATTAGTGATAACGAAATTAAATAAAATCTCCAACATACTCAATTAGCATTCTAATCAATATATATATATATATATATATATATGATTTATTATATATCTTATACTTTTTAGTTATATTTTCATGTACTTTTCTTATACCAAATATCATATCTTTTCATGTACTTTTCTTAATATCATGAAATGTGAAGTTGATTTTTGTTTTGTTTTTTTCGAAAATTGTATTCTCTCACGCCCTATTCATAGAATTTTTTTGTGTGTGGGGGGGGGGGGGGGGGGATTTTTAAATAAAAAATTAGTAAGCGCTATTTTTATGTGGAAAATACTCCTTTCTAAATTACTTTAGCATCGTGTATTATCTCATTTTACATAGTTACCAAGAAAACATGAAAACTTAATAATTCAAGTCATGGAATTAGACAAGAGTTCGAATGTAACTTCTTGATAATCGAGATGTGTGTGTCTAATCATAGCTTCATAATCCTTCTTATCAACCATAGCTTCATATTCCTTGTTTTTTTCATCAACATACTACACCGTTTTTAGCTTGACATATTCAGGCAATATATCCATTTTCAGTAAAGAAAATATTACATACATATGGAACAATGGCGGATTCAGACAATAAAATTTGGTGGGAAGTGTACCCGGGGCCGTCTCAAATATTTTGGGGGCGCTGTTATAATTCGTAAAAGTGGGTCCTTAATTGTGCTAAGACCTACGAATTATGTGTTTTTACAGTAAATTCTGGATAATACTACTTAATAAAAAATGAAAAAAGGGTTCTAAATTTTTTCATTTTTCGGAGTAATCTGTGCGGTAGCACACCTTGCACAGATCCAAAGATGACCCGGAGTGTACCTTTCAGAAATTATTTCCTACGTTAAATTTGTTCTGGGAAAGTATGATTCAACTAATACGGACTCAACAAAAAAAATGATTTGACAGGAAGTACTTACTTCGCCAATAATCAAATTGAAAAGCAAATAGAGAAAGTTAACATGCAGAATTAATAATCCATTATATAATTCTGGTCAACATATTTAATGATTGACAGTAAAAGGTTCCCTCATAGTGCAGAACATGACCTACGGAGTCCATATGTAATAACAAGCGGTGTTAGTTAGCGGTTGGTAGTATATGAAAAGATACTACGGACATCTATCCAGCGGAGCTAGTAGCGCAAGAGGGTCTCATTCGAATAAAAATTACACTGCGTATATAAGCGGGGGCGAATTTATAGTCTTAATTATATAACACGGAAATCTATGGTTAAAATTAAGTATTTTATGTATATATTTTTAAAACTTGTCTAATATTAGTTGTTGGTAGTGAATGATGCACTTGGTGGAAAGTTTTGTTGAATATTACAAATATGTATGGGAATAATATAAAACTATCAATAGTGCTAGGAAAAGATAATCAATTATATGTTATAATAGACTTGATGACAACAATAGTTGTGGCAACAATTATGTTTGTGCTCTTGATCTTTATTCTTGAATTCGTCTTGGATCTTTCGCCTTGGATCTTCGTTCTAGCTTTAGCAACTCCTTGGATCTTGTTAACCTGCAACCATTAGACACTAAATCTGGGTTGCTGAGTCGATTGGTTTTTCAATTTTCCTTTAAGACAATATTGCCCGTATACATGCTTTGTACGGATGAATTGCAAGTTGTCTCCCAAGGTAAAACAACTGAAATATATCACTTATGCAAAGCAAACAGAAGTGATCCTGGTGAAGAAAATAAACACGAAACGATTACTAAACAATGGAAAAGAAGAATGTTCAAGAACTAGAAAGAACTTATAGAATTAATATTCTATGTGTGTTCTTCCTCTATTTTCTGTACTGTCTCATATATTGTATGTTCAATGTGTTTTTGTACATGCTCAAATCTGAAATAAGGCTTGTTTATATAGTGTAAAGAAGAGAGGAGGTGTTAATGACTATTAAGAGAGTTGTTAAGAGGCTCAATGAAAGGCCAAAGCGTTTAGGAATAAGTTCCAAACGTTTCAGCAACTTAATGACATTAACCTCTGACTTTATCGTTGCCACTGGATCTTACTGGACAATTAGCACTGCGGTGCTGGTCATGAGCACCGCAGTTCTTGCAGAAAATTGCCTTCCAGAAACTTCAGGGACCAAATTATAAATATAATAAAGTCTAGGGTCTAAAAAGATAATATCAGAAGAAGCCCAACATCCCACGACCCGACCCAGTCCGGGCGAGTGATAGCGTGCGTGTGGGCCTAGTCTCGAACCTAAGCATACCTAGGTAATCCCTCCTTCAAACAGATGAGTTACCTCTTGGGGTCCCAATCCCTTATTCAGTTTATAGACTTATTACATGAACAATTCTTCCTTTTTTACCGATGTGGTAGATTTGTCACACACCACTCTTTCATATCTCAAACACCTTACTTCGCGGACCAATATCTCTTCCATTTCTCAATGGAATTTGACGATTCTTGGTCCTACGGTCATCTACTCACTTAGTAGATTACACACGTGTAAAGAACCAGGTTCTCCAACATGTGGAACCATGATGTTTAAGTCGATGGACGGACCCAACCTCCATCAAAGACAAATTTCCAACAAGTTTAGTCATTTACATAGAGGAACATGGATTACAAAATTATTTTTTATGAATATATATAGAAGATGTTGTATTATCTTAGTTTTTTCGTCTATTTACTTTTTTATATTTTGAATATCTTTAGTGAAAATCTTTGCTCCGCTAGTGCAACTATCTATAATTGTCATTAGGATAAGACTGGCTTTTGGAGGGGTCTTTATGCTTCTTTGTTTCACCAACCATACCAATAAATAATAAAAGGGACAAACAAATTGTCAACTCTTCACAAAAATGAAGAAAAAAACATTAATTACCGGTAACTATATACAGTCTAAATGTTTGTTGAAATATGAAGCTACAACAGCTCTCTTTTCAATTTATACTGTAGAACAATATTCTATAAGAAAGGTGATCCCTTGTAGGAGTAAAGCAGAGTGAAAAAAGAGCATATGGATAAGCTTAGTAGTTTGAAACATCTGTTTGTAACAGTGTTCCTCTCTAATTTTGCATTAAATGTGGTGACACCAGCTATCACTGATATCACTATGGATGCACTTTGCCCTTCTCAAGACAAATGCTCTCTTGCTATTTATCTTTCTGGTTTCCAACAAGCTGTCAGTTCCAGCTCCATCTGAAATAATCGATTCACGCCAATTCTTCTGTTTCGTGTAGAAATTATTAAATGGATTTATCTAAGTTTTGGATGATCAATTCGCTAATTTATATGATTGCAGATTATGGGGCTTGGATCAATGTTAATGATGCCATTGATTGGAAATTTATCTGATGTATATGGAAGGAAAGCTTTGCTCACAATTCCAGTCACTCTCTTGATTTTTCCTTCAGGTAAATCTTGTTTTCTTGGCATCCAACCGTCAAAAATCTCATTTTCTGAATTTCTTGAAAATATTTTTAGTGGTATATAGAAAATTTAGCAAAAAATGCAGTGGTCATTTTATGATCACCACATAACCTGTACAAGTTATAACAAATAAACAATATTAGTACCTAATTTCTTCGATCCTTTTAAGTAATAATGGCATACAGGAGGACAACAAACTATTTTTATGCTTACTATGTCATAAGGACCCTGACTGGCATGCTCAGCGACACTGGCATTCAGTGCCTCCCCATTGCTTATGCGGTACTATCTCATTTTGATTTTGATCTCAATTTATGAGTATATTAACTTAAATTTTATCGACTCTAAGTTTTGAATTCGCTTCTGTTAAATCAGGCTGATTGCATGTCGGAAGGGAAGCGCGCTTCAGCTATTGGAATTGTGGCAGGTGTAGGCTCTGCTGCATATTTATGCGCTACCTTTGCTGTTCGCTTCCTCTCCACTGCCCAAATTTTTCTGGTTCACTTTTCTCTTTATCATCTTCTTAATTCTATTTTATAACTTTTGCTCTGATAAGTTTGTGTTATAATTTTGTTAATAATATTTGTTGGAATCAAGGTGTCATCCATTTCTTCATCAGCCGCGGCAATATACATGACAATATTCCTAAAGGATACAAAGAACGACGATGCTCTTAATCAACCTATATTAGCCAACGGCGATGATAAGTCTGAAAGTGAATCTTCAAAAGGAACGTTGACTCCTAAAAATATTCCTCCATTTTACCGTATTATTTGCTTGCTCAAGAGTAGGTAAGATGGTGACCTTACCTACATACTATAGCTTTAATTTTTGTTATTTGTTCGATTCAATTATTTGGTAGGTAAATAATTCAATGTGATACACATGGGAAGAGTAAAAAACTTTCATTATTCATTGATGATAATGATACCACATCACCAACTTTGGTATCTAATGATGATATTGGTGTTGGAGAAAACTAACACTTGTAAGCTGTTGTTTTGATTATGTCTATTTTATCTCTTAATTTTAGACCTATCAGAATCAAGTAAGTGTGAAAGAGGACTATTGTTAAAATCTCATGAAGACAACTTTTAGTCATATATTTTTAAAAGTAGTTTTATATCTCTCTACTATTCATTACTTGAACTTTTAATCCTACTCTGAGGAAAATCACAGATAATGGAATTCTTTGAAATATGGATCCAAAGTCTCTCTCTCGAGCCC
This sequence comes from Przewalskia tangutica, assembly GCA_029844215.1. NCBI lineage: Eukaryota > Viridiplantae > Streptophyta > Magnoliopsida > Solanales > Solanaceae > Przewalskia > Przewalskia tangutica. Next base: position 638,340 of record CM056731.1, on the reverse strand, counting down.
AATACCAACTTGGGTACATTGGGCAATATTTATAGTTCAGCCCATGAATTTTTTACTTAGAGCCCATCATGGATTATGTGTGTTCAAATGCATCTCAATTCCAAACCAGTAACGTAGGTATAGACGTATAGTTGATAGGAAAAAAATAATAAAATCAAAGTATACATATCTATAAGTAAGTTTGAGAAAGAAAAGAAATAAACACGCAACTAAGTACATATTTAACAGAGTATTAGTATTTACTTTTACACTTCTCTCAGATTCATTTAATTTTCTATTTTCATTTTTTTGTTGTTGCAGCACCACTCTTTTATTGGCAACATTGATTTCATTCTTGTATGGTCTTGCTGAGGGTGGAATACAAACTCCATTTATGGTACTCATATCTGTAGTACTTGTCAATTGCATAGTGAATTAAATAACATCACAACTAACATTTGTTTGTTTATTTTGTAGTACTTCTTAAGGGCTCGATTTCAATACAACAAAGACAATTTTGCTGTTCTTATGCTGATTTGCTACGGTGGAGCAACATTTTCTCAGGCACATATTGTTCAAATTGATTCTTTTTTTACAGTTTTTAATCCTTCTTACAATAATTTTGTATGTCATTGTCAATGCAGTTGATCTTAGTGCCTAGATTGGCTCCTATAATTGGAGAGGAGACAATACTATCCTTGGCGCTCATAGCTGGTTTTAGCAACGTATGTATCTTTTACGAATTCACGTAGTTTCTCTAAAAAATATTTTCTATGGAAAAGATTTCTGCCATACCAAATACGCTCAAAAGGATTATATAGTCCATACCGATTAATTAAGAATTAAAACCTTTTTATCTGTATGTACTAATGGAGTTTAATGTTCTCACTATTCTGCAGATGCTAATAGATAGCATTGCATGGGCAGCTTGGGTAAGCTAGAGCCTTGAATTTTACACTTGGTCATATCAGCATATATATTTCCCAAATCAACATGTTTTTTTAAAAAACAAAAAAACATTTTTCATGATTTCAGGTTCCTTATGTTGTTGCTTTGTTTCCTATGTTTCTCTTCCTAGCAAAACCAGCTGTAAGTTTTCTCTTGTTTACTTTCCAAAAAAAAAAAAACAAGTTGATTGATTATCATGGTTGGAATATTAATGTAAGTGCTTTATCCAATATAGTTACAAAGCATTGTTTCAAAACAAGTTGGACCAAACGAACAGGTAATCAACATATATACCTTTCATTAATGATATGTATCATTGTGATATATGAGTTTCCGTTCCAAAATAGTGTAAGAAATTTTTATTTTTTTGATTGTTTATAATTTCAATGTAGTTTTAATCTTATTTTCTCAATTTTACCTCTCTGTATGAAAAGCTTCATAATATTTTGATTAATTTGCTTTTAATGATTGTAGGATATATTAGTAAACTATCACAATCCCTTAATAAAACACTTTATTCCTAGACAATCATGTATTGTGAAACAACGAAAGTATTATATAAGAAATAAGTGTAACCTGCTTCAACACGTTAAAATACACATATAATATTAATTTTTCTTTCAGAGGATTCAGTTCGTTTGTTTTATTAGTGAATGTTCCATCGTTGTTTTCTTTCAACCTAATAGGGAATTGCTCAAGGGTGCATTTCTGGCATAAGCTCCTTCGCCAACATTCTCTCTCCATTTATATTTAGTCCTTTGACAGGTAATCAATTAAGTTGTTCAACTATATTAATTGTATTAGTTTGACCTGATTTTCAAACTAACAACCTTCTTAATCTCTTCATTATAGATCTTTTCTTATCTGAGAGAGCTCCATTTGATTATCCTGGTTTTAGTATGTTTTGCATAGGCCTTGCTTGGGTAAGCACTATACTTAATTATATTAACATACGTTTAACATTTTTTTTGTTTGTTTTAACTCTATTTCTTTCCTTAGATGATCTGATAGTGTATATTTTTTATATATATTATTTGTATGAGGTCTATCCCCAATATAAAAGAAAGAAAAAAAAGGTGGGCAATATTTTGATTGACCAAAAGATGTGGTGACCATGTGAAGTCTTGCAAATTACAAGTTACGGGCAGCAATTGCAATTTGCAATTCAAATTGCAAACAACCTTCTTTCTGATTGGTTGAAGGTTTGACCAAGATTCCTATAAATAGAAGTATTCAAATTAGGTAGTGTTTCCCGTTTATCACTAATATTATAAATATTATTTTTACGGGTTTATTTTATTTCCAACCAGTGGTATTAGGGCTAAGGTTTTGTCTGAATATGCCATGTGATTGTAGCACAATCTGAACTTCCACATCCGAAAAGAATTACTTTGATCTTCTGCAAATAAATAGTATTTGTATTTGTGATAAACAATGGAAGCCAACACTAATAGAATGGTTACTTTGAGTGTTGTCAATTATGCCATTTGGAAGGGCAAAGTGAAAAATTTGCTCTATATCAAGATTTTTTATCAACCAGTCTTTGCTACTAAAAAGCCTGATAATAAATCAGATGAAGAGTGAAATTTGTTACACAGACAATTCTATGACTTTATTATACAGTGGGTTGACGATAATGTGTTGAATCATATCTCTAGGGAGACACATGCTCGAACCCTATGGAAGCAGTTTAAAAGTTTGTATGCTCGGAAGACTGAAAACAACAAGATGTTCTTAATTAAACAGATGCTTGATTTAAAATACCTTGATGGTTCTCCGATGAACGATCTGAATAACTTCCAGGGAATCATAAACCAGTTATATGCTATGAGCATCAAATTTGATGAAGAAATTCAAGGTTTATTTCTACTTGGCTCCCTACCAGATTTTTGGAAAACTTTTGAAACTTCATTATCAAATTTTGCTTAAAATGGTGTGATCTCTATGGATCTTGCCAAGAGTAGTATTTTAAATAAAGAAATGAGAAGCAAAATCTCAGGGTTCCTCCTCGTCAGATGTCTTGATGACTAACTCTAGGGGGAGAAGTAAGAATCATGGTTCTCAAAATAAAGAACATAATAGAAGTAAATGGAGACTTAAAGATATTGAGCGCTATCACTGTGGGAAGAAAGCGCATACAAAGAAGTTCTGCCAGATATTAAATTAGGAGAACAGAGACAATGAGAAAAAAGAAGACGACGATGAAAATTGCATATCCACCGTTACCACTAAAGATATTGTTATTATCCTTGATGTAAATCTAATAAATATTTCTTGTGATGAGTCAAGCTGGGTTGTGGACAGTGATGTCGCATCTCATGTGACATCAAGGAAGGATTTTTTTCTCATCATATACTCCAGGTGATTTTGGAACCTTGAGTATGGGTAATAAGACTGTCTATAGGGTGGCTGGTATTGAAACAATTTATTTGAAAATTAGTATTGGACCTAAATTAGTTTTAAACAATGTGAAGCATACACCTGATGTTCGTTTGCACTTGATATATATTGGTGTTTTAGATGATATGTTAGTACTAATGGTGCTGAAAAGTGAAAACTTACTAAGGGTCCCTTGATTGTGGCTCGTAGTACAAAGCATCGTGGTGTATACTAGACTACAACTTCTACTTGTGCCAATATGGTGAATGCAACCGAGAGTGATATCTATATAACATTATGACACAAGAGGATTAGCCACATTAGTGAGAAAAGACTCAATATCTTGGCCAAGAATAAATTATTGTCCAATTTCGAAAGTGATAAATTAGAAAAGTGTGAGCACTGCTTGGCTGAAAAATAAAATAATCTCTTTCAAGTCTCATCCTCTTCAAGAAAGACAAAGATGCTTGAGTTGGTGTATTTAGATTTATGTGGTCCTATGGAGATAAAGATTTTGCGTGGTGCACTTTACTTTGCTACGTTTATTGATGATTGCTCAAGAAAACTTTAGGTCTATATATTGAAGACTAAAGATCAAGTGTTGAACGTCTTTAAACAGTTTCATGCTTCAGTGGAAAGAGAAACTGGAAAGAAGCTAAAGTGTATTTGTACTAATAATGATGGGGAATATTATGGATCATTTGACGAATACTGCAAGCAACATGGTATCAGACACCAGAAGACTCATCATAAGACTCCACAACTTAATGATTTAGTGGAGAGGCTTTATTGACTGATGCACGTGTTATCAACCTATCTTATGTTGTTGCTTCACAAAGTGATGTTCCAAACAGAGTTTGGTATGGCAAGAATGTTTCATATGACCATTTAAAAGTATTTGGTTGTAAAACTTTAGTACATGTGTCTAAAGATGAGAGGTCAAATTAGTTGCCAAGACAGGTCGTGCATTTTCATTGATTATGACCTTGATGAGTTTGGTTACAAACTATATGATCTAGTTGATAAGAAAGTTGTGAGAAGTTGTAATGTTATCTTCGTGGAGGATCAAATTATTGAAGATATTGACAAAGCGGAGAAGCTAAAATCTTCAAGTTTTGATGATTTATTAATCTTGATCAAGTTCCTCATACAAATGTGGATGACGTTGGTGGGCTCGATGATAATGGTGATGCCCAGAATTATATTCCAGATCATCATATTGTTGTTGATGATAACGATGTTGCTGGTGATGACGTAGATGCTTCTACTCATGAAGCTGTAGATGAGTCAAATATTCCACTCAGGAGGTCTACTAGACAACATATTCCTTCTTCCCGTTATTTTCCTAATGAGTATGTATTACTCACTAATGGAGGAGAACCTGAATGTTACAAGGAGGCCATGGAAGATGAGCACAAGGATCAATGGATTGAAGACATGCAAGATGAGATGAAATCTTTGCATGAGAACAAAACTTATGAGTTGGCGAAATTATCTAAAGGCATGAGAGCTTTGAAAAATAAGTGTGTGTTTAAAGATAAAGCTGAAGAACACAACTTGAAGCCCGGATACAAATCCAGACTGATCGTTAAGGGATTTAATCAAAGGAAGGGTATTGACTTTAATGAAATTTTGTCTCCCGTTGTGAAAATGTCCTCTATTCGTACAATCATTGGTTTTATTGCTAGTATTAATTTGGAGATTGAGCAGAGATTTTCTAATGATAATTTTATTATCCTATTGCTATATGTTGATTGTGGGCTGCTTCCAAGATTGACGAGTTGAAGAAACAGTTGAGTAAGTCTTTTGCTATGAAATACTTGGGTCATGCTGAGCAGAATTTGGGCATGAGGATTACTCGTTTCAGATATGAAAGGAAATTTTATTTGTCACAGGAGATGTACATTGGACGTGTACTAGAACGCTTCAACATGAAGAGTGCTAAGCATGTTAGCACACCTTTTACTGGTCATTTGAAATTGCGTAAGAAGATGTGTCCTACAACAACGGAGGAGAAAGAATGCATGGCCAAAATACTCGATTCCTTTGCCGTCAGAAGTTTAATGTATGCAATGATGTGCACTAGACCAAATATTGCTCACGCAGTCGGTGTTGTCAGTAAATTTTTTGAAAATTCAGGGAAAGAGTATGGGAAGTTGTGAAGTGGATACTCAGGTATCTAAGAGGAAGCTCAAATGAATGCTTGTGCTTTGGAGGATCTAATCTAATCTTAAAGGGCTATACAAATTCTGATATGGCAGGTGACCTTGATAACATAAAATTCACTATTGGATATTTGTTTACTTATTCAGGATGAACTATTTCATGAAAACCAAAGTTGCAGAAGTTTATCGCACTATCTACAATAGAAGTGGAGTATATTGCAGCTACTGAAGCTGGAAATGAGATGATAAGGCTCAAAGGATTCCTTCAAGAACTTGGATTGCAGCAAATGGAGTATGTTGTCTATTGTGACAGTCAGAGTGCAATAGAACTGAGGAAGAACTCCATGTACCATGTAAGGACAAAACACATCAATGTGAGATATCATTGAATTCGTGAGCAAGTGGAGGATGTATTTTTTCAAGTCAAGAAGATTCACACGAGTGAGAATCATGCAGATATGATGATGTGGTACCAAGGGACAAGTTCAAATTGTGCAAAGAACTTGTCGACATGCACTCAAGCTAGAAATTCAGTATTACATCCCTCAAGTGTTCAGACCTGGAAAAAGTGAGATTTGTGGGATCCATCCCCAATATAAAAAAAATAAAAAAATAGGTAAATGTTTTGATTGGCCAAAAGGTTTGGTGGCCATGTGAAGTCTTGCAAATTGCAAGTTACATGCATCAATTGCAATTTGTAATTCAAATTGCAAACAACCTTCTTTCTGATTAGTTGAAAGTTTGGCCAAGATTCCATTCAGCTGCTCATTCAACACACCAAAATCTCAGACAAATATAGCTGAGTATAGAGAGAATAGTGAGGTATTTCATAGACTGTATAAGAAAATAGTACGTGAAGAAAAAATAGAGTGCGAGCGATATTGTAGTAAGGTGGGAAAATCAAAAGAGTTATTTTTTTTGAGTGTGTAGTGATCTTTGAAATATTTATACTCGTGAATACACAGTGTAAAATTCCTTGCTATAGTGATGTTTCATTTGTTCCTCTTGGACCATGGGTTTTCTATTATTTAGAAGAATTTTCACGTAAAAAAATTCGATGTCATTATTGCTATAATTTGTACATAAAAATTTAAGTACTTAATTACATTATTAATTGTGCATTGTTAATAATGATTTCCTACAATGTTCTGCGCAGTTGATAGCATTGATCCCTAGCATGATGATAAAGTTTGAGACCTATAATTGAAGACCCAAAATCAGGGATGTCCTTTGCTAGGAGGCTTGTCGAAGGAGAATCAACAAGCTATATTTATTTGTATCTGTAAAATCCCATACACACAATCTTCAAGTGTTTTAAAATATAAAATTTCTCTGTCTTTTGGGAAGCAATGAATATAATTGATGTATTTTGTAGGAGAATTTTTGTGAAGCATCCAATTTCTTGTAGTATCAAAATGATAAACTTGTGAAGTTGTGATACCTTTAATAGTTTTTGCTACGTATATTTGATAGAACATGTGGAAGGAAGAATACTACTCTCCTAAAATTAATTTTCATTTTGCTACTCATTTTGCCACATGAATTGTCAAGTGGATTATCACGCTACATATACAATCTTATTTGTCTTCTTTTATTTTTTTAAGTTATAAACACCAACAACTCTCTTTACTTTTCATCAAAAATACTTTTTTTAAAAGTACTTTTAAAAAAAAATATTTTTCAAAATAAATTAATTTTAGAAACTTAATCAAACAATTATTAAGTATTTTACTTTTTCTTTTATCAATTTTAACTTTTTATATTTAGCAAATTAATAATTTAAATATTTACATGGAAATTTATAAATACAAAATAAATAAATAAAAAAGATTCTCCTTATTTATAAAATATTTAAATACACCACATACACAGAAAATTTGAAGAGACAATCTGCCCAATTCGTTTATGTGAAGAATGGAAATGAATTCTCAAAGTTTTAGCTTATAAAAGATAAAATTTGACCGACTTAACTTTGAAAATGAATTTTTAAAATTAATTAATTTTGAAAACATATTTTTTTAAAAGTACTTTTTAAAACAGTAATCTTGATGAAAAGTAAAAAGAGTGGTTGGTATTTATGACTTAAAAAAATGAAAGAAAGACGAATAAGATTACATATATAGCATGAGAAGATTTGATTGTATATAATATAATCACAAGGCCATTAACTTACAAAACATCATTGACTGAGCTCATTACAAATTAAAGAACGAAAAGCAAAATTCACATTTGTTTGGTTTATCACATGGACCACATTGCCACCAAACGTGACGACTTCCAGTATCAAGATGAAAGTTTTCATTCGTTGAAACTGAGATATTTAAGAATAGGAGAAGTAATAGTGTCATTGCTAGAATATGGAAGAAATTTCTCATGTTTGAACTTTATTTGATTACGTGCTTAATTTCTAGCATTTATATAGATTAGATATTATTTCCTAAACTGGGAAAACATTGATACCAGTTAAGGCCAAAACTTAAAACAGTTGACAAATAAGCATAGATCCTTTTTCCTTTTTCATTTTTTTTAATATAATGAAAGGAGCAAATTAGGAAAAAAATTGATGAAGACATAAATGGTACTAAAATTTTACCAGATTGATTATTAATGAACTAAGGCCTCATTGATATTCATTAAGATTAAGATGTATGAAACTTAATACACATTTGAATGATTAAGATATTGTCTCTAGATCTGAACACTGAATGATTAAGACTATTTGTTAAACATCTGAATATGCCTAACGTATTTATTTAAATATAATAAATATACAAATGCTTTGCGTGGTGGTGGTGATAGTTTTGATTGTAGAAGTGGTTGATGTTGTAATGACTGGCCCATGGCGGTTGATAGTGATGGTGGAGTTGGTTGATATTAGTCATTGACAATGTTAGTGGTGGTAGTTGAAGAATGTGTGGTGATTGACGATGGCATTGGTGGTAGTCGACAACCGTGCTAGGTCTGATGATAGTAGCGTTTGGCCGCAATAGTGGTAGTGCGCAGTGATGACTGTTGATATAATTATAATGATGGAAGTGATAGATGTGATAGCGACTAAAAACATTGGTTGTCATTGGTGGTTGCTAGTAGTAATTGTGATGGCAGAAATGGTTAATGATGATGGGGTGGAGGTGGTAGGTGGAAAGTAGGTGGGTGAGTAATTTTAGTGGAGCGGTGGGGTGGAGGGGTAGGGGTTGGGTGGGTGGCGATGGTGGTGTGGCGGGGGTGTAGGGGTTGGTGGTGGTGATGGGATTGGGAGGTGGAGGTGGGGTGGAGCTGGTGGTTGTGGATAGAGTGGTGATAAAAAATATTTATATAAAAATATCTCTTAATAATATTAAAATTTTGTTCAAGATCTTAATGATTAAGACATATTATTAAATTAGTGTTTAGAACTTAATGTAAATAAATACACTTAATGATTTCAGATTTAAATCAATCAGATTCAGACCTCCATTAAATGCAAACAAATGAGGCCTAAACTTTTCATTTAGTTCATTCATCAATAGAGTAAGTAATTAAACAAAAAATCCAGAACTAAAGAGCTTTGTTACCAACCTTAGTTATTATTGGACCAAGGCTGGTAATGAGTGGCATAGTGCATTTAGTTTTGTATCAATAGAGTAAGTAATTAAACAAAAAATAACTTCTGGAATATCAAACACATCTTATATGTCATAAATATTGGAAGCAAGCTTTTAACGCTTACATGGGTTAATGTTCTCTCAACTTTTTTCATGGGGCAAGTCCTGCGTTGATCTTTAGAAAGTGTTGTAGGATTTTACCGAAAATAAGTAGGTTAAGTGTTGATCCCAATTTATTTGGGACTAAGACGTTATCGTTATGGTTGTAAGTAGGCTAAGTGCTGAGAGTTAGTAGTATTGGGTCAAATTCTACGGTTTTGATACTATAATTTGAATATAATAAAAATCAAAATGTCACCTTAATATCGATGCCAAATGAAAGAAAGTAGGAACATTGTAGCATCATCTTTTTAAGAACAAATATAGACCTGAAAGTGGATTAAATCTCTTCAGCTAACCAAAAACAAAAATTAACAAGAAAGAAGTTAAAAAGAGAGATATCCAGCGAACAATACAGGTTCTTCTAATACTTAACACGCTATCCAGCAGTAAGATTCAGTAGAGGTATGAAAAATATCTTATTTGTCACATCAAGTAAATTGAGAGTTTTCTAAGGAATAGATTTCCTTAACACTTGTTTGCAGAGGATATTCCGCCGTGCCCAACAAAGAGAAGCAGAACAAAAGCACAATCGAAATGAGACAATCCAAGATAATGGACATCAACAGATTCCGGCTAAATTAAAAAAAGATCTTGCAAAGACCAAACAAATACTATAAGTTAAAAGATTTTGAATTATTCAGTTTATTATGTACACTTTTTAAACAAGTAGAGAGTTAAGGTTGCAACCAAATCACTCAGTCAAAACAGTCTTCAGCACTCGTAGTATCTTCACCATCATCAGAAGAATTATCACTATTTGCGTTAAATGTCGAAATGAGTTGCAGAAGCTCCCTTCCAACCACTGAATTCTCTTCAATGCTCTCCAGGTTTGTTCTTTGCCTTTGCTGGGAAAGTAATTGCAACATTAGGTCCTGCGGAGAAGCCATGTGATGCATCCAGCCCCTCGCTTTAGGTCTCTGCAGGAAACAGAAAGTGCAAAATCATCAGCACATGTTAGAGGCATTATCATCTTCACGAGAAGTAACATAATCCCTGTTACTATTGCAACATCAACATTCATCAATGGCATTATCATTGTCATAGCATGAATCACTAGGAGCATCTTGGTCATTATCCAAGGAATTGTCAAAATCAGGGTCTCCTACAGTGTCAAAGAACTCATCACCATTTTCAGCTTCGTGGATATCTAAATCCTCGAAACCCATCAGTATCATCATCATTGTCTTTGTCACTATCATCATCACTCTCCTCCTCGTCATCATCACCATCACCCATACCATCGGAGAAATCATCTTCATCTTCATCCTCATTGTCACTACTATCACCATAATCATTGTCACTTCGTCACCAAAGAAGTAGATGCTATTATCTTCATCGCCGCCATAACCGAACAAATGAAATCAGCGAGGTGTTGAATCCTTGATTGATAGAAATATTAGCAGTTAAATAGAGCTGCTTATGCTTCCATAAGATCAATAGCACAGATTTGGGATCTAATATCATTTTCTTCTTGGATAAGTCATGGATAATATCCTTACCACATGCATGAACTTTAACACACTCAAGAAAGGGCTCAGAACCACAATGGATAGCAAACAAAGATAAACCACGACTCTGTCGGTTCTAGCTTAAACTAGATATACCCTTTTTGGGAGATTTGACTACAGCGGGACAGATTAACGCATTACCAAGAGTACTTATTCAAATTTTTTTCTATAACATACACAATGTCAATATAAGAGTGTGGCATAAAGATAACGATGGAACAATGCACACACATGGATTAGAACTACACTCCAGAAATAGAAGAACAAATTAGTTAAAGGAATAAAATAAATTACGAAATCAATCTTTCCAAGCCCACTAAACCCCACAATTCCCCAGAAAGAATACCCAAATCTTTTTAAAATTTCCGGTTACCAGATTCACCTGATCCTGCTCACTAAATATTTTCCAAGTATCATTCCTTAGTTTCTTTCTTTGTTTTTTGGCTTAATGCATATGCGGAACCTTAAACTTGCCCGGCTTTTCCATTTTTGGCACCTCAACTAAGCCTTGTTCCTATTGAACCCCTGAACCCGTCCTCAAGTGTGTCTATTAAATACAATCCGACTGACATGACATAAATCAGGAGTTTCATTTTTTAATCTTGCACATGAATGTCAAGCGCATCCTACGTGAAAAATTCTACCAATTAAAACAACCACTCCCTATACTCACTAAGATCTTAAGCTCAACTCTTCTGCATACTTATTCAAACCAAGAACCAAAGAAGCTCATAGTAGCATAACATGAAGCAAGGTTAAAAAAAATGAAACTCCCGATTTATGCCATGTCAGTCGGATTGTGTTTAATAGATATGAGGACAGGTTCAGGGGTTCAATAGAAACAAGGCTTAGTTGAGGTGCCAAAATGGAAAAACCAGGCAAGTTTAAGGGTCCACATATGCATTAAGCCTTACTTTTTTTTCTGGTAACATACGATTATTTCTCAGTAAGACTCTTCAGTGAAACCTCATGTGTCCTTTTTTCAGTAAGGAAACCTCATTACCTTGGTGGCTTTCTTTTCATAATAAGGTGATAAATTCTAGTAATGTTGCAGGAACATTCCCAGAATACAAGACGTATGCAAAAAGTGGTGAATCTACACAGAAATATGATTCTCTACAAATAACATCCAATCATCTGTAACAACTGGAACGGTGGAACTTCATCCATGCACTATAGCTTTATGGATTTCTGGATGATAGCTACCATAATATTTGGATAATTTTGGATATATACAATAATAATAACAAGAACATCCTTCAGGGTTGAAAACAGCCTTACATTCATCTCTTATTACAATGATCAGGACGAGCTTGAAATAAGTTTACAACAATAAGTGTTCGTAAATATTATCACATTAAATGAAGTTTAATAAGGGATGCAATTGAAATAAGAACCATTAAAATTTCAGGAGATGATATTTCTACTAGTTTTGATATCTATTAGGTACGAAGTTTGAATATATATAACTATCGACCATTTGTCGTATTGTAATATATCAATAAGTAGCAGTCCCACTAAATGTTGTCCAATTACTAGCTTAGCTTTACTCATGTGATCAGAATATGTAGGCAGCTGAAATAAAATTAACTTGCTGATGTACTACTACAATCTTGGTATACCTAAAAAAGGTGAACCAAGTATTAAATGACGCAATGATATAATCTTGAGATATTGAGAGCAATTAAAATATTTTCCATACATTGTATATCAACAGAAGTGACTCGTGTATTATTTCCAACAAAATGGTTAAGACGAACAAGCTAAAGAACCTACAATAATGAAATTTATGTGCATCATAATTGAGTTTTTATTTGATATCACATACCTTTTGAATATTTTTAGGTAAAATAGCTCTTTCAATGGCTTTTGGAGTCCATATTTTTATGTCATTCTCAATTCCACTGCTGGCAAGCACAGCGGTATGAGGATGGGACTCAATGCAGTTCACTACATGCTTATCTGCTTCCATAACACGAACAAGATCCCCACCCTTTTTCTTCCATATGAAAATTCTACCACAATCTGATCCACTCACAACATATTCACACTTGGGTCCAAAAAAGTTCACGCCCTTTACTGTTTCAGAGTTTCGGTGCCCCTTGTAGACTTGTAGACCAATATTTGCTCCAGACTCCATGTCAGCTGCAGATGCATCAGATTCGTGATCTTGGCCTATTTCACTCTCATCGTTGTCATTGTACAATGGCAAAGTAGGTGATGGATCAGGTCCCAGCCCCATGTCCTTTGTGAAAAGATAAATAAACTCTTCATTATATGAAACAAGAAGCTCACTCTGGTCAGAGAAAGCCAAGCCTGTTATCCCCACATTCTCATCACCAACTAGATGTGGGGGACAGAAATAGTCAACCGGCTGGCCAAAATCAGCGGATCCATCACACATATATTTGCGAATGTCGAAAATTCTAGCAAATTCATCCGATCCAGCAACAGCAAACAAATAGGGATTTCTTGGATCTATCGTAATCGCATTTAGATGAAGTACAGACATATATCTCCTCACCCGCAGGGGTTGGCAAGTAAAAAGCTCCATCGCGGTGTCTGTTCTCAAATCTATCTGTAAGAACACATTGAGTCACACATAAGCCATATTACGCTCAGACGAAAAGAAGCTGAGGGGAACCTCAACCACGTCTATACCTACTTGTCAAGATCCCAATCTCTTGGTATTTCAGTGTTTAGTTTTTCTGTTTTAGCTCTTCCTATTCCCGTAAAATCCTTGGCAGTCGTTTGGTAGGAGGGAAAGGATGGGATGAGATTATTAGACCCATGGGATTGGAATTATCCCATGTTTGGTTGGTGGAATAACTCCTTTGGTATCCCACCTAATCCCATCTATATGGGATAAAAGGCGGGATTAGTTATCCTATATAGAGGGTGGGATAAGTTATCCCATCCCATCCTATCCCACCCTATCCCATCTATATGGGATAACTTATCCCTCCTACCAAACGACCCCTTACATTTTAGCAATCGTTTACAGCAAAAAAGGGACATTATGTCATTATTTTAGTGCAACATACTACTCCTTAAGAGTTTGATTTATAAGTTATAACTATGTTTTGAAAAAGGATGACCTAGTGTTTTTGTTCTCTATTTTTACCAGTGTGCACACATGATGCAAATTATTTTCAAGTAATATCCAAAATGTCAGTTTTCAAGAGAGCTTAATCCATGAGAATTGTATTAACTGTTTTTCTTAATACATTCTCCCTGCACCACACTATCCAAGTCTTTCTAACAAAAAAAAACAACTTGAAAGGAAACAGAGAAGAAGGAAAGGACTATAGAACTACAAGAACCACGTAAGAAGTAACTCACATGTTGAACTAATCCATCTTCTCCACAAGTGTAAATAATATGAGGGCTTCCAGGTTCTATTGCCAATTTGTGAGCCCGTCCTTGATGTTTGCCCAGCAACTTTGTTTCCACCTTCCCATGTTCTAGAACCTGTGCGTGTCTCACCTGCATAATTGTTATCATTTAAAAGGGAAAAAATAACAATGTCTTTTTTCTAAATGGATGTAGTAGCAGAAGTGAACTATAATCCTTTTGTAATTTCAAAGTACATTGGCAACCCCTAAGGAAACAAGTGCCATCCTGTCAGGAATATCAAGGAAAAGAACAATTAAATGTAAGGCGAAGATGGCATACCATATAGAAAAGCAATGAAGTCACAAATTTCATCTAGTCTAGTTGGCCAAAGTAACTCTTCCAAAACATCTAGGCGGTCTTGGTATAAAGGATTTAGCACTACACAACAAATGTATGTTAATGAAGTGGCAGTGGAGGTTTAACCAAGATGATGCTGGTCTTTGGAAGGAGATTATCCAAGCTAAATATGGTAGTAGCACTAGCCATTGGTGCTCCAACCCAGTCCTAACACCTTATGGGACTGGATTGTGGAATCAGGAGATTGTGGGATGAGTTCTTTCTCAACTCTTCCTTCCGAGTGGGAAATGGGGCTCATCTTCTATTCTGGAAAGACAAATGGATTGGCTCTACTACTCTTAAGGATGCCTTTCCCAGGCTGTTCCCTATAACTACTAATCCAGATTCAACAATTGCTCAGAACTGGGAGGACAACTCATGGAATTTGCACCTAAGAAGACACCTAAATGACTGGGAAATGGAGGACATGATAGCATTGATTGGGAGTTTACAGAAAAGTCCAGTTCTCACTCATAGAAGTGACAGACTCAAGCGGGCAGTAATAAGGATGGTTCTTACGCTGTCAAAGAAGGTTACCTGCTTCTGAGCTCCAACAAGGACCTGATTGACCAATGGCCTCGGAAGCTCATTTGGAAAAACAAATTACCACCTAAAGTCTCTTGTTCTTCTGGGTCACTCTAAAAGGGGGTTGTTTAACTGTGGACAATCTCGAGAAGGGGAAATTTGACCTAGCTAATAGATGTTACATGTGCCATTGCACCTCTGAGTCCATTAACCACCTGTTCTTACATTGTCCAGTTGATGCAGATGTGTGGAGTGTGTTCCTCTCTTTTTGGGGTGCAATGGTCTATGCCTCGCACTGTCATGGAAGTTTTTGTCTGTTGGAGTTCTTGGAAAGTTGGTAAGGCCATCAAAAGAATATTGTCTATGGTCCCTTCTATTTTGTGGTGGTTATGGTTGGAAAGGAACCAAAGATGTTTTGATGGTATTGCAACTTCCAGTTCTAATCTCAAGGACAGATGCCTGACTACTCTTTTTAGCTGGGTTAATCTTACCCCTGTATATAACCCAGACTCTTTTTTGAATTTTATTACCTCTTTAGTCTTATGAGAGGCCCTGGGATTTGTCAGCTCTTTAGACTCATCATAGGTTTTTTGTTATCTTTGTATGAGCTAATATCCCCTCCTCTTTTGTAACTATGCATCTCCTTGATGCCTTTGTGACTATAAAACACTTCATAAAAAAAAAAATCATCATGAAGCAAGAAACCAAAAAAAAAAAAAATTACCTGGCCATCGGCAGCACAGGTAACAATGCTTCGATCATCAGTGTATGGCATGATTTTTGCTTGAAAGACATTGTTATGATGACCTGAATGGAATGAGAGCACAATTTTCCCAGTTTCCCAGTCCCAGAGTATGATCTTTCGGTCATCAGAGCCTGATATGACTATATCACCATCAGCATTGAAGCTAACCGTATTCACACAGCCCATGTGCTTCTCCAGCTTCCGGGAAACATCAAGCCGGAGCACGAGATCCTGATACAACAGTTAGCACGCTCTGGGTTCTGAGACTTACTTGGAACATAATAGGACACAGCTAAAAGAATCATTATTCAAATGAAAATAAGCTCTTCAGCTGAGGTCATATTCAGTATATATTCAGAATAATTAAGGACACAAATGGACAATGACAGTGCACTTAACAATCAGTTTACCCTTAAGCCAATGCAACAATCAAGCAAGTTGATTTTGTTTCAAATTTAGAATCCTCTCTCTCTTTCTAATTGGTGATGAAATGGATATTTCAAACTTTCTCATAACGCAAAACTAAAGCAAGGAAATCAGGTAAGAGCCGAGAAAAAGCAAAACGACCCACTCTCTTAGCTCCAATCAGTATAATAACATATGCTACATAATCTATGTCCCTAATAGTAATATGGTCAGCAAAACTAAAGATATAAGCATTAATCGACACAAAGCAACAGCAATAGTAGCTACAACAACAACTACTACACGGTTATTGTTTTAACAGCAATAATAATGATAAATATAATAGGTGAAAACACTTCACAATAACATCTTTTATGGATCCTAAAACTCATCTGAACAATCAGTAAAAGAATAATAATGAGAAAACCTGGGTATATCATAGAGTTTAATACTAAGAGTGCAATTTATGTATTTCCAGCGGAAAATTTAACTCATGTAATAAACAACTACTCTTTTTTCCAATTTATGTGACACTATTTCTTTCTAAGTCAATCCAAAAAGAAAAAAACTTTCTATATTCAGTAACAACTTAACTTTAAACTTCTCATTTTAAGATATTAATAGTCACACAAATATGTATGTCTAATTTCCAACCACAAGCTTCAATAGTGTCCCTTTCAATCTTAAACTGTGTTTCCGGTCAAAAACTTCACATAAATTGAGAGCGAGTTAATAATAAACAACAACTAATAATAATGTAATAATAATCAAAATTCATGTATATCATACAACTTCACATAATAACAATACAAAAAATTGCAAAGGAAAGAGAAGAAAGTACCTCAGAGGCACCGAGACGGTGAGCGAAGTTTCTGGAAGAGAGTTCACCGACTTCACGTTTCCAAATATCGATAACTGCACAATCCACGCTACTTCTCATCATCGCATACACTCAATTTTGATTATTGTACTATTTATATAAATTACTGGGACTCGAATTCTATATATATGCAGATTAAGTTAATGGCAATCGGATTGATTAAACTTTATATTATAGAGGATTCCCCGCTACTATATCGCTTTGGTTCAAGGGAAACAATTGAAGAGATCCGAGGTGTTTGGCCAAGTGGTCATTACCCTAAGGCTATTGCTAGTTTGGGTCTCGAGTTCGATTCCCTGATCACCGAGACCAGAACCAAGCCTCATAAAAAATTCTTCCACTGTTCGCCTGCAAGCCTTGCGGTACACACTTTGGAGATGGGATTTCTTGTGTGTAGAGACCCAGTGATGCGGTGGAGATGTCTAGTATAAAAAGTTTACCCTCAAAGTTTTATCCGAGGTGTTTGGCCAAGTTGTCATTACACTAAGGATATTGTTGTCTTGGGTCTCGAGTTCGATTCTCATGACCAGCGAGACTAGAACCAAGCCTCATAAAAAATTCCTCCACTGTTCGCCTGCAAGCCTTGCGGTACCCACTCCGTAGGGCCAGGATAGAGGTGGGTTTCTTGTGTGTGGAGCCGCAGTGATGCGGTGGGAATGGCTAGTATAAAAAGTTTACCCTCAAAGATTTTTTTTATCCGCTGATAGTGGCCCAGTGGCCATTAGTCAAATTTGTGGCCTTAGGGTCACAAGTTCGATTCTCGGCGGATACGTTCTCCGGGCATATGTCTCGTATTAAAACCTAATAGCTTAACCGCGCGGGCATATTGCAGTGTGTGTTTGATTCCCGTGCAAGTCATGTTAAGGGTCGACCTACCATCGATCTGTTGGTAGCGATCGACATCGAACGCGTGCACATCCCGATTTACGGCGGTGGCCGCTAAGGGTTCCATCGCCTGTGAGCCTAGTATCGCTTACTTGATGCAGTGCGCAGTGATAAGACCACCCCGAGACCTGTATTATCAACAAAAAAAAACAATTGAAGAGACTCCACTTCCCTTTGAATTCTCTCCCTATTTTTATTTTTATGTTAAAAATCATTTTTTTCTCGTTTTTTCACTTTTATTTTTAAAATTAAATTACAAGTACCTCAACTAATTTCACAAATACATACTTTTCTATTATAATTAAAAAAATAAACTCGTTATCTTTAGTACAAAATAAGTAAATTTCTCTAGCGGTGTAATAAGATGTTAAGAGCATGTATGATCATATTTTAAAAGTTTATGGTCCTAATAAGATTCAATAATAAGTTTCTCATAAGTTTAAAATAGAAAAATTACAAGCTACCAAGTATTTGAAAGGAGAAGTAAAAAGAACTTTAGGTAAAAATTAAGGGTGCGTTTGGTTCGCGCAGGGTAAACGGAATGAAATTCAGTAAGGGAATGGAATGGAAAGAAAATGAATTATCTGATTGTCCCTACATGTTTGGTTCTGGGTGATCCGGGGTTCGGGGTCCGGAGTCCGGGGTCGAAGGTTCGGGGTGGTCCGGAGTGGTCCGGGGTCCGAGGTTCGAAGTTCGGGTTGGGGAAAGGGAATCCAAATACCTAGTGGGGTAAGGAAATTAAGGAAAGAGAATGAAAGTGAAAAGGGGGTAAATGGAATGAAAAAATAAGGTCAAACAAACAACAACAAAGGGAATTTCATTCCTCGACAAGTCTAAGGCTCCGTTTGGTTGGGCTTTTGGATTTGCCAAAAGTGCTTTTGGAAGGCCAAAAACATTTTTGGCCAAAAATTGGAATGTTTAGTTCAAAATCAAAAAAACACTTTTGACTTCTATTTCCAAAAGCTCAAATTTTGGGTTTTTGGAAGTAGAGGTTGCTTTTACTCATTTTTAAGCCAAAAATATTTTTTTTATTGACAACCAAATACCTAACCATTTTTTGATAAAAAATCTATAGTTGAAAAACTCTACGCTGTACCAAACGGACACTAAAGCTATGTAACCAAAGGCCAACTGACTATGATTGTATGGGGCCTTCTTTTCATACGGTTACCAAAAAAAAAATGAGACTAATATCAAGGAATTACTATGGCATGTAAATTTTTACATTTTATAAAGAATAAATTTTGGATCTAACTCAATCTTAAAAGCTAATTTGCAGGGTGAACATTGTCCAAATTCATATAAGGAGCCGATATTCTTATTCCATTTCCGATATGAGACTTTTAATAGTGATATTCAATGTGGATTCTTAATGTACGAGTTACCACATTTGTGAAAGTCATAAAGAGCGCATCATAATCTATAGGATATTAGTTGATGTTTATGAATATTACGTCCAAGCATCATTGACTCATTGTATGCTTTTACTGATTATATTGCTTATTCTTGAAGTAGGTCTTGTGACTCAGCAAAATATAAAAATAGTATTTGTAGTTTTAGTCAATGGAACTATGGCACTTGAAGTGACACGTGTATAAAAATTACAAAATTTAAGCTATACAACAACAGAAAGAAACTTACATTTGCAAAAGGACACGAGGACATTTTCCAAATATCTTATAGTAACAAGAATTCAAGGAGTATTATATTCTCAAAGTGGATTTTATTATTCAGTTCAAATTGTATGCTAGTGATTCACAAGTCTACATCTTTAACAAACAACTTGGATTGATTATATGATTGATTCTATTCAAATGGATTTTTGCGTTTTACCAGTATACATCCATCCTAACAAAATGGATAGTCTTGAAAACCTATTAAAGCATTTTGATTTTTTTTTTGGTGTATATAGACCCTGTGTCTGGTCCTTCTTCAAATTCCGCGCATAGCGAGAGCTTAGTACATCGGACTATCCTTTTTTATATTTTACATGAAGAGGAATATACTGAATCAAATAATTAACCATCAATCTAATTTGTCGTGTAACCAAAAAAAATAATCCAATTTGTCATGGTTGAGTTGATAATCAGATGATTAAGGAGTTTCCAGTGTTGGAACTTGTAGAAGAAGAAGAGTAAAGTGATCAAAAATAACTTTGGAAATATTGGTCGAAGCGCCGCGGCGCCCAGGACGAAGGCCCGCTGGTAGGCATATTTTGTATACGCTTTTTGAGTCATTTTTAGTTAGTATTTTCCCTATTTTCGTTTAAATGAGTGTAGTGTTAGGGTCGTTCTTCTTTCTTTTGAGTCACATAGGTTCAAAAAAGCAAAATGGCGAAAAGCGGGCATAAAAGGAGGGTCCCGAGGCAAAAAGATTAAAAATTAGAGATTCGGACGAAGGCAAAGCAGCGCCAGAAGATCAGGCTGCTCACAGAAGTTTAGGCGCCGCGGCGCCAGTCTGCAGGACCGCGGCGCCGACACAAAATTTTACAGATCCGAGGACAAATTGGCCAGGGGAAAATAGGGTCCAGAGGGCACGAAAATAGCAGCATACTTAAGCCCTAGGAATTATTCTACAGAGGAGGACATTCCATTCTATCACACAACACAGGGCAATTTTGGAGGCTACAATTGGAGACCTAGTTCTACGTAATTTTTCTTCTAGTTTTCAATTCAGTTTATGTTGGTATTTGTATTAGTTCTTAGCATATCATGGCTAGGAGTTAAACACTTTATTAGGATTTTCCTATTGAGTCGCTTGAAACTCTATTCCATGAATTAATGCATTAGTTTGATTTATTCTTCACTTGATTAAGATTTATTCAATATTGGTATGAATGTTTGATAGTTAATTGATCACTAATTATCATAATCTATATGATTTCGAATCAAGAACCGAGAGGATAGATTTGGATATGCTGTAATTGAATAAACATAGGTTAAAATCGCGGACGAAAGTACCCCGATACTTGTGTAGCATTATATGTTATTGTTCTTAATCCTATCATAGAAATATAGAAGGGTTCTGCACTGGGGTTGAGCGATTATATATCCTAACCGGAATATAAGACAGTCTAGTTAACCGCTATCTTAACGTAGAAGAAGAAGTCATTCTAGTTGCATTAAGGATTGAAAGGAGTGGATAGTCGGGATATTGGAAGCCCTAATTCCTTCATAACTTATTAAACCTCAACAATTTAATTTACTTCTAGCAATTATTCTAGTAGTTAGATAAAAACTCAAATCAATTATCGTTTGCCAAATAGATAACCTAGAATAGATGTTCGGTAATTAGAAACCAGTCTTTGTGGATGATAAACTCGGTCTTACAATACTATATTACTTGTAACGATACGTACACTTGCGTGAGCACGTGGAAATCGTCCTAACAAGTTTTTGGCGCCGTTGTCGGGGACTGGCGTACTTCTAATATAGAACCATTTATTCTTATTTCTACTTTGGTTTTTATATATATTTTTATTTATTTTTAGAACTCTGTTGCCTTGATTTGTTTGTTGATTTTGATCGATTTCAAGGACTTAGTTTATGCGAAGAAGAAGAGGAGCATACACACTTGTTCTTTTTAACCCTGAGATTGATAAAGCTTGCAAGCAGAACAGGCGAAACAAGAGGATATCCGATTCAGTGACCAGCGAACAATGAGGTTCCTGAAAATGCAGGAAGCCAGTCCAGGTTCTAGCGGAAAGAAGCTTGGGAGACTATGTTACGCCTTGCGATTCTTGGTGCACGCATCAAAGCTTCCAAAGAATAGGGCAAACAACTTTGAGATCAAGTCAGCCATCCTGAGCATGGTCCAGAACACAATACAGTTTGGGGGTTTGCCGTCTGAAGACCCCCACATGCATATTTCCAATTTTTTGGAGTTGTGTGCCACCTTCAAGTACAATGGCGTTACTGACGCCGTCATTAGATTGACGCTCTTTCCGTTCTCACTTAGGAACAGAGCCAAGAGCTGGTTGAACTCACTGCCTGCCAACTCCGTCACCACCTGATAGGATTTAGCCCAAAAGTTTCTTGCAAAGTTCTTCCCTCCTTCAAAGGCTGCAAAGTTAAGGGGAGAGTTGCTATCAGGTAGATGGAGAGTCGATGTATGATGCATGGGAGCAATTCAAGGATTTGCAGAGAAAATGCCCACATCATGGCATAGAAAAGTGGATGTTGGTCCACATTTTTTATATTGGGTTGAGTGGTACTACTCGTACCATCATTGATGCTGCAGCAGGGGGAGCGGTCATGAAGAAGAGTGTCAATGAGGCACACGAGTTGCTAGAAGACATGACTGCCAATAATCATCAATGTGCAGATGACATCAGTGAGTAGCAGGAAAACTATGAGCATACATGAGATAGATGATATCACTGCATTAAATGCGCAGCGGTGGATCCTAATAATGTGCTAATAGAGCAGGTTCAAGTAGTGGGGAACTTTCAGCGCCCTTATACCTCCAACACATACAATCCTGGGTGGAGAAATCACCCCAACTTTTCGTAGAGGAATGGCCAAGCCCAGCAACCACCATATCAAAGTAGTTACCAGAACCAGCAGACACATAATCAGGCTACATCTTCCCAGCAGTTTAGACCACCTACCCAACAAGAGAAGCCTGATGAACTGAGAGCAACATTGCTTACACTCACCAATTCGCAAAATCAGTTCATGTCCGAAACAAGGTCCTCTCTCAGGAACTTGAAAATGCAGGTGGGGCAACTGGCGAAGATGGTAAATAACATACCGCAGGGTACTCTCCTAAGCAACACAGAGGTTAATTCGAGAGAGCAGTGTCAGTCAGTTTTGTTGAGAAGTGGAAAGCAGTTGGAGCAGATTGCTCCCCAACCAGCAGTGGTGAATGAGAAAGAGTGTGAGAAGACAGTTGATGTAGGAAATGAGGGGGTCACTGAGGACCGCCCGACAGTAGAGAAAGCTCCACCAGCACCTTTGAGGGAATACACTGACAAAATCCCTTATCCTCAAAGGCTCCAAAAGAAGGCCCTAGACAAACAGTTCTCCAAGTTCTTGGAGGTATTTAAGAAGCTCCACATCAATATCTCCTTCATTGAGGCGTTAGAACAAATGCTCACATATTTTAAATTCATGAAGGAGATACTTGTAAAGAAGAGAAGATTGACGGATTATGAGACAGTAGTGCTGACAGAGGAGTGCAGCGCCATCTTACAAAAGAAACTGCCTCTTAAATTAAAAGATCCAGGAAGTTTCACCCTGCCCTACACTATTGGAAAGGTAACCTGCAAAAGGGCACTTTGCGACTTAGGGCTAGCATAAATCTTATGCCTCTATCAGTGTTCAAGAGATTGGGTTTAGGGGAAGCCAAGCCAACCACAATTAATCTGCAGCTTGCTGACCGATCTGTGGTACACCCCCTAGGCATAGTGGAAGATGTGTTAGTCAAGGTGGGCAAGTTCTTTTTCCCAGCGGACTTCCTCATTCTTGACATGGAAGAAGATGAGGACATGCCCATAATTTTGGGAAGATCATTCCTTGCAACGGGTAGAGCCCTAATTGATGTGGAGAAGGGAGAGTTGAGAATCAGGGTTCAAGAAGAAGAGATGGTATTCAAAGCTTTCAAATCTACCATTGAATCCCAGGCCAACAACAAATGTTTTGCAGTGAGCACAGCTGACACAACATCTTATCAAGCACAAACCAAGGGTAGGGAAATCATTGCGACAATTGTGAACCCACATGTTAGGTTGATTGCTGAAACAAAAGTGGATGAGATGAAAGCTGACAAAAAGGTAAACCTTACTGAACTCAATCCTGCGAAAAAGAATAATAGAGTAAGGAAAAAGAAAACGATCTTTAAATGGATAGGTTGTGGGGTTATTTTACCCCAGTGATTGAATAAGGAACATGCGTTCGGCTAAAAGACGTTAAAGACAGCGCTACTTGGGAGTCAACTCAATGTTTAAATTATGCAATTAGTTTAAATAGAACAATCTCACTTTTGATATTTTTTTAGTTGTGTTGTGATGACAGATGAAGGAAATTGGACATGAAGCACTGAAAAACGCTGTAAACATGAAATCGATGCAGCGCCGCGACACCTAGCAGCAGGACCGCAGCGCCGAATGTTCTGAAAGATTGCAGGAATTTGGGCATCGTGGTGCCGTACAGCAGGGCCGCGACGCGTTTTCAGAAATAAAGAACCATAAATCCCCCATCTCCTCCCACAATCACACAACCCTTTCCCTCTCTCAAAAGTACCAAAAATCCACTCTTCATTTCACCAAAAATCTTCCACAAACTCCACCAAATTCTTCAAAAATCCCTACACACCACCCCCATTAAAAACCCTCACATCTTTCACCATCACCACTCCTTTACTTGGGTCAGGAAATTTGTGAAGAAAAACTCTTCAAAAGGTAATCTTCATCATTTCTCTTGAAAATTCTTGGTTAAGTGGTGAAAGTAGCTTCAAGTTTTGGGTAGCACGCCACTTTTTGTGCGTCTTTGTGTAATCGGTTGCGTTCTATTGTGTTGTGTGTTGTTGATGTTGTATGGTGTTGTTGATTGGGTATATTGTGGTGTGATTATTCTTGGGTGCTGCTGTGTTTGAATTGTGATTGGTTGATAGTTGTTGGGAAACCTCAAGGAAACAAAGAAAACGCTACAGAGAATTATCTAACAACCCTCATAATGGCCTCAAGGAAACGAACTGCCCGAACCACTTCATCTTCATCAGCTCCAGATCATGATATTACCCGATTCACCAACATGAATGCGAAGAATCGGTACAACAAGATAAGTGGTAGGGCAGTAATACAAGAGTGAGGAATGGAATATCAGGCTGAACCACTCGATGAGGAGGATGCATACGAGCCTATTAGGGCCACGATTGAAGCTAATGATTGGGAGAGGTTCATCGAAGCAGGGGCTATTCCACAACAAAATGACAGCCTTGTGAGGGAATTCTACGCCAATTATCCAGAACAAGCGATGGGAGATGTTTTGTAAGAGGGCGTTATGTCCCTGTTAGTGTTGAAGCAGCGAATGCTATTTTTGGGACAGCTGATGTTGGGGACCAGGGCCACCATCCAACCCATTTCAGAACCTGGTCAAGGAATGTCAACCACATACACTGGGATGTAGTTGTTGAGGCCCTATGCTACCCAGGAGCGCAGTTTCGTTTTCCGCAATGGGCAGGACTTGCCCGGTGTCAATTCAACAGAGTAGCCAAGGCTTGGCTATATTTCGTGAGTGCTCGCTTGATTCCGTCAACTCATTTCACCAATGTACTATCAGAAAGAATCAAACTCATTTTTGGCATCATGAGGGGCCTGACTATTGATATTGGAATGGAGATAGTGCAGAGTATTGGAGAAATCAGCAGATTGATCACTACTGGCGGATTGGGACATGGTTCATTCATCACTGCATTATGTGCTAGGCACAGAGTCCCAACATTCGCCATAGACATTCTTGAGAAGTCTCTACCACCTATAATATATAGTCTAGTCCATTCATACCCTGACCCGACAAACCCGGCGGATAGGAGACGAGGTCAAGGAGCAGGCGCAGCCGCAATGGAGCATGAGGAACCAGAGACAGCCACACAGTATGAGCCCGGCGGAAGCATCCACCAGCCTCCCTTAGCTTTGGAGCCTCAAATGCCAATCATGGAGCAGATGCTGTGAAACCATGAACATATGATGCAAAATCAGCAACAGATGATGCAAGAGCATCAGGACCTGAGCCAGCGCGTCAATGATTTGAGCACCATGTTCAACCAGTGGTCAATACAGTATCCGCCGCCACTACTACTATTTTAAACCGCTATTGTCTGTAAGTAAGTCGTCCCTTTTATTTTTGAGTCTTACACATTTGGGACAATGTGTCGTTTAAGTTTGGGGGGGGGTTCTTATTTTATTTTATTTTTGTATGTTCTTATTTTATTTTATTTTATTTTTGTAGGTCTATTTTTGGAGTCTTTTTTATTATGTTTTTGTGTTATATGAGTCAATTTTTTTTATGATCATGCATGTTGTAGTTGGTGAAAACGCCTAGTGAATTAAGTGGGATAATGTAATGGAATTAGAGCTAAAATATGTGTGCTTAAGTTAGATATGCCAAAGATTCATGAAAATCTAATTATTTGGGATATTTGTACTTAGCTTATGTGTTGTCAATTGTTAAAAAGGTCTATGAAGTCTATTTGCTTGTTATTTAAGGTGAAATAGTTAAGATATACATGTTTAGGGAGATGATTCAGACATTTCTTTGTTAGTCCTTCTTACCATTCATTACCTACCTTTCAATAAATTGTATTCCTAGTCAGTCCCTTTGAGCCTAAAATAAGTTATTTCTTTGACACCCTATGATTCTCTTATGTGTCATAAGTAGTAATTGAAAATTGGAATGAAGAAGAGTGAAAAAAAATACCAAAAGAGAGTGAAAAATTGATGCACCCCAATGAAAAAATGTAAAAGCTTAAGTTTGGGGGTGCCTATGTGAATGTGTTTCATGCTCTCAAAAAGAGAAGAGGGAAATTATAGGTATGAGCGTAAAAGAACACAAAAAAGAAGGACAAAATGGTTGAATGAGAAAAACACTTATGGTACGTAAATTGAGCCTAAATACCAACTTTTATCTACCCCTGCCTAAGCCTACATTACAACTCTGAAAAGTCCTAAAGATCTCTAGAATGTATGTCTATGATTAGTGGAGAATAACAAGTAAATAGGCTCATAGAACTAAATGAAATTGACATGCATATGTTAATGTTCATGTTTCCATTGAGTGTGATTGAAATAAATTTGCGAAATATCTGGCTTGAAATTCTAGATTGCTATATTCATGCTATATATGTTCCAGCATATTATCCCAACTGACGTTCATGCTTTTCTAAGTAACCTTGTGCAGCTGCTTGATTTGAGTCTTTGAGTCTTTTTGTCTTTTATTTCTTTTATTCTGTTTTGATTTTTGCTCGAGGGCGAGCAAATGTTAAGTTTAGGGGTATTTGTTAAGCGTATTTTATATACGCTTTTTGATTCATTTTTAGTTAGTATTTTCCCTATTTTCGTTTAAATGAGTGTAGTGTTAGAGTCGTTTTTCTTTCTTTTGAGTCACAGCGGTTCAAAAAGGCAAAATGGCGAAAAGGAGCGAAAAGCGGGCATAAAATGAGGGTCCCGAGACAAAAAGGTTAAAAATTGGAGATTCGAACGAAGGCAAAGCAGTGTTGTGGTGCCTAGAAGCAGGACCACGATGCGTAAGATCAAACCGCCACGAAGTTTAGCGTCGCGGCCGATCTGCGAGATCGCACCGACGCGGAATTTTGCAGATCCGAGGACAAATTGGCCAGGGGCAAATAGGGTCCAGAGGACACGAAAATAGCAGCATACTTAAGTCCTAGGGATTATTCTACAAAGGAGGACATTCCATCTATCACACAACACAGGACAATTTTGGAGACTACAATTGGAGACCTAGTTCTACGTAATTTTTCTTCTAATTTTCAATTCAGTGTATGTTGGTATTTGTAGTTCTTAGCATGTTTATGGCTAGGAGCTAAACACTTTATTAGGGTTTACCTATTGAATCGCTTGAAACTCTATTTCATGAATTAATGCATTAGTTTGATTTCTTCTTCACTTGATTAAGATTTATTCAATATTGGTATGAATGTTTGATAGTTAATTGATCACTAATTATCATAATCTATATGTTATACCCCGTAGTTGCAGGGTATGTATGTGAGGACGTACGTACGAGAGTACGGCAGAAATTTTGAAAAGAAAGAAAAATGTGAGTTTTCGACGGAAAAGTTTCCGGTAATTTATGAAGAAAAAGGTTCGTTAATGAGAATTGGTTTCCCAGATTTGGTATATGGGCTTCTTAAATTATATTAGAATTTTGAGATTTTATTTTCGGAAATGGTCACGTGGGGCCCACGGGAGAAATTTACGGTTTTGTAGGCCCGCTTGTTTTTGAGATTTTATTTTGGATATTTTCTAAGACGAAATATTCTGGCGAATCGGGGCGACACGTGTCACCCCATGTGGCACCCGCCGAATTTACCTTTGGCACAACACCCGGCCGAGTCGTTTTAAACGCTTTTCGCGTAGCTTGCGAAGGAAAATTCCGCTATGTCGCTTTGTATTTTTTGCGGATTTTTCCGAGCGGCGAAACATCTTGGACCAACGGAGGGTGACACTGTCACCCTCACTGGTGACGTTGATGGCCGATCGCTCACGCTTTGTGCCTTATCGTGCCTTGTTTTGTGCCTTGTTTTGGCCTTGTTTTGTGCATTGTTTTGAGCCATGTTTTGTGGAGTAGGGGATAGGGTGCACTTGGCTTGATCAAGGCCTTACACTTGCCTGCCATGGCTTGATCTTGTCCATTGGTTGGCTTCCTATAAATACCCTCTCTTTGAAGACTTATTCATCACAAATTTCCAAGTCTAAATCCTCCTCCCCCTTGTGAGCCATCGCCCTAAGCCTCACTTCCCTCAGGTGGCCTCAGGCCGAGAGCCTCGCCTCGCCACATGCTAGTGGGGTACCCCTAGCCTAGTTGTTTTCGTATAATACCCTCCTCGTGGTATTGAAATACTTCTCCAAGTATTTTTATAATTCCCAAAATACCTTAGCCTTTACCTTGTAGTATTCCAAAAGTTACCTCTATACGTAGAGCCCTTAAATACTACCTTTTGTCCTTTTAGTCTCAAACCAAACCCTAAGGAAATCTTCATAGTTGGTTGAGTATTTGAGTAGAAGTTAGTTAGAACTTCTAAGGGTTGTTTGGAGCGGATTGGAGCGCATGAGTAGAGCTAAACCTTGATCGGGATCGACATTATAACTTGGATAATTTTGGGCTTGTCGAGGTAAATATTCTTGCCCCTTATTGTAATTGGAGATTACATAGTAGGAATATATAGTTGAGGTATACTATATATAGAATCGAGCATTATTTGTGCGGCAATGTCTTTTGACTTAAGCCCAATTTAAAGAAGAGAATCGTAATTACATAGATGTATTACATGAACTTGTATAGCATTGTTGTGTAGTAGGATGGTACACGTCCGGTTAGACGTGTAAACCCCGCTTGGCTTGGTAGCCGGCCTCGATAGAGGAGAGATTTACGTTGTCATGCGGGGAGAGTCTTCGAATTTTCGTAGAGAAATGGAACCTTGTGTTTTGAAGTTAATAGACGTTTGTGACCTTTCTAGGTGAAAGTACTAAGAGTAGCGTATTCTACTTGCGAGTGGAAAGAAAGCTGCAGGTTGTAGTACTTGGAGCATTTTGCTTATCGTCGATACTCGTCGCGAGGTATGTGAACCTCTTCCTATCCGTTCTAGCATGATACGTGTGTAGCTATGTAGTACGGTGGACGTCTAGTGCTAAGTGTATTTGTTTGGTTTAAACATAAAGTGTTATAACGCTTTATGGGAAGTTGGTTATAACAGCTTTATGTAGGTAAGAAAATGGTTTACTGATGTTAGAAGTTAAGAGACTTGATCTTATAAGATAAGAGACTTAACTTATTTGTTAATGTGGATGTTGTGTGAAACCTCATTCGTGAGTAATGAGTACTTGGTTTTAAAGGGATAATGTTTTACCGATTTGAAATCGTAACGTGTATCGACGCACCATTGCAGCGTTAATAAAGGAAAATGTATTGAATAATGATGTGTTGTATTAAAACCAAGAAACCTCCATCCGCAGAAGCTAAGATGAGACAAAATGATATTACATTTTCTAGATCACGGTCACGTAATAGGATCGTTATAAACAAGAATAAACTACTCACATATATGACATATGTTACTCAATTGTTTTAAAAGAGATTAAGACTATGAGTTATGAAACCTTTCTAAAATAAGTGACTTGAGCATTTGAAATTAGGCAAATTTGAACGTTTGGAAAATAATGTTGTTACTTGATTTTACAAAAGGGGAAGTGTCTTGTTTACTTAAAAAGATAGTCACGATTTTTATACTACGGGTATTGTGTGGCTTATGTGAAAGTACTTTGAGTTGTGTGAAACTTGCCTATGCTTGTGATGATAGCCTTTGTTGTACAAGTGTTGTATTTCTGTGTTACCGCGTCTCTCGATAGAGGGTCGGTTGACTTGTTGAGAACTTACTTGGACATGCCACGGTGATGGAGAAATTCCACGCACGCGTTCGCTGATTGTGTTACTTTTGCTAATCGCTTTGGACATACTGACACGATGCGTAGCGCACGGGTATGCTTCCATGTTGATACTGCTTTATTGTTTCCCTTTGGGCATACTGACACGATGCGTAGCGCACGGGTATGTTTCCATTTGGAATGTTGTCTTATTGTTTCCTTTTGGACATACTGACACGATGCGTAGCGCACGGGTATGCTTCCATTTTGATTGCTGTCTTGTGGTTCCCTTTTTGGACATACTGACACGATGTGTAGCGCACGGGTATGCTTCCATTTGAATTGTTAATACAGCTTTGGCATCAGGTAGGACTTGGTGTGCTGGTGTACTTCTTGGTGTTATCATATCATAGACTGCCGACAGTGAGGAAGGCATTCCACGGGCATGATTGATGTGGAGGGCGTGAGACCCTGACTTGATATAACTGATATATGTGTGTACTGTAGTTTGGTTATCATTCATGTCTCCTGCTTTATATACTGCTATGATTTCATTTACTGATATTTTACGCTTCACATACTTGGTACTGTTATCGACCTCGCCCGGCCGCGTTCATCTGCGCAGTAGAGGTACATCGGCCGTGGATCCTCGCCTTAGGATCTCGCCATTCAGATTGGGAAGCTCCGTTTCTCGGAGGCTTATCTTTTGGTATGTGTTCCCGAGTTGTAGGTTCTTGTACATTCGTGGTATGGCGGGGCCCCGTCCGTCATAGTTGTTGTAAATCTTAGAGTGCAGAAATCGTTGTGGGCGGGGTTTGTGAAAAGGATTAAATTGTTCGCTTTGAAAGAGTTGTATTTATATATGTTATTGGAAGGTAACCGTTGGGTTGGCTGCTTATGATCATATATCTTGTTTCTTGTTTAAAGTTTTATTTTCCGCTGGTTTTCTCTGATGTTGTGTCACTAGGGTGCCCGGGGTAAGGCACCAGTAACGGGCCCCGGAACGGGTCGTTACACTATATGATTTCGAATCAAGAACCGAGAGGATAGATTTGGATATGCTGTAATTGAATAGACATAGGTTAAAATCGCGGACGAAAGTACTCCGATACTTGTGTAGCATTATAGGTTATTGTTCTTAATCCTCCTATGTGGTAAATCCTATCATAGAAATATAGAAAGGTTCTGCACTGGGGTGAGCGATTATATATCCTAACCGGAATATAAGACAGTCTAGTTAATCGTTATCTTAACGTAGAAGAAGAAGTCATTCTAGTTGTATTAAGGATTGAAAGGAGTGGATAGTCGATGATATTGGAAGCCCTAATTCCTTCATAACTGATTAAACCTCAACAATTTAGTTTACTTCTTGCAATTATTATAGTAGTTAGATAAAAATCCAAATCAATTATCGTTTGTCAAATAGATAACCTAAAATAGATGTTAGGTAATTAGAAACCAGTCTCTATGGACGGTAAACTCGGTCTTACAAGACTATATTACTTGTAACGATACGTACACTTGCGTGAGCACGTGGAAATCGTCCTAATAGCCGCGGCGCTTGGGCAACGGTAATTTCCAGAATTGTTCAAAAGTTGTGTCTCTTCCCATAGGTCACAACCTTTGGAGTGGAAAAATGACATGGACGAAAATTAATGCTATAAAAACATGTTGATCATTTGTTTGAAGACATACAATACTCAATACATTACAATATATCATTTAATACAAATTAATGATCTAAGATTGTTGCTCAATTTTCTTCTTCTTCCTAAAAAGATATTTTCTGGAAGAACACTTAAAGTAAATTCGCCAGGGATCAAGTTATCGTGAAAGAACCTGAACTAGATAGTTGTATCCTCAAGATAGACGTCCGTAAAATTACAGCACGAGTGGAGGCGAATTTCTGTGTTGCCGCATGACTATATCACCATCAGCATTGAAGCTACCGTATTCACACGCCTCAGGCTTAGGGATGTCGGGCGGGTAACACGGTACCGCCCGCACCCGCTCCAAAGGGTGGGTATGGGGATGGTTTTGCGGTGTCAGCGTATGGGTATCAAAGTGCTACCCGCCACGGGTAGTGGGGCGGGGGTGAATTTCATATAAGACCACCGCGCACCCGCCCGCCCGCTACTCCGCACCGCACTACACCGACCGCACTGCACCGCCCATATTCGTATCGTCTATTAGTTTAATTAGGCTATTTATGAATTTATTTGGCCCTTTGATTTAAAATATGACTTGAGCCAACCCGCACCGTGTCCTGAAATCATGAAAGTACCTCTTTCCATTTTTTTTTTACATAAACAGTAGTGTACTGATCCTGAATGTACCTCGTCCCTTTGTTTATAAAATGGCTTTGTACTAATCATGAAAGTACATCTTCCATTTACTTGCTATTTAGTTTCCCCTTTGTCAACAACTGAGTTTCATGCTCTTAATTATGAAAATCCTGAAAATAATATTAGTAGGCTAATCTACTTTTATTGTCCATTTGCATCTCTGGTATATGAAAATAGTAAGTTTAATAAGATGCATGCTTAGGTTAGGCTTGCATGTGTGGATGAAACAACTCTAACCTTGGAATGCCCATCATTTGTGTTTTAATATTTGCCATCTTTTCAGCGAGCATTTATGCTAAGTTAAAACCTTGATCTAGCAGTGGAAAGATGTTTAACTGAGAGATTCAAAAGTCAACCTGGAGAGCTCTATGTATAGTTGGGTTTGTCTTTTTGACAAGGCAAATTCTGAAAACTAGTTAATCATTTTTTCGGGACCGTCAGAAAAAGAAAATGAGATTAATGGGTACCCGCCGGGTAAGTGGGTACCGCGAGTAAGTGGCGGGGGCGGGTGGAGGAATTACTACCCGTGATGGGTGGTGGCGGGGCGAGGTGTGTTTTAGGTGGTGGGTGCGGTGCAGGTACCCTTCCCCGCCCGCCTATCGACATCCCTACCGCGCTTCTCCGCTTTGAACACATCAAGTCGGAGCACGAGATCCTGGTGCAACAGTTATCACGCTCTGGGTTTTAGGACCAATGGCGAATCTAAGTGCTAAAATTAGATCACGTGAACCCATGATCACTCGATTAAACTCGGTATATTATGTGTATAATTCTTAAAATATGTCTAATATGATTTACCTATGATTTCTTTCTAAATATTTACCTATGACATACCGGGTTGGGGGTCGGATTGTCCCCCAACCCCAACCCGCACGGGTTATTTAAAAACCTAAGATACCGGGACCCGGTTAGGCCGTATTGGAAAACCTGGTTCCATTACTGGGATTAACCGACCGGACCCGTGTGAAAAAACTTGTCAACTGGCCATTTCATTGGGCTTGGAGTGGGCGGGGGCATGGCTAATGATCATTTTCACTGTCAGCCTTTTATTTTTTTTTTTTTTTTTTTTGTTTTATTTATTTATTTATTTTAATTCCATTTTTACCCTTTTAAAAATCTATAAATTCTCTACATTTTCTTCATTTTTATCACACAACATTTCTCTCAATTCTCTTATTCTCATACTCTCTTAATCATCTTTATTATCAATTTTCAAGTTATTATTATTATTAGTTTTCAAATTCAAAGTAGAAAGACGCAAGACTTCGAGCTTCGAATTTCTATTGAATTCTGAATCCCGAAGTTTGGTACACTCGTTTCATTCTCTAATTATTTTATTAAATTGTCATATTTATTTGTTGATTATTTAAATATTTTATAATTTCTTTACTAAGGGAATTACGTCGGATCACAGTAAATCTAGTTCGCGGGTAAAAATCAGGTTCTTCATCATCTAATCAAAATATAGATTATGATCAAATGCAAGAAGATTTTGGAATGAAGATAATGAATGTGATAACGCTCAATTAGATAATATTGTTGAACTTCAAGAACAAGAACCTCCTACACCTACTAGTGTTCCTTCACTCAACGTTGATCGCTAGTGGTAGTCAAGCGTCGTAGACCTCTGCGTAACCGAGTGAGAAGAAAAAGAGTAAAGTGTGGCTCTTTTATGATAAAGTTGTGAGTACCGATAGAGTTAAATGTAATATTTGTGGGAGAACTTATAAACATAAGGCGGGGTGGTGACGGGGGGCACTATAGCTAGACATATAAAATTCGATCATACTACACAATGGAATCTGTCCCTAATTTAGAACCCGCCAACAACAACTTAATCCATTAACCTGGGGTTGGCTAAGTACGATCCAAAAAAGATCGCATTGAATTAACAAAAATGATTGTCTGAGGTTGTTTGCCTTTTCTTTTGCTTCTTCTTCATATTTAATTACATATATTCAAAGAGTATATAATCCTTTTTTAAAGGTGTTTCTCGTAGTACTACTAGAGCCGATATTTTTAGACTTCATAATGATTATGTTATTTTCTTGCAATATTTGTTTGCTAACCTTCCATGCCATGTTAGGTTTACTTCAGACATTGGACATGCATTGAACAGTTATGATTATTTAACAATTACTTGTCATTGGATTGATGAAAATTTTAAAATGGAAAAACGTATTATTGCTTTTGCGTGTACGAGGATCAAAGTCATCTGGAAAATATATAAGCGAAACTATTTGTTTTTATGCCCAAAATATAATCTTTATAATAAAATACTTTGTGTATCATTTGATAACGATCTAATAATACCGTGTAGATCTTTTAAAGCGAGTACAACCACCACTTCGATATATTTCATGTTATTGTGCTTGTCATATTTATAATTTAATTGTTAAAAGTGGTCTTGATTTATTTTCACCAAATAAAACTTGTCAAAAGAGTCATTGGAGTTATTCAGGTAATAATAGGAAAAATAGAATTATAGAATTTAAAGAAAAATGTAAACAATTTAATTTGAGACCTAAATTCATGCCGAAGAGATTATTACACTGGAATTATACTTATTTATTTTTAAAAGAATGTTATAAGTATAAAGACCCCATAACACATGTTGCAAATGCGCATTGTAGAACGTGATGTATATGTTAACCGACTAACATTGGAAATCAATTGGTGAACTTTTAAAATTTTTACGTAAATTTTACATCGCAATCGTTGAATTTTCGTGATCTTATTACCCAACAGTTTGTAATGCTTTAGCTCATATAAATGAAATTTCCTATTTACTTTATGGTTTAAAATCAAATGTGAAATATACAGATCGATTCTGATTATGTTTGAAAAGTTTAAAAATATTTTTTTCCTATTCTCGATGTTTATTGTATTTGCAAATTAAATCCTTCTATTAAAAAGTAGATTGTCATAATCTAATATTTAGTTTATATACTTATATGGAAATAGGTGGAGTAAACTCCATCTTCATTTGATTGCATAAATAAACTTGATACTAATTTAACTACATTATATGAATATTATGCTACATTACATGATAACACCAACTCGCTACTAATATTCCTTCTAGTTCTCGTTCTCGTGTCTACACCGCAGGATTCAATGATGACGATGAAGAAGAATCTTTAGACATATGGAGCACTTTTACAACACAACCAACCACTAGCCGATCTTCGATGAGATGCAATTTTATTTGCAAAAGCCAATGAGTCAAGAAAATTTTGACCCTTTACAATGGTGGCGGGATAACAAAGGCAATTCCGGTACTTGCACGATGGCCCGGATGTTCTTAATGTGTCGATCTCAATGGCTTTTGAAAGTGCATTTAGCCAAGCACGAGATCAAATAGAGACACACGCCACTCATCGACGGAAGCACATTGTGTTAGTCCGCTAAGCGGATCGATCGATCGTAGAGAAGAAATCAAGGATGTGAGACGTTAATTCTCCGTAAGATGAAGAAATAGCAATATTTTGGAAGGCGGAGCGGCGGATCGAATTAATACTCCAGATTTAGAGGCTATGGAGCATAACCAATTCAATCAACCTATAGATTACGAAGAACTTGCAAAAAGGATGCATAATATGTAAATAAAATTATTATTACTTCATTATGTACTCTTATTAACGTTATGAAAGTTCAAAAGTTTACATCTTATCATTAATTTTAATTTTACTATCTATTTAGTTGTTAATCTGTTATTACTTATAAGTTATATGACTTATATGATTATATCTACTAATCTAATAAATTAATAAAAGTATAATTACAAATTTACAATATAAAGTTATAAACTATAAAGTATAAAGTTATAAACTATAAAATAAAAAGTTAACTTTAAAGTTTCAATTTTAATATATACAACTAAATTATATATTATATTATTATATTACATATTTAAATTGAATTTAGTTTATATTATAGAAAATAAATACTAGAAATAAAAAAATTTAAAAAAAAATAGAAACCGGACCGGTTGGACTGCTCGACCTGAACCGCACGCCAACTCGAAATCCGTGACTGGCGAAGTTGGCTTGTGTCGATCCCGAACCGATAACCGGTCGGAACAGGTGGCCGTGAGACTACCGTCGGGCCAAGTTAGCCACCTTTAGGTAAAGCTCGACAACCTTCTCACTACCCTATAGCACTTTTGTACAATGAAGCAAGTGCAAAACAAATTGAAGTAAGAACCACCATAATGATCAAACCCCTAAATAAAATTAACATTTATCATTTTGAAACTTGCAGTTTGTTGTTAGTTTTTATATTATAATAATGTATGTTGTTATTAAAAGTTTGTGCTCATTAATAAGAGAACCATTAGAATGATCAAAACACAAAAATAAATTAACACTTTTCATTTTGAAACTTGCATTTTGTTATCAATTTTTATATTATAATAATTTATGTTATTTATAAAGATTATCCGCATTAATACGAGGGATACGCGCAATGCGTGTACACTAATACTAATATGAATGAACAGTTAAAGACACACTCAAAATAACTAGAAAGCTGACTCAAAACAACTAGAAAGCTGAAACAATAATATACACAAAACAAAACCTAAATACACATTTGAATAAATCTATACATAAATTCTAACTCTTGTTCAGATTGCAAGCCATGTGTAGTGTTTAGTGCTTAACAATTGACATTGACCCACACATTCTCAAGAAGCTAAGTGTTTGGTGATGGAAGTTACTCGCAACTCAAAGGAAGTTTCGCGTGAAATTGAATGTGTGAATTGATGTGGATGTTGACAGACTACTCACAGAATCAGATTAGGTCTTATTTGGTCCAATTCTAAAGTTTTCCGAGCAGCCAAAAGGCAGTTGCTTATAACAAGAACTTGTTCAAAGAATTGGAAAGAATTCTTTTATCGATCAGGAAAAGAATCTGTACAGTATGGATAAATTATGGGGCTAAAAACATGTAATTAGGAGTAAACAAAAAAAAATCATCATTCTGTATGAGTGCTTTATCTACTCAATGATGTCCACGTCTAAGGGATGAAAAGAATCCTCCAGCGTACTTCTCCTTGCAACGATCTGCTCTTTCATGTCCAACCTGACCACATGTTTAAGTGTTACTGGGATAATAGACTGCTAAATGTCCAAATGTGTTTGTGTGTGCACAGGCCTTGGTAAATTATGAAACTAAAACCAAAAAAAAACACTATGATAAATGAAGAAGCACAACAACAACAACATATCCAGTGAAATCCCACAACGTGGGTCTGGGGAGGGTAGAGTGTACGCAGACCTTACTTCTACCTTGATAGGTAGAACGGATGTTTCCAAGAGACACTCGACTCAAAACAAAGCACAAGCAAAGTAAGACAAACAAAGCGACTAAGCCATGATAGCGACCTCTGAAAAAGAAGCAATAACTAATGCAGGTAAATAAGACAAATAAAATACACCTAGCAGCATAAATCAAACGACAGTGGACTATAAACTAGTATGATAGGCTAAACGAGCCTACAATAATAACACTGCAACTATCAGCATGAGTTGGTAATTTGACGGAAAAATAATCAATTTAAAGTCAACTAAGCGATGTTGTTTGGCCAAAGAAAATCAATCCCCTTTTAACTCCTAGTAAATCCAATTCATGATGTGTACTGTACATCTACAACAACAACATACCCAGTGAAATTCCACAACGTGGAGTCTGGGGAGGGTATACACAGATCCTACCTCTATCTTGATAGATAGAGCGGTTG
Source organism: Przewalskia tangutica (assembly GCA_029844215.1). Classification (NCBI taxonomy): domain Eukaryota; kingdom Viridiplantae; phylum Streptophyta; class Magnoliopsida; order Solanales; family Solanaceae; genus Przewalskia; species Przewalskia tangutica. The sequence goes on along the minus strand of CM056731.1, from coordinate 600,252 downwards.
TTTCCAATAGACCATCGGCTCGTACTGTACATTTATCAACAAGAAACAAATAAATTATTAATGCTTGTCCAGAAAAGCACATACCTCTTTTGCTATTTGCTGCAAAATATCTACTATTTCAGAAAAGTCAGGTCTGGATGTTGGCTCTTGCTGCCAGCATGTCTCAAGCAGCTCAACAAGTTTGGGAGGAGTGTGCTTGGGTATAGTTGGTCGCAAACCCTGGAAGCAATTAGAAAATTAATACCATATTATTTGTGTGTATCCATCCATGTGATGAGCGAGCAATACTCAATCAACCATCATGCATTACAAATAAAATTAAATAAAAGAAACATTACCTTCTGGACCACTCCGATAGCAGCTTGCAATGGGGTTAAATACTCATATGGAAGCTGGGTAAACCAAATCAAGTGAACATAAGTACAAACCAAGAATACAAACATCAAACACAGGCTAATTCAAAATTCTCAAATCACATATTAGTACCTTTCCTGTAAGCAACTCCCATAGCACAACCCCAAAACTGAATACGTCTGCTTTGTGATCATAGGGATTGTGTTCTATTACCTACAAGAAGAAAGATCTGAAATAAGCCAATGCAGCTAGTCTAACCATCCGACTATAGTTTTTTTTATTTGTTGAGAAAATAATGATGTAACTCTCGCATTTAAAAGAACTCATGAGTGTCACAAATAACTAGCTGGTTGTTTTCTCCCGAGTTTCTATAACCCTTCCCATACTCCATCTAGTTTAACTACTATTCAAGCAACTTCAGTGACTCTTACAGTGACACATATATTATACCAAAGAACAGGGAGTTTTCAACACCGCGGACTTGCCTCAAGAAGCCATAAAATCCTTGATCACCGCTGCATATACCCACTAAGCACAACCTCGTTAAGTATCATCAACCACCACTGACACCTAGGAGCTATACCTAACACATTCTGGATCTTTTGGCACGTAACAACCAACGAAATACCTCACACTTCTACAGCCATACACTTCAAACAGCCAAAACTCCAGAGCCACCACTACATATTAGAGTTTGAATTCATCAATCAACTGGGCAGAGAGTTGATATCCAGTGCTTGTAACCACAACACTCCAATTAAACAAACAAAAAAAAACTGATAGGTACTACATAATTTCAACCTATTCCAATGATGGAAATATAACAAAACTTATGCTCCATAATAAACTGTTTTCTATTCCCAATTTAAGCATTTAAGATTAGTTTGTAACTATAGGTATACCTCAGGGGCCATCCATCTATAAGTCCCGGTCTCTGCTGTCATGACACCGGTTTGTGCCTTTACCCTGGCAACACCAAAATCAGCCACTTTAATGACCTGAAAAAAGACATTAGGTACAACATGATAAGCAAACTGACTAATTTGGGTTATATTGACCTTGACTAAACTAACAAAAGATACAGCTTGAATATAATTATTTTCGGATAGCCACTTAAGAATTATAAAGCTGATAAGAAAGGTATATTGGTTAATTTAACACTTAATCAAGCATCACCGAGTGATTCTTTCAGTTGAAAAATAACACGATCCACATATTTTCCGAGAAAATTACAGTAAATTACTGATTACAAACAACTGAAATCTAATTTTAGCCTCAAAATATTCCACCAACTGATTTCAGAATATCGTAGGGCGGATGAAGCACTAATTACAACTCAGCATAGTAAATCTATAATAGAACCATGCATGCCCAAAACACATATTTTATTAAGCCTAGGTACACTGACCAAATGTTTTAACTCGTATTAAAAGAGATTTTGTGGTCAAACGCAATCGAAAACTAGAATATAAGTGAAAGGTTTCAGAACAAATGAAAGATTAGAGCCTTAATTTGGCACCTTTGAACTTGAGTGTTATGAACAGAATTTCAACGAGAAGCTTAATTGAAAACTACGATGTAATGAATGAAAAGTTTGGATAAAAGGAAGCAATTGCATCCTTAATTCATTTTGCACTCCAATGTTAGACTATGTCTGTAGGGAAAGGTGGAGTCATTCTACAAACTCAGACATGGAGGTAGCTGAAACTACATGTTGAATTACAACATGTCAGCCTTTTAGACCCTTAGTGTTTTTCATTCAAGGAGGCTTTGGACTCACAAATGCTTTGTTACTTCCGTTCCATCATAATATTTAATAAAAATAGCCTTAAAAACTTGCTTGTGTTCTCAAATATTTTCTAGAGAAGCAACATACATTTCATGTAAATAGAGTCATATCACTATTTCATATATCTACTGCCAGGGGCGAAGTCAGGATTCCGGGCTAGGGGGAGCCCGGGCTAGGGGGAGCCTATTTTGGTCTAGGGGGAACGAACAATTGAGGACTCTATTGTAATATCATGAATATTACTAGTAGTATACTACGAAAATTTTAAATTTGAGGGGGAGCCCGGGGCCCCCGGCCACCATGTAGCTCCGCCCCTGTCTACTGCGACCACAATGATTCTCCTTTAGCAGATTTCCTATAGGCTGATAAGAAAAACTTTGGCAAATGCCCCAAGTTCAAGTGGCCCATTATTGCTAAGCACAAGAGTGAATAACAAAATGTAATGAGAGGTATTATAAAATAAGCAGCTTTCTGTATCCTTGGTGACATCTCGGATAGCTACCTTATATTCGTTCAAGAAATAAGCCTCTTTTATGTTGTTGGCCCTTGAGTACTAGCCAACGGTTATAGATTTGCGCAAAAGAAAATAAGAAATCAATATTTACAAGCATAGTTAGTTACACATGATCAAAATGACTAGTATAAATTGATCAATCATTGATATACCACAGCAACTGAAAACATTTAGCAAAAATACAGAACACAAAGTATACGGTTTTCAGTTAATTGAAAATAGCATCTTACTTCATTTTCATCCATCAGTAGATTGGCAGCCTTCAAATCCCTATGTATAATATTATTTTGATGCAGGTAGTTCATCCCTTTGGATACATCAACCGCTACTTTAAGCAGAGTGGGTAGTTTAAAACTGCCCTTTTGTTTGTGTAAATAGTCATATACGCTTCCCCCAGACATGTACTCTACAACAAAAGAAATGTAAAATAAACAATAATAAGAAATTCAGACTGAAAAAGAAAACAGTAACAATCGGCAATTATGAAACAATTCTGCCAGTTGAGTGGACCTGAATTCGACATTTAATACCTGTTACTATACACAAGTTGGGAGGCCTAGTACAAGCCCCTATGAATTGCACAACGTTCTTGTGACGAACTTTTCTGCAAGTACAAATGAAACACAGTATCAGAGGAAAGATAACGACTTGATATGGTGCAAAATCTTCTATTTGTCCTGAAAAGTAAAGGATATTGGAAAGTGACAACAGTTTAAGCACAGAGAAATACATCAAAGATAATAGTCATAAGCTTCATAGGGTGGTAACCAGACAGACCTCATGATATACACTTCTTGGGCGAACTCCGTCTGCAATTCTGTATTCAAGCGCTCAGATTTTAGGATTTTGATGGCTACTTCCTGACTGCAGTATGTACCTTTGTATCTGAAACGATTACCTAATTGATTAAGTCTCCAGGAAGCCAAAATGGTCAGAGGAATGATTTAGCTCATAACAAACTTACAAGTCACCATATGAACCAGATGCAATCTTGTATTCAAATTTTAGAAGCTGATGATCAATTTCCCAGACATCAATGCCATCAAAAGGTATTGTCAAATGGTCAAATTCACATTTGATCAAATCTTGCTCCTGCTTTTTTAGTGATTGTGATGGGCCTGGCCATGATTTCTGCATGGAGCTACCCTTGTTAAATGACAGTACATAAAACTTACATACAACTGGCAAAAACTTATATTGCTCAGAAGGAGAGCAAGGAAACGACTTATTCTAGTAACTGCAGAAGTATCATCATTATGAAAACGGCAAGAGATCCGTTCTAGTACAGCTTCTAGTATATTATTCCAGGAGATAGGAACTATAATTCAAAAGTTATCTACAAGACTGCAACATGAATCTATCAATACAGATAGCAAACCATCGGGTCACGAGAACCTGCTTATTATAAGCACAAGAGTGAGGACAGCATGAGTAACTTCTGCGGCATTAGATTTGAAGCCCTAAAGTATAATTCTGCACTCAAATAAGCATAATTGCACATTCATATGTGATGCCTCAGATGTACAATTAACAATTGATCAAGACACGGTTAACTCATGACTGCTCCTTTCCCTGTTCCAGGATCCCATGGCAGCATCAGAAGCCGATAGGTTTGGACACAAACATAAAATTGAACCTAATTGTTTGTCTGGGGACTGCAATCATGGGCAAGCCACTCTTTATCCATTCATGTCTTTTAAGTAGATGCCCCTTAAGATGAAACACATTAGAAGTACTAAAAGCAGGGAGCTCGTAAGCTAGCATTTCACAATTTAACAGGGAGCAAAATGCAGTTGTGGATCTATCTTCATATTATTTTATAGTAATTGATTTATCTAACTAAACTAGATTTTCAGATTTCATGCATCTTGTGTAACCAAACTTTGCTAGAAGTAACTGTATTGAAAACTGAATCTAGCAACATACATAAACTTAAGACTTGAAAACAATTGTCTCGGCAAAGAAAAAAAAGAACCATAAAAAATAAGTAAAAACAACAGAAGGCTTTAGTCCCGAGGAGTGACAGTAATAACAGCACTGTTTGACTACACAAATTCTATCCAGCATGATACAGCACTTGATAGCCAGTAAAGAATATTTGACTGAAGGACCCCAGTGCTAAACAGCTTTAAGAAAGTCTTAAGGTTCCAGAGGTCATTCTGATTGGAGAATGATACTTCTATTTTCAAAGAATCAATGGCAAATTCCTTTATGCATTAGTTGGATTTAACTAGTGAAGAAAAAACGTATACAGAAATCTCGGTACAATATCAATGTCCTTGTATACAACAAAATAACAGGAAAGTACCTCATTTCTCAGGATTTCCCTCTCCAATGCAGTTCGAAGTTGCACAACTTCCTGATAAGAAAGAGAAATAAAAGTTCCGTTTGGGACATCAGATCAGAAGGAATAACAGACGACCTCGACCATGCCCTAGAAACCATGGTAGGTGATACTGGAAACAGAACTTTACACCATGCATACATTTTCTGTCACTTCCTGATATTAGGTCACAAAACATAACAGGCGTGAATCCAGATCAAAGTGACCTGGTCAGCAAATGAGGATATAATGTCAGAGATATACCTCATAGAGCCAACCGTCAACAACAAAGACGTCTAGGGAGTAGCCATCCACGGTGGAAAAGGCATGTGCTTCCTGGATGTTCAGCCCAAGCTCAGCTAGTAATGAAGTTAACTGTCATATTCAAAGGTTCATTATCGTCTCAGATTTCTTCTTCATGAGATATACTAATACTAAGCACTAATTGTTTTCTAGCAATACACAAACCTTTCTCACTACACAACCTAACAATGCCAAGAAGGCTGGCAATTTTTATGAATTCTAGTGCACATTAAAATATGAGTATGTCTGCTTAATTTGCGCATTCCAGATCATGCAACATTCTGAATAAATTAAGTGCATCAATTACCTGGCTGAGAAGCTTCGGCTTGTCATCCGTTGAGAATGTTATTTCATGCATGGGCCTGCATAATTATTTAAATTTTATGCTTCATACTCATCAAAGCAGCATGTAGAAAGAAAAGGGAAAGAAGTGAAAGTACTTGATGAATTTTGATACTAAAATTGTCAAGTGTGTGATAGCCATACTTGGACATCACAGTAATGACAAGAGATAGTTAGATTTTGGCTTAAATTGGATAGTTTTTTCAAGAAGTCGTTATAGGTCTCCTCTCTGGGTTACCCTTAAAGCAGTATTGGGTGCTATATAGGATACATGTAGTTACACAAACTAAGAAAAAGTGTGAATCTTAAAGTTTTACCGTGAAATATTTGCACAAGGAGGAGCATCTTCATCTTCATCTTGAACTTCAGATTTGATAATTTCGCAAGCAAGGGCTTCGAGATTAGGAGAAGAACCAAAGGCAGGTGGAGGATGGACACTACATATCAAAAGGGAAAGTAACTATTTAGCATAGTCCATGACAACTAAGAATTCAAAATTATACTGAAGGAGACTTAAACAATGGAAAAGGGCTTCAATTAATCACTTGGTAGTTGGTAGTCAAAAAAAAAAAATTACCTTCTGCTAATGTCCTTCTTTGCAGAGCTCGAATAAACAGAATCTGTTGAGTTTTCATCAAGAACGGGAGCAACCTACATGATGCCAAGTTCGATTCAATCCACAACTAGCATAAACTGGGAGTAATTAGATACTGAACACGCAACAATAAAAGTAAAATACAAAGGACCAAGATAACATGGAGATGCATTGTCCCAGTGAACTACTTAAATCCAAAAAAGGCATATTTTAATGCACACCATATCAAAAGCAAGTATAAGGTGTTATCGTGTAAAAGTAACTTACCTGTACCAACCGGACTTCAAAGGCAGGTCTATTAGCTGGATCATGTGCAAGATGTAGTAATCGCTTGTGTGTGAGTACATCTTCTGCCCTTTCAACATTCACATCTAATGCATACCTTAAATGCAAAAACAAAAAAATCATTTAATTGATCAATCAATTTTGGCTGTGGCACTAGTATTCAGCATATCGCAACGGTGTGCATCTAAAAGCACCCACATTCATATACATATCAGCAAGGAAGGCGAACAGTACTGAACTACTTGTCAAATTCATTTGGTTCAACGAAATCTTAAACGAAACAATAAGTGATACTATTATCAACTTCTAAAACTTGATAAAAATATTATCGATAAGAGATTGAAACTAACGAATAAAAATATTCAAATCTCCTAAAAGCACAACAAATGCGAATAAACACACATACATTGGAGATCATATATCAAAATATTATCGTCTATAAAAAAAACAGTATAAAAGGTAAATGACATACGGAGTAATCAGAAGAGAGATAAAAGTACCGAGTGGGAAGGCGATTGAAATGAGCCCAAAGTTGATCGTCAAAGCCAGGTTGTAAAGCCTCGTGGTTGTTGTTGGATTGTTCTTTAAGCCTCCGAAGAACCTCATTGTAAACCTCTAATTTTTTTGTCTGATGACGACCACTGGTAACTCTACTTCCACAATTCTCGTTATTATCCTCCATCGCCATTTTCCTAGTACCGGTGCAGTTTACGTAAACTGAATTCTACTTTATGAATATATGTAGTAGTAGTAATATTTATTCGTATCAATCAAAGATGCATCTTTGTTGATTAGAAACAAACGGCGGTGGAGTGGATTTCATTCTATTAGTCATATTGGTTTTTAACCCTATATGAATGAATACAAATGAATCATGTAGTTTATGTATTGTCCCTCTTTTGACCTGGAGGCGGAGAGGGATAGATAACGCACAGTCAAGTTGACGTGGATTTGCTTGATCTTCGGTTTTTCCCCCTATATAATCTTGCTTAATAGTATTATCAGCTTTGGCAATAAAGTTTATATGGCTTAACTCGTGATGATTAAACCCACAAGTGGTAGTACTCCTCGGTTCCATATTACCTCACCACATTACTAAAAATATTTATCTCAAATTACTTGATTATTTTTTAAAAATAAGATAGAATTTTTTATTTTTTTTACTTTGCCCTTGACAATAATTATTTTTTAAATAATCAATATTAATTAGAGAGATATAAGGATAATGTAGAAATACCCTTCTTATTTATAATTTATTAAAGGGTGTGTAAAAAGGAAAGTGACCAACTAATATGGGATGAAGAGAAAAATATTAAAAATTAATTGCTTCGCCAACTAAATTATTTCAGAATTATAGTTTTTGAATTACGATCCTTGACTAATTTATTCAAGTTTGAAAGGTGGAATATAGTATTCTAAATTCGATGAGACAAAGGGATATTCAGGATTAAAATTGAAATTGAATTTATAATACATTTAGTTGATATCCCGGAATATCCCATCTTATTTCACCCCTACGAGAACAGATTATGGATTCTCCGGGAATAGTAGATAGGGCTATTAAGCCAAAGTGTCACCGAAACAATAGCCAATGAGCATTCACATAAACGGGGTCGGCGGATCCACAACTGTACTGATATAAGTAGGTGATTTTTTTAAAAAAAAAGTTTACACTACAATAACGGGTTGTTTGGATCGTGTAATATAGAACAATTTTTTTTATAAATGAGAGAATAAATAATCTTATATTAGAAAGGATGTTATGAATATTTCGAAACAACCAATGATTAAAAGAAATGCATCCTTTAAAAAGTTGTTCTAATCCATTATATATTCGATTCTTGATATAATATATCCAAGTCATATTTAGTATATACATGAATTATTGTGAAGCGAATATTATTGCCCGTATTTTTATGACTGAATTCATAATGATAATATGAGGGTTACGATTTGAAGAATAATAATACGCGAATTGTTATCTAAGAATTACTTAATTTAAATTTGATTCTCTTATTTTTAAGAAAAAAAATATATTTATGTAAATCATATTAGTTACAAGAAGTATATAAGTGTCACATTTTTACTTTACCACTACACTTACTTCAGAGGAGAAAGATTGAACTTATATTTCACGAAATGAAAATCGTTTACCTAAAATTTGTTATCGTCTCTCTCTACACATCAGGAAAATGTTAGCAATTAAATGATTATTTTAGTCGTTTATAATAAGAGTCTTTAATTTATAAAGGTCAATGTTAGAGCTTCCTTTTGCTCGTGAACTTTGGGGTCGAAAACGAGCCGGGGTTATTAATCTAAGTTCATAGGAAATATATGAAATGCAGATATGAGAAAGCGAGATATCATTAATACTTTTTGTAAATTATTGGTTTATTTTGATAACGTAATACAATTAAAAAAAATATTGTTTTATATCCTCCGAAAGGGCGGGATTTTAGGATCGAATTGACATCTCGATTACATACGCTATTTTGAAGTCACAAAATTTGCACATCTGTAAGATCTCGAAGCTTACTAGGGTCTCTTAAGGACCCCACTACTCGTCGTATTTGGTTTGGTATTGCTACCGCACATGACTTCGAGAGTCATGATGATATTACTGAGGAACGTCTTTATCAGAATATTTTTGCTTCTCACTTCGGTCAATTAGCAATAATTTTTCTGTGAACTTCCGGAAATCTGTTTCACGGGATTCAACCAATTGTCTTGATCGTGGAATATCATTGAGAAATAGGAATCCGGGTTATCAAAGGATTTCCTGCGATTATTTCTAGTATGGAATGAGTCAATCTAGTCTTTTTTAGCTTAGCCCAAAGCAATGTATAAATGTATATGGTGGGTGGCTCAAGAGAATTACTTAACTTAGGGAATATAATAGTGGAATCTAAATATACAACTATGTTATATTTAGAGTGATAGCAAAAAAATTACGATGATATTAAAGAGTAAGGGGAAAAAGATCTAATTGGGTCGTGTATCTACGTCCAATCTACGGTAGAAGAGAAGGTTCCATCGGAACAATTATTTATTTCAGTTCAGGGTTACTCGTCTCTTTTTAGGTTCAAGAGATGAGGGAATTAAGGATACCCACCAGAAAGACTAATCCAATCCATAAGGATGTACCAGAAAATACAACATTTTTGTTACTTGACCAGCCATCAGGAGAAGCAAATACAACGGGTACGCTAATCAATAAGATTAATGAAGTAGCAATTAATGCAAAAACAGCCAATTGGAAAGCAAGAGTCATGCTTTTAATCCTCCAAGCTACCAACAAATGAACTATATACCATTTGATCCCTCTATCAGCCAAAAAATATTAATTGTGATAAAATATGTCATCGAGGGATTTTACTTTATCATGAATCCATTGATTCTATATGACTTATTACTCATGCAAATATATATGAATAAAAACTCACTGTAATTTTTGCAAAATAGACCAAGATTACAACTTTAAAAGGTCGTCAAAGATCAATATTTAGCAAATGCGTTGGTTAGAAGTTTCATGATCACGCACGAATTCTATGTGCCTGACAATTAGCATCCCAATTTGATATACATTTAAGCTTAGCTTGGACTAAACATCGAATGATCAGCGTTTTGTTGGATTTTGATATTGGTGAATGAAAAATGATGGAATGAAAATTAAAGGGAATGCAAAAGGTCATTTGTCCCACATCGGAAAAAGAGACGGAAAGAGAAGTGTATATATTACATTACACCTTGTCTAGTTGCTAAAAGTGTTGAGGGGCAAAGACTCCTTGCGCCGCCGTCGTCGCTCGCTCGGCTTCGGATTTATCAAAAGATTGATTGATAATTTTTTTGGACAAACTTTTCTTTAATTATTTATTTATTTAATTAAAAATAAAACGGATCTGACCCGCGATGGTTGCAAACATTCAGAATCAGTACCTCCAAAACCTATAAATTCTTGATTTGTTCCAAGTGTGTCCTTAAGAATTTATTCATTCCATTCAATACGAATTTCTGTCTTCATCTCAACAAAATTCTTTTGTCAAGTCTGTGTGATATACTACCGTTGAGTGGTTCGCTGCTACCGAAATTTGGAGTACTACTATTCTGGTAAGATAATCGTTCTATCCTGGGAGGGGATATTCCATTAACCTCGAGTACTGTGGGGGGAATAATTTCCTTAAGGACACACTTTGAACTAAGTAGGCTCGATTATATTCTGAAATTATTTTCCAAACCAGATTCTGTTTCGTCTACTGGTTTTGTTGTTTTTTTTGATTAATTTACTGTTAAGTAAATTTTTATACTGTGTAATCGATTTTTAATAAGTGTTTAACAAATTGTGTTAAAACGTTATTTAAACGTATACAGATTATTATTCCAACTACGTTTTTCTTGGTCTGTGAAATATTTCTCCTTCTTTAGTTTAATAAATAAGTGGAAAGCACCTAATTTAGGAATTCTCGAGAATATAATGTTAGGATTTTAGATTATATTTATCTTGTTCAGAGATTGAATTTGAAGCGTAGTGATTATCTTTAACATATTTTAAGGAAACTATAAAGTGCAAAGTTATTTGAGACGAAATGAAAAAGAAAGCAATGACTCGACGCTATGAAATTTGTATTCAACTTGCAGTTTTTATTTCCTATAAAATAGTATAAATTAAGGAGCAAAGAGGCTGGGAAGATATGTGTGGTGTTTAGACTTAATTAATTATGTCATTATGAGATGTATAACTTAAAATAATCCAGAATCCCATGCCAATAAAGTGGACCTGATTTGCTCAAACTCTAGATGCGCATAAACAAACGGAATAAACCTTAATTAAAGATTAACCAAATGAAAAATTCTAATATCAACGACACTACTACAAAGTATCATATAGAACTACTTGTACTCTCTCGCAAATATAGAATTTTAAATTCAAAATAAATTTGACGTATTCACAAGTATCTAAACATTTATTGATTAGTTTAACTTATCAGTATGTTATAACAATCACGTAATATTTACTTAAATGCAAAAAACGCGATAAACAATAAAGTCTAATTGACTTTTTCGACATTAGTTGAACGAGTTTGAGTTAATTCATTTTTGAAATTACTCGATGTCTTCTATGATTTTCATATATCTATTATCGTACTTGAGCACTGACCATGTTGTTCGGCTATCCAAACATTTAAGTGATACAATTTACCAAATCTCCTAAATAAAGTAAACTACCAAAGCTACCAAAAAAATATCCTAAACAATGTAAATTATTAAAGATACAAAATAAAATATCCTAAACAAGGCACATTACAAAAACTTCTCAAAAATAAAAGTTATTTAACAAAACAATCCAAACTATTAGCTGTCGAGATGTGATTAAGGGTCAGAAGTCACGAATTCGAATTTAGAATTAAAATAATAATAATAGAGAACGAGTTCCTTTCTGTGGATCTTACCTAGTATGAATTTAAATTAATCGAAATCAAGTGATTCGGATACCAAATATTATACAATTGGAAAATCTGTTAAATCTTTGACGTTGATGCAAAACTGATTAATTAGAAATATCTTGCTAAAAGATTAACTATAATCAAATGCTAAATTCTCCAAATTAACTTTGGAGGGTTTAAGAAGAGGTTAATTAAGGCTAATTGCAGTTTAAGAGGGAAGCACGTGGATGGATGAAGGACACTACATGGCCCACATTTTAAGAGTGGAGCACCAGCACCGCACGTGAATGGATGAGGATGTACACGTGGCTAATATGACCTTTGGGAGTGGTCAAAGGTCATTTATACAGCGCTATAAGCGGAGACTTGTAGCCGGTGGAATATGCGGCTTTGCCAAGTTATTAGGGATGACAAATGGGGAAGAGCGGGGTAGGACATGTCAAACATTATACGGGACAGAACAGGGCAATGCTTAAATGGGGCAGGACAGGACAATGCTTAAACGATACAGGGTAGGGCGGGACATGTCAAAACACTTTTTTAGAAAATTCTAAATAGGGCAGGGCAGCTAATATGTTATAATTTTTAGAAAATTCTAACTAGTTTGAATTGTGAAATTATAATCTGTTATGATGGGTTGTACTTGTTAGAATTTGATAAAATTTTATAGAGTTGTACATCTTTCTGTTACGATCATATTGAGACTTTACAAGGATTAATCCGACTTACGATTTGAAAGTTATCACTATTTAAAATTTCTGTCTCGGATCAATCGAAATCTGAAAGGGCAGAATGTATAATGTAAAAACTGTACAAATAGGTAAAGAATCTGAAAGTTTGTGCTAAATAAAAGTTCTAGATTACTCAGTTATCGACAGTTTGATACTTTACGGGGATAAATCCGACCTACGGTTTAAAAGTTATCACAGTTTAATTTTTTTGCCTCGGATCAATCAAAATATGAAAGGGCATGATGTATAACGTAAAAACTGTACAAATCGTTAAAGAATCTAAAAGTTTGTGCTGAATAAAAGTTCTATATTATTCTGTTATCGACAGTTTGAGACTTTACGGGGATAAATCCGACCTACGGTTTAAAAGTTATCACTATTTAAAGTTTCTGTCTCGGATCAACCGAAATTTGAAAGAGCAGAATGTATAACGTAAAACTGTACAAATCGGTAGAGAATCTGAAAGTTTGTGCTGAATAAAAGTTATAGTTTTCTCTGTTCTCGACAATTTGATATTTTATGGAGATTAATCCGACTTACGGATAAAAAGTTATGACTGTTTAAGTTTGTGTCTTGTATCATAAAAATAAATAGGGCAGGGCGGGACAAGACTTAACGGGACAGGACAATTTTTTTAAAAATGCTAAATGGAGCAGGACAGGACGGGTTAACATCTTAGCAGTTCAAGGCTTGCTCTACGAGTTATATTAATGCTAGTATTATAGTACAATAAAATAAAGTATAGATATGAACCTTATCCGGTCAATTAATATTAAAAAAAATCATATGCTAACGTGGAATAGAGTCAGAGAGATTGAGGTCTAATTATGAGCAACAAGAACTAGAAAATACCTCTTTGTGGAGTTAATGTTTTTCCAATGTGCCCTACATTGTTTAGTAACCCCACATTCTTTAATAATACAATTATATTAGTAGCCTCCAAATTAAAGTACACTATTTTGAATATTCACTATAAATAATAGAGATTTTTCTCATCGATATTTAGTGAAAACTTTATGTTATAAAACATAATTTTCTCATGTCATTCACACCCAACCAGTTTACTGAAGAAACGCACGGTAGAAAATAAATTTTTATTAAAACGCTGAGATTTTTTTTATTTTTTGTGTGAAAACACTATTATTTAAGTTTTTTCCACTGATATTCAGAAATATCCACTTACCATATTCAATGAAAAATTCAATGAGAAAATAAAGTTTTTAAAGTAGCGACTCTAAGCTTATAGGCCTTAAATTATTTTAAATGTGTATTAATAATACGGTATGTTTTGTATACATATTGCAACCAATTAATCTTTTAGTACTTTAATCTATTATTTAATACTCTTATCGTTCACTTTCACTTGTCACATTTTGCTTTTTGAGAGTTAATTTAACTAATATTCGAAGCTAAATTAAATTAGATTAATTTATTATTTTAAAATTAAAATTTAGATGTTAAAAAACTATACGAAAAATATCATAAGTTGTAATTGTCATATTAATATGATAAAAAATTACATCTTAAAATGTTGGTCAATGATTGTATTGACTTTCGAAAAACGAAACGTGACAAGTAAAAGTGAAATGAGGGGTCCTTCGGGGCATAGTCCAATGGTAAAGCATGGGCGCTATAAGGTGCTCTGGCATGGACAGCGTGGGTTCGATTCATGACGCGAACAAATTACGCATGTTGAGAATTTGACGTCTCATTGAGCAGTTATGCGCTCGAAACTAGCCTGAGCACATTCCGCGATTCTTGGTGATGTTGTTGAAGGGCCATCACTCGAGGGCGTCTGGTATCGCTGAAGTAGTCGGTTGGCGCAGCGCCGATTATAAAAAAAAAAAAAAAAGTGAAATGAGGGAGTAAGTGTAACATAATTTCTCCTGATTTGTTTCTAGGTGTGTTGTTTCTTTATTTTTATTTGTAGATGAAAGCTTTCATACAGGGGGTACTAATGAATGAAATCCAAGAGTCCGAGTCTAGTAATGTGCTATCATAAAAGAACACGCATCTTCAATGTGTGTGTTTGAGCTGTAATAAAACAAATGGAAAGAAGGGCCACATTATCCTCTGATAGTCATAGTACCGATCCTCGACATTGACATTTTTGTGTCATGTTTTTTTTTTTGATAATCCGGGTTGCGCTTCATTGCGACTACTTCACCCAGATACCGGACGCCATCGTAAGTATTAGCACGGCCCTCAACACTAATCGCGAGAAATCGCAGGATGTGCTCGCCCAGCGGTCGCCCGGTAACGCATAACCGATCAACGCGACAAAGACAACCCCAACAAGCGTAATTACTTCGTGCGCGAAGGAATCGACACGATGTTAATACGCCAAATACTTTTAATACCACACTTTGCCACTAGACTATGTCCGAGGGAGTTGTGTCATGTTTTCTAATGGACTGTCAATATTGTCTACATAAGGATTTCACAAGATTATTGGAGGTCCGAAGGACAAATGAAACTCACAAGCAATAATGCAAAATGTTGTTTTCATATTCTTTTAAAAAGCTTATTATTAAGGATTGGAAATGAAATTTTTTACTATTAATTTATTGCAGGGGTCACATGTCTCTTGCTCTTATGGTCCTTAGTTCAATTGATTTGTGTTAAGAATCCTATGTCGAAAATGAAATGATAACATAAACTCGTTATATGAAATTGAAAGATTTCAAACATTAATTCTTAATAATTTGATTGATTTTTGCATCGATATCAATAAAAAAAACAAAAGTCATGAGTTGAGACACTAAATTCACACAATCAGTTTGTTAATTGGATCTTGGTCCCACCTTGGAAATTTTGATCTAATCTCTTCCCATTTTGAAATAAATAAATTCAAAAAGTAAAGAACAAGTTATTATATAAATAGATTACACAACACGTGTTTGCACCTAGCACGTTCCTTGTTATTTATTCTTGTCCCACATATGGAAAGATAATAGCAAATATTAAAGGAAGAAAAGAAATGTCTTTTGACAAAAATAATTTTGTTGACAAGGAAATCCGCAGCCGTCGCTAACCGTAGGTACCATATGATTTACAATATTATTCACATTTTAAACTTAATAAAAAAATTAACAATACTACTACTTTTAGTGAACTAGGATTCCAATCCTGCTAATAATTTATTTTTTTTACAATTTTAATCGGTCACTTATGTTAATTAATAATCGCTGTATGTTGCAAAAAGAAAAGAAAAAACACCAACAACAATACATAGTTCATATCTCAAATGGACGTCAACAGTTTATTATTTTGTTTATTTATTTATTTTGCAATATTCGGATCACAAATTTCCAGAAGACCAAGAGCTAACGAATACTAAAGCATGGCTAACAATCAAAATACAACTTCAAGTTAATCAACTCATATTTTGATTGGGCTAAGACCTGCGATATATGAGTTTTTACGGTAAATTCTGACTAATACTACTTAATAAAAAATGAAAAAATGAAGACTCTAATTTTTTTCGTTTTTCGAGGACCCTGTGCGGTAGCACGACTCGCACGGAACCAAAAACTGCCGTGTCTCCAAAGCTATTTGTTTAGTAGGATAGGATAAATGGATAATATAGGAAATTAATTGTTGCTTAAAGACAAAATACATGATATGTGATATCTGACTTCTCTTTCTTTAATATTATCTGAAATGTCAAAAGATCTGAACGAGTTTAGACAGCAAATAGTTAAATCGGGTTGGTAAAATGTTGTCAACAAACTTGTTTTCTGGTAAATAACTAATTAAAGAGAGTTCCTTAGGTGGAATTTATTGTATTTACGAAAAAAATAACTCGATGCACTCATAATTTCTCGTTTATGTAGGATATGTGGAAGGATAGCAACCCAAAGGAGTGTAATGTAGCATCCTATCCTGACGCGAGTATCATGACTGAAATAAATAATCCATTGATTATTCTTATTAATAAAGGAGTATATATACAAGTTACATATGTGTTTTTTTTTCTTATTCTACGTCTAAAACTCTATTCTATTTGGAGACTAATTATACAATTATGATAAGATTACAGTACTAATTAATATACAAGAGTAATATACAATATACCATGTTGACACCCAATTTTTTCCTTCCTCTCCATTATTTACCGGTAAAATTAAACTATTTTTTAACATCGCAAAAATACTTTTTATACATGCACGTATGTATATACACATGTACATTACATAAATAAAGATTTTAATATTCTCAAAATAATCACTATTTATTATTATTATTATCTTTATTCGTCTTTTTTTACTATCGTGGCGTTTTCATCACAATTATAATTTTCATCATAATATTCTATGTTATTCACAAAATGGCATCGCATTTTACATTAAGCACTAAAACATTTTCCCCAAAATATTATTATATTATTTATTATCACATTAATATTTTTATCGTACATTTATATTTGTTTTCCTTTGCTTCTTTAAAATAAAACACCTAAAACTCTACCCAAACAAATAAAATCCCTAGCCCAAAACCGCAGCCCAACTTCACCTTTATTTTTTTCCCAGCCCATTAATCCCTCTAAATCGCCCAATACACCCTATTTCCCTCTCCCATTTTTTTTAGCCAAGCCCAAATAAAACCGAGGCCCAGACCTTTACCATCTTCAGCCATTTCTGATTTCACCCAGCCCATCGACATTTCCCCCCAAGAAAAACAAGAACCCTAAAGCCCTCTTTGCCTATTTCCCAAATCCAGAGCAGCCGCGGCTCCTTTCCCACTCTCTCTTCCATTTTGGGGTAACTTACAAGCTTTATCAACAATAGACAGGTTTTGTTCACTCCATTTTCATGCCATATCACGTGAAGCATTGAAAACTGTCCAAACGTTCAGATTTTTGAACAAATTTATTTGACCCATTACAAAAAATCTTGAGTAAATCCCGCCCAAAACGAACCTTATCATACCCTAAAAGATTTATCCTATAAATATGAGCATATGAACACATTTAAAGACACTTTTTTGGTCGCAGTTCCTCCTCTCAAAACTCCCAAAACACTTCTCATTTTTTCACCGAGCCTTCAAAAAATACAAGTTTAAAGTTACTCTTTACTGGTTCGGTAAGCTCGCAGTCTGTTGAATCTGAAGGTCCTCCGCCTCAGTTCGATGCACCACAGAAAGGTTGGTAGTCTTCCTCATCTTGTTGATTTTATGATATATTTTTTTCAGTTCTTCATGTGTTTAAAACATGAAATTGTATTCCCTTTGTTAAAGTTTCTTTTCTGCCTTAGAATTGGGAGTTGGGTCCTTTATCTTAATATTGCTATGTGTTTGCGGATATATGATCTTGTATGAGATTGGGGATGGTGTATTTTAGTTTAAATAGGAGAAGAGGAGTCTACATTCTATTTCCCTTTCATTTTCGTGTAAATGGGTTTCATATGGTAAGATTCTAGTTTCAATTATTTTTTAGTGACTCATTTGTTTGAATGTTAGTTTTGATCCTCTACTCTTAAAGGTGTTTTTGTGTGAGTAGTTTAAGTTACCTGGATCAGTAGTCATTTCCTCACTGTTTGTTTAAAAGATGGAAGCATGTTAAAGGATTAAGGAATACGTGCCATGAAATCTGTTTCTTTGTAAATAATTTTGTTTCTACGACACTTTTCCTTGTGATCTTAAGCTGGCAGATCCAATTTGGTTATGGTTGTTTGAAAAGAAGTTGCATTTACTTTCCAGAAAAGATTCACCGAGTTTAATTATTATATACATTTGTTTTAGCTCATGATTTGTAGTATGTGTTCACTCGACGTTTCTTCATTGAGAATGTTGGTTGAGACAGTTAAGGTCCATCATATTTGGTTTAATACCACTTTTAGACTTCAAAAGAACTATATAATGAATTGCTTGAAGCTGAATGTGAGTTTAATGTTTGGCCTGTGATTATATTTCGAATAAAGTATGAAATATTTCTTAGGTATATAATGTTCATGGTATGGTTTATCTTTTCTACTTATGTATCTTTCTCCTTCTTCTCTAATACTCTTCATTATGCTTAAAATGATTTATTTCTGTCCATTTATTTTTTTTATTTTTATGAATCCGCCCTTTTACTAGTTCTTTGCGTTTTTTGTTTTCTTTGTTTTGATGACGCGGGAGCACTTGCGAGTCTCACACTGAAATAAATCAAATAGCAAAGTAAAACTGAAACGTATGCAGAAATAGTGTTAAATGTCAACTAAAATGTTGTCTGACATAATTAATGACATTTGGATAAAAAAATAGAAAAAATATTTAAAAGAGTTAAAGTGCAGCGGAAATAAATAAAGAACACAAGTTTAATTTTCATAGGTTATATATTAATATAACCCATGATGGTCAATGACCAAAGATATATATATATATATACAATTGATTATATTCCTTCTCTTACAAGATTACAAGATGATACAAAAGGAATAAAAAAAGGTTAAGTCGCAGATGACTTATGCCTGAAAAATCTATTTAAATAGAAGTGATCAACACCACATTACAATTTCTTCAATGAAAGAACAAATCTAGAATCTAAGTAGCAATTATAATGTCGGACAGAATGTCGTCACAAATACAGGCAACACAACGATCCAGTCTACTTGATTGATATTTGTGGAGATCTCTCTATATCTTTTACACTCTGAAATTTTGGATATTGAATCCCTGAAGTGACATCTCTATTTATAGTAGAGAGTTCCCTTGAAAGACTCATCAACATGTTGTGGAAGTTGAGCTAAAACATGACACGTGAGGCACGAAAATCTCAACTGCTTGGACTTTTTCTTCACACGTCTTGCTCTTTAAGTTAAGCTACCTCTTGGACACGGTCTTCCTCGTTTGCAATATGCTTCAAAGACTCCTTGCCAAGTCAATTTCCATGTGATAAAAAATGTCACACTTTCCTGAAATTTGTCCGTGAAGATAGGTAAAACAGTTACCAGAGCTCGAATGTCAAGACATTTGTTCCGACATTTTCTGATTTGGACTTAGTACTGAAAAATGATATGTTAGGAAAAATGTCGTAACACAGACCCTAACATTAACATGCTCCCTTTAGATTTCAGATTGCTACCGGAAAAAAAAGGATCAGTACTTTATTCCTTTTCCTCCTTGGGCTATTCTGAACCATAGTACTTGGTTTAGCTGCTATGTCTTGTACTGCATGACTTTTCCTGGAATGGAAAAGGATCATTACCAACTTGGAGACTAAATGCTGAATTATGGAGTCGGCGTAATATGGTTGAAGCTGCATAACATTTGATGAATGAAGATTGAAGCAGTAACTGCAATATGCTTCAAGATGCAACATTTCCTAATATGTTGGGCCCGGGCTATCAACAGTGTTGTTAGATGCTTCAATCTCAATTAAAATACATTTAAAATACAAATTGCTGACATGGCGTAGTTTTCACCTTTTCTATCATTCTAATGTGCTACTTTCGTTATTGTTATTCGAATGTTAGAAAAGGATAATTTCATAAATAATGAAGTTTTCTTTTAAGGCCCTCCCGACTACAAGCGCAAGCGTAGTAGTATCTGCAGGATATAAAAAAAAGTACAAGCACTTATAAATTTATTACTCTAGTTGTTTTATTAAATTGGTGCTTTATATATCAAACCACTCGTTGTATTGGTATGAATTTATTTATATCCTGGTTATTTTTCTTTTATTCTGCCAATTAAACGATTATTAAAATTTAACTTAGTTACTCTGTAACTATGAGTACGATATTGTCATGAGATAAATTTGTTTGAACCTATTAAAATAGACGAGTGCACCTTTACATATATGGTTTCATGTTTCAATTTACATGTAAATAAAATTTTCTTTTGTGTGTGTGATCTTAGTGATAATCAATAATAAAGACTAAACAGACTAAATTTGAGAGAATGGTTTCATAAAGTATGAATAACTTTTGCAAAACATTCAATACGTACTCTTCCAACATGAAAGAGTAGAATATATGGTCAAGGTTATCTGTCTCTATTGTATTCTTTATTTTATTGCTAGATGATTTATAAGAATTTTGTGCACTTTTTCTTGACATGGTTATTTAAGTGTTTTGATTGTTATCATAACATTATTATTTCAGTTTCCATCACTAATTAGAGATTTTGGTTTTGAAATTCTTTAATGAATCATACATAATGCGACTTCGAGGATCTCCGGAAACAGTCGTTCTACCTACCAAGGCTGAGATAAGATCTGTGTACACTCTACTCTCTTCAGACTCCACGATGTGGGATTACACTGAATATGTTGTTATTCTTGTTGTTGTTGTTGTACGTAATGCGACTTCGAATCGGTAAGTATCAAATATCTAATGGTTAAACAAAAAAGAAAACTGTTTTAAACAATTATATTAAACAAGCAACAAGACAGATTGACACACAACGTTATTCAACAATATTCAGAATGCAATAAAACAAATTATAAGAGAAGATCCAACTCAAGAATAAGCCAGAATAACAGATTCAATAGCAGGAATATCCACAATAGAGTGCCTACTAAAACCAGCTTCAGTCAGAATGTGAGCCCATTCTTTTGCAGTTCTCTCTTTTCCATTAGTTGTGTGAGCCATCATTATCATATCTAGCATGAAACCAACATCCTTGAGGCTTTTTTCATTGCCTCTTTTTTCCACAAGAACTGCCTCAACAATTATCACTTTTCCTGTGTCTTTTGGAATTACTTTTATGCAGTTTTTCAAGATTTTAATGCATTCCTCATCACTCCAGTCATGTAAGACCGACTGATATTCAGCACAAAGAAAAAAAAATCAGAAAATAAAAAAGAAATATATAGTGTACATTTATTTAAATAGGCATATAAAAGTTAGAATAGTTAGCTGCATTATTTCTGATTTTCTTTTTTATCTTATGGAGCCGTAAGTATTTTTTATCTTTGAATTAGTTGGCCACTAAAGGATTAGTTGGTCGCTAAAGGAGATAACCGAACACGGAATAGCAAACTTAAAATTTTGATTTTCTTTTTCATTTTTGTCGAAAACAGAAACAAGTTTTGTAAATCTTTTGATAGTATTTTAATGCCACAAAAGTAATTGTATTTTACCATATACGGTTGTATCGGAGATCCTATATTTTAATGCATATAGGATTATTTTCTAATTATAACCACCACACAATGATCTTTTTTAAAAAATAATAATTTGACATAGTATTATAGTGATTAGAAAGCCACATATGCCTTAATTTAGCAAAAAGTGTGTTATTTTTGAAAAGTTACAAGTTAAAAGAGTGGTCAACTTATACTGACAAGAGTTGTGGAAGTGGGGCATGCTCCTGCTCCTTCATTCTTAATTAGAGATTTCGAATTTAAGTTCACATGGGTGCGGAGTCTCTTTTGTTAGGGAGCACTTTACCCCTCTATGTGGGACTTTTCGGCATACATTAGTTCGAATTTAGTCAAGCCCCAATGCAGGTACCAGACATCGAATGAGAAATAAAAAAGGGTGATCAACTTATGACTTTTGAAGTATAAATTATTGGGGTATTAACCAAAGGCAAGAATAAGCCAATTTACCCGCTTATAAACTTACTAAACACCTTAATTTACACCTTCTATGGGTATATATAAGATAAATACTTTAACTAATTTACTCTACTTACCATGAAGAAAGCAGCATGAGCTTTAGGAACAGAATCAAACATATTCCCTTCAACGTGTACAACACCATGACAACGAGGAGCCACAGACACAACATGATGAAGATCAAAGTTAATCCCACTAATCCAAGGAAATGCCTTGACCAACATACCAAGAGTTGTTCCATTACCTCCCCCAACATCCACCAATGACTCTATCCCTCTGAATATCTCCGCACAATTGTCAATTATGGCACGCATTGTCACCCGTGCATGGCACGCCAGGGCGTCATTGATCAGCTTGCTATGTTCTGGGTTGGTCTTTGCGTACTCCCACACATTCTTTCCATGAGCCACACTAAATGCTGCAGTATTATCTGTCGACATATATAATATAAGTGATTAGAAATATGTGTATTCTTAATAACTTGATCTCTTAAATAAAATGATCAAGTAATTCAGTATGACATTAGAACCGTAAAAAGGAAATATAGTATCAATGATTCTAGGTTTGAATCTAACTGACGTTAGATAAGAAAAAATATATGTTTTTACTATATAAGATGTGAAAGTAAGTGTGCTCACTTTAAAGACTTAAATTTTAAATGAGATTGGAGGTGGCAAAATACTTGTTTGTTGATTTAGCTTAACAAATTGAATCCTAAATGGCCCATCAAACTATATTTGGGTCAAGACAGATCAAATTGTATGACCCATCACCCAATGAATCTAAATACAACTCAACCCCAAATATATCATGAAATTTGATACAACTTTACCTAACAAGTTTAGAATAATGTATTAGCTTTCAGATATTTCTTTTAAAAAATGAGACTGGATCATGCTGGATGGATTGAGTTATGATTTGTTATTTGACCCAATTTATTTTATCCAACTTTATATGAGTTAGATTTTGGTAGCTAATTGAACTGTCCAAATTTGACCCATTCCGACCACTTGGTCTAACATATAAGCAGGGCCGGAGCTAAATTGGGCTGAGGGCTTCTTTTTTTTCTTTTACTTATTTTTTTATTACATCGGGATAGGGGAGGAGAAATGGGAAGAGGATTACAACGTAGGGATTCGAATTTTCACCAACAACATGAAAATTCAGATAGTCAATCAACTGAGTTATGTGATTCCTATGGAGGGGATCATTCGAACCCACTTCGTGTGTTACTTTTTTATATTTTAAAATCCGCTTAACAAGAATTCTGCCTCCGCCGCTGCATATACGTACCCTTTGCCAAAACGTGGGCACTGAGATAGTGCCATGGCGCAAGCATGACTGGGCTACTTTCAAGTAGGACAAGTGCAGCCATGCTATTTCCTCCGTTTCTGGTCAGCAGGCGAGAAACAGGTGTCTGGACATACCCCATTTCGCCATGTCCGTTAGACACCTCTTTGAATATTCCCCTGTTAATCAAGAACCTCATGATCCTATATAGATAATTAGAAGTAGAGCAGCCTAATGCTGAGGACAATTGATTTAATGTGATGGGTTCTTGATGGGTTTCCAAGAAATCAGAAATTCCCAATTCAATAGCACATTTTACTACAGCCATTTCAGTGAAACTAAATATGCAGTTCCATATATCCTCTTGAGCTTGAGATTCTATCTCTCCTTCATGGATTCTAGCAACTCCATTTGTTTTTTCCTCCATATAATACTTGTTTGAGAAAGATTTTGCTATTTAGTGGATTCCATTATATAGAAAATAGACAAATTTATACTGAATTGCCAATTCCGAAATGATTAAGAAGGACAAAAAAGAGAAAGCACGTATTCAATATAGGAATTATTTGAAGTGAGTCCCACTAAGATACCAACTAATGAATATTTATTGATTATATATCTTGTCGGAAAGATTGCAAAAGATCAAGTTGGTCGAAACTTGGAAATGAATTGGAGACATCTATACGAAGAATTACTCCCTCACTCCCATATTATTAAAAATATCTCTCAAAAAATTACTTGGCCACTTTTTAAAAATAAGATACTATAAATAGTGATACATTTTTAATACAACAATGATATATTTTCTATACATATACAGTAGTGATACACATTTTATACAATAATGATACACATACTGAAAGTATATATGTCCTAGAAACAATCATTTTAGGAGCACATGTACTTGAACACATTCATATTATTAATAAGATTAATATATACTTGGCATTTGCAATTATTGAATTATTATTTGATTGTTTATATTATTCATTAATGTGCATCCCTTGAACTTACATTGTCATTAATAGTGTGAGATATTAATAATAGAGTGTAGTTCTTAAAATAGCCTAGACTAATGATCATTGAGAATGGGATATCAATGATATGTTATAAGTCGACATGTGGTCTGCATCACATTCTTAGAGAATGTAGTATATCTCACTTACTGCTAGCAATAGTTACTAGTGATGGACGTGGATACTCTTAGAGAGTATTGACATACCTGGCGATAAACTATCCATTATACGTATGCAGAGTATTATCGTGTGGGAGATAGAGGTCGCTTAGACTTGAGGTCAATATCGCCTTGTTTGCGAAGCAATGCACTTTGATCCTGTCTAAGCTCAAATGCCTTATAGGTTGAGGCGGCTTGTATTGGGTGCATTCACGAAGTAGATTGAATGTGGTAGTTGAGCGAGAATAGGATTCATTCCTCGATTGGAATTTCAAGAGAACACTCGAACACCGGAGATGTTAGGTCGACGAGTCATTGGCGATCTGAGAGACATATCTAGGATATTGTCTAGTTGTCGACTAATATAGATGAGATAAAATGATCAAGCCATTTGGATAGACACTTGACAAATCTTAAGCTTGATCGAGTGTGTCGCGAATGAAAGGAATTTATCATCTCACATAGAGGTTTGTTTACTTGAGTCTTGTAAACGTACTTCACATATTGGGCCCGTCACCGACGCCGTCTAGGAGTTCCGTGTGAACCTTGATTTGATCAGTCTTGGATGTGTGAAGGCCTAAAAGTCACACTAAGTCGATTGTCTTTTCGGTCTAAGGGTATATTGAGAGAATGTAAAATATCGGATTTTGAATCAAGATATTTTATTTTATAATAAATTATGGGATAATTTTCATCAAATCTGATTTAATGAAAATTAATTAACTAAGTTAAAATTAAATCTTGGATTTAATTAGAACTAAAACGTGCAGAAAATAAATAAAGGAGCAGCATGCGATGGACCATTCGACCGCCCATTTGCAATTTGGATTTGGGTCGGTCTTGGCTTTGATCAAATCGATTTGGTTTAGGGTTTCTCCACTATATATTTGGCACTTAACCCATAATTTCGATTGAACTCATTTTCCACTTTACGAACTTAGAGTTCGAAATAAATTCTCTCAAACCTCTGCGAATTTCCTAGCTTTCTTGGGCAAAGGAATATACTGAAGCGAGGCTTGCACGGATTGACAATCGCGTGCGCACCTTTTAGTAGAGACTACATTAAAAGCATAAACTGTAAGTTTTTCTTTTATGTCTTTGCAGATTTGAATTATCATATAATCATACCAGAAACGTTTGTTGAAGCAAGTAAGTTTACTCAAAATTTTAAACTTCCGCTGTGCCTTACTTGTGTGTTTTACACCCAACAAATCCCTACACATACTGCAGCGATACATATTTTATACGTCAATGACACAATTTCTATACATATACCGTATTGATACATATTCTATTCAATAATGATATAATTTCTCTACACATACGGTATGAATACATTTATATACAATAATATTACAGCATATATACGTATGATACAATTTCTATACATATACAATAGTGATACATATTATATACTACAAAGATACAATTTCTATACATATTGGGGGAAAACTAAAAATTGTCATCGACAAAAAAGGGAGAAAAGAAAATTACTACGAAGGGGAAAAATATGTGAAAGTTAATTAAATGTCATATAAAATGGGAGGAAGATATTATTGTAAAATTATAATTTAATATATCTTTAAAATAAAAAATACATAAGCACAACTGAATTGCAGATTCCGAAATGATAAAATTATTTGTGATTAGACAAAAAAAATAGTTGAGAAGAACAAAAAAAAATACGTATTCAAGATAGGAATTAGTTTGAAGTGAGTCCACTTAGATACCCCATGAATATTTATTGATTATATATCTTGTCGGAAAGATTGCAAAAGATCAAGTTGGTCGGAACTTGGAAATGAATTGATGGATACATCTATACGAAGAATTACTCCCTTTATTTGGTCATATTATTAAAAATATATGTTCCAAATTATTTGATCACTTTTTAAAAATAAGATAAAATTAATTAAGTTTTTTCTACTTTGCCATTGATATTAATTATTTTTTAATGTAACCAATATTAATTAGAATGTAATTAATTCGAGAAAAAATAAGGGTAATATAGTAAAATACACTTCTTAATTATGATTTCTTAAAAGATGTGTAAAAAGGAAAAGTGGTCAAATAATATAGAACGGGGGAGTACGATGCACTTTGAGAATCAAGAAGATACTCCCATCAACATTACTAGAAATGTTTGTTCCAAAATACTTGTCATTTTATAAAATTAAGTAATTTTATTCTTAGTATTAAATTATCTTGAAAGTAATTAATATTGATTAGAGTGCACGTTTATTAAAGAAAGATAAGGATAAATTAATATAAAATATTTTTTATTTATGATTTCTTAAAAAACGTGCAAAAAAGAAATGTACAACTAATATGGGACGGAAGGGGTAGCAATATCATTAAGTGCCATAATCAAGTTAATTCAAATAACCAATCAACTATATTTCATCTACCAATGTGAAGATAAGGTCTGTATATCAAATAATTATAGGATTTCACTTGGTATGTTATTGTTTGTAATCAAATATATTTCATTAATCCTAATTTAGTCACAATCAACTTTAATTTAATCATCCACTTAGAATCAGATACAATAAAACCTCGATAAATGAATATTCAATAAATTAATAGCCTCAATTAAATAATAATTTCTCCGGTCCTGACTTGGGTCAATGGAATAAAATAATAACCTCGATAAATGCATAAGATAATAATATTTTTTTAAAATCCTTGAGGCCCACTGAAAATATAAAATAATAATTCATTAAATACGTATGAAAATTACATATATAATTCATAAAATAAAGCACTTCCTGAACAATTTGTATTTCAACCCATTGTTGCAAATCTTTTTGACTTGAAGAGGGATGCTTATTTTTGTACTCACATAATGTTTTTCTCATCTCATCAGTTAACGTAGATTTTTTTACACCTTTGATAGGATATGAATCTTCAAAATTTCGACACGACGGATTCGGATCGGGCCTGAATCCGTTTCTGACAGATCGGATATGGATCTGAATCTTGTATTTGAGATCCGTATCCGATTCAAATCCGATCCGTGAATTCATTTTTTATTAAATATATACACTTTAATGACAAAACATATCATCAAGATTTCTTTACTATATGAAGTTTTTGTACCTTTACTACTGTAGTATGTACAATTATGTTACTTTAATATAATAAAATAGTTTATTACTTTATTGTTAGAGTATATAAATTTAATTACTTTAATGTGATAAAAATATTTTTATATTTTTATTATTACAGTGAGTAAAATTCTATAATGAGAAATAATACTTGTGTTGCCGTCAATAAATAGAGTTGAGGCTTGCAATAATTATCAATAAAAGATGCCCCATGTCATGATGCGTCCCCACGAATTCTTGTGTACACAAATTTTCAATTAGATTGAGTTTCATTTTGTCAAAAAAAATTCAACATGTAGAAATATTATTCAAGGCAAAATTTTTACATGTGAATCCAGATCCGATCCGTGGACTCGATAAATCCAAATTTAAATCTGATTTTTATAAACCGATGGATCTGGATCCGAGTCCAAATCCAGAAAAATGGATATCTATTAGGATCCGTCCAGATCCTATCCGTTGTCATCTCTATCGACAGAGACTTCATACCTTTTTTGTCACTTGGTAAGGTCTCTTTAATTGGTTCGCAGTACGACAGAGTTACCACTTTCGTCAAATTTTAGACTGTCATTTAATGGTAATAGTGCGTTAATAAAATTTCAATTCTATTATCCTTTTATATTTTGTCGACTAATAAAAAATTGGAGTTATTGTGGGTTTCTTGGGGTCTACGTTCTTCATTGATACACATTTTTATAACTTGGAAATAACAGTAATATGGGTACCCAAATGGGTTTTAAGCAAGCAAGAAAGATACGATCTTGTAAATACAGTGCGCCGCCAAGTTTTCAGTCAACGTCAAGGAAGGTCCAAGGGAATAACAAAGTATAGAAAAGAAAGAAAAAAATTGAGTTATTGTGTAAAATAAATAGTTTTTTATTATTTTACACGTCACTTAAAAAATAATAATTAAGATAATTATTTGCTCTATTTTTTTTAAATTTAAATAATAATAATTTTTTTTATTAAATGTGTAATTTACTTATGTGTCATAGTCATTAATGATAAAATTTCTACTAAAGATTAAATAAAATAAAAAATATATGTCTTTAACTTCTAAAGCGATAAATAAACTAATGAGAAACGTTTATGTTAAATCAGTAAGTGGTGTGCCTATGAGGGGTCCGAAATCAAGAAATTTGACACTAAATAAAATGAGATATCTCCAGTATAATATAATCATGTATTTCTTTGACACTAAATAAATTAGGATAAATTTTTAATTCTAATTTTAGCTTTTGCTTTTTTAAATGACTTTTGGAGAATGACATATTTGTCATTATGGTGTTTTATTGGAAATTAGTAATTCTGAAATTGGTATCACTGACATCTAATTTTATCCTTAAATACTTTATTTAGTTATTCAGAGTTTCTGAGTTATAAACGAAGTAAAATGTGCATTTCACAAAGCAAAAATGATTTTTATGAAATTATTCTTATTATATTTTGCATGTTATTTGGTAAAATATTATCAAAGATATTATTGTATATCGTTTGCATATTTTTATATATTTTTAGAACTATTTAACAATTTATGTGATTTAAAGAGGACAATTATTTAATTAGTTGCCTGGATTAATTATATTAAAATTGATAATGTTCTACTCCGTTGAATTAAGGAAATTTGAGTAATTAAATATGTTGTTAAATAGCATCTCATTTTACACTTTAATTGAAAATATAGTTATGATAGCTATAAATGCATAATATTGTTATATTAGATACTTCTTCTGTCCCAAAATATATGATATACTTTTCTTTTTAGTCAGTTTAAAAAGTAATTACACCTTTCCTTATTATGATAATAATTTAACTTTAAACTTTACATTTTACGCTTAACGAGATAATCTATAACCACACAAATATCTTTAGCTTATTTTATACCACAAGATTCAAAAGTATTTCTTTATTTCTTAAAATTCGAATAAGTCAAAGACCTTTATTTAAAATGAGATGGAGGTAGTAAATAATTTAAAGTGTAATTTTTAATCATAAATATCTCTTAGAGTTAGTTATGCCGTATAAAACTTCCTAAAAAGTAAATATACAAAATCATAGAAATTTAGGAAGAAAGCACCTCAACTCTTTACCCATATCCCAGCCCGTGGCTGGCCCAAGAGGATTTACAAGGCCCAAAACAACCTTGTAATGTACATCTCATGAGATTCTTATCCATGTATCAATTTGCAGAAGTTATTTCCAGGAAGTGTCTTCTGTGATTTGCACCCAAAATAATACTACTAAATAGAATTATAAATCTCTCTTTCACCACTGGCATTCAAGAATCAATCCAATCTACTATTATGTCTGAATGGTCTCATCTACCCAGAGAACTCATAGACCTCATTTCCAAACACCTCTCAACGGAAATCGATTTCCTCCATTTCCGTTCCGTTTGTTCTTCATGGCGTTCTTCCGTTCCTCCTAAACTCTACTTTATCCTTTCCCGTTTTCCCCTTCTCCCCGCCAATAACGGTATCGATGTAAATAGCTGGCGTTTTAAACTTTCTAAATCACCCCTTTACCTTCTCCGTTCACCTAATCAAACGACGTCGTCTAGTAACCAATCTAATAACAACCATGTATGGATCATCAAACATGATCGCGAAAACCCACAAAGAATGCGTTTCCTCAACCCTCTTACTAGATCTCAATTTAAACCCTTTCCTTTAAATTTACCCAAGATTCTTGATTCATCACAATACCCAATTCTTGAATTATGTCAAGAATATACTATTCAGTTTATCAAGTATCGACCTACAGCTACTTCGATTAACGATGCTGTGAATCTTTACATGGAAAAAGTTGCTGTTCGTTTGGAAAAAGACGGGTTTGTGATATTGACAATACATGTATCTGGGAAATTGGTAATGTATAGATCTGGGGGTACCGAGTGGGAAATTGTTGATGAGTTATCGTTGCCTTACGATGATGTTATTATGAAAGATGGAAACTTTTATGCTGTTGATAATACTGGGAAGGGAGTAGTTGTTAATTTGCGCTGTGGGGTAACCCCAGAATTGAAAGTTGTTGCTAATTCTGTGTTTGGGGGTGATAAAAAAATTCTTATAGAATCTTGTGGGGAGTTGTTGATGGTTGATAAGTATTTGAGTATTGGGCCGGAAGATGATATTGGATATAATGAGAATGTTGAGTTTTACGAGGAATTTGATTGTTACATGAGTGAAAGGACGGTTAAGTTTAAAGTTTATAAGTTAGATGGAGATATGCAGAGGTGGGTTGAGGTTACTAGTTTGGAAGATAGGATGTTGTTTGTGGGGGATAATTGTACGTTTTCCGTGTTGGTATCTGAGCTTGGTTCTAGGTGTAAAGGGAACTGTATACTCTTCGCAGATCAGTATTTTTGTAGCACGGAGGATGATGGAGGATTGTGGAAGAATCACGGGATAGGTGTTTTTAGTTTGGAAAATGGCAGCATTGGTCCAATAAGTAGTTACATTGGCTATGCTGAGTTGTTTTGGCCTCCTCCTCCTTGGATTTGTTCTCCTCAACCCATTGATGTAAGTGGTGATTTTTGTTGTTGTTTTAAGTCTGATTGTCCCGTTAGCTACTGCTTCATGTTGTTAGAATGCGCTACCATTGGGTATTTGATTTTTACTATCTGCATGTCCACATTGCTTTAATTTCTCGTCTGAGTCTGACCGTTTCTCGTACTTTGTTTTGTTTTGCTTGCTTTGCCTTATTATGCTTTGTCTTGAGCCGAGTGTCTCCCGGAAAACAGCCGCTCTACCAACCAAGCTGGAGGTGAGGTCTGTGTACATTCTACCCTCCCTAGACCCCACATTGTGGGATTTCACTGGGTATGTTGTTGTTGTTGTTGTTGTTTTAGGTCTGATTGCCTTTACACTGTTTATGGCTTTATGCTAAAAGATTGTGCGTTTGATTAGGCAATGTGATACTCTTATGATGGTTTACGTGGGAGGTTCTTCTTTTGCTCTCTTTTGTGCTTTGGTTTTTTATATATGTTCTATCTTATTTATCTGTTCATCACCATGTTATCTATGTTTAGACTAGTGTTGGACCTATTGTTTTTGGATGATACTCTGGCAATTAAACTTCTGAAATAGTTGAAGATGGATAACTAGCTATTAGCCTTCCTATGAAAGAAAATAGTATTTCCGCTTAAACAATGACTGAAAATTGAATCATTAACAATCACTAGCTGCTGACCCAGCTCCTTGGTGAAAAATATTTTGTGCTAGGAGTATATATTACTGGCCAAGAACCGTTCCGCCTTGAAAACTACTTCATTTTTTCAACTTCAACATGAAATGTTTTTTGCGAATCAATGATCGTCTTACAATTTAGTTCATTATTTCAACTTCAACTTGAAATAGAGAATGTAAAGCTGGAATACTTGTTTGAGGAGCATTTTAAGTGAATTCATGGTGTTTACTCACAAAACTTCATACATCTTTCTCCAAGTGAAATTCATGTCGAACACACAACAATCTCCAAACACACTTTCAACTTCAAATACTCTTTCCAACTGCAATCAAATATTGCTCAAACACCTAATGTTATGGCAACTCCCCCAAAACAATGGGAGCTTGGGGGGATTACATTCTACTGCCACAGCAAATATCCTGCCTTTTCTTTTTATCCATCTTTTGTTTTTTTCCTCATCCTTTAAGGGCTTAAATTTTATCTAATTTTACGTACATTTGCTATTTCATGCAGGCTGAGCTGAATGAGCTGAAAATCTAACTCTTTTGGAGATGAATGGAGATAAAAAAGAAACAACGAGCTAGCCAAAGCTTGATGATATGCTGGACTTCTTTAAACTGTACATATGGGTTTTTCTTCAGAATTTGACATATATTTCAAGGTTTAACCCGCATAGCGACGTGCTTATGAGGCACTGACTGGCACAAATAAATGCATAAATTGATAAATTATTTTCTTTGCTGGTATTATGGTAAAGGAACAAGGATCATCATACTTTTTTTCTCTCAACGTGGTTCAAATCAGTTTCCACCTTTATTATTTTAAGTACAATTCACATGCTTACCAGTTATTGAATGGATGATTGTGCAATTCTTGCTTACCAGTCAGAAGATACCTTGACCAACTCGTGCCTTCCAGATGAAATCATCTTCAACATCTTAAGCTGCCCCTTAAGTATCTGAAGAGATTCTAATTAGTTAATCGGAAGCTTTGGAATGCCCTACTTCTACACCCTGATTTCACCTACCTATGCATTCGGCATCGGGATTCGGATGATTCGTTTAAATGGTTTCATACATGGTTTCTTACCCCCGTAAGCCAGAGTATAAGCCAGAGTAGTCAGGGCTTATTGGACCAATTTATTGAAATCCCCAATCCACAGAACCCTTGTTTGTGCATTGTGTTGGACTTTGTTCCTTCTATGCAAGCCGTAAAGTTGCTCTCTGTTCATGAAAATCATCAATAACTCGGTTATGAAATTTTTCGTGTTGGGTTTGTTGGAACTACTTATGGCGAGCTGTTGAGGTGCCTACTGATGATGACTTGCAGAACAATGATCAAAATAGGAAGAGAACTCGGGTTTTCTTTAGGAAGGAAGTGGCTTATTGCATTTGGTTTGGTGAAACTGCAGGCGGCCAGGATGATGCTGATATAGAAGTTGATGTTTTGGATATGGAGAATGAGAGTTATATTGGTCATATTGCTTTCCCTAAAGGCTAAAGGTTTCTTCCCGAAGTTGAGCACTACTAATCTCTTAGATTGGAATGATCGTCTCTCATTTGCTGAAATAGTAAAGGATGAGCTACATGTGTTGGTTCTAGTAGATCACAAAAAACTAAAATGGGCTGAAAGCAAACGAATCATCAGGCTCATGACTTCATTCCTGCAACAGGAAAATATTACGGATAGTCATTTGTGCTCACAAGTCTACTTTGTTCTTTCTTCAGAAAAAATACAAGAAACCTGAGAAATACGATCTCTGCATGTATGACATCCATACTGGGAAGTTAACAACTCTACTGCCCAATTGACACGATAGTTTTGTTCTTCAAGACAGCTCTCATCACGTTTCATCTTCACTGCTCCTAACTTTCCCATGGAGAGCGTAAACTAGTTGATGTTCTTTTTAAGTACTTGACAGATGTCTTACAACAACAACATACCAAGTGAAATTCCACAACGTGAGGTCTGAAAGAGTAGAGTGTACGCGGATCTTATCCTATCAAGGTAGGAAAGCTGTTTCCGAAAGATCCTCGGCTCAAGAGAAATCATAGAAAGATATAAGGACAAGAAATTCATGAAAATGGAAATAACGAAAGGAACTAAGTCATAATAAAGCCATTTGAAAAAGGGATAATAGCTATCAGAGATAAAATAAGATAAAAATCGAAGTACAAGAATATCAAATAGTAGCAGAATTAAAGCACATTAAACTATAGAGCAATACTGTGACTACTAATATGAAAAGATAGCGAGACTACCTACTAGCCTTCTACTCTAATTTTAGTCCTCTATAATCTCCTATCTAAGGTCATGTCCTCGGTAAGCTGTAACTGCATAATGTCTGTCTAATTACATCTCTTCAATACTTCTTCGGTCTACCCCTGCCTCTTCTGAAATCGTCCATATCCAACCCCTCACACCTCCGCACTGGACATCTATGTCTCTCTTCTTCACATGTCCAAATCATCTCAATCTCGCTTCCCGCATATTGTCCTCCACCGAGGTCATTCCCACATTGTCCCGGATAGCATCATTCCTAGTCTCGTCTCTCCTCGTGTGCCCACACATCTATCGCAACATTCTCATCTTCACAACTTTATCTTTTGAACGTGAAAGATCTTAACTGGTCAACACTCTGCCCATACAACATAGTCGGTCTAACCACCACTTTGTAGAACTTGCCCTTAAGTTTTGGTGGCAGCTTCTTGTCACATAGCACTCCGGAAGCGAGCCTTCATTTCATCCACCTGCACCAATACGACGCGTGACATCATCATCAATCTCCCCGTTGCCTTGTATAATAGACAACTTGACGGATGTCTTAGTTCAATAGATATGATCAGTATACTTATTAAATAATTGCTGGGATATTCTAGGCTAATATACTAATAAAAATACGCTCTTCTGAATCCGAGTGCCTTTTAAAACGTTTCTCACACACAAATCTTACATAGTACACATCAAATTCGCATCAGCTAAAACATCTACTTCGCATTAGAGATGAAAATAATTGAGATATTTGGTAAGAACTAAAAGTCTAAAACACCTACTTCGCATCAGCTAGTATGTCAGAATGCAAATATTATAGACTGAAATATAAAGGTTGCGCCATTGAGTATATCACTTTGCTACATCTAACGGTTGCTACTGAAGCAGCAAATTCTTCTTTTCTATACCACAAGAAAGCTGCTATTTTGCACTTGCCAGGCGAAAACTGTGCAATTACATTACTGCTATCCTTCTCAATGTAACAACCGATGAAGATCAGGTTGAGAATTTTGAACAACCGCACTATCCTAAGAGAAATATACATGATAAAGAACATAATTGAGATTAAAGCATCCTTGACTAGTCATCTGTTAGTTCTCAGTCCCGTTCAGGAGCATCCTTAGAAGGTCTTCTGGCACTAAGGTTCCCTGCATATGACCACAATTTATCCAAATCAGTCCGCGTCACTTTCTCCAGTTTAGCTGTTGGTGGTACCTTGGAACCAGTCCTTTCAGTTTAGCTGTTGGAGGTACCTTGGAACCAGTCCTAGAAGGAGAAACTGTCTTCCCTGGGCTACCAATCACGGGAGATAAGCAAAAGGTTGGTGTAGCAAATGGAGAAGTAAAAGGGGAATGCTGTATCGAAAAGGGGCTTGGTGACATCCGTTTTTGCACTGGAAGACCACCACCCAAACCTCCCCTATTGAAAAGGGATATGGACTCTGCTGCAGCACATCGTTTTGTTGCATCATCCACGAATAACACATCATCAATCCTCGCCATAATGTTAAATGCCAAGCTCTCCATGACCCTTGAGTAGCTCTCGAGAATTGACTGCCCAACATCCTGCAGTAGAACACATTAAATTTTCAGAGAGCGCAATAGATGAAAAGTTATATCCCCGCTTCTGATGCCATGAGAAACATTTCACGGTATCAATATTCAGCAATATCGAAATAGAACCAAGAATGAGGTTCCATAACAGTAGAATAAAGGAATTATTCACATATCTGCTCTACTTTGTCATTTAATCTTCATATGATTGTGTATCACCCTACCTTGTTATACTGTATTTTGGTCATGTCAAGTGCAGTTTGAGGAAGGCCAGGGAAGCGAAGCCTGAGACTATGCAAGAGTGTTTCTGCTCGTTCTGCAAGATATTGATTCTTATCACCATCTGCAACAAGGCCCTTGACCTTCCCTCCCCATGACTTCCGTTTAGATTTTCTTTTATGTGGATGTTTTTTCTGGTCCTTGAGTCTCCAAACATGCACAGCAGCCTCAATTCTATTTGCAACTTCCAGAGTATGGTGTTCTGATGACAAGTCCAGGCAATCAAGAAGACATTCAGGTGAAAAATTGTCAGCAGTGATGTAGCGATAGATGATATCACCTAGACAGGCTTTTCCACTCTGCAATAAGAATTTAAGAAACAATTACAGAAATGAACAGTTGCAATTGACAATTAAACGGACATTTCGTTTCATCAAACAAGTCCCTAAATTGTCCTTGGGAGGATATCGGAATACCCATATGAGGATAATAACTGCCAAAACAGGGAAAAAGGAACAAATTTTCTGAAAATTAATTTTAGAGATTGTTTATCTAATTAGGAAACTTTACTTGTTTCCTTTTACTGGATTTTCTTTTCTAAAGCATAAACGTTGAGCTACCACTTACATTAGACAACAGGCAACATACTTCATCTCATTTTGTGAAAGTGATCTAAACAACAGATACAGCAACAATAACCATTGGTGCAATGAAGGCAAGGGAAATGCAGGCAGTCAAGATATAGTAGCATTATTTAAAGCAACTGACACAGGCTGCGGATGGCCAGCTCTTTTTTTTGGGGGGATGAAAATTGCCACTAAGTTTAATTTTTTACTTTAAGTAAGCCATTCAACGGGATGCAAACCTTGGGTAAAGTTTCGATATAGGCACTTGGAGTCTCCATTTCAGCAAGCACATTGCTGTTGATTGCCAAGGCTGCCTTCAATATCTGGTTTGTGCAATCCCTACACTGTTGCAATCTCTTTCTACCTTCTTCTGACAACCCTTTTGGGGGAACTTTTGGGCAAGGCAGCCACCACTTCTCTTCCTGCCGAACTGAAGGCCTCCCAAACCCTATTCCAGAAGGATAAGAGTCACAGTCATCTCCCTCAGCTAAAACTATCCCTCGATCCACATACCAAAACTCTGTTTCACGAAATCCATCGAGTATGCTAATCAACATGGCATCAAGTTTTTTCAGAGCAGGCAAGTTCAAATATAAATCAGAGCGTGGACGCGTTGCCATTACTTCATACGTGCCTCCTCCAGGAAATTGTTGAATAGAAGGCACAAGCTCCACAATAGAGTCACTAACACATAACAACCACTCCATCTCCCTACACCACATTGCTTTCTTTTGAGCAGCCAGTGGCTCCAACCTCCATAGTTCCCCAAATATTGTAGCTACAATTATCATACAAGAAAACCCAATTTCAATACAAAAACATATGTTCAAGTTTGGGAGAATTACAGACAAATACCATTCGGCCATCTAGTTTACAAACGATGCACATAGTATATAGCTAGTGTATAGTTACTAAATATACATATACGATACATACCTATACAGCCAAAGTGTATACCTCGGCCGCCATATTTGGTAAACTAGATGGCCAAAGGGTATATTTCCGTAAGTTTTCCTTCCATTTCTCTCTCTTTTAGTGAGGAAAGAGCTAGTTAAACTAACCAGATAGATTTGTAATAGCATTTGAGATTGCGAGTGCTGTACAAACACCTTTACCACCTCCAGACATGTCCTCACCAAGTAGCAGCTTGGCGAATCTCTCCTTCATCATATCAATTTCTAAATCAAACACAACCAAAAAGTCAAAAATCATCACCTACATTCTACAGAAATAACAGTAAAGGTTAAAAAAAAATACAGCAAAATGTCCACACATATCAACAGATGTACAGTAACAAATCTAGTCAATAAATGACAGAAATATACCCGTGATATACACGGTATCCACTGCCCACATGTATACAGTGTATATCACGGAAACTAATTTAACAGAATGCACAGACCTGATAAATCTTCTTGGCGTTTCTTGGACTTGTCATTACAGAGCACTACATCTTTCCCGCCAATGGTCGGGAACATGAAGGGAGGTACCATTGGTGCCGGAAACTCTGATTTACCGGCGAATCTTCGATAAGCGAGTGGAGAAGACGCGATTGAGCTAGACGCGCCTTCAGCATCATAACGACGACAAGAGAAACTACTAGAAGAATTACTTTCAGACTCACTCACATCAGCACTTAAACTGTAACTTCCACATCTCTCACTAGAACCTTCTTCAGATGATACACTCCCCATAGTAAATCCAATAGAATGTTTTACTTGAAGTAGTAAATAGTAAGATCCTGGATTCAAATGACCATCATCTAGATTCAAATGATTGTAGTAATAAACGGTAAAAATTGGAGAGAGTATCAGATATGGTAGTGGAGGAGAAGGAAGAGAGTGAAAAAGGATAAAGCAAAGAACAGGTTCACACACACTACTATTTCAGTCACTGTGACAAAAGAGTGGTGAAAATATGACGGCGTTATAGTGACGAACGTCCGTTTGGGTGAAAATGAACGGCGTTAGTTGAGGTGTTGACAACAAAAAGGTACGCTACTATGGTAAGTGGTAACTACCATCCGACACGGTCCTTTTCTTCGTTACGGAGCATTTGCCTTTGCCACCTCACCCGATGGAATTTTGGTGACTTTGGGAAACTCAAAAATATGTGTTTTAAGAAAATATTAAGTGATAAACATATGTTTTTACGTCATTAAATATTTTATTATTGATAAATTAGTATAATTTGATATAAATAAATATTCTTTATCAAACAAATTATCCTACATTTTGACAAATATCCAAAAAATTGTCCTATGGATGAATTTTAATGTTTTTTTTTGGTTGAATTTGATGTGTGCTACTTACCCTATATCCATGTAAACTAGTTAGTAGTAGTGACTTTCGAATTACTTCTAAAATAAATATGGAAATAGGAGAAAAAACGATAATATCTAGACGTCAGTTTTGAATATGATTTTATTATACACGTTTACGGTTTTGATCGGAAAAAATACAATAGTATCGTTTACTTATTTAATTCCTCGAAACAAAGGTGGAATATGGATAGACATTGTTTCAACATAAATTTGCATACACAATCTCACATTATTTTTTTAAATGTAAAAATTAAAATATAATACTTAATTTGATGTAAATTGATATTGGGTGACGGATTTTCACGGAATATTATCTGACCATAGACTATAAATCGTACATTCACATCCCTCCAGAAATCCAAAAAATTAGACTAGTTTGTTTGCTCTGTCTTCCGTGTTGCATTAATGGGAATTATAGAATGTTAGTAATTAATTAAGTCTTAAAAGGAATACTAAAATCACTGCAGCAAGTCATAAATAGCGTGGAATTGAAAAGGGAAATCATAAGAATCCGAAACAATTGCGTGTGAATTGGACGAAATAAAAAAACTGGTGTCCTTATGAATTTGTGATAATTAAGATACTAAGGGGCCGTTTGGTTTGAAGACAAATTATGTTTGCATTAATTATATTGGGATTAGTTTTGTAGTGTTATCCTGATATTATTTTTTACTAATTGTTTGGTTTGTTGAGTATTAAATTTGACATGCATTTTCTTATTTCCAATTACAAAAATACTCTCCACCATATTTAGAGTACTAGAAAAGGGGTTTGAGGAATAGTAATCAGGAATAGTAAACAATGAATAAGACGATAATACTTTATTCATCTTGCCACACGACACCTTAAGCTCTCCTTCCTAGGCGTCGGATCTCTTAGGAGCAAAAGGCGAAATTCCTCCCCACAATCTGTTGGGAATTTGGTCTCTTCCTTTTTGCACGAGTAATTTAATTTCTTCTACTTAGTTTTCCTAATTTTTTTCTCTTCTTTTACTTCCAATGCAGAGATACTTCCATTCACGAGAAAGTTATTTCTTTTTCGGTCTTTAAGCTAGAAGGAGATTTTATTCGCTTTGAAAATTATGTTTGCTGAAAGAAGATGGGAAAATGCCAGTAAATAGATAATAACAATGAAGATATTGACATAGAGGTGTGGAATAATATATATCTCGGGGTCTGAGTCTCAGATTAGAGATTTTTCCGACGTCACATAGTATTGATAAGGCTTTCAGTTTGACCGGAGGAGAATGAAAATAATGGAGTAGTTTTTCATTTCCTGAATTAATGGAATTCGGCGATTAATGGATTGGAATAGTGTATAATTGCTACTGAAATTGGAAGAATTAAGCCATTTTTGTACGTGACGGAGCTTTTTGTTGCAGAAAATGATAGGTCGGCTGGTCGGAGACTCATAGGATTGCAGTTAGCGTGATGGACCTTCTTTGTCAAGCGTGCTTATGGAAAAGCGAATTTCCTTGTCAGATCGTTCCAGTAAAAATAATTTTAAAAGTTATTACCTCAGGTGCAAGTGCATTATACGTGTTATGTTTTTTTCCAACCTCTTAAAAAAATATTAATTTAAATTTTAATTAAATTATATTTATTTATTTTTTGTTCTCAATTTGTTACTATTCTTTTTTTTCACCACATTATTTTCTATATATATTCATATGAGCAACGGTGTGAATATGCTCCTCGACAAAAAAAATAGTATATACTTTCGTTATAAAATAGCTGAATATATACCCCGACGTTATAAAATAGTATAAATATATCTTTTTTACTAATATAATTTATATTATTTTTTAATTTAAAAATATCACGGGACTTCAAAAAAAAATTACTCATTTTTTTAGTAGATATGTTTCTAAAGTCACATGGTAATTTTTTCTGATGGGTCGGGTATGGTTCATTTTAAAAATGGGTAGACTTATTTTTTAAGGTCACAGAGATAGTTTAAAAATAAATCAGACCTCATCCACTAGAAGAAATTATCATGTGTCTTTAGAAAAACGTGTCTATTAAAAAATGGATGAAGACGCTTTTTTAATTAAAAATAGGCTAAACACTTTTTTAAGAAAATTTTCGTCAACAAAAAGGTATATTTGCACCATTTATGTACCGACAGGGGTATATTTATAGCACTTTGTAGCGGTAGGAGTATATCAACCACTTTTATAACATGCGTATATATGATTTACTTCCTTCGTTCCCCAATAAGTGATTGTTTAGGTCTTTTAATTTTTTTCAAAATAAATGGTTCTTTGGAATTTCAAGAATAATTTGATCATGTTCTTCCAAAATTACCCTGATTTAAATAATCAACATTCATTAACTAATATTTTTATTCATTAATTTGAGATTAATTAATAAAAACACTCCTAATCCTCTAGAAGTAAGCACTTTCTTAATATGTGTGCATAAATTAAAAGAACCACTTATTATCAAATGGAGGAAATAAATCAAAAAGTTGATAGATATATTTACATTTTCCCCCTATTTATATGTATTGAGCATAAAATGCCTAAATATACATCTATACTATCGAAAAAAGTTTAAATATATCCATCGTTATATTATGGATTCAAATAACCCCTGCAGTTATAATTTTGGTCTAAATATATTCCTCCTTATTAAACTCATAGACATTAAGAGTGCGTTTGATTTGGGGTAAACAGGAAAGAGAATGCAGGAATGAAATTCTCTTTGTTTATGTTTATTTGGCCTTATTTTTTCATTTTCTTTACCCCTTTTCCACTTTCATTTACTTTCCTTATTTTCACTCCCCTGGGTATTTGGATTTCATTTCTCCACGGACGCCGGACCACTCAGACTCCGAACCCCGGACCACCCAGAATTAAACATATAGGAATAATCATGTAATTCTTTTCATTCCATTTTTTTACTGGATTCCATTCCGTTTAGCCTGCGCCAACCAAGCGCACCCTAAATATAAGGTGGCACTGACAACTGGATGAGGTGTACATCATGTATCTCACAACCCAAACCCATTTGCCGTCAATCAGACATTCAAATTTTTCTTATCTCTGATGATAATCGGTCATTCAAGACGAATTTCTCCCAGCGAGAGTCTCCCGGGTCAACAAACTTGAAGAATTCGATCATGAAAGAATTTGTAATCAGAGTTTCTTGCTGAGGATTAAGAAGGATAAGCGCAGAATTCTCCAGCCATATCTTCAGCATATTCATACCGTCTCCGGTGAAATAGAACAGCGAAGAAGAGAATTGAAAATGTTTATAAATCGTGGACTGAAAAATCCAATAAACCAATCTTCTTGAAAAGCTTGGTTAATGTTTTGTTGCTTGAAGAATTGAGCTTATCTGCGTGTAAAGTAGCACAAACTGTTTCCGCGGGTGGAAGAAATTTCCTTAGCGGCACATCGTTAGCCTTAAAATTTATGAATCCAAAAGTGTAAGAGGTGGATTCAATTTTTTATCTCACAAAAAAGTCTCACACAACTGATAGTAAACCGCAAGTTTTCATTCCTTTGCTTAATTTTATGGGTGTCAATGGTACACGTTTCTGTCAGTTATTTCAAAAATCATTTTTTTTATTAATTTACTAATTTACCCAAAATTTAACTTTTCAAAATCGTCCCTATCGATTTTGTTCGACATCGATATAGTTCGGTTAATTTTCGGTAATGTCACCTTATCTAAAGTAATGTAATAATATTTAAAAGGACTAAACGAGTACTGCTATCAAATATGTGAAGGAAAATAAACTAGCATAGCGTTACTAGGGAGTAGGTGATATGAGAACAATTAATGTGGAAGTAATTAAGGATCTAATGATGACGTACGCTTTAATTTTAACAAATGAATTTAATATCGTTTTTTACAAATGAAAGGTCATCGTAGATTCGTAGGCTTGTAGTTGTTGAATTTGAGGGGTCTCGTGCTACTTTCGCCTTTCGGTGTGCAATCAATAATTTGGTGCAGGTACTAAGGAAATCGTCTAGAGACTTGGGTTATCAAAAAAAAATTGATGCAAAATTAATTACTTGGAAAATAGAAGTTACAGTAAACATAATCAGTCAACTGGATGACTGAGTTAATGATGCTGATTCCCATGTGCATTAAACCCCTCTGCGTTTATTTTTGTTACTTTTCTGATCCAATTTGCTACTCCTTTATTTAGGTGTGTCCCGAATCTACAGCATTACTTAGACTTGACTCAACTATTAATAAAATGTTAATCTAATGTAGTACGTAAGTGGTACCAGTATTTGTTAGAGAAACATGTGAATCCATTATCTAAATTGTTGTTCTTTGAAACATAGAATAGGAGAAGTATCAGAAATAATAGTAAATTACATGCATCTTATCTTCCTTTAGATTTGCCTATGAAGTAGGAGTAAGTTAAGTAGGGCTTTCTTTGGGCATGTGCGAGTTATGCTACTGTATAGGACCCAAAGATTTTAGGTACCCAAAAAAAATATAATAGCCCATATATATTACACCACAAATCAGTCCAATTGGCAACATTCTGAAAATCATACCAGCCCAGTGCCAAATCAGCCGACCCAAGCCCAATCCCCAAAAAATAAAACTCAGTCCATTAGTCCATTACCCTCAAAATATAAAAAAATCCATAAACGGCTAAACCAAAACCAGAGCATCACTGCATCAGTGGACAACTCTCCGATGCCTAACCAAAAAAATCCCTAACCCAAATTTTACATCGTTCAAATCATCACTGCATTATCATTTCTCTTTCATCTTTCTAAGTATATTATCCACTGCTCTCTGTCTTTAATCTTTTCCGTGCTCTGCTCACAGTCACAATACTAGCCAAAGGGAGCCTTATTTGTTATTTTAATTTTTAATCATTAAATATTATTGTTTATCATATTTTAATTATTTACTAATTTTTTATTGAACAAAAACAGTAGGTGTTTCGTCCGAATATTCAGCTTGAAAGCTTCAATTCATGTTTGGCAAATTGTGAGAGTGATGTTCTAACAAATTGGAGCATTACATAAAATTACCATTTTTTTTCGATTTTTTTTGCATTTCAATTACATATTATACCTCGTAGAAAGTATGAATCTGGATATGAGAAGCGTAAGAAGAATTTTTTTTTGAGAAATTAACTAAATCTCAAAGAGGAGCTCTTGATACATTTGTTATAAAAGAGACACAAGGTCAGGTTGAAGGTCAAAATGTTAATAATGTTAATAATGTTAATGAGAATATTAATATAGAGAATCAAGTCGTTCCGGAGAATAGAGATAATGTCCCCATTGAAAATGATAATGTGGACATCTAATCGATGCTGAAAATGGTGATGATAATTTGAATAATTCATTTTAAAATGAAAATGATGATCTGGAAGATAATGATATTGATAATGTAGAGCGAGAACAAAAAAAGCTTAACGAATTAGCACTGATAGCAATTGAGAATGAAA
Source organism: Przewalskia tangutica (assembly GCA_029844215.1). Taxonomy (NCBI): domain Eukaryota; kingdom Viridiplantae; phylum Streptophyta; class Magnoliopsida; order Solanales; family Solanaceae; genus Przewalskia; species Przewalskia tangutica. The sequence goes on along the minus strand of CM056731.1, from coordinate 555,844 downwards.
TTTTGGAGAATATACCATATGAGAATTTGGTTGATGAATTTGATTCAAAAGTGTTAGAAAGATAGTTTTTTTAAAGTAGGAGTTGATTAACTTGCAGTTGTATTGAGTTGTTATTTATAATTTAAAATAATTTTAAATTATTGAAATCGTATATTTACTTATATCGAGGGCCCACTTTTACGAATTAAAATATGACTCCTAAAATGTTTGAGACGGCCATGGAGCTAAGCACTAAATTCTTTAGAAATATGGCTCAAACATGACCCATTATAATTTGAATTAAGAAAAATGACGGTTCTCTTATAAAAATAAAGATCTTTGAATTCTTTTGGGAAAAAATAAAAACTATAGCGAGGGACAACCTTTCCCCACTTCTTCAAGGTTGCAGCTTGGGCGTTGGGACAATCACTTGAATTTGTGTCGCCTCGTCTCTTATATGTGAATTCTTTCATGGTACTTGTGATTACTTGTGATTAGGGGTGAGAAATGGACCGTTTGAGTTGAAGTTGAGCGGGTTAATATGGACTGAATGCATAACCCGTCCAAAACTTACATGTGCTAAGATGAGCGAGTCAAAATGAGCTAAATACTGGATCATAACCCAACTTGTCCAACTTGACTCATTACTTTTACAAATTTCTAACTTATTTTTTATAATGTTATTTTATTTTGTATGATATTTGATTTTTTCATATCTTTATTTTAAAATAAGAATAATATTTTTAAGATTTTTTTTCATTTTTTATAAAAACAAACAAAAAAATGAAATAGAAATTTAAGGATGTGGTGGGGGTGGAAGGGGTAGGGGTGGATAGGGGCGGGGTAAGAAAAAATTTCATATTTTTTTATAAATTGTTTATAAAAGTAAAAAAATATAAAATAGAAATTTAATGGGGTGGGGTGAGGTGGAGGGTGGGGTGGGGGTAGGTGGGGTTAGGGCAGAGGGTAGATTTTTTTTATATTTTTTATAAATTATTTATAAAAGTCGAAAAAATATAAAATAGAAATTTGAGATTGGGGTAGGGCGTAACAAAAAATATGAAATAGAAAAGATGAGGTGGGGTGGGGGTAGGTGGGGTTAGGGCGAGGAAAAAATTCATATATTTTATAAAAGTAAAAAAATATGAAATAGAAATTCGAGGATGGTATGGGGTGGAGGGGGTAGGGATAGGTGTGGGTATGGGGGTAAGCAAAAATTTAATTTTTTAATTATTTTTATAAAAGTAAAAAAAATATAAAATAGAAATATGAGATTGGGGTAGGGTGGGGGGAGATAAAATTTCGTATTTTTAATATTTTTTATAAAAATATGAAACAGAAATTTAATGATGGGCGGAGAGGTAGGTGTGGTTAGGGCGGTAGAGGGAGGTAAGAAAAAATTTCATATTTTTTATAAAAGTAAAAAAAATATGAAATAGAAATTTGAGGATGTGGTGGGGTGGAGGGGATAGGTGTGGGTAGGGCGGGCGTGGAGAGGTAAGAAAAAAATCATATTTTTTATAAATTGTTTATAAAAATAAAAAATATAAATTTGAGAATGTGGTAGGGTGAGGCGTGGGGTAGGGGGAGGGGGTAGGTAAGAAATTTGAGGATGGGGTAGGGCATGGGGTGGAGGTAAAAAAAAATCTTAGTTTTAAACATTATTTTTAAAGTAAAAAAATATGAAATTGAAGACTTGGGTAAACAATATAATAGTAGATGGATTACTTTGAGCTAATGTAATGAGTTGATTTGGGCTGTTCAAGATGAATGAGTTAAGTTGAGCTAGCCAAAATTTAATCTATTTAATAGTATGTCAATGCATAAACCCATTAAAATTTAAATGGGTTGGACGGATCAATTAAACTTAGGTCTAATTTGTCACCCCTACTTGTGATTGACACATTAGAGATTATTGTGTACTAGTAGTTACGCTAGTGCCGCGATGAGACCATTTTAGTTGGCTTCTATATTGTTACAACTTTATGTCCCAACTTTTCTTTCTCATGTAATTTGCTCAACTTATTATGTCTTTCACCATCTCGTTGCTTGACAAGCAATATACGACCACACCATGTCTTAAGTATATTCGAACGTTGAGTCATTACAAAACCATCTCAAGCAAACAAACACCGAGCCACCAATTGCGACAGGGGCAGAGATTTATAGAGTCAACGAGTTCAATTGAATTCCCTTTTTTTAAAGGGGATAATTAAAAATAATTTATGTCATGGGTTTAAATTTTAATTTGGATATTCTAATATATTTAATCCACTTACATAAACAGTAGACATCATTACCATAGGTAACATTCTTTTCTATCAGATATGTATGAAAATCCGATTTTCCGGATTCATCTTTGTCGTAGCAGATAGCGCTATGAATTAAACCATTAAATTAATCTAATATAACTATCTAATTGATCATCACTTCGTATCTTGCCCTTATCATCGGCCATACATCCGTTCCAAATTTCCAGTTACTTAATTAAAGGGCAGCCCGTCGCACTAAGCTTCCGCTATGTGTGGGATCTGGGGAACGACCGGACCACAAGAGTCTATTCTATGTAGTCTTACCTTGCATTTCTGCAAGAAGTTGTTTTCACGGCTTGAACCTATGACCTTCAGGTCACATGTCATCAACTTTATCAGTTACTCCAACGCTCCCCTTCAATTGGAGAATCAGATCTACCATTTTTGTTTTCCTTTTTTCTCGTATTTAAGTCCCATAGAATTATTATTTTGTAGTAATTTCTTTTGCTTTTAGAAGAAAATAATGTATATTGAGTCACGTTGTTTGCTCTAACTTGATTCCAAATGCCATTCCAATTTTAATCACTAGCGGCTTAATAAATATCTACATAATCAATCATAGGAAAATATGTATTATGATTGTATAATCTGACAAAAAAAACGAGTAACCTTTCAGAGCTCCTATAATTATTAAGCGGACTTCTTCCTAACTAATGCTACACATATATAGTGACCGATGTCACATTAATTGATGCACTTGTTGAACACGAGCATTCTTTCAGGCGCTTACACAAAACTTACCTTATCTTAGTCTTGCGTCCTAAGGGTATGATGACTTTAACAACTATGTTGTCCGTTAATTTCATAAAGCTTCAACATTGACTAGCTAGCACACTTTTGAGTGTGGAGTGTATATATGTTTGATTTTAAAATACATGAAATTTATCTATTGTTGAGTTATATCATAGAAGATCCAATATTATGTAAAAGAAGATGGAAAACAAATGGGAACAAGTGCACAAATAATCATCAAAGTATTTAATGTTTAGCCACCTCATGATCAATTATAGATAGGTGGTACTGAAGTTGGAAAAATTGAAATCTGAAGTTGGTATTATCCCATGTATGAAGTTGGCATAACTTCAACCTTAACCTAACAGAGTAACTTAATTATGAGGAATAAAGACACAAAACTGCTTTTTGGTTAACTCGTTAACGGCATACCGACTGTAATTGTGTTCTCTTTCTGAAATATAAATAATATTAATTTTCATCTAAGTTGAATATTGTGTTGAATTTTATTTTGTGTTGTAAGGTTCCTTCCAAACCTCCATGGCTTAAGGTGATCCTAATATTTGTTGAACTACAAATAATTGGTCTATCCACAAAATTAATAGTATCTTTTCATACTTTGTAGTGCTATCAATTGGTGTCTTGACAAAACACAGAATTGCTATGTAGTGTTTGATTTTTTAATATCAAGAGAAGAAAAATAAAGAAGAGGGGGGGAGGGGGGACTTATTATGAAGTTTGTCAATATTGACTATAACTTAAAAATTTTGGAGAAAGCTTGACATAACTTAAATAACACAGATAAATCGGTTACCCGACGCAAATCGTACAAACAAATCCAGTGAAAGTCTGGGCTCCGCCCACACTATATAGTGGCCCAATTGCATCTGCCGCTTCTCCAAGTCGGTAACGGAGAAATTTTGTTAGAAGCATCTGCACGCATTCTTTCCTTTAGTTTTCGACAACGGAGAAATTACAATTCCAAGTTCTCCAGAAATCACCGAATATTATCTCCGATTGATCGTGAAATTGACAAAGAAAGATGCCGAAGAAAATGGGAGTGAATAGTAAAGCCGAAACGGCTAGGGCTCGCAAAGGCGCCGTCGAATCCGAACGCAAAGACCGTGAATCTCGCGAAAACGAAGATCAGTATTGGCGCGAGGCCGAAGGAGCCAAGTCACGCGCCGCCAAGAAACGCGAAGAAGAAGCCGAGAAGCGAGCCGAGGCAGCAACGAAGAAAGCCGAGGCGCGTCGGCTTGCCGAGCTGGAAGAGAAAGAGCTCGAGAAGTCGATGAAGAAGCCGGATAAGAAAGCCAATCGTGTCGCCATTCCGGTAATTCAAAACATGAAAACCTATTCCTATATAATTTCCGACTATAACTTTTATTTAGACACGAATTAAAATAGCAAATCCTAATCCAGGTACCCAAGGTGACTGAGGCAGAACTAAGACAGAGAAAGGAGGCGGAACAGGCAGCGTTAGCAAAGAAGGTGGAGGAGGATAAGAGGAGGCAGAGCCGTATGGCGGTGGAGGAGGAGTATGAGAAAATGGTGCTTGTAACAAATAGGAATCGTGATGATTCATTTATAGAGGCTAGTACTGTGGATGATGCAATTGCTCACTTGGCTATTTCAGATAGTTTGCCACCGGATAGGCATCCTGAGAAGAGACTCAGGGCAGCCTTTAAGGTATTCCTCACTACTTTTGCTTGCTGTTTTACACTCTGTTTGGATGGTTTCATAATTTATCATATTATATTATATTGTATTTTGTTGTATTGCATTACTGTTTTGATGAATACAACGTTTGGATAGATACATATTTCACACATTAACAATTTGAAGGATAAGCTTACAAGAAAAGTAGGGTACAATTTAGAGCTACTATAAAAAGGTAAGGTAAAGGATAAAATAGGATTATTAGATAATAAGCAAAAACAATGAGAAAAATAAAGGTATCCACATGATCACACCAAATCGGTTGTAACTGAAAATGGGACTTTTCGTCGTTACGTAATGATGAATTTAAAGATATGATACATTAAAATTTAAGTAACAATCAAAACAAATATTGTATTTAAACTAACAAAACAATACAATACAATAGGTAACAACCGTCCAAGTTTTAGATTAAACTCTAATGATAAAGACCTTTCCGCATAATTGCATTTCAATATACCTGGAAGTTTTTTTTGTTGGAATGTAAGGGTCGAAAAGAGCAGAATCAACTTGTTTGGTTGATTGATTTTTGTTGGAGCAATTCGCGAGGAGAGAACTTGATACCTCTTTATTTGGAAGTTCTGCTTAACATGTCCAACTTGGTCCTATGCTGGGTCTTTTAAGTGATAGTCGATTATTTGATTCATATATCAATAGTTGTATAAAATGTTTTCAGTCTTTTGCTTTCTGACTTTACACTAGCATATTAAGATTCAGTTGATTTTTGTTTGGGGTATTAATTCTGGTACTTGTAGTCTTTTGAGGAGGCTGAGCTTCGTAATCTGAAGGAGGAGAAACCAGGTCTGACTCACACCCAGTACAAAGACTTGATTTGGAAGATGTGGAAGAAATCTCCAGATAATCCTCTTAACCAGGTACTTGAGCTTCACGAAATTTTTATGAAATGGATAAAAGAGGGGTCTTAATTTAGGACTGTTTTTAAAGAATTGGTTTCATTTTCTAAATGGTTTTATGCTTAGTTTCCTGGTATTTGTTTCAAGCACATGAGCTGTGTAGGTCAGAATTGAATAATCCTTGTGATTCCTTGGGTGATTACCATACTAAGGTTAGCATAGTCAATGACATCTTGCTTATTAATTACATGACCTGAGTTAGCTATTGACTACTTACTGATTGACATGAATAGGGGTGCACAAAAAGTTAAAACCGGACCGGACCGAACACCGAAAAACCCAATTACTAGGACCGAAGACCGGACCGAATTTCTCGGTCCGGTCCGGGTCATTTTCGGTCCGGGTCATTTTCGGTCCGGTCCGGTCTATTGGACCGAATCCCCCCCATCCACCCCTAGCCAGCCCGGACGTATTGACATATCAAATATAAGTTGTAAATTAGTGAAACTTTAAATGGTCATAACTTTGCGCTCGGACGTCCGTTTGATCTAAATTTTTTTTGATTTCACGTTTTTTTTCGAGACGAAGCCATCCCAAACTGACTTAAGTCCGTTTGCTTCAGCCGATTTCTCCAAAAACGTCCATCTTGCCCCTCAATTTCACTTTTCCCCCAAATCGTTACGTTTTTCTCCTTTTCAAATCTAAATATCTCGCGATGTACAATAGATTTCAACGTAAAAAATTTGTGGTAATGTGTCCGAGAATGTCAATTTCAGTATTGGAAATTCAATTTAAAAAAAAACGGGCCCCGGAACCCGACCCGGAATTATATATATATAAGGAATTTAGAAAATTAGGAATTATATATATTGAAATTATATATATTAGGAATTATATAAATTATATATATTAAAAAAAAAAAATCGGTCCGGACCGAACTTCGACCGGACCGGACCGAAAACCGTAAAGTCAAATTATGAGGACCGAATTTCTCGGTCCGGTTCGGTCCGGTCCAATTTTTCGGTCCGGACCGATTTTTGTGCATCCCTAGACATGAAGCCACAATCTTGAAGTTTCCGTCACATTTCAGGAGCTTGTGAAAGTTGATGTTGGATTTGATCTGTGAAAGTAGGAATATTTAAAACTAGACGTTTCAAAGTGAGTTTTTAGATGGAAATAACTGTTTGGTTTACCAATGTGACACAGTTCTTCTCTAGTAAAAGTTTAAGTGTATAGCGAATAGATAGTATCATATAATATTCACAATTTCCCAATTAACAATTTCAGGTTCATGCAACTGATTATTCAAATGATCTGAGTTTATTTTTCCAAATTCTGTGCCGGTGTATTCTCAATTTCTACAGTTTTGGTTAATGTGGTGGGTGGATCTGTTATTCCAGCTGCTGGATGTTCTCATTCTATCTCTAGCTTCAAGGCTACTTGAAAGTTTAATTGCTTTTCCGTTTGGATTCATGGAGTTTATTGATAGTGAAACATGGAATCACATTTGAGGAAACATGAGTACACTGAACTATGGTTTCCTTTCCTTTTTTGGGTTGGTCATAAGGGGGACTTTTGGAACTTTGAAAAAAATAGGACTTCTAGCCGCACGATCACATATCAGCAATATGTGGTTTGGTTTTGTTTGCCTGGATTTTGGTCTCGGACAAGAATCTTTCATGTCCAATTTGTTACATAGGTTTATTTTAATGTTTTCTGCAGTTTCATATTAAATGAAATATAAACAATGTAAGAAACTAAGAATAGAAAACAATCGGGAAAAGGGTCAAATTTGCCACTATGCTTTATAGTTTAAAATTTCCCTTCGTCACACTTTGGGATCGAAATTGCCGACCCCGTTAACATACTTATTACATTTGCCCTTACATGGATGGAAGTCTGACTTGAACTCCACAATACAAAAAACATTTGCCACGTTAGATCCACATAGACGCTATGTAGCTCCCACCCAATTTTTTTAACCCGTATCCGTTATCCCATCATTTACATTGTTTCAACCCGATCCAAAACAGATTCAGATCTATCAAACCCATGATAGAGATTTCAAAAGCTATCCATCGAAAAGCCACCCCTTAGGCGACCAACTCACGCTTTGCGCCCTCAAAGCAATGAATGTGGGTTAGTACATTTCTTATTCTGAATCGTATTATAAATCACTTGCCTTCCTGTGCTACTGTAAGGAGAGGAGTGAAAAGTTACGCCACTATACTTTAAGGAAAGAGAGGCGTAGAAGCCTTTATGTAGCAGGGAAAGGAGCTAAAAACAAAAAGACCGTAAGTCGAGCCAATACTGTTGCGAGACTGATACTTGGCGGCTCACGAGCGGCGTAAAAACGAAGTCCACATGGAACGGGGATTGATTCAGGGCGCAACGAAGCTAAATTCAATCAAGGAAAGGGGGCTTACTTTTCCTGAGGCTGATTCATCCTATTCAAATTTAGCCTCACGGTAATAATTATGCCCATTCTGCCTAAAAGTCTCTTCAGGTGATCAAGGGGGCTCCTTTTTTCAGTAGATGAGATTAGGATTAAAGGTATTATCTCAACGCTTCTTTTCTCTGGCTTGCTCTTTCAAATCCAATTTTGGCCTGCAGTAATGTTCAGTGTACTGCTTGTCTAGCCTATGCTTTGCAAGCCTACATAGGGTACAAGATCGTACTTTCTTGCCCTGCCCCACTCCCACCCCCATCTTTCGAAAAGACAACCTCGATCATTCATTACATATGATATATCGAGAGTTCAAGACCGTCTGAGAACTAGATTCGCCTCAATTGCTTGAATAAAAGTCCTTTTCTCCGTAATCGTAATAAATCAAGAATGAAATCACAGGGCGGGGTTTGTCTGTTTTCTTGCCTTTTTCGATTGTTCAACAGCAATAGCAGGAATAGTAATAGAATTACCAGCAATGCTAGAAGCAGCCGAAATCGTTGCATTAGTGGCATGAGTAATCTCAACTGGAGACTAGAAGGAAGTGGTGATAAAAGTGAGAGGTTTTCTAAGTGGGTTCTCCCACTTAGAAAACCTTTCTTCAGCGTGGCCCACACACGACCAGGTGGGAAGGGATAACAACACAAGCAGGATTCGTCACTCCACAATACTTACAAGTATGCTCAACACCAAAATCACCTTTTCCATACTCAAAAACCCTCATCGTCTCCCGTCTCTTCAAAATTCAACCCACTCAGTCCCGCCGGCGTTGCCGTTTCCTCCGCCGTGTGATTTCGTCGACGACGAAGCATCGGACGATGATGGAGGTGGTGCTTCGGAAGGTGTAGGCCACATGGCGGAGGGAGAATATCGAATTGGTTGTGAAATCTCTTGAAATTGAGGATAATTAAATTCTTCTTCACCTTGTGTGTTGAATTCGAGGAATGTGTATGTGTCGATGCCGGTATCCGGCTGCGACGCCGTTTCGTAGAGGTTGTTCGATTGAGAATCCATTATTTAACTGCTATCTATTACTTTTTTTCGCTAAAATTGAAAAATTATAGATGAATAACTTAGGGTTTATATGAATTCAATTGCAGGCTCGAAAATATAATGATTCTTTTTGGAATTTGAGGTGAGATCACTTTTTTTAGAGTGTTGGAATTAGGAAAGGGGAAAAGAAGAAAGATATGATGAAAATGGACCGGGTTGAAACAATTTAAATGATGGGTAACATGTACGGGTTAAAAGAATTGGGTGGGATCCGTCGTGACATTTTTTTTTGTGTTGTGGAGTCCAAGTCAGACTTCCATCCATTAAAGGGCAAATGTAATAAGTATGCTAACGGGAAGGGCAATTTCGATCCCAGAGTTCGACGTAGGGCGTTGGAGGGCAAATTTGATCATTCAAACAATCTGTGAACAAATTAATATGTAAGAAAACCGAAATAGACTGAGGTGTGAGCAAATAACCTTTATACTTATAGATGGTATGTGATCTAGCACACATTCATAGTGGAATATGTTTGCAATTGGCATTTCGTTTATTATCAACTTCCTTTACTTCGTTATTATTGTTAACTTATTTTTGCATGAGTGCAATTTCTACCTTTAGCTGTAGTCTAAGCAAAGCTAAGATCATTCCAAAAAGAATTCAGTGCCTAAAGAGAAGAGAGTTTCAGTATACAAGAAGCTTGTGGAGTTTTAGCCATCGGGCCACATGCATCAATTCTACTTGAACAGTAACCCTTTTCTTGTTCGTTCTTCGATGCTAGTGGAGACTAATTCCTTCCGGCTAATGGATATTCTGCTCCAATATTTCCATTGGATCCTTATTTTCCCTATGAATGGAGCAACCAAGTTTACCTATACGAGGGCGAGGAATAAAAAACCAACAATCAACTCTCCCATTTTTGATGTCCCACTGTTCTCCTAGTTTAGAAACTAAGGAGAAGGATAGGGGTCGCCAGGTCGGGAAAGCGGTAACTAAAAAATCTTTAGATGATGAGAATCCGCTTTAAAACTAATATTTACGAAGTATTGCTTAGATTTCAAGCATATTCTTCTTATAATGACTTATTTACTTATTACACTTTTTATAATGTGTAAATAAAGTAACGAAAAAAATTACAAGTAAACTTCCTACATGTATCATGATTTTTTCCTCCGGTCTACTTTTATCTTTTACATCAGTGAGGCAATTTATTGACTACCAATCTATCAGCATTAACAGTATGCTGAGCAGTATGTGTACAGTAAGCTACATTATGTAATGCGTTAAAGAATCGACTTATTTCTTCTACATGTATCATGATTTTTTCCTCCGGTCTACTTTTATCTTTTACATCAGTGAGGCAATTTATTGACTACCAATCTATCAGCATTAACAGTATGCTGAGCAGTATGTGTACAGTAAGCTACATTATGTAATGTGTTAAAGAATCGATTTATTTCTTCTACATCATGAGCCATGCTTCACCAAAAAAGAAAGTAAAGATATACATCTGTACTCTACTAAAATTACAGATTCATTTTTGTTCTAAAAAAACCTTGCATTTCTTCCCCGGTCTAGTTTTACCTTTATGAAAACAATTCTAATGATATTCATTCTTCTAAGGATTCTGGAAATAGCTATAGGACAAAATAAGATAAAACCCTCAATTATTTGAATTATGTCTCTCAAGATCGATTTTCAAATAGGATGTAGATTGATATATGATAAATTGACTTCTTAAAGCTATAGATTTCCTTGCAAGAGACACTTGAAGAGCTTTGCTGAATGATAGAGTGTCAGTGGTCATAATTTGATCTGCCGACAATGGATGCTGGATAATTTACGGAGTTAGGGTTGTTCAGTTTCTCCTCGTATTGAGTTACTGTCATGTATATTTTTTTGCAGTGCTTATAATGGAGTGTTGCTTGATCTTGTGATCTCAATTTTGTGTAGATTGCAGATAAATCGTAGGTGTGTCGCACTTTTTACTGATGTGGCTGGGAATAGTCCTATGGACGGAGAAAGGTGTTGCAGCTTTGGTGATACGTTGATGGTCTATAGTGTGACCCAGTTGGCGTTGACAGTCTTCTGCCAGACATTTGGGGTGGGCTTATAGTTTGTTGCTTCTGGTTCAAATGTAATGCTAACTAATTAGATACAATACCCCTCTGTATTATTAATAATTAATGCCTGCACCATGGTACTCATGATGTTCTTCTGTCGTTTAACAGTAAATAATATACTTAATAAGTCCTCGGTATTTGACAGTGAATAAATCAATGAATAACTTTCTGACCCTTTTCAGTAGCGGAAAGGGTGAAAGGGAGGAATGTCATGGATTGTATGAAGGTAAAATGTGCGAAGGCATCAGATAATATCCTGTTTACTAGCTGGAATTCTTCAATTTTACGAGTATATTTCCCTTTCTCTTATCTCTCCGTTTCCAGTAGATATGGCTCTGGTCAGTTGGCTGTTGTTCAATTGGTGGATGCGGACACTAAATGAAAGTTGTGAAATGCCTATTTGAGTAGTGGAAAGTTGTGGAAAGTACAGATCATCACGAATACGGCTGTCTAGGTTGGGTAAACGGACATTAAAGGAGAGCCATAGTCAGAATGGAGCTTCTCCACGCAATGAAGTTGGTTATTCATTGTATGATTTGATAAATAACCAACTTTTAGTATAATTGCATCGTGGGCAGAATCTGCCGAAGTAGCAAGTGAAAAATATTCCTTTATGCATGCCTGGAGAATATCTTTCACGTGTTTTGATCAATTAAGAAGCGATAGTTTGATCCTTAGTATTTTTATATTCCGGAGAGCGATAGTTTCACTTTCAAACTAGTTGGATCCGTTTTTTTTTCTTGAGAGCAAAGTGAGAAATAACGGTGATGTCTTGGTTAGTTTGCACTCATACCAGCACAGACCAATGGGTAATTCTGCCCATCAAAATAAAGGCATATAGGATAAATTCATCTAACATTTTTTTGTCTGTATTGGGATGTGACTTTGGTTTTCTATAGTCTTCACCGGCTTCATTGATTGTTATGTCGCATCCTTGACGCTGAATGATGTTGATATATGTTAACATAGTATGCTGCTATGGCACCAGGCGAATGCATTGAAAAATTAATGGTAGTATGGTATCTATCAACCTTATAGTAAATGCTAATACCAAACAACGAGCTACTGGAATTTATGGTGAAGGTCCACAAATCGCATCAACCGCCAGAATTTATGCTGTTTACGTCATAGTTCCCTTAATTTTGGTAGATAACTTGAACATAAAAGCACCTCCATATGAACTCTGACAACGATTCGAAATTCAAACTTGATGAGTTCAATTTTTATATTTTCAACATGTTTAGATTCTTAGTAAGTTTTCATATATATATATACCTATACTCCATCCAGTTAGCAAGTGTGTACAATGTTAAGTAGTAGTTCAAGTGCCAAAGGAGGAATTTCCTCACTCCTGAGATGCAGGGGAATATATAAGGCGAAGAAGCGAACTATTGTTTTTGGTCTCAAATCAAATAACAATAGCAGAGAAATGCTGCTTCGTTTGCTCAATTTAGTTGTAATGCCTGGAGACTATGTACTGGCTGTTCATGTACAAGAACCAAATGATACGTTTGATCCGAATACGTTTCACATCCATGAGGATCTCTGCAAATCCAAGCAGGTCATATTACACTCCCCATATTTGTCATGCCCACCAACTGTTTGCTAAATTGCTAATTCTGTAGTGTACAAATATTTTACTTTCAGGTGGATTTTCAAATCAAGGTTTGTGCAGGGGACTCGTACATAACTGAGTTGAGTAATCAAGTGCGTATAAACTTTGCCACAATGCTTGCGGTCAGATGCAGCAGCTCCTGGTATATATAGTCCCTTTTCCTATTTGTCTACAGGGACTGCTTCGCGTTCTATTTGTCTCATCTTGACTTTTGATGTTCAGGCCGAATGATCAGATTGCTGGCAAAATGTTGAAAGAATTGCCTCCTACTTGCTCCCTTCTAGTAATGGATAATGGAGGGAAAATCCTGCTCCAGAGGCCGGGGACTTCCCAAGAAGGCACTCCAATTAAAGTTTTTCAATCTTCTGAGTCCTCTCTATCGGTATCCAGCAGCTCCACGGAGTCAAGAGACAAGCATCAGATTCAAAAATCTTTGTCAATGCCATATTCCTCAACAACAATGTCATCACAGCCGACTAGAAATGCAACTTTCCCTAGGATCAAGAAGCTCAACAATACTGCAGCTAAGAGTCCATTTCAGAGGTTAGCTTGCTTGGAAATAAAGGGTTGTGCTAGGCGCTTTACATTGGACCAACTTAAATGTGCAACAGAAAACTTCAGTCCCAATCTTTTGACTGGAGAGGGTGGGCATAGTCGAGTCTATCGAGCCAATCTCGAGAATGGCCAGGTTGCAGCAGTGAAGGTCCTTAAAGAGACATGTTACTCCGAAGATGATCCTTTTAAGGAAGTTGGAATATTGAGTTATCTGAAACACGAGAACGTAATACAGCTTGTCGGCTACTGTTACAGTAAGGATACGCGAGCAATCGTGTATAATCTACTGAAGGACAGTTTGAAGCAAAGACTAAAACAGCTTAATTGGAAAACAAGGATGCAAGTTGTGATTGGAGTGACGAGGGGATTGGAATACCTCCATTCTCAAACCCCTCCTATCATTCACAGAGATGTGAAATCATCAAACATTCTCTTATCTGACGATTGCCACCCACAAGTAAGTCTCTTATTTGTTCGCTTATCTACATTAGATGGCTTCTCATATTCATTAGCCCGTCTGTGTTTGACTGATTGCCGTTGTGAAACTATGCTAGGAAGATGCTTGCTGACTAGTCTAAGAGATGCAAGGGTTATGTAGTTCCTTTTTTTTTTTGGTTTCCCTCTATAACTATGATAAACCTCTTAAGCATACCTAAAGCATATTTGGGACCCTTTAAGATTTAAAAAAAAGGCAGAACCATGGTGTTCGTATACAGTACTTGGTGAATTCTAATCCTATTAGTTGCTTTTAGGCCAAATTAATGAAGATTGGATTTGTCCTTACTTCAATAACTTTTTATGAACGTCCAATGCCTACTTGCTCAATTCTGATAAGCTGTAGCCTGTAGATGATAAAATTTCTACATCCGCTATTGTTACACTTGATGATTTTTGAAGCTGAAACGTAGCTATCAGATTTTGGAGCAGCAGTGGTACACCAGCAAACTCAGCAAGATTCAGCTTTTGTGAAACCAATGAACGTAGTTGGGACATTTGGATACCTGGCACCTGAGTACATCATGTACGGCAAAGTTGATGAGAAGATAGACGTATACTCTTATGGGGTAGTCCTGCTGGAATTGATCACAGGGAAACAGGCCATCCAAAAAGACCTGGAATCTCATAATGAAAGCTTAGTGCTGTGGGTAATAATATGAAGCATGTCTGCTTACAGCAAAATATAAACGATGTTTCTTCAATGATTTGATTATAGATAATGTGAAATGCAGGCGAGGTCTCTGCTCAGCTGTGGTCTTAGTGACCGTCTTGTTGATCCTGACTTAAATGAGAACTACGACAAAGATGAGATGAAAATAATGATGTTTGCAGCACGGCTCTGCCTCTTGCATTCATCTTCAAGGAGGCCAACAATGAAAACAGTAAGTCCTTTTCTTTAAAACCTTTTCCTTTATATTTATGTCATTTCAACAGCCTGCTAACCATTTGTTAGAGAATCATCTTTATAGTTATTCGTGTTGATGAAGTTTGAATCACAATTAACTGCAATTATTTTGGATTTTGCTTCTAATTTTCTTGATCAATAAAGTAACATTTTATCAATTATATTCACCTCTAAGAACGTGCTGTAATATTTAAAGCAAAATGCAAAACAAGGACGTTCCCTTTAATCCCGGCAGGGATTATAAGATCTGAGGAAGTTTCATCCTCATTTACAAATCCAATTCTACACCAATTGAAAACAAAAACATATACTTAAATTTGCTTCTCATTTTGATAAACTAAACACATAAAAGTGGCATAAACTAGCGGGGATATACTGACATAAACTTGTGAGTCGTGATGATGGGAACCTAATGTTGAAGTGTGTGACCATCTGATCTAAAAACTTAAGCTATAAGAGAGCACATTTTTATTTATTTATATTCTCAATACACCCCCTCACGTGCCGGTATGATTCTTCTTTTTCATGGTCTGTGAAAATTCTTTTTGATAATGGGTGACAGTATTCGATCTCAGGACCTCTATCTGAGTGTGTGACCATCTCGTCTAATAACTTAAGCTATTTGAGAGTACATTTTTATTTATTTAATTACATTCTCAATACATATAATAATTTCCACTAGCGAAGTTTATAAGTGATGTTAAAAATAATGTGGATGGTGATCAAATAGACGGAAGATTTAGCATTTTGCTGGTTTGCAGATCCTGCGTTTGTTTGAGGAACCAGAGCACTGGTTAGAGCTACAGAGAAAGAGAGAAGAGCTTCTTGATGGAGTTGGTTCAGAAGAAGAAACTTGCTTGCACAGATATTATGGATCAGATTCTGGCGAGGGAATGTTCATAGAGGATAACAACAACAACAACATACTCAGTAAAATCCCACCACGTGGGGTCTGGGGAGGGTAGAGTGTACACAGACCTTACCTTGGTAGGTAGAGCGGCTGTTTCAAACACTATTCCTGAAGTGTAAGCTCTATTATATCTTTCGCCTCAGAAATATGTTGAAGATTTTTCCTATAATGACATTGCCAACATTTTCTTTTGACCTAGAATTTGATTTTCTTCTTTGCTATAGATCAATACCATGTGCCCTTAACCCCCGGTTTTCTCTCTCGCTGATTCCACTTGAACACTATTGATCCCCCCCCCCCTCCTTTTTGGTTACGCTGGGGGAGTGAGGATGCTTATATGAGCTCGGCCTGAAGGTGATGAGTTTTATTTCTTCAATTTATTTGTAAAACATAATGGAACTAGAGAAACATTGTCTCAGTCCTCTCAACTAATATTGAGATGCATGGAATGTCTACAAACAACTTCACACATAATGAAAAAGATTCCAAATCCTCGAAGGCAGAGGAACCACTAATAGAACTTATTGGAAGTATAATGGAGAGACTGAGAAGAGAAAGTAACTATCTCTGACATTCATTCAGTAGGTTCAATGACACTAATATTCTGCAGCCAGCTGAGCAAAGTTAATTGGAGAAACATAGAGTGTTGGACCACTGTAAAGCGTGTTAGCTGCCAACCGTGCAGCAGCTTGTGTTGGGTGGAACAAGTCCCAGAATATGTACTGTTTGCGATCTGAACAGAGATTAGATTTTGCATTACAAATTCCTTCGGCGTTTAGTGTTCCATGTCCACAGCAGGCGGTGTCCACATTTTTGAAGTCTGAAACGTAAGGAAAACACCATTCTCACGTTTAGTTCTATTAGTTTGCATGCTCACAGTTATAAGAGATATTATATATGAAGGGTTGGCATCGGGTCACTGCTCGGACCGGGTCAAGTGGGTAAAAAAATCTGACCCTGGCCCGACCCTATATATCATCGGGTCCCCGCTTTTTTGGGTCGGGTGGCTCACGGGTCTGATATTAGCTAACCCTAGCCCTGATTTTTCGGGTCGGGACGGGCTGGGTCGGTCCCCGACCCGATGGACAGGTCTACTCACATGGTAGTAAAGAGGAATGAAAATTGGATATTATTAGTTCGCATAAAATGGGATTTTATATATTGTATGCTCTTGATAAAACTTTTATTTGTAGCATAGATAGTGTAGAGTAGTATAATGATAAATTCATCCTTAGTTGTAAGAGTAATTTTTCCAGAGAATTGCTTACTGAAGGGACGTGGATTATCTATAACGTCTATGGTCATTTTGTATGAGTCCCCAAGCGCATACTTCATCCCGTGTATCTCTGAGCTTAGCTTGTACATTAGCTTGTCAAGAGCTGAATGGAAACATCTGGCAAAATCATTCATGGGCTCAAAACACCTTGTCCCATTCAAAATTCTGTTGGCTGGACAACAACCTACTGGTGGCACACTTATGATGCCAAACTTACGTGCTCCGAGGATGTACAAAGTCTATAGTGTACAAATGTTGTGTTAGCTTCTGATAAATCCCATGTTTGAATTCTACTTATGCAAGTTGAAGGAGGATCTCTAGATAAAAGACAACCTTTATGTGGTTCTCATATGCTTCCATGAGAAGGTTGATAAACTCTTCTTTAGGCATTGTACTTCTGGTCTTGAAATAAACAAAGATGTCATTGCTTCCGGTACTAATACAGAACAAAGATTTCGCGAGCAATGCTTTTGTTGATTCATGACCAAGTGCAGCAATCAGATTTTCGCGTACATTGACAAATTGATTGATCTGCTGTGGCAAGTTAAGGACATTCTGTTTGGAGAGAGATAGGTATGAATTCATATTTAGACGTTGGAATGATCAAAAGTGTTTCCTTACTCTTTTGTGAGAGATGATTACTGAGCATATTATTCAGATGACAATGTAGTGAAAAGGCTTACCAGCTGTAAACCAGTGTCATCAAGGAGACCAGAACCTCCTGAGGCGAAGTTTACACCTCGATATATACCTCGTTGAAGACCGTATTTCAGGCTGTGAAGAAATAGAAAAGGGGGCGGGCTACTATTGTATCCGAAAAGCCTTGCTGCAATTAGAAAGTGTGAAATCCTACATTAGCATTGTGTATGTGATAGTGAAATGTCTGCATTCAAGGGTGTGACACGGTCAATGAAATGAGTGAAATGCATGCGAGACCAGTGTTGAAATCCCATTACAGACCAAAACACTACGTGATTTCTTCTCATCTGTCTGAGCCTTAGTTGGCAGGGCAGAGTTACCTGATACACGGGCTGGCAGGCGGTAGCGGCTATCCGATGGAATAGTCGAGATGTGTACAAGCTAGCTCGAACACTACCGTATAAAAAAGAAATTCAAAGTGATAGTGAAATGACTATATATGGCATGCATGTAGAATAAGCCTGCTCAAAATCTTATTGATTATGTTCCTATCCTTAGACCTAATACTAAAACTTCAGTAATCACTAACCAAGATGATCAGCACTGTTGAGGCCATTACTGAACCTTCCAGTTGGCCTTGAGTTGACAAAATCAATTCCATTATGAGGAAAGTTAGCTGTTGCATTGCAGTCAGGGATGTAAGAATTAGTTCCAACATCAGCTGTTGAATCCCCTAGTATGAAAATAGGCGGTCGAGCTGGCTGCAGTGCGTCAGCAATGACGAAGTTGGGGCCAAATATAGATAGAGTCAGGACAATAAGAACAGAGAAAGGACATATCTTTTCCATGGCAAAAATGAGGCTGTTTTAGTGTATTGTCCTCTTTAGCTATATTCTTCGTATGTTTGAGTTAGTTATACATACCGATGCAATATTTTCTTCTGGGAGAGCAGGTAATTTATAGGCTATTCAATTGAGAATAGGAGAAATATGTGCTTAATTTCCAAAACACAAAAAGATACTTTACCAGCTAAGCACAAGATTGGGCGGACTGTGCAGTAGTTGGTGTTTATATTTTTCAATACTGTCCCTTGCCGGCATTACTTGTGGTTATAATCACACTGTTAATTAACTATTCATATTCTGATGAAACAGTCAAAATACTATTTTTGCATGCGTATTTATCAACTTGGATTACTAGTCTTATTATTGTCTTGAGGAAACTTCTCTTATTGCTTTATGTAAGAGAATTCAAAAGTTCTAATATTACTACGATGAAAGCAAGTGAGAAATGTCTATATATTTGTTTTTCTTATTGGCCTTAATTGGAAATGGTTACTATTTTGGCCTGATGAGGTTATCAATTAATTATATTTGTGACAGTGACCCATGCTCTTAGGAGGGACACATGATGTATAAACTCTATGAGGCTTGTTATTTGTAATTGGGGAACTTTAAACCACATATTATACATAATTAGTGACAGAATACAAATACCAAAGCTAATAAGCACATGCCTAATAAGCAATAATACGAATTACAGTGGAAATGAATGAATATGGATTAGTAATTTTTTAAAATGAAAGATGACAAGAGGTCATTTTTTTTCTTTTGGGAAATATTAGTAACTGGTTCTTCTTGGTCTTCAGTTTCCAAGTGCTTTTGAAAGAACTATAATGTTCGTATGGATCTACCCTTTGCCCTGCCACAGTGCAATGCATTATTTGGAATAGGATATTCATCGCGGAATGACTGAACTGGTGTATAAACTCGCAAATATAATTGTTGCCCAAGGTACTGCCTTGCCCAGAATTGTGTCCGCAGGTTCCACATTCCTACATTATCCAGGGGCACATATATTGCAGTCCATGATCTTGGATAAACCTGTCAAATCCAATTCCAAAATTCACAAAATCGTCACATTTTGTACTTAATCAATAGTTAGCAAAATGACAATGTGAAAGTAATGAGACTAACCTGTGTGGTACAGCGTGAAACTGCGTCTACAAGGTTGTACTGTTTTTTACTTGCCGGACTCCATCTACCTTCATCCATTCTGTGAAAATTACATTACTTCACCGTTTAGTAACTAAATGCATGTGATTTTTGTGGATAGATGAGATGTTGAGGTGTAATTACCCGACGACGAAGAAAGAGTAACCATCGAGATGCCAGCTTTGGACAATGTTCTCTCTGTTCTCCAAAACAATTTCCACAAATGCTCTGTAGTCTGCTCCCATAACTGCTGTGTCAAGGTGTATTTTTTTACCTGCAGGCTTATCAGGGATGCTTCCAATTTTGAATACTCCGTTGATATTGTAGTAGTCTGCTAGCTTAAGCGGTGTATCAGCAGGGATGAAGGACACCCCATTGACTGCATATCTCTGTTTTTTATTAACTAAGCCAGCATGATTGGCTAGTCTTATTGTTCTAGTGACATTGATCTGACCATAATGGTAGGAGCCTTGAGGGTTTGGTCTTGGTCCACTGGCTGTAAGATTAATCCTGGAAATTATAGAATGAATTCTGTTTCATGATGCACTTCTAATTCAAGAATAAAGCAGTTACACATATTATTGGAAAAATGTTAGTATCTGACCAACTCATCTAAATGCTTAAATTGTCAGAGAGAACACTTTTAATTAGATATCAGAGTTGGCAGAGGTCTTGAGCTCAAATCTCAATGCCATCCAAAAAAAAAAGATCCACGTTTTGGGCTATGAAAAAAATTAGGTCCGCACGTGAGGGGCGTTTGAGACATGATATAATTAACTAGTTAAGTAATTTAACATGTGTTCTCTCTAACGGTTTAAGATGAGAAGATCAAACATTTTAACAAATTTTTTAAGAAAGGGTTTGTACCTGATAGAACGAGCCTGATTTAGGGACCAAGAAATGCCGGTGGGTGGCCCTAGAGGGAGTGGTCCAGAAGCCGGTTTTTTCGAGTTGCTGTAGTGAAGAATGGCTGTGGAATTGATAGTTTGAGTGGTGAAGCGGCTGGAAAGAGAAATATAGTAGTCTTGAGCAGGCTGATCTGCAGTGACCAACACTGAGTAGGACTGACCAACATGTACATCAAGAGAAGACAATGTAGTTTGAATTGTGTGAGTTCCCTCAACTTCAATTAGCTTCATTTGGTGTCCCTGAATTCTGAAATTCAGTGAATTTTGAAGTCCCACATTGGATATCCTTAACCTGTATGTTTTCCCTGGAAAATTATCACCCATTTCAACTCATTACTCTCATAGACGAAACTCAAGATTTTGAGTTTATATGTTCTGATTTTTAGAAAATGCAGCTTATTGAATTTTGAACTCTCATATTAAGTGAATTTTTATTTATTACAAATACTACTAAATTCTACCGGACTGTAGCTCCGCCCCTGATTACACTACACGTGAAAATTAACAAATGGTTCTTGAAACAGAAACAGTCCATTTTGTTATTTGGCATACCTTGTTCAACAGTGAATTTGGCACCATCACGACCAAGTCCATTGATCTGAATGCCATCAGGGAATTTAAGCATCTTTCCACGGTCTAAAATTATTTTTAATACCTGGAAATATATCCAAAATCAACAATTCCGACATCGTCAAGGCAAATTAAATTTAGTCCCTAATTATAATAAGGAAATATACTAAGATTAAGGTCCGTTTAGTGCGACGGACGTCATTTTTCTATGAGGAAGTCATTTTCTAGTATTTGATTACGAGAAAATATTTTTCAAGAAATTTCTTTTATCAAAAAAGGGGAAATGACTTCTCTGACTTGGGGGCGGAAGTCATCTTTCTTTCCTTTTTCCTTTTTCCTTTTCTTTTGAAAAGCCATTTTCCTCACAACTATTTTAGTTTCTAACCTCGTATTACTTGTTCAAGATACTTGAAATATTATTATCAATCGCTATTGCTCAAAAAATTCATCAAGTCGCTCTTCGATTTGGTATTATTATTGTTATTAATTTTTAATATAATTATTTTAAAAAAAAATATTTTCCATTCACCAATTGAACACTGAATTTTTTGAAGAGAAAAATATTTTTGATGGAAACTAACTTCCGTCGTACCAAATGCACTCCGAGGGTGGAATAAAATGGTGTTGGATTAATTACCTTATGATCAGTTTTGTACCAGTCTCCAATAAGAATGGTGAAATCTCCAGCAGGTTCAGGAAAAGGGACTGGAATTCTTGGCCTACTAAGAATCCTAATTCCTCCAAATCCACCAGCAGCTTTATGGAATTGGAGTGATGGAAAATAGAAGAAACTTCCAATTTGATCTTTAACCTGCATTATGTATGTGAAATTTTTTCCTGGAGGGATGGGACATGTTGTTCCATACACACCGTCTTCAAACGAATTTTTCCTTTGTTGGAGTCCATTCCTGCATTGTAAATTAATTACACAATGTTATTCTTATTGCCAAATGCAATTAGTTCATGTTTTAACAATTTGGCATATTTTCCTACAATAGATTTTATAAATTTGTCACGGCGGAATAGTCTGCTTGATCACGTTTTTAGAGTCAAACGTGTTTATTTTAGAGAATTGATGTGTTTGATAAAGTTTTTAGGAAGAAATACGTGTTTTTGAGTAAGTAGTAATAGAAACTGTTTTTAGTAGTTGAAAAAAGTAGTTTCTCCTCAAATTGTTGCTTTCAAAATTAATTAGTCAAACACAAACTTCATGCTACTCTCCAAAAATATTTTTTCTAAATACTTCCGATCAAAAACACTTTTCGAAATAAACAAAATTTAAAATTTTGGCCAAACTGGCGGTGCCTAACAAACTAAGTCAACTAAATTTTATTCTAGTTCTAGAGTAGAAACTCCTAATCCCTGGAGCCTAGTTGCTGCTTAGTTAATGCTTATTGGCTATTGCCGGCTTTTGATGACTTTTTCTTATCTTGATAAAGTCAATTAATACAAATTTAGTGAAGCTAATACTTGATAATATATCTCTTGTCAAAAAGAAGAAATTAATGGTATGTCTATGTTTTATTTATTTAATTAATTATACTGCTGTACTATTTTTTCAACTCATCAACAATGTTTTTCATTTGTTTGCTGATATTATTATATCAAAATCCCTAGATGACTTATCAAGAAAAAATTAGTTTAGCTAGGAAAATCAGGATACATATGGACAGATCAAAAAGTGGTACTCTTTTGTTTCTTCATTTATGCTATTGGCGTTTCGTCCTGGACTACTTTCTAACAAATCACTTAAACTGAATGAATGCTTACATTTATAATTAGTTATACATGTAGAATTAAGTCGTGATCACTAGAATTTATTAAAAAAAAAAGTTTATGTTTTCATTTTATATCCGGTGTGAGACTCTTAACCTATACACTTTACCAGGCGATATAATACACTAAAGAGACGTTGTGTCAGTTTAGTAAATGCATGCAACAGAGAAACAGAAGTGTTAAAATTATGGACTTAATTTATATACATTGATACTATAAGAAAAAAATTATGCTATCAAACTGGTCATAATTGTGCATAGAAATTAAATACATAAAAAATGAAGGACATACCAGGTGATAAGAAATGGTTCAGGCAAGTCATTATGGACGTTGATGATAAGATTGTCATTAGTAACGCTGTATATATCTGGTCCTGGGAATTGCCCATTTATCAGAATTCCCTGTTGATCACCATCCATCATGTAGTCAATAACAAGCAACAAAGACAATTCCAAACGTAACAATTTAATTTCCTCTAATGACATGTTATTAATAGTCATGATATATATAACAACACGTTTAAAATCAGCCACTTCTTTCTTAAATTTGTACTCAGTTAAATACTGTTATATAAAGTGAAATGGGAGGGATTAGTAAACTGAAAAGTACCTGTTGGCGGACACCGAGAGGATATATATCGCCATAGCTGATTCTCCAGTCGACGTATCTATAAGGATCCTCAGCAACTACTTCATAAACTGTCATGTACAGTGCCAGTACTAGCGCAATTCGACACCACCTTCTTCCATTTTCCGGTAGTAACAACCTCATTCTCGTCAAATTTTCGAACAACTAATACGTGATAAACAGTACGTATATCGGAGATAGATCGATGATCAAGTACTGCAGATGAAAATGAGAAATGAAGAGACGTACTTATATATAGATGGAAGTGGAGAATTAGGAAAAAGAAGAGAAGCATCGTGAAGTATGGTTTAATTAGTAACAGAATGAAAAACACGCAACCGTGACTTATGGTTTAGAAGCGCCATTAATCTTGGTGCGTGTATGCCAGGTTGGCATTAAGTATGAATGAACACTAAAAAGAGCCCTAAAAGAGAGCAGCTTCATGCTGTGTTTTAGTTGTAAATCTGACCCCACCATCCACTTCCACTTGATTTTCTTCCATAATCTTCCCGTAGTCTCAATGATGCTTGCTGGGACCCAACCTCTGGCTTTAAATTTTCACTATGGAACCCCGACTAATTCAGATTCACGTTATCTACGATCCATTTAATAGAAAAGTGCTCCCTAATAGAATCTAGAATCTTTTTCATATTCAGTGCTTGAATCAAAACTTTTGTTCTATGCATCTTACTAAAAATCCATCTTATTACTACTTCTCTTGTCTCAATTTATGTGACACTTTTGACTAGACACGAAGATAAGAAAAAAGATAAGACTTTTGAAATTTGTGATCCAAAATAAGCTTTAGATATTTGTGTGGTTGTAATTCATCTCATTAAAGGTAAAAGTTTCTAAATATAGAAAGGTGACACTGTTTTTGGGACAAATTAAAAGGAAATAGTGTCACATGAATTGAGACAGAAGGAGTATTATATATGCTAGACTTGTCTACAACTAATATCCCAAAATTCTTAGGTTTTATTTTTTATTTTGTACATACGTTATTTGGAATAATTCCAAAAAAAAATACTAGGAGTACTTACAATTTCCAATTCAGGCATTAAATTAAAACTTTTATTGATTAAGTATGAAACAAAGAATGTGCTTGCTCAATAAAAAAAAAATCTAACAAATTGTTACTGTTAGTCTGTTTCTAACCGTAATTATATGGTGTATCCAATTTCACTTTAATTAACGTCTATATAAAGTTTAATTAAATTACTTTGTTTGGTGAATAAGTTTTGTTCATAATTACTAAAATGATGGAGAATATTACTCACTTTGAGTTCCTTAGACTACAAATTAAAGCTTCTGAAATCTGAACACTCGAGCATAGATTTTCCTTAAAGATTGATGAGAAAATGGTTGGTGCTGGAAGGATGTGGTGAATCACGCCAAAGGTAACTTTCTAAAGCTGAAAAAGAGCAAAAATAAATCTTTACGTACACTGAATTTAAGTTATACGAAATAGCAAAAATCTAGAGACGGATTTAAATTTTAAACTCTATGGTGCAATCTTGAAGGTTCTTAACATAAAACTTATTATATATTGTTAAAATTTTGGGTTCAAACTTACTATTTGTTTCAATTTTAATGAACTTTTTACATAAATTCACCCCGTGTGAAAAATGTTGATTGTTAAAATTTTGGATTCAAACTTATTCTTTGTGGCAATTTTAGTGTTTTTTTACAAAAAATTACTATGCGTCAAAAGTATTTAAGTCAGATGAACTCAGTGCTACAAAGTTGCATATGTGCGGATGGAAACATAAGAATTGCATTCAATATGAAATCAATATCTTTGACACGGAACACAGAAATATATGTGAAAAATTACTAAAATTTTAAAAAATAAAGAGTAGTTTATAAACTCATTATTTTAAAAATATAACAAGTTCAATAATAAAAACCTGAAGATCGGACATCAAACTAAAATTTTAAATCCGCCCTCCACTAGCAATGTAAAAACACTTAATACATATATATCAGAATAGTTTCATTAACTGAGACAAGTTATTGTATGTGCTATTTTCAAGTTATTAATCAATATGTACCATACATAGTTACTTGTCATAAATTATAAGCATTTTAATAGAATTAAAATTATGCATGAACGTGGAATTCCTGCCCGCAAGTAGCTTAGTTAAACTAATTCCCATAATAACTATACAATGACAGCAAAATTTTGGGACGGCTTTAAGCCAAGTCAATATTAGAGAAATCATAAAATAAACTTGCGCATGGTCATTAGTTGTTGGTGACAAATTAATATTTCATTTGTTATCGTAAAGAATGGATCTTGTCCTAACTCAATCTTAAAAGTTAGCTTATAGAGTGAGGATTGTCCAAATTCATATAAAGAGTCCATGTTTCCATTTCATTTCTATTGAAGTATTGGTATACATGTGTATACATATTATATACATGTAGTTATTAGTAAGTCAAATAATAAGGCTGTGTGGTTAGTCGCTCTGTTAGTTAGTTTAGGTGTGGTTAGTAGTAGGCCATTATGTTTAGTCTTTCTTGTATAAATAGCACGTGCTATTATGTTTTAAATAATAAAAATTCTGATAAGCTTCCACAAATATCTGCTTTCTTTCTCTCGTTTCTCCCTTCTTCTTCTTCACGATTTCTTCTTCTTCTTCTTCAATTCTTCTGGATTCTGTCCAGAATATACATATGCAGGCTCGGATCATACATTCTAACATGGTATCAAAGCCTTAGGGGAATGGATCGAAGTTATCTCCAGTGAATAGGAGATCGATTCATCGATAAAAAGCTTCGAGCTGTTTTTTTGTTCATCGCATGCAATGAACTGTGCTATGTAGATCTGGTTTCTTCACTGAATTGCAGTATTGATTGTAGATTTAACACTGAACTGTGTTAATTTGACTTAATTTTTCAATTTCGATTTCAATTGGATATAAATTGAGAGAATTATGGAGAATACTCCACTGATTGGACAAAATGCTGCGAATGAAGGTTCGACTTCTAGTTCGAACATCGTTGATCATAATCACCCGTTGTTTTTTAGCAGTTCAGATACTTCTAATTCTATACAAGTGGAGATCCAATTAGTAGGAATGGAAAATTACACGTTGTGGAGTCGAGTTATGCGACTGAACTTGTTGACAGAAAATAAGATTGAATTCATCGATGGATCAGTGAAACGAGACACTTATGGTGTCAATTACGTGCAACTGTGGGATCGCTGTAATGCGATGATAATCTCGTGGATTATGAAGAATGTCAGTAAGCATCTACTCAGTGGAATTTTGTATCGGTCTACTACGTATGCAGTGTGGAAGGACCTAAAGGAGGTTCGATAAGATCAATCTGTCGCGTGTGTATCAGTTAAAGAAGGAGTTGGCTATGCTACATCAAGGAGTAACACCAGTAGCTAGCTATTATTCAAGGATAAAAGATTTGTGGGATGAAATCGACTCAATCATTCCACCACCAACTTTCGAGTGTATAAGTCCAAGAGAATATATAGAGCATTTAGCAAATCTGCGACTTCTAGAGTTACTAATGGGACTGAATGATAGTTATAATCAGGCTAGAAGTCATATTCTCCTAATGATACCTACACCTAGTGTGAATCAAGCTTATGCCATGATCGCGTAGGATGAAAGCCAGAAATCAATGACTGGAAGGTATGCAACGGCTGAGTATGCAGTGGCTAAGTCAACTGAGCATGTAGCTCTGTTTGGTAGGCCTAGTAATAACCAGAACAGACAGAAGAAGAACATGTATTGTGATCATTGTAGAATGAAAGGACACTATAGAGAAATCTGCTATAAATTGATGCATTGTGACTATTGCAACAAACAAGGCCATGTGAGGGATAAGTGCTACAGAATGGCTACTGATACTAAAGGGAAGGCTATGACAGGAGAATGTAATGTTTATGGCTATGGGTAAGTAAACCAAAGGTATGAAGGAGGAATGAGGCAACTGAATCAGGAACAACATGGACAATTTCAGCAGATGATGAATGATCAATTTCAGCAGATGATGAATGATCAATTTCAGCAGTTGATGAGAACTTGTCCACTTGACAAGTATGAGAGAATGCTGGCAGTACTCAGGTAGCAAATGCTCACAGATACAAATAACACACAGCTGCCTCAAGTGCATATGGCAGGTAACCCTGTGTTTAGTAAAGAAACTAATCCTAATTGGATAGTTGATTCAGGAGCAACTAACCATATGGTAAACGACAAGAATATGATTGAAGAACATGATTTCGTAGAGAATGCAGGTGTCACGACCCAACTCCCGAGTCGTGATGACACCTACCATATTCTCCGAGTAGGCGAACCACGTTCTCATTAACAAGGTAAATCAGCGGAAAAAGAAATAAGGAAAAAGAAATTATAAGTCTTAACCACTTAATTTCCCAAAATCTGGTCAAAATGGTACAAGAGCACTAACAAATCTGAAAAATAGAAGTCTGAAAGAATGCCTGAAGGATACATACTGTCTGTCAATACCCAAAGAAAAATGGAATTAACTAAGAAGCCCTTCAGGGGCCACGAACTACCAAGTAGCTCACCCTGAATGACTAGAAGATGTCCACCTCGCGAATCAGCCACGGGGCGTATATCTGAAACCTGGATCGTACTCTGCACTCAACAAAAGTACAACAAGAGTAGTATTAGTACAACACTTGTACCGGTAAGCATCATAGGCCGACAGTGATTAGATAATGCATGAAGAAGTTGAAACCAACAAGTAGCAGATAGAGCAATCAGGTATGGTCACGTATCATATACAAGTAAAACGTAAAGAAATCATGAAATCAACAAAGACAAACATAATTCACCAAATGATCAGTCAAAATATGAGTGGATGAATGCAATGCAATGCAATGTCACCTCTCTCACTCCCGCTCTCCGGCAGAAACCTCGGAGGCTATCACTCCCGCTCTCCGGCAGAAATCTTAGAGGCAATCACTCCCGCTCTCCGGCAGAAACTTCGGAGGCAATCACTCCCGCTCTCCGGCAGAAACCTCGGAGGCAATCACTCCCGCTCTCCGGCAGAAACCTCGGAGGCTATTACTCTCGCTCTCCGGCAGAAACCTCGGAGGCTATTACTCTCTCTCTCCGACAGAAACCTCGGAGGCTATCACTTCCACTCTCCGGCAGAAACCTCAGAGGTAATCACTCCCGCTTTCCGGCAGAAACCTCGGAGGCAATCACTCCCGCTCTCCGGCAGAAACCTCGGAGGCAATCACTCTCGCTCTCCGACAGAAACCTCGGAGGCTATCACTCACTCTCAGTCTCTCACCTCCCCATCATCATAAAATAATATGGAAAGTATGTCAGGCATGATATCAAGTCTCAACATGAGTCACCAATATACAATCAACAAGTACAAGTCAAATTAGGTGATAATCACAGAAAATAACACATATGGCGACAAGCCCACATAACAGCTGACGGAACCAACGTAATAGTAATTTATCTCCACTTCCTGCTCGAAGGTCTATCATGTTATCCCCGTCACTTCCTACGACTACATACGATTATCTAATCAGAGTCTAACTAAAGTAAATCGTAACCTACCTTAATGCCGAGCGGGTGCCACAAACAATCAAACAAATGTCTTCCCCTTGCGTAGAGCCTCTAAATGATTAAAATATAGAAAATATATGAACTATATTATAATACGAATCTAAGGACACCCATATTGCTATCTTTGTATTAACAAGATCTTTACCATTTTCATTGTATGACTAAACTCATACCCCCATAAAAATATTAGCATAACTTCATGACAAACAAATAATATTCCTTTCTTTTAACTTTCTCGTATCTCCCGCTTGTAAAGGATATAACATTAAATTCGTAACTCAAAATAAGGTGTTTATTATAGCACATCGAAGGCAACACTAGGATATATTATTAAGCTGAATCCCACCTGACAATACTTAGTTTAGATGGTGAAAAATTTACGAAAGAAACAACCCTATGAAATCTGTGTCGCCAGAATTTTTGTAAAACAAGGCAGAAACTTCAAACAGTCATAACTTCCAAACCATAAGTCGGATTTATCTTCGTAAGATATCAAACTGACGGAAATAGAGTAATATACAACTTTAATTCAGCCCATATTTTCATATTTCGTACGGATTTGTACATTTTTCACGTTTTATATGCTATGTCGCCTGAGTTTCTATAAAACGAGGCAGAAACTTTAAACAGTCATAATTTCAAACCATAAGTCGGATTTATCTCCGTAAGATATAAAATTGACGGAAACATAGTAATCTACAACTTTCGTTCAGCTCATACTTTTATATTCTTTACAGATTTATACAGTTTTCACGTTTAATGTGCTGCAGTAATCATTATGCCATGTTACATCCCTCAAGTTTCTCTATTCAAGTGGATTGTGGAATTTCCGTGTAATGACCTCTTTGAAATTTGATTTCATTCCATAACACGTTATTATAAGGATCACGAATAGATTAACTCAACCATGTAATATAGAATCTAACCTGAACTTGATTGCTAGGGTTTTCTTTTTTCCTTTCTTCTTTCCTTCTTTCTCCCTTCTTCTCTGCGTCTTTCTTTGTGCGTCGTTCCTTCTCCCTCTCCTTTCTTTTCTTTCTTCCTCTAGGGTTTTCTTGCTGCTTCGTCGTTCCCCTTTCTCCCTCCCCTTTCTTTTCTACTAGGGTTTTGTGTTCTTGATGATGGAATGTGAGAAAAAGTGGAAAGGTTAATAGGTTAAAAGAAAATCTGAAAATTAAAGTTGGCCCCTAATTTTCTTCTTAATTTAATCTCCCAAAAACTTATTAAAACTTTGATCACAAGTTCTTCAATTAATAAATCTTAAACTCACTTCTTTTAAATCTTAACTCCCGCTTCCATTAATTCCCGAGAATTTCATAAAGCCGCGTACTCTCAATGTCATAATTCTTTTTCATAGTTTTAAAGTGCTAAACGATCAAACGGGTCGTTACAGCAGGTTGTGTCCAATTGCCAACTGGTGAGACAAAAACGATCACACATGCAGAGAGTTGTAGACTAGGAGGAGGAGGTGACCTTATTAAGAATGTGTTATGTGTGCCAAGCTTTCAGTTTAATCTTCTTTCAGTCTCAAAATTGACTAAGGAATTAAACTATAGTGCATCCTTTTTCCCTGACTTCTTTGTTCTGCATGATCTCTTCACTGGGAAGTTGAAGGAGATTGGTAAGATGGTTGATGGGATTTACATGCTGAGAACAAGAATAAGAGAAAATTCTGGAAAGATGGTTGGTGGGCTGTACATACATGATAAACATATGAAGGCACATGCATCTATGGTGGCTAATAGGCAGGGAGAAGGAGAGTTATGGCATAAGAGGTTGGGACATGTTCAAATGAGCATGTTGAGGAAAATAACCAGATTTGAAGACAAGTCCAAGTTTACAATAAAGCATTGTGAAATTTGTCCTATAGCTAGACAAATCAGAAAAATATTTCCCACTAGTACTAGCAAGACATTGTTTGCTTTTCAGTTGTTACATATAGATGTTTAGGGACCTTATAAGGTACCTACTTATAATGGGATGGGATACTTTTTCACAATTTTGGATGACTTTACTAGATGGACTTGGGTTTTCTTGTTGCATATGAAGTCTAATGTATCAACTATCCTTAAAAATTTCCTTGTTGAAATTAGAAACCAGTTTGACATGGGAGTGAAGAACATTAGAACAGATAATGACACAAAATTTCTTAATAGTGTATGTCATGATCTGTTTAGACAGTATGAAATTATACACCAGAGCTCCTGTCCATATACTCCACAGCAAAATGGAGTAGTGGAAAGGAGGCACATGCACATTTTGGAGATTGCTAGAGCCATCAAGTTTTAAGGACATTTGCCATCAAAATTCTGGGAAGATTGTGTAGAGACAACAAATTATTGGTTTTCTCTGCAACAAAAAACGGATGAGGGCACTAGCGTGAAAACCGTTGTGCAACAAGCAGCGGATGAGAGCACTAGCGCGAAAGACGTTGCGCAACAAGCGGATGAAGCGCGCTGAAAGCCGCCGTTGCGGCGTTAGTAACGCGCATCCGTTTTCTTGCTGCATCCGTTTTCTTGCTCCTCATCTGCGCTCATCAAGCCAACTTTACAGTGTATGTGATCAATATAATTCCTTCTGTTGTTCTGGGCAACATCTCTCCTTATGAGAAACTTTTCAGAAAAGTCCCTTCTTTGTCTCACATGAGAATTATGGGATGTCTTTGTTATGCTACTAATTTGGTCAAGAAGGATAAGTTTGATGTTAGGACCATTAAAGTTGTGTTATTGGGTTATGCAAGTAGACAAAAAAGATATAGATTACTTGATTTGACTAACAAAATAATTTTTGTAAGTATAGATGTGGTTTTTCATGAAGATCAATTTCTTTTTTTACATATTCAGGCAGGAACAACTGAAGCTGATATTGGAGGATCACATCTTGATTCTCTTGTATCTATCTCTCATGATATTTGTTCTTCTATGTCTGATAACTTTGGTATTGATGAGTATGCTGATCCTGGAGGAGTTGTTGCTGCTGATTCAGAAATGATCAGAGGGCAGGATGCTAATGTTCATGATGCAGGTGTTGGGACTTCTGAGCTTCCAAGTGCTGTTGATGTTGATATTGTGAAGTCAGTTGAGAATTTGAGATCCAGTCAGACACTGTTACACAGGACATGGTTGTCCCCCAAGCACCATCAGAAATTAGGAGTTCTAGCAGGAGCAGGAAACCACCTTCTTGGATGACAGATTTTGTTCAGCCTCAGCCTGTTACAGAAATAAAAGGTGTAAGATATCCACTATCAGATACTGTCAGTTATGTTGGATTATCTGCATCATACCAGAGTTTTATAGTAAAAATATCAGAAGAGAGTGAGCCACAATCATATACAGAAGCAAATAAGGATACTAGATGAATTGAGGCCATGAAGGCAGAAATCAGGGCATTAGAAGATAATAAAACATGGAAGGTGGTAGATTTGCCAGAGAATAAGATAGCTATTAGCTGTAAATGGGTCTATAAAATCAAGTACAAAGCTACCGGAGAAGTGGAAAGATACAAAGCACGACTGATAGCGAAAGGGTATAATCAGAAAGAAGGAATAGATTATCAAGACACATTTGCACATGTGGTGAAGATGGTGACATTTAGGTCTGTTATATCCATTGCTGCTTCACATGGATGCAGTGTGTATCAAATGGATGTGTTTAATGTCTTTATGTAAGGGGATCTTAATGAGGAGGTGTACATGACTCTCCCCCAAGGGTTTACACACAAGAAAGGTAAGGTTTGTAGGTTGCTAAAGTCATTATATGGGCTAAATCAAGCTTCGAGGCAGTGGAACATTAAACTGACCACTGCTTTGATATCTTCAGGGTTCACTCAGAGTCACTTAGACTACTCTTTGCTCACTAAGAAGGTAAAAGACATCATTGTGATAGTGTTGATCTATGTAGATGATCTACTAGTGACTAGAAATGATATGAAATTAATAGAGGAAACCAAGAGTACTTTGCAGTAACATTTTAAGATTAAGGACCTAGGAGAATTGAGATACTTCTTGGGGTTCGAGTTTGCTAGTAGCAAGGATGGGATAGTGATGCATCAAAGAAAATATGCCCTGAAATTAGTTGCAGATATGGGGCTGACAGGAGCCAAACCTGCTAGTTACCCAATGAAAGTGAATATGAAGCTCATTTCTCATGTATATGACAGACATTTAGAGATGGATGGAGGTACAACTTCTACAGAAGATCTATTGTTGACAGATGTTACTAGTTATCAAAGGCTAATTGGCAGATTGTTGTATCTCACTAACACCAGATCAGACATAGCATTTGCAGTGCAGGTTCTGAGCAGTTCATGCAAGCTCCAAATAGATCACACATGCTTGCAGCAGAGAGAGTAGTTCGATATGTCAAAAAGGCTCCTGGTTTGGGTATTTTCATGGCTGCTGAGAGCACAGATAAGTTGTATGCTTATTGTGATGCTGATTGGGCTTCATGCCCTAACACCAAACGATCAGTTACATGTTACTTTGTATTCTTTGGATCTTCCCTTATCTCGTGGAAGTCCAAGAAGCAGCAGACGATCTCCAAGAGCTCGGCATAAGCAGAATATAGGAGTTTGGCGTCTGTGATGGCTGAAGTGGTATGGATTTCAGGATTGTTTGCTGAACTGAATGTGTGTTTGAAATTACCTATTCCTGTTGGTTGTGACAGCAAGTCGGCAATTCAAATTGCTGCAAATTCGGTGTTTCACGAGCGTACAAAGCATATCGACATTGACTGTCATTTTATAAGGGAGAAGGTTCAACATGGCTTGGTGTCTACTATCTATGTGTGTACTGCAGAGCAGCCACAGATATTTTGACGAAAAGTTTTGGTGCAGAATCATCATTCTTACTTATTGTCCAAGCTAGGTGTCAAGAATTTGTTTAGCACCTAGCTTGCGGGGGATGTTGATGTATTGGTATATATATGTATACATATTATATACATGTAGTTATTAGTAAGTCAAATAATAAGGCTCTGTGGTTAGTCGCTCTGTTGTTAGTTTAAGTGTGGTTAGTAGTAGGCTATTATGTTTAGTCTTTCTTGTATAAATAGCACTTGTACTATTATGTTTTAAATAATAAAAATTCTGATAAGCTTCCACAAATATCTGCTTTCTCTCTCTCGTTTCTCCCCTTTCTTTTTCTTCATGATTTCTTCTTCTTCTTCAATTCTTCTGGATTCTGTCCAGAATATACATATGCAGGCACGGATCATACATTCTAACATGCAATTTTCGATGTGGGACTCTTAACAATTATCATATTGTCTGAACATGTAAGTTTCAACAAAAAGCTGGCAACTTTATTTAATTTCATTCTTCTAGTTTCTAGTCCTGCACCGCGTTGATTGTATTCGTAAATTTGGTTTATTTTATTTTCCTTTTAAGGCTGGATACTTAGGTGTATCCGTGATTATGGACGGAACACACAGAATTCTTGTGCGTATTCCGTAATATTTATTTAACCTTACAGGTACAACTGCCTTTCATGTTTGAGAAAAATAGGGGGTGGTGTTGATGTGAGACTAATAGTATAAAAACATGGGAAGCTTCTCCCTTTTTCATTTGCTATTGGTCAATTCAATTTTTGTTCTTTATTTATTCCCTTCGGCATTAATTGTACTTGCTCCTTCTAAATGAGACTATAAATTAATTAAACTTCTAATTCGGTATTTATAAACCTTAAATTTACTCGATTTTGATTTTTCTGTATATAGTTACACATGCAAAAAAAACTTATATGGGTTAGCCACTTACTTTTTAAGAAATAGAAAGTGTTCGAAAATTAGTTTAAAATAGTCACTTTTGATGTGGAAAAAACATGATGGAATGATATTATCAGCGTATTTCGAATTTAAACAACTGAAAAATTTAGGATTTTATTATGAATTTCGCACTTCAAAAAGTCAAAACACCGTGAAGATGTCCTAGATTTCGTTCAGGATATTGTGATTGAATTTCATTTTTAAGGTTCGAAATCTAAAACAATGTCATGAATTTCAAAAGTTGGCTATTTTTCAGTAACTTTTGAATTTAGGTTTTTCCAATTACAAGTCCGACAAGTGGTTATTTCTTTAAATTTGACCTGAGAAAATTCCCGGCAATTCGCACGATTGCCCTACTTCGGGTAGTCTTTAATTTTCCACTCAAATTGGTAGTTTTTTATTTTTGCTCTTCGCTTAAAAAATGATAAAAAAAATACCCTTTAGATTCTGAGTTCAAACCCCAGCAGAGTAAAAAAAAATCACAGCAAACTATGCACATTCAGGTCTTAATGCATAACTTAAAACTAAAGAAGTTATGCTTTAAGGCATAAGTTTACGAAACATGTGTCTTGTGATTTTTTTTTTGGCTTAGCTGGAGTTTGAACCCAGAAATATAGAAGTTATGCCTTAAGGCATAGCTTTTGCAAAATCATTGCCTTGCGAAAATGTTTTTTTTACTAATCTGGGATTCGAATCCGAATCTCTGATTTTATAGACGCACAAATAAGGATATGTTGACCTATAAATTTTCATTAAATTAAAACTAGGAACAAAAATTAAAGACCACCAATTTAAGGGGCAAAAATTTAAGACCAGTCCATATGAAGGGAAATCCGCTCAAGAAAAAGGGAAAATTCTGCATCACGGCCTAGCAGTTTTGATGGCCTGGCCTGCTGGACTTTTGGGCCTTCCTCCATGTTTAAGAGGCTAACACAATTGACCCTTATGTTTGGGGCAGTCTGTAATGAGTTCTGGTTGGCCCTATTACGACTACTTGATTGGACTAAAGGACGAGAATTCAACTTTTTGCGCCGATTGATCTTCATACGAACTGGTCTTTAATTTTTGTCCCTTCTTATTATTTAATAAAAATTTGTGGATTAAATTACTCTTATTCACTAGTCTACGAAATTAGAGATTTTGGATTCGATCCCCAATAAGATTGAAGAAAAATAATCCGCAAAGATCGGCATAAGTTCCATAGAAATGAAGTTATCCGACATAAATTGTGGAGTAACTTTCATATGGAAATTCTGCCTTGTCCGACATAAATTCCGTGGAATTGAAGTTATGCGATAAAAAAGTGACACTAAAACTTAAAGACTTCTCACATCCAAAGATGAAAAGTCGCGAAGATGATGATGCTGAGATGAATGTGTGGGCATACAAAGAGGGATAAGATTAAAAATGAGGATATCCGGAACAGAGTGAGAGTGGCCTCGGTGGAGGATAAGATGCGGGAAGCGAGATTGAGATGGTTCAAACATGTGCATAGGAGAGACACAAATGCTCCAGTGCGGAGGTGTGAGAGGTTGGATATGAATGGATTCAGGAGGGGTAGAGGTAGGCTGAAGAAATATTGGGGAGAGGTAACTAGACGGGATATGATACAGTTGCAACTTACTAAGGACATAAGCTTAGATAGGATATTGTGGAGGATACAAATTAAGGTAGTGGGTAGTTGAGTGTAGTCATACTTACGCTTATAAACCGGTAGTTGTAGTGTTATTATTGTAGGTCCGCCTAGTCTATCATACTAGTAGACGCAGTATTGTTTTATAGTAGCGTTTGATTGCTATTGCTATGTGTCTTTTAGTATACCTTGTTTATCTTATGTGCCTGCATTAGTTACTATTTTTTTCCAGAATGCGTTAGCATGATTTATTCGTCTTTGATACCAGCATTTTCATACTGCTTTAAATTTTTTATCCGGGTCTGACCTGGCGGCATGCTTAACACATGCAAGTCGGATGGGAAACACGCGAAACCGTGTTTCCAGTCGTCTTTCTTGTTTTGCTTGTGCTTATGTTTTGTCTTGAGCCAAAAATCTCTCGGAAACAGCCGCTCTACCTTGATAAGGTCATTATAGAGACGAGGATCTCTCGGAAAATTAACCCTGAGATCTGGTTAAAGCTGAAGTATCATTATGCTAGGAAGGATGACATCAATACTTTACCCATACAACAGAAAATTTCGTTTACTTGGAATTGAAACATAAAATGGAAAAACAATGGCACGTGAAGCCAATTACAAGGATCACATCAGTACTCCAAATAGAGACTAAGCAAATAAAACATTAAAAAAGCAAATTCATACAAGTGAAATTAACTGCAGAAGCAAGATGATTGATTCTCTTATTCAGTTAGACTTCTGTTTCTCTTCATCCTCATTGTTCTTGTGGCCATGTCCAGGCAATTTCTCTTTGATTTTGTCAAGTAACCCTTTCTTTTCTTTTGTTTCACCTCCATGGACTTGCTCATCTACAGTACTATGAGCAGCAGGGGCATTGACTTCTTGATCAGTTTTGTTGTGGTGACCTGGAAGTTTTTCTTTTATCTTTTCCATAAACCCTTTTTTCTCTTCTTCATGTGTTGCTTCTTCATTAGCATTAGCCACATGAGGAGTCGAGTTGTCCATTGGAATGAATTCATTT
This sequence comes from Przewalskia tangutica, assembly GCA_029844215.1. Classification (NCBI taxonomy): domain Eukaryota; kingdom Viridiplantae; phylum Streptophyta; class Magnoliopsida; order Solanales; family Solanaceae; genus Przewalskia; species Przewalskia tangutica. Next base: position 518,420 of record CM056731.1, on the reverse strand, counting down.
TTTTGCTGAGCAGTACTTTCATCTTCCTTATTATTATGATCACCGGACATCTTTTCTTTGATCTTGTCTTTAAGTCCCTTCTTCTTCCTTTTCTTCTCTCCAGTACCACCCTCTTCTACTTCCTCCTCACCGCTTGACTAAAATTCCCAAGTGAAACAAAAAAAAAAATTGTAACAAGACAAATGAGAAAGTTACTACGCCCTTTATGCATTTTTGCAATAACAATGTCTAAATCAACTCTTTTTAGTATCCACACCATTAGTGGTGGAGACGTGCACAGTTTTTAATAAGGGATTCAAAACATAAAAAATTAAATACACGAAGAATCTAAAAAACAAATAACATATACTATATATATATATACAAAATTAACCTAGTATATACAAGATTATCAAATTATTTGGTCAAGGTGAGCCAAAAGAAACTATATAAATTTGAAAACAATTAAGCTAATAATTTAAGAAAAATACAATAGATGAGAAACGTAGATAGGGTCATGTTGAACGGATTGAGTTATAAACCGTTATTTAACATATTTTTTTCTTGGCAAAATTTGATCGAGTAAGATCATAATCCGTTTATTGATTTGACACATTTTAACATGTCCCTTTAATTACCACCCTACAAGCAACATTTGGTTAGAGTATTTTTTTAAGGCTACAAATTTTTAAGAGCACTTAAAGTTGCTTACCGAGCTTGAATTGCTGTGAGTGCGATGAAGCTTTTCCATGAGACTCTGCTTCACCTCCTCTGGTTCTACCACATTGGCTGGAGTGTCAACAACGTCAATCATAACAGCGTCATCGTGGGCCTTGTCTTCTTCTTTCTTTCCCATGAAATTGAACAATCCACATCCACGATCAGTTGTCTCTGGAGCTACACCCTTGTTGATTGTCTCCTCTGAATGACCTTTTTGCTCTGCCATTTTCTCTCTGACTAGTACAAGTAGGATATATATGAAAACTGAAGCTAAGTTAAAAATAGCAATTGCTTTGATTGAATATTTGCGATTATAGACATGATCAAGACTCGGTTTATATAGGCGTAACAAATCGTAGGTATTACGTTATGTGATTTGGACATTGGCGATTTATGTTTATGTGTCGGCTATTGGTGCTAGCAAAAATAGTGAAATGTCGGTTTGGACGGTTTACGCAAATTGAAGATTTGAGATTTATTATGATGTTTAATGTTGTGGTGATTTTTATGATATTCTTGTTTATAGCTTAGGTCGTACGTTACATTGTGTAAAGCAAAGGGCAGTGGAATTTTTGATTTGTTTAAGAAAGAATGCTCAGGTAGCAATGTTAGTGGCTCTTGGACTATGAAATGCCAAGAATCTTTGCACCGATCATGGTTGGGAAATGAGAGTTGGGACGCGGAACACATGTTAGAAAATGTGATGCGTATGATATTGAATGAGTTGTAGAAACTAGATTAGGACGAGAAGATTCTCTGTCCTTGGAATAATATTAGCCTCACTATATGATGATGGGATTGACTTGCTAATTTATCCCAGGATTCCCTAATCTTAGAACGAAATTTACAGCAACTTATTCGTTCTTCATGAACGTGAATTTCTTGAAAGAAAGAAGGTATTCTCTATAGGAAGAAGAAAAAGAAGTAACAAGAACTTATCTTCAATTGACTTTGATTCTCAATTCTGAAGATGTTAATCGTGTTAATGTTATGTTATATCTGTCCAACAAGTGATTAACATGCTATTTATAGCATATAAAACGTCCCAAAGGCATCCCTTAGCCCAATGATTGTGATCTATGGGAAGAGACACAACTTTTGGCATTCTGAAATTTTTTCGTTGGATTAGAGCCGCGATCTTAATTCATTTTTTCAATTCCAGTAAGCTGCCCATTAAGAGCTCCGGCCCTTCGTTCAAGAGCCCCGACCCTTCGTTCTGCCAAAAATTCCAGTGACTTACTGGAAGTATAGAGCCGCGGCCCTTCCATCAGGAGTCGCGGCCCTTCGGCCAAAATATCATAATTTAATTTAATCACTTATTTTCTTCTTCTTCCATACATTCAACTTTCTAACAAACACAATTGAAGACTATATACAACAATCCCCACTTAGTCTTCAATTTTAACAAAAGTGCTTAGATGAAAGTATCTTGCGATTTGAACTTTCACTTAGTCACAGTTCTTCAAAATCCTAACGAAATTAATGACGGCCTAAAGCGTTTGAGCCAAAATTACTTATCGAGGTAGCACCATTATGGTCATGTGCTCCACCTGATTTCGTAGACATTTACAAAAGTTCGACCCAAAACTCTTGTTAGAAGCGGCACCACTTCTTATATCTATATAGGTGAAATTCTTCCACTACCTGAATTTCATTAAGAGTATATTACTCACCCTATAAAACATACACTAGAACAATAGTTACACTAGTGTGACCTAATCAGTCATCAACAACTTGTTATTACCACATTGAAATTCATAGGAAAAAGGTTGGGTTTCCATTGTTGCTGATTAATTCAAACTGGTCGCAAGTCCATTTCTTGACTTGTTCCATAAACCATTTCTCTTGGAAGTCCTTTAGTAAAAGGATCTGCCAAATTGTTACAAGACCTTGCATAAATCACAGTTACAATCCCGTCGGATATTAACTGTCTCACATACGCATGTCTCAAACTGATGTGTCTAGACTTTCCATTATAAATCTTATTATAAGCTCTAGACAGAGTTGCCTCACTATCACAGTGCAAAAAAATGGCTGGCATCGATTGTGGCCACAACTTTATATCCAATAACATATTTCTCACCACTGCTTGCTCACGCCTCAAAGCTAAAAATCCAGCTTCCATGGTAGAATGTGTGATACATGTCTGTTTATTTGAGGCCCAAGAAACAGCATGTGAAGCCCCAAATTTGTTACAATAACAATAAACATTATTGTGTCTATGTGATTATGTTACGACCTTATTCACATTCGAGGACGAATGTTGCTTAAGGAGGAGAGAATGTAAAATCCGGAAAAAAAAATAATATGTAGTTGTGGTTGGGTTAATAAAAATATATATATACATTAATTAGTTCCAACAAATGGATTTGCAGTCTTCAATTCATTCTTTAGTGAAGAAATGGGCAACACATCCGAAAATGACATTTTCACTCTTAAGTGATTGGTCATATTAGTTTTTGGTAATTAAGAAGGTGAAAGTAATATACTATTATTGAACTTTTAAAAAAAAAAAAAACACTTGCTATGACTTACATTTTGCATACGGAAAAAAATTGAATGAAAATTAGCATTATGACAATTGAATTCTAGACTTGTTAGCCTTGTCATAAATCTTATCAACTAGCATTACCCTACATATTTATGTTTAGAAAATGGAGTAGACTAATTGTCTTCACCTGGGCACTTGGACTGAAAATGTCCACTACCCTACCCCCTCCCCTTAATTCCTCTCAACTCTTACCCTTCCACCTTCCACCTCCCACACTTCTACTTATACATTGTACTTGACACAAATAAAATACCTAGCACAAATAATACAAAATCAGAAAAAACAAGTGAACAAGAAGAGGGAAAATCTGAAAAACATCAAGAGATGAAGGAGAACAAAAATAGGAATACTAGGGAGCAAGGATCACTTGTAGCAACAAAACAACAATCTTTTTCACGCTTACAAGGTGAGTTTTCTCACTCAGAAATTCTTGGTAACATCCTTTATTTTTAGTTCAATACATGTTGGAATAAGAATTGAGTGTTGAAAAGAAATATTGAACTTTTGATTGTTTAGATAACTAGTTGCGTTATGAACTTTACGAACTGTTCTCACTGAGTTATAATTGTTAGAATTTGATGAAATTCGGAAGAATTTTACACCTCTATAATATGATCATATAGAACCAAAAATGAGGTAAAATGGACATACGGTTTGAAAGTTATCATAGTTCAAAGTTCCTGCCTTAGATTTGGTCGAAATTCGGAAAGGCATAATTACGGACTATTTTTATTGAGTTTTACTTATTAGAATTATATGAAAATTTACATGGTTGTAAATGTCTCTGTTACGGACAGATATATATAAAGATTTATTAAAACGGACTTACGAGTTGAGAGTTATTGTAGTTTGAAGTTGCTGCCTCGGATTCGTCGGAATCCAAAAGGGCAGGACGTTGAAACGTAAAACTGTACTAATATGTGGGGAATATGAAAATTGTTGCTAAATGAAAGTTCTATATCTCTTTGTTGTGGACATTTTGAGACCTTACGGGGGTCTATCCGACTTACGGATTGAGAGTTATCGCTGTTTAAAGTTTCTGCCTCGGATCTATCGATATCCAGGAAGGGCAGCGAATAAAAGTGTAAAACTGTACCAAATGGTACAGAATATGAAAGAATGGTTCACATGGAGACGTGTAGCTCTCTGTTCTCGTCGTTTTGAGAATTTATGGGGATTGAACGGGTTTACAGATTAGGAGTTATGACTATTATAATATTGGGTGATGTTTAATAAAAATTCTGCCGAAACAAATTTCATGTGGCTGTTTTGAGGATAAATTTGTGTTAGTTACCCAAATTAGTTTTAAATGAAATTTGGTACAGTGAAAGATCCCCGTCTTACCTTAGTTTCCGCTTGAGAAACACCTTAGTTGGAGTTATGGTTAAAAAGTTATAATCGTTACAAGTATGAATGACAGAATGTTAGAAAAGAGAATATTATTTATTTGATCTTCTGAAAAATATGAAAAGTGAATACGTGTTCACATAAATATATAAATATATAATGGATCGGGTTGCACGCCGCAACAAAACGTAAAGTGAATACGCGTTCACAAATACGTAAACATAATGGATCGGGTTGCACGCCGCAACAAAACGTAAAGTGAATATATGTTCACAAATACGTAAATATAATGGATCGGGTTGCACGCCGCAACAAAAACGTAAAGTGAATACACGTTCACAAATACGTAAACATAATGGATCGGGTTGTACGCCGCAACAAAAAAATGAAAGATGAATACATGTTCACCTATATATAAATATGAAAAGTGAATACGTGTTCACAAATATATAAATGTAATAAACATGTGGAAATGCAGGGGAATGTCTTAACGTATAATACGAGATAAAATGAAGTGTTAGTTAAACGGAGAATTTCCTATGAGGAGTTGTTGCATATTTAAAAATGTTGTAACCTGATATGTTTTTGCAATATTCTTATTACGTTATAATGTGATTGCACTTGGAATATTGTGGTGTTACTTTGAATTGCAGGGTAAGGTTCTCCTCACCATTGGATGGTAGTGACTCTTTATTTAACATGTTTCGGGAAAGGGTGATAGAGGAAAGGCTCCACGTCAAGGCTAGCGATCGTCCATGACCTCTTGTCATACCAAGTCCATTGTTTGGGCTTGGTACTCGTCGAGTTCGAATGTCGGTTCAATGTCTCGGGATATGCCCGTGTGGAATGATCTCCCTTCCAACTTAGAATAATATTTGTCAGTATGTCTATGTTGAAACAATATTTGCACGAGCATGGACTCGCGTTATATTTTTAATAAAGTCATAAACAAATTTCTTTATTGTTATTTTATTAATAGCTCCGTATTTGAATATAAGTTTAAATTTCTAAATAAAGAGAATTAAATGGTGCTCCTGGTGGGAAATAATTGTCCAGGTGCCATCACGCCCTAAGTAAAGACTTAGGAAAAGTCGGGGCGTGACACAGCACCACCACCGAGCATAAAAATTCAACCACTTGTGAATTTATTATCTCCATCACTAGATATCCAACTAGCATATGTATATCCCTCAAGTACAGCTGGAAAATTTTCATAATGAAAGGCATAACTTTTGGTTCTTTTCAAATAACCAAAAATTCTTCCAATTGCTCGCCAATGTTCTGTACCCGAATTACTAGTAAATCTAGAAAATTTGCAAACTGCAAATGCAATATCAGGCCTAGTACAATGTGTAGCATACAACAAGATACCTATTGCACTATCATACTCTAGCTGAGCCACAGATCTTCCACTGTTCATACTAAGTTTGCATGATGTTTCATATGGAGTGTTAGCTTCCTTGAAGTTCAAATGTTCAAATTTCTTAAGCATCTTCTCAACATAATGAGACTGACTCAAGGAATAACCCCCACTATTTCTTCTAACTTTGATATCCAATATGGTATCAACCTCATTTAAGTCCTTCATTTTGAAACATGAACTCAAATAGGCTTTGACTCCATTTATGCCATTATGTTTGTTCCAAAGATTAACATATCATCTACATAAAGGCACAAGATTACACCATAATCTTTTGTAAACTTAGAATATATACACCTGTCAGCAGAGTTATGTATAAAACCATTGGACAAAACAGCATAATCAAATTTCTCATGCCATTGCTTCAGATCTTGTTTTAAACCATACAATGATTTAATTAACTTACAAACTTTATGTTCATAACTCGGAAGGACAAACCCTTCAGGTTGTCTCATGTACACCTCTTCATCTAAATCACCATTTAGAAAAGCAGTTTTTACATCCATTTGATGAATATGCAAATCATACAGAGAGGCTAAAACTATTAATATTCTTATAGATGCAATTCTAGCCACAGGAGCATAAGTATCAAAATAATCTACTCCTTCCCTTTGGCTAAATCCTTGTCCAACAAGCCTAGCTTTGAAAACTTTGATTGATTCATTATCCACACTCTTCTTTACCCTGAAAACCTACTTACATCCTATAGCCTTTGAACCAGGAGGCAAGTCTGACAAAACCTAAGTCTTATTAGCCATTAAAGACTCCATCTCGTCATCTATTGCTTCTTTCCAAAAGGCTGAATTTCTAGATGCCATTGCTTCTTAAAATGTCTTTGGGTCATCACTTTCATTCTCAACATTTAGAACGATTTGGATTTTATTGGTGACAACTTCTCTATTTCCTTCCACAAGAAAGGAAATTGCTTGGGAATTTATGAAATCTGAATCCAAATTTTTCTCTTTTCTAACTCTTACACTCCTTCTAGGTTCACTAGAAGAATTAGGATTTAACCTATCACTGTTAAGAGAAGCATTAGAACTTGTTTTTGTTTGAGGTATTTGCAAGGATCACTTTTTCTTTCTGTCACTCCATTTTGTTGAGGTCTATAGGGTGCACTAACTTGATGAACAATGTCATTATCTTCACAAAACGAAGTAAATTCAGTAGGGGGATATTCTTCACCCCTATCACTTCTCAAGATTTTCAGTTTCTTATCTTTTTGTGTTTCTACCATAGATTTGTAAACTTGAAACATGTCAAAAGCTTGATCTTTTGATTTTATTAAATAGACATAGATAAATTTAGAACAATCATCAATGAAAGTAATAAAATACCTACATTCACCTCTAGTTAAAACACCATTTAACTCACAAGTATCAGAATGTACAAGGTCTAAAATTTCAGATTGTCTATCAACCTTTGAAAAGGGTTTTCTTTTCATTTTAGCTTGAATACAAACTTCACATTTTTCTTTATGCTCATTGCTATAAGAAATAATTCCGTCTTTGCACATATATTTCATTGTTTGATAATTAACATGTCTCAAACGATTATGCCAAAGATTAAAAGTTGTACTTTCTATATTAAAACTTAAATCAAAAGATTGCACACAAGAATAATTGGAACTTTCATCTTTATTGATACTTAGTTTGAACATTTCATCGGATACATAACCCTTTCCCACAAAGGCACCAGCCTTAGACAAAATGATCTTATCGGACTCTATTACAACTTTGAGTCCTTTCTTACATAGCACAAAACCAGAAACCAGATTCTTCCTAATGGAAGGAACATGCAATACATTAGTCAAAACAACTTTATTTCCAGAAGTGAACTGGAGTATCACACTTCCTGTTCCAAGAACCTTGCTAGTATGATGGTCTCCCAACAGAATTTCATGACCATCCACTGCCTCAGTGTAATCTTTGAAGAGTGAGCGATTGTTGCAAACATGGGTGGTAGCACCAGAGTCATACCAATATGCATCTCAGAAAGCATAGCAATGATCTCATTGGTATTTTGCTCAACAACATTAGCAATTGCCTTCTCTTTAGTGTTCCTTTTCTGGTTTTGATTATGCTCCTTCTTAGTGTTCCTGTATAAACGTTTGAAATGGCCTTTCTTGCCACAATTGTAACAAACGATTTCAGACATGTCCTTCTTAACCTTTTTATTCGGGTTAGAAGCATTGGAGTAAATATTTGCCTTTCTCTTACCCTTTAGATTCTTCTAAGTAACATAGTTCACTTTAGAACTAGAAACATTATTCAAAACCTTCTCACGATTTCGAGTTTCCTCTTCAATTCGTAAGTGTTTCTGAATCTGTTCTAAAGTGAACTCCTCAGAAGTGTGCAACAACTTCTTCCTGTAATTATTACAGGAAGGTGGTAATTTGGCAATAATTCCTCCAACAATTAACTTTTCCGGTATGATTATGTCCAGGTCTTTAAACTTAGAAATCAATATGAGAAATTCATGCACTTGATCAAGTATAGAAGTGCCATCAACCATAGAAAATTCAAAGAACTTAAAAGTAACAAACTTATCTGCCCCTTATTTTTCTGCATCATATTTGAACTCTAGGGCCTTCCACATCTCATTTGCAGACTGAATCGGAGTGTAGAGATTATACAGACGATCAGAGAGGGAGTTCAGAATAAACCCTCTGCACATCATTTCATCTTCGACACGCTTCTTGCGTTCCGCTATCTTTTCTTCAGTGTCATCGTCTGCTTGTTCTGCCAAAGCCCCCAAATTCGGATCTAGAATATAGAAGATCTTCAAAGCAGTTAGTAGGAACGACATCTTCTCCTTCCAACGTAGGAAATTGGTTCCATCAAAACGATCTAGTTTCACAGTATCATTACCAAACATCTTCATAGTGTTCACCATAATATTATCCTAAGATTGTTAGAAAATGTGATGTGTATGATATTGAATGAGTTGCAGAAACTAGATTAGGACGAGAAGACTCTCTGTCCTTAGGATAATATTAGTCTCACTATATGCTGATGGGATTGACTTGCTAATTTACCCCCAGGATTCCCTAATCTTAAAACGAAATTTACAGCAACTTATTCATTCTTTATGAACATGAATTGCTTGAAAGAAAGAAGGTATTCTCTATAGGAAGAAGAAAAAGAAGCAACAAGAACTTATCTTCAATTGACTTTGATTCTCAATTCTGAAGATGTTAATCTTATTAATGTTATGTTATATCTGTCCAACAAGTGATTACCATACTATTTATAGCATATAAAACGTCCCAAAGGCATCCCTTAGCCCAAAGGTTGTGATCTATGGGAAGAGACACAATTTTTGACATTCTGGAATTTTTCCCTGTAAGTCGAGCAGCTTTCGTTCCTCTCTTTTAGTCAAGAGAGTTGCTTCGTTGGATTAGAACCGCGTCCCTTGAAGGAAGAGCCGCGGCCCTAATTCATTTTTTCAATTCCAGTAGGTTACTGCCCATTAAGAGCCCCGGCCCTTCGTTCTGCCAAAAATTCCAGTGACTTACTGGAAGTATAGAGCCGCGGCCCTTCCATCAGGAGCCGCGGCCCTTCGGCCAAAATATCATAATTTAATTTAATCACTTGTTTTCTTCTTCTTCCATATATTCAACTTTCTAACAAATACAATTGAAGACTATATACAACAATACATTCATTGGTTCAAACAAGGTGGATTATTACAAGGTATTGGACGACTCTGCTTCACATTTTAATATTGTTTGAAATACATTCACAAATTATTTGTTCGGAACGACAAAATTGGAATTAATAAAAACAAATTGTATCCAAAGGTGTGGCTCAGCGATCAGTGAATTGGTTGAAAAATTATGAGAATCTCAAATTCAAATTTTTATTAAGGTAACAAATATTAGATAATTTCTTTTTATTTGTTTAATTTTTAATAGACTCAATTATTTGGTATATGTATTTATTGTTATAGCTATTTAATGGTTAAAGCTAGTTAAGTTGGTGTGAATGAGAAATGGAGGGAAAAATGAAATGAAAGGAAAATGAAGTTCAAAGCAAAGTTCATTTTCAAAGGAGTTTTGTACCACATCGGTGGTAGAAAGGGAAAGTTATGTGCTTCCTCTAGCTCTTAAAGGGTTGAGAAGAGGGACTCCCCTCGCGCCGTTGTCGTCGCTCGGCTTCGGCTTCGGCTTTGGATGACCAAATTTATTTAATTTCAAATCTTCATTTTCTGAAAATATTTTTTTATTTCCGCCGAAAAAAGACTAATTGGTAATTAATTTTCGCGGAATAAAAATTAAATTTCCCAAACGTTTTTTTTTTCATTTTTCGAAAAGGCAAAGTGTCATTACCGAACAGTCACCAACCTTTCCGAACAGGCACCTTTGAGACTATATAAACTGAGGCAATGCCTCAGTTTTTAATACACAAAAAAAAAATCGTTCATTGAAATTCTGCATTCTCTTTCACAAATAAAACTATCGAGTCTTACTGTGGTTCGTTGCCAACTTTGAGTTCGTCGAAGTCGTCGGCGTTTGAAGTACCGCTACTCCTGCGACATGTATATCTGTTTTATCCTGAGAGGAAGTAATCCATAACCTCGGGTACAGTGAGGGATTAAATTCCTTAAGGACACACAGTGAATTCTGTGGTCTCGGATATTTTTCTTACTTTCTGCATTATTCTGATTTTCCGTTTTCTGATTTTTTTCCGTTTTCTGATTTTGAACGCATGCATACTAACAAACTTAAGGAATTTACTATTATCTATGTGTTCACTTGTTCTTGTTTAACGATTACAGAACATTGTCAGGAAAGAAAAGGAAAAAAAATGTGTTTTCCCAGGAAAAAAAAAAGGTGTTTTCCCAGAAAATAAAAAAAGTGTTTCCAGAAAGTAAAAATAAAAAGGAAAGGAAACGTGTATGTTTGTTGTTTCGGTGTAACGAACTTGTATGTTATTTGGAGACTAAAATTTTCGAATTTTCTACTCCGATTGAGATTAAAGTTTTTATAACTTTCTACTCATTTGGATACTTGATTTGAAGATATAAAAACTTCATCAAGTATACAACATACAATTTACTGCATTTCGTTTCAAGTATTTTGATTTGAGGACAAATATGCCCTTTTTCCCTTCTTATTTATATAACATCAGATTCTTTTCGCCATCCACAACATTGATTATAATATATCTTTCTTCCAGTGCATTTATCCTGCAACTTATTAACAGTGACAAGTTTGGTCTCATTGGTTAGTTAGACTTGATCAAGTGTTAATTTAAGAAAATACTTAGACATCTTAATATTGATCTACAAATAGATGTTCAGTTTAAGACCATAACACCAAGGGACCTTTTTGGGTTTCTTTTGCTATAGATAGATAATTTATAGAGATTAAACATATTGTAAGGAGATACCATAACACTTTGTGATGAGTGAAAGAAAGAGAAAAGAAGAAAATAATTCCATCGAGACTTGAAGAGATATTATGGCTCACATGTGCTATTAGGATCCCACGTTGCGCAAATTGAAACATGAAAAAACAATAGACCGCGGTCTTATGCCGAGATTAAACGATAATGTAATGTTTTGTTAATTCGAAGACTATATTTATACTCTATATGGTGACCTAAAAAAGAGACATTTGGCTTAGACACAAGAATCTTGACAATTCTGTAAACACAAAAGAATCCTTGCATGTCTTCTTAAATATAGCTTACATGATACCCATATTCGCTCCGAAAAGCTTCATGGAGCAAATTAAAACTTATGAAAAAATATAAGCCACTGTCGAAAATGTTGCCGAAAATGTAATGTTGTCAATTCAAAGGCTATATTTATACTTATACGGTGACCTGATTTGGCTTTAGACACAAAAGGATCTTGAACTTGACAATTCTGTATCCATAAATGACACTAGTGCTGTTCGTTTAATTTCAAAGAAATAACCACATCAACAAATTTTAAAATAAAAGCATTGTAGTTTGGTGAGGCAATTTGGGGCGGCAAATTGGATCCAAACCCAATTGACCCGTTCAGATTTTAATGGATTTTAACATTGACATACTATTAAATGGGCTAAGTTTGGGCTAGCTCAACTCAACAGAGGTAATGTTTGACAACCTTACACACATTGAATGACAGCCTTGCTCTAAAATACTAACATACCCTTGCTCTAAAATACTAACATACCCAGCTAAATCCCACAACATGAGGTCTGGAGAGGTACACAGATCATACCCCTACCAAGGTAGAAATGTTGTTTCCGAAAAACTCTCATCTCAAAAGAAATCATAGAAAGAGGTCTAAGGACAAAAAATTTAAAAAAAATAAAAATAACGAAAACACTGATCTTACCCCTACCAATGTAGAAATGTTGTTTCCGAAAAACTCTCATCTCAAAAGAAATCATAGAAAGAGGTCTAAGGACAAAAAAATCAAAAAAATCAAAATAACGAAAACAACTAAGTCATGATAAAGCAATTTGAAAAGCCTTGCTCAAAATGCAAACTAAAATTATTCTTTAGGGGAAGTAGCATAGACACGTTAATCTTTTACTTTTTAACTTGACATGGTTATTATAAAGCTTTACCAAGTTAATCAACCTTTTTTTGATGCTGATTCATTCAGGGTAGTGTGCATAGATAAGCTCAATACTTCTCGGAGACTGCACAATCGTACATTTCTTAGCAGTTTAAGAGCTGTAGCTACTCTGATTCATACACAGCGAGATCCATGAGAATTACAATAATTCATCAGTTGATATATATATTTAAACAACAAACATAATTAATATGACATCTACAATCAACCGCAAACAAAGATAAAATTTTGCTCTGAGGTTCGCCTATAAATCCAACATCTAATAACAGCAAAATTAAATGTTGAAAAAATTAGGAAGCACACTTTCTGAAATGTTTGCACTTGTACGCTCTTATCATTGACCACCAAATACCTGCAAAATAACTGAAGAGCAGCTTCCGTCAGAACATTAGCACTATTTCCACCTCTTTCAACAGAAGGGAACGGGGATGAATGGTTGGAAAGGGAACTTACTCCAGCCAAAATGTCCTTAGACAGCCCAGGTTTGATTTTCCCAGCTTCATCTGCCACAGGATTTTTCTGGGGAAATTGTCGTATCACCTTTGGCGCAAACTGTTCACTTGGGAAATCAGAAATTTTCCCAGATTCCTGTTGCACCTTTTGCTTCTGAAAAGATGGAACAGTTGAAAAATATAGGATTATATTACTCATTTCGAAAGATATATTGCACAAGGTAAGATGAAACTGAGTGGTCGAATACCTAAACCAAAACTGAACCTAAGGAATAGTAATTTGGGGTGAGGCAAAGAGGGTAACTCAATTTACTCATCCATTCCCTCCCCCTATTTTACACATAAGTAACATCTTTATTTTTTGAGTTTTGCCAAAGAGACCTTTTCTAACATCAATTGATATATTAGCAATTTACATCAGAAGTTATGATGAAAAACTATAGTTGCCTCGTGTTATAACCACTATATAAAGAATCAAAACTCAAAAGGAGATGATAAATAAGAAACTTAATCCAGGGAGTTCAAAAAACTGCTGCTTAGCAACTACTTCCATCATTCCATGCTAAAGAATCCATTAAATATGGTCATTGACCTTCTTCATTCGTTCTTCAATAGAATTTAAAGCATGAGATTTATCAACTTGTGTAAGGTAGAAATCACGCTCCCTCTTGGCAGCAGAAAGCTCCAAAGCTAGTTTCTGCTCACGAACTGCATGCCTTTGTGCTGCAAAATGTTTGCAAGGCATCAATTAAGCTGTGCCAATGGAGACTGAAGAGTGCAACGTTACCCAATAAATTAAAAATAACAGCATACCGATTTCATCAGTAACATCATCCCATTTGATTTTAGACAAGTACTTGACATTCCAAATGTCATAATAGAATGATGACCTTTTCCTGCCACCTATACAAAGAGAAATTCGACAGTAAAGTCAATAACCTCTCAAGGTCACTGAAAATACAAGAAACGCAGAAGTTGAAAGCTGAATCTGGAGAATATAAACAATGACAGTCACCATGTTATATTGATAATGACACAAATGGCATAATGCAGAAAAACCACGTTAGTCTACCCGTAATAGAAGCCAAATTATTGGCTAGTATCTAAATGATTGGTGTTTCCCCTAAAAATTGTGTAACAAGCACAATAACTAGTCAACTCAAAAAGAAATAAAAACATTGGTCAAACTTACTGCAAGATGCTATGATGGTATCCTATGGACCAAATAAAAGCAAACAGCTGGAAAGCTATGTAAATAGCCTGAATGTCCTTAAATTGGAAAAGAATCAAGAAGAAAAGAAAGGCATTGCCAAGAAAATAGGTTACTTTACCTATCTGTTGACCATTTAACATATTTGTGACTCTCTTGGCAACACTCTTTTTCGTAAATTCAACCCACCTACAAATATAGATTATAGTTTAATTACGGTAACAAATGTCATAATCTTGAGATGAAAGATGCAGAATTCATCATTGTAATCTGATTTCAGTTCACAGAAACCTCAATATAAGCGCATACCCTTCTGAAAATGCTTGCCCTCGGAACCCACCTGCTCGTTTCCGATTCATTTGAGCAGCAGCAGCTGTATGCAAGGCAAATTAGAAAAGACAACTAAGCTGAGGAGGGGGGAAATGCTGCATAGTTCAGCATTTAACCAATATCTCTGAAGATGTTGATCAAATGAAAAGTAGTAAAGATATAAGAGCATATACAAGGAACTCAACAAACCTTCAGGTACAAGATATATTCTCTGAATTTCTCCGAACTTAGAAAGAACCTGGCGAAGTTTCACGTGGTCCATACGAGGTGGTACTCTACTTACATGACAAACTCCACGCTTTTCCACCTTCACGCCTTCTTTAAAGGACTTTTTCTTCTTTTTAACTTTTTGCACTTCTGTTTCAGCTTCATCTCCCCTCTGTTCTTCTCCACGTGATGGACTTGTTTCCTCAATTTCCAAATCTTTCTCACCCATTAATGAAAATGATACCGCTGAAGGAGAAAACCAGCCCTGTTGCGATAAATCTTCTGCTATAGTGGAATTTGTCTGCTAAATCTACAAGAATAATTTCCAATGTATTTTAGCAAACATAAATTAGGACAGCAGATCCCCCCCCCCACCCCACCTTCACGTACTAATATTAGGATTCCCTAAATTCTCTGTAGCTCAGAAGAACAAAATCTACTACAGAATCTCAACAATAATAGGAAATTTACTTATATTGTATGCAGTTTTGGTTACTAGTTACTATAAAAAGCATGTTGCTTTCATTCATTCGTCTATAAAATTAGCCCATGAAAACATGACCCACCCAAGTTTGAGCTGGTCATTGACTAGCCCATTTATTAGCTCAGGCCAACCCATTCTCGTAAAAATTAGGCTGATATGTGGCCCAAATTGACTTGTGAAAAATCTTATACGAATATTTTTACGAATGACATTTTTTATTTGATATGCTATATATAGTCATAATAAACAAAAAATAGTAATTTCATTAGGTACTAAAAGTTATAAAAGAACAAAAAAAAACTTAGTAACAATTGGGCAGGTTGGGTTATGAGCCGATTTTTAACCCATTTCAGCACAAGTACACACACAGTTGCTTAATTATTACTATTTTGTCATTAACTCAGACCGTTTGTACCAGCCCAAATTCAGCCTAACCCGCCCATTTGACCCCCCTTGTCTAAAGCATTTTACAACAGTCCTGTGTCAAGAAGCTTTATTTGGTTCAACTACAAATTGAGACATCATGGAATGTCAATCTTAAATTTAGACATTATAGCAAACACAAAAGCTCTCGAAAATAATAAAAGAGCCAAATAACCATGGTGATGGAAAACATTGAGTTACAAGAGAATATGAACTATCACTCGCTGACGATTAGACATGATTGCAACATAGAAATTGGATTTTCAAACTAATCTATGCAAAATTCACCCAAAGAAGCAGAATGATAGTAAAATATCAGCGTCACAAATTTCGAGGTAGATAGTAACAAGAGAACGTACAAATGAGAGAGAGATGTGAAGAGCAATTCCGCAGCTAATCGAAACTCTCTCGAAAACTCACAATCCTAAGTCAAGTATTAACCTGAAGAACATGAATTAATTTGGGCTTTTATGAGTTTCAATTAAAGATGGGCCAATTTAAGTTTGAACTTAAAAGGGCCCAAAGCATTCCAAGGTGTGAGCCTGTGACAAAGAAATATCAGAGGCGATGTATAGACACTCAACTCGAGTAGCAGATTTCGTCTTATTTCATTTGTGCGCTAAGAGAACCATTAAAATTAGGGGTGAGCGGGTCCGGGTACCCTAACTTTTTTGAACTATCCGGAACCTACCCAGTAAAATATCGGTTCCTAAATTTACTACCCGGAACCTACCCGTAGCAATCATTACCTGAAACCTACCCGGACCCTGCAGTTCCGGGTAGGTTCACGGGTACCCTGTAAATTTTTGTGTTGGTTAAACACAAATTCAATCTCACAACTTGATAATGTAACAAACAGAAATTGTATAATGATCCATCTTTGTTTTCACATATCAATTATAAGCTTAACATAAGTATTTCAGACCTTCCGCTATATTCTAAAATATACAGCAATTGATGAATCTAAAATAAACAAGTACACCTTTGTTTCCTCGTATCAATTCTAAAATATGAAATTGCAGAATCCATATTATTGAATAAATGAATGAAGTTGCAGGTCTCTGCTAAAGTTCAGTACATCGCTTCAGATTTTGTTCGCAATAAATTTTGGGAATTCTCTTTCGAGATTAAGAGAGAAGTGAAGTGCACAAAATTTCTCTTTCGGAATTAGCACAATATACACATTGAGATTGATACCCTAAAACAACATAAACCCTAAACTTTGTGCAACCATGCATTAGATTCCATATGCAACTGATATGAAACACCTTAAGCTAAGTCACGTGTCAAGAATAATATCCGGACAGCGCACTGTAAGCTTTCTCCGCTGAAGATAGCTAATCTCCTTTTTATTTGATCCTAGTCTACAAGTTTATCCTTCTTTGTATATCTTTTGGTGCGGTATTAAAATGGAGATCGAAGAACTTATATGGTGAAAGGTCAGATGACTATCACAATCATTAGAATCCACATGCAACTGATATTGACTGAAAAAATGCATTCAATAACAGAAAATAATATATGGAGAAAACCGAAATCCTATACACAAATCTCAAATAAACATATAAAATCAAAATTAATTACACAAACCTCAGATAACCAGATAAAAAGCATCGATTTTCATAGAGCTGAGCTTGATTCAAAACCTTAAATAAAAATCTCCAATTTGAGTCAAGCTTACCGTCAATTTGAGATTCAATCTTTGATCTTCTTCGCCGAACTGTGTGTGTGAGAGAGAGTGTGTTTAGGGCTTTCTAGAGTGTTAGAATGAGTGCTGCCTTCTACAGTATATTTAGGGTTTGGGCTTCCTTTTATTAACTAAAAATAATGGAATTAAAAAAGTAAAATATATAATATTTATAGGTTTTGGGTCTGGGTACCCTGTCTTTATTTTGCTGGAACTGGACCCGACATTGATTGATTTTTAATTTTACTACTCGAATTCTACCCGTTAGTATCGGTTCTGATCAGGTAACTGGGTACCATGGAAAATATTTGAAGAAATAAAATAAGATAAGCGTCGCTAATCTGTCGCCAAGTCCTTCCATATTAATATTATTATTATTATTTAATTAAAATCAAAGCACCTCAATTTAATACCAATATTTCACCACAAAATTTAGGGGGCATTTGGTTCGCGCAGGGTAAACGGAATGGAATCCAGTAAGGGAATGGAATAGAAAGGAATTACTTAATTGTCCCTACATGTTTGATTCTGGTTGGTCCAGGGTCGGGGGTCCGGGGTGGTCCGAGTGGTCCGGGGTCCGGGTTGGGGAAAGGGAATCCAAATACCTAGTGGGGTAAAGGAAATGAAAAAATAAGGACAAACAACAACAAATGGAATTCCATTCCTCCATTCCCTTT
Organism: Przewalskia tangutica; assembly: GCA_029844215.1. Lineage (NCBI taxonomy): Eukaryota > Viridiplantae > Streptophyta > Magnoliopsida > Solanales > Solanaceae > Przewalskia > Przewalskia tangutica. The sequence continues at coordinate 500,354 of CM056731.1, read as the reverse complement.
CTGCTCTGTTTCCAACCAAACGCACTTTATCAGGTATCGCTATATTAGATCCTACTTCTTTTATTGCTTATTTTGCAACAATATTATCATTTCATAGTTAATCTGTGATTACTTAGCGCCGGAATATAGTTTATCGCTAATATTTGTCGTCATTTCCTTTTCTTTCGTGGTGATAGAATTATAATTAAACATGCTTCTTGATTATCAAACGTGTGAAAAAATATATTATGATAAATAATTGCGCCGAATCAGGTCTCATTTGTTTTTATAAAAAGTAAGATGTCTGTAACACTCCGTAAATCCAAGTTACGTGTGAATGAATTAAATGAGTGTTGTCGTGTCATATTTTAGTTATGAGAATCTCTTTGGGATGAATTCGGGTGATAGATAATCGTTTTTAAGTCAAACCAAATAGTGAAGTTCGTAAGAGCTCTTAAATTCGTCTAAGGTATGTTTGACTTATGCCAAGTTTTCAGGTAGTTTCATTGGGAATTTGAGAAAACTAAAAATATGAAAGTTGTAGGTCTTTGAAATACCTTTCCAACCATATATTAGGGAGCTCACTGGAAGCTCTATGCTAGGAGTTATGCCCCTTTTACTAGAACTTATATAATCCGCGCGATCAGGCCTTCTGGTGCGCGATCACTGCACGTTTGGGCCTTACAGCTGCGCGATCGCGCACGGTGGGGTGACATTTTTAAATCCTAACTTCGTTATAACTCACTCTCACTTCGATTTGGACAACGTTTTGAGAGGAAATAACCTTAAGGCTTCCCTAAAACATCTAAGGTAAGTTCTTGGTCAATTCTCATCATTATTGAATCAATTTAACATCAAATTAACCTTAGTTCATCTCTCCGAATTCTAGATTCTTGAAGAATCAAGAGAGGAGAATGAAGAACGAGTAGAACTTCGTCTAAAAGGTATGAACATCGATTTCCCTGATTTCGTTGATAACTTTTAGGTTAGTATAGATTACACTACGCGATTATAATCGACTAGTGATTCATGTGAGGTTCAAGAACTATGAAACAAGTCTGCGGTAGTTCAAAACTGGAATTGGCACAATATCGCGAAGTGGCCGCCCTTGCTCAATTTGGCTCAGACCTTGATGTTGCGACTCATGCATTACTCAATAGAGTGCAGGTGGCGAAATACCGAAACAACCACAATATGCACCACTGCCAATTGAAAAACAAATTCTAGTCATTTATGCAGTTGTCAATGGATTCTGTGATCGAATGTCACTAGACAGAATTTCTCAATATGAAAAAATCCTTCTATCTACTGTAAAACCAGAATTACTAGAAGCCTTAAAAGGACAATTAACGAAATCGCGACTTCCTGAAGAATGTGAACTTATATATATATAATATAGAATAGAACAACATATTTGGTGAAACAAAGAGCGATCCGGTCAGAAGCAGCTACCACACATTCAATCTGATGAACAAGTACATAAGCAAGACGAATCTATTTCTCTTTCCGTATAAAATGAAAGCCTAAAAGGCTAAAGCGCATACATATAGAGAGGTGTTTAACCGAACAGGAAATGAAAATTCGTACTACAACAACTGTAAATAAACATTCCCTCCCCGCTTTTTAAGGCTTAGAAAAGCCCTAATTTTCGAAAATTAAGAAAAGCTCATAGAAATGATTAAAGTTCTAATCTTTCTCATCTAAATCCATTGTAGAGTGAGTGGTGAACCTTGGATATTCCGTTTGATAGCATTTTAGCAGGATTAGAGGTATGTCTCTTTTCGAACATACTTTTTCAACCTTTAAAAATGGTTTTTGGGCAAGATTTCATGTGTGTGAGAGACAAGACCTCATAGAACATTTGGTGTATTATAATTTATATATGTATCCGTGATTTCTCCTATCAAAGGGTTATTGGAGCTTGTGTATAAAGGTATAAATTTTGAACTTGATTTACCCCGATTAAGAGACGCGTTGAACTTGATTTTTGGTAGCTTGGATATTTCATGTGTTGTGCTTTATGAACGGGTTTATTGAACTTGAAACTTATTTAATTACTTGAACTTGATTTCTAAATCCATAAATGATTTGACGTACCCTAATAACGAGACGATGAACATAATTCATAATGAACTATTTGGCTTTCATGCCATGATTTGTACATGTTTGTGTTTGGGCATGTATGGGAAAGTTGTGCTAGTTCAGAGGACGATTAGACGTTATGGATCCTAACATATCGATACGAGTATTGTTATGTCAGTCCAGAGGATGATTGACCTCCGAGGCGTGTAGCCCGGTGCATCTATTGTTGTGCTAGTCCAGAAGACGATTAGCCTCTATGGGATAAATCCCTGATGTATCGAATGATTGTTCGCCGTAAGTCGGCATGTGTTGTTTGTTGGTTGCTTGTGAGTGGCTTGTTGATGATCTCGAGTTCATAATTGAAAAGGCTTATAGTGAAGAACGGTATAATAAATTGAAATTGATATATTTCTATGTTATTTGGCTTTTGTTGGTGATTTTACTAAGGTTGTAATCTTACTCCATCTTTGACATTTCGAACTGTTTTGAAAGAATTTAAGATAACAAAAAACGACTTAAGGATTCAAAGTGATTATATCTTCATCATTAACTTATACTGAAATGTCCATGAGATGTTATCATTTGTTTTAATGGTGTGTCCCGGAAACACTCACTGAGTATCAAGTACTCAGACATACCATTTTATTTTTGATGGTGTGTCAGGTAACAAAGAAGAGCAGGTTTGTGATACGCCTACGACTTAGGAGAACTTGTTGCTTTCGATACTTATTGGTGAGTCCACACCCTTGTTCGTGGGACACCTTATTTATCTAGTTTACTGCTTTAGTTTTCGGGTTGCGTCCCGAAGTTAGACTATTGTTTATCTCTCATAGAAGCTTCATAGATAGTTGTCAGATGTGTAGGCAGATTGTGGAAGTCTCATATGATTTATTGGGCATTTTGCCACATTCTATGATTTACTATTTATATTAAATTTCCGCTGATTTTTATTAGTATGAACATGATTTAACTTTGCCTTGACTTGTATTAAATAAATGTTAAAATATTACTAAAAGTGATTCCACATTTATTGATTTTATAAGGTGCTTCCGATGTTGTTCATAGCATCAGATGCTTGTCGCATCCAAGGTATGTTTTAGGGTGTGACAATGTCTGAATCTAAATATTCATCTGAACATTAATATGTGTTTTAAGATTAAGGTGTTTGAATCTGAATACACATCTGAACATTAAAAAATATATATTAAAATCCGAATACTACACAATTAACACTCTTTTGATTCTCAACATCCAAATGTATAAATTGTCTTCATCTCTAAAATTTAAAAAAAAATTAAAAAAATCATATATAAAATAAATACCAAATAAAAGACTTGGTGTTTACATCCTCTAAGCATTAGATACTAAAAAAAAGTGTGACCAGCAGATTGCGAGTTAATCACAGTACCTCTGACAATTATGTATCTGCTCGACTAGGGTACATGAGCAAATGGCCAAATTATGGAATAACATGAAAAGGCAGACATTATAGGGTAACAAAAGAACCCAATATTTCAGGGCAATGTAGCTGCTGCATGGCCTCAATCTTCTGCCTACGGTCGTCCAGCTCCCCCACCAAACCTCTGTCTCAGATTATTGTAGGTTTGAGTAACTAGTTGCAGTCTTGGATCATCAGCTGGTATCTCCCGAACCTGAGATGCACAGAAAGTTGCCAAAAATTATGACCACATACATCAGAGGAAAATGCCATATATCAAGATGCATTTTGACTGGAGAAGTTATTATTCCTGAATAACCACAAAATAATGGTGGACGCTTACATGTTCTGCACCATTCTATATCAACCTTTCAACAAAATCAAATTGCAAGAATGCAAGTACATGCAGTTTACTGCTGATCCAGACAAACCATAAGACGTCAATATACTTGGGGATGAATCCTTATCGGTCATCAGGTAGACTTAGCATTATCTAATAATTGCCCTTTCCTAACATGGTGGAAGAACCAATGGATCTGTCAGCAAATTAAGAAAACTCACCTTCAAGCCATCTTGATATGCTTGAACAGCAGAAATTGTTGGTGTAATTTTACGAGCTTGCATCATGTCCCATATCAGATTGGCAGTAGTATATCCACCAGTCTGTAAATAATAGTGACACATTAATTAACTCGATGTTATGTGCTGAGAAAAGAGATTTGTAAAGAAAGCTAAGGGCTAAAAGTTTCTCCTTTTCTGCTTTTCCTACCTTTTCACCCGCAGCAATAAGGAGGAGTTCACTTCCCATTTTAGGACTCAGGAAGAAGTTCTTGGAGTTCATAGTTACCTGCACAAGTGAGAAACTTTATCAAATGGAATCCACTCTGACATAATGAAAAATTGCTATAACTAATAACATAGTCAAACACACCATACCAGTGTCTCTTGAGCGAGTTGCATCCCTTCAGGAGTGTAACCCACCATTGCTCCATCAACAAGTGTCTACAGCCAAATAAAAGTTGAGAAGTGAGAATCAGCTTGGAGAAGATTACTATTTGACTACTTTAATTACTTCTATAAGTTCATTTAAATTAGCTCTCTGCATCATGGCAGAAAATTCACTTAAATAGACCATGCATGAGTTTTTTATCCAATAAAAAAATGTGCATGAGTTAAGATGACAGTTGCAAGATGTACTAGAGTACAAAGTCCTTTATATGGTGGTGTTATGTTGTGATAGAATGCCAACTTTCTGGGGCAAGACTATATTGCAGCTTAAATGTATTTTGGAACTTACCACATATAATTCAATCATAGGTGGTTTTCCCGAACTCATGTAGTCCTCAAAAAATTTCTGGCCACGTTGTAGGTCCCCAGAATGAAGATAACACCTGCACAAACACATGGAAGCGGATCAAAGAGATGAAATATAGACTACGGAAAATCCTCTAACCATTTTCCAATGACATACAGAGAACTATAGCTTATACTTCACCATCACATGTAAGATTTGAAATACCATTGATTTTGGTAAGTTTTCAGTTACTTGTGTTTCTTGGTTTATGCACCCAGATTCCCCGAGTACATGGGATGCATAACAGATTAGTAATAATGTTTGTTAGAATGTATCTTTAGTCAATGATGAAAGGAACATCTAGTGAACATAGTTCAATGGTTCGCACTCAACTGGAGATATAAAAAATAACAGTACAAGAAGTCATGATAGAGTTGCAGATTTGACAGTAGCTTAATGCTATGTTCTAAGAGTAAAACACAAATTACATATTTAAATGACATAAAGCAAGCCACACTGGGCAGCGACGACAGCACGCCGGCGATGGTTCCATAAAGGTTATTCCAATAAAAAGAATGAACAGATTCATACACGAAGCATAATGCAAAATAAACTAAATATAACTTGGCGTGAGATTATAGAATGCCTTGAAGCCAGGCCAATAAGTCCAACGCTTCCAAGTAGACCAACACTTGTTACTTAGTTAACAGGCTCATACATGTGGCCCAACCCTCTTTATAGGAATTCGAAAGATGATCATGAGTCCAAAGCAGCCTCTTAATCAAATATTTCAGCAAGATGAAAAGTAGACATACTTCCTTCGCAAATGGGAAGACGTTATACTCAGACCAAGTGCAGCCGATGGGTAGAATATAATAAAAAAGCATGAAACTAAAAGGCCAAACTTGGACACTAGAAGGAACTAAGGGAGGAGATTTTGTTTGATCACGTACCACCAAAAGTTGTTAGGATGGTTATTTAAGAACTTATGCTAAAGAGAACTGCAGGAAGACAAGTAATGGCGAGGGATATCTTTTGCTATTAGCATCATCCTGATGCTCTTTAATGATATCATTTTACTTCATCAAAAATAGCAATGGCGAGGGATAAATATATTTCACTCATTTGCTTGGATATAAAACTGGATGCTACATGAGAGTTTTTCACTCATTCCTAGAGAGATGGAACAGAAAGTAAACAGTTTTCACTTCCCATCCATCTAGACCAAACAACAGGAGAGGAGGGATGTAAAATTAAAGTAAATCAATTAAGCCACTGACTCGCTTCCCCTTCTCCTTCCCACTTCCTTGAGCCAACAGTGTTTACTTGATGCTTGACCACGAAGTAAAACAATAGTTATGGATAAGTTTCCTGAAAAATACTTGAGACATCTCCTAAACAACATGTGTTTCCAAACACCTCTTTTCCTTTTATCAAAGCTGCTATCTACATCATCATCTCTTGGTATAGGTATTTACACTTTACTAGATATATTGAAAGAGGAAGGAAATATTATATGTTAAAAGTTAGCCGTTTCATCTCGATTGGCTTAAAGTTCTTAAGTCAAAAGCTCATTGTTCAAGGAGATTTCCGGAGAGCCATTTCATTGCGAAGGATATCTGTTTGTGCTGCTTGTTTCCAGACTTTGCCCTTTTTGTGAAAATAAAATATGTGTTTTTATAAAAGTCCACAGGTTATATTCAAATTACAGTTGAAAAACACCAACAAAGTCATAATGTATGAAGCTTAATGCCTACCTTGAAGGAAACTAGAAAAGCTTTAGAATTATCATCACAGAGCCTGATAAGACTAGGACCACCCTTTCTCATCCAATGTCAAGAATATTTTAGACTGAACGCAACATCTCTGGCAACCAACTCTGACAAACCTCCTGGTGCGATTACATTATGTATGACTTAATAATTTAATGCTGTGATTTCAAGTTTCTTAAATACTTTCTAGAGTTCTAATTTCTCCTCTATATGGATTGTGAGGTTTATAATTCTCTAACCCTTTATCCAACTTATAGAGTTAAACAGTTGAAAGGAGGATCTAATACAATACCTCATGGTTTGCATCAAAATGAACACATCAGGTGTTTTACCATCCTTGCTAAGCATCTCAAGAAGTGCTTCGATCGACTGCCACGAAGAAGAAACATAAGATCAAACAGAGAATTGCCAAACTATTAAGGTTGGCCATGTTCCATTTTTTTGATAAGGTAAAGTTTTTTTACTAATAAAATACCAAGATGGTATAAAAAGTGGAAACAGTACATGGCTAAGCATCCTCCCAAGACATAGAAAGGGAAATTGTCACTTTCATAAGGATCCTGATGTAACTCACAGCACAACCTTTGTGATTTTTTTGTTTCAATAAAATGCTTGTTTGCTTGTCAAAGAAAGACTTTGGAAAATTGATGTCACCAAAATCTTCAATGACTTTACTGCGGTACAGACAATAGTACGTTCAACCTTGATCACCCTAACAAGACTGACTTCTCTTATATTACAGATTTAAGATCCACTGGTGTCATTAAAACTTAAACGTGCATGACATTATACTAAGGTTTTTTTTATCAAGAAAATTTTCCATTCGGACACCATACTAAGAATTTCTTCAAAAGATAGAATTCAATCTTCAAGGCTTATTTCACTTTTTTTTCCTCGTAGAAAGCATCTCTGCAAAAGGACTTCCAATATAAAGATTAGACCAGACAAATTCCAAAAGTGACCTTTTAATAAATGAATGCCATGCTTGAATGTATTAAATTTACGACGTATTCAAATATTAGACAATGTAGGTCTATCTTATCTGTTCTCAAAATAGACACAGTTATTTAAGATACTTATTGAATCCGAGACGGGGAGGGGGAAGCCTACTGCAGATAACATGTTAAATTGGAACATCTAAATTAAATGAATGTCAAGTGTATGGCAGGATAATTTACAGGAAACAATAACTGAAGGATTTGGTCCATATCTATTAAAGCAAAACTGAATCACATCTAATGACCTTAGTAGCGGATGTCAAGTATGGTACCTCCACATTTTTTAGGTCTGCACAGGCTTGAAATGCAACATGATAAACTGTGAATTCCCTATTTAAAAATCCACCACGCCGGAAAACATATTCAGCAGTTGGGATATTGTAAAGTTCTTCTTCAGACATGCCCATCATGGATCTTACAGGAATGTCACTAGGTGCTTCAACTGCTGACCAACCTTTGGACTGCTCAACTAGCTCAAGAATCTAGTCCAAGAAATAACAAAATGAAATAAGTTAAAATACCATAAAAATTGAGAACTTGTAAATGCATATGGGCGCACTTGTTGCTCACCTTGGAAGCTACATCATCAGTGACAGGTTCCTTATTCTTGTGAGCAGCTATAAGTCCAGCATAGCAGAATTTATTCAGACCAAGACCAGCAGCAGTCATATCCCGAACAATTGCATACCTGCAATGATGGAGGGCAACCAATCAGATGCCGGAGTAAACAAAGATTGAGAATCGAGCAGAAAAATAAACCACATAATATCATGTTTTGGAAAGATTGGATGAAATATGAACATCAACAATGACTGCAGAGAAATTTTGACGCTTCAGGGAACTTTAAGGCTCTACATCCAGTAGTTTCCTGGAGCATATTAATCAAATATCATTTCACTGAATAAGCAGATGTTCTTCAGTCAAATGAACAATAATGTTATCATGGTGATGTCTGTCTAATTACTAATGAATTTGCTGCATTCCAGACTATCCACTGCATGAAGGATCTAATTGTGCAACTAACTAAGCAGAGATCAGCATATGCCTTCACATGTAAGGATAGATCAATTGTGTATAAGCAATAGATAGAGTTGCAACCACTGAGAAACTTGCTTACACTCTGTCTACCCGACCAGCAGCTGCACATGCATTGAGGAGACAGATATAGGTTTGTCCAGTAGGCTTGACTTCAAAGCTCTTCATTTCTTCCAAAAGCTACTTACAAAGAAGAAAAACAACATTAATCACTTCAACAAATCATATCACTGTTGATAATTTCAGAAAAATGAAGCAGGACGACACTGCAAAGACAAAGTAAGGATACATACTCGTACTGCTTGTTCAGAATTTTTGCATTTTCCACAGGTAGATATCAAGAAATTGTACAAAGCAACCTGTGATATTTGCAGAGAAACAACAATCCTTGTCGTTATCATAATTTTAAGGATGGATAACTTACATATAAATCAACTAGCACAAATTGTTGCTCTATACAAATATGAAAAGTGAGTAATACGACAGACCTACCGAATACCGGGGGCTGAAAAAAGATTAAGGGTGTGTTTGGTACGGAAGAAAACATTTTCCAGAAAATGTTTTTCAAGGTTCCCATGTTTGGTTGGTCAAAATGTTTTGAAAAATATTTCCTCTAGGAAAACAAGTTCCTTAAAAATGAGTAAAATGACTTCCCTATTGGAAGTAGGGAAAACAAGTTCGACAAGTGATATTCCAAGTCCATTGTCTCCTCCCTCTCCAACCACCCCCGCCACCCCTGAACCCCCACTTTGCACCCCATCTCACCCCCACAATGTTTTGTTAGATTACACAGAAATGTTCTTGGGATAATTTGTTTTGCTTACTTACCAAACACTGAAAATAAGTAAGAAACCACTTGTTTTTTGAAGAAAACATTTTCCTTCGTACCAAACACACCCTAAGATATGCTAGCAACTAAGAAGGGTAGGAAGGAGACATACATCAGGGACCAAGCCCATAGTTTTCATTTCATCGCGGAAAAAGAAAGCGTCTTGAAAGCGAGCGCCTTTCATAGTCCCAATAAGAAGTGAATGAAATGTATCTCTCTCTGGCTTTACTCCATCTAACATCATGTCATCATAAACATCCCTCAACAAGTAATACCTAAATTCATATCATACATACACAATGCGCATAATGAGATACATCGAGTCTGTAATTCAATCAATCAACTGCGCCTTAATCTCAAATCAATTGGAGTAATTCGTACAAATTACCTTCGCTGAGCATTAAGAGAACTAATAACAGTGCTGTATTCAGCCTCATTGTTAGCATAGTTTCTCTTAGCGTACTCTTCCGGTGTGGCTGCGAAGTATCGACGACCTATAGTTCGAACGAGTAGATTTTTGGGACCTGAAAAAACGAATTTGAAATGGTTATAAAAGATGAGTATATATGAAGAAGAAGATTGAGATCGACCAGTACCAGAGAGGGTTCGGAGGAGCTTCATGGCTGCAGCAGCAACTGAGAAACTAGGACTATTGGGGGGCACATTAAAAAACCCTGGGCCTTGAGGTTTTGGAGCAAGATGCATACGTGGCAGAGGTGGCCGGGTTAAGTTTGGGTCATATCGGGTTAACAATTAGCCCCAATTATCAGATTTTGAACCGTTTATTAGTGTTTGGATGTTTACATGATTATTATTCAGAGGGGAGTAAACAAATTATTTGCTTCTATCCATTTATAAAATTCGTCCATTAAAAGATCGTCCAATACAGTTTTGTACGCCGTATACCTTCGAGGTAATACAATCTACATAGTTATATACTCGGAATTCTTGAACCGAGGTGTTTTGGAAACAGTTTTTTTACCTATCAAAGTAGAGGTAAGGTCTGTGTACACTTTACCCTCCTCAGACCTCACGTTGTGAGATTTCGCTGAGTATGTTATTGTTGTATATACTCGGAAGTATAATAGTACTCTCTGTGTCCTAATTTATACGACATCATTTCTTTTTTTGTCTGTCTCAAAAAAATGTTATATTTCTATATTTAGAAATAATTTAACTTTATGAGATGATTTATAACCACACTTTTGGACCACACATTTCAAAAGTCTTCATTTCTTTCTTAAATTTTATATCAAGTCCAATTGTGTCACATAAATTGAGACGTATGAAATAATAAGAATAGTATAATGACATAATTATATAATATTAAGGGGTAATTATCTCAAAAGGTCACTCAACTATGAAAAATTATGAAGTAGAGTCATTGAACTTTGTTTTGTATCAAAAAAAATCACTCAACTTATTAAGGCTTTTCTCTGGTAAAATAACTCAACCAAATTTGTCATTAAAAACTTCACTTTGCCCCTTAACATTTTGGGCTTCGGAAATAATACCCCCTTCACATTTTGAATGAGATAATAAACTCTCTTGATCTTAAATTAATATCTAAAAATAAGTTGGATTATTGCATATATTTTTAAAATACAAGAAATTGCTAGTAATTACTTTGGAAAAATCTGTTAACTTCAAAGTGTGTCATTAGTATGATGTTATGGGTGTTGTGAATTTCTTGTTCTAACTTAGACTTTGATATTATTAGACTTTAAGTACGGCCGTGATCTGCGGAAGGGCAAAGCGCAAGTGTGATTCGTGTGACTTCCGCTCGGCATTCCAGGTAGGTTATGACTTACCTTCTGGTTAGACTTCGATCAGCGAAGCGTATGTGTAGTTAGATTCTGTTGGAGAAAGCATGTAAGCCTTCGGGTATGAAGTTGGGATGGATTACTAGATTGATTATTGTTGATTGATTATGACTTGTTGTCATACCGTACTTGTGATATATTTGTCTATCATTCATCTTGGTATTATCATGGATAGAGAAGCATACTTGACTTGATACTAGTGTTATACTATTATTATATGTGTCCATGTGTGGCACGATTGGGATTTGATTATGATTTACACATGATACATAATGGCTATCGGGGTGTTCGATGGAAGAGTCGTCTCTAGGTTGTGTGATACGGAGCGAAGTACTTTTGCTAAAAGGAATGATTTTGGGAAAAAGGATCTTTGTTCATCAAATCTTTAAAAATGTGTAAAGCTTTTGGCGAAAAATGATTTGAAATGACATTATTTTGTGATATTTTAAACACATAAACAAATTTTACAGAAATATTAAATTATATAAGACCCGAGGTCAACCGTGTTTTATGGATCCTTAATAGTGAGGTGCCTAACACATTCCAGGGGATCATTTGAATCCTTACCTGAACTCTAGTTAATATTGAATTTTTCTCGTATTTTGAAAAATCCTTTTAAACATGGTAATTTTATTTTTCCTTATACAGTAGGTGGCGAATCTAAAAATAAAATAATCTCACGAGTCCACAAGTTATCCAACATCTTTTATGCCCCGCGTAAAAGTGAGTTATAACAACCCCAACACTCAAAATGCAACCTCATGTAGATCATGAGTAGCAACAAACCAAGGTTGTGTCGCTGCGGCCCCAAACCTCCTCTGCCAAAATCGGCTCCTCATCTGAAATATCCTCAAGCTCCGAAGTCAAATATTAGTCTAGGTCCTAAGCAGGTGCTGGTGTTCGGCCCCTAGCTGGCACAGGTGCACGACCTCTTCCCCTGCCACGTCCCCTCCCTCGCCCAAGGATAGTTGCTCAAGCAACGGGTGCGGTGCGGACTTATGGACTCCAATAGATGTTGAACGCGTATTCACCATCTGTGAGAGACACAAGAACGAGGTTAAGATACCAATATGAACAAATTCGTACAAAAAAAGTAAAACAGATACCAATCTGATCGAACTGGCACAAAAAGAGTAAACATATACCAATCAGATCAAACAAGCACGACTAGAAAAAAGAATGAAGTGTTTCCTAAATGTCATATAGCCTCTCGAGGATGGATACTGATGTCTACAAACCAATCCTCAAAACTCTACTAGATATTGGTCTTATACTCATTAGACCGATTAACTTAGGGGCTCTCATACCAATTTATCATGATCCAAATCATAGATCGTGGTGGCACATACACTATCCCTCAGGTAGGTGAATCATATCCCAACATTTCGAAATAACAAGCGGAAAAATTAAATAAGAATAAGTTATCCAATTTTAACTACTAATATAAATAAGAATACAACACCCCAAAAAACTGATCAAATGTCTAATACAATCTGAAAATATAGGTCTAAAATGTTTGAATGCTACATACTGTCTGATGGAAAGAAAATACATAAGTAAATAATGAGGGACATTTCAGGGGTCACGAATGACCAAGTAGCTCACCCTGAATGACCAAAGATGTCACCCTCGCGTATCAGCCACGGAACATAGAACTGGAGCCTGGATCATATTCTGCACTCAACAAAAAGTGCAACAAAAGTAATATCAGTACAAAATTAGTACTGATAAGTATCATAGATTGACTAAGATTAGATAACGCAATAACAAGTAGAAACTAACAAGTACCATTCGCGCACTCCGGCAAAAACCTCAGAGGCTATCAGTCACTATCGTCATCGACAAAAACCTCAGAGTCTCTCTATCACTCTCAATCTCCAGTAAGGACCTCAGAGTTCTCAATCACTCACCTCACCATCATGACAATATCAGAGTAATAAGTAAATCATGTCATGCATGATATCAATCTCAACAATATCACTAGTATAAAACCAAAAAGTACAAGTCATAATAATGTTCACGTTGCAATTAACAATATTATTCTTTCCTTTCATAAGATGAGTGAGCTATAATATGACAGAGTAACATATAAGCAATATTTACAGAAAATAACACATATGGTGGCACACCCACATAAACATCATTCATGCTAAACTAGTGGAATGTATCACCACCTTCATTCTCGAAGACCTATCATGCTATCCATGTCAATTTCTACAACTATATATGATTCTCTAATTAAAGTACAACTAAAGTAAGCCGTAATCTGCTTCGAGGCCGAGCAAGTGCCACGAACTATCCAACTTAAGTCTTTCCTTTCTAAAATGTCTCTGAACGATCAAAGTCTATCAAATACGAATTTCACATTAAGATACGAATCTAACGAATCTCATATTACTATGCTAATGTCCGAAACCCATAATAGACTCAAAATAGTCAAACCCGAGCTCCGATGGCAAAACATTTATTGGAAAATCATTTTACCCATAACCTAAGGATCCTATATTCAGAAAATGAGTCAATTTCATCCACCAATTGACTTTCAAATCATAAAATTCTCATTTCTTAAGACTAGGGCTTGAAACCTTCAATTGTCCCAAAATCTTAACTTAGGATTAACATCTCACCTTCCACAACTCAAATATCAAAATTTAAAAAGTGTACATATAATTTAATATAGTAACAATCAATTTCATGAACCTAAAACAATACAAAATTAAAGTTGCAATAGAATAATAATATGAAGATATCCAAGAATCAAAGTCAAATCACGAAACCAGTGACTTCGACCAAAGAATGAAAATACGCAGAACCTTAACTATTAGTGAATATTATTTAAATATTCACAATATCTCATGTAATTATTAGTGATGTATAATTATGGTAGAAATATGATTTCTATTGTATTAGGATTTCACATGGTAGAAATAACATTGCTTATTTAGTGTTATATGTGGATGATATTGTGTTCACTGCCTCATATGATGATTTGAAAAGTGAGATTATTGCACTGCTTAAAATCGAATTTTTCATGAATGACTTAAGAAAGTTGAGTTACTTTTTAGGGATATCAGTGACTCGATCTGCATATACTATGTTTCTATGTCAGCGTAAGTATGAAGAGGAGATTGTGTACATGGCTAATATGGCTAATTGCAATATCATGCCTACTCTGGTCGACTCTAAATCGAAGTTAAGTGTTGTTGATGGTGATCCAGTATCCGGTCCGACACTTTATAAGAGTCTTGCAGGTGCACTTCAATATCTTACTTTCACCAGACATGACATTGCTTATGATGTTCAGCGGGTGTGCTTGTTTATGCATGCCCCCAAGGAGTCTCAGTTTATTACTCTTAAGCGTATCATTCGATACGTTAAGGGCACACTTGATTATTGCATCTATACCGCTCTGCACCGACCGAGTTGTTGTCCTATACGGATGCAGATTAGGCATGTTATCCGGACACGAGACGCTCTACCTCTGGCTATTGTGTGTTTTTAGGGGATAATATAATTTCATGGTTTGCCCAGAGGCAAGCCACCTTATCACGTTCGAGTGCAAAAACATAGTATATATGTGTTGCAAATGTTGTTGTTGAGATATGCTGGCTCTGAAACCTTCTTTTGGAGCTTCAGTGTCCCTTCTTTGGTATACTGCGGTAACATATCCGCCATATATTTATCTCATAATTCGGTTTAGCATCAGCGAACCAAGCACATATAGATGGATATACATTTTGTTCGTAAAAAGGTTGATATAGGACATGTTAAGGTATTGCCTGTGTTATCTTCCTATCAGATATCTTCACTAAAGGACTACCTAGACAGCTATTCCTCGACTTCAGATCCAATCTAAGCGTCTGACCTCCTCCCGCTTCGACTGAGGGGTGTATTAGTGAATATTATTTAAATATTCACCATATCTCATGTAATTATTAGTGATGTATAATTATGGTAGAAATAAAATCTCTATTGTATTATGATTTCACATTGTACACACTATATATATTTGTATAAATGAGAAATACTTTTTCAGGGGATTAGTGCAATTCTACGCTAACCCATATACTCTTTCATTACTATGCCCAATGATTAGCTAATCATTTCCTCTTTATCAACCCGTTATTCTTCCTAATCATTACCAATCATCATTAGCATCAATCATTGCCTAATGACGAAGCATACAAGTGAATTCACTACCAAAACCAAATGAAAATGAGAAATATACCTGGTGCCCACCAAATTTTTGTCCGTGGGAAATTTGCTTATGTGCTTGCCAATTATTTGTTGTCTCAAGTGTTTTCTTTTTCTTGCTAAAGGTGAGTTTAACTTTGAAGATAGAAAAAACATACTTTGTGAGTTAATGGGAGGATTCCTTGCATCTCATTAATGAACATCTCTTGGATACTTTAAGTATTTCTATGTATGAGTTTCATTTCTTTTTTCCCTTGGGTCAAATCTAATGATTTAATTCACTTTAATTGTTAGAATATCTCCTTTATTCGTAAAGTTTATTTTCCATCTTTTCTATTTGTTAATCATATCCTTGTGATCTTATCATGTTTGCTTGATTGTGGTTCATTTTACTATTTTTCCGTCTTGAATTACATCATACAGTATATATCTTTATATATATAAAAATGTTTTTACTGTACATATACTACTTAATACATACTTATATTTAATAAACTTTTTCACAGATAATCATGTCTAAGAAAGACAACATGAAAGGAAAGTACAACTGCTTCATGCGTTTTTCTGGGGATATTTTACCAGAATCGTTTGGGTGCCATGGTTAATTAAAATCTGCTATAAAAGTAAATATTTTATATGTTATAAGTGATAATCAATTAATGCTGTGTTATATATATGTAATAAATTCTTTAAAAACTACCTATTTATGTTTTCCCCCTCAATCTGCCTAAAATCATGACTACTCAGACAAACTGGTGCCTTCCAGATGATGAGATCATATTCAACATCTTGAGCTTCGTGCATCTTCACAGATTCAAATTTGTAAATAGCAAGCTATGAAATGCCCTCCTTCTACACCCTGATTATAGGTAGGTACATTCGCCTGCGGAATTCCTCTCAGGACTATTCGGATTTTGAGGTGACCTATCACCAACGAGAATGGACTGGGCTTACATCTGACGCAATCATTAACTACAGCAGACATACCACATATACAACCCTTTATCGTTCCAATATATTGAAATCCTCAGTCCACAAAGTACTCCTAGTTTGTGCATCGTCTTGGGCTTCGTTGTGTCTATCCGTTCATGAAGATCATCATCAATCACAGTTCGCTTATGAAATTCTTCATGTTGGGTTTGTTGGAAATAGTTATTGTTGGCGAGCTGTTGATGCTCAATGTCCAAATAGGAAGAGGGAAAAAATTCAGTTCTTCTTTGGAATGGGAGTACTACTTTAAAAAAAATCTGGGTCATCTATCCTATATACACATAATTTTAAGATACAGATTAGTATCAGAATTTAAAGAACAAGACCATGTACATCTGAATACAATTATACAACTAACTTACGAGTATTATATCTCTATTCTCAGGCAATGTCTGGTGCCAGGCATCCGGCAGTCTCAAAGACTTGCATCACCGAACAGCCTCTTCTCGTGTTCCACTGGTGAAGTCTCGATCCAACTGAAAAATGTACAAGTACAGTAAGCCTTGAACAAACAACTCTCTTCAACCTCCATCTTGAGGCAGCATGAACCAATAATATCCAAACTCCTGAGCTGAACATTTTCGGACAAATTTGTCCCATGTTCTTCCTTGACTCAGACGACCTCTGCTCGCAGTTTAGACGCCACCCTACTTGCTTCTTCGCATTATTGTCACAAGAATGCAGCCATCTGTACATGAACATGACCTGCCCTAGCTCAGATATCTCAAACAATCATTTTCTCAATACCAATCCAACAACAGCTCCAGGAGGACAAAGCACAAAGCTTCCAGCATGGCTCAATTCAGTCGGTGGCTACCTACTGCCACCGGGATCAGCTGGCCATGACGTAGGGTGCATTTGAAGTCTAACTGGTGCCAATGGGGCGAACAACCACCATGCCACTAGCCCCAAGGTAGTCATAGCATCTTATAATGTCTCCAATCACTCACATTTAACAGACGCATGACATTTCAAAGATAAGTCTACACCAGCTCAGGTCCCCTCTGGTAAGCACATTAGTGACTTGAGGATTGGTGCCTATCCTAGGGTATTTATTTAATCCCCTCTTCTTTTCAGATCCATAACTAGTGTGACGTGGAGTCCTACTACTGGAAAACAGGATACTTTATGCTGCATCAGATTTTGTAACACTCAAGATCCAAAGAGACCTCTATAATAGGAGATTCAAGAATATCTGTTCTGACATCAGCAAGAAGTTCCCATTGCAACAACCTTTAAGGCACATCATCAGTCAGTATTACATCTGCCTTAAACCTCTCTTCCCAACTGAAACCGATCGAGCTGTGATGATGCTACAGCAAGAGCAGTAAAGCCAACATGGTCTCTGTTGCTTCATTTTTCACATAGCCCCGTCTGAAAATTCAATAACCTCCAACGGTAGCATAATAACAGGCACCAAGAAGGCAGACCTTTTCCAGGTGATGCTATAACAATTTCTTCAAGACAGATCATCCTCTTCAATGCGTTGCAAAAGCTCCTCGTACACCTTCAAGGATTTGGCAGTGAACCTTTCCATGGCCTCAAAAATATGTCTCAGACCAACCTGAAGGCTACTATTTTTGCTTGTGTCACTCTGGTAAACGACATGCCTATTTAATGAGAGACCACTTTCAACCCCAGAAGCGAGTACTATTCTTTTGCCCAATGCATGAATCCCCTTTTGTATCTTCTGGTCCTCCCTCTCCAGGTTCTTCACTTTTCTCTCCATATCCTTGTGCACCATCATCCTTTGTCGTATTTCATGTTTATCTCGCTCCCAGAGCTGAAGGACATTTGATGCAAAATCTCGCATACAGTCGATAACTTCTTTCTCAGAAACTCCTTCAATGGTCTGTGACCACTGATTACAAATGACAAAAATTGGGGGAGCACCAATCCTTCCCGGAGAAAAGGGAACTCTTCCATCGTCTGTTTCTTCAGGCACATACAGAAGACATTTCATGAGCCAAGTGTTTAATGCTCTCACATAGCCCTTCTGTGCATTCACCCAGCAAGAGAATCTCAAAGTCCAGTTCAGAAGCTCCTGTTCAAGCTGCAGAGTCGCTTCAAGATGAGCATCACTCAAGTGTTTGTGAGATGCAATGGCATCTAATCTTTTGGCTTCTCCAATAGCCTGACATTGGCTACGATGACACTCAAGCATGCCTTTCCACATTTTACTTAACCTACATAGAGAATGGACATAACAGAAACTTAAATTAGATAACTATTTGGCCTGGAAAGAGATAAAAGTTCAACGAATGAAAACTGAAAGCGGTCCGACAGTACTAGGAATAGGCATTATTTCAAGGTAAATCCCATAAAACATCCCATAAGAGATCCCCCAGCTGTATCTGATTGATGCATTTGAAACTCCAGATGTCGGGTTCAGTTTTTAGCGAAAGCAAGAATCCCCTTCAGGAGTATCACAAGCAGCTTTGCATTGACATCCACCCTCGACTTTATAACAAAAACGAACTACAGTGTGCATTTGTGAAGGCTGAATATGTAGGTCATAGCTTCCACATTCTACTAAACAAGCCAATTTTTTTTGGAATAAAGTGAGTTATAATACTTTCATTAAAGCTGGGAGCACAAAAGACCACTATACAAGTGATATACCGGAAAGTAGAAAACCTACAAAATACACGATGAAAGACACCTAATCTTCTATACCGATTGGAACACATGCGTGTACCAAAAGAAACTAGGACTAAAAGGTTGTTTTCTCAGATGTACAAAACATTCTCTATCCCCTCAAAACTAGGAATAAACAAGCCAATTGAATTCCACGAAGAACAGTTTAGGCAGTTACCATACACTCATGAAAAGGTTTTAAGCAGTTACCAAGGTAGCACACTTAATACAAAAATACTTGACGAACACAAGAAATTCTTAAAAGCCCAGCGGAAGGATATATGAAACGCGAACAACATCCCATTGGGTTCCAAATCAATTTGTTGAAATCATTTAGGCAAATCAATAAACAAGACTTTAGATGGTGCGGTAGAATGGAGGCATACAATGATGCCATTACAATAACTTTGGTATACAAATCAAAAACAGAAATCAAAATGTGGCAAACCAACACTTCTTCTCTACCATCTAGTGCATTTACAAAAAATAATGATTAGGTAAACCAGACAGAGAGTTCATTAATATCCTATTAAACAGAAGGTATCCATTTCAAGAAGACTTGGAAAAAAGACATACCCCTGAATAAGTACATTCAGTTGCGGCCATAATTCTTCATCCCTCATCTTGTTTATCTTCTCAGAGATCTTATCAACAACCTGAATCGCAATTCTAATTTTTGTGGAGAGACTTCTAACCAATTGCCTTGTCATGTCAACCTTGTGAGCCTCAGCACCCTTTTGATCTAATCGCTTCAGCTTTTCAGATTTTCTTTCATGAAGCACCCTTATCTTCTCCTCAGACTGCAAAACAGCCACATTAAGCAAGGGAAAGTATTATCACAGGAAACACACTGTCAATACTAATTCTGCCTATGTTACGGCAATATGAATTACGCACTACAGCAATCTTTGTTTCATGGGGGGGGGGGGGGGGGGTGATCAAAGGGGAGACGGACTCTCTAGGACCTGACAAAAGTGACAAGCAAGGTTATCTTGGCAAACCGAAGGAGGAGGGCATAGGAGGTTTCTGCTACAAACCCATAAGAGAATCAAAGTTTCCATAAAGTGGAAATACAAGTAACACTAGTCACAGACGTTTACAGACCATTTCTGTTAGAGTGAGACAAACATGACTACACATGAAGATTCAACTTTAGCAAATAACAGTAGAATAATAACAAGTTATGGATGTATTGCATTTGCATCTCTGGATTATCACAGATTTTTTATATTGTCCATAAAGCTTCTAATGAACCGAACGCCAAGTACCAATTAGCCACTTGATTACCACTTGGACACACCAAGAGATGTAATAAGACAATAATCACAGACGAGGAAGAAACCATTTTGAATCCTCCAAATTACTTGAGCTACTCAGCGAGCCAAAAAAAAAGGGCGGGGGGTACCAGTAAATACTGCCTCCAAAGAAGTCGTCCAAGGTATGTTATAGCAAACTATATGAAAAATATAGTCAACCTACAAAACGAAACAATACCTTAACCTCCTGATACAGTTTCTTCTCCCAGAGGTACAGCTTGTTTAACGTTGAAGAAAGGTTCTTGTACCTTGAACTAACATCTCCTTCCACATCTGAAGAAGTGGGATCAGCGATCTGAATCTCAGCACTTTTTGACGTAGAAGGTTGTGACGACACTACTGATAATGAAGGGGTGATTGCATGCAACATCTTCGAAGAAACTGTCTCCACGAATTCCCAAGAAATAGAAGTTAAAAATTAACTGAAACAGCCTCGAAATCAAATTACTAACATGTCCAGTATACCATGGAACAGCAAGACTTACGACTTAAATCACAAACAATCCAGGATTGTAATCCACAAATCTCTAGAGCAAAATAATAAATTCATTTGTGGAGAATAGCATGAAGTATCATAGTAACTTGATATCACAATGAAATACCTAGATATGCAGAAGGCATAAAAACCAAAACTTGGGATCACTAACTATCAAGTACCTTGATATGTGGCGTGCTTACGATTGTGAGGAACCTTTCCAACCTCCAACATCTTAGCAAGCTCATTTCCAGATTCAGAAGCTCGCTCGAATTGAACTTGAATCTCTTTCACAACATCAGAATCGTCCTTAAATGCACGAGCTTTAAACCCACCGACATTTGACTTCCCTTCCTCCTCATTTACCACTTTCTTATCCACAACGTGCACCTCATACTCCACCTCCTCATTATTCTCCATTGACGCACTTGGCCTCCCACGGTATAGCGCCTCCGAATCACTTTGCTTCTCTCTCTCCTCCTCTGACACTGCTTTTGAATGGTTCCCTACATGGCCTTCGCTTTCGCTTTCACCTTCGACAAACTTCTGATGTCCGTGAACTTCCTTAACAACCTCGTGCTCAACACCCTCATCTTCCAAATCAGGAATACCCTCTTCTTCCCTCACCTCTCTCGAATCTCGGCTTGGCGTATACGGTGTTGGGTAATTATTACTCTCAAATGTCTCGAATGGGTTCAGAAAATCCCAAGGTGAATTCCTCGGTGGAGATGGCGGTGGCGGAGGCGGTTTCGAAGTTGATGGCCCAGCTCCAGATGGCGCCGCCGGCGGAGATGAAACACCGTACGGACCGCCACCGTAATTGGGATAAACCGGATAGTTATTGTTGTAATAATTAGGGTTAGGGTTTTTGTTACTATTGGGATAAGGATAAGGGTAATAGGAAGATGAAGAAGCTTCACCCATACGAATAGTCTCTGGACTTGTGGGTCGTTGTTGATATGTCACCGACGGCGTCGTTTGCTTCCTCATGTAATTCATATGCATACCACCACCACCAACTTGATATGGCGCTCCATACCCACCACCACCACCAACTTGATAAGGTGCCCCGAACCCACCACCACCACCCGACCCGACTTGATATGGTTCCCCGAATCCCCCATCACCGCCGACTTGATATGGTGGATCTCCGAAACCACTACCAGGCCCACCAATTTGATATGGTGGAGCACCGAATCCTAGGGTTTCGTGATGAGCATAAGTGAACTGATTATTATTACCATGAGTAGGGGTTTGGTGATGTAAAGATTCTGAACCGGAATCTTCATCTGAACCGGATTCAGAGTGGAAATGAAGGTGTGAACCGGAACTAGAGTGAGAATCATTACGGTGATGAATTACAGCAGGTTGTTTTTTTAAGGAAGGTTCTGGAAGGTCAGGTTTCCGATTGAGAAGCGGAGAAAGAGGAGAACCGGACGAAGATGAAGATTCCGGTTGGAGATCATTTTGGAAAAAACGGTGAAGTGAACCGCCAATGGATTTTAAAGAGTGAAGATAAGCTATATGGGCTTCAGCAAAAGCGTAACGGTGATGAATTGCTTCGTCTAAAAAGGCACAACGTTCACGGCAGAGTAACACCGCCGGTAAGTCATCGTGTTTAGAAGTTGCGCACCCCATAATCAAAATTAAAATTGGGGAAAGAGAGAATTAGTGGAGAAAGGGAGAGGGATGGATCAACGAATAAGAGAAAGAGATGGAGGGACAAAAATGGAATCTTTGCAGCAGCATGCAAGTTGAATTGCTACTCTTACTTTAGGGTCATTTAGCATGCAAATTGAATTGTTAACCTACCCCAGTTAAAATATTAAATCTTCCTAGTAGCATATTGAGATTAGACCAAACAAAATGTATGAAGTCAAAAATGAAATGAGAAGCGTCGGTGCAACATTGCAATTAACCACACTTGACCACACTTGACAAGTCATCCGACAACCACACTCGATGTCACGCGATGCGCCAACTAGGTTTATGCGAGGATCGAACTCGTGACTCATGCGGTCGTATTTCATCTACTTCTGTGACTACCTGCATGTAACATTGCAAATAATTAACTTTACATATATGTGATATTTCTATTAAGTAATATACTTCTCAACTTTGCAATTAAGAGTTTCGTTATAAAAGTGATGGATATACGCATGTCGTTACAAAATGATACAAATATATCCTTTTTTGCTGACGATTTTTTTTTAATTTTTTTTTATCTTATTTTTAAATTAAAAAAATGTCACGGGATTTTTAAAAAAGTCTACTCTTTCTTTAGTAGATATATTTCTCTAAAGCCACATGGTAATTTTTTTCCTGATGGGTCGGGTCTGATTATTTTTTAAAGCCACGGAGCTATTTTTTAAAATAAATCAGACCCGATTCACCAGAAAAAATTATCATGTAGCTTAATAAAATGAGTAAACTTTTTTAAAGCAACGAGATATTTTTTAATTAAAAGATAAGCTAAACGATTTGCTTTATAGTCCCCGTTAATTTAATTTCTGATGCTATGTGTTCTTTTAGTGTATTTTGTTTAGTTTATTTACCCGTGCTAGTTACAACTCACTTTTTCAGAATGCTCTATCATAACTTATTCGCTTTGATACCATCATTTTCATATTGGTTTAAACTTTTTTAATAAGGTTTGACAATTTCTCTTGCTTTGCTTTTGCTTTGCTTTTGCTTTGTGTGTGTTTATGTTTTGTCTTGAGCCGAATGTCACAATCAATGTCACTGTCAATTAGATGTAAGGTATCATCTATTCTATCTTTCATGATGTGGATTTCACTATGTTATTCGATTTACGTCGTGAAGAGTATATCTGCACCATTTTATAATGACATGAGTATATATACACTACTTTTATAAGAAAAGATATATATATTCTAAATCGACATGTTAAGGGGTATATTTACCCCTTTTTTCAAAATAATAAAACTTTAGAACAAATTAAAAAGAAAAGAGCATATAAAATGAAACAGAGCAGACTAGTCTCTGTCTTACATCTAATTTAGTTTATTTTTGGTTAAAATTCTACTACGCGGTTGGCACTTTTTGAAAGTTTAAATTGAAGACGTCACCTTTAGAACATTCTTGTTTACTAAAAAATGAACCAAACACGAAGATAAGTCCAAGTCAATCTAATCAGGAGACTAATTCCATAATTTTATTTAATAGCCATTATTAAAAAATTGTCAAAAGTTACCGTATTAGTGTCGTCACTTAATATAAAAATTAGACGTCTTTATTAGTTGAAAATTATAGATGTCTTTACTTGTATATGACATATAGTGATTGACCATTGTCTTTATTGGTATATAATTCTAGTTTGCACGAGAGTATATTTGCTGGTTTTTTTAATTTTCGTTAACAAGCACGTCTTATACCTAATTGTAAGATGATATTAATCTCCCCTGAGAGTCTTCTTATTAGTATCAAAATATATATAGAGTACAATATTCATCCCTTATACAATAAGAATCTTAAGTCTATACAAAAGAGAAATCTTAGTCTTACCATAATTATATTTACACAATATATGAAAATATTCTAATTATGAGTAGGAATAAATTGTTTCTATAATATACATGTTTACACTATTAACGAAAGAACTGATTTTTTTTAAATAGCTAATCACTTATTAATTATATATAACTAATGCAAATTTGCAAGTGCCTTATTTTCATAAAAATAATTGTGTTTGGCTAAGAATAATAATATTTTATTTGATAAAAATATGTGTAGCCATCATAAAATATTTTATTGTATAAGGGATGAATAAACTCTGAGCAAGGATCCTACACTTGCAGATCACCAAATCCGCTAGCACCTAAACTGCGACATGAGCACGGCCCGGAGAAAGGGTCGATGCGGAAAATGTACCAAGTATGTGAAACAAAATCGCAAATGAGATTATAACGTGCGAATATATATGAAAGCAAGTATAATAATCAAATACCAGTACACTGTGCCTTTTCAAGATATGAAATCCATGTCAAAATTATGGACGTCTGTCCATATAAACAAATAATGTCATGGGAGTTGAACCCGAATAGTATACACAAATACTGCCCTGTAAGGTATTCTGCCCGGCTCTATCTAGGACGCGATAAAGTCAATAAGGTATTTTGTCCGGCCCCTTCTGGGACGCGGTAAAGTCAATAAGGTAAATTGTTCGGCCTCTTCTGGGACGCGGTAAAGTCAATAAGGTATTACGCGTGACCCCTTCTGGGACGGGATAAAGTCAATAAGTCAAATAAGATATTCTGTCCGGCCCCTTCTGGGACACAGTAAAGTCATGTAATAAATATTGTCCTGCCCATTAAGGTATATTGTCCGGTCCATTATGGGACACGGTAAAGTCATGTAATATATAATGCACTGCCCATTAAGGTATATTGTCCGACCCATACTGGGACGCGGTCCAAATATAAAGGACTGTACACATATAGTTATCACAAGCAACTATGTACAATTTAAATCATCTCCTACTCTCATTAGCACAAATAGAATGAACTATCATTTTAGAAGAACTCAAGGCATTATCACATCTTGTAATATTAGGGAATTGAACCCAAAGTACTATGTACATCCACCATACATTCCTTTCCTTTATAATAAATCCTTTGACTCTCAATGAACCAAAATAAAATAACTTTCATTTAGACAACCCAAAGTACTATCAAGAGAATAAATATAACAATCTTTCATTTTTGAAACCCCAAGTACTATCAAGAGAATAGATATAACAATCTTTCATTTTTTAAACCCCAAGTACTATCAAGAGAATAGGTAACAACTTCCTTTTTATAAAACTCAAAGTATTATCAAGAGAATGGATATAACAACTTCCTTTTTGAAACTCAAAGTACTATTAGTGAAATAGATAGAACACTTCTATTTTGGAAACTCAAAGTACTATTAATGAAGTACATCATTAAGGAGTAGGATTCACTCCCTTTATAACAAGGAATCATGCTAGAAGAAGAAAGGATAGTTCACATACCTTTTTGGCGACTAATCAACTCTACAATCTAGAATACGTCTCAATGTACTTCAACTTATAACGACAATAACACGCATATCAACACGTGCTCACTAAAGTAGGTTAACACCAAGTAAAGATTCTCCTTTTTCTATGGAAATATGAGCAGCACTTCCCCTATAAATACGTACTTTTCCACCTTTTTCAAGACCCAAATTCAACAACAATCAAGCCTCATTTAAGGCACAATCAAAACAACAACCAAAGGGGATTACATGCCTACTTGAAGTGTAAAATTCGGCCCCTTAATCTATACAAAATAGTTCATAAAAACAGTCCACAATTCCATCAACAATAAGAGTAAAATGTGAAGTCTTTTAACACATTTTTACACTCTTATTCCTTAGGACTTTTATTAGCAATTTTACCACATTAATCATGCATGTTGACAACTGAATTTCCAGCATATACACGCCACAAAACAGTCCATAAAACTGCACGACAATATCCAACAGTTTTATAGATTCCACGGTCAACAACTACAATCCGATAACTCTTTCCTTAATCCATTTTATTCCACTTCAAGTTCCAACACTTCTATGTATGGTATAACAACTTATTTGTAACAATATTACTCAATTTTTAACATGCAATAGGTGAAGATAACAACAACAATAACCAACAAACTCCAAAGATCCGAATGTTGCCTATTCTCTGCCCCAATATTAAAAAATGGTCCAAACACTTTTTAATCTTCATTCTTCTTAACACATGCTCATCTACTAACCATAATAACATGTAATATCTAATTACTTCAAGAGGAAGAAGAGTTCTTACCAAAAATTGCCCAAAAAGCCGTGACTATGCCCTAAGGTTTTTTGCCCGCAGTTTTCGTTTTGCTCCACTTCTTCAAGTTCCAATCACACACATGTATCCTCTACAAGCTTATAACCAAATTTCCTTCTTGTTTTACTTTCAAAAAGTCGACGAACAAGCTAGGTTTTTAATGGTCATTCTCGGTCCAAACGGATTCTTGGAGGGTTTTGGAGAGTTAACTTGGTTTAAAACTTGATTAGGGTTCTTAATCTAAGATAATAACTTGTCTTTGATCTTCACTTTCCATGGAATTTTCAAAATCTAAGGCTAAGGAAAGAAGAGAGAGAAAGAGTTGGAGAAAATGGATATTATTAGACCTTTAAGTCTTGCATCCATATATATATAGTTAAGTCCTGCAAGACAAGTTGGGGAGAAACACATGTCACCCTCCCATTGGTGAAAATTCTTTTCTTTTAAAAATATCTAGATATTGTCCAAAATATCTTAAAATCGAAGGGCCCAGCGAAATTGTGAAATTCTCGACGGGCCACATATTATCAATTTCAATTCTTCGTAATCCAATACTAAGTCCATAAATCCAATTAGAAGTATTAAATTCCAAGTTAATAATTTTTCCGTCGCCACATTTTTCCGAAATTTTCCTTAAGAAAATTTAATAATTCTTTCCTTCCAAAATTCAAATCTTAAATCCTTAATCACGTTCTCAATTAGTAGCCCTGATATTATGGAGTGTAACATTCTTCCCCCCTTAGAAACATTCGTCCCGAATGTTCATCGTGGATCTCAAACTATACAGATTCCGGCGTCGTCTCCTTATTATACCTATCAACCAATACTCTACAAAACCAACGATGTCACACACAGCCACAATATATCACATGTATATATACCAATGCACCTTCCATCTGAGGTGCTTTCTCACAATACTCGAAGGTTGCAGTCCTTTCCAAAATGGGATCTTCAGACGTTTCTTTTCTCTTCCCGTACTAGGGATGACCCTGCCGTATTCTAAGCCATAAGTTATCATTATCTGAATCCTTCAGTCGGACTCTCACTCAACTAACTGATGTGTTCCCTCGTGTCAACTTCTCTTCTTCGTCTTCACATTAGTCAAACTACTGGTTGGTGAATGATTCTATTGTCTACCTAGCTTTGTTTACTAACTGGTGTAAACTCTAAAACTAGTACTGTCTCAATCACGAACACCTATGGACAATGTTACTGAATCTAAGGTGTGTGTATCATCACAATTAACTCTCAGTCATGTGCTAAAATGGATCTCTCTCATATCTCAAAGTGTTTCTCACACTATTATTTTCTCTCATTAGAGGTTCATCACATTTGGTCGAAGTATTCCTACTGTACATCCCCTACTATCGGTCTTTACACTGTTATGGGGTAATTACACCTTGTGAACCCTACACAACTATAGTTTCATTCACTTTATCATTCTTGTCAACATCCTTCATTCTACTTATTACTAAATAAAAATATTTCTACCTCTAATGGTCCTATAGTCTTCCCCTGACTGAGGAGCTGGAGGCTCAGGTGCTGGGGCCTCAAAAACAGGTGCAGAAGAACTCGTCGATTGCGGTACAATATCCGGTATAGACTGGGCATGAGCCCTAGTAACTCTCTGAGTCTGACTAGTAGCTCTCGCTACTGATTTGCACTTCTGGGCAATTGTTGCCTTCCTCGGAGGCATAGCTGTAACACAATAATACGTCAGAGATGGATTATCCTAATAACACAACTTTATTGCACGATCTCAAAGTAAGAAGAATAGAAACCAAATCTGAAATGTCATGTAGCCTCCTGTTTATGGGTGTGGCGCGCAACACACCGATAATCAAGACTCTACTAGACACGGTCTGTAGACATTCCGAGGACTGACTGCTTTGATACCACTTTTGTCACGACCCGAACCCCGAACCCGCGACTGGTTCCCTACCTGGCCACCCTTCTACCCATTCACCTCAAGTAACCCGCAGAAGATAAAGATACTCATCATTATTTTTTTTAAAAAGCAAATGCATAGCCGGCAAGACCGCTGCTATATATATATAAGCCAAAACGAAACTACATTGTACACGAGTCCAATCCCACATATGAGTACATACCTCTAAGAGTTTGAACAATATACTATGACGGGACAAGGCTCCGCCGTACCCATAAATGTATAAAAAAAACTGTACTGAAAAATCATTATCAAAATGATAAACTCCAGAACAATGGAGCTATCCCAAAACTCTGAGCAATGATCCTACACTTACAGATCACCAAACTGCGTACCTAAACCTGCGGCATGAACGCAGCCCCCCGGAGAAAGAGGGTCAGTACGGAAAATGTACCAAGTATGTGAAACAATAAGTACTGCAAATGAGATTATAACAGGCCAAACAGATAACAAGAGACAAGTATAATAATCAAATATCAGTACACTGTGCATTTTCAAGATATGATATCCATGTCAAAATTATGGATGTCTGTCCATATAAACAAATACTGTCATGGGAGTTGAACCCAAACATTATACACAAATACTGTCATGTAAGGTATTCTGCCCAACCCTATCTAGGACGGGATAAAGTCAATAAGGTATTCTACCAGACCCCTTCTGGGACGCGGTAAAGTCAATAAGGTATTCTGCCAGGCCCCTTCTGGGACGCGGTAAAGTTAATAAGGTATTCTGCCCGGCCCCATCTGGGACGCGATTAAGTCAATAAGTTTAATGAGATATTCTGCCCGGCCGCTTCTGGAACACGGTAAAGTGATGTAATATATACTGCCCTTCCCATTAAGGTATACTTCCCGGTCCATTTTGGGACACGGTAAAGTCATGTAATATATACTGCCATGCCCATTAAGGTATACTGTCCGGCCCATTCTGGGACGCGATCCAAATATAAAGGACTGTACACATATAGCTATCACAAGCAACTATGTACAATTTAAATCATCTCTAACTTTCATTAGCACAAATAAAATGAACTATCATTTTAGAAGAACTTAAGGCATTATCACATCTTGTAATATTAGGGAATTGAACCCAAAGTACTATGTACATCCACCATACATTCCTTTCCTTTATAATAAATCCTTTGACTCTCAATAAACCAAAATAAAATAACTTTCATTTAGACAACCCAAAGTACTATCAAGAGAATAAATATAACAATCTTTCATTTTTGAAACCCCAAGTACTATCAAGAGAATAGATATAACAATCTTTCATTTTTTAAACCCCAAGTACTATCAAGAGAATAGGTAACAACTTTCTTTTTATAAAACCCAAAGTATTATCAAAAGAATGGATATAACAACTTCCTTTTTGAAACTCAAAGTACTATTAGTGAAATAGATAGAACACTTCTATTTTGGAAGCTCAAAGTACTATTAATGAAGTACATCATTAAGGAGTATGATTCACTCCCTTTATAACAAGGAATCATGCTAGAAGAAGAAAGGATAGTTCACATACCTTTTTGGCGACTAATCAACTCTACAATCTAGAATACGTCTCAATGTACTTCAACCTATAACGACAATAACACGCAACACGTGCTCACTAAAGTAGGTTAACACCAAGTAAAGATTCTCCTTTTTCTATGGAAATTTGAGCAGCACTTCCCCTATAAATACGTACTTTTCCACCTTTTTCAAGACCCAAATTCAACAACAATCAAGCCCAATTTAATACACAATAAAAACAGCAACCAAAGGAGATTACACGCCTACTTGACGTGTAAAATTCGGCACCTTAATCTATACAAAACAGTTCATAAAAATAGTCTACAATTCCATCAACAATAAGAGTAAAATGTGAAGTCTTTTAACACCCTTTTGCACCCTTATTCCTTAGGACTTTCATTAGCAATTTTACCACATTAGTCATGCATGTTGACAACTGAATTTCCAGCATATACACGTCACAGTACAATCCATAAAAACTGCACGACAATATCCAACAGTTTAATATATTTCACGGCCAACAACTACAATCCGATAACTCTTTCCTTAATCCATTTTATTCAACTTCAAGTTCCAACACTTCTATATATGATATAACAACTTATCTATAATAATATTACTCCATTTTTAACATGCATTAGGTGAAGATAACAACAACAATAACCAACAAACTCCAAAGATCCGAAAGTTGCCTATTCTCGGCCCCAACATTAAAATATGGTCCAAACTTTTTTTTAATCTTCTTTCTTCTTAACACATGCTCATATACTAACCATAATAACATGTAATATCTAATTACTTCAATAGGAAGAAGAGTTCTTACCAAAATTGCCCAAAAAGTCGTGACTATGCCCTAAGGTTTTTTGCCCGCAATTTTCATTTTGCTCCATTTCTTCAAGTTCCAATCACACATATGTATCATCTACAAGCTTATAACCAAATTCCCTTCTTGTTTTACTTCCAAAAAGTCAACGAACAAACTAGGGTTTTAATGGTCACTCTCGGCCCAAACAGATTCTTGGAGGGTTTTGGAGAGTTAACTTGGTTTAAGACTTGATTAGGGTTCTTAATCTAAGATAATAACTTGTCTTTGATCTTCACTTTTCATGGGATTTTCGAAATCTAAGGCTAAGAAAAGAAGAGAGAAAAAGTGTTGGAGAAGATGAAATATTATGAGACCTTTAAGTCTTGCATCTATATTTATATAGTTAAGTCTTGCAAGACAAGTTGGGGAATGACACATGTCACCCTCACATTGGCCAAAATTCTTTTCCTTTAAAAGTATCTAGATATTGTCCAAAATATCTTAAAATCGAAGGGCTCCACAAAATTGTGAAATTCTCGACGGCCCCCATATTGTCAATTTCAATTCTTCGTAATCCAATACTAAGTCCATAAATTCAATTAGAAGTATTAAACTCCAAGTTAATAATTTTTTCGTCGCCACATTTTTTTCTTAAGAAAATGTAATAATTCTTTCATTCCAAAATTCAAATCTTAAATCATTAATCACGTTCTCAATTAGTAGCCCTGATATTACGGGGTGTAACCATTTTTTTGTTAACTTTTTTATTTTCCAACACTTAGTATTATTTCAAAGGTTTGAAATTCATTTTTTCGTACTTTGATCAAAGATTAGTCATATGTCAAGACTCTGGAACGTCAATTTTTTCTATAGAACCTGATATTTCTTTCTACGAACAGTAATGTAGGCTCAATACATCAAAGATACCTAAACGTTTGGATCATCATTTTAGGGGGTTGTAAAATGTCCGAAGTAAGTTTTATTCGAAAACTTGTTATCATTAGGTTTGAGTGTTTTATTTTTTAGGGGTTTGATTTGAGCGTGTTCTTTTTTAGTCAGGCATGGATTTATTTCGAATATCTCAAGATTTTTTCCTAATTAATTTATCAATTATTAATTGTAGTTAGAAGAAGAATTGTGAGTTAATTGTTAATTGTGAGTTAATTATTTCATGTGCTAATAGGATTAAACATCATTAGTTAATATAATTAATCGATAAAGGATTATATAATTAATATTACATGACAATGAATAATTTAAATATTTTTTGTACATATATGACACCTCCATGGATCTCAACGTTCACCTGGGGCTCATCGATAGATCAATACTTAATCTACATGATAATTATAGGTCTAAGCTGCATTTTAAGTTAATATTATATTTTTGCGTATTATTTTCTTAATGCCAATTAGTTATCTTAGTCTTTATTGTCGTTTATTACGAACCCATGTGACATCCTTAATTAATTAGAAAAAAATCTTGACATATTCGAAATAAAGCTATGCCTCGATTGAATAATAACACTCTTAAATTAAAACACTAAAAATTAAAAAACTTAAACCTAATGAAAATAAGTTTCCATATAAAAATTACTTTGGGCACTTTAAAATCCTAAAACGACGATCCGAACGTTTAAGTATCCTTGATGTATTGAGCCTACATTATTGTTCGCAGAAAAATATCGAGTTCTATATAAAATATTGACGGACCGGAGTTTTAACACATGACTAATCTTTGGTCAAAATATGAAAAAAATAATGAATTTCAAACATTTGAAATAATACTAAATGTTGGAAAATTAAAAAGTTAACAAAAAAATACTATCAAATTATTGAGCAAAAAGAGTTAATTGCACTTTGGTACTTTGTTTTTTTTTGTCTCATTTAAGTTCCCCGGGGAACCAATTTTGATGTTCAATGATGATTTTACCAAAGTTTGAAGTTTGAGGACCAAATCAAAATCATGGGAAACATTTTGGACTAAATCTGCAATTCTTTCATAAATTGAATATGCATGAATGACTGATTGGATTAAATGTGATAATGAAATGCTATAAAGTAGTTTCTTTATTTCAGGACTCATCAGTCAACACTCATTGAATCATTCAAAAACATCTCCACAATCACAACTATTATACCATTCTTTTCTTTTTGCCATTTTATGACGTTACCGTCTTCCTACTTTCTGCTGTCCCAAATATTTAGATATAATTGTAACAAACTTTGTCAGGAGTTTCATATGCAATCACCAATTTGACCATTTCTCATAATTTAAGAGCAAAGAGTTATAATGAAATAATAATGACCTCAATAATTATTTCTTAAATGGCCTTTCATTTATGTTTCAATTCAGTAACGCAAAATCCAAAACAAATAGGCTAGAATAATGTGAATTATTTCAATGACAAATTCCGTTTAACTGCCAGAAGAAAGTGTTGGAAATTTGCCCACACGCCCGCCACCACCAAAGGATACCCCATGTGTTTGAAGGAGGGAGGACCTAGGTGTGCTTGGGTTCGAGACTAGGCTAACACGCGCGCCACTACCACTCGCCCAGGTCAGGTCGCGGGCTGTTGGGCTTCTTCTGATATTATCTTTTTGGATCCAAACTTGTATTATTTACAGTTTGATCCCCGAAGTTTCTGGAAGTCGAAGTTGTCGCGTGTCCAGTGAGCTGCCCAACAACGGTAAAACCAGCAGTTTAATGTTATTAAGTTGCTGAAACGTTTGACACTTATTCCAGAACATTTTGGCCTTTCATTGGTCTCTTAAACAACATCTTAATGACCCTTTAACACATCTACTCCTCCTAAAACACTATAAAATCATACATTGTTTTCAAATTTGAGAAAAGAAGTGAGGACAATAAAGAACACACAAAACAGTGAGCAAAACACTGAAAAAGACAAGTTCTTCTTTGCCATTCTTTAGCAATCGTTTCGTGTTTGTTTTCTTCGTCAGGATCACTTCTGTTTGCTTTGCACAAGTGATATTTCTCTACTGTTTTACCTTGGGAGACAAATTGCGAATCATCCGTACAAAACATGTATACGAGCAATATTGTCCTAAGGAAGGATAGAAAAATCAATCGACTCAGCAACCTAGATTTAGTGTCTATTGGTTTCAGGTTAACAAAATTCAAGGAGCTTCCTGAAACTGGAACGAAGATTCAATGCGGAAAATTCAAG
The DNA here is from genome assembly GCA_029844215.1 of Przewalskia tangutica. Taxonomy (NCBI): domain Eukaryota; kingdom Viridiplantae; phylum Streptophyta; class Magnoliopsida; order Solanales; family Solanaceae; genus Przewalskia; species Przewalskia tangutica. The sequence goes on along the minus strand of CM056731.1, from coordinate 466,196 downwards.
GCGAATTCAAATATAAAGACCAAGACCACAAAACATAATTATTGCCTCAATTCTTGTTGACATCAAATTTATTGTAACACATAATTGATTATCATTTCCTAGCACTTGTAATAGTAGTTTACTATAGTTTTATACTCACAGAAAGAACATGCAATGATGGCTCTAAAACTCTATTTCATTAGACAATTAAGAGAGAACACAAGTAAAAATGTACTTGGCTTTTAACCTCTTTGTTGAACAGTCCCAAATAATGTTAAAAATAATTTGAGCTGTGGAAATGTTTTACACTTAATCTAATAATAATTTGAGTATGAAAACTCATAACTTGTCTAGTCATTCAATGAATTGTTACATTTCTTAAAGAGGGGAAAAAAGGTACTTTTGCTCTAACTCTCTTCAATTTTCCAATTCCTGTATGTTGCTAAGGATGTTGAACAAATGCCACAAAAGGGGAAGCCGTTCATTTTACTTTTTCTCTTCATGCTTCAATAATAAAGTGATGTTGAATATATACTTAACTAGTAAATTTGTCCGGGCTTCGTGCGACCTCAAAATATATCGAACGATTTAATAGAATATTTAATTGAAATAATTTATTTCACGTATATGCATATAAAATGCAATTCTATAAATATATATACATCACTCAAAAATCAATTACACGATAACCTTTCAATTGTTTTTTATATAATAAAATTAACAATTTTGTCAACTAAATACGTATTTCACTTGATATTTGTAAACAATACTCCTTAAACTTCTTCGGGAGGAAAAGATGAGTTCAAGAGTATATATGCATCAAATTTTTCTCTTGTTTTTATAATCAGTTTCTCTCCAGTTAAAGTCCCAAAACCTATTTATTTCAATAGCATGAAATGAATTAATATTACTTAATTATAATGGTAAGCACGACCGTCTCAAACATTTTGGGGTCCTGTTCTAATTCGTAAAAGTAGACCCATAATTGGGCTAAGACCTACGAATTATGGGTCTTTACAGTAAATTCTGGCTAATACTATTTAATAAAAAAAACTCTAAATTTTTTCATTTTTCGGGGATCATGTGCGGTAGCACACCTCGCACGAATCCAAACACGGTTCTGATGGCTAAGAAAATGACTTGTCATCGTAATAAAATGCTAAGAAAATAGTAAAGAAGGAGAAGTGACAACCTCTTTTACATACTTACAAATTTTCGTTGTTTAGTTCCAGCAAGTTGTTAATTTTCTTGTACTATATGCCACTAATAATTTCATATGGATCTGTCAGAATTATTTACTCTATTCTATTGTTTCTCTCCAGCTGCAATTTATGAAAATGAAGAGATAAGTGAGATCAGGAAATTATTATGAATAATGAAAATAAGTTTTAAAAAAAATTTATATATTGATGGGGGAAATAGTTGAATGTTACCTAATTAGCCTCTAATTGGGATCTAATTTGAGGGAGGTAAAGAGTTTCCACCTCAATTCATAATAAGTGGTGTTTTTACTAATTACCTATCATCTAACCTACAATTTATTTTCCCTTTTCCTTATATCCAGATGATTCAATGTAATCCGAAGCCCTGCACTGGTCTTGGCGCAGAGGTATTCTCATGTGGTGTGGGAGAGCCTGGTCAAGTTCGAAACCCCTGTGGTAACGCCTGCTTTCGCCTCTTGGAGCTCACACAGTGTTTAAGCGGGTGGCGTTTCGCGCTTAAGCGTCGATCAGGGCGCTGTCATTACTGTCGACTGAAAGAAGCGGCGGGTTCTTCACAAAAAAAAAAAAAGATGATTCAATGTACACAATAAAAAATAACATAATCAATCCAATACATTTATTTATGTTGTTCTCCACGATATCATCTTTAACCAAAATTTGATTTCATTCTAACTACACAAAAAATTACGAGTTGTTGATTATTTAATCCTAGAACAGATTTAGGGAACACAAAAGATATGATAATGTGTCTAAATAGTTAGCATAATACTCAATAATATAATAGATTTATGCAATTAATTTTTAAGAATACACCCGGAGCTTTTCCTAAAACATCCACTTTTTGAGAATTTTGCTTACGATCATAATATTTGCGACATCCATGCTGGGTAATATTATTTTTAATTCATCTAACTGTGAATGTTAGATATTAAAGTGCACTCATCGCTCCTTAAAACCCTCCATCCATGCATGGTCTTTCTAATCCCCGTATTCCTCTAATCTTCTTCTATTTGTTTTTTGTTTGATCTTCTTCATGTGATTAAAACACTTAATGCAGTCTAAAATTTTTAAAGTAGATATTTATGGGTTCAAATGCTTCTCAATTGAGAAAAAAAGGGGATAAACGTTAGAAACATGTTATAGCAAACCCTTAAAGCAGAAGAAGCTCCCGAGGGTCAACAATGGCTAACGTATTGAGGATTAATATTTTAGGCGTTCAAGAATTAATTAACTTCTTTTTTAATGTGATAATCATTTTTCTTGTTTGATTATGTAAAAAATGGATCTTGAGTCTAACTCAATCCCAAAAGCTAGCTTGTAGGGTGAGGATTGTACAAGTTCATATAAATAGTTCATTTTCTCATTCCATATACGATGTGAGACTCTTAACATATTACTTTAACTGATTATGATGATTTAGTTCAAAAGAAAATCATGGAGAACAAAAAATTGATTTACGTTAGAAAAGGAAATTAATACGATTACCTCAGAAAAGGAAAGAATAGATTTAGTTAGAGTACAAATAGGACTCTATTATTTTTCTCCTAAATTGTAGTTATAAAATTACAATGTTTATCTTCTATTTCACCTGATGTGTAAAAAACAAAGTATCATTTAAATGACTATAAATTAAAAAACGAGTTTTTGTTCTTTTTAATGTAAACAACAACTAGATTTGGTCATAAGTTAAAGTTGTAATCAGACGACTAGCAATGTATAATCCGTTCGTTTGTATTACGTTGTTTTAACTAGAATTTCTTTCGTAGTTAATTGTCTTTTTGTTCTCACTTAAGGTAGTAAAGTACTCACTAAGAAAAGTAAATTCATACTCAAAGCTGAACAAGAAATTTCTAAAAAAAATAAAGAATTACTCTTATCATTCCATCAACATCCTTGTTGATCGAGAAGTTGCATGCATATCAATAAGTAATTTGTACCTTCAGATCCATGCATGTGATAGAGTAATAGTACCTACTGCATAGCATAGTATAATATATAATTTGTACCCTTTTTCTTTTACAATGTTTCTTGTGGAGTAAAAAATATAGCAGGGTGTTGGTGTAAAAGTTAGAAAATAAAGCAGGATTTCATCAATCGGTGTCACTTTTTATGTACCCTTCATGATGATCTATATATGTAGCTTGGTTCTAAAGAACTCATCTTATTCCAAATCAGAACTTATTGAATTTAGAATTTAGATAAAAATTATTGAATTTATCCGAACTCGTACTTAATAGTGAGAAAAGACATACTACTAACAATGGGAAAAAAGAACACTAAATAAATGCATGAAAAATTAGGTACTATAATAGGATTTATAAAGAGATGCTGAGAATATTCATGGATTCTGTCAATTGTCATTTCTTTATGTCTTTCTGAATATAAAGTGTAAAAATTTGTGAGAGACACATTGTTTTGAGCTAAGAGTTCCCTGAAGAGTTAGGTCTAGGATCTGCTCTTTTTCTAAAATAATTTTATCTATCAAGTCCAACCAATCACTTAGAATGGTGGGGAATTTTTAAATGCACTATACATGTTAAATTCCTCTGGTTTAACTATTTCTTTACAAGTACGAATTAAGTAGCTTGTATTATAAATTTTTTTAGCATTATTTAACTTTGACTATAATTTATGTGCATTATTAATGCAGTATTAATTGTAGGTCCCCACTAGCTAATTAAGTGAACCTCCATGTTAACTAACAGTAGATGATCTGCATGTGCTGCGTTTCTGTATTTTTTGGATTCTTGCATGAAATTTGTAGTACTTGAAAATATTGTTGGGTTTTGATATTGATGAATGGAAAATGATGAGATAAAAAGCGAAGAGAATGTAAAAGGTCCTTTTTGCTTTGGTTGAAACAATTGTTCCACATCGGAAAAAGAAAGGAAAAGAGGTGTATATATTACATTACACCTTCTCTAGTCACTAAAAGGGTTGAGGGGGCAAAGACCCCTCGCGCCGTCGTCGTCGCTCGCTCGGCTTCGAATTCGATCAAATGATTGATTGATAATCTTTTTGAATCAAAATTTCTTTAATTTTAATTATTTAATTAATTAAAAGAAAATCATGTAGGACCGCAGTGCCATAAGAACTGAGAGGCTGCATATCTTTCGGCACCGCACAATACTTCCATGACTATATATTCGTTTGATTAATCAGAATTTTACTTACTAATTTTCTGAACTACAAAACTTCTTCTTCTTCTGCACAAATAAATTATGTGTGATACACTGCAGTTGAGTGGTTCGCCGCTACCCGAATTTGAAGTACTACTATTTTGGTAAGATAATCGTTCTATCCTGGGAGGGGATATTCCATCAACCTCGAGAACTGTGAGGAGAATAATTTCCTTAAGGACACACTTTGAACTAAGTGGGCTCGATTATATTCTGAATTTTTTTATTTTATTTTTACAACACTGATTCTGTTCATTTTTCAGTTATTATTGTTTACTGGTTTTTTGCAATACAGATTGATAACAATCTTAAGGAAATTACATTTTTTATATTAATCTGTATTCTGTTTTGGAGACTAAAATCCGTGTGGTTTTCTACTCCGTATGAAATTTCATATTCTGACTTGAAGATATAAAAACTTCGTTGGAATATTAAAGTTCATACTTGCACAACGATTTAAAGAACATAAAAACTTAATCGTTGCTATTGTAAAAGTATTCTGACTTGAAGACATAAAAACTTCGTTGGAATACCAAAGTTCATAATTATACTACAATTTGAAGAAATAAAATCATCGTTTAAATTTGTGATTTAATTGCTATTCTGGTTTTATTAACTAAAATAGTTTGTCGATTTGACTGTGACAAACAATTAATGGCAAGAAAATTATTTACTGGATGGATGATAGACAAACAAGGTTGGAAGCGGAAGTTCTATAAAGAAAAATTATGAAATTGCTTCAAATTAGTGTTCGTGTTGATTCCAAATAGTCATGGAATGAATGGTCTTGGTTGTTGAGTTACAGAATTGGGATTCATAATTTTCAATTATGATATTCTGGAAAATGCAAAAGACATGAAAGTTGAATCCAACCCAACGATCTTGACCAAATCAGCACACAAGACAATTAATGACATGAGTGTATGGATTTTGGTAATTTTGGTTACTTTAATTATCTGTTATGTCTCTTGTGATTTATTGGGATCAGATGTTCTTGTATGGCCATGGTAACAAGTCTAATGACATAACAAATTATCAATTTGGCTATCATTATGGATGGTAACGAGTCTGATGACATAACAAATGATCTAATGTCTCGTTCACATTACAAGTAAAGAGTCTCGTTCACATTAAATGTGAAGAATCACGTTCACATTACATGTGAAGAGTCACATTCACATTACTTGTGAAAAGTCACGTTTAATAAAAATTCAGTTTCGTCTTACTTATTGGAGTCAAATGATTTATGGCATGTTCGTTTAGGACATGTCAACTTGCGAAAATTGATTAATGTAGAAGTATTGCCTAAATTCGAGTGTAACAAATTAAAATGTGAAATCTGTGTTGAATCTAAGTTTGTTAATCATCCATATAAGTCTATTGATAGGAATTCAAATCCTTTAGACTTAATACACACATATATATGTGATATGAAGTCAATACCATCTCGCGGTGGGAAAATGTATTTTATAACTTTTATTGACGATTGCACTCGATATTGTTATGTGTATTTGCTTAATAGTAAGGATGAAGCAATCGATGCATTTAAGCAATACAAGAACGAAGTGGAGAATCAATTGAATAAAAAGATAAAAATAATTAGAAGTGATAGGGGTGGAGAATACGAATCTCCTTTTGCAGAGATATGTTTAGAATATGAAATTATTCATCAAACTACTGTCCCTCACACACCACAACCAAATGGAATTGCGGAAAGAAAAAACCGAACAATAAAGGAAATGATGAATGCTTTATTAATAAGTTCTAGTTTACCGCAAAGCTTGTGGGGGGAAGCTATCCTTACAGCTAACCGAATACTCAATAGGGTGCCCCACAGCAAAACACAATCTATTTCATATGAACTATGGAAATGAAGAAAACTCAACTTGAAATATTTCAAAGTGTGGGGGTGTTTATCAAATGTACAAGTTCCTTTATCCAAAAGGGTAAAAATCGGATCAAAAATTGCGGATTGTGTTTTTATTGGCTATGCTACAAACAACAAAGCTTGTTGGTTTTTGGTTCACAAATCGGACAATCTCGAAATTCATGTTAATACGGTAATTGAATCAGATAATGCTGAATTCTTTAAAAAAATTATCCATATAAAACTGAATGTGAGTCGTCAAGTGAAAGATCTAAACGACCGCGGGAAGAACCAAAGGGAAGTACACCAAGTAAAGAGGATGCAAGGCGTAGCAAACGTCAAAGTACATCTACTTCATTTGGATCAGATTTTGTGACATTCTTGCTTGAAAATGAGCCTCAAACATTTAAAGCAGCAATATCATCTTCTGATTCAACATTTTGGAAAGAGGCAGTCAATAGTGAGATTGAATCAATTTTGAACAACCATACATGGGAATTAGTTGATCTTCCTCCTGGAAATAAATCTTTAGGATCAAAATTTATTTTTAAAAGAAAAATGAAAGCTGATGGCACTATTGACAACTATAAGGCAAGACTTGTGGTCAAAGGTTATAGACAAAAAGAAGGTCTTGATTACTTTGACACATATTCGCCGGTAACAAGAATAACATCGGAAACCTACTTTTCCAGATGTAGTCAATCCTCGCTTGTATATCACACTTGTCCGCGCATTCTTTTATGTTATGTCAATTTTCCATTCATGTGGGGGATTGTTGGGTTTTGATATTAGTGAATGGAAAATGATGGGATGAAAAGTGAAGGGAATGTAAAAGGTCCCTTTTGCTTTGGTTGAAACAATTGTCCCACATCGGAAAAAGAAAGGAAAAGAGAGGTGTATATATTACATTACACATTCTCTAGTCACTAAAAGGGTTGAGAGGGCAAGGACCCATCACGCCGTCGTCGTCGCTCGCTCGACTCGGATTCAGATATGAATTTGGTCAAATGATTGATTGATAATCTTTTTGGATCAATTTTTTTTAATTTTAATTATTTAATTAATTAAAAGAAAATCATGCATGACCGCGGTGCCACAATGCAGGACCACAGTGCCATTCTGCAGCACCGCGGTGCCGATGCGTAATTTCCAGTTCTGAAGTTAAATTAGTGATTCCCGGTTTTATTTTATTTCCCATCATTTTTGTGACTGTTCATAAGGGTTGCAAACCTCCAAAAACAATACTTCCATGACTATATATTCGTTTGATTCCTCAAAATTTTACTTACTAATTTTCTGAACTACAAAACTTCTTCTTCTGCACAAATAAATTATGTGTGATACACTGCCGTTGAGTGGTTCGCCGGTACCCGAATTTGGAGTACTACTATTCTGGTAAGATAATCGATCTATCATGGGAGGGGATATTCCATCAACCTCGAGTACTGTGAGAGAAATAATTTCCTTAAGAACACACTTTGAACTAAGTGGGCTCGATTATATTCTAAATTTTTTATTTTTTATTTTTACAACATTGATTCTGTTCATTTTTAAGTTATTATTGTTTATTTGTTTTTTGCAATATGATAACAAATATTAGTAGTAACACACTTTCCAGCTTGTTACTATTAATGCTATTCATGTGTTGGGTATTATTGGAACTATATGCTATTTTTCAAGCATCCATCCTTGTTAAATCGATTAGTTGTTATTATCAAGACCCAAAAGTTGCTTTCACTTACTATTTTTGCATACATGAAACTATATATAATTCATTTGATCTCTGTAGAGGTTTTGGGTTGGATACTCAAATTCTTTTGAGCGATATTAGAACCGTAATACTCTGACGAACATCTCGACTCTGCCCCTTGAGCGGCTTTAATCTGGGCTTCTTCTCTATCAATTCAGCCTATAGAGCAGCCACAAACTTTTATTTGCTCTAGGCCACTCTCTAGCCCGTTGAGACAACTTCCCTCTCAACGACAAACAAAAGCCAAGTCTCCCGAGCATAGTTTAGTGGTAAAGCATGAGCGCTATAAGGCGCGCGAGCCTGTGCAACGTGGGTTTGATCCCGACAAACACATAAAGGGGATTAACCTTGTGCCAGTGATCTGTTGTACGCTCCCCGACAATGGCCACTGGAGCACATCCCGCGATTTACTGGTAATAGTGCTGAGGGACCGGTGTTATTACCCCAGGAGTCTAATACAAGTACTTGTACCAGTACTAGCGATAGGGAGGCGCAAGCCTCGAGACCTGAGCATAAAAAAAAACACAAAAAGCCAAGTAAATATATCAATTCAATTCAATTCACGTGTAAAATTAAGAATCGGGTTACACTTCTAGGTCTGTTGTGTAAGGGTTTCTAAATAAGTTTAAATTTTATTGGATTACTCTATTGAATGCTCAAATTCTTTTACACATATGTCTACATTCTTAATGTTATAAGCAATGCTGCTCCATTATATTCATCCACAACTAAATCATGAACATCCAGCTCTTTCGAATTAATTCAACGAATAAGATTGAAATTCTGTACTAATAAAAAATGAGTTAGCCCGGCGGATAATATGAATATTCATATTCATATCTATCCATATTATCTAAGTTACTTTAGGGCTTGTTTGAAAAGTCACCCTATAATTGGATTTGGGTGTAATTGAGTGTAATTACATAGTTTTGACATTTTTGTCTAATCAAGTAAGCATGTAATTGAGTGTAATTGAGGGATGTAATTACACTCTACAATTCTCAAGGGGGCTGAGAATTGCTGGTAGTTACAAGGTTATCATTTTAATCTCTTTTCTTTTAATTTTTTTTATTTTTGTTCTTTTTCTTTTAAATTTATTTTTTATTTTAACTTTTATATTCTTTTTGTATATTTTTTTATTTTTTTTATTTTTCATTTTCCAATTCTACATAATTTCTCATATTTTACTTATGTTTTTTTCTTTATTTTTTCATTTCACTTGCTATGTTATCTTTCTTATTTTTTTCATTTTTTTCATTTCAATTAGCTATATTATTATTATTCTATTATTTTAAAAAAAATTATACCTCCTAATCATAGAAAAAATAAATTATCCACAAACTTGACTTATAATGAGTGATACCATTAAAGTTAAATTTTATTGTTGGATGATATTATATACCTCCTAATCATGGTGTATGGTACGTTATACACAGACAACATAGTCATGATTGATGAGACTCGCAACGGAGTGAATGCTAAACTGGAGGTTTGGAGACAGACTCTGGAGTCTAAAGGGTTCAGGTTGAGTAGGACCAAGAGAGAATACTTGGAGTGTAAGTTCAGTAACGGGAGCGACCTTGAGACATGCGTGGAGGTGAGACTTGGTACTCAGGTCATTCCGAAGAAAGGAAGCTTCAAGTATCTCAGATCTATTATCCAAGAGAATAGAGAGATTGATGACAATGTCACACATCGTATTGGGGCAAGGTGGATGAATGGAGGCTCGCATCTGGAGTCTTGTGCGATAAAAAGGTGCCACCAAAACTTAAAGGTTCTATAGGGTGGTGGTTAGACCGACTATGTTGTATGAGGCGGAGTGTTGGTCAGTCAAGACTTCACACATTCAAAAGATAAAAGTTTTGGAGATGAGAATGATGAGATGGATGTGTGGGCACAGAAGGAGGGGTATGATTAGAAATGATTATATCCGGGACAGAGTGGGAGTGGCCTCGGTGGAGGATAAGATACGAGAAGCGAGGTTGAGATGGTTCGTACATGTGCAGATGAGAGACACATATGCCCCAGTGCGGAGGTGTGGGAGGTTGGCTATGGACGAGTTCATGAGGGGTAGAGGTAAAACGAATAAGTATTTGGGAGAGGTGATTAGATGGGATATGACACAAAGTGCAACTTACCGAGGACTTGACCTTAGATAGAGGGTTGCGGAGGACACGAATTAGGGTAAAAGGGTAGTAGGTAGTCGAGCGTAGTCCTACTTACGTTTACAAACTGATAGTTATAGTCTAATTATTGTAGGCCCACTTAGACTATCATACTAGTAGGCGCAGTAGTACTTTATAGTAGCGTTTGATTTCTACTGCTATGTGTTCTTTAATGTACTTTATTTATCTTATGTACCAGCATTAGTTACTACTTATTTTTCAGAATGCGCTAACATGTCTTATTTTCTTGCTTTTTTTGTGCTTATGCTTTGTCTTGAGCCGAGAGTCTCTCGGAAACAACCGCTCTACCTATCAAGGTAAATGTAAGATCTGTGTACACTCTATCCTTCTCAGACCGCACGTTGTGAGACTCCGCTGGTTATGTTGTTGTTGATGATGATGATGTTATATACAAACTCACTTGATACTAAGTAATGTTGGAATTGATATATTACTTTTTAATATTTAAATAATATTATGAAAATATAATTGTAAATATTTTTTTTTGTCAAACATGTTGTCCATGATATTATTGCAAAATGTATGATTAGTTTGAAGTTCTTATTAATTGGTTCAATTAAAGTATTAGTTATTTTATACATATCAAGTGTTTCCCCCTATATTAATTACAAATTTATAATTATTGAGTTCTATATTTTTGAAATAATATGTATCTTGAATACATAGTTGATAGCTATAGATAAAATTAAGTAATATTTCATATATGAACATATATTTGTCAAACATTGACGTTTAGTTATTCATAATCAACTTTTATTTTTAAAATTTGAAATATCTAGTTGTGTAATTACACTTGTTCAACCAAATAATATACTTATAATTACACCGTAATTACATTATGACAAACAAACATGTCGTCATAATTACTAGATTGTGTAATTAGTACTCTTGTAATTACATCAATTTCAATTACCAGGTGGCTTTCCAAACAGACCCTTAAATATGTTGGCTTCACGTAACTAATATGGAGAAAATTAATTTACCTCCATCAATCCAATTTCTAGTACATAGTTGCACGACACCTCAATATTTGCGGGAAGAATAGAACTTTAAAGTTTTACAATGACACGACCTTCAAAAAAATATTTTCGAAAAATATACACCCAAGCCCCACCACTCCCACCCCATTGCACCCACCCTCGACCACTCACCCCACCCAACCACCACCCCGAATGCACTTCATCTTCACTCATCCCTATCTCACCACACCACACCACACCCCAACCTCACCCCACCCCACATCACCGTCCCACTCAACCCCCTCCCCATCCCACCCTAGTAAGTTATATATATTTTAAGTAGATAATATGTGTTGACCATATTGAACTCATTTTAAATGAATTGGATATTCAATTCATTTTAATTATATGCCATTCATTTAAAATGAGTTGGATTAGATGTATATTCATATTTTTACCCATTTTACCACCCCTAGTACATATAGACTAGCTAGCCCTAGCCTCAGACCAGTCACAAGTCACAACCACCACAATAATATAAACAAGCATGATGTATGCCAAGCTCTGCATAATTGGCAATTATTTAGGCTAATCTAGACATAGAGGGAGAGAGGGAGAGAGGGAGAGAGGGAGTTATGACCAAACTATGAGTAGATACGGATATTTAAAATATTGATCTTATTTTTAGTATCGTTCTGGAAGTTGTTATATAACTACAATCAATCAATATATAATATAAAATTAAGAATAGATAATTCTATGTGACATCTCACCCAGGATTTTATTTATTTTTCTCTTTTTTGTGTGTGTGGCTTTTTATATTATTTTTAATTATTTTATTTTAATTTAAAAAGTCATCTCCATAATTCACACTCCTTCATCTTCATAACTTCTACTCTTAATTAGTATATTAATTTCGGAAATGCATATGGATCATTCTGTTAAGAGTCTCACATCGGATATGAAATGGGAGACTCTTAACATATATCATGTAAAGAATGGATCTTGTGTCTAACTCAACCCCAAAAGCTAGCTTGTAGGGTGATGATTGTCAAGTCCATATAAGGAGTTCATGTTCTCATTCCATATCCGATGTGAGACTCTTAACACTCCGCCGCACGCTCATACCTTGTTAACTGGAGCGTGTATAATATAATTTGAGGGTCCAATATCGGTGGACAAAGAATTGGAATGAGTCTGGCTCACCCCAAAATTAACTTGTAGGGTGAGGATTGTCCAAATCCATATAAGGAGTACATGTTCTCATTCCATATCCGATGTGAGACTCTTAACACATCCAATTGATAATGAAAATACATATATATATATATATATATATATATATATATTTGGAAGGGAGGGGGGGAGAACTTTCTGAATGACACCCCAACATGGTAAGCATGATTATTAATTAGGAATAAAAATTTATCGCAGGGTGTTTTTTGGAATGACACCCTATATTGTTTTAATACTAGTGGGAAAAAACATGATATGGACAAAAAAAGAAATTAAATTACCGTTGGGTTTCGTCTAAATGATAATTGAATGGAGTAATATATATATATAGTCACCTAGCTTGTATGAAAGTAGGAGACAGAGCACAAACATTGCCTAATTGGCAATTTAATCCAAATCTAGGACTATATATCTAAGACGTTTTTGTCCGCATGGACAGCTCAACTGGTTTTCAAGGAGATAATTGAAAAAATCTAAGACCTTGTTGTCTTTGTGAATGGAACTGGATATATCTCAATCAAGTAGTTGGTCCTTAGCAGTGAGGTGTGTATTCAAAATTTGAAGGTCGTGAGTGTTCACTTAATATAAATACAATAATTATTTTAACTTTAAATTTTTAAAAGTTAACTAAGAAATAATGATCGATATTATTATTACAGAAAAGACTTCTAGTATATGTCACATTGAGAAAACTACTGTTAATAATATTTTTTTAAAAAGCGACTTCTAGTTACTAAGATTCTACGAGTTTTATTCATATATTTTGTAGACTATTCTAATAATGGTATTATTGGTACAAAACTTTCTAGAAGCTAATTTTTTTGCATCGAGCACCTATAACGTAGCTGGTCTTAGATTATATTATGCCCTCCAAAAGTGAGCAAATATAAGTCAATTATGGATTCGACAATGTTGATGCTGCTTTAATTTGTGCTCAATTAGACTAGCAAATTCGAGATGAAGGAGGTTCTTGGAGATGGACGCTTAATCAAAACTAGAGTATCCCTCCTCAATATTTTGAATCAATTGAGAGTTATTGAACGAATGTATAAAACGGTAATTAAAAAAAACGTCAGTTGAGTTCAATTTTAAGCCATCAACAATAAAAATCAAACTTGTGCCTATTCTTTAAGGCGCTGACATAACTTATGGATACCAGTGTAACTTATGCATATACATAAGTTCGATTATACAGGACAAATATTAAAGATCACCTCATTTGAAGGACAAAAATTAAAAGCCTGCACAAAATAGGAGATAAAGTGCAAATGACTCCACTGATCTGCTTCGATATCATATTCTTACTCGGGCTTTGGGCCCAAAAATTTTCGCTCTCCTGCTATTGCTGCAATCAGCTAGTGCTTGGGTCATTCGCACAAATGGCCAAGTGGTCTTTAATTTGTGCTCTTCAAAAAATTTGGCGCATCATCATTTAGATTTCGCAAGACATAATTTACGTTTAAATTTAGCATATGTAACATAACATTCACTCAAATTATGCCGGACAAAGCAAAACTTTCAATTCTCAACATAATCTAAAAACGACATAATTTTAAATTTCGCAAGGGATAATTTACATTTAACTTCGGCATATGTATCATAAAATCAACACAAATTATGCCGGAAAACACAACTTTTAACACTCAACATAATCTGAAAATAACCCTTCGAGGTAGCCAAGTTGGTGTAGCAGTAGAGCGCGGAACCACATGGTCACGAGTTCGATCCCCGGCATAAACCTTCTTGGTTGAACCTGTCACACATGACTTGTCAAGTGTGGTTAATCGACGCGTTTGCGCTTATCATCGATCCGGGGTTTACCTTGTGCGCACTCGAAAGAGTAGCGACTCCGGTTCCCTAATAAAAAGAAAAACATAATCTGAAAATACGATAAAATTATGTCGCATAACTTAATTCCTATAGAAGTCTGGATATTTTAATTCATTGAATAAGTAGTAGGTGCAAAAGTTAAAGACTAGTGTGTTTAAGGGGAAATCCGCGCAAAAAAAAAAGCTAGTGTTTTTCGTACTCGGGCTTTTCATAAGCCATAAATCCAGAAGTGACATAACCATTATATCCAGAATCTCCTATAGCTTACCTGATAAGGACACTTTATTCTTGTCTAGGGCACCAAAATGTACTGCCCTCGAAACAACTCGAAGTCTCGGTGACCCAATTGATTTGTTAAAAAATATTGGATTCAGATTCAGTTGAATCGTACCATAAATCGTTCCTTTGTTTGTAACTTTTGTTACATGGACCACATTGCCACCAAACGTGACTGACTTCCTGTATCAAGAAGCAATAAGCTCACGTTGTAATCCACTGCGAATCCAAATGGGATTCACAGTTTCACCACGACAAAAATAGGCTACTGTGGTAATTGGTACAATTGGTCTAGCTTGTGCAAAATAGCTACTAGTAGTTGAATTTCCAGATGAATATTCAGACATGGAAAATAAAATTTATGATTTCTTGATGTATCAAGTAATAAGTCATAGTCCGATTTTTCAAATATATCGCGATGGTAAACGGGTAAACTGTAAGAGGCAATGAATGATACGAAAGATTGGAGGTATCAAGAGCCATGAAATTTTTTCGGGGTTGTAAAATAGATGTGTAATTTGGAGAAAGATAGAAAGTTCTCATTTGCTGAAATTGAGATATTTGAAATGCATGAGGAACAAACTAAGGGAAAGAAAGAAAGGAAGATTGGGAGTTCTAAAAGGAGCAAGCCTGTCACAGTGTATATTACTTGCTGATGTATCCCTGTCACAGTGTATATTGCTTGTACAACAACATAAACAAGTATTCATCTCACAAAAAAATATTTGTTTGCTTCGATTGAGCCTTAAGGTCTTTCAACTTCTTGAGTATGTTGGTGAAATAATCTTGCAAATATTTCTTCAGTGAACTGACGTCTTTTGCATCCACACCGAGAAGGTTATATGTCTCAGCCATAGGAACTGAGAAGACAGTATCGCTTGTCAAAACCTGGATATAGCCACCAGATCAATAACATTAGCTTTGTCTTTTTCCATCTAGCAACACTCCAGCATGGGGACATGCACCATTTAAACATGGGTTTATCCCGTATTATTCTTTTCTATTGCTTGGACACAGATCAGAAAGTTGTTGCGGACAAAAAAAAATAAAGAGAACGACATGTTCTTAACACTAAAAAAAAGTGTGTGTGGAGGTGTGCTTCAAGTAAATATGAGTAACTTCTCATGGACACGAAAATTTGGAAAGGGAAAAGGGTCATATTTGTCATCCAATTTTCGGAAAAAGGTCATATTTGTCCTCCGTTAAAGTATGGGATCAAATATGCCCTTTCCGTTAGCAAAGTTGTTATATTTGTCCTCTGATGGACGAAAATCTCACGTGGACGACGGGACACTGTTCACACACCAGGTGGGACTCACACCAAACAATCGCCGCTGCTCCACCGTCATCGTCGATGAGCCGCAGCTCCGATCAAACATTCCGACGAACATCAGATCTGCCACAACATCACAACTCCCCACAACTACCACTGCTTCGCAACCACCGACAAACACCAGATCTACCAAACCACCACCACAATGCCACAACAGCCACTGGCGCCTCCACAATAGCC
Organism: Przewalskia tangutica; assembly: GCA_029844215.1. NCBI lineage: Eukaryota > Viridiplantae > Streptophyta > Magnoliopsida > Solanales > Solanaceae > Przewalskia > Przewalskia tangutica. The sequence continues at coordinate 450,198 of CM056731.1, read as the reverse complement.
ACCATCCACAACCACTTAGTAGTAGTATAATTTCTCCGTCCTCAGCAGCTTCTTCACCGTCCGATTAACTCCCTCCACCCCCAATCTTAGTATCAGCACAAAAAATGATACAATAACAAAATCTTAGTAACATTGAACGTGAACAGATCCTCATTCGAGATATTCAAGGTGACATGCAGACATGAAGATACTAGAGAAAGACAAGAAGCATGGGGAAGAAGAAGATCTATAATGTGTACCAGTAGAGAGAGAAAGAGAGAGTCGAGTAGAGAGAGGAAGAAGAAAGCTTATTATTATTTTCTGAATAATGAATGTTACACTATGTAACTTCCCTTTTACATATACACAAATAAGAATGGGCTTACACATACACAAATAAGAATTGGCTTCATCACTTATAAACTGAAAGGCCCATTACACAGTGGACTATGTTGCCCATTAACAGTGGGCTATGTTATTTGTTTTTCCTTCTCTTAACATACCCCCTCAAGCTGACTACTGGAAGATATTCAGGAGTCCAAGCTTGGAGCAAAGATGTTGATGTTGTATTCTGTTCAAACCCTTTGTGAGTAAATCACTGATTTGTTGTATGTATATACTCTGGCTTTATTATACCTTTCTGAATCTTGTCTCTGATGAAGTGTAAGTCAATCTCTATGTGTTTAGTCCTCTCATGGAAGACTGGATTTGCTGCAATTTGGATTGCTGATTTATGTCGATGAAAATCGTGATGCGATGATCAAACTGAACACCTATATCTTTTAGTAGACCAAGTATCCAGGTTAACTCTGCCACTGTGCTTGCTAAACTTCTATACTCTGACTCTGCTGAACTTCTAGAGATTGTACTCTGTTTTTTTGACTTCCAAGATATAAGAGAATTACCAAACTTTATTGCATATCCTGTAACTGATTTTTTTGTATGTGGACAAGCAGTCCAGTCTGCATCACAGTAGGTTGTTAGTGTCTCTTGTTTGTTGCTTAGACATCAGAATACCCTGTCCAGGTTGACTCTTGATGTACTTCACAATTCTTAGTGCTGCATTGAGGTGAGACTTCTTTGGTTGCTGCAGAAACTGACTGAGCATCTGCACACTATAAGAGATATCTGGTCTAGTAGTGGTTAAATATAACAATTTTCCTATTAGCCTTTGATACAAGCTGATATCTTCTATGAGTTCATCCTCTATTATTACCTTACTGTTGTCTATATTCTGTTTAGTCTGCACAAAACTGTCATACTCTTTTGTTGTTAACTTCATGTTGCAGTCTATAGGTGTGTTAAAAGGCTTGGCAAAAATTCTAATTCAATTTATAAGTTCTAAAGCATATTTTCTTTGATGCATTAGGATTCCTTTGTTAGACCTCACAAACTCCACTCCTAGAAAATACCTTATTTCCCCTAAATCTTTCATTTTAAAGACTTGTTGTAGAGACTGTTTAGTCTCTGTTATCAGTTCTAAGTTACCACCTGTAATGAGAATATCATCTACATAGACTAGGACTAGAACCATTCCTTTATCAGTTTGTTTTATAAACAGAGAATGATCATATTCAGATTGTCTAAACTTCATATGTCTTACGGCTTCTGTGAGTTTAAAATTCCATTGCCTAGGAGCTTGTTTTAGACCATATAGGGACTTGATTAGCCTACATACCTGATTGCCTCCCTGGCTAATGAATCCTTGTGGTAGTTCCATGTATATCTCATCATGTAGATCACCTTGTAAGAAGGCATTGTAGACATCCATTTGATGTATGTGCCAATTTTTAGAAGCTGCTAGAGATACTATAGATCTGATAGTCACCATTTTAACCACAGGAGAAAAAGTTTCATGATAGTCTATCCCCTCTGTCTGGCTATACCCTTTAGCAACAAGTCTTGCCTTAAGTCTTTCAATCTCTCCTGTATCTTTATACTTTATCTTGTATACCCATTTACATCCTATGGGACTCTTATCTTTAGGTAAGGTAACAATTTCCCATGTATGATTATCCTGTAGGGCTTTTATCTCAGATTGCATTGCCTCTACCCACCTAGGATTTTTTGAAGCTTCCTTATAATTCTTTGGTTCTATCAAGTCTGAAAAAGCAGTAAGAAAAGCTTTGTACTTAGTAGTTATATTGTCATAAGAGATATAGTTAGCTATAGAGTATGGAGTGATGGTGTTACTGGCTCCTTTTGTGACAAAGTCTTTGTTAGACTTTCAGATTCAGTAGAGGTCTGATTTTGGGTTAGTTCTACCTCTGGAATTGTCCTATTTGATTCAGTACTTTCCTTATCCTCTATATTGACCTTACTGCTATTATTCTGAGATATATGTGTGTCTGTAATAGGTATACAATGATTAGTATTGTAGGGAATTGTGTCTGCTATATCAGTGACTGAAAAAATGTCACCTTGTTCACTTTGAAACACTGGTTTCTCAGAGGTAGCAGTTTTAAAAGGAAACTCATTTTCTCTGAAACTTACATCTCTATTTACTAAGAACACTTTAGTTTCTAAGTCATAAAGGATATATCCCTTTTGTGTTTCAGAATATCCCATAAGGACACAACATCTAGTTCTGGGTAGTAGCTTGTCATTTACAGACAGGTTATTAGCAAAGCATAGACACCCTAAAACTCTTAAGTGATGAATAGAAGGTTTCCTTTTATACAGCATTTCATAAGGAGTTTTCCCAGTGACTGAGGATGGTAATCTATTAATGATATAGACTGCTGCCTGAATGCACATTCCCCAGAATCTTAGAGGAATATGTCCCTGAAACCTTATGGCTCTAGTCAACTCAAGAATGTGTATATGCTTTCTTTCAGCCACACCATTTTGTTGTGGTGTATAGGCACAAGATTTCTGATGTATTATACCTAATTTAAGGAATATAGCATTACATACTTCATTTACAAATTCAGTTTCATTATCAGTCCTTACCATCCTAACTGTTTTGTTAAACTGAGTTTGTACAAAAATAAAAAACTGTTGTAAAACAGTGCATACATCAGATTTAAGATTAAGTAAATAAACCCAAGTTACTATTTCTTGCCCTAGTCCAATCAGATAAAGCAAAGATTGGGCTGGTCTTACCCTAGTTCAAGTCAAGAACATACCAAAAACAGATAAGAAAGAAAATCGAACAAAATAGATCAGAAATCACCAGAATAGCTCGGATCCAGTCGAGTAGTTGCGGAAGAATGATCGTAGCTCTGATACCATGAACATATCCTCATTCGAGATATTCAAGGTGACATGCAGACATGAAGATACTAGAGAAAGACAAGAAGCATGGTGAAGAAGAAGATCTATACTGTGTACCAGTAGAGAGAGAAAGAGAGAGTCGAGTAGAGAGAGGAAGAAGAAAGCTTATTATTATTTTCTGAATAATGAATGTTACACTATGTAACTTCCCTTTTACATATACACAAATAAGAATGGGCTTACACATACACAAATAAGAATGGGCTTCATCACTTATAAACTGAAAGGCCCATTACACAGTGGACTATGTTGCCCATTAACAGTGGGCTATGTTATTTGTTTTTCCTTCTCTTAACAGAACGCATTAAACTACACGAGGTCCCTACCTGTTTTACGGTGGTCTTGTTCCTCAGCCGGTGGTGTGTCGCCGGAAACCGGCGACTTCAGCTTCATCCTCTTTCACCGTTGCACCACTTATCTCCATCGTCGTCTCCCCTGTTTTTTTATAGAAGTTGTACTCTTATAGCTTCGTCCCCCTATTCCCTGCCGCTAACAAGACCACTGCCACCATTGGCGGCCAAAAAAAAGAAAATCTAAACCCTTCCGTGCCAATGAGAAATTAAGAAAATCTAAACCCTTCCGTGCCAATGAGAAATTAAGAAAACCTAATGTAGTTTCAGCATTTTTAAATCGGTTTGGGAGAAAACAATTCCTTTACCGGAGAATACATATGTCCAGATTTAGAATGAAGCTCTGTTCTTATTTTTCTTTTCTGGAAGTTGTTTATGTAGTATAATGGTGGAATAGGTGGTGATTATGGTTGTTTGAAGGTGTTTACCTTTTGTCTTCGAGCTTAGTGAACTGTTGGCATCGGAGAAGAGGTGTGGCGGTGGAGGCGGCGGTGTGGCTGGTGCTAACGGAAAGAGCAAATTTGATCTCATACGACCCTTTTCCGAAAGTTGGATGACAAATATAATCCTTTTTCCTTTTGGAAAACATAGTCAGGTAAAATCATTCAAAACAAGCACTACACCTTAATGTGAATGACTTTGTTAATTTAAAAAGATGAGAAGTTGTTCTTGAACATCTTATTCTGAGATTATCCTCTGTTAAAAATATCAGGTAAAATGTCACCAGAATCTGAATGATATGCCAGGCAACATTGATTCTTTTACTTATTCCAATCAACATTTGTCAAACATGGGGAAAAATTAACAAGCAAAAATTCCGTGGCAGCTATTCTAAGGAATGATGCAGCAAAAGAAATGTAGTTAGATATTCAAAGGACACTAATAATAGCACATTCTAAAATTTCATTTCGCTCCGTCTCTCAACTCCTCATTTATTAAAAGAGTTACCTTTCGAGGACAGTAAGAATAGCATATTCAGACACATCATCCTTGCCCCGTCACCCCTACTCCTGTTGTTAAAAGAATTACCTTTTCCCTTAAGAAAAGGTTAATTTTTTGTAAAGAACATTGCAAACAACTAGAAGAAAGGAAATGATGTAGTAGATATAATGAACGGTCAGAACAAGAAGACAGGATTGATATTCTAGTGGCATCAGACTCCTTAAAAAAGGAAGAAAAAGTACAAAATGTAAAGCTAGGGGAAATTTCAACCTCTGAAAATGCCAATCTATCAGCAACATCATTGGTACACTCAAACAACCGAGTCAGCTGACGAGTAAATCGCAAAACTGAGACGGGCACTGTAGTCACATTGGCATCTTGGCCAGCAAGTCTCTCACACAGTGTTATTGAATACTTACTTGACAATAAGATAACAGAAACCATCCAATGAGGAGAGAATGGAGAGAATAACAGACAGAAAAAGCGACAAAAAAGCAGTAGAATAAATGAAAGAGCTTACTCTAGCCTCTGTGGAAACTTACTTCCACAGTTTGGTATCCAAGTTCAAAATTATTAGTAATGGTTTGATGATGGGAAATGGTATTGTGATTTTGAAGATGTGTTTTTCTTATTATCTAGTATATATAAAAGATATAGAGTATATTTAGCAGAAATTTGGTGGCCTAATTCCTAAGGAAATTTCATAATGAACCTGTTTTTCAGGTAAGATTTCGATATTAGCTGTTGTTTATTCCAACTCCAGAAACACAAAATACTACAAAACTAATTTGCCAAAGAAACTAATCTTAATGCTTAAAATGGAGATCCTTCTTTACCTCTTGAGTTGTCCATGCCCGAGGCCCAGCAAAAGTTAGAAGCTTCCCATTAATATTCTCATTGCGTAAAGCTATGAATGTCAAGCGAGCAATATCCTGGAAGAAAACTAGCATATAATTATTTACCAATTACATTAGATAGACTCAAAAGAAACTTAGTGGAAACTTTACTTGGGTATCCATGTATGCTATTCGAGTAGGAGCATCAGTTCCCCACACAGATTTCTCTTCTAGTATAGGCACCGCATATTGACCAATAAGGCCCTGGAGAAAATGAAAACAACTTTTAAAGTACTAAGACAATGAATATGGAATAATATGTAAATAAGAACAAAAAGAGCACTCCATTATACCTATGCTCACAGTAGCCTAGGTTCTCTTTCTAAGATACGTAGAGGCAGCTCTCACCTTTGTAAACCTTTTTTTTTTGGGATAAAGTAATAAATCATCAACTTTACATAATAACACAAGCTTTTACGCTTTTGCATTACAAATTCCCAATAGCAACATTTCAGTGATTAAAATAGTAAATTAATAACCTTTTGTACTCTAAGGTATCCATTTAGGATGCCCTATTGTATAAGGGTGTGATTTGTACATCTTTGAGCTTAAGAATTCTTCCTATTTTCAATAGGTTTACCAAAATATTTTCATAAAATGTATATGTATAGGCATACTTTTCACCATGCCAAATAAAATGATTAGACGATAACATGATAAGTTGAAGCCACATAACCGAATTACAATGTGGTTCAGGCCTGAATCCCGGAGAAATTTCTCTGTACAGTGTTTGATCTCCATCAGAGAAACTTTTGTAATCGAGAAAAATATAAATTTTTGAATGCCCATGGCTTTTGCACATTGTATTAGAGCAACTTTTCCTTCTCAGTCTACCTAAAATGAATGGCTAAACTAAATAAGCTTGACAAGGCACCACAACAATAACATAAATACGAGAATCGAGACAGTTAAATAATCAGAGCATTTTCATTCCAATGAGAACCTTAAGTATAGTATGAACCAATTATTCACCCCCTTTTTGTTATTATGGATGCTTACAGTTTTTATGGGCTCCTCAGGGCGTCCAGTAGCACAATCAATAACTGTATGGACTCCAACCAATGTTGCTGGAATTGTTTCAGGTTTGCTTAAATCCGCCTGTCCAGAAATCAGTTTAACTAGATAATTTTCACAACATAAAAGAAAAACAAGAATGAATGTGACAAATACAGTCAGAACTCTATAGTCATTTTTTATAACAACAACGGCCAACATTTCATATATACTGATATATATCAAGTATATACCGTGATATACATATATGGTATATCACAGTTTTGGTTAGTTTTAGTGTATGAAATAAAGTAGGATTTGTATTAAATTAGAATTGTACACTTACCATAATTATATAATTATTGTACAAGTAGAATGAGGTTTTGAGAGAAGAATAGGAATAAAATGCTCCATATTTGGAGATTGTAATTTGTATATATACCTATCTATTCAATGAGAATAATCAAGAGATTATTTCTTTCATGGTATCACAAGTCTAGGTTATTTTTCTCTAGCTTCCGCCGAGCTCCTCCTTCAGATTCCGAGAGTTTGTCCTCGGTTTCCGTGAGTTCTTCTCCAACCTAATATTCTTTCTTCCAAATCCCTCAATCACATATTGTTCTATCATTATGTCTACATCAAAGAACACGTTTCATTCAGCCCTTACAATTTCTAACATCAAGAATCACATCCCTCTTGTTCTTGAAATAGAAAACGTCCAATATGCTACGTGGGCCGAACTGTTCAAAATTCACGCGCGATCGCATTAAGTCATTCATCACATAATCACCTGTGGCTAAGATAAAGTCTATTCGGATTTTACTTGCGATAGCTGCACATTATGATTATGACATTTGGCAGATGGACGTCAAAACTGCATTCCTCAATGGTAATCTAATTGAGGAAGTGTATATGAAACAACCCGAGGGTTTTTCATGTGAGTCCAGATCAAATGTTATGCGCGACGTAAGTCCATTTATGGACTTAAGCAAGCCTCTAGGAGTTGGAACATTTGTTTTGACAATGCTATCAAATCTTTTGATTTTGTCAGAAGCAAAGAGGATCCTTGTGTTTATTTCAAACGCAAGGATGAGGGTATTGTCTTCATTATTATATATGTTGATGACATATTGATAATGAGAGATAATAGGACCCTCATGCAGTCAATTAAGGATTGGTTGTCTAAGACCTTCATGATGAAGGATTTATGTGAAGCCTGCTACATTCTGGGAATTAGGATCTATAGAGATAGACCTAATAGATTGTTGGGGCTGTCACAATCAGTCATAGACAAAGTGCTTAGACGCTTTTCAATAGAGAATTCCAAGAAAGACGGTCTTCCAATGGGTCAAGGCATCAAGTTATCAAAGAAGAGTTTCCCTTCTAATGATATTGAACTTGAGCGCATGAAGAGAATCTCATATGCTTCGGCTATAGGATTAATCATGTATGTCATGACCTGTACTAGGCCAGATGTGACCTTTGCACTTAGTATGACTTGCAAGTTCCAGCAGAATCCTGGCGAGTAACACTGGAAAGCAGTCAAGAGTATTCTCAAGTACCTCAGGCGTACTAAAGATTACTTCTTAGTCTATGGTGGAGTTGATGAGCTGGTTGCCACTGAGTATATCGATGCTAGTTTTCAGACAGATGTTGATGATTTCAAATCTCAGTCTGGTTAAACTTTCATTTTCAACGGAGGAGCAGTGAGCTGGAAGAGTTCCAAACAGGCCACTACTGCAGACTCGACTACTGAAGCGGAGTACATTGCTGGATCGGAGGCTGCTAAAGAAGTTGTCGCGATTTCTGAGTTCCTGAAGGAACTAGGGGTTGTTCCGAGTGCTAGTTGTCCAATAACCATTTATTGTGACAACACTGGTGCCATTGCACAGGCAAAAGAACCAAGATCAACAAACAGAAACAAACATGTACCAAGGAAGTACCACATCCTGAGAAAGATGGTGGAAGCTGAAGATATCAAGATAGACTATATTCCCACAGACAAATCTAGCAGACCCGTTTACTAAACCATTAAGCTTGGTGAAACATAATGGTCATTTTGAGAACATGAGTATTAGATATGTTGGTGATAGGCTCTAGGCCAAGTGAGAGATTGAAAGTATATGTATGTCCTAGAGACAATCAGACAGACACAATGTACTTTATACACATTCATATTTATATTAATGATGATTAATATTATGGCATTTGCATTTGTTGAATTATTAGTTGATTGTTTATAATATTCTATAAATGCATCCATAGAGGTTACGTGTTTATTAATGATGTGAGAATTAATGTTATAACGTAACTCTTAAATTACCTCGACTAATGATCATCGAAATTGGGATATCGATGATATGCAATACGTCGACATGTGGTCTGCATCATATCCTTAGTGGATGTAGTATGTCTCACTTGCTACGAGTTATGACAACTCATAATGGACACATGAATACTTGTTGAAGTATTGGTACACCCTGCTGATGCATTATTTGTTATATGTCTATAATGTCATCGACATATGGGAAAATAAAAGTCCTTAGACTTGAGGTCAATATCATCTTGTTTACGGAGTAATGTACTTTGATCCTGTCCTAAGCTCAAATGCCTTATAGGTTGAGACGCGGCTTGTTTTGGGTGCATTACGAAGTAGATTAAAGGTGGTATGTGAGCCAAGAAAGGATTCATTCCTTGAATTTATATTCGAGTGAACACTCAGGTACTCATATGGTATTAGGTTGACTAAATCATCGTTAACGAATGGGCGTATACGTGACATGGTCCTGTTATCAACTAATATAGATGAGTTATAATAATCAAGCCATTTGGATAATTCTAAGCTTGATTGAGTGTGTCATGAATGAAGGAGTTTTATCTTTCCACATATAGGTTCAGTTCACATATTTTGTGTAGCTAAACTTTATATGTTGAGTTCGTCTTCCGGCGCAGTCTAGGAGTTTCGAGTAGACCCTAATGTTATTAGTGTCAATATGTAAAGGCCTGAAGGGTAACACTAAGTCAATTGTTCCGTCGATTCAAAGGATATAATCATAGAGTATATAAATGTTCGGTTGATAATCGAGACATTGGAATAAAATAGAAACGGTGGAAGCGAGGCCACGACGCCACAAATACGGCGCCGCGGTCCGAATGACCCACTCTGCTTCGGTTTCTGGGCCTGGCCCACGAGGGAAACCCTAGCTGATTTATTCAGCTATATATACAGGGTTTAGCCTCATAATTTATATACCATCTTTTCATAAGATTTACTCTACTGAAATTCTGCTGGAATTCCTAGCTTTCCAAAGAAGTAATTATATCATAGTCTTTGACTTGCGAATCGAGGAGTGATTGTGTGCTCACCCTCGGACTACACAATACAAGGCTTGAAGATTTCAACTGCGCTGATTGCTTCGAATGTAAGTCTTCTGTCGAAGTTTTACATTATTCTTTGTGTTTGTATTTTCCATTACTTATCCTGCAGTTCGACCGTCGTCGGGTTTGAAACATAAATTTTCAAATTCCGCTGTACGAACCCGACGTAAACACCTACAGTGCAATGGCGAAGGGTCCACAATGGATTCTTGACCGTGGTAGTGTCATAACCGTTACTACTTGGGGAGAAATATGGCTCTCCCGTATTTGGAACATTAGAGTGGTCTGGACAAATTCCCCTCGAAGATGACAACACCTGCTATATCTGCTTTGGATTCGTCAACAAGATTTTATTTATACCCTGTTGTTGGGTTGCACATTCTAGTTCTGCGGATTTCAAGTTGTATCTTCCAAGATTTGATGAGTATTTGCGGGTTCCTGAAGATAGCATGATAAAACATGGATTAATTGAAATTCACTCATGGTTCGCCTCTGTCCCTGCTACCTTACTTTTTGCTAATGTGCCAGTCTATAAACGTCTCATTGGCGCCACTTCTAAGCATCAGTTCACCTTAACCATTGCTAACACCTTATTTTATGTCCTTGTTGGTGTCATTGATAGTTTGAATATCACAAGTATTATCACTGAGCTTACAACTGATGCAATTTCATATGGTCTGCCCAATGATGTAAATAATATAGATTATGATAATAGGGTGGTCAATCACTTTGAGCTGGACTTTAAGAGAGAACAGAAGGATTTTATCAGTAAACTTATCGTCCCAAGTAGAAGGCGGACAACTTGTGAAGGGGCAAATAGTGTGGCATCAATCGAAAATGTTTTGAGGGTGCATTGGAGCTGTATAATTTGATGAAAGTCGTTGGGTATCCACAATATACCAAAACATTTGTTAGCGTGATCCAACGTGTTCGGTGCTAGATACGATTCGACAGGGGCAACAGATTCATTCTGATGATATAAGCACCGGAACAATATCTGTGATTGCAATTGTTAGTTCCTTGTTTAGCATATGTTCAACCTCTGGATGTTTTGATGTAGCTGCAAGACATTTCAAAGATACGGAGGAAGCTGGTATTGTTTTATGGATTGCTACGATTTCTGCTTATGGGATTTTCGATATGTGTAATAAGCTAGTTCCTGCGATTTTAGTTGCCACCTTGGACTGCATCCGAGATAACAATGTCAATGCTACCAGTAGCTCAAGAAAAAGCTTTGTTGACTCACTGACAAATAGATTGCATGTTCCAAATAAGTGGCAGGTTTTCCTATGCATTTTGCACATAAGGACATAAAACTTAGTTGGTTAAGGAACCAAATTAGCTTTATGACTCAATATGCTGCATTAATTCCTTATACCTTACTTGAGAACAACTTGTATAGAATGCTTGATGCAGCTACAGTTGAAGTTCAAGCTTCTGTCTCTACTGTCAGTGTGTTAGGCAATGATGAGCACACCCTCATGTCTAATATTTCCATGCTTCCTATTATTGCTGCAGCACTTGTACATGGTTACATATTCTTCTTTGACCATGAAGAACACTTTGGTTTGTCGACAATGGGTGCGGAAACTGCTACTCACGTTCTTGACTCCAACCTTGAGGACAAGATTCCCATTGAGGGTGGGAGTATTGTTACGAACGTGGCCACCGTGGAAGACCCATTTGGGGAGTTAACAAATTGTTGGAAATTTATCAACGTTGAATAAAGTTTATCTCATTATTTATGACTCAAACAATTGGGGCCCGCACGTCAGAAACGTCGTTTCCGCACACATGCAGACATTGTACCAAGGATCGTACATTTCATTAGTGAAAGAGATATTGGTACGTAAGTAAAATGTTTGAGACATAGAATGATGGACGGCCGTTGGCTAAATGAAAAGTGTTCCATGTTGGTGAATGAAGGAAGAAGTGTGTATAGTGTAAAGATTGGAACGGGTCGGAAAGGGCCGCGGAGCCGGAAAAGGCCGCGACGCCACCTCGGAGTCGGGGAGCGCCGCGGCGCCACCCCCTTCTGGAGCCGCGGCGCTAATTCGGTCCCGAGTCACTGGAGCCGCGGCGCTACCCAGGCAGAAAGTCTGAAACGAAAATCTGATTTTTGAGACGTTTGGACTGCCCTCAACGACATTCATTCCACCATTATTCAACTATTATTTGGCTTATAAATGAGTGTCATTACTTGGGCAATTCATTGTCATTACATGAGTGATTCAATAACATTACTTAGCACTTGAAGGGACAAATCTTACACACTATAAATTGAGGTCTTTGACTCAATTGAGAAACACTTGCAAAAATTCTGAAAACTTCTTCATCTATAGCATTCTTTCAATACTAAAAGTTCTTCAGGATAAACACTTGAGCTTCCTTTGCTAAAGTGTTAGTAACTGTTTTATCTTTGAAAACTATTGCCTAGAAAAGTAAAAAGATATATATGGAGCAATCTTGTCTTAAAGACAGTGTCATCACTCGACTCAGCGAGTAATTTCAGTTGAAGAAGACAATGTCATCACTCGACTCAGCAAGTAATTTCAGTTGAAGTGTTGGTTCTTGTTTTCAGTTTTAAGTTAAGATTATTTCTTTTAATTGTAATTTTTTGTTCTTTATTTTCTTAGTTCTTGTAATAGGAGTTTTACTATTTACTATTTCCCGTTTGTTATTGCTTTCATTTTAGCTAACACAAATTACTTTTGGGACCGGGGCTAAAAGGAGCATGTGCACTTGGTTATGATAGATATAATATATATATATATATATAGATAGATAGATAAGAGGAAATGGACCATTATAGTTTATGCTATGAAGTTGTCTCTTTATTTTCTTAGTTGATTGGATTAATTCTGGAACCTCCCTCCTTTTTTTCCTTTTCTATTTCTTCTTCCCTTGAAAGATTTGATTACTAATTTGGAGTAATTATAATAGTTTGAAGATGAACTCTTATACTAATGTTTGTAATTACAGTTCTCCCTATCAATACAATTCCCCTTCGTTACAGAATTCGATACAAGTTGTCCGTATCCCGTAAAGAATTGATGCCCCAGAGGCATAAAAATTTTACAGCCCATTTGGAGGGGAAACCATGCAATTTCTTGTTACACAACTAACCCAAATAGTTGTTGAGTTACTCTGGACTTTGGAAATATGACCAAGCCCCAAAGGCTGGTCTGGTAGAAAACAAATTGTTCCTCCCTCTATTTGCTCCATAGGCAAAAAAATTGTTTTATAGAAAACTAATTTTACTACCAAAAATAAAAAAGAAAAATAATTTGAATAGTAAATAACTTCATTTACACCACTGAATTCGTATTTAATATGTTTATTTTAGAGATGTGCTTATAAATTTTGGTAGTGTACAAGTCCAAATCCAATACCAAGCTCAATAAATTTGCTATACAATTATGCGCTGTTTGCTAATTATATATTATATATTAGTGAGGGGTAAATACAATGTGAAAATTCATATATAACCCCCTGGCAAATGCTAGTCATCCGGATGATGTACCTTATAATTTTATTTGGGAAATTGAGAGAATGTTATTATTTATGAATTTTTAATTCAAGAAAATTGAAGGTGGCTGGCAGGAAAGGCATTGGATTGCGTGAGTAGAAGAGCCAATAAATGGTGTGTGTGAAGTGGGATTGTCGATAACAGGCGGAAATGAATAAGCTAAAATCATCGAGGTCGGAATTGGACTTGGATCGTCCCAATCTGGAAGACTATCTTCCAATTGGATCCATACAAGAACCCCAGGGCAAGCTTCGCCTGTAAACCCCTCCCTCCCTCTTCTTCTCTTTCGTTTCATTCTTCACATGTTCCAACTTTTTATTTCTTTAATTTCAATTTCAGGCGTGATTTACTCGATATTTCTCCCACCCTAACTGAGGCTGCTGGTGCCATTATTGACGTGAGTTTCTATTATCACTGCCCTTATAGTTGATGTTGGGATTGTTCTTATTTGTGAACTTGCAATTTTATCAGTCAAATACCCCCCATTTTGCTAGTTCACTATGCAAATCCCCTTCGAAATTGCTCAAAACTCTTTGCATATTCATTGCCTAGTTCACCTGTGTGTTCTGTAGTTGCTGATCAACTCTAAGAAGAGACTAATGAGCAAGAACCTTGGTGTATAATTTTGATGGTGAATGTGTAGTTAGAACCATATTTTGGTGTGAAATAGACAGCTGAATCAGTTTGGCTGTTTTTTGGGCACTGTGCTCTAAGGCTTACTAACACATATCCCTTCATGCTGGGGTCTGGTTTTACAGTACCTTTGAAAAATTGTAAAGGCGGTCATATAAGAATCTGCAATGTTCTTATCCCATCGTATAAGCCCCTGAAATAAGAACTAAATGATGTTTAGTGAGAAAAATAATAGGGATCAAATATTTTGGTTGAAGAAGGAAAGAAAAGAGATGTATAATTTTACAATATCCTCCCTGTGTCCCAATTTAAGTGTCTTAGTTTGATTGGATGCGGAAACAACCTCTCTACCTCCCAAGGTGGGAGTAAGGTCTGCTTAAACTCTACCCTCACCAGACCCCACGTTGTGGGATTTCACTGGGTATGTTGTTGTTGTTGTAGGTTGACTAGGCACAGAGTTTAAGAAGGAAAGAGAGATTTTTGAATTTTGTTGTTTTAAATTAAAAATATGTAGTCTTTTAAATCTTGTGGTCTGAAACTTGTCATGTAAAATGTTGGAAGTGAAAAACTTACTAAATATAGAAAGAGACAATCTTTTTGGGACATACTCCCTCCGTCTCAAATTACTTTTCATGGTTACTAAAAATAGTTGTCTCAAATTATTTGTCATTTTAGAAGTTCAAAGCATAATTAATTATGTTTTCTCCATTTTACCCTTTGTCATTAATGAAGATGCACATAAATAGAGTAACATTTAATGGAGGGAGATTATAATTTAGACATAAATACGGGTAAAATAGGTCAAATACCCGTCCGAATTAATATTTCTTAAGGGGCGTGTAAACCAAAAAAGCGACAAATAATTTGAGACGGAGGGAGTATCAAAAAGGAAATTAACACACTTAAATTGGGACGGAGGGAGTAGTTGTCAAAGAAGATAAAAAAGGACGACGAGGAAACAATAATAACAACTACTCCTCAATTCCTAAGTAGTTTGTATTGGCAGTATAAATCCTCAGTATTGTAAATGCTCTATTTGAGTCCATAAAAAGACAACCAAGAAAGAAGAATTATCATAAGTTGTGTCGAAAAGGCTATGTTAATATACTAAGCAGTTAAAATGATAAAGAAGATTATATAGTTTATTTGTGTACCTAAAAGTGTGACTAAGTCCTGAACATCAAGGTTTTTGGATTCGAAGTAAGGAGGTCCTTCTTCCCAAGACATGGAAGGTGAATCCATGTAGAATTTGACTCTACCCCATCCTTCTTCCCAAGAACACTGGATAAGAACCACCTGCCTGTTTTATTCCATAGATTTTAGTGTGTATTAAACTCAGTTGCTTATGGTTAAAGTTATCTGTCTTTATGATGCTACCCAAGATTCTTTCCTAAGGGCTGAATAGAGATACATTATAATTCCAGGAGTAATATTATTTACTCATATTGTTGGACACCACAAAGAATTTGATGTAGTTTGGATCTCAACCAATTCACAGACATCTCATTTGTTTTTCATCGTATTTTCTCATCACAAAATTCCTTGATGTAATACCCCCCCCCCCTCCTCTTCTATCAAGTGATATAATCAGATATAGGTTTTAGGAAATGAAAGGATTTAAAGTTACCTAAGAAAAAAGTTTCCATTTTCACACCTGTGTGGCTGTGTCTAGAGTATTCAACTTAAAACTGTAGTCTTAAAAAAACTATAGAAAGGAGAAGAACTGAGTTATCAATATATTAGACATTCAACTCATACGTTCGCTTTTGCACTGTAAACTGCCCATTTGCTTACTTTCTGACGCGTGCCAATTGGTTAATTATGTATGACCGTGACTGCAAAATAGCCAATGCTTGCACTACCAAAAACAATTTGACCTCTACTTCCTTTGGATTTTGTCAAAGACTTTATTTTTGGAGCTTGGCCTTTTAGTTTGAGGAAGTTTAATGTATCCATTCTGATTTTTTTTTGCAGGATTCTTTCACCCGATGCTTCAAGTCAAATCCACCAGAACCTTGGAACTGGAACATTTATTTGTTTCCTTTATGGTGCTTGGGGCTTGTTGTTAGATATGGAACTCTTTTTCCTATAAGGTTTAGCCTCTTTCATTTCTTTTATTTTTCTCATTTGGGTCCTAATCATGATCTAATTTTAGTCATGTAGCTTGGCTATGATAATTGCAATTCCTCTATATGTTGAAGATGGAAAGGTGGTTAGTTCATATACTTCTATTATATGACTCATCTGCATGAAGAGGCTTATCAGTTATGGATATATTGCAATAGTTATTCGCCCCATTGAAAGCTCACTTTTGTCATCCTTTGTTTCTAATGCAACTGCAGAGTTATTGTCTTGACAATAGGATGGATAATATTCCTCTCTTGCTATATCCCGGTGCATTTCCTACTGAAAGGGCACGATAAGTTCAGGAAAAAGCTAGAGGTATCTTTCTTACTATCCAGTTTACTAAAATTTTCTCTTTTATTTGCTTTAGTTAAGGACTGCACTTCGGTTGGCATTTGCTCACAATATGTATGATAATGTTTACCTTTATCCTTGGCCTTACTGTGGAGAAAATTGTATTGATCTTATAAGGAATTCTGACATGCGACAAACATCATTCGCTTAAAGAAAAGGAACTCCCTAGATTAAGAAAGAATTTTCTTCGTAATTAACCAGTTAGCTTATGCTGAACTTTGCATAGAAAATGAACTGACTGCTCAAAGAAATATGGTTATAGCTAACTAGAGAGTCCATCGGCTGGAATGTTGTTCAGCACTCTATCTTATGAAACGCTGAACAATTGGGTTCGACAAGAGCAGGGACAGTACTTTATGAGGAAACCAAGTTTTCAGAAGACTGGCAAATTATAGCAGATACTGATACTGAAACTGGTTTTGGAGAGAGCTTCACATCTATATACTGGTCTGTACAATTTGTTAAAGCTGTTTTGTTTACACTACACTATTGCCCAAGAAAATGGAAAGACTAGTTTTTTTTAACTTGGCATGTGGATAGAAATTACTGAAACATGTGCTATAAATTTCCCAATAAATGGGATTTTTTTCCAAAACAAACAATTGAAGCAAGTATGGGATTTCAGTGTATGAACAGAAATTACTACAGCTACAGACATTAGGAAATGTAATTAGCAACGGAACACTTCATTATGTTGGTTATCTTTGGAAGTTGTTCATTGTGTCTGTACCAAGTTTCTGCAACATTTGTGTATTTGTTCAAGTATGATCTTGGATAATAAATGTAAAGCACATTGAACACACAAGGAATCTGCTACATCTGTTTCAATCATTAGCTTTTTCAAAGAAAAATAGTCATTGAAGATATTCAGATACACTATGCTATATTGCTATCCCTAATTAGAAAACTAATTCTTGGTATTAATGTCACCGTGTATTATGGGGTGCTACCCCTAAAATTTAGGAATTATGATGGAAACAAACCAAACCTACCAGTACTCAAATATATAAACAAAAAACGACAGTATTGAAAAATACATTCGAATTGAAACAAGAATATTCAAATAAGAAATACAATATTCAAATCAGTGTTCAACAGGATATTCAAATCAACTTGAGTCAGCCGATCGCTCCCAACAGCGTCTTGAACCCCATCCAGTTTTTGGGCCCACCTGAGTAAGATAAATTGGCAATATGTTTGAAAATTCTCTATTACTGAATTAAGATGTCTAGACTTGCTTATGTTGCACTTTTGTTATTCTCTTGAGGAGTATCTATACATACTAAGGTTTCTGGCATCCTTGCCTTGGTTAATTTTCTTAGAGGTGTCTGGTGGAGCTGATATGCAGTTTCTTTGTTGCATCTTGGACTGGGGTTGTCAAATACCACGGCCCACGGCCTAGCATACGACCTAAGCAGGTACGTTTACTGCTATAAATGAAATCTCACATGTGAACCATCTTCTCTGATACATCTAAGACCGGCTTATGCATTTTATTGACAGGTTTTTGTGGCAAATCACACATCAATGATTGATTTTATTGTCTTAGAGCAGATGACTGCATTTGCAGTGATCATGCAGAAGCATCCTGGATGGGTCGGTAAGAGTTCTAAAGCATTTGCATTGTTTGCTCATTTCATTTTGTGTCTCTGCCAAAAGTTGTTGCTGAGCTTTAATATGAAGACCTGTATATTAACGGCTAAACCTAAATATACCATCTCGTGATGCAGTATTTCTGAAGTGAGTGTTGATCTGAATTAGAGTTGAACTTGGTTTACTTTACTAGTCAAAAAATATATAGAAGGTAAATATTGAAGCTTCGGGTAACTATCAGTTGGCTGTATAGACCCTCTTAACTTGTCATGCTAGCTGGACCTTTTTTTAATAAAAAAATGGTTCTTAGGTAGGAATCTTGCAGATGTTGTTCTGCTAACTGCATAGCTCATTAGCAAAAAATCGGTGCAAAGTGCAAACTAAGTGCATTTGATGTGGAAGGCAATTATTGAAGCTTAGAGTAACTATAATTTGGCTGTCCAAACCTTCTAATTGTTGACGTGCTATTTGACTTTCAATCAACAAAACCAGATTTTTTTTTAAAAAGGTAGGAATTGTTCATGGTTATAAGAGTTTTAGCTTGACTAGACTCTTATTAAATCACCAGGCCAATTACAAAAACAAGTTACCCAGATCTTCTTACTGCCTACTGGTACAGTGTAGGTCAAAGTTTAGTCTAACATGCTAATTACTTCCTTAATTTCTAGCATTCCATTTGCTTATGTTCAAACCTTAAGGTGTATAAGGTGCTATACCCATCCCCGCTAAAGTGTGTCAATAGGGTGACGCTAATATGACTTCTTGTACTGTCCTTCACCTTGTCAGTAATGGTGGGTGTCGTTCGATTGTTTCAAAGTATTTGAATTGTGTGGCACAACTTCATCTGCATTATTAGTTGCGACCTTGAAGGGTGTTAAGTTACCTTTCTATAGGTACTTGAAAAGACAAATGACATGCATACTTAGGGAACTTTGGGCTGCAAACTTGTCTTTGTATAACTGCAAGGATCAAAATTTATGAAGTGATATTTTATGTGTCCTCTTCCGTATATCAATTTCTCATTAAAAATAATATATTTGCAGGACTACTGCAGAGCACCATTTTAGAAGGTGTTGGATGTATCTGGTTCAACCGCTCAGAAGCTAAGGATCGTGAAATTATAGCACGGAAGTACGTGATGTCAGAAGAGTTGTTCTAGACATCTCATTCTGCACTGTTTTTCTTACAGATTTTAATTTTCAGGTTGAGGCAACATGTTGAAGGGGCCGATAATAACCCTCTTCTCATTTTCCCCGAGGGAACGTGTGTAAATAACCACTACACTGTCATGTTCAAAAAGGTGGGCCCAATGAATTCATTCATTTTGAAAGGTTGAGCTCTCCTTGACCAAAATTATAGTTCTTTTGAATATTATCCCTTCAACTATGAGGAGTTCTTTCTTGTGAGTAATTGGTTAAAGAGTGAAACTGGAAAGTACATTGTATGGTGTTTCTGGTCTTCAGTACTACTACTATTATCTTAGTATCTTTTGTGTATAAAGGCTGCTACTACAAGTCATATTTCCTTTTTATAAATGTGGGCTTTCCAAGTGTTTAAGCTAATGGCTTTGATGCCTCTATCCTTTTTCATGCATGATGATTAGGGAGCATTCGAACTTGGCAGCACCGTTTGTCCTGTTGCAATCAAGTACAACAAAATTTTTGTTGACGCCTTTTGGAATAGTAGAAAGTAAGGCTTTTTAATGCCAAATTGCTTATTCTGGTTTATTCGTTGGTATTCATCTAGTTATAATCTTCTTTTCCTCTTGTTTCTTGTTTGTTATTGAAGTATGCCTTTCTGCTATTAATTGCAGACAATCCTTCAC
The DNA here is from genome assembly GCA_029844215.1 of Przewalskia tangutica. Lineage (NCBI taxonomy): Eukaryota > Viridiplantae > Streptophyta > Magnoliopsida > Solanales > Solanaceae > Przewalskia > Przewalskia tangutica. The sequence continues at coordinate 430,326 of CM056731.1, read as the reverse complement.
AATGCACCTCTTGCAGCTCATGACATCTTGGGCTGTAGTCTGTGATGTTTGGTACCTGGAGCCTCAGACCATAAGACCTGGGGAGACTCCAATTGAGTTTGCAGAGAGGTAAATTTTCCGTTGTGAAAAGCAGTAACTACTGTTCTAACAGGGGCATTTCCGCTGTGAAAAGCAGTATTTAAGGTAATCCTTGTCAATTTTCTCTTTTCAGGGTGAGGGACATCATTTCTGTTAGAGCAGGTCTTAAAAAGGTTCCTTGGGATGGATATTTGAAATACTTTCGTCCTAGCCCCAAGCATCGAGAGAGGAAGTATGTTTCCTATATCCCCCTCCCCCCCCCCCCCCCCATCCAAAAAAACAGCAAACCAAGTAGTATATAGACGTAATACTTTGTGATGTTTATGTTTATTGATCTGATCCTTTACCTGCTATGGTTCCTGCCTAGTATTGTTTTCTTGATTATCTTGCATGTTTTTAAAAATCATGTCGCATGTGTATTCTTAAATATGCAGATGATGGTAGCTAAATCTAATTTTAATGTCTCTCTTTCTCATATGATGTCCCCTGGACTTGTGAGTTGATGGTGTTACTGTCTACTATCTTTTTTCTTAGTAGGCGTTTGGACATAAATTGGATGATATTTGAAAAAAGTAGTATTTGAAGTTGAAAATGGTATTTGGAAGTTTCATTTGAAAAACTCATCTTCAAAAACTAACCAAAAAATTATTCAAACGCATGAATCCATTATTCAAACGCATAAATCCAACAATATTTTGAATTTTTTGTTGGAAAAAAGGAAAAAAGAGCTCATGCCCAAACGGGCCCTTATTCTTCTAGAAGGAAGTTTCGTAGTTCTCCTGCCACTGACGTTGTCTTTGTTTGAATTTTCAACAGGCAAAGCTCTAATGATACTAAAATTGCAACTGAAGCATTTAGAGGATTATGTAAGTTTGAACTCACTGTCTGTTTGTTTTGTATCTCCAGGCAACAGAGCTTTGCAGAATCAGTGTTGCGTCGCCTGGAAGAGAAGTAGAGAATTGGATTGTATGCTTTGTCTTCATGTTCACTTTTGCTTTGAGTTTGATTTTATTGTTAAGTTCATTTTTTCTGTGGCCTATAACTGTTCAATTTGGAATAGTTGTCATACTAATCTTCCTTCTCAACTTGACATTTTGTCTTTCATCACTTTCTTTAACCATAGTTAAGAGATTGTTAGTACAAAGTTGGCAGCAATTGTCTGTGAAGCCCTTTGCTTATTCGTGTGAGTTTACTTTGGATGCCCACGCAATATACATGTTTCTTGAGGCTGTTTAAAGAAGAAGCTTTCAGTTTCTTTTGTATTCTTGTACACATTACGGAAGCCCTTTTAAATTTATGAGTGTGGAGGCGTTGTTTAATGGATGTAGGGACACTGATATTTTGTTGCTTTTCAAATTTGAACGGTTAGCCATTTATTGAAACAGATTTCAAATATTGTATGAAACCTTTCACTGCGCCAGACGATTCTCTCTTGTGCACGTGGCTTTCCCAGTCATTGTCGTTGCCTCCACATTATGGAAATTAATTTGTTAGCTGCAGTATTTAAGCTACACAGGTTTTAAGGTATCTGGGGGCCTTACAGGACAAGGGAATCCGAGAAATAATTAAAACAGAGTTGTGTGAATTGATGTGTCCTCAAGTGTGTCTTTTTTTGCCAAGTTTAATGATTCCTTTTGGTGGAACTAAGTTTATTTAATTTGTGGTTTAAGTTTGAAACCCAAGGCAGTCTCTACCTCGTGTTTATACATGCGCTCGCTACAGCCTTTACATTACAAAGCCATTTCTTACAACTTTCAAAGACCTAAAAACATTTTAATCTGCTTGAGGTGAGGACCATCATATGAGATACTACTACAAAACAACAACGTCCTGGACAGAGGTTGTCTGCTGGTCAAATTTCACACATGTTTGGCCTCTATATTTTCTAACGAGAAATTCCACATCAAATGTTGTATCTTTCTGTTAAGTGTGTATTTCCTTTTTCTCCCCCCAAAAGTTGTTACAAATCAACTTCAAATATTTTCTAAATATGCCTTGTGACGTGACACAAGTATCAACACCATCTTTTCTCAAGTTTAGTGGTTATAAATTTACGAACAAATACTTTTCATCAGCGATAGAATAGAAATGGTATAAAATCTTTGATACCATTTACACCTTTTTGGCTTACAGGCAGAGGGAAAACTTTAAAATACAGAGAACTTTGGGGGCCCTATGTATGCTAGGACTTTTAGAAATTTCATTTTCACGTGAAGGTGGGGTTTGTGTTACATTTTCTTAACGTCTATTAGTAGAACATAGAAATAAGACCATGCCCCACTAGCTGTCACAATTAAAATGCATCACCATTATTCCCTCTTCCCATTTTGAGTCACTTACGTTACTTTTATTTATTATGTTCAACGGTTTTGGCCTGTTTGATAATTAATTCCGTCTCCCATTTTAGTTGACTTAGTCTATGAATAATGGTTAGTCCACGGAAAATTGAATGGTAAGTATAGAAAGTTATGAAATGATGACACATTAAATTTGAATAATTAATTTTCAAAAACAGAGAACATGCGAAGTAAAATAAAACGTACGAAGTACCTAATTATTTTGATTGAAAGACAGATTTAATGTTGTGCAGCTCCATTGTAATTTATCAAAGTCCTGTCCTCGGACGAGGATGATCATCACCGAATACTATTAAATCTAATATTATTGGAGTTGAAATGCATCTCTTGGGAGGCATACAACTTCTAAGTTCTAACTAAGGTAAAGATTAAGATATGGAATTTGAAGTTGAGTCTGAATATTCCCCATCGGAAATTTCGAACAAGTGTAGGAGAGTTTCTAAATTCAAATTTCATCAAGAATGAATTTGTTGTTAATATGTTCTAAATTAGTACTCGCTTGGTCCAATTTATACCATGGTTGATCAGTTTGGGGAGTCAAACAACTATTTATTTGAATCAATTTCAAGCATAAATTTTTCGAGCGTTTTATAATAAAATTTACATATTTTAAAACTACATAAAACAATATAAGTCTGCATAATTAATAATTCACATTATATAAAAAGAGTTGCAGAAAATCATAGTCAAATAAAGAACTATCTGACTTTTCAAACTGGTCAATCGTCATATAAATTGGGACGGAGGGAGTAATGTGCAACAAATAATGCTACTTTGTACTTGTCGTATTTACTAAAAATATTTGTCTCAAAATACTTGTCGTTTTATTTAGAGTATATTTGGAAAGTCACTTGGTAATTGAAATTGGTGTAATTACTAGGGTAGTAATTACACAGTAGAGTATTAAAACGACTTGTTTGTTTGTCATAACGTAATTACAAGCATAGTTCTTTTTTTTTACGAAGGAACCCGCAGCTGCTACTCTTTCGAGTGCGCTCTGGGTAAACTCCGGACTGACGCAATAGCATGCAAACCACGTCAACCGTTTAACCACACTTGGCAAGTCATGTGTGACAGGCTCAACAAAGAAAATTTATGCCGGGATCGAACTCGTGACCTTGCGATCCCGCGCTTTACTGCTACACCAACTTGGCTACCCTTGCGGGTAAAACTATGATAGGGTAAACTTTTTAAAGTGATTGGTTCCACCGCATTACGGCCCCATACCCCAGAAAATTCCACCTCCGTCCTGGCCCTACGGATTAGTATACACCGCTTGGCTTGCATGCGAACAATGGAGGAATTTTTTTGGGGAACACAGTTCCACTCTCGCTGGTCAGGGGAATCGAACACGAGACCCCAGACATCAATACCCTAATGAAATGGCCACTGGGCATTGAACAAGTGTAATTACACAGTTAGATATTTCAAATTTTAAAATTAAAAGTTAATTATCAATAATTAAATGTTAATGTTTGACAAATATATGTTTATATAAGAAATATTACTTAATTTTATCTATTGATATGTATTTAAGATATATATAATTTCGAAAATATAGAACTAAACAATTATAAATTTGTAACTAGCATTGTAAAAAATTGATATATACAATAAAATATTACTTTAATTGAATCAATTAATAAGAACTTCTAACTAAGCACACGTTTTGCAATAACATAACAGACAATATGTTTGACAAAAAAATTATTACAATCATAATTTCATAATACTATTTAAATGGTAAAAATCATCTATCAATTCTAACATCACCCAGTAAATTAAGTTTGCATTTAACCCCATCCAACAAAATAATCCGACTTTGATGACTTCACTATAGCTCATTATAAACCAAGTCCGTGGATGACTTATTCTTTCTAAGATTAGGAGGTATAATATTTTTTTTAAAAATAGAATAATAACATAGCTAAGTGAAAATAAAAAAAATAAAGAAAAACAAATAAGAAAGTTAACATAGCTAAGTGAAATGAAAATAATAGGACACCTCGGTGTACTAAGCTCCCGCTATGCTTGGGGTCCGGGGAAGGGCCGAATCACAAGAGTCTATTGTACGTAGCCTTACCTCACATTTTTGCAAGAGGTTATTTTCACGGCTTGAACCCGTGACCTTCTGGTCACATAATAACAACTTTACCAGTTACTCCAAAGCTCCCCTTCAGAAATGAAAATAATAAAGAAAAATAAATGAATAAAGTAAAAAGTGAGAAATTATGTAGAAGCACGTGAAGTAAAGGTTGAGAAATGAGAAACAAAGAAATAAAATATAATTAATGTAAAAATAATAATATTAGAAAAAATATTTAAAAAGTTAAAATAAAAATAAATTAAAAAGAAAAGAGATTAAGAAAATGACCTATTACATGCTGATCAAGTAATTACTTGATCAAATAAATATGCCATAATTGTGTAATTACATCCAAATTCAATTATAGGGTGACTTTTAAAATAGATCCTTAATCAAGATAAAATTAAATAATTTTTTCCTTTTTATTCTTGTATTAATTACATCCATGGATGATTTTGTGAGTTCACATATCAACATTTTAGAGGTTTAGGATGGAATAAATATTTATTAAGGAGAGATAAGATGATGAAATATATTAAGAGGGTAAAATAATTAAAATGATATCCTTATAAATATTTTGTTAAGGATGGTGTAAATAAAAAATGAGAGGGAGGGTAAATACGTCAACATCTTTGTTGACCCAAAACAAATATATCCGGTGTAATCAACACTCTTACATTAAACTTAAATATACATTTTTTCAATTATCCCATTGAGAATTAGTTGAGTGGGAGGAACTTAAATATACATGGCAAGTCTTACTAGTCTTGAGTATTGACAGAGAGTACTAAACTGTTATCAGTTCCACTTTCTTCATTCATGCATTAAACCTTTTCTCATATTCAGACATTTCCTTCACCCCCACTATAACACTACTCAAATCTGTAACGCCACATATTTTTCTAACTCCCAAAAATCCATTTCTGTCAGAGAAAAATGGTTTCTTTTTCTACTCTTGCCTCCCTGTTATGCCTTGTTTGGCTTTCATCTCCAGCAACAGCTTCCTTTACTTGCACCTCTACCGGAACTTGTGATGCCATTATTGACTACACTTTACCCAACGCCACTACTTTTAACGCCGTTAAAAAACTATTCCACCTCAAGAACCTCCGTGATCTTCTCGGCGTTAACAACCTCCCTATTAACACCCCTGCTAATCAGAAACTCCCTGCTAATCAAACCATTAAAATCCCTTTCCCTTGTCTTTGTAGAAACGGTACCGGAATAGCCAACAAACGGCCTACTTACACCGTTATCACTGGCGACTTCCTTTCCCACATCGTTTCCGATATCTTTGCTGGTTTATTTACTGTTCAGGAACTTCAGGCGGTTAACAATATATCTAACCCGAATTTGATACAACCTGGAGATAAACTGTGGATCCCACTGCCTTGCAGTTGTGATGACCTTGACGGTGAAAAGGTTGTTCATTATGGTCGTTTGGTGACAGCTGGCAGCACTATTGAGGATATTGCTCAACAGTATAATGTTTCCCAGGATACCCTTTTGAGACTGAATGGTTTACCAAGTCCTAAAGAACTTTTAGCTGGCTCTGTTCTTGATGTTCCGCTTAAAGGTATTCACTTTTTTTTTTTTACTGATGTTGTGTTTTACTTTTTGATTTCTTAGTGGTAGTAATTTGGGGGGAAAGTTGCAAAAAGTAAGAACCCAATTGGGTGAAAAAGGTGAAGGTGTAGTTAAGAGTATTTTTAAACACTGATTTAAGCATGATTAGATTCTCGAAAGTGCACTATTTTGCTTTGAAGTATATTACTTCTACTACTGTACTATTTTGGGAGTATGTACTTGGTAAACCTAAAGGTGCAAACTTTATTTAGTAAAAATAAAATTTGCACCTTAAGGTTTGTTTGAGTTTCGTGGTTGTGATTGCATATTTTACTAATGTTTAATTGCTCTAGGTTGATTTTATTTCTGATTACTCGCTGCCTTGACGATCCCTAATGTACCAATGAAATTGAGTCTTGGCTAAATGCGAGGACTTAAAAGTGTGAACAACTAGCAATTTTGAATTGACATAGGTAGTGGCCACACACCTTAGTAGTCATCCTTTTAATCCTTAGGCCATATATTTGTTGGAAAATTTACCTAGTGGATTGAGTTTATCCCGTTTTTAATAACTTGAACACATGGTGCCCCGCATGTCGGAAATACGATTTTCATACACATGCATACGTCGTACAACGTCTAGCTAAATTTCATGTTGTGAAAGAGATGTTGGTACACATGTTAAGTGTTTTTAAGTTATGTAAGGATGAACGTTTAATTGGTCAAATTAATATGTCTCCCACGATGGTATAAGAAAAAAAGAAATGTGCAAAATAAGAAAATGGGGAAGAGCCGCGGCGCCGTAACAGGGCCGCGGCACCGAACCACAACGGGCCAGCGCCGCGACGCTGCAGTCAGGAGCCGCGGCGCCAAAAGTCCTATGGCTCGAAGTCGGTTACTGATTGTTTAGCGCTGTCGGTACAGTGAACGAAAAATCAAGAGATTTTTCTGAACATACACTCATTGGAAATGTCAAAGTTCATCCAACTCTTGGCATGATCTATGTGGCTTTTGGTGAGTTCAATGCAACCCCATTTAGTGCATTCACATAGCATGTGAATCACCAACTTTGCAACTATAAATAGAGGTCTCATTTTCAGATTTTATTCATTCACTACAATCCTAAAATCTGAAATATTTGAGAGCCTTTATACTTCTTCTAGCAATCTAGAGTTCTTGTTTCTTCTATAATGATTCTCAAGTATTTGGCCTGTGCTTGAAAAAGTATTGTTGTTTTATCTTGGGAGGCTATTATCCATCTACCATAAGCCATTATATATGGGGTAATTTTGCCTTAAAGAGAGAGTGTTATCACTCGACTCGACAAACATTGCACTATACTTCCTTTTGTCTATCCTTTCAGTTCTTCCGCCCCTGTTCACACCCAATATTTTACTACAATATTCTCATTGACTTTGGAGTTCAAGAGTCCTGTGGGCCATTATACTTGCAGAGCATATATCAATTAAATGATCAAGTATAGTCTTTTCATTTTCTAAACCATTAATGGAATAAACTATTTCTTGGTTTTATTAGTTAAAAAGTGTTTGTTTAATATACTTCAAGTAACCAATCCTACCTTGTAAGAAACAGAGAAACCGAGTCCTTTAGTTGTTAGTAGTTGATTTTTTCCCCCGAAGGGTTAGTAGTTAATTTTTACCTTACATTTGTTTATCGTTCAAGGGTGTGGCTTAGTGATAAATGAAGTGAGACTAATATAGGGAGATCAACAAATCCTAGGAAAGACGAAAGAAATTTAGGTGATTGCTTCTCATCTGCATAAGCCTTAACAAGCTGGCAGACACCATTGTTATAAAAGAAATGACGTGTTGCCTTATTGGCTTGTTAAAGGCCTATGTTCATTAGATATTTATTTTACCTCGTCTAGTAACTCTTTACTTGCTGAATTGATTCTTGTATCCATGTTCATTCCTACAACAGAAAAAGCTTCTAGTGGCAGAAGTATCTTTAACATATTTTCACGTTTCAGCGAACTCTGGCTTGATGAGATTAAATTTACAAAAATTCTAGATTTTACTTTCTAATTGTGGTATTTGAGTAGCTGACTCCAACGGCCTTATATTGTGATGGCCGTAAGGTATGCTAAACTTCGGTCACCCAAGAAGTTATATAATGCATGGATTTCCCTTGTGGAACACCTTGTAGTTTCTTCTCTTTCTGGATCAAATGTTATCTGCTAAATTAAAGACCACGAGAAATGATAAGAGAAGATTGTGTTGGAAATTTGTCTTTGGTGGAGGTTGGGTCCGCCCATCTTAAATGACTTAAACATCATGGTTCCGCATGTTGGAGATCTTGGTTCTTCACACGTGCATAATCTACTAAGTGAGTAGATGATCGTAGGGTTGTTGGATATTTGATGACGTACGGGAAATAGTAAACTACTATTACAAGTGCTTTAAAATGATAAACTACTATGAATTACAATAACAACAAACTTGATGCCACACAGGAATTGTGGCAACACTTATCTTTTGTGGTATTGATCTTCGTCCTTGAATGCATTTTGTATCTTGATCTTTGTTCCAACTGCATCAAGCTTCTTGAATCTTGTTACTCCTGAAACCAAGAGACACTAATACAAGGGTGCTGAGTCGAGTGATATTCACTCTGTCCTTAAGACAATATTGCACGTATATATGCTTTGTACGGGTGATTTGCGACTTGTCTCCCAAGATAAAATAACAAACTATCACTTGTGCAAAACAAACACTAGTGATCCTTGTCACGACCCGACCCCGGGCCGCGACTGGTGCCCTACCTGGGCACCCCGTTCAGGTATACATCAGAGAATAGCAATGAACCTACACAAATACGAACACGTGGTAATAATAAAACATCTCAGCTGGCCGATAAGTGCCGCCTTCCAATATAGATAACAAAATCAAAAGCAATCAGACAACATCGCTTCTACCAACCACATATGTGAATACGCACTTCAGGAATAACAATCGTGGCGGACAGACTCGCCATACCACGAATGTACATAAATCTACAACACTGTGGGAAAAGATCGTACCTAAAAGAGACTAGCCTCCTGATAACGAGCTTACGCCGTCGATAAGTGATCCTAAGAATGTGGATCCGCCACCGCTACTCCTTTCTCGCAGATTTAACGCAACCCGGCGGGTCAGTACACAATATGTACCAAGTAGGTAAAACTGGAAAATACTGTAATTACATCATAAGTCTAAATCAAAGCCGGAGACATGTATGATAATCAAAATACAGTACACTGTGCCTTACTAACAATGAGAGAAGAATAGGTGTATACTTACAACGAAAAATAGGATTGGAATCCTACTCCTGGGACTATTTCACCCGCATAGGCCCAGTGGACCCGCGTGAGGTATTCCTCGCATGGGACTATTTCACCCGCATAAGCCCTACGGACTAGCATGAGGTATTCCTCGCATAGGCTGGACCCGCCCGCATGAGACTATTTCACCCGCATAAGCCCTTACGGACTCGCATGAGGTATTCCTCGCATCGTGGGTAGCAAATCCACGGAAATATACAATGCCACAATCCCGGGGAATGACCCCGCAACGAATAATATATCACTAGCCCAAATCCGGCTATCACACATAACATAAGCACTACCGGCTTATCATACAATATGTAAGCAAGTTAAGAAATCCCCTAACTTCTTACTATCCTTATTTATAAACACTCTCATTTTAGTTTACCTAAGGCACTAACATGTCTTTTATAAAGAAATCCGGGAATTTAACCCAAGTACTACGTACTTCTACTCTTTAAAAACAAATGACTCTGTTTAGTAGAAAACTTCCAAGATACTATTAATCCTAGTATCAAGTCCAAATTACATTTCAAGGTAAGTCACAACACCCTTAGAAATAAAGTTAGGTTTCTCAATCAAGTGACTCATTTTCTTATAAAACCATAGGCAATTGATACCTTAAAATCGAGTTGCCTTCCATTAAATCAAGCCATTTACCTTTCCATAAAGCCAATATAACCAACTCCCCATAAAGTCGTTATATTCACTTTATACCTTAGTCCAGTACCATTTCCTATCCAAGGGACTTATACGTTTAAAACGAAACAAGTATCACATACTTTAAAACTCTTCAAGTCCCTTAACCTTAATAAAACTTTAGACATCCTTAGTATTTTCAAAGAAATGAGTTAATCCTCTAACTCACCCGACTTGGCATTTCATAAAGCTAGTAAAGAATGTCAAAGTCTCAGATGTTCACCGCACTATATACGTGAAACTAGTCATGCTCAAAGATAGGAATAGTTCTACATACCTCACGGTCAAACCACTTGCCAAGTACAAAGTCCCGTCCGAAGTGTGTCAACCTATGATATTCACACTACGTCTATTAATGCCTCACTTCAACGTAGAATATTATAAGTGTTAAGTCGCTATTTTCTACGGAAAATCTGACAAAGACCTCCTTTGTTTCTACATACTTTGCCACCTCTTTCGAGGCCGAATTCAATAACCAAACAAAATTTCAATCGCTCACCACAATTTAAATAAAGTAGTCCAATACGAATGGTCCTTTCCGATTATATGGTTTAACCACCATAAATCCATCCGTAATGTTTTCATGCTTGTTATAGTCACAACCAATTTCCCAATTATAAGCGTATACTTACATAACATGCGACAAGTATAACTATCGATTTCCTTTGTATTTCTCATTTCAAATGGCTAGCAAAACCTATAATACATATCAATCTAACACATGATTCATGTGGTCAATATTAGCTATAACAAGGATTATTATCAATTCCAAGAGAAGAGGAAATCTCTTACCTTTTGGGTTAGCCCACTAAAGCTCTTTTTCTTTAACTCCTATCCCCGTCAACCTCGTCCTTGTGCTTCCCACAAGCTTACCAACACTTTGCCTTCTTACCGCCGCTCCAACAAAACCCACTAAGCTAGGCTTTTCTTAAATCTCTAGAGAGAAAGGGAGAGGGTTTTTAGGAGTTCTAAGATGAAATGACCAAGTCTTTCAAGACTTGGTCCTAAAATAGGGTCCTTTTCGTGGTCAACAAGATGGGAGGGACACTTGTCACCCTCCCATAGGCTCTTTACGAAAATATCCCCTGTTTTAAGCACTGTCCGCAGAAAAAAATCCCGCCTTGGCGCCGCGGCGCCGAAATCTCCGAGGATTTTCAGATTAGCGCGCGCCTCGCTGACGGCCATGCTACGAGACGCCGACACGAAATCCTTCCTTCGCGCTACAATTTCTAACGCCATACCCTCCGCCCATGTCCTATCGACGAGCGGTTTGGTGCGTTGGAAACTAGACTCATCCAACTTAATACTAGGCTTGCTAAACACCCCATACATCTTAAAAAAAAAATTTGGGGTACCACACTCCAAATAAGACTTAAAAATCCGTTCGACACATGATTGCCAACTTCTAATATTTGAATTTACGGGGTGTAACAATCCTGACGAAGAAAACAAATACGAAATGATTGCTGAAGAATGGAAAAGAAGAACTTGTCTTTTCTGCAGTGTTTTGCTCACTGTTTTTCTGTTCTATATGTGTTCTCAAATATGAAAATAAGGTGTGATTAAATAGTGTTTTAGGAAGAGGAGAGGTGTTAAATGGCCATTAAGAGGTTGTTTAAGAGGTATAATCATGCCAAGAAACGTTCTGAACATTAAGAGATAAGTTCAAAACGTTCCAAGTGAATTAACCATCCAACTGTTGCAAAACTGAATAAGGGATTGGGACCCCAAGGGGTAACCCATGTGTTTGAAGGAGGGAAGACCTAGGTGTGCATGGGTTCGAGACTAGGCCCACACGCGCGCCGCCACCGCCCGATCCGGGTCGGGTCGCGGGCTGCGAGGCTATTGAGCTTCTTTTGATATTATCTTTTTAGACCCCAAACTTTGTTATATTTACGCTGTCCCCGTTTCGAAAAGTCAAGTTGTCAGCGCTGCCTTCAGGTCCGTAGTCGCGGTGCCAGGTCGAGAACGTTGCAGCAACGGGAAGACACATTTCTTGACATAATTATACCTCTTAAACAACCTCTTAATGGCCATTTAACACCTCTCATCTTCCTAAAACACTATTTAATCACACCTTATTTTCATATTTGAGAACACATATAGAACAGAAAAACAGTGAGCAAAACACTGCAGAAAAGACAAGTTCTTCTTTTTCATTCTTCAGCAATCATTTCGTATTTATTTTTTTCGCCAGGATCACTAGTGTTTGCTTTGCACAAGTGATAGTTTGCTATTTCATCTTGGGAGACAAGTTGCAAATTACCCGTACTAAACATATATACGGGCAATATTATCTTAAGGACAGAATGAATATCACTCGACTAAGCACCCTTGTATTAGTGTCTCTTGGTTTCATGAGTAACAAGATTCAAGAAGCTTGATGCAGTTGGAACAAAGACCAAGATACAAAACGCATTCAAGGACGAAGATCAATACCACAAAAGATAATTGTTGCCACAATTTCTGTGTGGCATCAAGTTTGTTGCTATTGTAATTCATAGTAGTTTATCTTTTCATAGCACTTGTAATTAGGGCGGTTAGCGGTCCAGATACTCCCGGTAATTACCCGAGAACCGGACCGATAAACCCGGACCGAAACCTTAACGGTCTGGATACGAGTACCAAAAAATTACCCGGACCGGTAACACCCCACCCCCAGCCAGACGTCCCTCCCCAGCAGACCCTAATTATATTTAATTGCAATATTCCCTAATGTTCGACTATTTTACATGTTTTAAATATATGTGAGGTAGACTTTATGTTTTAATTTGAAGCATTGACATATAAATTAGTGAAACTTTAAATTGTCATAACTTTACACTCGGATGTCCGTTTCACCTAATTGTTTTTTTGATTTCGCGTATTTTTTCGAGACAGGGCCGGACAGAAGCAGCTTGATTCAGCCGATTTCTCCAAAAACGTCCATCTTGCCAATCAATTTCACTTTTCCCCCAATTTCGTTATGTTTTTCCCCTTTTCAAATCTAAATATCTCGCGATATACAATAGATTTCAATGTACAAATTTCGTGGTAATGTGTCAGAGAATGTCAATTTCAGTATTGAAAATTCAATTTAAAAAAAAAAATTGGGCCCCGGAACCGGACCGAGAACCGGACCGATAAGGTTTCGATCCGGTCCCGAATCTGGACTCTGGACCGAAACCTTATCGGTTCGGTTCTCGATCCGGACCGATAACACCCCTACTTGTAATAGTAGTTTACTATTCCCCGTACATTATCAAATATCCAACAGATTGATGATCAAGATCGTTCTCTAGTTCTGCAAAACATTCATTATCATATTTTGGAATTTTCTAATATTCCATCTGGTTGTTACATAGTAAACCAATAGTAGCACTATTCAACTCCTTTTGCCTTATGTCATGATTACCAAGATTCTGAAGTTTTTGGTTTGCAGCTTGCCAATCGATGGTGAGCAATACCTCAGTGGATTATCCTTTGCTTGTCCCAAATGACACGTACGTCTTCACTGCTGCCAATTGTGTAACGTGCAAGTGTGATGCTGCGAACAACTGGACGTAAGTTGCTGAACCGATGATGCTGATTTTTACTTCTATTACACCTCAACTCTCAATATAACCTAATGTTGTTGCATCATACATCCTTTTTCTGCCTTGCTTTGGTCAGCTTGCAATGCCAACCATCTCAGATAAAGTCATCTCTTTGGAAGACATGCCCCTCTACGCAGTGCCAAGGTTTAGATAACTTCTACATTGGGAATGTCACATCTTCAGATTGTAATTCCACAGCTTGCGCTTATGCTGGTTACAGCAACCAGACCATATTTACCACAAGCACCCAGTTAACTTGCCCTGGTAAGTTTATACAGTTTCTGATTTGTACATGATACACTAAAATTGTCTGATAACACTTGTGCGCTAAACTAAGACATGTTTTGTTGTTGGTACAGCGTCTGGCAATAGTGCTTCCGGATTGAGGCTGGGGACATGGAGATGGAATATCATCCTGGTTGCTATCCATATGGTGTTGCTATCTGCTGCTCTGCTTATTTGAGATAACTCCACGGTTATTGGAGACTCTACATGTGTAGTTTTTTTTTAGATTATAGTAGTAGCATTTATGCTGGTGGGGAGAAATCTTCAGTTCATCCACGAACATGATTTAGACAACCTATCTTCTTTTCCCACTTTAGACATGCTACTTTTGTCAGTCTTCAGGATTATAACTGTTAAATTTGACATTTCTTTTTGTGAATGCCACGTCGGTTTGATTTCTTCTTGTAGTTTTAAATGATTTGGTTCACGATGTGATAATAAATAACCTTCAACTGAACAAAGCGTCAGTTCATATTCCTGGTATCTTTCGTTTTTGAAAGTTGAATTACAACCTCTTTAAATGAATATTTTTGGACATGAAAAATTATTATCTTATACGGAATTATTAATTTATAGAATAATTTTTATTTTGTATATTATATTTCTTAAATTAAATAATTAATTTTTTTCGGTAACTAAGAAAAGAAAATAAATAAACAATTAATTAATGATGGTGCATTGTATCTAAGTTTATTAATCTTGTCAAAAAAAAGTTTATTAATCTTGGGTTGACGTGATTCAAAATAGAATGCATGTACATGTACATTAGAATATGAAATGTTGAATTGTTCACAACATAGAGTTTATAAATAGACACATGTACTTTAACTTCATATACCAAAATATAAAAATTCATATATTATATCTTCTCTTCCATGGCTATTCATTTGAAAGGTGTAAAAAAGTCTACCCTAACTAATGAGATGAGAAAAACATTATGTGACTACAAAAATAAGCATCCCTTTTCAAGTCAAAAATAGAGATTTTGAAAATAAGCATCTCTATACCACATGTTTCTCCAAAATAAGTTTTTCTTGCCGTAGAGACTTTAAAAAATTACTTGCTTCAAAATGAGAAGAATGTGTCGAATGTAGTTTATGCCCTTCAAAAAGTTAAAGATGAAATTGAGTTCAGTTCGCATGAAAAGAATAACTAATTGACTATAGATACATATTTTAGGAAAACATAAAATTTGAAATACAAATTGTTTAGGAAGTGCTTTATTTATGAATTATATATATGTAATTTTCATACGTATTTAATGAATTATTATTTTATATTTTCAGTGGGCCTCAAGGATTTTTTTAAAAAGTATTATCTTATGCATTTATCGAGGTTATTATTTTATTCTATTTCCCAAGTCGGGATCGGAGAAAATTATTATTTAATTAAAGTTATTAATTTATTAAATATTAATTTATCGAGTTTTTACTATAGGTGTATTTTAGGCGGATTCTTGTATTCCAAGGCTGGATACATGTTTTTATATCCAATTTGATCAATAATAAAGAAAAGAAATCAAACTATAGTAGTAACTAAACGAAATGTCACTAGTTTTGTATTCACCAAAACATTTCGTTCTTCCAAATTACTCACCCATAGACTAGTAGTATGAATTAAGTAGCTCATATATGTATATCCAACCAATTAATTAAGCAAATATCTGCCAAGTATATCATGAGTTCTCTTTAAACCGAAAGCTAGAAGTAGTAATATTAAGGTTTCCCACCGCCTCTGCCGGCCGGCTGCAACAACCTCTTCCGACGCCGACACACTAGGTATGAATGAATATGATACTCAGTTTCCTTTCTTTTACACGTACGATAACCGCTTCTTTTATTACAGAATTTTTGGGGTAAAAAAGGTTACCATCTTTCCATGAATGTGCTGCTTTTCTCATTCTGTTACTATTGTTAGGTTGTATCATCCACTCCCCACCCCCCAAACTATACATAAAAGTAGTTCAACTTTTAAGATTAGCCAGTTGGAACGTTTCTTGTTTTTCAGAATTACAATCTTTTTTCCCCTCTTCTTTATGTATTTCCCTCTCTTCAGTTTTCTGTATTCCGATATATATGTTATTAAGTTTCTGTATTACTATCAAGTCCTTCTACTTTGATACTCAAGTGAGGGACACCAGGTTATAAAAATGGCAGCTGCACAATTGACCAGTAAGGCAATGTTTACCCAATTGGAAGGGAAAGAGGAGATTTCCAAAATCTGCTCGCTAAGCTACTCACATCGCCGTCGTAATTCCTTTTCAAGAATCAGTCAGAATAGCTTGAAATATGTTTATGGTAGCAGCAATTGTTCTTTATCTATTGAAAAAAGCAAAGGATTTTTATTTTCACCTGTCATTTGCCCAAGGAAGCCGAGGTTTTTAAGGTTCCGTAATAAGTTCAGTTCAGAGAGTGGTGCAGAAGCTTCTGATTTGCAAGATACCGCTGCTGTAAAGGGATTTGATAATCTTTCAAGCTCAAGTGGAGAAATTCTGTAAGTCCCCGATCACACTTAAATTTATGGGATTGTAGTTTTTTCTGATGCTAGGCAGAAAAAATTAGGTGTAGGTCCTAGTAGCAGTCATTCCCCATCGTTGTGTGCATAAGTTGTTTTCACTAAATGCCTTGTCAGGGTCACTTATTCAATCTGTGTCTAACTTGGAGTGCTTTTCCTGTGACTATTATGTGTTATCTAATTAGAATTGAAAAAAATTTGATAGTTTTCAAGTCGGCTTAAGTTGCTGCTCCTCATCCTTTTGGTGACATCATGATCATAGTTTTATTATTTACTTTTGGTTGTACTGGCAAGTATACTCACAAGCATGAAGCTATTTTTAATTGTTACCTTCCGCAAAAAAAACATGAAGCTATTTTACCCTTCACATCCCTTTTCTGAACTAGTTTCTTTTTTCTCTTCCTTTGCCGGTTTCAGTGAGTTGAATGAGACTGATCCCATAATAAAATATGTCGAAAGTGACTCAATAGAGGCTCCTACTAGTTCATCTCATTCTGAGGATGTCAGGCGTGAGCTTGTGATGCTGACTTTGCCAGCAATTGCTGGACAGGCCATTGACCCTTTGACGCAATTAATGGAGACTGCTTATATTGGGCGCCTGGGTAAGGTGGAACATTTGCACATTCAGCATTTTTATATACATCTTTAATTGAATTTTACAATCCTGAGATTACTGATGAACTGGTATAAACAACCTTCTATTTGGGGTTGGGTGGGTGGGGGTTACGGAAAGAACTCTTACGACTCAGCTCTATAGCATGATTCTAGATTAAGAAGATCCTAAATGTCCTGTAGCCTCATGTTTATAAATGTGGTGCACAACACACCCATAAACACGATTCTACTAGGGGGGGCGGGGGATTATGTTAACGACGAACCATAATTCGTCGATGGTGGTAGTTCATCAAATGAGGATCTATAGTTATGTAGCTAGTTGCATGTTGTAGGCATAACAGTTATGCTTGGACCGATTTAACATATATAACTTAGCTACTTTGTTCTGACTACAGACATACTTTAATTTCTCTATTCTTTAAAATGTGTGCCGTCCTTCAGCTTGTGAGACTAGAGAAAATAATGTTTCCTTTGCTGTTTCCCTACTTAGAGTAGTTTAGATGTTTTTGTTGTGTATTATCTGAGTTCGGAACCCTTTCTCTTCAACTACTGATGGTGACGTTTATATGTCGAAATTACTTTTCCCTTTAATGTCTCTTTTCCCTATATGTGTTCTTTAAAAGAATTTTAGTTTCTTCATTATGTCCAGTGACGCTGGACTTGTTTTTTCGCGGGATTCTTCCCCTTTCCTTTTTGAGGGTACCATAAGGGGGCGGAGGGTGTGTTGGCTTTTTAATGTTTCCTTCTTTACTATTACTGTTTTGAAACTTGGTTGTTATTTTTGTCTTACAGGTTCAGTGGAGTTGGCTTCAGCTGGTGTCTCCATATCAGTTTTTAACATTATATCAAAGCTATTTAATATTCCTCTACTTAGTGTTGCTACATCTTTTGTGGCTGAAGATATTGCCAAGAACGCGACCAAAGTTTACATGTCAGGTGGATGTGGTTTTAACTTTCTGTCATTCATTGTGTTATAATTGCTTAGGTATTCAACTGACTTAGAGTTGATTTTCCTACTAAAAGCTTTAGGCCATGCTCTGAATTTTACTACGCACATTTGTCTATATGTTGTGCAGAAGAGGTAGAAGGCACCGATGGTAGACTTCCCACTGGAGTAGCAGAAAGGCATCAGTTTTCTTCTGTGTCTACAGCATTATTTTTAGCAGTTGGTATCGGCATCATTGAAGCTTTGGCTTTGGCATTGGGATCTGAATTACTTCTTAGTTTGATGGGCATATCATCTGTATGATGGCATACATACTTTGTTACTTCCCTGTCTTTCCTCTGAGTTCTTTCTTTTGGTGCTTGCTTTCATTTGTATGAAGTATGTCTTTAGCGCGTGAGTGCACATAATATCCTGAAGAAGGAAAACGTCTTAAATAAGGCTCACAACAGACCAATTCCATCCTGGCTAATTTATAACTCATATGACTTTCATGTCTATTTGCCCGTGATGAACTTTGTTTGGTTTTACTGACTACTTTTTAATTTTACTTTTTCCTTTTTTTGAGAGGGATGGGCTTGTTAATAGGAAAAGCAGAAGCAAAATGAGAGACCTTTATGAAATTGGTACCATGCACCATGTGGTGCAGAGTGAAGCTGCAATCACTAGGATAGGCTGCAACTTCATTATCAACCTGCGTAATTTGATGATGTCTACTAATAATCCGATAGTTTGAAAGAATAATAGTAAATTCCCTCTCAAGGAACATAAAACCTATTTAGTTCGACTAAGTTGTGTTGTCTCAGTTTTTCATTTTAGTACTTCATGTTTGGAACCTGAGTGGATTGAGTTGTTTTTTGTTATTAAGCTAATTTTACTTAGTACAACAGTTGCACTTCTAGACAAAGGGAGACAGATTTTTTCTTAGGATAACTAGATTCCCATATGGTTTAATTGGAGCAGAAAAATTCCTGATGTCTTTTAAGTTTTAAGGCAAGGTTTCGTTAGGAATATTTCATCTTCTCTTCTTGTGTGCATGCAGGCCCCTTAAACACACCGCGTTGTGTACATGCATAAAGACTTTTCTATGCGTTTTTACTAAGAAATTTCTTTTGTTTGTAGACTTCACCTATGAGAGTTCCAGCAAAACGATTTCTTGCTCTGCGTGCTCTTGGTGCTCCTGCATTTGTAGTTTCCTTGGCCCTTCAAGGCATATTCCGTGGATTTAAGGATACAAAGACTCCAGTCTTCTGTTTAGGCAAGTTTTAAATCCTTGCTTTTTAAGTGATAATAGTGCTTGCCTAAGATCCTTTCTGCTGGTTTCATTCATGAAATTTTGACATTTTTCAACTTTTCGGTATACTTAATTTGTGGCAGGCAATGTGCCATTTGATAACGTACTAATTGATATAAAATAAAATAAAGGGAGTAAAATCTAATGCAACAAGAACCTTTCAATTCCCGTCTCTGGTCACTCTTTTGATAATGAAGTACTATCTAATCAGTTTTTATTAATAAAAAAATAATTTGATAGTAAAAAAGATTCTTGTGCAAGTGTCGTACGAGATAGATTGCCCAAAAATAATATTTTTTCCTCACTTTCTTAAAGTTGTTTGTCAATGCAATTTTATGTATTTACGGTGCAATTCTTTGTTGTTCCTAGATATTAATGGAGCTAAAGTCGTACTTTTGTAATAAATAAAATAAAAAATAATGATGTAGCATATTATTTTCTGCAGGCATTGGAAACTTTGTAGCTATATTTTTGTTTCCCTTACTTATGTACTATTTCGGCTTGGGTGTGTCTGGAGCTGCAATATCCACTGTCATTTCACAGTATGTACTTCTCACTGGTCTTTCTAATCATGTTTCCTTTTTTTTTTTTGTCTTCTCTCTTATATTTCTGTTCACTTTTATCAATTCTCTTTATCTTTATATGTATGAATTACTTATATGCTTCAATTTTTCTAGATACCTAGTGGCCTTTTCAATGATCTGGTATTTAAATAAGAGAGTAATGATATTACCTCCACGATTTGAAGAGCTGCAATTCGGTGGCTATTTAAAATCTGGTGAGTGTTTATTCTTGAAATGCGTATTCCAAGATATCCTATTTGAAAGACAAGCTCATCTTTGTGCTAGTACCACGACAATATCTCTATGCTGGTTGTGTTTCATGTCCGTATACTTTTCATGGCAGTTAAAAAGTTCATCTAATTTTGCGTGCTGCCTTAGGTGGTTTTCTCATTGGAAGAACTCTTTCTGTCCTTGTCACAATGACACTTGCTACATCAATGGCTGCCCGTCAAGGTGCTGTAGCGATGGCTGCTCACCAAATATGCTTACAAGTTTGGCTAACTGTCTCCCTCCTCACAGATGCACTGGCTGCATCTGCACAGGTAAATTAATATAAATGAATCATTTTTATCCCGTCATAAATGGTTCCAGTTCTCCTCGTAACTTCTTTTTTCTCATGTACCTCCTGCTTCAGAACTCAGAACCTTTCTGTCATAATGTGCATGTATATTGGTCCCCTGTGCTTACGTCAATTCTTTTTCTTGTCTATGGTGTGTGCATCATGTTTGAATCAGCAACTACTTCTGGTGCTTACCGGAGCTTTCAAATGACATATCAGATGATATATTATAGGATTGACCAGT
This sequence comes from Przewalskia tangutica, assembly GCA_029844215.1. Classification (NCBI taxonomy): domain Eukaryota; kingdom Viridiplantae; phylum Streptophyta; class Magnoliopsida; order Solanales; family Solanaceae; genus Przewalskia; species Przewalskia tangutica. Next base: position 409,626 of record CM056731.1, on the reverse strand, counting down.
AATAGCTGTTGTCATGCATCTTATCAGATTTTTTACAATTTGACGCAACTACTCCTTTGTTTCCAGGCGTTGATTGCTAGTTATTTATCAAAAGGTGATTATGCGGTAGCAACCGAAATTACACACTATGTGCTAAAGGTCTGTGCTTCCCTTCTTTTTGTGGCGTTGAGCTCTGCAAGTTGTAGGACACTCTACACTAATCAATATCGCTTTGGACCATAATTTGCAGATAGGGCTACTTGCAGGTGTGTTTTTGGCGGCTGCATTAGGTGTTTCTTTTGGCTCTTTATCTACTTTATTTACCAAGGATGCAGAAGTGCTAGGTGTGGTTAGTACAGGTTTATTGGTATGTCTCTATACTTTTGGGGAGTATTTCCTTAAAATTTGTCAGTGATTTAACAATGAGTACGATGTTCTTATCTTTGATGGTTCTCTGAAGAGTGTGGTTATTGCTAAGAAACTAAGTTTATAACTGTAAAATTGCTGCAGTTTGTCAGTGCCAGTCAACCAATAAATGCTCTTGCCTTTATCTTTGATGGCCTCCATTATGGTGTTTCAGACTTCGCTTATGCAGCTCGCTCCATGGTAAGCTTGTAGTGCATTATGATATCAATACTTATCAAGTATATATATATGTTCACACCAGTAAAATCCCCCTCTCTTTCTTCGGCATACAGATGCTGGTGGGGGCAATATCATCTGGATTTCTGCTTTTTGCTCCTAGACTTCTTGGCCTCCCTGGTGTTTGGTTGGGCTTGACCCTTTTCATGGGATTACGCATGATGGCTGGGTGTATCAGGTAATGGATATCCCCCATCTTCCTCCTTTTTGCATGCAAACTAAAACTGTACTTTTGTGGATTAAATATATAGTCCCATGTTTTTCCTGGACAAGATTCTTCTGATGCTCTGTGTACTGTTCCTCGTTTGTGTTCTGAGAGGTATTGCCGTTGATTCAGCAATTTATGTTGTTGATTTCAATTGGAGGCTGGAGGTTTTTAATGAGTTGATGTTAGATATGCATATATGTTACAGGAATTCTATATGAGCAGTGCTTGTGTTAGTGTGCAAGTAGTTTGAATAACTGAAAACTTCAAATTTCCAGTTATATTACATGCTTTATCACAAAGTATTTTTGCGTTCAGGTTATTATCAAAGAAAGGTCCTTGGTGGTTTCTGCATTGTGACACAAATGAAGCTAAGGTTAGTAGATTTCTCATTTCATAGATATAGCAACAGAGGTTTCCTTAAAAGTTTGGATTAAACTCTTTTATTCCCTGCATATCAAATTCCTACATTGTTGTCCCTGCATGGCAATCACTGTATTATAATAGTTGGGCTAACTAATCAATTAGGTTGAATACATAAACCCTCAAACTTGTCCGATTTTTCCATTTAGACACTTGAACTAAAAGTTGTACCTATTAAACACCAGAAGTCAAGCTAAAGTGTATCCATTAGACACAATACTCTGACATGGCATCAAGTGTGTCATCTACCCGACTGTGAGCACGTCCAACGAAAGCATTACCGCAGAATATGAAGCTTCGCCGGATAAATGATTTCCCAGCCACTCTCTTTCTCTTATTTTAAAATAACCTTCATTTTTGGACCATTCTCCTCCATTTCGGACAAATGCAATCATTCTTCTTTTTCTTCCAGATTCAAACCTTTCTCCTCCTCCTTCTCAGTCAAACCCATCTCAAGTTGAAACATTTGTTTTTAAACACCAAGTATTGGCTGGAATATATTAAAAGGATGACTATTTTACTGTTTCAAATTAACTCTCTTTTTACACCCATTGTTTCCAGATTCAAATTTTCAAACGCATTTGAGTTATTTGTTAGTTCACTGAAAAGGATGACAAATTTTTTAAATCCATAAAAGTTCAAACATGCTGCCACTCTTGAATGCTAAATTTGTTAGTTTGTTGCTGATAATGATTAGAAGGAAGGAGAGTAATTGTCGATCACGTAAGAAATTGGTAGCAGCAGCGACTGATCGGAAAACATATGGTTATGGTGGTAGACTAATGTAGGGAGGGGATGTAGAGAGGTTCATTTTATTTTTTTTGGTTATTTTCCACATGTCATCTTTGGATTTGCTTTTCTTGCCATGTCATAGCGTTTGAATGTCTGTATTTTTGTGGAAGATTTTTGTGAGGCAGGTACACTTTGACTTGGGTTCAAGTGCTTAATAGGTATAACCTTTAGTTCAGGTGTCTAAATGGAAAAACCGGACAACTTTAAGGGGCTGTATATGTATTCAGCCAATTAATAAGGACAAACCTGAAAATATATGATAACCTTGCTATAGGATGAATTGAACCTAGAAACTTGAAGTCGTTGTAATGTCAGACAATAGGCTTATCTGGTGCAGTTTTGTAAGTGGTGGTCTGCTACTTTTAGTACTAAAGCAGTGAATATCCTGCTGTCAGTCCTGGAAAAAGATGATGTTACCCGTGTACAAGTAATACAATGTTTTTAATTTACTGGGACAAAGCTAAATTTTCTTTTTCTCTCTACCCTCCGTGGTAGAGGTAAAGGTAAGGTCTGTACAACACCATCCCCATATCCACTTGTGGGATTACGCTGGGTAGCTTATTGTAAAGCTAAATTGTCTTTTTTGAACTACAGAATGCATGCCATAACCCATTGACTTTTTCTTTACTTATTTTAGGTTTACATTGTGTGTCTGATTATTAATTCGAAATTTTAAAGATAGTCTAAGTGCGCTGTTGACAAAGATTATTATCTGTTTATTAATTATCTTATTCCACGTTCTCTTTCAGGTTATTAGTTGAGTGGATTAGATTTCAGGCCTTGTTTGAAACTTGTGAAACCTCCTTTCATATTCCTGATTAACTAGCTTTCTTGGATGTTCTTTTTTTCCTCTGAGAATATGAGTCTCTTTCCTCCAGGGGTATTGCTCAGTTTGTTTTTTTTGGGGTGGGGGGTAGGTGGATGTTCAAAGATTCATCATGACTGCAATAACGCCTTGTGGCGTGCTCTGGCCTATGTACATAAGTTGGAACTGTATATTTACTTATCGACATTACTTCCCTATGTACACATGTTGGGGAATTTTATATATCCTCCAACTTTTTGCTTTTAGTGAAATTTTAATGTTCGTCGTCTTGGTTAGGAAGTCAGCTTGCTAGAACCGAAAGGAAATAAAAAAAAAATAAGTATCCCTTGAATTTACTATCACCGCAATCCCTAGAGGTCTTGCAAACTTGGTGAACATAAACTACATGTTGAATCGCCTTTCTACAACTTTCTATCAGCAAAATGATTTTGGTTATATACGAGGTTCAAGCTTCGGGAGTTTTGTAATGTTCGGGTGTCTGAATACTACCTACAATCTTTATACCCAGCTTATCATAGTGAAGCCTTAGTTGTGAGATGATAACTGTTGCATTGTCATTCTACCTTAGTTTCTTAAAGTGTTGCACAGACTAAAAAGAACCTTATGAATGATGTGAAGGGGAGAGAACAATGACAAAACACACTTTTAAGACAGCAGCAACAATAAGAAAAACGCAGTAGAATATGACAAAGGAAAACAAAGGAAAATGTTTATTTTCTTGAAACTGGGATGGGAAAGATGCTGATCTTATATTGGGCCTGCGTAATCCACTGGTCCGTAAGGTTCAAACCACTCAGCCCAAAGACCCTTTTTCCTCTTAGGATTCCAGCCCATGTCTTTGCAGAGTTTATCATTGTACCAAATATGCAATGCACCAATGCATGATCTCCTGTAGTACTTCTTTGAGTATCTTTTCTTATATTTATCCCATTCTGCTATGTCTTTCTCCATGATCTCCACGCTAGGTAGCTTGAATTTTCCATCAAGAAGCTCGCCCAGCCACCGACACCTTATTTCCGAGGTGTATAGATTTGCCACACTTTCCGAAAATCCAATTATTGCCAGCTGTGGAATTTTGGGATGAATACATTCCCTGATAATTAATAATCCAAAATGTCAATTTTACATGATATGAGGATTATACACGTAGGTTTGAAGTATAGAACAATTCAATCTTCGTACAAAATGCTATACCATGTTTGATTGTTATAGTATAAAATCCAACGTAACTAAGGGTATATATAATCTACGTATAGCTAATAGTCCATTTGGTTTTCTGTATTAAACTCCACACAAGTTACTTATGTGGAATTTAATAATGGAAACTGAACTCTGTATTGCTAATTCATGTATTATCGTTCATTGCATAACATTCTCTATTATTCTTCAATCGCATAAACAAGTGTTACGTTATTATAGAGAGGAGTCTGATGCGTGGATGCATCCAATTTCAACGCTGGCCTGCTAAGGCTTTAGGTTACGTACCTATATAGAGGAACTGCAGAACCATCTGAGCCTGCAATGAATTCCTGATATTTTGGTGACTCAAAAATATGTTTGAGCTTGTCTATTCCCTTGAAGCCAGTAGCTAGTATGACCAAGTCCGATTTAATTGGTTCACCCTGACCCTCGAGCACGATACCTTCTTTAGTGAATCCAAAACTCTTTGCTTTCTTGAGCTTGAGAGCTCCTTCCTCAACTCTGTCATAGAAGCCCTCAGGCACTGTAGAAATTAAACACGCACTCAGTTCGTTTAAGAAACTATGCTCTGGCACCATCCCGTATTTTGAAAGCTTGAGCTTGTGCTTTATATGGCTTTCCACAAATTTTGAGAAGGCCCATCTCTGTAAAATACGAGTGATCATGAAACCGATTAATACTGCATGCATGTATGTGTGACAACAGCCATATTAATTTTGATGAGTTTAGTCTGTATGATAACTATTACCAGAGGTGAGAGAATTGTAGCCATGAGATATAAAAGAAGGCCTTCACTTGGTTTATGCACCATAAGTTCTGAGAATCGATTTAAATAGAGTTTTGCCAAAGGGAATCCCCACGGGAAATAATCAGGAACATTCCAATGAGGTGTCCTGATTACTACTGTGCACGGACGTTCAACCCCTGCAAAATTAATTGTGATTATTACGCAAACAACAATGAAGCAGAACTAATGGAAGATCGATCACAGGTAGCAGTAATTAATTACCATTAACTGTGGAGCATTCCATGGCAACGTCCATTCCTGATTTCTGGAACCCAACAACAGCTACGTTTTTTCCTCTTACAAGTCCGGTTGCAGTTGTGGAGTCCATCTTTGAATATTCCATTGAATGGATTACTTCGCCTTCAAAGGCTTCAGGACCTTTGTTTGGAGGAAATTCAGGGATATCTGGGATTTGGCTGAATCTTCCAATGCAAACTACTACAAAATCAACTTGGTATACCTGCAACACGCAAAATTCACGTAGACATGGATTTCCAATTCATCAGTTAGGTGTAAAACTAGTAGGAAATGAAACCCCAAATGATATGACATGATATTTCATCAATCAAACCAACTTTTCACATTATACTTGGATCAAATTAGTATTGAGGGTGCAATAGGTTACCTTTACGGAGAGGGTTTGAGTGTCTTGTACAGTGACGTTCCATTTCCCTTTAGTGCTAAAGGCCTCACCTGTGCCGCCCCACGTCCATTCTCCGCCCACACTAGTTGGGTCCGTGTCTGTCCCAGAATCGCCAGATCCATAGCTGAGGCCCAACACTTTGTTATTGAACTGAATGTGGCGGAGCAAATCAAAGTGACGAGCATATGATTCAATGTACTCCAACACAGTGTATTGGTCAGGGAACATTTCGGTCACAGAATCGGGCCATGGAAAATCAGAGAACTGGTAAAGAGGTTTTGGTGTCTGCAGCTTAGTGCTCTCAATGGTTTTAGCCCACACACCTCCAATGCTACTCTCAGACTCAAACACAATTGGATCAAATCCTTTAGAAAGACAGTATTTGCAGGCTAAGAGGCCGCTGATTCCAGCTCCAATTATGGCTATCACCTGTTTCTTTCTGCTTTCTCTTTGATCAAAATTTGCCATTGTTACTACAGCACTCTCTGCTCTTTTTTTTTTCTGTAATAATGTGTGGATGATATATAGATATATTCTCCACAATGTGCTAGTGTAGTACTGCTATTTAATAAATAAATAAATTAATGTCTAACCATGGAAAAAGCAGGGGAGATGTGTTTTGTGATATATTATAAATGTTAAAATGAATAAAATACCATATATTTGTAAAGTTATTTTTTTCTATTTAAATTGTACTAACTGATAATAATAGATTATTTTTTAAAAAATAATTTGATTACACCAAGTATGTTGTTGTTGCTGCCTACAAGTACAATATTAATACCATAAGGGCTCGTTTGGTACGTCGCACTGAACTGTACTGTATTATAATGGACTGGACTGTATAATATATAATGGACGGTATTTGAATATTAATATATAATTGATCAGATTTTTTTAAGATACCAGTGACTAGATGAGTCTCAAAAATAAGTAAAACCAAATTGATCAAAACGTCAGATTATTTTTTCATTCAAATAAGCCCACCATAATACAACGTATGAAATGTACCGGGCATTTAAGTTTGTTGTATTAGAAGAGATACTCACGAGAGTATATAATTTATCATGCCAAGTTCCGTACCCTGATATTTTTACATGTGATTGATTTTTTATGTCGGTAGAATGAAATATCAGTGTCAAAATCATAAGAGAAATTACGTTCGGAAAATGGTTATGTAGTGTACTGAACTACTGATAGATGCGGTTCTCTAGACAAGGGCAGGACCAACTGGTAAATATTGATTTTATACTAATTACTCTATAAATATTATTTTATTATATATACCTTTTCACAGGAGATAAGTGAAAATAATACTAGTAACATTTTTATAAGTAAACAAAATATGAGACAGATCATTTCCAAGTGCGTTTTGCTGTAGCCTATAACATGTAAGCCTTCAACTCTCTTAGGATTACAAATTTATTTATTGTTTTCTATAATACAAAAACGAAATCAAGTCAAGTCAAATCAAATTAAGAATCAAATCGCTTTATTAGGCGTTAAGAGTATGCGAAAATGAAATGAAAACATTGATTCCTTATATTAACTTGGACAACTCTCACCCTACAAAATAAGTTTTTGGGGTTGAGTTAGGCACAAGATTATTCTTTACTAGCTTTTGAGGTTGAATTAGGTCCAATGTCTATTTTTTTATATGATATCAGAGTCAAACTCATTCCAATTCTTTGCTCACCGATGTTGGGCCCCCAAATTATATTGTTCATGTGAGGACAAAGTGTAGAAATAAAGGAAATGAGAATATAACAACAACAACTAGTATGTTAGAAATCTGGAAATGATCAAATAAAAGGGTTTGCTTAGTCGACCAAATTCTTGATTTATCCTTAATATAATATTGCCCCGTATATCCTTTCAACGGTTGTAATGACAACTTATCTCCCAAGATAAAACATCAATCAAACAAATGAGCAAAGAGAACTCAAGTGTTTGTTTAGGAAGAAAGATCTTTGAGTGTTTTGTGATTGTAAGAGGGGAAGACAACTTTTGAGAATTGCGTAGTGAATTATGTTTTGCAATTGTGCCAAAGGCATCAATTTATAGGTAGATGAATTTGTCTTCTCAATTAACCAAATGAATGGTCATCAATGTCAAGTAATGACCACTGATATTGAGGTTAATTCAGCCTAGTAATGGCTGAAATCAATAGCCAAATAATGGAGATTAATTGCTCCAAAGTCACCAAGAATCGCCTTAATTCGCCATAACATTATCAAAAACGCCAAGACCATGCGGCCTAAATTCCAAGAAGTCACCGAACCCGAAACCAAATTTGCATCATGCGCCCTAGGTGGAGGCACCGCGGTGCCTCCAAGCACCGCGATCCTGTCCTTGTGGCACCGCTGTGTCTCTCCGTATTTCCGTGGCGATTTCTGATTCGTTTCATCTCTTACACATTTCTTCCTTTCATTTACCAACGTGAAACCATTTGTCATTTGGCCAATAACCGTCTATTCTTTTATGTCTCAAACAATTCGTATACATACCGATATCTCTTCCATTTAAAGAAATAACGATCTTTGGTACTTTATGTGCACGTGTGTGGAAACCATGTTTTCGACATGCGGGGCCCCAATTATTCGATTCATAATTAATAGGATTTACTTTATTTCACGTTTAATAAATATTTTCAACAATCCTCGAAGAGATTTTGTGCACGCCAGATAGTGCCTTTTCGAGCAATCACTCTGGATCGATGTTAGATCCGGAGAGGTAATGAGCTTTGAACCTTCCATAAGAGAATACCATCTGACATATTTATCGCGGTGAACGTGATGTTCGAACCGTCGGTGTTTAGTATATGCCAAGACAACAGCACTAACACAACACTTTTCCTACTCAATCTTTCTAATGTTTTGTCACGTGGCCGTGGACACCCTCGATTCTGGTGCGTTCATTTGAGGCAGCCTGTCCTCGCACTTAAATAAGTGGTCTCTTACAAGGTATCCTGCAATACCCCGCTACACAAGCGTTAGGAACCATTAAAAATTTCCCCAACCTAACCTCAACTATTGAGGATTATTAAAGGTTTGGACATTTATCCTTTACCCCTCTTACAGATAGCACTTTTTGTCTATCGTGGGAACTGCCTTGGATTATGTTTCTTAAGAAAGAAATATTATTTGAAGTGCTCTTTCTTCCACCGGCGCCACTTTAACCTTTACGCTTTAGTTTTCTATCAACCTTATTCCCAGGATCTCCGGGTAAGGTCAGTGTCCACTATATCGGTTCTTATTGTTTGGGTTTTAAGCCTATTCCCCTAGACAGCAACTGATCTTTGGGTATTTACTTCGTCAAGGGATCTGCGATATTTTCCTTAGATTTTATGTAATCAATAGAAATAATATCCGAGGTGATCAACTGCCTAACAGACTCATGTCTCCGTCGAATATGACGAGATTTACCGTTGTATATTGAACTTCGTGCCTTCCTAGAGCCGACTGACTATCGCAGTAGATCATTACAGAAGACACGGGTTTATCCCAACATGGGACATCCTCTAGAAATCCATGAAGACACACAACTTCCTCTCCCGATTTATCTAAAGCGATAAATTCCGACTCAATCGTGGATCGGGCAATAATAGTTTGCCTGAAGGATTTCCAAGAAACAGCTCCACCACCGATTGTAAAAATATATCTGATGGTGGACTTGATGTCGTCGCTATCAGATATCCAGTTTGCATCGTTGTACCCATCTAGTACTGCTGGATATCTCGAAAGTGCAGCCCGGAATTTAGCGTGAACTTTAGGAACCGTAGTACCCTATTCAACGCTTTTCAGTGATCTTCACTTGGATTACGGGTGAACCTAGCGAATTTATTGACTGCATGAGCGATATCAGGTCGAGTGCAGTTTGTGATATACATCAAACTACCAATCACCTGCGCATATCACTCCTGACGTACGGGCTTACCAAGATGTTTGTCAATCTTTGACTTATATCTAATGGTGTCGATACCGGTGAACTGTCGAACATCCAAAATTTCTTCAGTACATCCTCGATGTAGTGAGATTGAGACAAGACCATTCCATTAGATGTCTTAGAGATCTTGATCGCTAAGATAACATCTGCAATGCCCATATATTTCATGTCAAAACACTGTTTTAACATGTTCTTAGTCTCTAGGATTATCTCAGGACTGCTTCCAGTGATCAACAAGTCATCTACATAAAGGCATATCATGACGAAGGATTCGACATTTTCTTTCATGTAGACACATTTGTCACCTCCATTAATGGCGAACCCTTTTGATAGTAGAGTACTATCAAATTTCTCGTGTCATTGTTTAGGGGCTTGTTTCAGCCCATACAACGATTTGACAATCCGACACACTTTTGTCTCTTGTCCTGGAACCACATACCCTTTGGGTTGATCCATATATATTTCTTCTTCCAAATCACCATTTAGGAAGGTAGTCTTGACATCCATTTGATGTATTTCAAGATCCCGCAAGGCGGTGATAGCTATGAACATACGTATGGATGTCATTCTAGACACCGGAGCGTAGGTGTCGAAGTAATCAAGGCCCTTCTTTTGGCGATAGCCCTTGACTACTAACCTAGCTTTGTAATTGTCGATAGATCCATCTGTCTTTAACTTTCATTTAAGGATCCACTTACAACCCAACGGTTGTGTCCCGGGGAAAGTTCAGCCAACACTCTGGTGTGGTTATGCAGAATGGATTCTATCTCACTTTCTAAAGCTTCCTTCCAGAGCGGTGCTTCTGGAGTTGACAATGCTTCGGCGATTGTCTGTGGTTCATCCTGAACCAAATAAGCTTCAAAGTCTGGACCGAAGGACTTGTCCTTCCGGGCCCTTTTGCTTCTCCTTGGTTCCATCTCTGAATCTTCCAAGTCCTGAGAATCAAATATCAAATCCGGATAATCACCACTTCAAAATTCACTAGATCGAACTGCTTGATCTGGTAGTCATCGACTCGATCCTCGTAGTTTTGATCATAACTTCGCCATGAGAGGTTATGTTGTTTTCTTGTATGGAAACATGTCTTCAAAGAACCATGCCTTTCGATTCCATGATCGCATCTTCATAAATGTCCAGACATCCGACTTACGCACTATGAAGCGATAAGCACTATCGTTATCGCATATCCGATGAATATGCAATCCACATTCTTAGGTCCAATCTTGACCTGCTTTGGCATAGGTACTTTTACCTTGGCCAGACAACCTCATACCTTCAAATACTTGTAGGTAGGTTTCTTTCCTTTCTATAGCTCGTATGGAGTCTTGTCTTTACCATTGTGTGGAACTCTGTTAAGAATCCTATTCGCGGTAAGGACAACTTCTCCCCACATGGTTTGAGGGAGGCCCGAATTGATGATTAAAACATTCATCATTTCTTTTAGTGTTCGGTTCTTGCGTTCAGCAACACATTTTGATTGAGGTGAGTGAGGAGTCGTTGTTTGATGAACTATACTAGATTGGGTACATAATTCTTCAAAAGGCGCTACATATTCTCCTCCTCTATCGCTACGGATTGTTTTAATCCGTCCGCTTAGTTGGTTCTCAACTTCTGTTTTGTAGCGTTTGAATGCTTCAAAGGCTTCATCTTTACTTTTTAGTAAGTAAATGTAACAAAACCTTGTGCCATCATCTATGAAAGTCACAAAGTACTTGTTCCCCCCTCTAGTTTAAGCGAACTTCAAATTACATATATTAGTGTGTATAAGTTCTAGAGAAGCGGTTTCCATTTCGACGGATCTAAAGGGACTCTTGGAAAGTTTTGCCTTTACGCACACCTCACACTTACGTTGAGAGTTTATGTCGATAGACGACAATAATTCCAGCTTTACCAATTTTTGGATAGATTGATAGTTAACATGTCCTAATCTATGATGCCATAAATTAGATGACTCAATCAAGTAAGTAGAAGGCTCAATTTTATTGATAGTTGAAATAGAAGGTATTACAGGTGCAACATTAAACTTAAAGAGACCTTCACAGACGAAACCCCTTCCTACAAAGGTTCCATTCTTAGTGATTACAAACTTGTTAGCCTCTAATACTAGCTTAAAACCAACATTTACTAACAAAGGTCCAGAAATTAAATTTCTTCAAATTTCTGGGACATGCATCACTTCCTTCAAAGTCAGCTCCTTCCCGGACGTCATCTTTAGGATCACCTTTCCTACCCCCAGTACCTTTGAAGAAGAATTATTTCTCATGAACAACTTCTTGTCTGAGACTGGTGTATAAGTGGAGAAGACTTCTTTATTGGAACATATGTGATGGGTAGCACCCATGTCTAGCCACCATTGCACCGGATTCTCAACGAGGTTAGCTTCAAGAACTACCGCTGAGAACTCCTGAATCATATCGTCTACGAATGTGTCTTCGGCGATGTTAGCCTTGGCCTTGCCTTTGGCCTTTTCTTTATTCTCACGTTTGAGCCTGCGGCAGTCTTTGGCCATGTGACCAACTATACCACAATGATTACAATTTCCCTTGAACTTTTCAGTTGTTTGGGGCTTGCCTTAATTCTGGAACTTCTACTTCTTACTCGAGTTCCCTTTGACTTCCGTCAGGTTCGCCTTAGCTTCAGCGGGTTGTTTTCCCTTTGACATGTCCTTCTTATTGTCCTCCTGAATCTGGAGTTTGACAATAAGTTCATCTAAGGTCATCTCTTTCATTTTGAGTTTTAGATAGTTCATAAATTCAGTCCACGAGGGAGGCAGTTTCTCGATCAACGCCCCAATCAAGAATTGTTCGTTGGGCTTCAATCCTTCCAAATCCAGGTGATGTAGAATCATTTGAAATTCCTGGACTTGAGATGACACAGTTTTGTTATCCACCATTTGAAATTTTAGGAATTTCTCAATGATGAATTTCTTGCTACCCGCATCTTGGGTGTTGTATTTCTTCTGAAGTTTGTCCCATAACTGTTTGGCAGTTTCAATGGTGCAATACACCGTGTAGAGAGGATCGGACAAACAATTTAGAATATAGTTCCTACACATGAAATCACTATGTTTCCATGCCATGAACCATCTTCATGCCGTGCCGACACGGTTACCTCGCCCTCCCGTCAAATCATTTGGCTAAGGGTCCACGTCTTCCCCAACTAGTGGAGGGTCTTCGGTTAGGAAACGTGATATTCCCATAACCGTCAGGAAAAACAACATCTTTTGTTGTCATCTCTTAAAGTTAGCACCCATGAACTTTTCAGGACGTTCATGGTGAAAACCAGCTGGTGTCCGGACAGTGGCGCCCCCTTGAGCAGTTGCAAAGGCGTTGGGAATGCCTCTAACAGGAGCATAGATGTTGTTGATGCCTTGGGTAGGATCATAGACACTATAAGTACCCGGAGTAGTAGTGGAGACATTGATTGGACCAATACCAGTGTTGACACTCGTTGTGCTAAAAGCAGTGGTGGCACTTGAAGTACCAAACACAGTGGTAGCTTTAGAAGTGCCAAAGGTAGTGGTTTGGAAGACATTAGGAATGACATGATCAGTGGTGACACTAGTAGTGCCAAGAACAGTGGAGTTGAAGGCAGCGTTAGTGCCTTGAGTAGTGGGATTGCCTTGAGCATCGGTGGAATTTTCAGTGTTGAATTGGTTGAATTGATCTTGTCCAGTCATGTTGTTGTTGAAATAGCGAATATTATCTTAAGCTTGTGAGGACAAAGTGTAGAAATAAAGGAAATGAGAGTATAACAACAACTAGTATGTTAGAAATCTGGAAATGATCAAATAAGAGGGTTTGTTGAGTCGACCAAATTCTTGATCTATCCTTAAGATAATATTGTCCCGTATATCCTTTCAACGGTTGTAATGACAACTTATCTCCCAAGATAAAATAGCAATCAAACAAATGAGCAAAGGGAACTCTAGTGTTTGCTTAGGAAGAAAGATCTTTGAGTGTTTTGTGATTGCAAGAGAGGAAGACAACTTTTGAGAATTGCTTAGTGAATTGTGTTTTGCAATTGTGTCAAAGACATCAATTTATAGGTAGATGAATTTATCTTTTCAATTAACCAAATGAATGGCCATCAATGTCAAGTAATGACCATTGATATTGAGGTTAATTCAGCCTAGTAATGGCTGAAATCAATAGCCAAATAATGGAGATTAATTGCTCCAAAGTCAGCTCAAGAATCAATCTTAATTCGCCCAACGCATCAAAAACGCCGGCACCGCAGCGCCTAAATTCCAAGAAGTCATCAAACCCGAAACCGAATTTGCACCGGCCTCGCTCTCGCACCGCGGTGCCTCTCCGTATTTCTGTGGCGATTTCTGATTCGTTTCATCTCTTACATATTCCTTCCTTTCATTTACCAACGTGAAATCATTTGTCATTTGGTCAATAACCGTCTATTCTTTTATGTCTTAAATAATTCGTATACATACAAATATCTCTTCCATTTAAGGAAATAACGATCTTTGGTACTTTATGTGCACGTGTGTGAAAACCATGTTTTCGACGTGCGGGACCTCAAATGTTCGATTCATAATTAATAGGATTACTTTATTTCACGTTTAATAAATATTTTCAACAGTTCACGCTCCAGTTAACGAGGTCTGAGCGTACGGGAATTGTTAAGAGTCTCACATCATAAATGGAATGGGAACATGAACTCCTTATATGGAGTTGGACAATCCTCACTCTGCAAGCTAGCTTTTGGGGTAAAGTTAGGCTCAAGATTCATTTTTTACAATTAGAGGGTCTATACCCTTTTGATACAAACAAGGGTCATTTGCACTTTTACGCTACTTTGTTTGGTCTTTAATTTTGCCCCAGGTAGAAATAACTTTTTCAGGGGACATATATTTATATTTTGATATCATAATATTCACGAGTCAAAGCAATGAATGCGCTCAAAAGCAGGCCATAGCACGAGAGAAAGGTTATGCGCGGCTGAAGATGGCACTGAAGGTATACAAGATTTTAAATACAAAATATAGAATAGTCATGGATTGCGTCCTTAAGAACTTATGCCCTGGTGGGCATAAGTTCAATTTTGAAAGATAAAAATTAAGGGTAACTTGGCACTTTGAATTTAACTATTCCCCAAAACAGAAAAGATGCAAGAAGCATGAATATTTGCAATCCACTCAAGACTTCTACTTTATTGCACCATCCAGATACTCCAAGGGTAAACCCAGAGAATAACAGAAATTTGCACCTGCAAATTCTATGATATGCAGAAAACAAATATCTAATCCGTGAAAAGCTACTGTAAAAAATCAGCTAGAAATAATGACACAATAATGAGAAAATAGTTATTCTGCTAATTAAGCCTGTCAAAATGAACTGCCTTCTTATTCACCCAAAAAGAAATTGAGATCAGTAAGCAGTCAAATAGGTTGCTGGCATCTATTCTCTATTGGGCTACCAAACTAATGATATTGCGGGTCAATGACATTTAGGCTTCGTTTGATACAGCTTATTAAAAAGAGCTTATAGGAATATGATTTTTTTATATAGAGCTTTTTCAAATAGATTTTGTTATCAAAAAGTTATTAGATGTTTTGTTGTCAATCAAAAAAACACTTTTATACAAAAAAAATCAAAAAATTAAAGCCAAAATAAGCTCTACTCCAAAAAGCCAAAATTTTGGGCTTTTAGAATAAGTGCTTATTTTAAAATAAGCTCCACTCTTATTTTAAAATAAGCTCAACCAAACACTTCTCAATATTTTAATAAGTGCTTATTTAAAAAAAAAAAACACTTATGAGCTTAAAATAAGCTCAACCAAACACACACTTTAAGCTGTTCTTCGTCACATGTGGCTCTTCTCAGACTACTCATTTTGAAAAACCAGCAATGCATGCATATTTAAATTTTGAAGTCAAGCTGTGCCAATCGTTGAGCTTTACAAAGAGAGGAACAAAACATGCTTACTGCAAGTGTGTGTAAGCAAATAACGTAAACAATAATAGGAATGAGAAAAGCAACTTAAAATACCACAAAACTGTAGGAAATAAAGAATATAAGAATACAAAGAAACCATCTTGGACAGTGAGGGATGGTATGCAAACAGTTCCAAGTACATAAACTACAGAACAGGGTTATAAACCAACTCCACAGAAGTTTGAACTTATTAATGAGTATATTTTAAAGATCACTATGCATCAGGGTCAAATATCACAATCTAGCAGCACTATAAATATGGTCAACAAATTCTTCTCCAAAAACTCAACAGACTATTAGGTTCAAGTGTATGATTTGCTCATGTAGCCTGATAAAGTGCACAGTCAATACTGAACAACAAGGGTTTCCATTTGGGATTGTACACAAAACGCATCTGCATTAATGGGCTGGTGGTGTGACGCTAGTTCCCAATCCCATCTTCTGCCCCAGCAGTGCAAGCTGCTCGATGAACTCACCTCCTGTAAGAATTTCTGTTGTCCCATATATGACATGCTTAACTGGTTGTTGACGGTTGGCAAGCTCTTGCAAGCTTCCATACTCCACATAGTTACCACCACCTATCATAAAGACAATAGCTTCTTTAAATGGTCCTTTCAGATGACTGCTACTCATCCCAGAGCTTGACTTGGGTGCACGAGGATCAAAAATAATATAAGAATCAATTTCTGGATTGGGTTTCCCCTCCATTAGTGCTTCTACAGTTCTTGACAAAGCCAACTGATGATCACTGGATAATAGATTTTTCACACCTGCAGTTACAGCGCTGATTGACTGCCCATAGAGCTTTTCAGCCCAATCGACGATGTTGCTCCTACTCGCAGAATTTGCTGATGCTAAAGAGACATTCAATGATTTTATCTTCTTTACATACTGAAATGCTGTGGTATCGACCTCAGACTCCCTAAGTGCTGTTTCAATCATTTCAACTTCTGATTGAGGTAAGCTTTCAGTCGAGATAAGATACATGATAGCAAACCGCAGCTTATCCACCTTAGTCCCTTTTCCCTTGAGAGCTCCAATGAGCTCATTGCGGTCAATGACACCTCTTACCATCATATCATTCTCCTTTTTTGCGTACGAATCAAGGGACCTCTCCTTGATCTCGCCTAACAATGCTGTAGCAATATTGGTGTGCTTATCAATGACTTGCTTTCTCTCTGTCAACTCAGGCAGGGAATTTACAGCATTCATCAAATGCTTAGTATTGCCAACCAAGTCTGTCCCATCAAACTCAGCCCCTGAGTTCCCACCAGTTCGTTTATTTACCTCCTCAACATCCTTCTTATACTTGTTCAACTGAGCTTCTATCTCCACAGCAACCTCTGGGAACTCCAATGACCAATTTGCCATCCAGAATGGATCAGATCTGTCCAACTCAAATGATTTCATCCCACCTTTCTCTCCCTGCACACTCAACCTGTTCAATCTCAAACCAAGTACATCATGAACAAGCGGTCTATACCTAAAATCATGTTGTATAGCTACCGACAACTCAAAGTTTCTATCGAATAAACACAAAATTGGCCTCTGAAATGAGCTAGTGAAATTCCCACCCTCAGAGAATAAATTGTTTTTAGCCAACAGATGGTCTCGCAAACGCTGATCTAACAGTGAGGCCACCATCTCAGCAGGCCCACCACGGGGACACCTGATGATAGGGACAACAGCGAGTGTAGCCAACACACAAAATAAGCCACTAACAATCTTTTCAATGATCTCTTCGATTTCTTTATCCCTGGCAGAGGGATCATTCAGCTGAAGATAACAGTTGTTGTATGCAAGTGAGAACAAATTATCCTCAAGCGTGACAAACTCCAAGTACTGATCATGCACTTTTGAAATCCTTTCAATGGAGTCAGAATTAATCGTGCCTGAAGCAAAAACAAGTCATTTGATAGTTACTATTTCAAATCTTCAACCATAGATATGTGCAGTTGGATACAAAAGACGAATGAAAATAGTAGATCTTATCCCCTGAGAGATTCATTATTATTTAGGGTACATTACCTGAAGCGAGATGTTCGAGCAAGGGCCTAGGAATAGAAGAGGAGAAGTTCAAATGGAAGGAATCGTAAAGAGAGTTGGAGGCATCGGCAATGATACGCTGTACATTAACATGTGTGGATTGGACGAAGTAGACAGCAGGAACATCGTGGACGGGTTTACGATCCTTGTCGATGAGGAAGTAGAGGGTAACACCGTGTTTACGGAGGTCCTTGACGTGAATCAATGGGGATAAAATGTCTTGGCAGAAGCGGTCGTAAATCAGGATCTTGTATACCTCTTCATTCGCAGTGCCACCAGCATTCAGATTCAACATCCGTGTAATGCACTCTGCAATTCAACAAAAACTAATTACAATTTTAAACCATCAACTCAAATAGATCTACACAAAATTCACTTACCACTTTGCTTTTCACGGAGATTTAACGCCATTATTTTCAAGCTTCAGTTTACTTCTCACCAAATGCTGTTTTGGGGTTTGTAGAATCAATTTAGTCGGGTCATTACAACCGACAAACGGATCCGCTTACACGCATAAAATATAATTTTTAAAAGAAAAGAAACAACATTTATTATTAGGAAAAATAATGTGTAAAAAGAAAATGAAAAAGGCATTTTTGGATCAAAGGGCATTTTTTACCCTAACTGATGATTTGTCCTAACTTGTTCATTGTGCATAATATATTGTCGACGTGGTGAATAGGCTGGCAATTTTACCCTGACTTGATAGATATACGATTCACCCGACCCGATTATATGAACAAAAATTCGATAAAACACATATTTTAATCGAGTGACGGATCGGGTCGGATTCGGGTGGACATACATTCAGCCCACCACCCGACCCATCCATCCACCTGTTTATAAATTAATTTTTTTTAATGTACAACTAAATTCTAGCGTGTCATCATTTGCTCTCTCTGCCTCTCTCTCAACTCTCTGTTGATAGAATTCATGAAAGTTTTTTATTCATAACATGAATTCTTACAAAGCAATAACAAGATAATAGAATAATATTATTCTTGAGAGCTAAAAGTGCAAGTAAAAGAAAAGCAAGTAAAGCCCCTTTATATAGGGTCTATTACATGAGATAAAATGTGTTTTTCCAATGTGGGAAAAAAGTAATGTGGAAAAGAGTTAATGCTAATATCCCCTCTCAAACTCGCGATGGTGTAGACAGAAGCATCGAGAGTTTGCCAAGAAAGAACCGGTGACGCTTTAAGGTATGCGCCTTTGTGAAGATATCTGCAAGTTGCATCGAAGATGAGACAAATGGCAAGGATAGAGCGCCCTGCTGAAGATGATATCGAATAATATGACAATCAATCTCAATATGCTTGGTACGTTCATGAAAGACTGTGTTGTGCGCAATCTGAATAAAACTCTTATTATCACAGTACATCAGTGTTGGTATGGAAAGAGAGACACTCATATCAACCAATAACCGACGTAACCATACAATCTCACACGTAGTAGAAGCCATAATACGTTACTCTGTCTTAGTTGAAGAGCGAGAAATAACATCTTGTTTCTTACTTTTTCATGAGATGAGTAAATCTCCTAAAAATACACAATAACCAGTAGTTGATTTCTAATCAGTTAGGTCACCAGCCCAATCTGCATCAGAAAAGGCACGAAGCTCCAAGGATGAGGTCGATGGAAACAAGAGACTCTGATAAATCGTTCCTCGAAGATAACGAAGAATACGCATAACTGCAGCCCAATGTACAGATGTAGAAGAGCAAACAAACTGACTAACAATGTGAACAACATATGCAATGTCAGAGCGATTAATGGTGAGGTACATCAGACTCCCCACAACTGAACGATATAAAATGGGATCAGGAAGAGGATCCCCGTCAGTAGGTGTATATCGAACATTAACCTCAAGAGGAGAGTCAATTATACGAGTATATGTGAGACGGACCCGCTCAAGAATATCTGCAGTGTACTTAGACTAAGAGAAAAGATATCCATTCTCAGAATAAGCTACCTCAATGCCTAAAAAGTAACGTAGATGACCTAAATCTTTCATCTCAAAACGGCGAGACAAAGTAGATTTTAGGTTTGCAATACCATCACCTGTAATGATCATGTCATCAACATACAACAAAAGCAAAATACAACATGCAGGGGATGATTTAACAAATAGCGCTGAATCATGAAAGCTAGAAATAAACCTAAGAGATGATACTACAGTGGAGAACTTGTCGAACCAAGCTCTTGAATCTTGTTTGAGACCATATAAAGCTTTCTTAAACCTGCACACCTGTCCTGAACTATGTGAAACACCGGGTGGAGTAACCATGTAGACTTATTCTTGAAGATCTCTATTCAAAAAAGCATTTTTAACATTCATTTGTGAAATATGCCAATGACGAACAGAGGCCACTGCAATAAGAACCCGGACAGATGTTATCTTTGCAACAGGTGCAAAAGTCTCTTCATAATCCATACCATATTCTTGAGCAAAACTCTTTGCAACCAAACGAGCTTTATATTGCTCATAGAACCATCAGCCTTGGTCTTAATCCTGTACACCCATCGAGAACCAATAGTTTTCTTACCAGTCGATAGAGAAACCAAATCCCAAGTACCAGTTTTGTTCAAAGCAGTCAGTTCCTCATTCATAGCCTCTTGCCAAAGAGGATCACGAGCTGCCTCAAAGTGAGGTAGACTCACAGAGAGAATTAATAGAAACTATAAAGGAAGCGAATGATGAAGCATAACAAGAATAATTAAAATCAGATACCTGAGTAGATCGCAGAGTGCGTTTAGAATAGTGAGGTGGATCTGGATCTGCAACCACAAGAGGTTCTGAAATAGGTATAGGAGGGGGCTGAGTATTAATATCATGGGACTTGCCAACAGACTGAGAAAGAACAGATGATATAGATGCATAATCGGATGGGCAATCAACATCAAATGTATCAATATCAATAAGGTCAGATTTTGTCATGCAATGTGAGGTAGGTGGGATGGAAAAGAAAGGAACATGCTCAATAAAGGAAACATTACGAGACACATACAATTTTCCAAAAACTGGATCATGACAATGATAACCTTTCTGCCAACCCCATATTCAAGAAAAACACAAATGGCGATACGAGAAGATAAATTAGTACGCTTTGCATGTGGACGTAGAACAAACCATGTAGAACCAAAAACTCTCAAATGAGAATATAGTGGGGTGTGACCAAATAGTCTAGCATATTGAGAAATCCCATAATTATGAGAGGTAGGGATCCTTTTAATAAGATAAACAGATGTAAGGACAGCTTCTCCCAAAATTCACTAGGTACACTAGCGGACAAAAGCATAGATCTAGCGGTCTCAACAATATGTCTATGCTTTCTCTCGGCTACCTCATTTTGTTGTGGTGTATCAGTACAAGAAGACTGATGTATTGTACCATCAGCTTTGAAAATACCAGAAAGATCCCACTAGTATATTCACCTCCTAAATTAGCCCGAAAACATTTAATAATGGCAGAATGTTGAGTTTTCACATAAGCTTGAAACTCAACATAAGTATGAACAAAATCAGAACGACTTTTCAACAAATAAACCCAACAATAACGAGTATAATCATCAATAAAGGAAATATAATATCTGGAGTCTCCCTTAGTAGGGATAGGTGTTGACCCCAAACATCTGAATGGACTAGATCAAATGGTGCAAAAGAAGTAGAAGTACTAAGATTAAAAGGCAAAGCATAAAATTTTCCAAGTTTACATCCACTACAATCAGAAATATCATCTAATTGTAAATCACCAAGAACATCAGTACTATACATAAAATGCAGGCGAGAGCCTGATACATGACCAAGTGTAGAGTGTCACAAATAAAACTTCTTAGAGGAATGTGTTAAATGAAAATAAGACATATTAACAGGCATAGCTGCTGCGTGAGTAGGAAAATACAGCTCATCCAAAACATAGAGACCTCTCCCCTTTCGACGCTCTGACCCAATCACTCTCTTGGATTTTAGATCATGCACATAACAAGAATTTGGGAAAAGTCCAATAAAACATTCAGAGTCACATATTTGACCAGCAGAAGCAAGATTCATATAAACATCAGGTAATGATATAGTGGATGTATGAATGGTGTCAATGTCTGTCAATGGCATAGGTGTGCAGTCAGCAGTCACAACAGGAGTGGAAGGGGGGTCAGAAGACATAGATATAAAGGCAAAAGAATCAGGAGACATATGATTTCCAACTTCAGAGTCCAAGATCCAAGAAGATGAAATGATACTTGAACCAATAGATGGTGATGAGCCAGAAGGGGCAGAAAGAGTATAAGACTACGAATTCTTTTGAAACTGTTGAAAGGTGAGGAACGTCTTAAATTGGTCAGCTACAGAATAAGTACTGTGACTCACAGAGGCTCCTGAAGTTGGGTGATCAAGAGAGGGCACAAAGGCAGCCTAAGTCGATGGATACGGGAATTGACCCCCAGAATATGGCTTCTGTTGAGAAGGTTTCTGTCCTTGTCTCGAATGTGGAGGCTTAGAACCTGACGTCTTCCGTAGCTCAGTACATTGATTCTTCCAGTGTCCTGATTTCTTGCAATAATTACAATTACCCCGTGCGCAGTGGACGCGACCTGCAGGCACGGGCGAGTCGCCAATATGGAAGTAGAAGCCTTATGAACCTTTTTTAGAGTCTTCAAACATGTTTCTTCAGCCTTAAGTTCATTTACCACATCTTCAACAGATGGTAAGGGTTTGTGGTGCAACAAGCCTGAACATCAATTTTCAAATTCTGACCAAAGACCCATCAATAATTGAACAAGGCGGTCTTCATCTCTGCATTTAATATAAACATCGCATGCTTGCAATTCAGTAGATTCTGTCATAGCTAATTGATCTCATAAAGTGGTCATTGCACGGAAATAATCTTGAATGCCCAAATCATTCTGTACTAGTGCACAAATTTCAGATTGTAACTGACAGCAAAATTATTCTGCACAAACAATCTTGACAGATAGTCCCAAATCTCTTTAGCAGTTTTGAACTTAGCCAATTGAACACCAATTCTTTGTTCAATAGAGTTATTAATCCAAATAATAATCTTTGAATTATTAGTCTCCCAAGTCCTAAATAATTCATCAAATTTCTCATCTCCAACTTTAGGGCATTTGGCTTTTCCAAACATATAATTCCAAAGCCCATTTTCCTTCAAAAAATTTACCATGACATAACCTCCAATATGAATATTTTTTTCTATCTAACCGAACACCAATAGATTGCAAAGAATCATCACCTCCAGCCATTATGAATTTTAAATAAAAAAATCTCAAATAACAAGCAATAAAATAATAAAGGGCAGATCTCACCAATCAGATGCGAAAGCTAAGAAGACGAAACCCAGATGTGGAAGCCAAGATCAGAACGAGCACGAGCAGCTAAAACAAGCCAAAACGAGCATGAGCTTCCAAAACAAGCCAAGAACAAGCAAAACAAATTTAACTAATACCAAGGGTGTGCTGCATGCGAACCCCCAACTAACTCACCGCGAAGTTGAATCCGCAATCGAGCTAAAAATATTAACTTGCGCTATTGGCTCTGATACCATGATAGAATTCATGAAAGTCTTTTATTCATAACATGAATTCTTACAAAGCAATAACAAGATAATATAATAATACTATTCTTGAGAGCTAAAAGTGCAAGTAAAAGAAAAGCAAGTAAAACCCTTTATATATGATCTATTACATGAGATACAAATGTGTTTTTTTAATGTGGACAAAAGCAATGTGGGAAAATGTTAATGCTAATATATGTCTCTCTCAGTCTCTCGACTCTATGTCTTCTCTCTCGACTCTCTGACTCTCTCTCTCGACTCTGTGTCTCTCAGTCTCTAAACCATTGTCTTTGTCGATGAATTGATCTTCGAAATAGATTGATGCAAATAAGATCTTATACTTCAATTATGTAGCTCTGTCGATACTTGATAACAAATACAACAGTTGAAATATTCTGGTTTTTTTTAACATGTTTGCAAATATTCTGGCTTTAATTGTAGCTTCATTTGTTCCCGTGTTATAACAGGTTTGCATCCTAAAGGGAAGAGGGATTTGATTTCATGTAGTTCAGTAAATAACAACACAATTCATTCTCTACATAGACAAGGTTTCATACAAATAGTTTTACTTCTATGGCTCTCCCGAGATATGAGCATTTTCGTTTTAACAAGGATTTTATGTGATTGACTGATTGTGTTATAATTTTTATCCGCGAAGCACCCGATACACCCGATTCACCCGTGGATGATGGGTGGATCGGATGTGGATGAAGAAAAAATAGAGTGATGGATGGGTCGGGTGATGGATGGATGGTTGGCGGATTGAGCTCCACCCGATCCACCTCCTATTCATTGACAGCCCTAGTGGTGAAGCTGGCAAAAGCATTCCAAATGAAACGGGTCTCATTGTTTCCGCCTTTGTTTGTTCTTCATTATATGCTAAAATATCTGTCTACTTGATGTATTTGGCTCCTCATACACTGCTAATCGGCTCCTAAATCAAAATTTTAGTTTTGCTCTCTTATCTTGTTTGATAAGCTTTGTTACAGTACATTCGACTTGTTCCTCAGAATTTTCAGTGAAGTAATGATAGTCCAAGTCTTGCATATTTTGATCTGAAGCCAACAAGCTACAACCTAGTATAGTTTGCATTCTGGGAAAGTAAAACTCTTGACCCTAATCGAATACTGCATACTTTTTTTATTTAAATCTTCCAAAGAAACATGTCACTCTTGCTCCTTCATCTTTAATATTTTTTTCTCCTCTCTTGCGGATGTGTTCATTGTTCTTGTGTGTTACAAGTTGCTTTAAAATGGGTCCACTGACTTCGCTCTAGAATGTGATTGAATAAGCAGACACCGTTCTGACATACTTGTATATGTGCCTATCTCTGGCCTAGAGTATACCTTAAATAAGTTCACCTTCTCGCTGTTCAAAGATTTCAATGGAGGTTTCTTTTTCAAAATGGAAGACTTCCTTTTCCTATCATAAAGGAAGGTTAATCTTCTTGACAAGTTACTAGTTTGTTGACTACCCATTCTAGAAAGATATAAGCTTTAGTGTGATAATCTAATGCTTCCATTTCCTATGTTACACCCACTTTTATTTTTTTGTTCTCTTCTTTTGATGTTAAAAAAATATCCTTTTATGTTATCTTTTGAGGACATGACCGTAGATAGGAAGATATGGAGGTCGAGTATTAGGATAGAAGATTAGTAGGTAGTTGAGTTTTGTCGCGATGTGTGTAAATATTATGTGGAAGCTCAACCTTCTGTAAAAATTATTACTTTCTTCAGTTGCTAAATCATGTTTCCCTGGAGGCTTAGAGTTGAAACAGCCAGTTTATCTCCATACTTTAATGCCAGTAACAGAGTCTTCTGAGGATTAGCACCTTGATATATATGTTCTATTATCTGCCCTTCATGTATATAGACTATACGATTGTTCCTGATTCTGAGTAATTACAGACAAGTTATTCTATTTGGGCCAAAAAGGGCCCTATCTCTTCTCTATAAGCTTAAGTTCTTAATGATATTTAAGACTATCTGTTTTCTGATAATAGGTACTCAAAGAAGATAACGTACCACTTGAAAATGTTCGAATCTGCTACTCTCCCTTCTCGAGAACCACTCATACAGCACAAGTGGTTTAATCAGTTCTAGATGTTTCTTTTGAAAGACCACAGTGTATGGTAAGTCACTATCCATCGTAAGGACATATAGGACCTCTTGTATCCTCCTTTTTTGTATTTATTTATTTCTTTATTTGGTTGCAAGGTTGTATACTTGTGTTCAAGTGATTTTTGGCTTATTAGAAAAAGGGTGTGTTTAAGATTTATTATAGTACTTTTGTGTCAGGACATTCTTAAAATGATCAATTCATAAAGTTCTGATCACTTTTATTAGAACATACATGACCTGAATTGAGGTCAAGAGCAGCAAGGATCTATAGGAATAAGTAAAAGGGATTTGTATTTCATAGGCTGAAATCTAGTTTTCCCTATTAATATAAGCCATTCACTTGAGAAATGATCATTTTGAATAGTAAGTATGAACTGTTTGGGCTATATCTCTTTCTTTACCCTGTATCATGTCTTCCTTAAATGGCATATTTCTATACTTATATGGTTAAACTGAATTATGTACTTTAGCTGTTATAAACTTTTCATGTTTAATATTATTCTGTGACTGATGGACTCGAGCCAATCAACAATAAGCTTACAAAGCTTTTTTGAGTATTATGTAAGAATTCGTTGGGGCTCCATTTCCTTTTTCTCTCTGCCTTTTCTGTCTTGATGAGATGTTTCTGAGCTAGAACAATTAATTGATGGGTGTGTTATGATCTTGCCTTTAAGCCGAGTAGATTCTGCTGATAAGCTCTGAGTTTGAGATAATTTTGCTATAGCAGGTTCTAGATGATCTTTGGGAGTGTCTTTGGTCCTTCTTATGAACTTAAGTCTCATGATAGAGTAAGTTGTTTGTCCTCTGCATTTCAAATCAAGTCGATGTAGCACAATCTTGAACAACGTAACATTTATAAACACTTGTACTTGGCTTGTGACTCTCGAATTGATTGATTATTTTTTATTTCAGTATCCTGATATATGGGCTCTAGATGAGGAGGATCCATTCATGCAGCCTGAAGATGGAGAAAGTGTTGCAGATGTTGTGACTAGACTAACGAATGCATTGATTAACATGGAGTCACAATTTCGAGGGTACTTATTGTGATTTTACCTCCAAAATTTATCGTCGAGGAGAAATTTTAGTGTAAAGAAAGGTGCTATGGAAAGTGCTAATGAGGTTTACTTATTCACTTTGACATAGTAAGGAAATCATCAAAAGAACTTACAACATAGCAAGGCAGTAGAGTCAAGAGTCTTGGTAAATTCAAGATTCTCCTAATCTGGGACATTTTCTCACTCCCGAAACGACCATTAGCATTTTCTTGATATCTGATGGATTTATATGCCATACATGTGATTTTGACACTTCAATTGCAGATGCACAGTGTTGGTGGTCAGCCATGGTGACCCGCTGCAAATTTTCGAGACAATACTGAATGCAGCTAAGGATTACAAAGGATCCTGTGAAAATGACCTGATCTCAAGAATACAAGCAGTCAAAATCCCTTCTGTTCTCTCACAGCACCGGAATTTTGCTCTACAAACAGGAAAATTGCGCTCAGTAGTTTAATCCACAGCTTCATCTGCACATTCTGAAACATTCTTTCAGCTCATGCTGTTATTCTTCTCTATACACTGAATCCCCTTACTGGTTTACCTGTCTCTAGAGAGAATAATTTGGTTTTGGAAATGATATTAAACGAAAAATGATGAAGCAAAAAATTAAATAAAGAAGGCAGAATATTTAATTTGTGAAAGCTGCTGTACATGAGTACATTTCTAAGAACTGGAGAGCTTTAATAATATGCTTCTGGAATATTTTGTTCTCCCTAACCCACCCTGAAGAGTCCTCCGTTAATGTGACATGAAATTTGTAAGTTTAACCTCTTATTTCTCTGCTGGCCTATGGGGACGTAAACTTCTTAAGAAAGAATTCTGAGGATTTTTTATAAGGTTCCCCATTCAAGATTTAACTTCCCCCTCTTGACTGCATTTCCTTCATGAATTAAACCAATTGCTTCCAGTTCCAATAATAGCTTTCGTCCTTGATGATTGTAAAAATTATGGAGACAAAGATAGAGATGAAGTCAGAACAATCTTCCCTTTCTTATTTGCCACAATATAGGATTTGAGGCTAATGTTCAGGTTATCGCAAAGTGATCGTTGAAGTAATACAGAGAAATAAGCACTATAATTTTACTCTTAAAAGTATTGCTTATTTAACATAATTAAGAATTGATAATTGTCGGTCCGGATACTCCCAGACCGAAACCTTAACGGTCCGGATACGAGTACCAAAAAATTACCCGGACCGATAAGGAGTCGGACCGGTAACCCGGTAAAATACCCGGTAACACTCCACCCCCCAGCCAGACCCCCTCCCCAGCAGACCCTAATTATATTTAATTGCAATATTCCCTAATGTTCGACTATTTTACATGTTTTAAATATATGTGAGGTAGACTTTATGTTTTAATTTGAAGCATTGACATATAAATTAGTGAAAATTTAAATGATCATAACTTTGCGCTCGGATGTCCGTT
The DNA here is from genome assembly GCA_029844215.1 of Przewalskia tangutica. NCBI lineage: Eukaryota > Viridiplantae > Streptophyta > Magnoliopsida > Solanales > Solanaceae > Przewalskia > Przewalskia tangutica. Next base: position 382,010 of record CM056731.1, on the reverse strand, counting down.
TCACCTAAAAAAAATTGATTTCGCGTATTTTTTCGAGACAGGGCCGGATAAACTGCTAAAGCGGTTTGATTCAGCCGATTTCTCCAAAAACGTCCACCTTGCCAATCAATTTCACTTTTCCCTCAAATCGTTACGTTTTTTTCCTTTTCAAATTTAAATATCTCGCGATATACAATAGATTTCAACGTACAAATTTCGTGGTAATGTGTCAGAGAATGTCAATTTCAATATTGAAAATTTAATTTTAAAAAAAAAAAATTGAGCCCCGGACCCGGAACCGGACCGATAAGGTTTCAATCCGGTCCCGGATCTGGACTCTGGACCGATAAGCTTGGATACCCAGACCGATAACACCCCTATAACACCCCTAATTGTAAGTTATTTTATTAACAGGATAATAAAACCAACAAGTTTCATAAAGCATTAATATACTTTTAAGGAGATTATTTGGAACAAGTAAAGATCCTTTTTAAGACCAGATACAAGTTTTAGATGTATATCATATAAAAGGGCAACCTGGTGCATTCTCCTATGCGACAAATTGAATGTCTAAAACAAATACAATAATCTAGTGATGATTCTTCGCCCTATAATATTACATGCACCTTTAACAATCCCTGTATTACAACCCCAGATATAACTTGTACACGAACCAAATGACTCTCTAGCGCTCCAACCATATGTCGTTTGCTCAAAGCCACTTTTCAAATTGCACTTTAGAGAAATCATACAAAGCATCTTACTCTCAAGTCACCGTTGCTAATAGCAGTGAGGCTAAGGTCAGACCCAGCAATTGGAAACTGGATAGTGAGACAGTGACCTCAAATTCTACAATTGGCAGCTGCGGATAAGAATGAAAAAAACGTGCCATTAGAAAACGAGGCATGCTACATTGTATCATTAACATAAAGCAGAAAAATAACTTGCCCAAAAATGGATGACAATCGCTGACACTGCTGGGAGAGATGCAAACAGGTGACTATCTTTAATTGGAAACTTATACTTCAATAATCTAACCCCCTCCCCCCCCCCCCCCCCACACACACACGCCAATTACAATTGTATTGTTCACAACCTTCAACTATCCTTTCATGGCTTCAAGCAGATGTACATTTATAACACACTTAAAAAAATGAGAAGACCTCCGGCATAGCCAATCAGTGGGGCTTGTGGGTTCATCACTCAGATTGGATGAGTAAATGCTACCGAAAGCCAGCTTTTCTAAAGAACCCCTGAATGGACTAGTTGATGGAAGTCTCCCATCTCTACTACAGGTACCAATTAGTGGATTGCGAAAATGAAAGACGGTATCACAAAGACTAGAAGATAGTGAAAGGTAGCACCCTTTAAATACTCACTGCAGTAGATAAATTGGTTAAGATCAAGAGTCACTCGTCCTTGCTTGGTTGTGTCAAATGAATCAAAAAGGTTCCTGCAAAGACCAAGAAGATAACAAAAGTTTTTGCTAAGAAGTTCACCAGTGAACTAACATCTGAGAACTATTAGAATTGCAGCTCCACTGAATCACATTAGCCTCATCAAGACCTACAAATCTTGGAATTGAAATGAATGTACGCAAACACTAAATTGATGTGTCTTAACCAAGAATCCTTCTTAGTTGCAAGGCAGATGACAGTGACTCAACGGCAAAGTGCAAGATATAAAACATGTGACCCTAAGAACATATTGATCATGAATACTATAAATGCAAGAAGAGACGACCATTTCACGTAAATAATGATCTACTCACCGTGCAGACTGTACAAAGATACAAAGAGATATGAGGTCATCAAGTCTGAATTTTCCATTCTTATTCCTATCAAAACTCTGCACAATTTACCCAGAAAAGAATTATATCAGTTCAAAAGAAGACTAGACAGAACTTTTTTCACCTTCAAACCAATTGACATACGATGTTTCACATAAAATTCCGCATGCATATCTTAGTTACAAGTTACAATATGTCATTCCGCGAACTAACCCGCCATGTGGACAGCCAAATGGTGTGTCCCTGACCGCATGGTAATAGAAAGGTGGAGTAATGAAGATCATTAAGCTGTGTTCTTTATTTTTTAATCAGTAAGGCAGAGAACCAAGCTATGTTTTACCATGAAATTTATCATCCTTCTCTCATGAACCCTCAAAAGAGAAAAACCAGGAGTTTTTATTATATCATTCTAACCATCTGCCACAACCCACCACTTGCCCACAACTTAATCAACACAATCAGCACTGTGTATGACTACGGTTTTCTAGCTATAGCAAGCCATTAACTAACACCTTTATCTCATTCCTTTTTTCTTTTTAACATGTTTATAGTACCACCAGGTGATATAAATGTGAAGAGAGCCACACCAAAAGAAAGACAAAGATCCTTGGGTTTAAGCAAAAAGTGAGAAGCAAAGGCACGTTCTGTTGTACATGTCAAAATTCTTATATTCCATACTGCTAGCTTCAATTAAAATGTAGTTTAACCAAATACATGTCAATAGGAACTAAATGCCAACTCTTTTTCACATTTTATTTACAATTTTCATCTCTTGAATGAATACAGCTTAAACAACTAAAACAAATGAACCATAAGTACTTGAATAAATCTAATTCTTTCTTCTTATATATGTCATTTGGTTGTTCAGTACTTTTTCTTACAAGTTCTTCTTCCCTTCTATGAAATACAGTTTGAAACAACTAAAGTGAATAACAATAATGAACATTGAATAAATGTAATGCTTTTTTCTAATATGTGTCATTTGGTTGTCAAATTTTATTGTAAAACTAACAATCCATTAGCTTTTGTTTTGATGATGAAAAAAGGCGATGAGCTACAAGAAAAGTATGCAATGTAGGAAAAGGAACATCCATTTCAGTCTGGTTGGTGCTTTGAGAAAAAGATACTACTGCGTAGGCCTCAATGAAGTACAATGCTGGAGTAAACTTATTTATCCCACTTCACAAAAAATCTCATAATGAATTTTATAATAATTATAATACCTCGCAGACAGTGTATAATGCTGGAGAGTCGAGGCGGAATCCAATTTTTATCAAGCCCTGCAAATTATGGAACAAATTCATTGATAGATTATTGTCTATTGCAAATAGGCAGTTGTTAAAGACCATTTGGCCAGTCCAAGTGTTGTTTCCTCATTTGCCTTTTCGGAAGGTCTAAAGTGTACTAATAAGCAAATGCAATAAAGCAAGAGCTTGAGATTAAGGAATTTCTTACCTCGTAAACATCATCTGGGACAATGAATCCACGACCCCTATTTCAAAGACCAAAATAATACAAGAATTAATTTCCTCAAAACATATTTCGAACCAATGACATGAAGAAGTAATCAAAAAGTACTAAACGGGAATGTGCTTTACATTACACCTTTACCGAGAAGAAGAAATTTACCTCTCCAAGTCTGAGAACACATGTTGCACCTACAGATGATGAATTGATGGTTCATATAAATCAAACAATTGAAAACCTTTGAAGGAACACATCTTATAAACACATTTTATGAAGTATCTACTATAAAATAAGAAAAACACCATTCAATTCATGCAGCACTAAGGTTTTCACTCTAGTGCTGCCAAGATGAGGTAGTGAAACTATTGTCAAATTCAGTGTATGAGAACATGCAAATTGCATATAGAAAGACCAGTTAATGTATTTGAAGAAAAACTAGTATAAAAATATTTAACTAGAGAAGACAGCTGACCTTCAGCAGAAACTTGTTAAGTTCAACAAACTCTGGCAAATAAAAATTAGATTAATAGCAGTATGGGATTCTCAATGGAACAATTCGTAAATATGAATTCAGTTGCACCAAAATAAAGTTTAGAAGGGCCTAAAGAAGATTGAACAGGAGCTTAGCACTGGTGATCTAGACAATGTTTTGATATCTTTGATACCTAGATTTCGATTCTCCGGATATATATAAAAGTAAGAAAAGGGGAAGTCTACGTTAAGGTAAAGTTGACATTTTATATATGCTGATTATGTTTTTTGTTATCTCCTTCATGGTCTACTTATATTGACTCAATTTCCTTGTTGTAGTTCCTACTATCCTAGTTCAAACACCAGATGCCATTGAGAATATAGTGTAGTGTGTAGAATTGTATTTATACTTGTATTTCTGAGTCAGCATCTAGTTAGTTAAGATTAGTGCAGGATAGTGCACATTAGCAGTTAGTTGGAGATCTGTTAGGTGCAAGTTAGTGTATGTTAGCTGTAGGGAAGTTTAATTCAGTAGGAGTAGATATTTTGCATTTGCTACATTGTTGCTTTGTATATTAGGTTCTGATTTTCATTCAATACAGTTTGAGTTTGAGTTTCAGTTCCCAGACTCAGAGACTCCATTTCCTTTCTTCTTCACTTCATTCATATCTGCAAATCCCTGTTGCTTGCTCATCTTATTCATTACAGCACACATGGAGTTGTATATTTCTTCCTAATTTTGTCATGGTATCAGAGCAAGGTTACTAGGCAATCCAATTTAGGTTAAAATTACCAATTCGACGAAATCTCTCCTTCGTAATAGATCGCGAGGTGAGGTTTTTGTTTTCAGTGTATCGCATCTGAGCTCTTTGCTGGAGTCTGGACAGAATTGGAGGATCGATATGATCAGACAAACGGCGCCAAGTTGTATCAAATTCAAAAGGAGATAAATGATCTCAATCAGGGAAACTTAGACACTACTGGATACTATACGCGAATGAAGAAACTTTGGGAGGAATTGAGTACCCTAACTGCTAAGCATCAGTGCAATTGTCACTGCACATGTGGAGCTAAGGAATTGATGTATAAGGAAGAACAAGACAGAAGATTGATTCAGTTCCTTATGGGGCCGAATGAAGTCTATACAACAATCAGAGGGAGCATACTCCTTTATCATCTATGGGACAGGCTTTTGCATTACTTGTACAAGAGGAAAAACAAAGGGAGCTTAGGCCAAGCACTCATGTGTTTGGTGAGTCCTCCTCCATGAATGTGAGCACATGTAGTGGAAGTGGAAGGAATTTCAGGACAAACTACACCCATAATAATGCCCATAACAACTATGTTGGGAACAATAGGAGCCGATTGTTTTGTGAACACTGCAAAAGGCCAGGACACACAAAGGATGAGTGTTACAAATTACATGGATATCCCTCTATAATGAATAAGAATCAGAATGGTCAAGGCTCAAGTAATTTCAGTCAAAGGAGCCAAGGATATAATCATAATGCTGGTCAAGGGTACAATGGCACCAATTATTATAAAAACAACCACAATCAAAGAAGTCATAGTTACAATCAAAACTCTAAACTTGTGAAAGGCAAGGGAATTGCAGCAAATGAACATGGAGTGAGCCCTGATGTGATGTCTATGAAGGGTGAAGAATTTGACAGCTTGAGTGACAACCAGAAGGTCAATCTGACTAAAGAACAATACAGTCAAGTAGTGAACCTTCTTCAGCACTTTGGGACTGGAAATCCAGGAACACCTAGCAGCAGTACACAGAAATGTGGAGCAGTGAACTTTGCAGGCATTGTATCTTGCACATCTTCTATAGATTTTGGAAAATTGTCTTATGGATGTTTTAAATCAAGAGCTGAACTTTGGATCATAGACTTAGGAGCCTCACACCATATGACATTTAATAAGAATCACCTCACAAACATCATTCATTTGCCATATCCTTTACTAGTTAAGTTACCAAATGGCTATAAAGTGATCACATAGATTGGCAATGTGACCATTACACCCAAGATCATTTTGCATAGTCTTATTTGTTCCCTCATTCAAATATAACCTCATTTCTGTCAGTTCCTTAGCAGTGCATCTTAAATGTATTGCTTCCTTTTATGATACTTCTTGTCTTCTGCAAGCCCCTTCTCTGAAGAGGCCTCTCGAGATTGGGAAGCTATATGATGGCCTCTACTTCTTGTGCTCATATTGCTTGAAGAAGGTCAATGTTGCTTCTGAACACAAGAAGATCTCTTCTACCTGTTTTTCTTCTAATTTTAGTCATGTAAATAAAGTACACTGTGCATGTCATTCTCATTCCTGTTGTCCCTTCCTACTGTAAATAATTCCATTCATGAAAATAAAGACAGTGTATCTCTTTGTAATTCTCAATTGTCTCATAGAAACAATATTGATCTGTTGTGGCACTACAGACTTGGTAATGTACCTTTTGCTAAATGAAAGGAATACCAATCATCCCTGTCAAATTCTCATCCAAACAACCTTTCTTTTGTACCATATGCCCCATGGCTAGACAAACAAGATTGCCATTCCCAGAAAGCACTACCAGCACCAAAGAAATTTTTGAAATTATCTATGTCTGACTGATGGGGTCCCTACCATGTCACAACTCATGATAATTACAAATATTTCCTCTCAATAGTGGATGGTTATAGTAGATCAACTTGGACTCACCTTCTTAGTTGCAAAAGCAATGCACTTCATATCATCCAAGCATTTGTCACCATGGTTGAAAATCATTTCAAAACAACTGTGAAACTCATAAGAACAGACAATGGTCTAGAGTTCACCAGTAATGAAGCATCTCTATTTTTCCAATCCAAAGGCATGATTCACCAGAAATCTTGTCCATACACACCACAACAAAATGGTGTGGTGGAAAGAAAATACAAGTACTTGTTAGAAACTGCTAGAGCTCTCCTTTTCCAGTCAAAATCACCTTTAAGATACTGGGGAGACTGTATTATAGCAGCAACTCACATCATAAACAGGTTACCATCTACACCCTTGAACAATAGATCTCCCTTTGAACTACTGTACTAACAAAAACCCACTTATTCACACTTGAGAAGTTTTGACTGCCTTTGCTATCCTACCTTTACCAAACCCCACAAAGACAAATTTGAACCCAGAACCACCCCTCATGTTTTCATAGGATATCCTTTAGGAACAAAAGGTTACAAGGTACTAATTCTGGCCACCAGAAAGATTTTGGTATCTAGAGATGTGATTTTTCACGAGTCTGTATTTCCTTTTTCTATTGGTCACAAGAATATCCAGTCTGTTCCTATTCATTTGTCTCCTCCTAATGACTATTTTTTCTCTGAGTATGATCAATTGAATGATATGCAAAATGGTCAAGGTAGTGCAGATGGCACACATATGCCACCATATTCAGGAACTTCGTCTTTTGAGTCTGGTAATCTAAGTTCTAGTCCTTTCCATGTTGAACCTTTCATCAATAATGAATCCTTACATGACCAGTCCCCATCTATCTCTGAACATTTTTCACCTGAGTCTAGCCAAAATCAACCACCACACATAGGCCAACCAACTGTAGAAACCAGAAAATCTCTTAGACCATCCAAAGTCCCATCTTACCTTACTGATAATATCCACAATGTTAGCAAGCCTAAACCAACCTCCAATGACCAACATCCATCTTCAACATCCCTGCATGCTTGCTTTTCCCTCAACCATCACATTGCCCCACATGCCTTAACACTTGATAGTCAGCAACTTGTAAGAAACATCTGTCTTGACAATGAACCAAGTTCTTATGAAGAGGCAGTTATGTATCCTACATGGCAAACTGTTATGACACGAGTTTGAGGCATTACATGCCAATCAAACTTGGGACCTTGTCCATCTGCCTGCTGGAAAAAAAGGGCTATTGGATGTAAGTGGGTGTACAAAGTTAAACATAAGGCTGATGGAAGTATAGAGAGGTTTAAGGCCAGACTAGTGGTCAAAGGTTATACACAACATGCTGGGATAGATTACACTGAAACTTTTTCCCCAGTTGTAAAAATGACAACTACCAGAACCTTGATTGACACTGCAATAAAGAAGAAGTGAGACATTTTCCAATTGGACGTTAATAATGCATTCCTTCATGCAGACTTACATGAGGAAGTGTACATGGAGATGACCCAAGGATTACACTCCGGATGTCCTTAGGTTTAGAAATCTTATACAAGGAGGATGGTGCTCTCATTTCACAAAGAAAATTTGCCTTGGATTTACTCGAAGAATTTAAGTGTCACCAATACGGTAGTCTCACTTCTCCCCTGGATCCTACAGTTAAACTGTTACACCCCGTAATTTCGCGTTTCGTCATGCCGTCAATGGATTCCGAAGTTCCGGGAAGAGGTATGATCTTACGGAATGATAATGAAGGTTTACAGCTTGTTTATGGAAGTACCGGAGTGTTTGAGAGTTAAATTGATAAATAGGAAGTACGTTTCGACGAGAACAGGAAACTGGGCAACTTGATGGAAAGGTTGACGGACCGTCAAATGTTTGACGGTCCGTCAAATTGCCCACCCTGGCAGTTTGACAGAAGATTGACGGACCTTCAAAAGTTTGACGGTCCGTCAAATGAACCGCCTTTTTACGTCGGTGCAGATCTGATTATGGGTTTATATTGGGAATTCTCGAATTTCAGTTCATTTTTCTTCAATACCCAACCCTCACACTCTCCCTAAACTCTCTCTAGCATATCCCAAGTCGAAATCAAAGCCAATTACGCAAGGATAACGTGATAAAACCGTGATTATCATAGTAATTGTTAGAGTGGGTTAGAGTCCCACATTTGTTGGGAGTGGACTACTGGTTTGCTTATATGGACTTGGGCAACCTCCCATCATGAGCTAGCTTTTGGGGTTGGTTAGGCCCAAGTGTCATATCTTTACATGGTATCAGAGCCAGATTCATTCCCGTTTGGACTCCCGATCCACGCTACAGTTGGCCCTGGGCGTGAAGGGGGTGTTAGAGTCCCACATTTGTTGGGGAGTGGACTACTAGTTTGCTTATATAGATTTGGGCAATCCTCCCCCCATGAGCTAGCTTTTCGAGTTGAGTTAGGCTCAGGTGTCATATCTTTACAGTAACCTCCTTCTCCATACAAAATTGGTTTTGGAAAAACCCTTGCAAATCAGATTGCTTACTATTTTGAGGAGGATTCGATACGTAAAGGTAAGTTTTACCCATCTATGCTTATAATTATGAGTAATTGATGATTTGGAGAAAGTTATGAAAGAGTTTTCATAATCAAAACTTCATAAACTTATGAAATCTTCGTAGTAGAAATTGTTGGGCTTTTTTATTCAAGTATAAGTTGAGTTTGGATAATTGAATTGATGGTATATGTTATGGAGTAAGAAAAGTACGGTTTGAAGAATTGTGAGATTGAATCACATAAAATTTACCGTGTAAGGAAAGCTTAAGAAATCAATTATGCCTAAAGTTGTCAAAGGACACCTAAATGAGTTTCTATGGAAATGGTACTTTGATGAAACCATGAGATTAAATTACATGAGTATCCCTTGTAAAAGAATTTAAGAATCTGAGGTGTTCGACGTTGTCGATAAGATACTTACATGAATCTTTCTATGGAATTTGGATTCAATATTGATACCAATTTTTATGTGATATAGATAATCACTCGTATGAAGTGTGAGGACTTGTAGGAAGATTGTAGCGTCAAGGACAAGGTGTGTTAAGGAACACTCTTACATTCTTTTGGCATGATCAACGAATAAGCACAACCATAATGACGTCCCTTCAAAGGGAACTCTACTCTTAAACTTGAAGCTTGTGATTATTTTCGTATCATATTGTTACAATTTATAACTCTTGTTGTTCTGTTTCGGAAGCACTTTCCCGATTTGATAGTCCTTTGAACCTTATGTTTTCTCATGATCATTGACAGTTAGTGATACAGACACAGTGCCATAATGATAATCGGAGGATAACGACCTTGGGTCACTCCGATTGGTTTCATAAGGCCCTTCAGAGTTTGTCTTGCATTGCACTTATAAATATATAGCTATTTTCTTACCGAGTCGCGCTATAGTAGGCCGAGTACGGCACGTAGATGTGCACCCAGTTGGAGTTGATTTTGATATTACCGAGTCCCACATTTGGGTCGGGTACGACCGAGTCCTCACGAGGTCGGGTACGATATATATGTATTATGATATGATTTGCCCCACAGAGAGGTTGGATATTACATTATTTGGTCCCACTGAGCGGCTTGATTTTTACAGACATGCATACATTTTCATGATTGTGTCAGGTAGCCCTCAGAGGTGATGATGTCTTTTGTCTATATTGGTTATCTGCCTTACATATTCATTACATATTTCGGACCGATGTCCCTTTCCGGGAACTCTGCGTTTCATGTCCGCAGGTACAGATAGAGAGGCGGATGATTTTCTCACGGTAGGACTCGACTCAACTGGAGGTCATCACGCTCCATTTTTTCGGAGTTGTATAGTAAGCTGATAGGTATAATGGATATACATATGTGTATAGTTGGGGATGACGGAGCCCTGTCCCGACCAGTTGAGAAGCTTGTAGACAATGTGTTATGTGTGGTAGCCGTGTGTGGCCTTGTCAGCCTCTTCAGTAGATTTATTATGTTTATGTCGGCCTTGTTATATATATATATATATATGGTTTGAGCCTTTTCTGAGTGCAGATGGTTATGTCCTTATTCAGTTGCGTATGTGTCAGAGACCTTGTTGGCCCGTGAGTTGTTGTATCTCTCTCAGGTATCAGGATCGGTACGCTCAGACCTTAGGGCGCCAGGTGTCGGCCACACCCCCAAGATTGGGATGTGACAAAGTGGTATCAGAGTAGGTCAGTCCTAGGGGTGTCTACAAGTTGTGTCTAGTAGAGTCTTGCTTATAGGTGTGTTGCGCGTCACACTTATAAACAAGAGGCTACAAGACATTTAGGGTGTTATCTTTCTTGAAATCTAGATCGTGCGTTAGCAGCAAGGTCGTAAGTCACTAAGTTCCTATTTTTTCATCTTCATCTTCCTTTCCAGTAATACCGAGATCCAATGGAAGTACTGATAGCAGGAATTGGGTTAGAAATGCGGAAGAAGGTACTAGCCGACAGCCACCCGTTAACATGAATCCAAGAAATATAAGGTCACCAGAAGGAGTTATTCAATAGAAGAAGACCCGTGCATGACCAAAAATTTGTCTATGGAGGAAGATTCGTCCGAGGATTCATCTATGGAAGAGGACCCCCGCACAATACAGAGATCATCAGCGCAGCGGTTGTTTCCGTTTGGGTAAGGTATGAGTGGTCCTGTGTATGCAACAGCACCTCCAGTTATCTTTCCAGAACAGGGCCATGTTCAGATGCCCCACAAGATAGACCTTTTGAGGGATTGAGAAGCCCAATATCATAGAAGTCAGTTAACCGAGGTTCACCCCTAACAAGTAGAAGCGAGGAAGAAGTAACCAGTAGACAGACCAGAAGGTTAGGGATGGACGCAGGTGCTGAAGAATTGTTGTTGAGACAGGTGTCAGATCAAAGCTCCCGGGTAAAAATCAGACAAGCACAAGAAAGTGTTGGAAGCAGTAGACCACGATGTCAGTAATGTGGAATGAGACATGACGGAATATGCTTATCCCGATATCGAGTTATGTTCTGGATGTGGAGATTTGGGCCAGAGAGTGTCCCGATAGATTTCAGTCGATGTGCCATCAGTGTGGACAGGTGCATTACAGGCCATGATGTTGAGGGATGTTATTGGTGTGAGAGCATGAGCCATAGAGTGTATAGATGCCCGAGGTGCCCGAGGTTGAGTCAGGGAGAGTAGTCAGTCCCGATGTTACCTTAGAATCATGCAATCAATCAGGTATGTTGATAATTTTATTAAGAATAATTGTGCTTATACCTATGATTGATCAGTTATTTTTTATATAGAAAGTATGTCATACAAGGCGTATATAGACCATAAACGATGATAGGAATTGAAGATGGCAAGTGAAATCACAGTTATGTTCACGGCTCTAAGCAAGATGATTTAGGAGTCAACCTTTTATTGACTATATATGTATCCAACACTCTTAGATCTTGTAGGGTGAGCAATACTCCCACAGAAAGTAAATGAACGTGTGACTTGAAAAAGGGGATTCACGAGTCCAAATAATTTAGACGAACCCCAGAGGAGTAGTAAGGAGAATGGATTTCCAGGGATAAGTTACTTGAAGCTTTGTTCAGAAGATAATCGAAGGAAGAAAAGAATGCAAAAAATTATACGTAAATTAGTAATCCCAACCTCAGCTTTGTTCAGAATATAGTCGAAGGAAGAAAAGAATGCGAAAAGTTATATGTAAATTAGTAATCCCAATCTCTTCACAAGGGTAAATCATTTAGAAAGAATCATCGAACGGGATGAGATTTGTTAATTAAAGGCAAGTAACATACCTTTTTCACTGTGAGGAACGGCAAGATTCTCGACATTAAGTGGAAATAAACTTGCGACGAGGATATGATTAATAGAGAAACAATGATAAATGATAAACGGATAGTCGATAAGCACAAGTAAAAGCGTTAGGACAACTTGGTATCATACATCTCATAGAAAGATCGGCAGAGAGCCGGTACTAGTAAGAAGATCGACAAAGGAATTAGAGTGAGACCTAGGCTACCAATAAAAGGTAGGCGTACAGGTAAAGAAGCGATATTTAAGTTTCTAGAGCTAAAGATATAGATTATGACGTCCATAAGTGATGATACCGGAAGTACGCTAAGACGAGGAATCTTTGAAGAAATTCCAATCGATAATCGCCAAGTTGAGTGATCGGACAGCGAATAGAAAAGAATTATAATACCAATTTAAGGGAGAAAGCCCGAAGTTAGCAACAAAGATGAATCCAGCTATGACTCGAATTAAGTTGTCAAGCCTTAGGTTCACTGTGAATATCGGTAAGGCGTTTAAAGACATATGAGTGGGAGTCAGCATGAGTGAGACCCGATGTTAGTATATAACGGAGCAACGAAAAGGTGATTTAAAGTAAACGATAAGGAAAAGAGCTAAAGAATAAGAGTAAAGTATCACGATATGAGCAAGCAAGTGATAGTAAATATGGACGGCCGAGTAAACCAGGAATCATACAAGAAAGATAATATAATGGTCATAATGATAAGGACATCAGTTACAAAGTAGACCGAAATCGAGCAAATAAGGGCAGCAGCATGGATTCAAGTATGGTAACCACGAAGCAAGCAAGCAAGAGAAACACCTTGGAAAAGTAAATCCTTCCGTGAAAAAAGAGGTAGGACAACCCCTAGCATAAGCCATATTGAAAAACTAACCAGAGGATGTCAAAGATTTGCTTCGGAGAAACAGGTGTACAAGAAATACCCAACGAATGAACAGTCAAATGTGAAGTATAAAGGATTTTGAAGTTACAAGGGGCAAGTACGCACTCTTAGTATGAAAGAAATGTCATTTTTCGAAAATCATGAGTCCGGAGCCAGTGAGTATAAGTAGATGATCTAGCAATAAGGTCAACAAAAGAAGAAACAACGTCAAAAAGGAGAAAATGCCTTGTTTTTCGGTATTTGACAAATGATACAAATCGAGAAAGGATACTTGAGCAAATATGGGGTATAACTAAGGAAATAATGAGTCTATCTTCATAGCATTGCCAAATAAGTATACGAACTCGAGACGTAAAAAGCAAGAAGATCGGATGTAAGGAGCAAGAAAGTAATAGACCATAGGGTCGTATACCGTTGAACAATGAGAGGAAGTCACAGAAAGGGACCGCCCCAAAGAAGTAACAGGTGTACAACCGTAATACAAATTAGGTGATACTCCCTTGGAGCTATAGATAAATAAATTCTTTCTTATATTGGGACTTGAGGAGCGTTAAGACAAAGCATCTCATCTAAAGCCCCTTTAAGAAAAAGAACTGTGAGATGAAGTAAAGATAATAACGAGAACCTACCAAGGTCCAAGGATTAAGAGCATCAAATAGCAGCATTCGTAGAAAAGTCACTTTTGAATTTAATTACGTATGGATTATTGAATGAACCCCACCTTTAAGGACTATTATGTAATCGTGATATTAAGGCCAAAGTGACTCGTCAGTCTGCACGGTCATGGTTAAGTTTGTACGATAATGATTAAGTCTGGCTATACGATCAAAGTTTGATAGAAAGGGCTATTTTGAAGACTATCTCAAGCTATTGCATGATCGCTCATTAAGACAACCAACTAATCAAAGGATCAGTTTAAAAGAAGCCATGAGTATTCAAAATTTTCATTGTCCCATCCTAAGATGACCAATGAAGATTTCAGGTCGGAATACCGGACCCAGGCCAAGGGTGAAGGTATAGAGTTTGGAAGAAGTTTGAAATCAGGATGGATGACTAGTAAGAGACATATTGCCAGATCGATGAATAAAGAATTATACACGGTAAAAGAATAGAACTCTTTTAAATGTCACAAGAAAAAAAAGGAACCGGAAGTAACGACACCAAATTTGAGGAAATAAGTATAAAAAATACTTAGATCAACAAGTTCAACTTAACAAGGAATGAGGATTCCATCTAAGCGTATCCAAGATCATAATACCGAACTCAGGGGAGGAAGGTGGTAACCAGCAAGCAGAACATAGTCACAATTGGAGACATTTATTCAGGAAATACAATAAGAGTGGAGAAGAAATGTATTGACGAATGGAGTTTTTGGACCAGTAGGTTGCTTAGAATTTATGTACCGTATGAGGACACTATCGAGAAGGAGAGAATAAAAGTAAAGGAAAAGTGGATTCAAATAACTCCACTACTTCTACGTTTCTGCTTTGACGATTATCGTACCACAATCTTTCATTATCATCTTATGTTTCGTGCCTACGAACTATGTCACCTAAACTCCATCATAAGACGAAAATCATAACCTAGAAAGGAAGGACATAACTCATATGTCAGAATTCAATACCTCGAATGTCAGAATACAACGACTCAAACAAAGTACAGTCGTCAGACAATGGTATGAAAGAGAGGTACAACTGTGTGAAGGTGTGAAGACTGAGAATATACCAACAATGCATATCAGTGTGATCTGATCAACGATAAGATGAGATAATCCTTAATCCGCAAGAACTCTGTCAAGAAAGGTCACGGAACCTAAGAATCGCTCTACTAGAATGATTCAGATCCTAACTTCATGTTAGTGTTCGTGCGATATAATCCCTCTCATTCTTTTCGATGTATCGAAAATGGACCATATATCTAATGTAAATCATATTTCTGAAGCAAGTGTATCAGGTGCAGCTCGGATGTTAGCAAAAGAATGTTAAGGTAAGTTATGGCTGAACTTTCTTTAATTTTATAAGTATAATTGTATAAGTGGTCGTGTGTATAAGTGGTCGTGTGAAGCCGATTTGATGTTGTCTTGTTGTTCTGCCATGTGTGGCACTGGAAAAATGTTTGGGTTGCTTAACATGTTTTGGATAATCCTGTTTACAGAGGAAATTATGCCGAAATTTCTGGAAAACTTGGGGAGCCAGAATATTTCAAACATTCGCGGACGAATATTCCTAAGGGGGAGGACGTTACACCCTGTAACTTCGCGTTTTGTCGTGCCATCAATGGATACCAAAGTCCCAGAAAGAGATATGATCTTACATAGAGATATGACCTTACAGAAAGATAATGAAGGTTTACAACTTATTTATGAGAGTACTGGAGTGTTTGGGAGTTAAATGGATGGAAGTATGTTTCGACGAAAATAGGAAATTGGACAACTTGACGGGAAGGTTGACAGACCGCCAAATATTTGACGGACTGTCAAATTGCCCACCCTGAGCCGTCAATTTTCCTGGCAGTTTGACGAGAAGATTGACGGACCGTCAAAAGTTTGACGGTCCGTCAAATGAATCGTCTTTTTATGGCGGTGCAGATCTGATTACGGGTATATATTGGGAATTCTCGAATTTCAGTTCATTTTTCTTCAATACCTAACACTCTCCCTAAACTCTCTCTAGCATATCCCAAGTCGAAATTGAAGCCAATTACGCAAAGATAACGTGATAAAACCGTGATTATCATAGTAATCTCCTTCTCCATGCAAAGTTGGTTTTGGAAAACCCCTTGCAAATCAGATTTCTTACTGTTTTGTGGAGGATTCACTACGTAAAGGTAAGTTTTACCCATCTCTGCTTATGACTATAAGTAATTGATGATTTGGAGAAAGTAATGAAAGAGTTTTCATAATCAAAACTTCGTAAACTTATGAAATCTTCGTAGTAGAAATTGTTGGACTTTTTTATTCAAGTATAAGTTGAGTTTGGATAATTGAATTGATGGTATATGTTATGGAGTAAGAAAAGTAGGGTTTGAAGAATTGTGAGATTGAATCACATAAAATTTACCGTGTAAGAAAAGCTTAAGAAATCAATTATGCTTAAAGTTGTCAAAGGACACCTAAATGAGTTTCTATGAAAATGGTATTTTGATGAAACCATGAGATTGAATTACGTGAGTATCCCTTGTAAAAGAATTTAAGAATCTGAGGTGTTCGACGTTGTCGATAAGATACTTACATGAATCTTTCTATGGAATTTGGATTCAATATTGATACCGATTTTTATGTGATATAGATAATCACTCGTATGAAGTGTGGGGACTTGTAGGAAGATTGTAGCGTCAAGGACAAGGTGTGTTAAGGAACACTCTTACATTCTTTTGGAATGATCAACGAATAAGCACAACCATAATGACGTCCCTTCAAAAGGAACTCTACTCTTAAACTTGAAGCTTGTGATTATTTTCGTATCATATTGTTACAATTTATAACTCTTGTTGTTCTGTTTCGGAAGCACTTTCCCGATTTGGTAGTCTTTTGAACCTTATGTTTTCTCATGATCATTGACAGTTAGTGATACAGAGTTCCATAATGATAATCGGAGGATAACGACCTTGGGTCACTCCGATTGGTTTCATAAGGCCCTTCAGAGTCTGTCTTGCATTGCACTTATAAATATATAGCTATTTTCTTACCGAGTTGCGTTATAGTAGGCCGAGTACGGCACGTAGATGTGCACCCAGCTGGAGTTGATTTTGATATTACCGAGTCCCACATTTGGGTCGGGTACGACCGAGTCCTCACGAGATCGGGTACGATATATATGTATTATGATATGACAGAGAGGTTGGATATTACATTATTTGGTCCCACTGAGCGGACTGATTTTTACGGACATGCATACATTTTCATGATTGTGTCAGGTAGGCCCTCAGAGGCTTGTTATGGTTTCAGGTTGACTTCTGTATCCTTATCTCTTATAATATGTCTTTTGTCTATATTGGTTATATGTCTTACATATTCAGTACATCTTTCGTATTGATGTCCCTTTCCGGAGACACTGTGTTTCATGTCCGCAAGTACAAATAGAGAGGCATATGATTTTCTCACAGTAGGACTCGACTCAGCCGGAGGTCGTCACGCTCCATTCTTCCGAAGTTGTATAGTAAACTGATAGGTATGATGGATATGCATATATGTATATTTGGGTATGGCGGGGCCATGTCCCGACCAGTTGTTGTCTGTATATTCTTTAGAGGCTTGTAAACAGTGTGTTATATGTGGTAGTCGTGTGTGGCCTTGTCGGCCTCTTTAGTAGATTTATTATGTTTATGTCGGTCTTGTTTTATATATATGTGTGTGTGTGTGTATGGTTTGAGCCTTTTCTGATTGCAGGTGGCTATGTTCTTATTCAGTTGATTATGTGTCAGATGCCTTATTGGCCCGTGAGTTGTTGTATATCTTTCAAGTATCAGGATCGATACGCTCAGACCTTAGGACGTCGGGTGCCGGCCACACCCCCCAAGGTTGGGGTGTGACATAAGGTACCTAAAGAATAATCCTACTCTAGGAGTGTTCATGTTCAATTCAGATGACTTTATTGTCAGAGCATATTGTGATTCTGATTTGGCTGCTTGCCCAGACTCAAGGAAATTTGTTTCAAGATTCATTATGCTGCTTGGATCCAGTCCTGTTAGTTGGAAGTCCAAGAAGCAGGAAACCACTTCACTGTACTCAGCAGAAGCAGAGTATAGAGCTGCTTTAAGAAAGGTGGTTGGAGAATTGGTGTCGTTAAGCAGGCTATTTACTGAGTTCACCATTCCCTTTCCCAATCCTATAAATGCTTACTGTGATAGTCGTTTGCATTGCATATTGCTAGGAACCATGTGTTCCATAAAAGGACCAAACACACAGAGGTCAATTATCACTTTGTGAGGTCCAAGCTACAAGAGGGTCTGAATTGAGCAAGTTGGTTGTGCTTCCCTCACTTCCAACTTGAGGGGGGTATTAAGAATATAGTGTAGTGTGTAGAATTGTATTTATACTTGTATTGCTGAGTCAGCATCTAGTTAGTTAAGATTAGTGCAGGATAGTGCACATTAACAGTTAGTTAGGTGCAAGTTAGTGTATCTTAGTTGTAGGGAAGTTTAAGTCGGTAGGAGTAGATATTTTGCATTTGCTTCATCGTTGTTTTGTATATTAGGATGTGATTTTCATTCAATACAGTTTGAGTTTTCAGTTCCCAAACTCAAAGACTCCATTTCCTTTCTTCTTCACCTCATTCATATCTGTAAATCCTCGTTCCTTGTTCATTACAGCACGCATGGAGCTGTATATTTCTTCCTAATTTTGTCAGATGCACTTGCCTTTCTCTTAGAAAATAATAATTACTTCCAAGTGACCAAACTTTATAATGATCTTATTTGAAGTTGTCTCACTCGCTTGAGAGAATTTTCGTAATAAAATAAAAACAAAAAACTCGATTCAACCCTATAAACTTTCATAGTGCAGTAATAAATGGCAAGCTAATGGATGAATGGTAGTTGAAAGAGAATCATACTCACCTTCAAAATTCATGGTTCCATTCTGGTCAAAATCGCACATCCTGAAAATGAAAAAACAAAATCACTACCGGTAAAAGCCTTATAGTGTTGATAATTTAATATAGAGAGGGCCAGAAAAAACCTGATCATTTGCTGGACAACAGTGATAGGAAATTCTAAATTTCCAATTGCAAAAGCACTCTGATAGAGCATATACATGGAAGGTGTCAAGTTTAGCAACCGAATAAAAAAAAGATTAATTCCAGACGAAAATGAAATACCTTGAGTTGAATTGCAGTAATACTGCCGATTTTGTCAGTGTCAACCCGATCGAACCACTCTCTCAGAATCGCCGACTGCTCCATTTTCGTCTATTGCTTGCCCACACCAGAACACAATGCACTGGAGTAGTATATTTATTTATTTTACTTATTTCTTGCCAACTTGTATCTGAAAATTGAAAACTTTCAGATTTACTAAAGATGATACATAAAAATTCACTCAGATATCAAATCTCGACGTCTTGACGATGTATTCATAATCGGGTTTAATGGTAGGATAGGCTGATTTTTGACACGCATGTATTTTACTTTTTTTTATATTTTTCTTAACATTGCTTGAGTAATTACTTCGACTTGAAGTTATCTATAAATAATATCTGTTGATGGTAGATTACTAATTGTTCATACTAGTATCGTAGGGAGTATTGTTAATGCTAGAGCCCGTTTGCATTGACCAACTTATAAGCCTTTTTTAGCTTATTCCACTGTTTGGCTTTTTGGGTTAAAGTGCTGATTTTAAGCCAGAAAGTATTTAAAATCAGTCATTTTTTAAAAGTTAGGAATCCTAACTTTTTTTTTTGGGCTTATAAGTCATTTTTGTTGAGTTTTAAAATTACTTTTATATCCCTTATATTTTATTAAAATTTTCACATTACCCTCTCACCAATAAACATTTTTATCTAAACACTCAATTGCTTATTTTTATAAACAATTTTCAGCACCTAAAAGGTCTAAAAACACTTTATACATTTTTTTAAGCTCATCCAAACGGCCCCTGATATTGTTTGATTATGCAATTATATTAATGTATTTTTTAAGTTTAATAAGATATATATTTGTTGAATGTCAACAAGACACCTATTAGATAAATATGGAGAGACGAGTTAATATACAGATTTTCTGACAAATGAAAAGGTACGTCCATGATAAAAATCTATTTATATAATAAAGCTAAATAAGGTGATGTGACACTATCCATGACCTACATTGCTATTTATCTTTTTTCTCCCTTTTGGGGTTTTTTTCCTATTCTTTTTATTTATGTGTTACGTAGAAAAACTTAAAATAAATCACTAATTAAACTTTCTGAATTTATTATTCCTCCATTATTCTTCTTTAATGTATAAATTTAATGGTCTTTATTTTCATTATTCCTACAATTTTATATCATCATAACTCCTAAATAATTAATGGTCACGCTCATGGCATTATTTGGTATTCCATACTATAGTCCTATAAATATAAAAAAATCACATTATTCAAACTATAAGTTGCATGGTAGTGTAAACATAAAGATTGCGACAACTGTGAGTATAAATTAAATTATTGAGGGGGTGTTCATCTCCATGATTACGTCTTTTTAAGGTGGAGGTTTGTCTCTCTTAAACTTTTTAATTCTTTCTCAATTTCATTTTTATTTTCTTTATTTCAATTTATGATACAAATTGTAACTCCTCGAACCATGACCTAGGCGAAACACGACACTCGGTGCCTAACTACATGGGTTGCTGAATCAACATGGGCATCGAAAACATGAAATAATGATGATAGTAACTTATGTAAAATATGGTACTGAAATATAGTCTGAAAATATTTTGTGGAAATATCTGAAAATAATGATGACATGACTGACATGTTAAACTAGTCTAGTCTATGAAACATCTGACACATGAGTCTGACTGCAAAAATATTTACCGGGACAAGGCCTTGACATACCATTAATAATAAGCATGACATGTAAAATAACTAACTAACACCCCGAATGAAAGGGGCTCACCAATAGCTGATATTGAGGTAAATCCTAACGAGCAGGTCTGTATTCTTGAAACTCAGTACTTGCACCGTAAAGTGTAAGGCTCAGGCAAAGGGACGTTAGTACATTTGAATTGTATTGTATGTAAGCAACTGAAGAAATAAGCAGACACACGGAATAATATGACATGAAACTGAAACTGAAACTGTAACATGAGCATGATATGATATGAGTATAAAATATGTGTAAAATTTGTAAAGATGTGAATCTGTATATCTGTGGGAGAGCATTACAAAACCGACATGAACCACTACGCGTGAATGTGGAGCCTGATCTGCCCGATCAGCTAAGATATCCCGTAAATTGTCAAAGCACGAGACATGAACATGCAAATGATGGATCCAAAAATCCCACAAAGGGTAATAACAACGTATCGTCCTCTGGTGGAGCGACCTTTATACTACGTTGGCATATGTAGTTTCATGTTATCTGAGCCTTCTCGGTAATTTGTGCAAGAAAATAGTTGGCTTATAAGCCCATGAATTTCATGAAATAACTTGTAAGGCATAATTTATATTTATAATTATAATTTAATAATTAAATAAATATATAATATAAGTTGTGTAAAATATGAAAACATGTATGACTTCATAGAACTTAATGATAATGATCATAACTAGTATTTAAAAACTCATGGAATTCAAAGCACGCGTTCATGAATTAATGACAATCATAATGACCTATCATGAATATAATTGATGAATTGTGATAAAGACATGACGTATAATATTACATGTATTAGGGTTATCATGCTAATGGAACAAAATTCTAAACTTATGAAGAACTCGTGTTTCATGCAAGAACGTGGTGTGAGGAAGAACACGAATATTGACACATGTAGATAGAAACTCTGCATAACTTATTCGCTCCAAGACTTGAGGAAAATGTCTGAACTTTTGAAGAAGAAATCCAAAACTTTGAACTTGAAACCTTAAGAAGAGTTTTCACTGATTTTCGTAGCTATTGTTCATAGCTCAAACTACACTATTTCGAACCTTAAATATGATATTCGATGTTCACATTTAATATCTATATGTTATAATTACTCAGTTAAATTTTGGGCTCGATCCAACAGTTAAATTATCGGAAAACGCCAAAGGAAGTTGGTTGGTCGGAGGAAAAATCTACAACAAATTACTAGGGTTTTGCGTTTGATGTAGTGACTCTAAATCTATCTTATTTCATGATTCTACCAACCATTAAATGTCTAAAACATAATAATAACTCCATATAATCCATTAATGATTGATGGACTTACCTTTTTGAAGAAATCACAAAGCTTTATTCTAAATTAGACCTTGAATTAATTTTCCAAAATCTAGCGATTTCAAATAATGATTCGATATTATTTTAGTGTTAACTTAATATAATTGACATACGAGGTGTTTGGTAGCAACTCTGGTCGAAAATTCTTACATAAAATGTTTTAGGGTTGTATTTATAGGTTATCATAAATGCTTGGGTTTAAAACATAATCTTACAAGAATCGGAATTTTCATTTTACATGTTCTCAGTAATCGATCATAACTTTTTGTGCAGAACTTCGTTTGATGTGGGATTTATATGGATGAAAATATATTTCAAAGGACTACAATTTTCATGAAGATTTTTTTTCCAAATTCCTTATAGATTATTTATCCGTACACTCGATTTAGTGAGGCTTGCTACAAACTCACTTTAAAACATGCTCCCTAAAGTAACTTTCGACTCTAATTTTTTATAAGACTCTTCTTATGACTTAGTTTTCAAAACACTTCATACACTACTCATATTTATTCCATCATTTTTCCATCGTACGGTTCAAACTATAATCCAAAGTTACGAGGTGTTACAATATCCAAGAGTTATGTCCTTAAAGAACCAATAAAAAATAAGTTAAAAATAGTTATTATTAAATTTACAAACTTTTTGATTAAAATTTCATTTAACTCTAATAGGCTAATGAACTTTACACTTTAAGCTCATTTCATAAAATATAATCACGAGTCTATACTCATTAATCAAAAGAAATAACTATGAGATTTGTCTATATCTTTATTTTTTTGTAATCCTTATATACCTTATTCACTTGATTAAAGTTTATAGATCTTAACACATTTTCCCATAGTGTATGAAAATTATAATCGTCAAAATAAAAAATTAATAACAAATTATAAATAAAAAAAGTGAATATCTTTTTCTATTTACAAGAAAAATCATGAAAGCTAGAAATTATACTACCAAAATATCGCCTTTTAGGCTTTAGCCATGGTGGGAAAAATAAAAAACAAAATGTAATGTCGCGAACCCAAAATGATGTAATGTAATTGCTTCACCGTGGGTTAAATCACTTGTTCCAGGTAAGTCAATCTTCGATGGGTAGCATTTTAGGGTTTTTGTTTGTGTAAAAATCTGAAAGATCTTCACATATGCTTTGTAATATCTTAAATTTCTATCACTTTTGTTGTTTTGTTGTTAGAATTTCTGGGATATTCTTACTGATTCAGTTTTCTTGATTGTTAATTTTAATCTTTTGCTCTGTTATTATTAGATAGTCGATTCACAAGTGTTTACTGGTTTATTTTAACAATGTTTTCTTGTGGTTTTGAGGCGCAGAGTATTTGTTGGACAGAGAAAACTCCCCTTATCTGGATATCCGAGATACAAAAGATGGCTGCTAATTCTTTTTTCTATTCTTCATTTGCTGAGCAGTTATGTGTAATTTGTTTTACTGAGCTCTTGTATATAACAAATACTGAAAAGGGTCAGATTTGCCCCTATACTCTAAAAAAAAATTGTTATACTTTTTTGATATATTTGCCCTTGTCATCCAACTTTCAGACCATATTTACCCTAATCCATTAAATCACCATGTCCCCACCTTAATTTTTCTACTTGCCACCTACGTAATCTGACCCTAGTCCGTAACAAATAAGTGGAATGGTTGTAGATGATTCATAAAACAGACCTCAACTTTGTTTGGAGTTGAGGCGTAGTGGATTGATGAAACATTATACTGCTGCTCTTGCTAGTGCATATGTTTTCCCTGATAAAAAATCTCGTCCCTCTTTCCTTTTATTTGGTTTCACCGACTGTTACGTTGTCTAATAAGGTTCTTGAATATTGAATGATCTTTTCCATTTGCCTTCTGCGTATGTACCAGGGATGCGATTAAGGAAATGGTTGTCTGTGGGACACCTGCAATTGCTATAGCTGCCGCGCTATCTTTGGCAGTAGAAGTTTCAAGCTTAGCTTCATTTGATGAGACTTCTAATGATGCATCAGTTTTCCTAAGTAAAAAATTGGACTATCTTGTTTCAAGGTAATATTTAAGTAGGACTCAAAATATTATTTGTCTTCTTATCTCTTGTAATTGTGAGATTCTACGCTGTTTAAGTTCTTTGAAGGATCTGATGATATTTTATTTCTTTCATGTAGTCGGCCAACAGCTGTTAATCTTTCAGATGCTGCTGTAAATTAAAGCTTAAAGATGTTATAAAGAAGGCTGCTGCCACAACCAAAGAGGCCAATTCAATTTTCCAGGTAGTAACATTCTCTTTCGTTGACAAACACTCAGCTATCCTGCTTAAATATGAACAACTTTCAGAAGTAATGGGGTGAGACTAGCCTGTAAAAGGGGTGCAACTTAGTTTCACCATAGAAATGGATAGGGCAAATGGAGAAGTGGGAGAAAATGGATACAAGTTTAGTAGTTGGATTATTCGAAGGAAATTCCATTTAGTTGTATTGTATCTGGATACAAGTCCAGTAGTTGTATTGTATAAATAATATCCGTATGGTTGTTTTTGGTTTTAAGAAATACTAAATTTATTCATATCAATTGCAGCAGCAGCTAAGGTTTGCAGTGTTATATTGTTTTGGTTGTTTAATTGAATTAGTTGGTCTTTCATTTATTCCGTTTTCTATCCAAGGTTGGTAAAGCTCAAATCTAACAATTTGGGAGAACATATGGATCAGTTTCATACTATGGGGAGCTGAGAATTTAATTCCAAAATGATACTATACACTAAAAAAGCTTTTCCTCAATTTTTCTTTGATATGTTTTTCCAGATACATTCTCCTACCATAAAAAATCTGGCAATTCTATTTGAAGGTGAAGGATTTTGTTTGATTCTGGCGATTGTATTTGAGGGAGAAGGAACTGTATAAGGTATGTGTGTTTGTGTTTCTATTTATGTCCTTGCATCGGTATTTTTGTTATGTGCAATAGGTTATTTTGTCAACTTTACTGAAAAAGGATGGAAATTATGTGAATGAAGAAGGGAAGATTTTAACTGTAAGTTCCAAACACTTGTCCATTTTCATATTTCAGCTAGTGTTGGTTTCCTAGTGATAATTTGCTCAGTAATGTAAGTGAAGGTCTTTCAGATGTTCTATGAACTATTTTCAGTATGTTTACTTTTTGGAATGAGCTGCATTTAGGATTTGATTTTCTCACTTTTGGAATGGATTTGGCACTTGATTGACTGTTTTTTCTCTTCTCCATGATATTTGGCCATCACAAGATCCTTTTAGATATTGTTTGTTTACTGATAAGGGAAAGATTTTAAAAAATATTACCAGCTTCTCTTATTTGAACTTCTAGTCTCTTCTTTTTTGAATAATAAGTGATTGGTAAGTTTTCATAGATATGTACAGCTAACAGCAAAAGGATCACAAGTTAAATCACTATTTTGCAATTCTTTCATTTTTGTCCAGCTGCTCATTTCTTCCATGTACTTATATAGTAACAAAGCGCAATACAAGAACCATGGATTGCTAGTATCTAAGATGGTATTGTCTTCACAATCTTACTGTGATATATTTTATGTTGACAAGCGAAGGGTGAACAGTTTGTGCTTTTAGAATATGGCTTATTGTCCTGTTTTGCGGCTTCGAGAGGAAAATGGATTTGAGGATGGTGTGGAGAATGAACTGCGCATGAATGTGATTATTCAGTTAGCTTTTCATGGACAGTTCTGTATCTGTAGTAATTAATTGCAAGGAATAGACTTCCCTTGCACCTGGTAGACAAATTCATGTTGCTCGCTTTTCTTAAGGACTGAATTCTTTGTTACGATGTCATTTGATGTTCCCTCCGCTATTTATAATAAAGTGATTGTATATCTGTATTTGGAGCCAATATAGATTAGCTTCTGTTGAAAACTAGAGTTATGGTGTCTACATAGGTGTAATTGTGTGTTCTTGTGGAATGAAGGAACTTTGCACAAGTCATAAATTATATTGGGTTGGTTCTCATCACTTGATCACGTCTTTATCTCATATTTTTTCCTGCCCAAACATTTTCTTAAATTTGATTATTGTGTTTTTTATAGTTCCCTTGGTTCCTCCCTTTGGTGGTCTGAGCATGGATTACTTATTCAGGTATACTCTTTTACTATTCAACCAAGTCTTTAACTTGTTCCACATTTTAGAAGACAAATCAGCATGTAATGAGCTTTGAAATGATCTAAATGGACATGGATACACGGTCTTTCTAGATTTGATTGCAAACTACTTGGATTGTGATGTATTTGATTGACTGTTCAATCATCAATGTTCTAACTTTTTGTATTTTGGCTAGTGATCCTTTTATGTTGGAATTCTAGCAGTTAGTGTAATCATTGGCACCACTCAAGATGGTGAACCGCAGGTTGTATACAAGCGACTATAGATTTGAGCATTCAAGTTGTGTGTGAGATTTAGGTAGTTATCATTATATAATTATCTTGAATCGCGAAGTGTACTTTGCTTATTTGGATATACTATATATATACACCTGTTGATAATATGATTACAACGAAATGCTTGTAATATAAATAATTTTTTAAATGAATGTATTATTTAACCGTGGCAAAGGCAAAACAATTCCCCCCAGCATATCAGTTTAGCAACGGTTTTTGTGTGACAAATTTTCAAAATCCAAATAAAATTAACTACAACAACAATAACACGGTGTAATCCCACAAAGTTGGGTTTGAGAAGGGTAGGATGTACTCAGACCTTACATTTACCTTTGTGGGGGTGGATAGACTGTTTTTGATAGATCCTTGGCTAAAAAAATGTAGTCAATACAACAATGCAAAAAAAAAAAGACTACGGAAAAGATCAAGATATAGAACAAATGAAGCGACACCTACATAGAAATACTGATTTACAAGACACCTAAATACTACTACTAACAAAATGAGATGGAAAGGCTAGCCCCACCTCTCACATACAAAATTCAACTACCTACTAACTTTCTATCATAATCTTCGATCTCCATAACTTTTTATCTACGGTCATGTCCTCCGTTAGCTGGAGGTGCGTCATGTCCTGTCAAATCACCTCCCCCCGTTTTTTTTCTTCGACCTACCTCTACTTCTCCTAGCCTATGCGATTGCCAATCTCTTACACCTCATAACTGACGTATCACGTATCCATAACCCTCCTATTCACATGTCCGAATCATCTCAATCATGCTTCACTCATCTTGTCCGCCACTGAGGCAACTCCAACCTTATCGCGTATCACTTCATTTCTAATCATATCTCTCCAGTATGACCACACATCCATCTAAATATCCTCATCTTCGCTACCTTCATCTTCTGAACGTGTGCATTCTTAATTGGCCAACATCCTACCCCGTACATCAATACTGGTCTAACTACCACTTTGTAGAACTTATCTTTCAGCCTATGTGACACATTCTTATCGCAAAGCACCCCGGAGGCGAACCTCAATTTCATCTACCCTGCTCCAATACGGTGTGTGACATCCTCATCAATCTCGGTCCCCTTTGTTGACACCCAATTTTGACCAATCTTTTAGTCATTTCTTGCAATTTTAAGCATTTTAGGACACAACATTTTAATCACCATTTTTTTGGCATTTTTGTATATTTTTTACCTAACATTCTATGTTGTTTTATTTTTGTAAATTGACATCATGTTTTTACTTTAATTAGGTATTAAACATTTTCAAATATTATGTTATTATTGTTGCGCGATCATTTTATTTTACTAATTTTGCATCTCTTTAAATAATTAACTGACATCCCGTCTTTACTTTTAATCAGGCATTAAATATTTGCTAAATATTGTATTTTATTATTATTGCATCGGCATTTGCATTTAATAATTTTGCATCTTTTAAAATAATTTTTTCTTTTAATAATTAACCCGTTTTGCATTTCATCAAACCAGTCCAGTCCAAGGCACAATCTGGACCAGTCCAATCCGCCAAAAACCGAAGCCCAAACTGAGGCCCAATACACCTTTCATCTTTTCCCTCCAATACCCAATACCCAATACCCAAAACCCAAACCCAAAACCTAATCCCACACTATAAATAAAAACCTTACCCCCCTTTTAAAAGGCCAGCCGCAACAACCCTAAGACCCCCCTCCCTTTTCAGATTTTTGTTCACTCCCAATACTCATCTCCCGTCGCCGCCGCCACGAGCTCCAAGCTCGCGAACCCTCAGCCGCCCCTACTACAGAAAAACCCTCAGCCGCCAACCCTCTCCTCTCTCTCACACCTTCAGCCGATAGCGCTCTCCCTCACCATCTCTCACACTCACCAGCCACTCTCCCACATCACTCACACCTGTCTCTTTTCCCCATTCCCGTCGCCTACCGCCGGAGCTCAGTGCTCCGGAGAACCAACAACCCTCACCCGTCGCCCGATCCAACCCCAAACACCACCACCGCCATTCCATTCTCTCATCTTTACCACCGTGAACAAACAACCTCACCTCGTATCCCTTTTGCCACACCGTCTCGCCACGAGCTCACCACCCGCGACGCGGAGACGGTGGGCCTGCTTCTATCGAGTTATTATATATATTGTGCTTTGTTGTATTGATTTGGTATTTATGGATTGAATTTTTGACATTGTGATCTAGCCGGAGTTCTTAAATTCCGGCGACCTTGTTGCTTTATTTTGTCAAATTACTATCTGTTGTTGGACTGATTTGATTTTTTCTGTGTTTGGTATCTGATTTTCCGGCGAACCGTTGTTGTGCTGCTGTTTTTGGGATGATTATTGACATTGTTGTCCTTTATCCGAGTTTGCACTATTTTTTGTGTTGCTTTGGCAACGTTTTTTTTTTCCGGCGTCCTTCGGCGTGCCCACTATTTCGTTGTTGCTTTGCTATTATTTCGCTGGTTTCGGGACCGATTTGGAATAATTTTTGCCCTTTAATTCATTTTAATAAACTGATTAAGAACAAACACTACACTGCTTTACTGATTTTGAACATAAACTACACACCATGGTCGATGAAAAAGTTATTTGTAGATTTTTGAGGCCTCCACAATTGCAAAGACGGAAAATAAAATAAAATAAAGCTTTCTGGGCAATGATGATTTCTTCCACTTACACCGGATAACCAACATGCGTTGGCAGGGCGAATTCTCGCAGCCGCACTTGTTTAGGCTGACTTTATTTTTATATATGTGAAGCCCCAAATTTGTTACAATAACAATAAACATTATTGTGTCTATGTGATTATGTTACGACCTTATTCACATTCGAGGACGAATGTTGCTTAAGGAGGAGAGAATGTAAAATCCGGAAAAAAAATAATATATAGTTGTGGTTGGGTAATAAAAATATATATATATAAGAAAACAAAAAATAAATTGCATGAGATAGAGTTAGTGTTAAAGTTGGATAAATAAATAGAGGAAATGAAAATAAGAAAACAAAAAAAACAAAAGAAAAACAAAACAAAACAAAAAAAAAAAAAAACATGCAACAATACGTGCATGGTGCATCCATTTCCCCTCCCCTTCACCCCTTTTCATTTCCCCTCCAACTCTTGTCATTCCATCTCCCATAGGTTATAGAAAACTCTCCACTTATACATTGTATTTACACACAAACAAAGTACATAACATAAAGGTTAGAAAATCAGAAAAAAACAAGTGAAAAGAAGAGGAAAAAATACCAAGAGGGCAAGAAGAACAAGAAGCAAAATACTAGAGAAGTAAGGATAATTTTAGCAACCACACAACAATAATCTTCACACTTACAAGGTGAGTTTTCTCACTCAGAAATTCTTGGTAACATCCTTTATTTTTAGTTCAATACATGTTAGAATAAGAATTGAGTGTTGAAAAGAAATATTGAACTTTTGATTGTTTAGACGACTAGTTGCGTCATGAACTTTACGAACTGTTCTCACTGAGTTATAATTGTTAGAATTTGATGAAATTCGGAAGAGTGGTACACCTCTCTAATATGATCATATAGAACCAAAAATGAGGTAAAATGGACATACGGTTTGAAAGTTATCATAGTTCAAAGTTCCTGCCTTAGATTTGGTCGAAATTCGGGAAGGCATAATTACGGACTGTTTTTATTGAGTTTTACTTATTAGAATTATATGAAAATTTACATGGTTGTAAATCTCTCTGTTACGGACAGATATAGATAAAGATTTATTAAAACGGACTTACGAATTGAGAGTTATTGTAGTTTGAAGTTGCTGCCTCGGATTCATCGGAATCCAGAAGGGCAGGACGTGGAAACGTAAAACTGTACTAATCTGTGGGAAATATGAAAATTGTTGCTAAATGAAAGTTCTAGATCTCTCTGTTGTGGACATTTTGAGACCTTACGGGGGTCTATCCGACTTACGGATTGAGAGTTATTGCTGTTTAAAGTTTATGCCTCGATCTATCGAGATCCAGGAAGGGCAGCGAATAAAAGTGTAAAACTGTACCAAATGGTACAGAATATGAAAGGGTGGTTCATATAGAGACGTGTAGCTCTCTGTTCTCGTCGTTTTGAGATTTTATGGGGCTTGAACGGGTTTACAGATTAGGAGTTATGACTATTCTAAGATTGAGTTCTGTTTAATAAAAATTCTGCCGAAACAAATTTTATGTGGCTGTTTTGAGGATAAATTTGTGTTAGTTACCCAAAGTAGTTTTAAATGAAATTTGGTACAGTGAAAGATCACCGTCTTACCTTAGTTTCCGCTTGAGAAACACCTTAATTGGAGTTATGGTTAAAAAGTTATAATCGTTACAAGTATGAATGACAGAATGTTGGGAAAGAGAATATTATTTATTCGATCTTCTGAAAAATATGAAAAGTGAATACGTGTTCACATAAATATATAAATATAAACATAATGGATCGGGTTGCACGCCGCAACAAAACGTAAAGTGAATACGCGTTCACAAATACGTAAATATAATGGATCGGGTTGCACGCCGCAACAAAACGTAAAGTGAATACGCGTTCACAAATACGTAAATATAATGGATCGGGTTGCACGCCGCAACAAAACGTAAAGTGAATACGTGTTCACAAATACGTAAATATAATGGATCGGGTTGTACGCCGCAACAAAACGTAAAGTGAATACGCGTTCACAAATACGTAAACATAATGGATCGGGTTGCACGCCGCAACAAAACGTAAAGTGAATACGTGTTCACAAATACGTAAATATAATGGATCGGGTTGCGCGCAACAAAAAGTGAATACGTGTTCACAAATACGTAAATATAATGGATCGGGTTGTACGCCGCAACAAATATGAAAGATGAATACATGTTCACCTATATATAAATATGAAAAGTGAATACACGTTCACAAATATATAAATGTAATAAACATGTGAAAATGCAGGGGAATGTCTTAACGTATAATACGAGATAAAATGAAGTGTTAGTTAAACCGAGAATTTCCTATGAGGAGTTGTTGCATATTTAAAAATGTTGTAACCTGATATGTTTTGCAATATGCTTATTACGTTATAATGTGATTGCGCTTGGAATATTGTGGTGTTACTTTGATTTGTAGGGTAAGGTTCTCAAATTTGGATGGTAGGTGACTCTTTAATTAACATGTTTCAGGAAAGCGTGATAGAGGAAAGGCTCCACGCCAAGGCTAGCGATCGTCCCGCAGCCTCTTGTCATACCAAGTCCATTGTTTCGGGCTTGGTACTCGTCAGGTTCAGAATGTCAGTTCCAATGTCTCGGGAAATGCCCGTGTGGAATGGTCTCCCTTCCAACTTAGAATAATATTTGTCAGTATGTCTATGTAGAAACAATTTTTGCACGAGCATGGGCTCGCGTTATATTTTCAATAAAGTCATAAATAAATTTCTTTATTGTTATTTTTATTAATAGTTCCGTATTTAAATATAAGTTTAAATTTCTAAATAAAGAGAATTAAATGGTGCTCCTGGTGGAAAATAATTGTCCAGGTGCCATCACGCCCTAAGTAAAGACTTAGGAAAAGTCGGGGCGTGACAATATATCTGAGCCCTCTGCGTTTAAAACTATTACTCTTTTGGCACGGATATGAAGGTTTTATTTATTTTATTATTTTTAGCAATATTGGCTGAGGAAGGAATCTCCGTCTGATTTCCAAGACATCCCTGTACAAAAGACTGATTTATTTTGGCTTTACTTATTAATTCTTGTTATTGCATTAAAATTATTTTATTCTATTACTAACACTTTTATTAAGTGTTTATGCAGGTACCCGGAGATCATCTTGTGCAGAAGGCCTAAAAAAGACTAAAAGATGCCCCGGAGTTTTATCTTATGTCACATTTAATTTTAGTTTTATTATTTTGTATTGTATTTTATTTTAATTGTAAATTATGTAAAAATGCTTAGAATATGTAGAATAAAAAGGCAATAAATAATTAACCTAGGTTTGAACGGATAACCGCAAGTTAGCGGATCTTAAAGGATGTCTAACCCATTCTCTTTAGGATAATAAAGAACCCTTACCCGGAATCTCATTAATTTTGCAGACTATTAAATGCAGATTAATTACAGTATTTTTACTGCAATAAATCAAGTGTCCTAATTCACATAACTAATTAGGTGACGACTCCTTAAAATCAGCATTATTGCTCCATCCAGGGAACCACGCCAAAGAGCAACGTTGCGGATACCGTTCAGACCCCGAGGTAAAAAACGGGCGCGACAGAATGGAGGCTCCGCTGGGGATAATCAGGAATAACGTCCTCGCAAATAGTCGAGGGCGGCCGAAAGAAAAAAAAAATCATCACAAGAATGAGCTGGAGTTATGTTGACGGAAAGAAGTCAGTTTATACCAGATTCAACGAAGCATCGCTCTGGGTTCTATATTTTGTATTTTTATACATATTTGCAAATTCAATTGATATGTCTAGTGCTGATTACATAATTCTTTATCATGCATTTTGCAACATAATCATTCTGAACTACTCGTGTCTGATTCTCACTATACGGTGTGATACGTAGGCAACTCATCTTGGGTTCGACACCACCACATAAAAAAAAGGGACATATTTGGTTCACCCATTCATTGCATTTATCCAATCACGGACATTCATTCATGCATTTCATTCATTCTATCACAACCATTCATTTTTTCATTACATTTTTTTTAACTTTGCATTAGTCTTATAATGAACAATCATTTGTTTTGCACAACTTTTACTTTTGCATTTCATGAATAAATTCTTTTTAAATCATACGTTTTATAACATATCTGAACGAACTACGCACACCTGATTCTCGTCAAAGATGAGATACGTAGGCAGCCCTACTCGGGTTCGGTACCATTTATTCAAAAATACAAAAAATATTTTATTCAAAAAGCATTAAAAAAAATAAAATAAAAAAAATAAAATAAAAAAAATAAAAAGCTCTTTAAGTATCATTGTTTGACTTGGCTGATACCAACGCAGTTGGGAGTGTGCATAGGAAAGAACGAGTAATAATCAATATGGGTTGACTTCGTGGTAAACCATAGATTCTTTTGGTACCTCTTATTCACTCGTAAATGACATTGTCTTGCATGCTTTCAAGATAAGAACGAAATCAACCTCATCGTTTCATGTGCATTGTGTGGTGAGTTTTAGAATAAGTTCAATTGCATTGCATTGTGATCTAGAACTTGGCCCGAATGTTTGTTGAGGCGAAATCCTGAGTAACACTCGGTGTAGGAAATGATCGTAGGCTTTTTTTGACCTGTTTAAGCCTACCAAATAACATTATCCGTAGTACACCCCTTTTGAGCCTAAAGCCTATTCTTTTGACAACCGCATATTACACCTATACCCTTTCTGAGTGCGTACGCACTATCCCTCTTTTGGCCCGACCTGCTTGAGCGCTTTGAAAATGTGCAAGTGGCTGACAAAATTCTGCGTCGAAGTTTGCAAAGACAAAAATTGTCAAAGTCCCAAAAGGGAAAAGAAAACACAAATGACGACTTCACAAAAGAAGAAATCAAAAGCCCCGACATTATAAAAAAAAGGAATGAAATGAGAGAATAACTTTGGAAAAAGCGGGTTCCAAACGAAAGATTCAAAAGGAAGTCAGTACAGAAAAACTGGGACAAAAAAAAAAACAGATCAGCATTAAAGCACACAAATATCAAGCACGGACGTAGTCCAACGCTCGAGGAAGGATTAGTCACTTTTTAACCAAATTATATCCATCCCTTTCCCCAAGCCTACATTACAAGTCCGTGACAAGCCCTACATGATCTTATACTGAGGGTTCTCACATTAGTGGATACTTACATGACGGCCAAGCCTATGGTATCACAATTGCATGCATTGAACATCCTTTTGAGTGTGAGCGTACTTCTCTAAACGTCCCAAAATTCAAAATACTGAAATATATGTGAGAAATGGGACTTTCTTCAGTGAGGGCATTTGAAACGCGAGATTACGTGTAGTTCGAAACCTTGGTTGCAAGCAAGTGTGTCGATACTTAGGTGTCTGAGGTACCATTTGAAACTATAGGAATTACCCAGAAGTCAGTCTTGGTTAGACTGGAAGTGAATAACGGAATTTCTAAGCACAATACTAATTGTTGGTATCAGTTGAAGTCAGAACGTGATGCTGTCTTTCAACTTTTCAAAAAAAAAAGTGCATATATAAAATTCTCATTTTTTGCATCACGAACTACGTCTTGACTCGATTCCTCAAGGATACATAGCGCCACATTGGCTTGGCCTCATTTTTTGAAAAATCTGATAATCATTTTTGCATCACGAACTACGTCTTGATATGATTCCTCGGTAGGATACGTGGCGCCACATCGCTTCGATCTCATTTTTTGAAAAAAGCGTATAATCATTTTTGCATCACGAACTACGCTTGATATGATTCCTCGGCGATACGTGGCGCCACATTGGCTTCGGTCTCATTTTTGAAAAAACTGTACAATCATTTTTGCATCACGAACTACGTCTTGATCTGATTCCCTCGGGGATACGTGGCGCCACATCGCTTCGGCTCATTTTTTGAAAAAAGATAATCATTTTGCATCACGAACTACGTCTTGATCGATTCCTCACGGATACGTAGGCGGCCACATTGGCTTCGGTCTCATTTTTTGAAAAAACTGTACAATCATTTTTGCATCACGAACTACGTCTTGACCTGATTCCCTCGACGGGATACGTAGGCGGCCTAAATCGGCTTCGGTCACACCATTATGAATCTTCCCATTGGCTCGCGTGCGACAAAATGCATGTGATTATTCCGAAAAGAGATATGAGCAATTTCCGCCAGAGTTAAGTCCGCGCAGAGCATTCATCCAAAGATTCGCAGATTCAATGAGCCCGCAAGAGCATTCATCCAAAGATTCGCGGATCCAAATAACCGCGCAGAATTCATCCAAAGATTCGCAGATCCAATGAGCGCGCAGAGCATTCAACAAGCATTCGCAGCATCCAGCAAGTCCGCACAGATCGCGATCGCTCAAGACGACATTCAAAGAAGCATTCACGACATTCAACACGTCCGTGCAAGGACGAAATCTCAGCATTTGCAGCATCACATCAATACAACCGCCATCACGTTTTACATGATAACATTCTACTCATACAATTACATTGCTTATAAATTCATGTGCTATCATTTTGCCTTAACAGTTATGCACTAACCTTTTGCTTAAGTCTGAGCATGCAAGCGTCAAGAGCCAAAGCTACAAAGTTGACGCGAATCAATCACTCATTTCCTAAAATTCACAAGTTTTCCTTGAAGCGGGATCTTCATATCAGCAAAGGCGGGAGGACAACAATAAGCCCATGCGGATTACAAACGTATAACGTCTATGCAATGACGTTATCTCAACCTGGGCGAGTCACAAAGCAGGTACGTCCATAAAATGACACCATTTCATTGCAAGTTTATGCAACGGCTTCATCTATGTTTCGTCTATGCAACGACGAGCATCTGCATCGCGTCTATGCAACGACGTCATTTCATGTAAGTCTATGCAACGACTTCATCCATGTTTCGTCCATACAAGGCGACAACGCCCACACAAGGCGACATTTGCATTTCGTCCATACAAGACGACAACGCCCACACAAGGCGTCGTTTGCATTTCGTCCATACAAGACGATAACGCCCATACAAGGCGTCATTTGCACTTCGTCCATACAAGACGACAACGCCCACACAAGGTGTCATTTGCATTTCATCCATACAAGACGACAACGCCCATACAAGGCGTCATTTGCATTTCGTCCATACAAGACGACAACGCCCATACAAGGCAACATTTGCATTTCGTCCATACAAGACGACAACGCCCATACAAGGCAACATTTGCATTTCATCCATACAAGACGACAATGCCCATACAATGCGTCATTTGCATTTCGTCCACACAAGACGATAACGCCCACACAAGGCAACATTTGCATTTCGTCCATACAAGACGATAACGCCCTCACAAGGCGTCATTTGCATTTCGTTCATACAAGACGACAACGCCCATACAAGGCGTCATTTGCACTTCGTCCATACAAGACGACAACGCCCACACAAGGTGTCATTTGCATTTCGTCCATACAAGACGACAACGCCCATACAAGGCAACATTTGTATTTCGTCCATACAAGACGACAACGCCCATACAAGGCAACATTTGCATTTCGTCCATACAAGACGACAACGCCCATACAAGGCAACATTTGTATTTCGTCCATACAAAACGATAACGCCCACACAAGGCGTCATTTGCATTTCATCCATACAAGACGACAACGCCCATACAAGGCGTCATTTGCATTTCGTCCACACAAGGCAATATTTGCATTTCGTCCATACAAGACGATAACGCCCACACAAGGCGTCATTTGCATTTCGTCCGTACAAGACGACAACGCCCATACAAGGCGTCATTTGCATTTCGTCCACACAAGACGACAACGCCCATACAAAACGTCATTTGCATTTCGTCCACACAAGACGATAACGCCCACACAAGGCAACATTTGCATTTCGTCCATACAAGACGATAACGCCCACACAAGGCGTCATTTGCATTTCGTCCATACAAGACGACAACACTCATACAAGACGTCATTTGCATTTCGTCCATACAAGACGACAACGCCCACACAAGGCGTCATCTGCATCTCGCCTATACAAGACGGCGTATCATCACATCACTTCATTACATCTACAAACACCATGTCTTTTCCAGCACCACATCATCTGCAACCCAGTGTCAATCGTACTTCGACACTGGGACAAATTTTGAATTTGCGTCGGCATTGTCTTTAATTTTGCAAAGATCAGCAATGTCATCGTCATGATTCGACATCGACAATTTTGAATCGGCGTCTGCCTGCTTTAATTTTCTAGCATCGCAGCAACCCAGTGTCATCATAATTCAACACTGGGATAAAATTTTGAATTTGCATCAGCATTTGTCCATTCTTTTTCTTGATCTTTGTTTAATTCTAACGATGAGAACAAAATTGGCTACAAGTCAACGTCTTTGTCCGAAAACTCTTTCATCGTCTTGACCAAAGAGGAGAATCTGACACCCAATTTTGACCCATCTTTTAGTCATTTCTTGCAATTTTAAGCATTTTAGGACACAACATTTTAATCACCAATTTTTGGCATTTTTGTATATTTTTTACCTAACATTCTATGTTGTTTTATTTTTGTAAATTGACATCATGTTTTTACTTTAATTAGGTATTAAACATTTTCAAATATTATGTTATTATTGTTGCGCGATCATTTTATTTTACTAATTTTGCATCTCTTTAAATAATTAACTGACATCCCGTCTTTACTTTTAATCAGGCATTAAATATTTGCTAAATATTGTATTTTATTATTATTGCATCGGCATTTGCATTTAATAATTTTGCATTTTTTAAATAATTTTTCCTTTTAATAATTAACCCGTTTTGCATTTCATCAAACCACCCAAATTAAGGCACAATGACTACCAATTAATCCGCCAAAAATTGAAGCCCAAACTGAGGCCCAATACACCTTTCATCTTTTTCCTCCAATACCCAATACCAATACCCCAAACCCAAACCCTAAACCTAATCCCACACTATAAATAAAAACCTTACCCCCCTTTTAAAAGGCCAGCCGCAACAACCCTAAGACCCCCCTCCCTTTTCAGATTTTTGTTCACTCCCAATACTCATCTCCCGTCGCCGCCACCTTCGCCGGAGCTCCAAGCTCCGGCGAACCCCCCTCAGCCGCTCCTACTACAGAAAAACCCTCAGCCGCCAACCCTCTCCTCTCTCTCACACCTTCAGCCGATAGCGCTCTCCCTCACCATCTCTCACACTCACCAGCCACTCTCCCACATCACTCACACCTGTCTCTTTTCCCCATTCCCGTCGCCTACCGCCGGAGCTCAGTGCTCCGACGAACCAACAACCCTCACCCGTCGCCCAGATCCGAACCCCAAACACCACCACTGCCTCATTCCATTCTCCTCATCTTTACCACCGGCGAACCAAACAACCCTCACCCCGTATCCCTTTTGCCACACCGCTCACGAGCTCACCACCGCTCGTGCGCGCGAGCTTCGGCTGCTGGAGTTATTATATATATTGTGCTTTGTTGGATTGATTTGGTATTTATGGATTGAATATTTGACATTGTGATCTAGCCGGAGTTCTTAAACTCCGGCGACCTTGTTGCTTTATTTTGTCAAATTACTATCTGTTGTTGGACTGATTTGATTTTTTCTGTGTTTGGTATCTGATTTTCCGGCGAACCGTTGTTGTGCTGCTGTTTTTGGGATGATTATTGACATTGTTGTCCTTTATCCGAGTTTGCACTATTTTTTGTGTTGCTTTGGCAACGTTTTATTTTTCTTTTTTTTGGCGTCCTTCGGCGTGTCCACTATTTCGTTGTTGCTTTGCTATTATTTCGCTGGTTCCGGGACCGATTTGGAACAATTGTTGCCCTTTAATTCATTTTAATAAACTGATTAAGAACAAACGCTACACTGCTTTACTGATTTTGAACAGATATTACACACCATGGTCGATGAAAAAGTTATCCGTAGATTTTTGAGGCCTCCACAATTGCAAAGACGGAAAATAAAATAAAATAAAGCTTTCTGGGCAATGATGATTTCTTCCACTTACACCGGATAACCAACATGCATTGGCAGGGCGAATTCTCGCAGCGGCACTTGTTTAGGCTGTCCAACTTTATTTTTATATATCTGAGCCCTCTGCGTTTAAAACTATTACTGTTTTGGCACGGATATGAAAGTTTTATTTATTTTATTATTTTTAGCAATATTGGCCGAGGAAGGAATCTCCGTCTGATTTCCAAGGCCTCCCTGTACAAAAGACGGATTTATTTTGGCTTTACTTATTAATTCTTGTTATTGCATTAAAATTATTTTATTCTATTACTAACACTTTTATTAAGTGTTTATGCAGGTACCCGGAGATCATCTTGTGCAGAAGGCCTAAAAAGGGCTAAAAGATGCCCCAGAGTTTTATCTTATGTCGCATTTAATTTTAGTTTTATTATTCTGTATTGTATTTTATTTTAATTGTAAATTATGTAAAAATGCTTAGAATAGGTAGAATAAAAAGGCAATAAATAATTAACCTAGGTTTGAACGGATAACCGCAAGTTAGCGGATCTTAAAGGATGCCTAACTCCTTCCCTTTAGGATAATAAAAAACCCTTACCCGGAATCTCATTAATTTTGCAGACTATTAAATGGAGATTAATTGCAGTATTTTTATTGCAATAAATCAAGTGTCCTAATTCACTTAACTAATTAGGTGGCGACTCCTTAAAATCAGCATTATTGCTCCATCCAGGGAACTGCGCCAAAGAGCAACGTTGCGGATACCGTTCAGACCCCGAGGTAAAAAACGGGCGCGACACCCTTGTATTATCGACCCAAGATACTTGAAGCTCTCTCTTGGGTACAACTTGTCCCTCTATCTTTACTTCCATATCTGTCTCGTGTGTCACGTCACTGAACTTGCACTCCATATACTCCGTCTTAGTCCTACTCAACCTGAAACCTTTAGATTCTAAAGTCGTACTCTAAACTTCCAGCCTATCGTTAACGCCACTATACATATCGTCGATCAAAACTATGTCGTCTGCAAATAACATACACCACGGCATCTCCTCTTGAATATGTCGTGTTAATTCATCCATCACTAAGACAAATATAAACGGCTAAGGGTTGATCCATGATGCAACCCCATCACAACCGGAAAGTGTTCTGAATCACCTCCCACTGTCCTAACTCGAGGTTTGACACCCTCGTACATGTCCAAAATAATTAGCTATGTTTTAACCGTAACTAACTAGAGGCATAACCGTGGCTAACATAATGTTACCACAGATGAAAAAACCATGGCTAATACACTCGCGACACCCGTTCTATGCACAATTTCAACTGTGGCTAAACTACCATGGGTAATTCTAGTTAGCTACAGTTATGGGGTGTTTTAGCCACCGTGGCTAAAACTCGTTTTTTTTTTTGTAGTAAATCCATTAGATTTCTCAAAAATCGAATAAATCGAACCAAAACGACAACAACAAAACCGACAGATGTGAATTATATTTGGTTTGCTTTGATTTTTATAATTAAAATATTAATTTAATTTTAATTTAAATTTTGATAAAAACCGACTCAAACCAACCCATAAACATCCTTAATCCAGGAATTGGAGTGACAATAGTCAATTGGTTGGTTGATTGAGCTAGAAGAATGGGATATACGA
Source organism: Przewalskia tangutica (assembly GCA_029844215.1). NCBI lineage: Eukaryota > Viridiplantae > Streptophyta > Magnoliopsida > Solanales > Solanaceae > Przewalskia > Przewalskia tangutica. The sequence continues at coordinate 341,312 of CM056731.1, read as the reverse complement.
GTTAAGACTATTATTCTACAATTCCTTTTTATTGCATGAGTTTTCTCCCTCAAATTTTTGGCTTGACTTTAAATTATTCGTATAAAAAAATGAAGTGATTTGAAGGTTGTAGGGTCAGTTTATTGTGGAACATACATACTACATCAAAATGCTTTGCTTGTCGCCGGGGAAACTCCGACACCGATTGACATTTTTGGCTACTTAAAAAATGAGAAGCTTTTTGTGTAAATTAAGTTAGCACTCACTAAAATAGGAGTAATTGATTCATTCTAACCAAGCATTTAATTTGTCAATAAAATCACAAGCAAAATACATACACACAAACAATATTGTTCTTATTATTCTGTTGCCCTAACCTCTTCGGTTCCTCGTCAAAATTGTACAGACTATTACTGTAAAATAGACGAACATCTAAAATTAGTAGTAAAAAATCTTTGACACAGACCTTATTTCACTTGGGTGTACTTGAATATCGTATATGTTGTATTCTTATTCTGATTGCCACTTGTGTTTTATTGGTTGGATTTATGCTCCATTAGAGTAAAGAATATGGCAAGTTGAAATACTTGTGTATTGCGTTAGGTATATACTCCTATATGATATTGGTGAGTGAGATGCAATGGATCTTAATTTCAACATCTATCTCCAACTTCCAACACAGAGCATAAAATATATATATATATTCTCATCCAATTGATCACTTCTAAATGTATGTGTTGTCCACATACCTATAGCTATATATTTATTATATTAATTTGCGTTGATTTTGGAGAAATTAAAGAAAGAAGAATCTTGTTTGAATCTTCTTCTTTGATCCAATCATGAGCTTCATCGTGTTGGCCTGGCTGGAATCTTCTGTCTTATCTCTTACAACCCTGAAGATAGAGAATACGATTACTACTATCATTTCTCTATCCGTTAAACAAATTTCTGCTTCAATAATACAGTATATAATACTAGTTAGGGAGTAGAATACATATTTTTTCTTTTCTTTTAATGCTCTTTTCTATCTAGAAAGGAGAAAAAAACTTTTATTTGCCGCTGACTTTATTATTTTATAGTAAATGTTTCTTGCCTTGATTGCGTATGTTTTAAATTTTGAATATACAATTAGGTTTTTCTTAGTTTTATTTGAGACTACCATTACTTGTATTCTGTAAATCAGGTAGTAGTAACACGTCATGAACACATCCACTTACAAGTTTCTTTTATTACCCTAAAGTGAGAAAGACATTAAAGAACACATATATATATATATATATATATATTTTATAATTATATTGTTCAGACCAGTAGTTAATTTCACGAAATACCATGCAACCTCCCACACCAACTTGAGTGCATCTCAACTAATTTCACGAGATATTATACCAAGTAACAACTCTTACCTACTCAGAATCTGAGACCTTATGATTCTCAATCTACTTCTTGAATCACTAGGCCACACTTAATGCATTGTCATATATTCTCATATTTGATTATCAAGAAATGTCAGCCCTAACTAGCTAGTAGATACATAACTAGGGACGAGAGTTGTGTATGGTTCATTGAAAACAAAGTCAAAAGTACACGGATTAAATAGTACTCCCCAATAATTTAGATAAATAAATAGTAGGGTATCCGACATGTGCTTAAACAAATTCGAAATTGCTTTAATTTGCCGTGCTCCCCATATTGTCAACCCAGGAGATAAAACTAATTAAGATGGTCATTTTCATGGCCGCCCATTAACAAAAATTGGTACAACTGATGAGCTAGGGCTCATTCTAAGATAGATTAATTAGCTATAAGATATTTGTAAATTAATATGACACATAGAGCTAGCTGCTCCATCATTTTAGGTTCTTAGATTAAGTTCCAACTTACACAAACTACTTACTTCTATGTAATAAAAAAGAATCTCCTTGATTCATTTTTTGGATTCAAGGCACACGGATATCTTCTTTCCACCAGTTCTTGTGTTGAGGAAACTCTATAATTAATGAACTTCCAACATAACTTAATCATGTTGGTTGATAACAAAACCCTTTTCTTCATTCAAATTAGTAACAGTAAATAAATTGTTGAATCAAAACAACAACACTTCAATATCAAATTCATATGGAATTTTCAATAACCAAATGTCGCTATATGTTGTTGTATCACTCTTGGAAATTAGATCTTGTTACTGCACCATTACAACTTGTAAGTAAACAACAGGATAAATTAATGTTGACGTAAGCGGCCTAGAGATTCCAAGCTAATATTATAGTAGAAATTTATACGAAAAAGTGAAAAAGAAAAGAGATGCTAATGTCATAGGGAACATACTTACTATTCAAATGCATTCGAATCTAAAATTTAAAATTTAACAAGCTTAGTGATACATATATAAATTTGGATAAAAATTATTGGTTCACATAAATCTATATTATAGATCAGCCCCTGACTCAATCGATTTTAACTGTAAACAAATCAATAGTGAGTGTGGAGAACCTTATATCAACCAACTAGCATCAAACTCTTTTAATCATAACCAATAAATTAGTCCCCACAAACAATTATAAAAAGAGTAAACCTAAGAGTTGGTGTGGAATGCACGTAAGTACAAAGATTAAAATAATGAAGACTAAAATATGACATAAGCAAAGAGAGGGAATGAAAGAGACATATAATCATAATAAATACTTTGGAACAGCGAGTGAAGTTGGACCATGTGCTGTTGTCATTACTCATAAGTGGATTTATTGTACTTTTACATCCTTTTCGATGACCCGTCAACCTTATTTTATACACTACTATGTTATTTTTAATTGAGTCTTTTACCACTTTCAATGTTTTTGTTGAAGAATGAACCCGCACCGTTACTTTTTCGAAATACAAGACACGATAAACTTCTGATCGACGTAATATTCGCAAACTACATCACCGATTAACTACATTCGATGTGCTCACGCCGCGATGCACTAACCAAAAAATTTATGAAATCGAATCGATCGCGACATTGTGGTCGCGTTCTCATCAATTCTGGCTATTATCATCGGATATTACTACTTTCAATGTTATCTATATTATTTAATGTCCATGCGACATTATTAGAGTGTACATATATGTAACTTTCCCATATGTAATTAAGTGTAGTACGAAATAACTCATGGTTAAGCATGTGAATTCCTATATAAAAAACATAACAAAAAGATATCCATCGCTCTTTTACTTTTTACTTTTTTCTTTTCGAAAAAGAAATAGATCATACAAAGTTGGGTTTGATTCCTCGACATTAAGGAATTAAATTCAATACTTAATCAGTTCACTACTTAATCTCATTTAATTATAAGTTTTTTTAGTTAATATTAGATATATATTAAGAATTATATACATAATATATTAAATTTAGTCGGATGACCATTTTCCCCACCTAAATTTGCCACTGCTTACAATGGAACAAATTCTTAACACAAGCTAGGAATCATTGATTTGCAATTTCTTTATTTGTAAATAACTCTTTATGTAAAATTCAGGGTCGGAGGGCTTTTAAGATTTCTCATAGATCTATCTCTGATTTAAAGTTAATCAAAAGAAAAATAGATTAAGAAGAATGACTTTTCTTTGGTTGTCATTTTATCTTATTATTTGTATCTTCTTTTTTTCCAAAAAAGAAACAGATCGTACAATGGAACAAATTCTTAACACAAGCTAGGAATCATTGATTTGCAATCTCTTTATTTGTAAATAATTCTTAATGTAAAATTACAGAGTCAGAGGGCTATATTAAGATTTCTCATGAATCTATATCTGTTTAAAGTTAATCAAAAGAAAAATAGATTAAGAAGAATTAACCACTTATCTTTGGTTGTTATTTTATTCATAAGGAATATTAACATTTGATTTGTAAACAAGTTATATTAGGTTTATAATGTGAGAAATTATAGAACAATTGTTTGGTTATAAGGAGTATACCGTCAAGTAGAAGATAATATATTCAATTTTCTAAATACTAAATTTCACAATTCAAGAAATTAAACTTACAAATATCCTCTAAATAATTTGACAGTGTAAAGATTTGTTTATACGTACTAATGATGTATACAATTTAAATTCAGTTATAAAATAAGATTTTCTGTTAAGATACTTTGGGAGGAGAATTATAAAAGAGAGCAAATGCGTCATTATGTACTATCGTTGATTGATCTTTTAGCTAAACAACCCATAGTTAATATTGAGGATGGCAAAGTATATTATTATATTTCACGTTCTTCATAAAGGTCGTAGCAAAACCAAGATGAATTCATAGGGTATATGTGTTGCTTCCTCATTAGCGGCAGGTCGTCAGCACAAATTCATTCTATTATAAAAGAGCACTAGCTATGTGCTCCCATTGATTCAGAATCCAGTAACTATAGTATAATTAAAAGAGTAGTAAAATTTCATGCGATGCGGCCAAGTGTTGTGTCCCTTTACACATTAGAGAGCCGTCCTAAAGATCTGTGAGGGAACATCTTTCCAATTGCAGAAATAACTCATATCGACCATTTTATATGCACCATGTTCCCCATATCCTTCGAAATTCTTTAAACAGAGATCGGTTAATAGACAGCCAGCCATCCAATAATTGTTTTAAATTCAACAACAACAATTATTTGAGATAAAAGATTTTCATTACTAGGGAAATTAATTAAGATGAAAATTGCGTCTTAAATAGTAGCCGCGAATTAAGGGGCCAAGTTTATAGTTTAGATTTACTCCGAATTAGCTCTTGCATATGCATGTGCAGCCACTTTTATTTGTGTAGCCACAGGCATATGCATGTGTTGGAAATTGGAGGTTAAAAAGGGCCAAGTAGAAGACGTACGTACGGGATGCCGCAAACATTTAGTCCCCGGCCTCAGAGATGGGAAAGGTGCCGTCTTTCTCGCATACTTATTTCTTCATTTTTATTTCATTCTAAAATACGTCCAATATCTGTTTTATATGAGAAATTACCTACAAGTTTCTCAAACTATTTCCTCATCAACCAAAGTGCTTGCTGGTTGGGAACATGTCTTGCTATCAGGAAAATGACTTTTTACCAACATTCCCCCAAATTTCACAATAATATTAGCCTAAGACATGACTGTTGGGTTAAAAGCATCAAAATGAACATTGATGTCGCAAAATGAACAGTAAATTCACTGTTCATCTTGAAAAAAATCAGATTTTTTTTGCCTATAAATAGAGGCATCTTCATTCTCATTCAAATCATCCTAAAATTAGAGAGAAACACTAAGAGAAATATTCTTAGTGAAAACTTAACAAAGAGAAGCTTTTGAGGAAAATTCTATGGTCTAATTAGGATCGGATTGTGAGTCTGAGTGTTGTAAACACTGTTGTAATATTCCTCTCTATATAAAAGATCTGCAGCAGTCCGGACTCCGGAGACGTAGGCAAATGGCCGAACTCCGTTATCAATTGTGTGTGTTATTTATTCTTCGCTTACATCACGACGTAAGTATGTTCTGTCTAAGGAGGTTGGTATTTAAGTGGTCCATTGTGACCCTCCAATCTTTCCTGGGAACCTTCTTACAAAGGTCAGATTTGAGATTCAAATCCTAACAACTGGTATCAGAGCAACAAATTGTGTTGTGATTCAGAAACGATGGGGGGCGAAGATGGTTCGACGCACGACATTGGTAAATTCGATGGTACAGATTTTGCGTTCTGGAGAATGCAAATTGAAGATTATTTATATGGCAGAAAGCTTCATGAACCTCTGATTCCGAAACCAGATGAGATGAATGAAGTAGATTGGAATCTCCTTGACATACAAGTTCTGGGAGTCATTCGACTAACGCTGTCGAAGAACGTTGCTCACAACGTGGCAAAGGAGAAGACCACCGCAGACATGATGAAGGTGTTGTCTAACATGTATGAGAAACCTTCGGCAAATAATAAGGTATTTCTCATGAAGAAACTATTTCATCTAAAGATGATGGAAAATGCTCTTGTTGCTGCACGCGTAAATAAATTCAATATCATTGCAAATCAATTGTCATCAGTAAAAATTGAATTCGATGATGAAGTGCAAGCTCTAATTTTGTTGGCATCCCTACCAAATAGCTGGGAGCCAATGAGAGCAGCGGTTAGTAATTCTGTCGACAACGACAAACTAAAGTTCAACGAAGTTAGGGATCGTATCCTTACTGAGGAGGTGCGCATGATAGATTCTGGAGATGCATCGACGAGTTCTGCTTTTAATGTGGAAAACACAAACAGAAATTATGACAGAAACTACAACCGAAATAGGGGCAGATCGAAGTCAAGGAATGGCAGGGTCAGTCCAGACCAGGACGAACACTTGAGTGTTGGAATCGGAAAACCACCACCTCAAGAATCGCAGGCGCCAGCAGGAGGACAACAAGGGGGCTGGAATCAACGTTGCTATGAAAGATATTGGCGATGCGTTGTTGCTGTCGGTTGACAACCCGATAGACTCTTGGGTGCTTGACTCAGGAGCGTCCTTTCATACCACCCCACATCATGATATAATGACGAACTACGTGGCTGGGAATCTCGATAAAGTTTATTTAGCCGATGGAGAGCCGCTAGACGTTGTTGGCACGGGAGATATTAATTTAAAGATGTCAAATGGATCCTCGTGGAAGACTACAAAAGTTAGACATGTTCCAAAGCTAATGTGAAACCTGATCTCGGTGGGTCAGCTTGATGATGAGGGACATGATCTCAACTTTGGTAATGGGTCTTGGAAGGTGGCGAAATGTGCTATGGTAGTTGGCCGAGGAAAGAAGATTGGTACTCTATACATGATGACTAGCTGTCATGATACTATTGTTGTGGTTGACAACACAAAGAAGACAGATTTGTGGCATTGTCGGCTGGGGCATATCAGCCAGAAGGGGATGAAGATGTTGGTGACAAATGACTTAATTCCAGAGCTGAAGACGGTGGACCTTCATACGTGTGAGAGCTGCATTCTCGGAAAACAGAAGAGAGTAAGCTTCTCAAATGCAGGCAGGGAGTTGAAGGTCGAGAAGCTGGAATTGGTGAACACAGACGTGTGGGGACCTACCACTAGAGATGGCAATGAATCCTGGACCCGATCCGGATCCGGTGGATCCAGATTCGTTTTATAGGATATGGATATTCAAAATTTGAACCCGACGGATCCGGATCGGACCCGGATCCATTTATGATTGATCAGATCTGGATCTGGATCTTGTCTTTGAGATCCGTATCCGGTCCAGATCCGACCCGTGAATCCATTTTTTATTAAATTAATTATACATTTATTATTTATACATCATGGCACCGAATCCTTTGTAATCTTAATTTTATTTTATATTCAAAGGGCCGAAGGCCATTATTTTTTTAATTGAGACACATTTTGCATGTTATTTTTTAATCATTATATTAATCATTTATGTGGTACTTATGTAGTAGCTTATGTATTGAGAGGATTGTTTCTCACTACAGCAATAGCCAATAGGCATAACAATTGTCAACAATGTCATTTAGTCCTAATTTACGGATGCATTTCCCATGATTCCGTTAAATTAAATCGACTCTTTTTCTAGAAAATTTGGACTGATTAGAAGGTATAACTTAATAATCAGTCACTTTGATTTGGATCCAGATCCGATCCGTGGATCCGATGGATCCGATGGATCTGGATTTGGATATGATTTTATGGACCCTATGGATCTGGATCTGGATATGGATACATGTATGTAAAACGGATTCCGATTCGATCTAGTAGATCGGCCCGCATCTACCCGTTGCCATCCCTACCTACCACTGTCCCCTATCTTGGAGGATCACACTACTATTCAGGAATGTATGAGTTTATTTTATGAAAAGTAAACCCGATGTGTTTAGTGTATTCAAATGATGAAAAGCCATGATCGAGAATGAAACAAACCTCAAGTTGAAGTGTTTGAGATCCGACAACGGCGGAGAATACACTGATGGTGATTTCAAATGGTACTTTTCTGATAATGGAATCAAGATGATGAAGACTATTCCTGGAACGCCACAACAAAATGGAATAGACGAAAGAATGAATCGAACGTTGAACGACGTGCTCGGAGTATGAGAATACACTCTGGGCTACCCAAGACATTATGGGCATATGCAGTCAATACTGCGACCTTCTTAATTAACCGAGGACCGTCAGTTCATTTGGATTTCAGAATTCCAGAAGAAGTCTGGAGTGGCAAGAAGGTAAATCTTTCATTTCTGAAAATGTTCGGCTGTTTATCATATGTTCTGTTACACCTCGTGAATCAGGGACATTAATGGAGGACATAATTAAGAGAATAAGATGCGGATATCTTATTCATTCTCATTCAAATCATCCTAAAATTAGAGAGAAACACTAAGAGAAATATTCTTAGTGAAAGCTTAAGAAAGAGAAGCTTTTGAGGAAAATTCTCTGGCCTAATTAGGATCGGGTTGTGAGTCTGAGTGTTGTAAACACTGTTGTAATATTCCTCCCTATATAAAAGATCTGCTGCAGTCCGGACTCCGGAGACGTAGGCAAAATTGGCCGAACTCCGTTATCAATTGTGTGTGTTATTTATTCTTCGCTTACATCACGACGTAAGTAGGTTCTGTCTAAGGAGGTTGGTATTTAAGTGGTCCATTGTGACCCTCCAATCTTTCCTGGGAACCTTCTTACAAAGGTCAGATTTGAGATTCAAATCCTATCAACTGGTATCAGAGCAACAGATTGTGTTGTGATTCAGAAACGATGGAGGGCGAAGATGGTTCGACGCACGACATTGGTAAATTCGATGGTACAAATTTTGCGTTCTGAAGAATGCAAGTTGAAGATTATTTATATGGCAGAAAGCTTCATGAACCTCTGATTCCGAAACCAGATGAGATGAAGGAAGCAGATTGGAATCTCCTTGACAGATAAGTTCTGGGAGTCATTCGACTAACGCTGTCGAAGAACGTTGCTCACAACGTGGCAAAGGAGAAGACCACCGCATACATGATGAATGTGTTGTTTGACATGTATGAGAAACCTTCGGCAAATAATAAGGTATTTCTCATGAAGAAACTATTTCATCTAAAGATGATGGAAAATGCTCTTGTTGCTGCACACGTAAATGAATTCAATATCATTGTAAATCAATTGCCATCAGTAAAAATTGAATTCGATGATGAAGTGCAAGCTCTAATTTTGTTGGCATCCCTACCAAATAGCTGGGAGCCAATGAGAGCAGCGGTTAGTAATTCTGTCGACAACAACAAACTAAAGTTCAACGAAGTTAGGGATCGTATCCTTACTGAGGAGGTGCGCATGATAGATTCTGGAGATGCATCGACGAGTTCTGCTTTTAATGTGGAAAACAGAATCAGAAATTATGACAGAAACTACAACCGAAATAGGGGCAGATCGAAGTCAAGGAATGGCAGGGGTCAATCCAGACCAGGACGAACACTTGAGTGTTGGAACTGTGGAAAACCAGCTCACCTCAAGAAGAATTACAGGGCGCTTGTTATACCCCGTAGTTCTGACCCTACGTATGAGAGCGTACGAAAGCATGTAAGACTTAAAATTTTCAAAGGATAGGTTGACTGATTGTTCCGGACGGGTTTTAGTCAACTTTGAGGCGGGTTATGACCCGGTACATTGAGAGTTCCTAAGTGTTTCAAAGGCCTAGGGCGTAGTTCGTTGAGTCTAGATTCCAACGCAACCAACCATTCGTCGATAGGACGTCGGAGTAGAAAGTTATGAGAGTTACAAGTTTAGTGCGCAATGACGTAAATGTGTTTCGACAAAGCGACAGGCCGCGCCCGGATGCAGGCTGCGCGCGGAGTATCGAGGGTCGCTGAAGTTGCAGCGCGCCAGCTGGACATCGGCCGCGCCGAAGTTCCGAAGTCCAGAGGTTTCAGGCCGCGCGCCAAGGCGTGATTCTGGCGGAAAAACTTAGGAAAAATCGATTTTTCTTTTAAAAGACCTTGGGAGGGTGACAAGTGTCCCCCATCTAATTTTCTTGCATGTTTATATTGACCAAGTCTTGAAGACTTGGTCATCTTTCTAATCTCTCTCTCCTCTGCTTAAGCTCCCACTTCTCTCTAAAATTCCAAGAGGAATTCAAGCCTAAGAAAATCAAAAGTTAAGAATAAGAAGGAAGCTTGTGGCTAGCTTGTTGGTGTTATTGTGGTGGTGTTCTTGGCAGGAGGCTAGCAAAATTGTTGGAATAAGTTTGGCTAAAGCTTTAAGGTAACATTTCTTCTCTTATGGTTAGTTATTAATGTGGCGTGAAGAAGAAGGGATGTGTAGTAGTAAATAATGCACTTAGAGTCCTCGCATGTAAGAAATGTGGTTTGGATATGAAAAAATTGGTTAAGAAGATATTATGAGCATGTTGTAGCCTAAAAACTACCTTAGAATTATTAAGTGAATTGTTGTACCTTATGGGATTGCATTTTACACACCCAAGTTTAGGTGTGTAATCCCTTTGAAATGTTGGATTGTTGAGCCTTAAACGTGGCGTTTGGATGATAAATTCGCCTTGAGAAAGGTGGCAAAGTATGTAGAAACAAAGAAAATGCTGCCCATTTTCCATAGAATTTAGTGACTTTAAACTTGGATTATTCTACATTGAAATCGAGGTTAATGAACGATCATGGTTATTTTAGGTTGACATATTACTTGCAGTAGTTTGGACTTAGCAAGTGGATCGACCAAGAGGTATGTGGAGTTTTCCTATCTCTTGAGCATGAATAGATGAAACTATGTAGTACGGTAGACGTACAAGATTTGGTATTCTTACTTGTTTTAAGTATATAATGATTTGTTTCGTTTTAAGAATGTATAAGTCCCTTGGTTAGGGAAAAATATGATTTTACTAAAGTGTAGGGTTAATATAACAACTTTATGGGAAGTTGGTTTATTAGCTTTATAAAAGATTAATGAGAAGAGGTTTATTCTAAGTAAGACAAGTAAGGACAAAGGATTTGATTTATGAAAGGCAAATTGATTTTAAGGCATCAATTGCCCAAAGGTTTTATGTATGAAAAAGAGTCACTTCTAAAAGAGTTGAAGTATGTAGTACTTGGGTTAAATTCCCGGTTTCCTTTTTTTAAAGATATGATTAAGTGCCTTAAGTAAACTAAAATGAGAGGGTATATGAACAAGACTAATAAGAAGTTATAAGTTTTCTTAACTTATTTATGATTATGATATGATGTGATTTGAGCTAGGGTAAGAGTATATCCGGCGGCAAGCCCCAAGATCGTTATACCACCTTCTCCAGGTAAGAGTATGTCCGAGGGCAAGCCCAGATCGCCATACCACCTTCTCGGTGTAAGAGTATATCCGGCGGAAAGCCCAAGATCGTTATACCATCCGCCTGGTGTAGAGTATATCGAGGTAAGACCCAAGATCGTTATACCATCCGCCGGGGTAAGAGTATATCCGGCGGGCAAGTCCCCAAGATCGTTATACCACCTGTTCGTGGATTTGCTACCCACGACGCGAGGAATACCTCACGCGAGTCCTTATGGGCTTATGCGGGTGAAATAGTCTCACGCGGCGGTACATGACCATGCGAGAATACCTCATGCGCGTCCACACAGACCTACGCGGTGAAATAGTCCCGGAGTAGGGTGCTTATTGATACTACGCGAGGTACCTGCTTTGATCATGAGGCCCCTATTTTATGCGATTATATACACTTGTCACTCTATCATAGTAAGGCACAAGAAATGTATTTTGTTTGTCTTCCATGACTTCAACTTACTTTTAGACTTATGATATCATTATTACAGTATTTTCCAGCTTTACATACTTGGTACATATTGTGTCACGACCCCTTCTCTGGCCGTTAAATGCCGCAGTAAGGGTAAGCGATTGTGGATCCTCGTTCTTAGGATCACCGGTGTCGAAGCTCCATTCCTCCGGAAGCTTGTTTATTGGTACGGATATTCCCCGATGCTATAGGTATTTTGTACATTCAGGGGTATGGCGGAGCCCTGTTCCGCCACAGTTGTTATCTTTAGAGGTCTGTGGTCACATATGTGTTTTGGGCTATAAGAACCAGTTGTACTGTCATACTTTTGTTTAAGTATGTTTTATGGAAGGCAGCCTTATCGGCTGGCCAGTAATGTTTACCTTTTTATAAGTTATGTGTTATGTATGTTCCGCTGCTATTCTCTGATGTATACCTGACAGGGTACCCCGGTAGGGTACCAGTCGCGGCCCCGGGGTCGGGTCGTGACAGCGCTAAAGAAGGAGGACAACAAGGGGGCTGGAATCAACGCTGCTACGAAAGATATTGGCGATGCGTTGTTGCTGTCGGTTGACAGCCCGATAGACTCTTGGGTGCTTAACTCAGGAGCGTCCTTTCATACCACCCCACATCATGATATAATGACGAACTACGTGGCTGGGAATCTCGACAAAGTTTATTTAGCCGATGGAGAGCCGCTAGACGTTGTTGGCACGGGAGACATTAATTTAAAGATGTCAAATGGATCCTCGTGGAAGATTACAAAAGTTAGACATGTTCCAAAGCTGATGCGAAATCTGATCTCAGTGGGTCAGCTTGATGATGAGGGACATGATCTCAACTTTGGTAATGGGTCTTGAAAGGTGGCGAAAGGTGCTATGGTAGTTGGCCGAGGAAAGAAGATTGGTACTCTATACATGATGACTAGCTGTCGTGATACTGTTGTGGTGGTTGACAACACAAAGAAGACAGATGTGTGGCATTGTCGGCTGGGGCATATCAGCAAGAAGGGGATGAAGCTGTTGGTGATAAATGGCTTAATTCTAGAGCTGAAGACGGTGGGCCTTCATACGTGTGAGAGCTGCATTCTCGGAAAACCGAAGCGAGTAAGCTTCTCAAATGCAGGCAGGGAGTTGAAGGTCGAGAAGCTGGAATTGGTGAACACAGACGTGTGGGGACCTACCACTGTCCCCTATCTTGGAGGATCACACTACTACGCGACCTTCATTGATGATTCAACCAGGAAGGTATGGGTTTATTTTATAAAAAGTAAATCCGTTGTGTTTAGTGTATTCAAAAGATGAAAAGCCATGTTCGAGAATGAAACAAACCTCAAGTTGAAGTGTTTGAGATCCGACAACGGCGGAGAATACACTGATGATGATTTCAAATGGTACTATGCCGATAAGGAATCAAGATGATGAAGACTATTCCTGGAATGCCACAACAAAATGGAATAGCCGAAAGAATGAATCGAACGTTGAACGAGCGTGCTCGGAGTATGAGAATACACTCTGGGCTGCCCAAGACATTATGAGCAGATGCAGTCAATACCGCGACCTTCTTAATTAACCGAGGACCGTCAGTTCCTTTGGATTTCAGAATTCCAGAAGAAGTCTGGAGTGGCAAGAAGGTAAATCTTTCATTTCTGAAAATATTCGGTTGCTTATCATATGTTCTGTTACACCTCGTGAATCAGGGACATTAATGGAGGACATAATTAAGAGAATAAGATGCGGATATTGGATACAAAGTGTACTTATATATGCTAATAAAGAAATTAGTATACAAGAGGATGTGATTCCGGAAAATGATTGGTTACAACGTGTGTGACGTTGAAAACTTATAATGATAGTTGTATATTCCCATTATGGACTAGTATCATATTATAATAATTATGACATTGAGAATATGAGGCCTTATAAAATTTTCAATACTTAAAAGAAGTGGGATATAAGAGTAGTTAATTATGGGAATTGGACTAATTTGTAAAACAAATTTTCAGCTTACATGTTTAACCTTAAGACCTCCCAACTCCCCATATTCATTTAAAAAAAAAGGAACAAAACACCCCCTCACTTTCACTCTCCCTCTCCAGCCGATACACCCCCTAGTTCATAACAAAAATTGAAGCTCTCGTCTCCTTCTTCCTAGATTAAATCATTCTACAAATTTCTAATCCAAATAAACTCCAAAACAATGGGCAAATTCTCGGCCACTGCTGGCCGAATTTGAGACCAAGAAATTCCAGTTTTTAGGATAAGATTTTGGAAGAAAAACATGCAAGAAAGATAGATTATAACTTGTAGAATGCATGCATGTTATTTTAAGTTGAAGAAATTGTGAAATGGTGAAGAATTTGGGCAGTGAATACCGTGAGATTGGGACTGTTTTGGGGCATTAAGGTAAGGAATTCTTCTTCTTATGGTGTAATTGGAATTGCATGTTGTTGTAGTTTAAGAAATGAACTTGTGATTAAGAAAAAATTGGAATCTAGGCAATGCATGTGAATGTTCGGGTGATTGGACCGAATTGGGGACTATTTTGGTACCTTGTAATTGATTGTTATGGTTGTTACCTTTATCACTAATTGCATGTTGAAAAATGAAGGAAAACCACGATGTTTAAGATATAAACGGTTATATGAAAGTGTTGAAACATGAATTGGATTTTAAGGATTTAAGGAAAGAGCTTGCGTAATGTGGATGTTGGCCGAAAACTTGCTTGAAATTATTGGACATTGTTGTGATGTATTAGGGACTATTTTTGTTAAGTTATAATGATGGAAATATAAGTTATAAACTTATAAATACGTTGTGGTAATTGCCAATACATATCTTAAAGAAATTAAAGTGTAGTAAAGTGATATGTTGCAAACTAAAAGACTTGCACTCTTGGTTGTTGTATTCCATAAATGTAAGGAGAAAGAATGCATAACTATGGTGTAAGTAGAGTATATGGACTGATTTTGTGATTGTGACTTGTTAATTGATATTGTTGGCATTTGTTGTAAATTGTGGATGTGCATATAAACAGGGGAAGTGCTGTCCGAATTTTTATAGAAAGAAAGTCGTCATTCGATATAACTTACGTTAGGATTCACAGAGTTGACGGGCGTGCTATTATTGTTATAGGTTGACGTACTAGTTGAGACGAATCCAAATTATTGAGTCGATATAGACGATAAGGTATGTGAAACTCTTCTTTCTTTCTTTTTGGCATGATTTAATGAATGTACGGCGGACGTACATGATTTCTACACAGTTTAATTCCTAATGATATGTGTTATGAGAAGTGCCTTTGATCTTCTAGTAAAAAGTTCATTTAATGATTTTATTGAGAGTCAAACGATGATTTAAGTTGCATATGGTTGCTCATGATATATACTCGTGCAAAGTGTTATTATTCCACTTCAGCGCATCCCGGACCGGGCAGATACGTGCGCAGATTCCTTGTATGATTTATCGCGTCCCTCACTAGAGGGCCGGACAGTTTATGTACATATGATGTGGGTACATATATCCAGGATAGTATATTTTACCGCGTCCCTCACCAAAGGACCGGGAAGTATATGATTTCACCGTGTCCTTCACTAGAGGGCCGGGCAGTGTATATATGACTCTATTTTTATTAGGCACATTTGACTCTCTATTTTATATGGCACAACTGGATTTGGTATTTGATAATCGTACATGTCTCCTGTTATATATTGGCCAGTTATGATCTGCTTTACAGTACTACATGTTTTTACATACTTAGTACATTATTTCGTACTGACCCCCTTTCCTCGGGGGGCTGCGTTAATGCCCGCAGTTACAGGTGCTCAGTTTGGTGATCCTCTAGTCTAGGATTCATGTTTAGCTGTTTGGAGAGCTCCATTGATTCAGAGCTTTGTCATTTTGGTACAGAACCTTATTTTTGACTTATGTATATTTAGTGGCACGACGGGGCCCTGTCCCGTCATATTTCATTATCCTTCTCATAGAGGTCTGTAGACAGTTGTGGGTTGTACGTATGTGGATTTGTAAACCTGTTTTGGTCAGCTGTGTTGTTGTACTCTGTTTTGGGATATTTCCGTATATAGGTGATATCGTATAGTGGCGGCCTTGTCGGCTTGACTCCCTTGTTATATTTGATTAGATGTGACTCCTCAGGAGACAAGTTTACTTTGGTATATATATATATGACGTCATGCGTCAGTAACTATTGCATGAGATTTATGTATTGTTTTTGGGTGTCAGTTGGATTATATGTGACATGTCAGTAAGGGTGTCCAATTAGAGCGCTGGGTCGCGGCCCGACGGATCGGGTCGTAACATGTTCATATTGATGATACGGCTAGAAGCAAGCTTGATCCAAAATCAAAGAAGTGTTACTTTATCGGCTATGGTGACACCGAGCTTGGTACTGATTTTGGGATGAACAAAATCGGAAGATCATCCGAAGCAGGAATGTTGTCTTCAACGAAAAGGTGCTATACAAAGACAAGTTGCAGAAAAATTCAGAATGTCAGGACAAGGAATCAGAAATAGTCGATTTGAGGGAATTCCCAGCACCTGAGCCGCATCATGTGCAGCCGAGACAGAGGAACAAACATTCCGAGAAGGTGCTGATAAAAGTGATGATTCTGAAACAAATCAGCAGACGCCAATCACAGAACTACGTAAATCATCCAGGATCAGGAAGCCGATTCACAGGTTCTCTCCATCCCCCAACTACATCTGCTCACTGATAGAGGGGAGCCGGAATGTTATGAAGAAGCAATGCAAGTCGATGAATCGACTAAGTGAGAGCTGACAATGAAAGATGAGATGGATTCACTATCCGCAAATCATACATGAGAGTTAGCCGAGTTGCCAAATGAGAAGA
Source organism: Przewalskia tangutica (assembly GCA_029844215.1). Lineage (NCBI taxonomy): Eukaryota > Viridiplantae > Streptophyta > Magnoliopsida > Solanales > Solanaceae > Przewalskia > Przewalskia tangutica. The sequence goes on along the minus strand of CM056731.1, from coordinate 324,723 downwards.
AGGTATTGCATAACAAATGGGTTTATAGGATAAAAAAAGAACCCAATGAAAACAAGCGTTATAAAGCAAGGCTGGTTGCAAAGGGATTTCAACAGAAAGAAGGCATCGACTATACGGAGATCTTATCTCCCGTAGTCAAGATGGTGACTATTAGAACTGTTCTTGGATTGGTAGCAAAGGAAAATCTACATCTGCAACAGATGGACGTGAAAACTGCCTTTCTTCACGGTGATCTAGACGAGGAAATCTAGAGGGATTCAAGGTCAAAGGAAAGGAGAATCTGGTGTGAAAACTTCAAAAGAGTTTGTATGGACTAAAACAGGCTCCAAGACAGTGGTATTTAAAGTTTGACAGCTTTATGAAGAAAGCTGAATTTTCAAGGTGCGAGGCAGATCACTGTTGTTACTTCAAAAAATTTGAAGACTCGTACATGATACTGCTACTCTATGTTGACGACATACTGATCGTATGAGCAGACCTACAGGAGATAAATCGGCTTAAAATGAAGCTGTCGGAAGAGTTTGCAATGAAGGATTTGGGAGCCACAAAACATATCCTTGGGATAAGAATCAACCGAAGCAAGGAGGGCATCAAACTCTCACAAGAAGAATATGTAAGGAAGGTTATCAAAAGGTTCAACATGCATGATGCCAAGCCAGTCAACACTCCCTTGGCTGGACACTTTCGGTTGTCAAAGGATCAGTCGCCAACAACCGAGGATGAGAAGAAGCAGATGGACAAGGTACCTTATGCATCTGCTATCGGCAGTCTTATGTATGCAATGGTATGTACGAGGCCAAACATTGCACATGCAGTGGGAGTTGTCAGCCGATTTATGAGCAATCTGGAAAAGCAACACTGGGAGGCTGTGAAGTGGATATTCAGATATCTGAAGGGCAGCTCGAGTTCAGCTTTGTGTTTACGAAAATCAGAAACAGGATTGCAGGGGTATGTTGATGCTGACAACGGTGGTGATGTTGATAGCAGAAAGAGCACATCCGGGTATGTTTACACCTACGGAGGTACTGCAATTTGTTAGGTTTCCAAGTTGCAGAAGATAGTAGCTCTCTCTAGTTGTGAGGCTGAGTACGTTGCTGTCACGGAGGCCACAAAGGAGATGATGTGGCTACAAATTTTTTTTGCGGGAATTGGATCAGGACTATGAGAGAAGTGTGCTATATTGTGATAGCCAAAGTGCCATTCATTTGGCAAAAACCTCGTCTACCATGCTCGAACGAAGCACATACAACTCCGGTACCATTTCATCAGATCAGTTTTGAAAGATAGAGCGTTAGTGCTTGAGAAGATCGCAGGGAGTCAGAATCCAACATACATGTTGACAAAGGCAGTGACGATAGACAAACTGAAGCTATGTTCAACTTCAGTTGGCCTGCACGATGTATGAAACTAGGAAAAAGCTGCTGCATCGATTAAAGTGTGACGACAAATTGAAATTAGTCTTCAAGTGGGAGAATTGTTGAGTTAAAAGCAGCAAGCAACAAAATGAACAGTGATGCCGCAAAATGAACAGTAAATTTACTGTTCATCTTGAGAAAAATCAAAAAAAAATTGCCTATAAATAGAGGCCTCTTCATTCTCATTCAAATAATCCTAAAATTATAGAGAAACACTAAGAGAAATATTCTTAGTGAAAGCTTAAGAAAGAGAGCTTTTGAGAGATTCTCCGGTCTAATTAGGATCGGATTGTGAAACTGAGTGTTGTAAACACTGTTGTAATATTCCTCCCTATATAAAAAATCTGCAGCAGTCCGGAGACGTAGGTAAAATTGGCCGAACTCCTTTATCAATTGTGTGTGTTATTTATTCTTCACTTACATCACGACGTAAGTAGGTTCTGTCTAAGGAGGTTGATATTTAAGTGGTCCATTGTGACCCTCCAATCTTTCCTGAGAATCTTCTTACAAAAGTCGAATTTGAGATTCAAATCCTAACAATGAGAACATTCATAAATATCACCTACAAAAAAATGTATATCGATTTCAGTAGCTGGATCCACTCTATTAGAATCTTACTTTTCATTAAATTAAGAGATGCAGCAGACAACTCAGTCTTCCATGATCAAACCCCAATATTTTGTTAGCAAAATATTTTTTTGTTTCTCATCCGGTGTTCGATGTCTGCATTGAAGTCTGACTAGTTCGGATTTGCGTCGGGTAGAGCTCCATTTGGGAGAAAGGGAGCACTCTCTACTAATGATTTTTCCATACCCAGAACTCGAACCTGAGACATTTGATTAAAGAAGGAGCAACCTCATCTACTGCATCACATCCTTTATTGATTTTTGTTAGCAAGTTAAAGATATGTAAGATCAAAGTATGTTTCTTACTTTCTTATATATAGTTTACAGGTTATTTATTTTTCCTTTTCAATAGCACGTACGTATATACCGTAACGTAACCTTCTAAAATATCGTGATTATGTTTTTCTTATATATAGTTTACAGGGTTATTTATTTTTTCCTTTTCAATAGCACGTACGTATATACCGTAACCTTCCAATTTATCGTGAGTGGGGAGTGTAATTGTAACCTCTTAGTTTTAGTAATGTACCTGATCTATACATATTTTAACCATCTTTGGGTGCATTTTATGACCCTTAGTAGTAATATATCTGATTTGAGCGGAGAATCTATCAGAAACAGTCTCTCTATCTGTCAAGGTATGAGTAATGTTGGTGGGAAATGGGCAAATACTAGTTCACATAAATTTATTAAAGTTAAGTGATTTATAGAGGTGAGAGTGTATGTTACGAAATCATGATTAAGAATGGATCATTGATATAAATATTGGTGCAAGTAAGTATTTATCAAGTCAAATGAAGGGTGGGTTTTGTTCTTCATAGAACAATGAAATAGTAGGAATACTTGTTGATCGAAAAAAAGAAAACAGTAGGAATACATGTTGGTCCTAAGACCATCTCCACCGGGCGGGAGATAATTTCCTGCCACATCAGATGAATAATCTGTCACATCATCAATTATCTCTATTTATCACATACATTCCACAACATGAAATATTTCAAAAAATAATTCATTTTCTCTTTCCTCCACATCAATACATATATTCCACCATATATATTCATTCTATCTCATTTTCTATTTTGTATATGATATTATTTTTGTAATTCATATTATTATACATATAATAATAAAATTATAAATTACTTATATTCATTTAATTTTGACACTTATCAAATATTATTATAATATTAAAACACAACAATACATGATTTTATTAATGAAGATAAATTAATCGTACAATTTATCAAAAACACACTAAAACATTGATAATATTAAAAATCACAAATTAAAAATTAATTTTCGATTGCTCCATCTCTAGGAAATATGCACGTTCTTGCAACATTAAATCTTGATGGTAACAATATTTCTGGTACTATACCACATAGTTTGATGAATTCTCGCATCAACATTTTGAATTTGAGCAAGAACGCTATTGAAGGGTACATTAAATATGACATTTGAAAATTAGATGACGTATTTTGAGAATTTTGTGGACGTGAATATTGAGATTTTGTAGTTGGTTAGGAAATATAAAATTTTGGAGGAAGATTAAAATTTTGATTAGGATTCATATTTAAAAAAATAGCAAATACTTTGGAAGAAGATAGAAATTTGAAGAAAATAGCCAAAATATTTTGATGTTCAAATGAAGTAAACCTAATCTCTTTTTATAGATCTTGAAAAATTTAATTTTTTTTTTTTTTTTTAAATTCAATTAAATTATTTGACAAATATATTTAATCAAATACACGCACACTATCATAAATACAGCGGCGGAGTTATCTCTAATATATAAGCAAAGCTTTTAGTGTAGTTATATCTGTCACTGATTAAATAATATTTGCTCAGGTGAGAGAAAGAAAATAATAGGAGATGACGTTTTGCTAGTATTAGGTAAAGAACGGAAACATCCAAAAAAAAAACGATTTAAATAATAGCGTCATCTTGTTTCTCTCATTTTTCAGAATCTTTACAAGTAGTAGAATCAACATCAACGGCAAGGGGCCACAAAAATGAAATATATATGAATAGAGGCTTTGCCAGTTGGGGTAATGTTGTGTGTCAATTGAAGTCATTCTAAACTCTTCTTAATTTGTTTTTTTTTTAATTTTCGATCAAGCTAATAAAGATTAAAAAAGACTTTTGCACCTCAATTATCATATTAGTTAATGCTATTTTTTCATAATGTTTATCTATAGTATTTTGTCTTAATTTTTTTACTTTCGTCAATTTTATTGTGTTGCGTACACTCTATTTTTTGTTCAGATCTCATACGTTATTGTTGTATGAATTCTGAATTTTAGAATAACAACTTCAAATATTAATAATTGAATTTTAAATATAATATTTAATAATTTTTTTAACAAAAATATATGAACAAGGGTCAAATATACTATCTACTTTATTTTATTAATCAATTTTATCCTTCATTAATAATAATGAAGAAATATACTTATAAAATTTAAGCTCATACACTTACTTGGATTAAACCCCCAATTCCATGAAATTACCCTATTTAAAAAAACCGCTCCAACCCACCTATTGATTTAACACATGACATACCAATAACACCCAAAATTCCATAGATGCTCTTCATCTACTCCGGCGAACTCACGACGCTGGAGTCCGGAAAAACCCCACCCTCTCCCCCGTCGCTGCTTCTCTTTCCCCACTGTTATCAAAACAAACTTTCTTTGACGTCTCATGTGTTTGGGAAGTGTTAAAAAAATAGCTTTTTTTTCTTTTATGGGTGATGTTTGAGAATAGTTAACTTTAATAAAAGACAGTACAAACAAATATATATATATATATCGCCACACTTTTAGAAGAGTGTTAAAAAAAGAAGAAGAATACTATGGATATTGCAATTAGAGTCGGTTTAAATAATTTGTTTGAAGTAGGATTTGAAACCAAATAGACTTTTAATTAGAGTAGGGAAGCAAACAAAATAGTTGGCTTACACTTTTTTACTCTGCATTGGTCTCCGTTGTCCAAAGATTATATACAGTAAAAGTAGGAGAATTGTCAAAAGAGTATATCATTAAGGAAAATTACACGTGATATGAGCTCATGGAACGACGAAGTAGAAGACATGAAGTGCATCGCAGCGACGGGGGAGAGGAGCTTTCGTCACGGTGGAGAAGATGAAGATCAGTCACCCTTGTATGAAATTTTGGATGGTTATTGGTACTGGTTAAATTAATAATTGGGTCTGAGCGGATTACTTTTTTTAATAGGGTAGTTTTGTAGAATTTGAGAGTTTCATCCAATTAAGGGAGTATATTTGTGCATTATTATTAATGAAGAAGATAAAATAAAATAGAAAAAATATATTTAATTGTATTTTAACTCCGCCAGTAGAAGCGAAGAGCACATTAAAGGCGATTGTCCTTTAAACGAGTGTGCATCTTATTCTATTCTTAAAGTTAGCTAACGTCAGCAACTAAGCAGTTCATATAGTGCTCTATATTCTTCTCCAGCCTACAAATTTTTGTGGATGTAATATAATGGGGTTCTCAATTCCAACAAATTAAAGCAAACCCACCCCTTTTCAGTTTTCACATCATTATATATATATTTATCAGTTCTTGAAATCCCATATAGCCAGCCAGACATGCCAGTTTAATTAAAGACTATATACCCCCTTTTCAACAATCTTTCTCAAAGTGAGTTGCTTTTTCCTACTTTTGTTCCATTCCCTGTAACTACTGGTTGGTCTTTTCTTTCCATTGCTGTCGTTGAAATTAATGAGGATTCTCAAGGCATGACTTCCTTTTTGTATTAACTGCACTGTGATTCTTTGTTGGCTTATAAACTTTGTTACCCAATTCTCTGCTAGCTTTTGTTTCCTGTCATTAGAATAACTCCACAAAGATGAAGACTTTTGATTTGGAACGTTTAGATCGATAACTTTATGTTCAACTTGTATTTCTGACCCTTAGATCCATAATCCATCCCTCTTTTGTATCAAAGGTTGCAGCTTTATGTGTTGTTTGAGTAGAAATTTGGGTATGTAGTGTAGATTACTGATGCATGGAAATGTATGGCTAGTTTGTGCTCTGAAATGCATTTGCCTTTAACTGATGATGTTTGTGGAACCCGGGCTCATTGGGTTTTGGAAGACCAAGGAAAGGAATCCTTCATGGAAGTTCCTCTTCTTGTTTTTCATATTTAGGCTCCTTTTGTGTTCTGGCTCGTGATGTGTTTGCTGATTTAACTAGGCTTCTTCTTTATGGGATGGGAGACGATTGATCAGGCTATTTCATTATGGAAGATGGTGCCTTTACACTTAATGACATGTTGGCAAAGCTCTCTGACAACACTACTTGTACTGATTTTAGTGAATTCCTCTCCGACGGATTCTGGCTAGAGACTACTGATCAGGATTCCAACTTCTCTCATCAGCCTGTTGTTCCTTTTACTACTTCCTCTTTGCCTTCTCAACCCCTTTTATTTTCTACCTTAGATACTATTGTTGTAGGCCATTCAATTCCAAGCACAAATCAAGTAACTTTGCATCAAGAAACAGAAAAAAATAAGATAGTTGACAATTTGTTTGCCCAAATGGATGAATTTTCTGCAGCTAGAAGAGAAAACACAGAAACCTCCCCTCCTCCAGATTCTTCAGGCCAACTGCAAAGTTTTCAGGTTGAAAGCAATAGGAGGTTATGGATTGGACCAAACAGTCGAAGAAACCCAAATCCTACTTTATCAGTAAAAATGAGATTGGTGCAGGCCATTGAATACCTAAAAAATTCCACAAGGGATAAAGATGTCCTCATTCAGATATGGGTGCCTGTCAAGAGAGGAGGCAAACATGTACTTATTACTAATAACCAACCATATTTTCTCAACCCAAACTCACAGAGTCTATTAGAGTACAGACATGTCTCCCAAACTTACCAATTTGCTGCTGAGAAGGATTCAAAGGAGTTGGTTGGGTTGCCTGGACGTGTCTTCTTGAAGAAGCTGCCAGAGTGGACTCCCGATGTTCGTTTTTTCAAACGGGAGGAGTATCCACGAGTTAATTATGCTCATCAGCATAATGTTAGGGGGTCCATTGCAGTTCCTGTTTTTGAAAGTGGCAGTGGAACTTGCTTGGGTGTTGTTGAGATTGTGACTACTATTCAGAAAACTCACTATCACCCCGAGCTTGAAGATGTCTGCAAAGCTCTTGAGGTATTTCTTAATTGCTCTTTTTGTCTTTAGTGTGGCTGAAACTTAATGTCTTTTCTCAGAATAGTTAGATTTCATTTTGAGATCATTTTGATGCTAAATGTCCAATTTCCTGAGTATTAGTATATCTGCTATCATCTTGCAACTGTTTCTCATTTCTCTTTGGCCAAGAGTTTGATAAGATGAAAATTAAATGCCATATAATGGTTCTAGCGCTCACAAATTTACTTGGACTTAAGATTATTTTCTTGAACTTTGATTGTTAATTAACTCGTCATCATTGAGATTTCATGTGACACTTGTACTTGTAAAAGAACACACTTCTTGCCACTTTGTCCAGTATTCGTCCTATCTACTGATTGAGAGCAGAAATTAATCTTCTTTTGAATTCCTAATACAAGTGGAAATATGGAATCTGAAGAAGTATTGTTGAAGCTGGAAATCCTATGTTTTTTTCCTCTTCCTTGTATTTTTGTGAGTTTGCTTGTCTTTGGTAGTTATTATTCCTCATTCATTAATTTACCAACATCTGCTAAATAATTTTGGGCAACTATGATTCTCTGCTTTGAGAATGGACCATTTCCTTGTGATTTAAAGAAGCTTTTTGTTTGTCGTTCTAGGCTGTTAATCTAAGAAGTTCTGGTATCTCGAATCCTGCCAAAGTCAAGGTAGATCCTGAAATTAATCTTTCACTTTCTCACTAGGAGCTCCATATTCACCTTCTAATATCGTAGTTATGATTCTATATCAGGATTGCAATGAGGCTTACCTAGCCGCCTTGGCGGAGATTCAATATATTTTGACATGTGTGTGTGATACACACAAGTTGCCGTTGGCTCAGACATGGGCCCCGTGCATACAGCAAGGTAAAGGTGGGTGCCTGCAATCCGATGAGAACGAGAACTTTGCTTCTTGTGTTTCCACTGTCGACTCAGCTTGCTATGTGCGAGATCCGCAAGTGGTGCCTTTTCACTTTGCATGTTCTGAGCATCACTTGCTTAAAGGTGAAGGAGTTGCAGGCGGAGCATTCAATACAAACCAGCCATGTTTTGCTACAGATATTACAGCCTTTAGTAAGGCAGAATATCCACTGTCACACCATGCCAGGATGTTTGGTTTATGTTCTGCTGTAGCAATACGCCTTCGAAGTACATACACAGGGTCGGCTGACTTTGTTTTGGAGTTTTTCTTGCCACTTGATTGCCAAAATACTGAAGATCAAAAACAAATGTTAAGTTCACTGTCTTCTGTGATACAACAAAGTTGCCGAAGCTTACGTGTTGTCACGGATCAGGAATTACAGGAGGAAAGAGAACTCCTACAACGTGAAAAGGTCAGCCTTTCCATTGGTGGATCGCATGAAGAAGAATCAAGAAAACCAGTCTCTCCCTCTGATCAAGATGCTTCTTCCTGGCTTTCTGAAATGATGGATGCCCAAAGAAAGGGTAAAGGAGCTGCTGTTTCAGAAAATGACAAGGATGAGCAAGAAGAAAATTTTAAGGTCACGGCAACCCCTTGGGATTACACTCAGAGGGAATCCATTCATGCATCGACATTCTCAGAACCAAATCAGATCCAGGAAAATTTTGGACCCAAGGGAGGTTCCTTAGATTTTTCTTCTGGTACAGGGTGTCATTCCTCAGATGCCAAGAGAGCAGGTGAAAGAAGACGGTCAAAAACCGAGAAGAGTATCAGTTTGCAGGTACTCAGGCAGTACTTTGCTGGGAGCCTCAAAGATGCTGCCAAAAGTATTGGAGGTAGGATATGTTGCCTAAAAGTATAAAGTCCGTTCATACTATAATTTTGAATTAGAAAATATTGTTAAAGCATTGTCATATTCATTACCCTGTACCTATTGTGTTCGATGACAACTGTGAATTTGGAACTTTAGAGATATGCATATTCTGCATACCATGGCATGATGGTCCCGCTGGGGAACTGTTAAAATGATGCATTGGAAATCCATGGACATCTTCAGTTCTCAGGAAAAAATCCTGGAACTGCTCTTAGCTAAGTGACTCCATGGTTCAGAGTACCAATTTTTGTATAATATTGGTTAATCTCTATTCTCTAGTTTGGAATCTTTTGGACATGCTCATGTGATCCTTCTACTTTTTCATCTTTTGCTGAGCTATTAGCTTGTGCTATTTATCATTTCAAAATTTTAGATTATTTCTATATTTGTCTTTCATACAAGTTTGTGCACCCATATTTAGTTAATGTGAAGTTGTTTCTTTGTTTATGAAGTCCTATACTTTACCTTAAGGTCTCTGCCATCTGAGTTTGTCATTGATTACTTATCAAATTTCTTCCAACTTGCAGTTTGCCCTACAACTTTGAAAAGAATATGCAGGCAACATGGAATCACCAGGTGGCCTTCTCGCAAGATCAAGAAAGTTGGCCACTCGTTACAGAAACTTCAACTTGTGATTGATTCAGTCCATGGTGCCGAGGGTGCAATTAAACTGAGTTCTTTCTACACCAATTTCCCAGAACTTAGCTCTCCAAATAATCCAGGGACCAGCAACCTCTCTGCTTCTAAGAACGATGATCATCTGCGGCAAGTAAATAGTACTCAACCTGATGGCAGCAGCCCTGTGACCACAACTTCCAAGTCAACTTCTTCATCTGGCAGTCATAACTCCAGCTCAAGTTTATTCTGTTCCACTGGTTCAAAGCAGTTATTTCCTTTTACAAATGTCTTTGCCATGGGGAATGCCACAACGGAGGATCATCCTGGAGGAACACTAAAAAGAGCACATACAGAAGCAGAATTGCATGATATGAGTCAAGAAGAAACCAAGCTTCTGGTCAGATCACAGAGTCAAAAGATCCAAAGCAATCACAATTCTCTGGAACCTATGTGTCCTTTGCCAATGAGTAGCAATCAGGTTTTACGGGATTCAGGTACGTTTAAAGTAAAAGCTATTTTTGGGAAGGAAAAGATCCGTTTAAGCCTGCAATCACACTGGGGTTTTGGAGATATTCAGCACGAGGTCCTCAGGCGTTTCAATGTAGAAGATGTTGGTAAAATAGACCTAAAATATTTGGATGACGACGACGAATGGGTGCTTCTGACATGTGATGCTGATCTTGAGGAATGTATAGATATACATAAATTATCTAAAAGGAGAACAATTAAAGTCTCCCTCCACCATACTTACCATCCCAATCTTGGAAGTTCATTTGGTAGCAGTGGTCCAGCCTAAGCTATATTTGCTTTAGAAGTGTTTCCAGATTTGGGGTCAGGTTTGTTTGCCATGAAGCTAACAGCATGGCAGTATGGAGGATTCTTGGAAGTCACATGTAAGTAGAAAGAACGGCTTATTTCACTTTCTTTCTTAGTGTTAATGGTTGATGCATACGAAAGGGGAGATGACAATGGTCTATCGGCCATCCTATCCTATATGCAGTTATTTGACATTCTTGTTGATTGCACCCATTGTATCAATTTTTATTTTACTCAATGGGAATGTAATATAGAACATACAATTAATTAAGCATCAAGTGAGATGGACGTTCAGTCATGCTGATTGTGCACTTTGGCATGGTTTTCTGATGAATAGTCTTCAGTAATCATCTCGCATTCTCCAGCTACAAAGGATACATCATAAATGGTTTGGGTGATGAAACCAATTATATACCCTCTCTCCTCCACATGTTTTTTTTGATGGAAAGGTAAATGTGTATTAATAATCATCACAATGTACATGTTTTGCGGGCGTACCCACGGCGTAAAGACGATGTAAATCTAGTGTATCTCTGCTAGGCAAGTCAGCATAAGATTTAGGCTCGTCAGTAACAAAAGCTCAAGCTAGCCCACATGTTGGGTAGTCGTGAGTGGGCCAAGCTAAGCAAAAGAGAGATACACCCTACAAAAGTCCTAAACTATGGCAATTCCCTTATATAGAGCATAAGGTTGCAGCCTTGGGCCTCCTTAAACCCTTGTCATGGTAAATCCAAAAGGGACAAACCCACGTTCAAGGGAAGAGTACCTATTCGGACATGGGTAAAGACCCACCCTCGTCACGTTATGTCGCTGGGAGTAATCGCCATAGTAGCTACTATCCAGACCACGTACTATATCATGCTTGCCCACAGGGCGAGAAGTCAGTAGGTACAAAGCATAAACGACTCCCGCCAATCCCACATTCCGGGTGGTCGGAAGACTCCAACTGATCCCACAAGTTGGGCAGTCTGGAGATTTGCAAAAGGCACATCGACGATGCCACAGGACTAGCCCGACATCCATATCCTAGTTTGTGGCTAGGGAAACAAATCTATCCAGGAAAATGGGGTAAAATGTGAACAAAATTTTGTAGACGCTGGTCTTGATCCTAAAGAGAATAGCTTCTCTATCAAGTCTCGACCCGTAAAAAATAATCATGTTCCTTTCAGTCCAAATGTGGTAGATGGTGGTGGCTAGGCCAGCCCGCTTAGCTTTAGCTTGCCAACCAGTGCCACGCCCATCTTTCTTGATATATTTCAAAGCGCTATCGATTGTGGTCATAGCCCTCCTGATGCCAAGCCAAGTCTTGACCCGTGACCAGAGATAATCACGACCGCGGTGAAGAATAGGTGAGCTATAGACTCGTCAGAATAACCACAAAGGGAGCACCTTCTATCAATGTTCATATAAGTGATTCTATCCTTCGTCCGTAATCTTTTCCTCGCACAAAGTCAAAGAATGAAGGACTGCTTTGGAGTGATACAAGAACTCCAAACATCCTTCGCCCAAATCATCTTCTGCCCATGTGTCCTGAAATAGTCATAGGCACTATGATTACTATTATACCATGCCGCCATGTTAATAGCCGCTTGATCGTGTGAGCCTTCACGTTCAAGGATGAAGTCACGGATAAACAGAAGCCACTTGATCAAAGGTGAGTCGCCGTTCTTAGCTACCCAGGTCCAAATGTTGTTGTTGTTGTTGAGATACTTGTTATTGATCCATTTAATCCATAGTGAGTCCTTTTTTTGATGGATATTCCAAAGGCACTTGGCGAGCAAAGCGTTGTTCCAGGCCTTGAGATCCTTGATCGGTGTATTTTATATACACTTTTTGAGTCATTTTTAGTTAGTCTTTTATCCATTTTTGTACAAATACGTGTCGTCTTAGGATAGATTTTCTTTCTTTTGAGTCATATTGGTTAAAGTGGCTCATCATGGAAAAGGAGCAAAAAAGGGCAAAACGGAGGTTCCAGAGCTCGAATGCGAGAAAGTGGCGAACTGAGCATTGACACAGTCGCACGGCGCTTCCAAACAGGCTGCCGACGCCACAACGCCTAATTTCCAGAGGCTTGCAGAAGTTCCGGCGCCGCGGCGCCGACGCGGGAAAAATCAGATTTTCGAATGAATGATGGGCCAGGCCTGAAGGAAAACATGCACCTCGTTTTGAAACAATAAAAAAAGAACCCTAGAGCAGTTTTAAGGGTTCCCTTTCTTGCCAATTCACATCACATCTTGGAGTTCAAGATTGGAGACCTTTCTTTAGTAATTTCTTGTTCTTCTTTTACTTTATTTTCAGTTTATGTTGGATATTGAATTAGTTCTTGTCATGTCTATGGCTAGGAACTAATTCTAATATAGGGCTTTCCATGTCAATTCACTTGAACCTTATATTTATGAATTAATGCATGTTTGTGGTTTTTATTCTTATTGTTGAGATTTATTCAATATATGTTTTGATTGCTTGGTAATTACCTGATCATTAATTATCATAATTCTTATGATTTCTAACCGAAATCCGAAAGGGGAGGTTGTGAATATGTTGTAGTTGGATAGACATAGGTTGAATTGTTGATGAAAATACCCCAATTACTTGTGTAGCATTAGTAAGGTTTCTGTTCTTAATCCTCCTCTAGAGTCAACCTTATCACCGAAAGGTAGAAAGGTGCTGTACTGCGGTTGAGTGTTTATATAATCTTAACATGAGTATAAAACGGCTTAGTAAACCTGCTATCTCAAATAGAAGAAGAACCAATCATTGATTGCATTAATAAGTAAGTTAAGCGGATATTTGAGGAGATTTGGAAGCCCTATTTCCACATTACTGAAGTAAAACACATAGTTTAATTAGTTTTCATAATTAGAATCATAAACAACAACTCAATTATCGGTCACCAAATAGATAACAAAGAATAGAATTTGGTACTTGAACACTAATCCCTGAGGACGATAACTCGGTCTTCTAAGACTATATTACTTGACACGACACGTGCACTTGCGTTTAAGTGTGTGCATAAATCCCGTACCAAGTTTTTGGCGCCTGTTCTCGGGGATTGGCATAGTTCAATATCATTTATCTATTCTTATTTCTAACTTGTTCTGCGAGCATCTTTTTATCACCTTTTGTTGTTTTCTTATTGTGCAGGTTAAAAAAAAATCAAAAATAAATAAATATATATATGGACTACTACTATCAGAGACAGTGGAGTCATCAACAGCAGCTAAACCCACAGGTTCCAGAGAAAGATCTAGATGAGTTGCAGGCAGGCATACTCAAGCTCACCAAGTGCCAGATTCAGTTTATGGCTGAGACAAGAGAGTCCCTCAAAAATTTGGAGACCCACATAGGGCAACTGATGGATAGGATGAGCAATACACTTCAAGAAAATCTGCCTAGCGACATCATTATGGGAGGTGGTAAGCAAATTGAGGAGCCTGAACCACACCCAGCTGTTGAAGAATCTGGCGAGATAGTTGGTGTAGAGAAGGAAAAGATTGTTGAGATTCAACTATTCACCTTTTTGGATTCTGTGGAAATTCTTTTTCCTGCACCTATTACAAGAGAAACACCACTAGATGTCATTGTTGACCTCCAAATAGAAAGTCCATACCTTCAAGGGCACCCCTTAAAGTTGAGAGATGTAGGGAATTTCACTGATCCCTACATTATAGAGAGCCTAAAAGACAATCCTGTCTTGTGTACTTGGGGGATACTTTTATGTTTGAGGCCCTTGTTTGAACAGATGGTTGTAGGAAAAGTGAGACCTGCAACAATAACTCTGCGGATTGCAAGCAGTTCGCAGAAGGATCCAATGGGCACCCGTAAAGGTTAATTGCGTCAGGCTAAAAGACGTTAAAGACAACGCTTGTTGGGAGGCAACCCAATGTTTTTAATTATGTTATTTTAATTTCTGTCTTTAGTTTGTTTTATTTTGTCTAGAACAGTCTCACGGAGGTCTTGTTTATGTGTTGTGATGACAGGTGCAGGGCCAACAATTTGGAGGGCGAAAACTGAAGATAAAGAAAAGGGATTTCCAGAAAATCGGGTTAGCGCCAGGAAGCAGTCGCGGCGCCAAAAGAGCGCGGGGAGATTCAGTGTGGCCGCCAGAAGCGCCGCGACGCCAAAAATCCAGAAAATTTTTGAAGTCTAGGCGCCGCGGCGCAGGAAGTTCAGAAGAGTGCAGTAAATTGGGCGCCGTGGCGCCGAGACGGAAATCCAGAAATTAAAGACGCCCTAAATCCGATTTTTTCCATTCCAAATCAAAACCTAAACCCTTCTTTTCCACAAAAACCCACGAAAAATCCACACTTTACCTAAAAACCTTCCATAAACTAAACCCAATCACACCAAAGTTCTTAAATTCCCTAAACCCTTAACCACCCTAAAACAACTACCCTCATCCCATTGCCTCAAATCATCATTAGGAGCAAGAAAATCTTGAAGAACACCGTCAAAGGTAACCTTTATCTTTTCTTGAAAGCTTTACTGTAGTCAGAGGAGGTAGTAAATTGGAGGAGGTGTTGTATCTGTGAGGGTGTGTTGGGGTGTTGAAATTGGTTGTGATATTTCGAGGAAGAGTATACGAGGTGAGTGTGGGTGTTGTGCAAGAGCTTCTTGAGTGAAGTTTGGGGGTGATAGGTGTTGTAGCTGCTGATTGTTGGGTGATAGTGTTGGGTAACATTGTTGATACAAAGGAAACGATGAAAAAAGTTATCTAAAAATGTCTGCCAGAAAGAAAAGAGCTTCCACATCCACCTCAGCCCCTCAATATGATGATACTAGGTTTGTCAGCCAAAGAGCTCATGATAGATACAAAAAACTTGGTACTAGGCCCTTAATCCCTGAAAGAGGAATGAATTATCAAAGGGAGTCGCTTGGGGAGGGGGATGTCTATGAGCCCATTCGGGCGATGATTGAGATGATGGGGTGGAAAAGATTTGTTAACCCGGAAAAGATAGCACCAATGAACACAGTGATAGTGAGAGAATTCTATGCTAACTTTCCGGAGAAGGTGGACGATAGATGTTTCGTGAGGGGACGATATGTGCCTGTGACGGCAGAAGTGGTGAATGTGTTATTGAAAACAATTGATGTTGAAGGAGGAGATGACGATTGGAGCTATTTTAGAACATGGTCCAGAAACACCAACAACATCAACTGGAATGCCGTCACAAGCACAGTGAGCTACCCTGGGGCTGCATATGAATTTGCCAGAAATGGGTCAAGAGGACTGAGCAGTTGTCAGTTCAACAAAACAGCCAAGGGTTGGTTGTATTTAAATCGCCACTGATTCCATCAATGCACTTTACCAGAGTGCCAGAAGACAGAATCAAATTGATATATGAAATTATGTCAGGGAAGACGATTGATGTTGGGAAGGAGATGGTGCAAAATATTGGAGAGACCAGCAGGTTAGTAACAACAGGTGGGTTGGGACATGACTCACTTATTACATGTTTATGCTCCATAAATGGGGTCCCAACCCTACCCACTGATACATATGAGAAAAACCAACTTCCTGTGTCATACGGGATAGTGCACTCCTTCCCAGACCCAATCCCTCCATCAGCAGCAAGAAGGAGACCAACACCACCAGCAGCAGCAGCAGAGGCTGCCATGGATGAAGATGAGCCTGAAACAGAGGCTCACTATGAGGCAGGAAGCAACCATCACCACCCTAATCGTAACCTCCAAGGTTTGCGATGGAGCGATTGCTCTGAACCGCAGGAAGGATGATGCATAATTTTGACACGGTGATACAAGGACAACAAAAATTAAGGCAGGGGCAACAACAGTTGCACCAGAGAATTGACGAGATGAGTTCATTGTTCAACCAATGGTCAATGCACTATCCACCGCCACCGCCACCACTTTAAACCAAGTCTGTAAGTTGTTCTGTTTTTTTTTTTTGAGTCTTGCACACATTGGGGACAATGTGTGATTTAAGTTTGGGAGGGGGGGGGGGTGTTTTATTTGTGTCTTATTGTTTTAGTATGTTTGAGTCTTTTTGAATTGTTTTGTGTATTTTTGAGTCATAATTTTTTTTCTTTTTGAGTCATAATTTTCTGTCAAAGATCATGCATGCTGTAGTTACTAGAAACACCTAGTGAGGTAAGGATGAATAATGTAATGGAATTAGTAGCAACTATCTAAACACTTAAGTTAGATATGCCAAAAACTCATGAAATCTGTCTAGTTGGGGTTTCTGCTTGAATTGTTCATTGTTAAAAGTTAAAACCTATGTGTATGATTGCTTGCTATTTGAGGCGAAATAGTTAGGATATGCATGTTAGGGAAATGACTCAGGCATTTCTTTGTTAGCCAATTCTTACCACTTTTTCCTATCCCTGACATTAAAAATATCCCTAGTCAGCCCCGTTGAGCCTAAACATTAAACTTTTTCTTTGACACCCTATATTCCCACACTTGTACCATAAGTAAAAATATGAAATGGTTGGAATAGAAAGTGTTAAAAAAGAGACAAAAAGAGTGAACAAGTTTGATGCACCCCAATAAAAAAGAAATAAGAAATAGGCAAAAACCTAAGTTTGGGGGTGCTTGTTATTCATAAAACACTTCACTCTCTCAAAACAAAAGAGGGGAAAGATAGATATGAAGTGAAGAATGGAAATCATAAGAAAATGGAAGAATTGAAAAGCAAAAGAGCTTATGGTATAAAGAAATGAGTCTAAATGCCTATTTTTACCTACTCATGCCTAAGCCTACATTACAACCCTGAAAAGTCCTGAAGATCTCTTATATGCATATCCATGATTAGTGGAGAATAGCAAGTAAAAATGTCATAGGATTTTGAAATTAACATGCATAATTCAGTATTCTTACTTCCATTAAGCATGATTAAAATGAGTTTGCGAAATATTTAGCTTAATGTGTTTAGAATGCTAAAAATTATGCAATATGTTCCTGCATATTATTCTGCTAATCTTCATGTTTTTCTAAGTAACACCAATGCAGCAAAGTGATCAATGTCGTTGAGTCTTCTATTTTTTCTTTCTCTTTGTGTCTTTATTTCTTTCTTTTTGATCTTCGCTCGAGGGCGAGCAAATGTTAAGTTTGGGGGTATTTGATCGGTGTATTTTATATACACTTTTTGAGTCATTTTTAGTTAGTCTTTTATCCATTTTTTGTACAAATACGTGTCGTCTTAGGATATATTTTCTTTCTTTTGAGTCATATTGGTTAAAGTGGCTCATTGGAAGAAAGGGAGCAAAAAAAAGGGCAAAAACGGAGGTTCCAGAGCTCGAAATGCGAGAAAGTGGCGAACTGTGCACGCACAGTCGTGTCACGCGACGCTCCAAGCAGGGCGAGCCACGCCGCTAATTTGTGAGGCTTGCAGAAGTTCCGGCCAGCGCGCTGACTGCAGGGCCGCGGCGCCGACGCGGGAAAAATCAGATTTTCGAATGAATGATGGGCCAGGCCTGAAGGAAAACCCTGCACCTCGTTTTGAAACTATAAAAAGAGAACCCTAGAGCAGTTTTAAGGGTTCCCTTTCTTGCCAATTCACATCACATCTTGGAGTTCAAGATTGGAGACCTTTCTTTAGTAATTTCTTGTTCTTCTTTTACTTTATTTTCAGTTTATGTTGGATATTGAATTAGTTCTTGTCATGTCTATGGCTAGGAACTAATTCTAATATAGGGCTTTCCATGTCAATTCACTTGAACCTTATATTTATGAATTAATGCATGTTTGTGGTTTTTCTTCTTATTGTTGAGATTTATACAATATATGTTTTGATTGCTTGGTAATTACCTGATCATTAATTATCATAATTCTTATGATTTCTAACCAACCAAAAGGAGGTTGTGAATATGCTGTAGTTGGATATACATAGGTTGAATTGTGGATGAAAATACCCCAATTACTTGTGTAGCATTAGTAAGGTTTCTGTTCTTAATCCTCCTCTAGAGTCAACCTTATCACCGAAAGGTAGAAATGTGTTGTACTGGGGTTGAGTGTTTATATAACCTTAACAGGAGTATAAAACGACTTAGTAAATCTGCTATCTCAAATAGAAGAAGAACCATCATTGATTGCATTAATAAGTAAGTTAAACGGATAGTTAAGGAGATTTGGAAGCCCTATTTACACATTACTGAAGTAAAACACATAGTTTAATTAGTTTTCATAATTAGAATCATAAACAACAACTCAATTATCGGTCACCAAATAGATAACAAAGAATAGAATTTGGTACTTGAACACTAATCCCTGAGGACGATAACTCGGTCTTCTAAGACTATATTACTTGACACGACTAGAGATGGCAATGGATCCCGGACCCGATCTGAATCCGGTGGATCCAGATCCGTTTTATAGGATATGGATATTCAAAGTTTGGACCCGACGGATCCGGATCGGACCCGGATCCGTTTATGATGGATCGATCCGATCCGATCTTGTCTTTGAGATCCGTATCCGGTCCAGATCCGACCCGTGAATCCGTTTTTTATTAAATTAATTATACATTTATTATTTATACATCATGACACCGAATCCTTTGTAATCTTAATTTTATTTTATATTCAAAGGGCCGAATGCCATTTTTTTTTTAATTGAGACACGTTTTGCGTGTTATTCTTTAATCATTATATTAATCATTTATGTGGTACTTATGTAGTAGCTTAGGTATTGAGATGATTGTTTCTCACTACAGCAATAGCCAATAGGCATAACAATTGTCAACAATGTCATTTAGTCCTAATTTACGAATGCATTCCCATGATTCCGTTAAATTAAATTGATTATTTTTCTAGAAAATTTGGACTGATTAGAAGGTATAACTTAATAATCAGTCACTTTGATTTGGATCCAGATTCGATCCGTGGATCGGTGGATCCGATGGATCTGGATTTGGATATGATTTTATGGACCCTATGGATCTGGATCTGGATATGGATACATGTATGTAAAACGGATCTGGATCTAGTAGGATCCGGTCCAGATCCTACCCGTTGCCATCCCTAGACACGACACGTGCACTTGCGTTTAAGTGTGTGCATAAATCGCGCACCAATCCTTGATTCCAAGGCCACCCTCGGATTTCGTCCTAGTACACTCCTTCCATGCTACAAGAGGGTGGCTAGAACGCCACAGGAAGGTCCTACATAGACCATAAACTTTCTTAAAGGCCGCAACAGGTACCGGCAATATTGATAACCAGAAATATTCCACACCTTGGAGGACAGACTTGATGAGTTCAAGCCTGCCCGCATAGGATAAAGTGGCGCTCATCCATGAGTCAACAGATTCGCAATTTTGTTCACAAAAGCGGTCATAAGTGAACCGCCTCATCCTCTCCGCGGCAAGGGGAATGCCGAGATAGCGGAAAGGCATAGCGCCAGTGTCGAAGCTAGTAATGTGCTTAATATCAGCAAGGTCGTGATCCGTGATACCAGCCGTGTACAAGCTGGATTTGAGTGCATTGGAACTGATCCCAGAGCAATTCTGGAAATCGCGAAGGCAATCCATGAGGATCCAGACAGAAGTAATGTCCCCTTTCGACATAAGTAGCAAATCATCGGCGAAAGCAAGGTGTGTGATCTTTAAGCTATTGCACTTGGGGTGGTAGTGGAAAACCGAAGTCTGAGTGTTCTTGTTGATCATCCTCGAGAGATATTCTAAGCAAATAACAAATAAGGTAGGGGAGAGGGGGTCCCCCTGTCTGAGTCCCTTTCGACCCTTAAAATGGTCGTGTAAGCTCCCATTGATAGAAATCGAATAAGAGGTCGTAGAGACGCATTCCATAATCCAAGCAACAAGTCTCTCTGAGAAATTCAAACCAATCAAAATAATCGTGAGGAATTCCCAATTAACTGAATCGAAGGCCTTACAGAGATCAACTTTGAGCATGCATCTACTAGAGACCCTCTTACGGTTGTAACCCCTCAAAAGCTCTTGTGCAAGGTGTATGTTGTCAGACATACTTCTATTCTGGACAAAAGCCGCCTGAGCTGGATCAATGAGGACATCCACAACCGTCACCAAACGAGAAGCAATGATCTTAGTGATGACCTTATACATAATGTTGCAGCAAGAAATAGGCATGTAGTCGCCCACCGTTGAGCTGTGGGTAGATTTAGGAATAAGGGCGATGGTAGTGTGGTTGATCTGCCTGAGGAGCTTTCCAAAAGTGAAGAACTCTTTAACCGCATTACATAATTCCCTGCCAACGATATTCCAAGCTTTCTTGAAGAAACCCGAAGAGTAGCCATCCGGACCAGGGGCTTTGTCATCCCCAATACCGAATAATGCCCCTTTAATTTCAACATCCGTGACATTCCTAACGAGGTCATCCCCCTGCTCAACCGAGAGGCAATTGCCCGAAGATATGACACCAACATCAATAGGCTCACAAGCGTCCCTAGTTTCAAGTAACCGTTTATAGTAATTAATGAATTCCGCCGCAACTTGGTCACTGAAGTTCGTAAGAGAGTCATCACTCTTGGTAGTGGCCGCAATAAAGTTCCTTTTGGAGTTACGTTTGACCATACCATGGAAGAACTTAGTGCACCTATAATCGCGGCGAGATGCTCACACTTGGCAAGCTGCCTAAGGAAACTCATTTCCGCATCAATAAGAACCATGGACTTGTGCCTTAGCTCGGAAACCCTCGTGTGTAAGTGATCAAGATGTGGGTTGCTTAAGGCATCCTGTTGAGCAATATCCAACTCATCCTTTGCCCTTTTGACCCGCGTCGAGATATGGGAGAAGTCTTTCTCGTTTAGCTGCTTCAAGGGTCCTTTGAGGTAAAGTAACTTCCGGGAAAATCGGAATTGAGCATTGCCATCGATAATATGCTCCCAAACGTTCGTCACAATTATACCAAAGTGTTCATGAGTAGCCAACATATTGAAGAACTTGAAAGGTCTATTGTGTATCCTTGGACTATCCAAAATAGAGACAATGCACGGTGTATGGTCTGAAAAAGGCCCGGACCGACGGAAATGTGCATTGCCATACCAGCCCGCATGTAACCAATGGGCGTTAATGAGGGCCCTGTCAAGCTTGCTCAAAGTATTGCCACGACTGAAAGTGAACTCGCATCCCGTCGAAGATAAATCCGTGAGGCTTAGATCTCGGCAATAATCAACAATATATTTCGTGTCGTAGCTGGTGATGGGTGCCATGTTGAAACGCTCATCCTTCTTCATAACCGTGCTGAAATCTCCAAGAACAACCCATGGCATAGTCATGGGGGTCCCGTACTCTCTCAATTTCTCCCATAAGCCCCGTCTATCAATAATCGTGTGAAGACCGTAAACAAAAGTGACATGAAGCCTTTTGGAGGAGATAGCACAAGTGACATCGCAATGAATGGCTTGCGGGTTGATGTCAAGCACTTGCAAGATGACTTTGGCCGGGTTGAATAAAATAAATATCCTTCCTGCCGGGTGATGGGCAAAGTTATCCAACACCTCCCAGTTGCGAAAATTAGAATTCCAGAAACGTTCAAGGGTCGAGTTGTTGAGTTTAGATTCCAGGATACCAAAGATGTCAATGTTGTTCTCACGCACCACAGAGCAAATCTCCTTTTGCTTGGAGGAGCCGTGCAGGCCCCTTATATTCCAAGAAGCAATGATCATTTCGATAACGGCAGGGGAATAGTCCCCTTCGTGCTATCTTCATTAGTAATAATAGAGATGATGCCGCCATAAGTACCATTCTTTTTAATGGGAAGGGTTGTTATTCTGCTCAAGGGTATGGGCAAGTTTTGTCCACCATTATTGGCCTTAGCTATTGCCCTCGTCCTCACGTCCACTTGCCCTTCTTCCTTCTTGGTCCGTTCTAAATTCCGACTTTTTCCAACCTTAGCCGAAGGGCCGAAAGGTTGAGCTTCCAAATTAGTTCGACCGCGCTAACTCGGTCGGTGTCCCGCAAGCCGCCACCAATATTCGCAACCATTGAACTACCCGCATTGTCTCGGGTTGTCCTATACCGATGTCGAGGCGATCCGCGTAACCCCGGTTTGAATCCCCACAAGTCGCCCCCATTCAACGAAATCCTCTGTCTTTCCCCTTCTATCCTAGGGTTAGTCCGACCTTTGCCACCTCGGTTTGGGACCCCAAAAGCCGCCACCACGAGTATGAGGACAAGAGTCGGGACGTGGGCCGATCATCATGGATACAACTTCCACCGTGATCTGCGTCCATCACAGGGAGGTCGGTAGTGTGAACCCTCGACCTTCATTATATCGTTCTTTGAGCTCTCGTAAGTGGACGATTGTGCAATCGCTTTGTGACCCCGTGCTATTATTTGCCTTCCCTCTTCTCTTAACTACCGTGGACCCATCCTCCATGACAGTCTGATTTCCTTTAATCCGTCCTCTCTTGTGCTCATCCCAAGTAGCAGACAGAACATGATTTTGCTCAAGGACTACTTCAATTGCTGATCTAGCTTTGGCGTCGGTAGCATTTAGCACCAAAATATTATCATGCATATCCACAAGTTTCTTGAATATTGCGGATTGTTTAACGACTGGGCTCATGCTGCCCAGGTCATTAACCTCGGTAAATTGTGCCTTCACGCCTTTCACACCCTTAACCACGTCGGTTAGTGGTCCCGGTGGTTGGTTATTCATATCAATAAAAGTCCCCTGACCTTCCTCACCCGCCAAGTCCAAGTTCCGACCTATGCCAACCATGGTTTGTGACCCCGATGGTTGGCCTCCTCCTTGTACCTCCTTCATGTTCCGACATGTGCCAGCCTCTGTCTGCGTCCCCGAAGACTGGCCACCACTTTTGCATCCACCCTTACTCCCGCCTGAACCCGTAGTGTGTCCAAGAAGGTAAGAACCCCTTTTGCCTTGGTATTGAGGGTTTGTGTCTCGCCTTGCCTTTGCACCCGCCTATTAGTGTCGGCATGGTGCTTTTCACAAGTCATAATGGGGTGACCAATCATATGGCATTGCTCACAGTAGTCCAGAAGCTTTTCATAAACAAGCTTTTGGTCAATGATGGTGTCGTCCCAAAGCTTGAGTTCAATGGCATCAAGAGTACCTTTGGAGAGATCTATCTCAACTAGGGCACGTGCATAAGAGAGAAGGTCTTTTTCACTAGTGAGCTTGTCGGTCCCAATAGGCTTGCCAATACGGGACAAGATACGACTCAAAGCGTTAATGTTCCAAAGTTCTAACGGGAGAGACGGGAGCCTTACCCATATTGGAATGGTACATATCTCATGTTTGTCAAAAGTGAAGCAATGAGGTATATTGTTGACACCCAATTTTGACCCATCTTTTAGTCATTTCTTGCAATTTTAAGCATTTTAGGACACCGCATTTTAATCACCATTTTTTGGCATTTTTGTATATTTTTTACCTAACATTCTATGTTGTTTTATTTTTTTGTAAATTGGCATCATATTTTTACTTTAATTATGTATTAAACATTTTCAAATATTATGTTATTATTATTGCGCGATCATTTTATTTTACTAATTTTGCATCTCTTTAAATAATTAATTGACATTCCGTCTTTACTTTTAATTAGACATTAAATATTTGTTAAATATTGTATTTTATTATTATTGCATCGGCATTTGTATTTTAATAATTTTGCATCTTTTTAAATATTTTTTTTCTTTTAAGTAATAAACCCATTTTGCATTTTCACAATCACCCAATCGAGGCACAACTCGATCACCCAATCCATGAAAACCAAAGCCCAAACTGAGACCCAAAAATGAGGCCCAGTACACCTTTCATTTTTTCCCTCCAATACCCAATACCCAAAATCCTAAACCTAAATACCCCTATAAATAAAAACCTTACCCCTCATTAAAAAAAAAACCTCAGCCGCCTACCCTTCTCTCCCCTACATCTACCCCTCTCATCTCACTCACACAACCCATCAGCACACACGCACAGGACCAGCCGCCGCACCCTTCCTAACTCCTCTTCATCTTCATCATCAACTCACCCGCCACTGCTGCGAGTTCCGGCGAACCCGCCACTGCTCCATCAACCCAGCCGCAACTCTCCATAACACCCCCACACCCTTTTTATTTTCAGAACACAAATCCATTCCCTAACCCTTCTCTCCCGCCGCCGCTCTCCGCCGGAGCTCCAAGCTCCGGCGAACCCCTTTCAAACAACATCAATCAGCCGCCACATTAAAAAAAACCTAATCCCCTTTTGTCCATTCCCAGTTTCCCACTCCCCTTCACCCCTTTCTCGTCAACGTCCCAACCCCACCGGAGTTCGAAACTCCGGTGACACTTTCAGACGCAACGAACCCTCTAAACAACACTAACCATCCGCACATCACACACCCTTATCTCTCTCACCTTCAAAACTGGGCCATCAACCGCCGTCGCCATCACCGGAGTTCGGTGCTCGAACCAAAGACCGCCACCACCGACTTCGCCGCTTCCTCGTTGACCTAACACCCACTAACAACAACATCAGTAGCAGCCGCACAAGACCCATCTCCCTTATCCCCTCTAAACACACACACACACACACACACCAGTCTCATTCCCGTCGACCACGCCTCCGTCGACCGCTGCTGCATAACCACCGCTACTGATTTGTCGACTTGTTTCTCTGTTTTGGCATTATAAAGGCTTAGCCGGAGTTTTTCCTGAAACTCCAGCGGTTTCCTTCGTTCGACTAATGACTTTGCTTTCTACATTTTTGTATGTACACGATCTGCTGACCTTTTGTCTCTTGGACTGATTTTGCGTGATATTTCGTACCTGGCCTCTGTGGCCTTATTTTCGAAATCTGTTATGTATTGTTGGACTGATTTTGGTTTGATTTGCTACTGATTTTTTGCTACGCTGCCATTGATTTTTGGCTATTTTTTGCTAAGGATTTTGGACTGGTTTTTCTGCTATGTCGCATACTGATTTTGACACATATTTTGCTGGTTTACTGATTTGAATTGATACTACACTTGATTGGCCAATGAAAAAGTTATCCGTCGATTTTTAAGGCCTCCACAGTTGCAAAGACGGAAAATAAAATAAAATGAAGCTTTCTGGGCAATGAAGATTTCTTCCACTTACACCGGATAACCAACATGCGCTGGCAGGGCGAATTCTCGCAGCCGCACTTGTTAGGATGTCCCACTTTATTTTTATATATATCTGAGCCCTCCGTGTTTAAAACTATTACTGTTTTGGCGCGGATCTGAAGGTTTTATTTATTTTATTGTTTTAACAATATTGGCGGATGAAGGAATCTCTGTCTGATTTCCAAGGCCTCCCCTGTACAAATGACGGATTTATTTTGGGCTTTACTTATTAATTATTGTCATTGCTTTAAAACTATTTATTCTATTACTAACACTTTTAAGTATTTATGCAGGTACCCGGAGATCATCTTGTGCAGAAGGCCTAAAAAGGCTAAAAGATGTCCCAGAGTTTTATTTGATCTTAGCTTTATTATTTTGTATTGCATTCCATTGTAATTGTAAATTATGAAAAACTGCTTAGAATATGTAGAATAAAAAAGCAAAAATAATTAACCTAGGTTTGAACGGATAACCGCAAGTTAGCGGATCTTAAAAGATGCCTAACCCCTTCCCTTTAGGATAATAAACAACCCTGATCCAGAATCTCATTAATTTCGCAGACCATTAAATGGAGATTAATTACAGTATTTTTATTGCAATAAATCAAGTGTCTTAATTCACTTAAATAATTAGGTGGCAACTCCTCAAAATCAGCATTTTTGCTCCATCCAGGGAACCGCGCCAAAAAACAATGTTGCGGATACCGTTCAGACCCCGATGTAAAAAACGGGCGCGACATATATCTTTCAGCAGTAGAGGAGTGCTATAAACAAAGTGTGGCCCATTGGCCATGACCTTTTCTTTGTCAATATCAGTATTGAATTTGAAAACAATCCATCCCGAAGCGTGGACATTAAAGCGGTATGCAACTCCCCATGAGCGACATAGCTTCCTTAATGCCAAGCTCCCCGGGAAAGACCCCGCAAAATAACCAATCAAAAGGTGCCCTAAAGTCTCCGTAAGATCATCCAAATCCCCTCTAGGTAAGTCAAGAGGCCCCACATTACGGGAATCAGCAACAAAATGCAAATGTTTTCCATTCGAAACATCACGGTTTCCTTTGACTATTGATGCATAAGCCTTCTTGTTGTTCAGGCTCACGTGATCCGTAGTCTTGTTCTTTCCATCTGTGACATTCCCTGCGACGGGTTCACAATTGTTGCCACTTAAAATCGGGCGATGTCTTGGGAGCCGAGGGTGCAAGATGAGGGAATGAAGTCTGAAGTTCCCTCATTAGGTGATAACTCATCATTTGCCGCGTGAGCTTCCCCCACATGAAGACCATTGCTCACAAGCCTGGGTGTGGTAGGTTCGTGAGCAATCGGGGGGAACTCGACGTCGTTGGTGATTTCAATAGAGGCTTGCCCCATCCGGATAGGCAGTGGTTTGAATTTTTCATGAGACCGCTTCTTTTTCTTTCTCGTCATCCTCAAAGTTAGCAGATATGATTACAAGCAAGTGATGAATACAATTGGAAAGACACTAATTCAAATCCGGACAGGCTCGGTTTATGAATTACAACTCTTCTACTAATTATACAAACAATAGCCTATTTCAATATATAAACTAGAAAAGACCTTAAGAAAAAGTAGTCCGGACAGGCCCGGGGTTTAAAATACAAGGCTTTCTAATTTATACAATGCGTTAGAAAACATTCATTCATGCATTCATTACATACATATGCCATAGCCCTAATATTTGCCTATCGATACTCTTATGTTTGCCTAGTGCCCTAATATTTGCCTATCGATATTCTTAGGTTTGCCTAGTGAATAAAGAAAGTACAATACTAAATATTAAGGAATGTAATGTATTCAAACAAGGATTTAGGAATACCTCGTTTTCGCGTGCCTCGTTGGTTCGAACAGTTTTACGCGTGAACAGATAAGGACGTTGTGCTACTGCGTGCGTGTATCAATCCTTTTTCCTTTTTCTCAAGTACCAATAAAGGAAGACTAATGCGTTGCAAAATCCAAGCTTGTTGGGGAGTATCTTCTTTATCTGCACCCAAAGGGAAGTGCAACAGTAGACAATATAAAGCATACAAGAAAGATAATATTAAGAAACTATATATATATATATATATATATATATATATATATATATATATATATATATATATAAATAGGTATACAAAGACAAAGACCTATTTGATAATTATATGTATATAATATAAATAATATCCAAGATAAAATAATGATAAATTGCCCAGAAAAGAAGAACAACAATACACGAAAATCAAAGAGGCACAGGACGAACAGGCAGGCGAAAACACAGAGATCTACAGTGACAAGTACACAACTGTCACCCAAAAGTGAAAGCTCTCTCCTCCACATTATCTTGCTTTCTAATGAGCCCATGACCAATTTTTGGTGTCTGATTATGTGCTCCTAAGTTCCAATCCAGTGTATTTGTTGCAATTAGTTCGACGAGCCTAGAAAAACTGATTTAATGGCTTGGCGTCCAGTTTAGGGATCTTTCTGATTTTACGAATTTTTTTTTCTGAAGAATGAGTTTTTATAGTATTTTTTTACTGTGACAAAAGATTGGCAAGATGTTTTAAGGACATCCCAACCTTAAACTCGTTATTAATATTGTGATGGCTCGATTTAGTTAAATTTTGGTAAGACTAACGTTAGAACAACAAAATTAACACCTTCTACTTACAAGTTACACCTAAGGCATCTCGATGATATGAGGTAACATCACTTTATAAGTATTGCAACCTCGTCGCGCTCCGAGCCACCAACTATTGTCTTTGAAAAACTTGCCGGTTGTCATAGAGAATCCGAGCATGTAAAAAGTTTCATTGTTCAAGAAAATGAACATAATCTTGGAACTAACCAAAAAGAAATAAAGTTATTAAAAAGAGAATACTCTTATGACGATGTTCACCTCTTTATTTCCTATTGTCTCGTGCATAACTCCTTTGACGAATCACCTCACCTCATCCGTCCAGGTCCCCCCCCCCCCCCCCCACATTGGTCACCTCCGGAGCAGGCACTGAGCCTTTTGCCACAAACGTTCAGTGACAACAGCAGTATTACCCACTGCTAAGGCACCTTTTACCCTATCCTGATATAATTCCCTCACCCCTATCCCAAAAATTTATAGAGGTATCAGAAGCATATAATCGTTCTAAAACATCACGGCTTCAATATGAAACCTATCTATTTCCCGAATCTCAGTCGCCTCTGCTTCCACTATGGCAAATAGAGGATTTGTTTCCTCATTCTGACCGCCTTTCTTCCGAGTAGATTTCACAAACTTCCACCTCAACAATGAAGAGTTTTAGCGGCTTCATAGCAGCAAAAGAAAGATAGCTCTTTATCCGTGGAAAGGTGTCGCGTCTTCTTAAAAACAAAAGAATCCTCTATCCGCAGGTTAAGTCCATTTTCATGCATGAGTGTAGTTGCTGAACGGCAAACTGCAATTCATCAGACAGAGAATGGTGTTTATCTCCTGCAAGAAACCTGCAGGCCTTACCATTGACATACACTAAGCTATAGCCAGCTGTAACCTTGACACCTCCCTCCTTAGCCAGCATTCTCATTTTAGTGGCATCAACCCATGAATGACCTGATGCATACATGTTTGATGCCAGCAGATAGCCAGCTGAGTTTGATGGCTCTAGTTCAAGTATTTGAGGGAGGACACTGGCACCAAACTCATAGTTTTCGTAGTTCCTACAAGCACTCAAGAGCGCCCCCCATGCACTTGCACCAGGCTTTAGTCCAACACGTAGCTTTCCTATCAAATTCATTGCACTATCAACCTTTCCAGCCCGAGCTAACAAATCTATAAGGCACGAGTAGTGTTCTAAGCCAGGTTCAACTTCATGAACCCAAATCAACTCCTCAAAAAGAGAGAGCCCTTCTTCTACCAGTCCCCCATGACTACAAGCGGATAAAAGAGAGAGTGCAGTAACTTGGTTGGGCCTCAGACCACACATTTTCATCTCAGCAAGTAAGGCTAGAGCTTCATTTGGGAAGCCATTCATACCATATGCTGCAATAATGGCACTCCAGGTCACGACATTCTTGTGTGGAATCCGGTCAAACACTTTTCTTGAAGATCCAATAGAACCACATTTTGAGTACATATCTAAGATTGCAGTTCCCACTACAACATCAGATGCTAACCCTCTTCGAATAGCAATGCCATGAGCCCACCTTGATCTTTTCAGATCTGCAGAAAGAGAGCATGCTTCAAGAAGATTTAGCATGGTGATGGCATTGGGCCGTTCAGTGGTGTGGCTCATCTCTTGGAAAACAGCAATTGCTTCGTCAGGCATGCCACAGTGTGTGAAACCAGCAATCATGGTGCTCCAAGTTACTGCATCTCGTGCTTTCATATTACTAAATTGACTCCATGCATAAGTTATGAGATTGCAACTTGCATATGCATCGATCAAAGAGTTTGTAACCAACTCATTCAACTCAAAACCTCGTCGGAGCATTCTGGAATGTATCAACTTGCACTGGTAAGGGTCAAGGAAGGACTTACATAACTGAATCAGATTGACCAGAGTCACCTCATCAGATTCAACTCTAGCCTTCTGCATCGAATCAAATAAAGCAAGGGCCTCAGAATGCTTCTCATTCTGCACAAGTCCAGACAACAAAGAGTTCCAGGACACGACATTCTTCTCAGGAATTTCTCGGAAAACTCTCAACAAAGAATCAATGTCGTTGCATTTAGAATACAAGTCGATCAGAGAGTTCTGTATGAACAAATCATAACCCAGACCTCTAGAGATAACAAATCCGTGAATTGACTCTCCCATTCTAATGGCCCTCAATTTGCTGCACGCTTTGAGCACACTTACCACCGATTGTCCGTCTGGTATTATCCCAAAATCAATCATCCGTTGAAAAAACTCGAGAGCAACCATTGTTTCCTCCTCACTTTGGGCGTAGCCAGCAATCATGACACTCCAAGAAATAACGTCTCTGTCAGGCATTTCATCAAAAAGGTTGTGCGCAAGTTGCATCCCAAATTCAGCATAGAAGTTGATGAGCGAGTTTTGGAGGGAAGTTATACTTGAATACCCAGCACGAATGGTAGAACCATGAATCGTCTGTCCAATCTCAAAAGCTCTAAGAATGCGACTAGTCTGAATGACAAGCACTAAAGTGGATATATTGGGTTCGAAGCCTGCAGCCCAAGCCTGAGTAAAGAAGCATAATCCTCGGCGAGAAGAAGCAGCAGCTCGCTCTAAGTGTCCATGAATGATTACATTCCACGAAACTGAATCTTTGTTGTCCATGCAGTTAAATACAACAACTGCAGAACCCAAGTCTCCAGATTTAGCATAGAAGTCTATCAAAGAATTAGCGACGGAAGTAAAAGCTAGGAATCCCTGCTTGATCAGGGAGGCATGGATAGAGTTACCGTGTGTCGTGGAGAGGTTTAAACATGCTTTGACAAGGATGGGATAAACCGAATGGTCCGTCAACTCAACTCCGTTCTTGTTCAATTCACGGTAGTGATGAAGAACATCTTGGGATTTGCCATGACATAGTAATTCTTTGAACCTACTACACAAGTTAGAGTTCCAGTGTAACGGGACACGCATTTAGTTAGACACGGAGGGGTTGATTTGAGGGTCCTCTTCCAAATCCAAAATGCAATTGTAAGAATGTATTAATGGTAGCATGTTTGGGGATACCCAAAAATGCAGTTGATTTGGCGATCCACATTCCAATCCTGATCAAGTTTGTCTAATTTTGGGTTTTTAGGGATTGAGAATACAATTTGAGTGGAGAGATTAAAATTTAAAATGAACTCTGGGTTTGAAATCCGTGTGGAGCAAGAGTCTCCCTTCTATGCGTGGGGATAAATGTCTTAATAAACTCAAAATATTGTTCTGATTGAGGTCTTCTATTGTGATCATAATTAGGGGTTATTTTGGTTCACTTAGTTTTTGGGTCATTTAAGTTTTGAGTTCATGATTTAATTCTTTTTCCACAATTGTAATTGACTATAGAGAGAGGAAACTTTGTATTTTTAATTTATGATGAAGTAATCAATTTGAAGAAAATTAGTATTTTTTTAATTTGCTTTGATTGTTATAGACATAGTCTATTATTAATTTATATACGCTTCTTAGAGTTAATAATACATAAAAAGTTCAACAATTCACAATTTTAAAGAAAACACAAATAAATTAGTATATAAAGGTGTCGATTACATAATACATAAAAACGTGCAACTAGTAAAAACAAAATACATAAAAATAACAAATTAAATCAAAAATACATAAAAATAATAAACAAAATACATAGAAATAATAAACAACAACAAGATAGCATCCCTCTAGAAGGTCATTTTTTTCTTGAGCTTCCATAAGTCTAAACTGCAAGTCAAATTTCACGGTATCTCTATTGATACGTGAAGTCGCGGTATCTCTATCTAAGAGGAGGCTTTTTTAAACTTCGCCGCCACCGTTTTATCCACGGGAATGTCATCTTCCCATCGAAACTGTCTATAAACATTACAAGAAAATCAGTTTTTGAAAGTAAAATATGTAGATAATGTGAAAAATCTCAATAAATTTGTAAAAATACTTACTTCGGGCATTTTACAGCGCTAAAAACGACGATCCGGATTATCTTGAATCCTTGTGTTCTTAGCTTACAATAATAACCGCATTCACAAACATCGAGTTCTATAGCAAAGTTTGACGTTTCAGAGCTTTGAGACATGATTTTTGAGGGGCTAAGGTATGTTGAAAGAATGATAATGGAGGAGGTGAAGAGTGACTTAAAAATGGCCAAGTGTTAGGATTTATAATAACCCTTATTGCGCAGAAATTTCCTGTGCAAAACATAGTATGGTAACTTTTTTTAGTGGTTATTTATGTTTAAAATCCCACAAAATGGGTTACTTAAGTTGCGGACTCCAACAACTACAAGTTAGTTCTGATGGTTAACATCAACAGCCAGTCTAAAACGGACAAACAACGATATGCATATCCTTCTGAAGTTATAGCCATTAATTTGTTAGCTGTGGAAAAACAAGTACGCCCATCTGCAGCTATACAACATCATTTGGGTAATATGTTGCTTGCCCATGCTATCCCAAATTTTCTTGATACAGGGGAACTTCAAGAGTGACAAAAGTAAGACTTTTTCCTTTTTCCTATTGCGCTTGGATTAAGAAAAACTGATTACAAGCAAAACTACCTTGCAAAAACATGAATTTACTACTCACTGATGTTGCAAAGTTGAAGGTATGAATTATTGAACATTACATATCTAGACCAATACGATTTGTACTTGGCAATTGCAAGATCCAACCATGGTTTGTAATTTCCATTGTAGTGAACAACCGCCCCATTTTGTATTGCTGTTTTGTTCAGAGCAGGATCATAGCCAAGACCCAAGACATGCCAGCTCCGATCCAAAGGGTAAGTCAAGTTATAGAAAGTTATCAACCCTGGAGGTAAGGTGCCAAGTTTCCAAAGTGTTCTATCCTCATTCTGCAATGGAAATCATAGTCAGCTGAAAGACTACTCAAGGATGAAGATTTTTTTAAAAAAAAATCTCCTCTAACAGATTTACTCCTGAACATCAAATGCATTACTACTCATTGCAAGAAGAAAGCTTGCTATGGAAGGGTGACTCTTTAAGACTTGACCTTACCGTGTTCAGAAGCAATTTTTTGGAAGAAAATCAACTAAATTTCCTCACTTCTCAAATCAAGAGGTCAATGGAATAGATGCATTCTAGACATGGAAGATTCTAGAGCAGGGTCTATAGACATGGTAGATCATAAAAAGTTTGCAAAAAGCCTTCTAGTAGGCAACGATTCATTTTTCTAAAAGATTGCAATAAAGCTCCAAGGGAAATGAGTAATCATGTAAAGGGTATACTTCTTTTCCTTTTATGGAGTGAGGAGGCACTGGGGATAACAAGGGCTGCAACCTAATACGACTATACAATACGATGTTTTCCAAAACTACAAATAGAGGTCGCAAATTTTAGGTGAACAGGTGATAAATAGATGAGCTACATGGTCTGGGCGACAAATTGGTTTAGCTCTTATCATTAATATACCATTTCATCACCTCTACTCAAAACCTAAAGAAGAATGTTGTACTGTCCAGGAGACATCATTGATGTCACACAGCCTTCTTGTCTTCCATTCTATATTATTATCCACCTTCTAATTTCCCATTATTCTATTATCTGTCATTCTGAAGACTAAACAGTGCCCGAATTTGCAAAAAATCAAATTCTATCTCCGCTTCTCAACCCACTTACTCAAATGTAGTGAAACTTCAACTAGTACCTTAATAATCATGCCTGGGACACCAGTACCGGGAGGTGGAGAGTATATTTCCTTGCAAATTATGGCAGTTTAGTTTGAGCCCATAACATCTATTTACCCTCAAGAAAACGATGGTACTTACACCAATAACTCAAGGTTTCAGTCCCATCAGTTTTCCAAATATACTTCCACTTAATTCTTCGTTGTTCATGATCAGCTAAGTACATTGATTTTCAATAGTAGTTTCCTAGTTCAGATTTATTATCTGCAGCACTTTCACCTCACTTGACCATTCAAAGCAGCAGCAGAAGCATCTCTATTTATATAATATCTAGTTTAGTGCACTACTATCTTAAAGCAAAATCATATAAACTTGATCAATCAAAACTAAAATGGAGATCAATGTAATGAATTTCTAGCCTTATAGCCACCTCCTCGTAGCAGAAGCTCAAACTCATGAAAACCTATATGAAATTGGGGGAGATCGGTCTGATGGCCCATTACAAAAAAAATTCAAGCTATATGGCCCTTTCATAACACAAGACGGTAATAGAACACAACAAATCTTTGTAGGCTCATTTTCTTTTCAAATTGTAATTGGTCATAGCAGATCATTTCCTCGTAAATTTGTGCTGAGTTCATTGACATGGAAAACAAATGAATAAAAAATTGCAAAACATTC
Source organism: Przewalskia tangutica (assembly GCA_029844215.1). Taxonomy (NCBI): domain Eukaryota; kingdom Viridiplantae; phylum Streptophyta; class Magnoliopsida; order Solanales; family Solanaceae; genus Przewalskia; species Przewalskia tangutica. Next base: position 290,284 of record CM056731.1, on the reverse strand, counting down.
ATGATGATAATACAAAAGAACTCAGCGAACTGTGACTAGAAGTACAAACTAAAGAATATATAATATGAACTTACCATTTCTTGCCAATGATGATATATTCCTGTAATGTTGCGCCTCCTCCACTCCTTCAAATCAAAGACATTCATGCCAAAAGCCCAGCCACAGGCATTTGGATCAAAATTTTCAGATATCTTCGGGTTAGAGAAGTTAAGATATTTATCAAATCTATGGAAGCTTTCTTTGCATGTCTCCACAGCACCATTGACCATCCCTTGTAGGTTGACAGACCAAAGAGGTGTCAGATCCTTTTGAACTACAATATCATCATCCAGAAATAAGATTTTCTCCAGCTTTGGATATACTTCAGGAAGGTAAAACCTAAGATGATTCAGCATTGACAAATACTTTGGGTTCCTATATTTAAGATTGTCGGTGCCAGATGTAAGGGAATTCGATTGATGTGCCTTGAAATAATACTCTATCATTCTAGCAGATTCAAGCTGGCGTAGTACAGGGCAGTAAGAGGAATTAAGCCATGTAAAGTCATCGACATTCTCCACATGAATTGTTGCACCACCAGGAGGATTGACAAGGAACCACATTTTCATAGCTGGGAAGTTCAATTTATCTGTCACTATATGGAAAACATGCTTTTCAGGCTCCTTTGCATGCAGTATGGTAGAGTTTACAACAACAGATGTGGCAAGTACATTATCAGAAAATATTGCATAATGGAACAGAGAAGGATCTTCAAGTTTTTCCTTGTTCGGAAATTCTCTCTCTTCATATCGACGTAGAAAGAAGTCTGTCGTGAGAAGCAAAGGAAGACAATGCAAAGGCCTGGGAACTGTTTTAGCAGCCAGCTGTATCAAGAATGCACTCCTTTTCTTCAGCAGATTTAGACCAGTTTCGGCCGACTGAAGCATGACTCTTAGTTTCCTAGCTACTGTAATGCAATCGTATAGTTGATCCTTCGCAGCAGCTAGAACATGGCCCATATCGTTTGCTCGGTCAAGTGCGCTGTAGATAAACGCAACATTAGAGACAACCTAACATCTAAACTTCATTAACGGAAATTTGAAAGCACCAACCTTGGTTGAAGTTCAGCATCAGAAGTGGCTTCTCCAATTGCAAGCTGGCTTTCTCTGGAATGTTTTATCAAAGAAGCATACAGAGAATCTTCATTTTTAGCTTTTGCAATGGTAGCATAAGCTTTCGCCATGATGATTTGGTCACGCATAAGTTTAAGGGTAGAGTCAGAATTAGGGTTTTCATATTCTTTCCTCCATATATTGTATTTACCCTTGTTAGTTGTGTCAAGCTCTTTAGCTCGCTCAATAGCAGCATCTTGAATTTGGTTTTCAATTTCCTTATCTTGTAGGATCATCTCTGCAGACCGTCGTTCCCTTCTTTCGTTTCTTAGCCTCTGAAGCACCAGGAAGTATTTATGAGTCCAAATGACTAAAAAAGAACATGCATGACAGATGTAGAGATATAAGAATTGGCTACCTGGCGCTTGAATTTGACTGGATGCAGCTCAGATGCTAATTTATGCCCCATGACAACTCCATACTGATTTTCGTTTCCATTAGAGTGCTCAATATTGCCCTCAAACGTATCCGGTTTCTGAGACTTCCCTTCCACTTCCTGTGAACAAGCAGTAAACAAAAGTTGCAGTCTATATCAACAAATTCAAAACTACTATATCTTCATCATTTCCAAGTGTTGTGTCCATTAATATCAGTGAGTAGATAAATTCTGGAAGTTTGAGAACTGGTGGGTAAACACACCTTGGAACTCTTTTTCTGATCACCATCCTCATCACTAGGATACCTCCATACCCATGAAGATGACAAGTCCTTGGAGTTTATGCTCCTAGTTCTAACAGCACCATTAGCATCAGTATATGTTACAAGGATGTCAATATTCTGCATTAAAAGCAGAAGATCATCATGATATGGTATATAAAGATTAAAGTAAATAAATCTAAAGGAGAAAAGATTTTTCTAGTCATCATTATACTGTTTTCCTAAATAAAAAACCAGTTGATTACTTTCTCATCAGGACGAGCAGCAGTAATCCGACCATGTTCCTGCAAAGAAATTTCAGAATTTATGCCATATAAAGGCAGATGGAATGCAAAAATAGAAGACAGTTTTTCATAGAGTCAAAAGTCTTAAGAGACATATAATGGCTTTCAGCTAAATAGGGCAACCCGGTGCATAAAGCATTCCGCGTTGGCAGGACACCCCAAAGGGTGTGATGTAGATAGCCTACCCTAATGCAAGCAATTAGATTCTACGGCTCGAATCCGTGACCTATAGGTCACACGAAAACAACTTTACCGTTGCTCCAACACTCCCCTTCTACTTTCAAATCAACTAAATAAACTATCATTATTCAACATTCAAGTAACCATATTGAGAGCTAAGTGCACAATTTTCTGGTCCCTTTTACGGGCATTATATCAAATCGTTGCCTCTCTACATTCACAAGGTAGGGGTAAGGTCTGCATACACTCTACCCTCCCCACGCCACCTGGTGGGATTATACTGGGTATGTTGTTGTATATCAACATTTCATACAAATACAATCTTAGGAAATTTAAGCTATGTCAAATGAGAAAGAAAAAGACAACTCCTATTAAAAGCTACATTAACAAAAAAAACTTTCCTAATTTTCGGTTAGAAAATAAAAGATCGTCCAAGTATATCATCAGAATAGTGAACAATCACCAGATAGTGATGTTTGAATTTTTTCTCTGAGAAGGCAATAATTATTGCACAGCTAATAAAGTACTTGTTGTAACACAACCAGATTTTCCATATACCAGAAACAAGATAGGTGATGCAGATCTCCAGGATCAGCATAGCGCTATGAACTGGCAGTTGAAGAGCAACAGAAAAAGTTTCCAAAACAATTACATTTTTTTCAGAGTTCAGAGGATGAACTCAATACCCGAACTTTAATTTTGTGCTATAAGAACAGATGGAGTGTCAATATTCTGCAGGTTTCTTGGAGTATTTTCATGGATTGAGGCAGGGGAAGATGTTCAATTTATTGGATTTATGAAACAGTATAAGCAGCATCGATACATAGAAACAAAAGAATGTATTAGTTAGTACCTTTCTATTAATGCATCGTGGACAATCATATGAGGGGAAAAGACCTTTCAGCTCTCCCTGACTGGAAATAGGAGGAAGAGAAATTAAAGGTAACACATATAAGTGGGGTAAATAGTAATGCTAAAGTAACATTACTTCCAGCAGCAAAATTTACTTATCATAACGAAAAGTATAGTGATCTTACTGTGATGATACATTTGACAATTCAGCTCTGGCAAGTGCAACATGTATAACCTGAATTAATAGGGCTAGGAAGTATAAGAAAAATACTGAAAAAAGAGCTAAGATTATGTATTGGAGGAAGTATGATTTTGAACCACAAACAACAACATCAACAAAATATAAACCTCTTCAACTGCCTTTCAGATTTATTCGCGAAATGAAAATAAGTGCGACGAGATCCAGGGCACACTAACGCGATTAATTAATAGGAGTAGTGAAAAAGAAAACATAAGTTTCAGGAATAAACAGAACATGGATTCACCAATTATATACACACATATGCGCAACGATAATATTGAGAGAGATAAGTGAATTACTAGGAAGAAGAAGATTAGCAAAGTAGGGGAGATGAAGGATCCTCTAGAACGAGCCTCCATGACCGACGCAACTAGGACACTGGGGATCAAATCAAAGTAGTATAATTGTTACACCATTAGTAGTCTCTTCACATTTTTCTGCATTCAACCTCCAACTCGCCTGGGCTGATGAACAGACAACAAAATACCTTTTGGCAATTTGTTAAGAGAGGAACGAATTTCTACATATTAGCATAAGAGGGGAACATATTTCTACATTTTAGCATAAGAGGAACGAATTTTTACATTTTAGCATATAGGTATCATTTTAGTTTAAAATTCGCTCCACGTTGTGGAGTTTTATTGTTGTTGTTGTTTAGTTTAAAATTCAGTGCACTTGTTTTCATGTTATTGCTAAAATAATGCTATTTAAAAACTCTCTTTGTATCATTTAGTTCAAGATTAAGACTAATTTGTAGTGCTTTTCATGTTATTGCTTATATAATATCTATTTTCATATTGTAATAAATAATAATTTTAAAAAAAAAAAAAAAACTTACAAGTCGACCACTATAAAACATACAAGTGATAGAATAAGAGGGCAGGTGGCCGTGAGCCGGGTCAGCCAGGGTCGGGCGGTGGCCTGAGCGGAGAGGGCTGGTCGAGTCAGTGTCCGGGAGGGGTCGGCCCAGGGACCATTATGTCCCGCCCCGATCCTGGCCCCGCTGGGTGGGGCTGGGACGGTCGGGCCTGGACGGGTTGGCGGGGTTTTTTTTTTTTTTTTTAACAAAATTAAAAATAATAAATTACAAAGTAATAACAAAGTAACATTAATGTAAAATAAATATAATAAAATATTATAGACTTATAGTATTATAATTTATAATTATAGTATTATAGTATTATACTCATATAGTCATATATATAATATATTTATAAAGTATAAAGTATAAACTATAAAGTATAAACTATAAAGTATAAAGTTATAAACTAAATAATTAAACAAAGACAAGAATAGTGTAAAAAAACATCCCAAGGCTGTTTTTGTGCCTTTTATATTATTAATTTCATTGAAATATGAAATATCAAATATACAAGATTCAAAATTACATTGTAGTGTACTGTTGTTGAAAAAAATTGCAAAAGAGTGAAAGACATAGAAAAATTTAAAAATTGCAATGAAATAAATTACCAATTTGAAAATATTTTTTCTAATTTCTTTATAATTTCTTGTGGTTCTTCGGTTGGAATTGGTATATTTTGATCAAATTGTTCCACGTCGCTACTCATGCCTTCAGATAAAATGTCGTTGTAGTTGTCGTCATCTTCTTCGTTAATTTCTGGTTGACCGCACCTCCTTCGCTCCGCTCGTATCCAATCTCTGAATAGTACCGCCATCTCCAAGCTGTCTCCGGCTAATGAGTGTCTGTGCTCTCCTATTTGAAATCTGCCTACAGAAAAAGCGCTTCGAAGCGATGGCGACGCAATGTTCAAAATATCTCGCCATCATTGAAAGTGTCGGAAATGTCTTCTCATTCTCGCTCCAATATTTCAATAAGTCTTCCTTTCCTTCTTCATTGATAATCGCTTGGTAAGGTAAATTACCCGCAAAACAAAAACATCGAACTCACTAATTTGGTTAGCACTGCTACCACCGCATTTTATTTCGAGGCTTTCAATAGAATTAATATTAGGCCTAGCCACGTAAACCGCTTGTCTTTTTAGGTTGTGTTGAAGAAGAAGATGATACAAAAGTCGGTTGTTACTAGCACTTTCCTTTGGTAATGCCGATATACTTTTTGCATTCATCTTCTACGCTATTCAACACTTCTTCTAGCGTTAGTTGATAGGTGGTTCAACATTTAAATTTTTGGGAGTTGGAGGTGGTAGTACGTCCATACAGCTTATATATATTTTCAATAAGACTTTTACAACCTCTACTTTAATAGTCGGGTTTAATACAAAGACCAATAATATAAATAGGGGAATAGGAATAAAATATTTTTAATTTCATAAACATTTTTTAATAGTCACAGATAAGGTGTTTTTCCATATATTCTTTAAGAAGTAAAAATATTATAGCTATATAAAACAACATAGTTGAAATAGTAGGATAATATAAAGTAGAAAATTCTTTTGTTGCTCGTTGAAAATTTTCTAAAAATACAATAAGTTCTCTAATTTTCTCCCAATCGGTATCCACAATCATATCATTTGGATTTTGATTATGGGCGTTAAAAATAAAGTAATAGGTTTTCTATAGTCATAAGCAACAACTAGTTGGTCATATAACGAATTCCACCTAGTTGGTACTTCTGAATTTTTCAGAAGATAGTCCACAATCGTGGCAAGTTTTTTATATTCTTTTCTTTGTTGAATTCTATTATTTTTAAAAATAAAGTGTATAGCAAATTGTATTTTTCAAGAATATCTTGAAAAAGTGAAAGACCATCCTTTACAACTAAGTTATAAATATGGCATACATTTGATATGAAAATGTTTTGGAAAAGACGAGTTAAAACATTTCTTAAAATACTAATAGCGTAATTGTTAAGATGCATTATCTAATGTAATACTCATAACTTTATCGGTTATTCCGTAATAATCCGATCGAATAAATATTTTCAAATAAACTCACCAAATGCCTACTATCTATATATCTATATGCTAAAATACGTTTTTGCATAGACCATTTATAATCTATCCAACGAAATTCTCCGTTAAATAATCATGGCCATAGTACTACGACTATATCGAAGTTAAAGCAACTTTGCAATTTAAATGATATAATGCATAACGTAAATATTGTTGATATTCATGCAAATTTAAATACATCTCTTTAACAATTGATCTAGGAAAACCTTTATAAGCAGGATTATACATATCTCTAATATAATGAATAAAACCAGAGATTCAGAAATGAAAAAGGCAAACCCTCCACAAAGAACTAATTTTGCTAAGGCTTCCTATCTTTATGTTTATCATATTTAGGGCCTACAACTCCCCGTCATAGGTTAATTTGACTGTACTTTCTCCAGACAAGAAGTATGTGAACCTTGTCCCGATTGAGGACGTTTGTTCACCGCTTTTTCAATCATGTATTGGGCGTGCAAGGCTTTGTGTTTTTGCAACAGTGTGTCTTCCTAAACCCCGTCCCACCACGACCTTGTCCAGATTTTAAAAGAATAAATATTTTTACAAGTTTTACATACACTACTTGATTAGCTACGTCCCTCACAAAATATTTCCATACATGATTTTAATGGTCGTTTTCTGGGACTGCGTCTCATAGTAGGGGATAGGAGGCATTTCACTAGTGGGTGTATCATCATCATCTTCATTAATAGGTGTATCATCAACTGTGAGTGTCATCTAAATTAAAATCTTCTTCAATTTCGGGATAATCATTTGTGTCAAGATCATATGGTATTTCAGAAACATTTCAGATCTATAAAATCATCTTGTCTAGGAATAATCGAACAGAATACTGAAGAAGTACTCTTGCCCTTGTTACCACCCCTAATAGAAGAAGCCTGACCCTTACCCTTACCCAACATGCCTCTTAGTCCTTTCATTTTAATTATGCTAATAAATAGTTAAAGATAATGAAATTAAATGTGCTAAATGAAATAAAAACAAAATAATAATTTAATGAGAGAACGAATGTACCAAACGCCGACGTAGAGTCGACGTGTAATCGAGAGGTTGAAAATTGAAACTTTGCTCGATAGATAATCCTCAAGCTAGTTGCCAACTTCACTCCCAATTCTCAAATTAATAAATAGATTGAATATGTAGACAATGTTGTATAGAGAATTAGAGATTGATTGAGAGATTAGAGTAGAAAGATTTGTGAAAATAATAAGAAGAGGAATGAGGTATTTATAGGGTTAAAAATGAATATAAAGGGGTAGGGGTTGGGGAGTGGAGCCTAAAATGGCCGCCATTCAACCTAAAATAAAATGGCCGTTGGACAACGCTATTTTGCAGCGGTCGAATCAAGTGGATTTGGGGCGGGTCGGGCGGGTCGGGCGGGCGGATCGGCTCGGCGGTCGGCTGGCGGGACCATACTGCCCCGCCTGCCGAGCCCCGGCCCCGTTTTTTTATAACCGGTGTCGTGTCGGGGTCGGGGTCGGGGTCGGGTCGGGACCGGGACGGGGTCGGGTCGGCCCGGCCCACTGGCAATAATACCGCCCGGTGTATTAAACTCCCGCTATGCACGGAGTCCGAGAAAGGGCCATAACACGAGGGTCTATTTTCAATGCATTATCTGTCTAGTTTTCCTTAACCTGCCTTTGTTTCTTCTTTATGAAATCTAGGTTTTTTCTGGTATACATAAATAGTTTTATTCAGTCAAACATCAAACATAGGTAATGTGTTGAAGTGTTGATATTGTTCATCATATCAATCAAACGTTGAGAAAGGTCTTGACAAATAATTATAGATGTCCTTCTAAGTTATATGAGATTTCTGGTTTTGCTTTGATATGTCTTCTTTTTTTTTTGTCTTAGTTTAGGTGGCATGTTAAGCTACCTCTTTCACGTAATTTATTTTGTTCCTCTTTTTAACATGTATTCAGGGTTACTTAATATTAATATGGATGCTTAAATAACTACTTTAATAATCGTAAAAGTGTAAAAATTCAATACAAATTAAAAGACAGACTACTCGAAAAAATTTAGAGCATTTTGGACGTATTAATACATCAATGTGAAAGCTTGATCTCTAATAAAGAACAGAGAAATAATATCTAGAGTAAAGAACCACAAGGGTGCCATTGAACCGAGGGTCTTTCGGAAATAACATCTCTACTTATCAAGGTAGAAATAAAGTATACGTACACTCTACCTTCTTCAGACCTAGGATTTCACCTGATATGTTGTTGTTGATGACTCAAAAAGAGAGATTCACATATTTATTGATGACAACCTCCCAAGGAAGGTCGTGACTCAAAACAAAACTAGTCTTTTACCGAAGATAATCAAATACCATCCTGATTGAGAATCAATATAAAACAAATTATGGATGCATCAACTGGTGTGATTATCTGCTTCCAGTTTCTAGTTCTGATCACCAGCACACTACCCCACATCCATATTCAACGATGTCTGTAACATAAGATAGTAACAAGTTGCGGACTGACCCAAGTAATAATAATGAACTCTTTACATATCAACGAAACAGCCATAACCCAATGTCATACAGAGCCTTACACTTCATCTCACAAGCTCATACTACAAGACCAACTAGACATATAATGGCTTCGAAGAGGTCAGGCAACAAAAAAATCCGAGAACATTTGTATTTGGACAACTAAGTTAACATAGCTATATAAAATTTATCATATTCATGAAGCCCTTCTTGGGAGTGGATAGGCTCGATTTACATCGTGCCGTGGATGAAGTGGAGAACGATGGTGCAAAGGTTGCTGACCATAACTATAAGCAGTCTGATGCCTGGAAGTTATTCTAGGCTCCTTGGGTCTTTCATTGGCTGCCTCAATCTGTTCTAGTTTCTCCACTACTTCTTTCATTGCTGGTCTCATTTTAGGTTCAGGTCCGAGACATGACAGTGCCAGTTGTGCTATTTGTACAGAAGCTCTGGATGGATATTTTCCTTCTAGCCGTGAATCCATCTTGTCCTTCAACTTCCTTCTATCAGATAAATGTGGCTTAATCCACTCAACCAGATTATGCTGGTTGCTTGGGCGGTTTGTGTCTAGTGCCCGTAGACCTGTTAGCATTTCCACTAACACAACACCAAAACCATAGACATCGCTTTTCACGTACAAGTGTCCTGTCGGAAAATGACAATACAACTATGAACATACATTTATTCGGATTTGACTCTATATATGTTTGAACCTGAAAGCACAAGATGTAATTGCCAAGTATAGAAGCCTAACAGACTCCAAGTTTACCTGTTTGAACATACTCAGGAGCAGCATAACCATACGTTCCCATTACCCGCGTTGTCACATGTGATTGACTAGCCGAAGGCCCTAGTTTTGCCAAGCCAAAATCTGATATCTTTGCATTGTAGGACTGAAACCAAAAGGAATTAAAGAATGTCAGGTTTTGCCACTCTGTGATCAAGAGCTCCAAAACTTTAGGCAGATAAGAAAAGGGTTTCTGTTCAATGAAATAATCATCTGGCATCAATTTGTGATCTCTATATTACTTACGATAAGAACCTATTTGACAACATTCCGGGGAAGAAGAAAAGGAAACATACTCCATCAAGTAATATATTCGAGGCCTTGAAGTCTCTGTAAATGACTTGCTTCTCTGATGCATGTAGGAATGCCAAGCCTCGGGCTGCGCCAATCACAATTTGAAGCCTTATATTCCATGGAAGTGGCTGAACAGCAGAGCCCCCTAAGCAAACCAAAGAAAACAAATATGTTTAGGTGGAGCATAAAATAGGCACACTCTTAACTGCTTTATTCTAGAAAATCCTATATATCATTGAGAACATATAGCTCATCTCTTACTTCCAAAAAGATGGTTCTCCAAGCTGCCCTTTTGCATAAACTCATAGACAAGCAATAGTTCTTTATCTTCCAAGCAGTATCCCAAGAGTTTGACAAGGTTAGGATGTGAAAGTGTTCCAAGAAAATTCACTTCGCACTGCATAAACAAATGAAAAGAAATCCACAAAGAGCCTTGGAATTTTTTTAGCAGATACCAGCAATAATAACTCGCTCTCTCTGAACAATGAACTAATTTGAACTTCTAAATATTTATGAATAAAGCCTATAATTCCTAGTCTAGTCATGACCAACGAAAGTTGATTGAAACTTGGCAGAAAGCAAAAGCTTGTGCCCAAAAGATGTTAGTAATAATGATAGTAATCAATCAACTAAAGTTAGCAGAAGACATAAGATCACAAGTTCCAATGAAAATGTAAGGTATATGAATTTATTTCGTAAAAAGGTGAGATGATGGAATACAATGGGATAGGCAGTAGACGGCTGCCTGCGCGCAAAAGTGATGATTCAATGAGCCTTCCAAATGAGAAAGTATAAAGGTGCTTTAGAAAACATGCAACACATCCTCTGCATAACAAAACCAAGACTGTGAACAAAGATCCTAGACGATCTACCCAACTCAATATCTACATTATTATATTGGACTGTTCTTTTTTTTGGAGAAGAACAATATATCAGGAGTCAGTTCAAGAATTGCTCTTTGCCAAAGTTTACAGCAAATTTAGTGAGTAACAGACATAATATCTTACTATCTTGATTCCCATTTCCCACGAAAGCATTTGGTTGAAGTTGAAAAAAAAGTTACTTGAAGTTGTAGTTAGGCATGAATTTCACTTGAAATTTATTTTTACTAAAGTGATGCGAGCAAACAAAGTTTTTCAGTATTTCACCTGCATTTCAAATAATGAGGTTTTGGAGATGCTGATAGCCAAAATTCACTTTGCAAATAATGACTTGAGTATTTGCAAGTGTATTTATGGCTAAACACACAACCAATATTGCCAAGAAATCAATTCCTCCTAATGTTTTTGGAAATTGAAAACAAGTGACGCAGACAAGAATGAAGAGCTACACAGACACTAAACTAGAAATAGGTCCAAAAGAATGTGAATAATGACCTGCCACTCTTGAAGACCTTGTAAGCTTTCAGAATTCAATTTCTTAACAGCAATTACAGTGCCAGTGCCACTACCACTCCTCCTCTCATCAAGCCAACCCTTGTAAACTTTGCCAAAACCACCCTCACCCAGCACCGTATCACTTCTAAAATTTCTGGTAGCTGTCTTCAGTTCGATAAAAGAAAATATCCTCAAATGGGGGTGCGGTAATATCTGACCAGTTGGATAAACCTCATCAACTCCACTTGCTGTTGAAAATTGGCTATTCCCAGAAACGTTGCTTACAGTTGAGGATGTCGTCGTCTGTGATATGCGTGCTGCAATATATATGTATATAGATTCTTTTATTTGGATGCAGAGGCACTAAAGATGATTAAAAACAAAAATTGATAAATAGCTGACCTGAACTGAATTGGCCAGTGGTAGCAGCTGGGGTCTGGTTATTAGTAGCACAACTCAAACAAACTCCCATATTCTTCTGTTCTTGTTTATGATTAGTAATAAGAATTCCAAAGCTGAAAAGGCATAGCATACAGCAGAAAGAGAGATGAGATCTGCTTTGTTTGACTTGACTCAAATTATTAATACTATGGTATGTATGGGGTTTCTTTCTTATCACACTCGTAGTTGGTTGTTTGTTAATTTTCATTCTCTGACTTGGTCGTCCTTCTATAATTTTCAATTAATAACACCACATTGGGGTCAATCGTGGTTTCTAAATCCACTCAATTCATTGAATCAACTTTATCCAACCCAACCTGTTAACTAACATATTAATTAAGATATATATAGAATCGAGCCCAATAATATGTATCATAAATAATACTACACATTAAATTTATAAATGAGCAAGTATTAAATCCTTTTACCATGGGTGTTAGGGCTATAGCCGTTAAAGTTCGATTGTTTTAATGTGAAAAAATAGTTTTGTAATTTTACTATTACAATTAGTCAAGTTTAATACTTTAATGTCCATAATTACTTGTTCATATTTGACTTCTCTTTAGAAGTACTACCTCTCTCCCATATTAAAATATTTGTTCATTTAAAATATCAAGAAATAATTAATTAATTTTTTTTTATCCTTAACATTTTTTTTAAAAGTATTCAATATTGATTAGAGTGTAATTTATTGGAGAGATAAGGATAATATAGTAAAAATACACTTATATTTATGATTTCTTACAAAACGTGTAAAAGAAAAAGTGGACAAAATAATATGTGACGTAGGGAACAGTAAATAAAATGATAATTTTACTATGACCCCCACTCTTTGGAAAATGAATTGAAAATAATTACCCCATTCGTTCCACAATAAGTGGTTTTTTAGGTTTTTAATTTTTTTTCAAATTAAGTGATGTTTTAAAATTTCAAGAATACTTTGGGGAGATTCTTTCGAAATTATCATTATTTAAGTAATCAAGATTCATTAACTACCTTTTCTTTTTCAACATTTAATTATGTAAGCGTAATATTTTATGTAAAAGACCATTGACGTCTAATGTTTTGTTAAGTGTTTCAGTTGAATAGTTTTAATGATACCCCTGTTAAATGTTCATCCGGTTAAAGTTTATGTCACGATCCAACACGATGGATCGCGATCCGGTGTCCTAATTGGACACTCTTATACTAATCTGTCACATATAATCATACTAATACCAAGGACAATGTAAAAATCTTGTAAAAGTAAGTTGATGACTCATCACGCTTATATATATATATATATATTAAAATGAACCTGTCTCCTGGGAAGTCACAGCTAGTCAATCATAACAAAATAGGTGAGCCGACAAGGCTGTCACTGTACACGGAAATGTCCAAAACGAACCACAACCCACACGTGTCTACCGCACATGTCTACAGACCTCTAAGAGTATGATAATGAAATCTGACGGGATAGGGTCCCGTCGTACCCCTGAATATGCATAAGTCTATAGTAAGGATCTGTACCAAAATGACTAAGCTCCGGAACAATGGAGCTCTCCAAATAGCTGAGTGGAAATCCTAGACTGGAGGATCACCAAACTGAGTACTTGTACCTGCGGGCATTTAAACGCACTTCTGAAAAGGGGTCGATTGAAATAATGTCTTGAGTATATAAAACATACGGCATCAGAATGATCATACTGCCAAAAGATAACATGAGACAAGTATAATAATCAAAGATATCAATGCAACTGTGCCTTATGAAATGAGAGTCATGTAAGTCCATATAATATACCATATCCGTGGATACCTGTCCACATATACTGTCACGACCCGACCTCGGGCCCGTGACTGGTGCCTTACCCCGGGCACCCTTGTGATACAACATCAGAGAAAACCAGCGGAAGTAAATTCATAAACAAGAAACCATATAAAATAGGCTAACCCAAAATGGCTACCTTTCCGTAAACATAAATATAACAAAAACTGAACAGTTACATCCTTACAACCCAATTTATAACAGAACTACAGGCCTCTAAGAGTTTGTAACAACTATGACGGGACAGGGCCCCGTCATACCCCTGAATGTACATAATATCTACAACATCAGGGAGAACCGTACCAAAAGTCAAGCCTCCGAGAAATGGAGCTTCGACACTGATCAAAGATCCTAAGAATGAGGATCCACCACCGCTACCCCTACCGCAGATGAACGCAGCCCGGCGAAGGGTCGCGACACAATGTACCAAGTATGTAAAACTGGAAAATACTGTAATAATATCATAAGTCTAAATAAAGCTGGAGACATGGATGATAATCAAATTACAGTACACTGTGCCTTACTAACAATGAGAGTAACAAGTATAAACTTTACTGCATAAAAATAGGAGACTCATGATCAAAACAGGGTCAACCGCCCGTAGTATCATTAAGCAATCCTACTTCTGGGACTATTTCACCTGCATAGGTCATGTGGACCCGCATGAGGTCATCCGCCTCGCATGAGACTATTTCACCCGCATGGGACTACTTCACCCGCATGGGCCCGGTGGGCCCGCATGAGTACAAGCGCCGCACTCGCATCATGGATAGCAAATCCATGGAATAAGTAGTAACCCGGGGTCTACCCCGTAATAATACATAACCTAGCACAACCGGCTATCATACATAACATAAGCGCTACCGGCTTATCACAACATGAGCAAGTTAAGAAATCCCCTAATTTTTTAATAACATTATTAATATATCCTCTCATTTTAGTTTACTTAAGACACTAACATGTCGTTTAAGAGAAAATCCGGGAATTCAACCCAAGTACCACGTACCTCTAACCTTTTAAGAATGACTCCTTTTTATATAAAACTTCCAAGATACAAATAACTGTAGTATCAAGTCACGACTACTTTCCAAAACAAGTCACATTTCCTTTTAGAAATATAATAGGCTTCTAAATCAAGTGACTTCTTTTCTTTTAAAACCTTAGGCAATTTATGCCTTCAAATCAATTTGCCTTTCATAAATTCAAATCATTTATCCGTACTTATTTTACTTCGAGTAAATCTTTCTTTTGTTAACCTTCCATAAAGCTAATATAACCAACTTCCCATAAAGTCGTTATATTAACTTTATGCATTAGTCAAATACATTTTCCTAAATCCAAGGGACTTATACTTTTAAAACGAAACAAGTATCATATACTTAAAACACTTCAAGTCCCTTAACTTTGAAAACTTAGGACATCTTTAATACTTTTAAAGAAGTGAGTTAATCCTTTATCGCCACGATCTGCCCGGTTCGCGATCGTGCCTTACCCGCACCCAAGTAGTCATATATCGAGAAATCAGGAATATAAAACAAGACATGAAACAATTGTAAATGAGACACGCTTCATCGATGAAAAGCTGCCTTTCTGCATATATATATAACCCAAGTTTTGCGATACATCCCAACTGCATAATAGGACTACTGCACTCTGGAAGTAAACAACTATGGCGGACAGGCCCCGCCATACCCCGAATGTACAAAACTATCTACAATACAGGAGATCATACCCAAAAGTAGAGCCTCCAGAAGATGGAGCTCCCGACACCAAAGCAAAGATCCTAAGGATGTGGATCTAGCACCGCCGCTCTTACCGCAGATGAACGCAGCCCCGGGCGAGGTCGCATAACAGTACCAAGTATGTGAAACTGTAAAGTACTTAAATGAAATCAAGTATTTAAAACCATTTGCAAATCAGTTCAATTGCACATAGTGTCATATCACAAATAAGAACAATAATGTAAATCAGTAATGCATCTTTTCTAGGCCGCGAATGATCGAAGCAAGCGCTGCCGCCATAGTATCATTATGCGTGCTTAATCACGACTCGCATCCGCATAGTCACACATGCACCCGCATTTAGGTATTCTCGTGACGGGGTAGCTAACCCCTGCATTCTCCCCGACTCGCGATCGCATAGTCTCAATAGATCGCGTAGTCACACGCATCGCATAGGCATCCTCGACGGTGAAACACCCGGAATGATCAATCCTGGAACTCCCGCAGCTCTGCATAGTCACATAGACTGCATAGGCCGTAGAGACCCGCATCAAGGGTGGCAAGCCCTCGGTATAACAAGTCAAGGGGGTAGGTGATATAATAACAGTACAACGGACTTACCGTTTAGCAACGTAAGCACAACAAGAAAGACCCCTTTTCACAACATTACAAGACACTAACACATGTAACATCATAATATGTCTACTTATCAAACAATCTTACTACACTTAACAGAAATCAATACCAGGCTTTTATAAACAAACAAGTAAACAGTTCCTTTTTATCTTTCTTAAGTTGTTATACCTAACTTCCCATAAAGCTAGTATAACTCTTAAGCTTTTTGTTTAAAAACCAAATATTACTCTTCTGTTAAAAATGATTCAATATTCCTTTTGAAATACTTCAAGATTCTTATTATTCAGGCTTAAGTCAAAAGATATTGCCGTAAAGTACGTCCAGTTAACACACGTACGTCTACCGTACTATATATACTTTAAAATATATCATGCTTAAGAGTATAGGAAGAATCACAAACCTTCTCGGCGAAAACCACCTGCCAAGTTGAATATGTCGCGCAGAGTATCGACCTATAATACCAAATACGCCTATCAACGCTCAGATCAGATCGCATAAAGCTCTAGCGAGGTTCTCTATTCTATGGAAATTTGGGCTACCCTACCCTGCTAGCTATACAAGTCTATCAGTAAATACATCTATGTGAGTATAGTTCAATTATTCTTCTTTATACCCTTCATCGTGATAACAGCTCAATTCTATTCTGAATATCCTTCTAAGTATTTATACTTATTCCTATACTTCTACAGTATGTATTCTCTAATTACAAAAGAATGATAAGTTTATTTACCTCGATAAGCCCAATATTATCCAAGTATAAACGTCGATCCTGAGCGAGGTTTAGCTCCTAATTTGTACGCTCCGATAGCTCCAAGAACCCTTAGAAGTTTCCAACAACTTCTACTAAGTACTATACGGGATTTGGGCTAGGGTATTTTGGTATAGTAACTACACTTGGAAGACAACTTTTCTACCAAGGGAGGGTAGGCTGTAGGGTTGCCAGGTCGCTAAGCTTCACTCAAGGGGAGAAGGCTTGGACGAAAGGCTCACAAGAGGAGAGGAGGATTTTCAAGACTTGGAGAAAGATTTGTGGATGAAGAACTCTTCATCTTAAGGGGGGTATTTATAGGTCAAGCCATGGCCAACCAATGGCCAAGATGAAGCCAAGTGCAAGGCAAGTGTAGGGTGAGGATTTTCCCAAGTGTCCTTATCCATCCACTACACAAATATCCTACCAACTCCATGCCCATCCATTCGCCCTATTGCCGCCCCACGCCCATCAACGAGAGGGTGACAAGTGTCGCCTCTCGTTGGTCCAAAATGTTTCGCCTCTGAAAAACCGCAAAAATTAGAAATGACATAGCCGGAATTTACCCTACGCGAGTCTTGTAAAACGTTTCGTCGAAAAACGATTCTTTGTGTGAGTTGTGCCCAAAAAAACGTCCTAGGCCTAAACTTTAAGGCTAAACTTTCGTACGTACGCCCTCACGTACATACTCTGGAAATACGGGGTATAACATTCTCCCCTCCTTAGAAACATTCGTCCCGAATGTTCCTTCCCAAGACAGTTAACGATAAGGTTCTTCATAACTTAAACAGTTTGCAAATGCCACATACGGCCACAAAACAACACTTAGCCATATATGACAATTTTTAAAAAAAATTACAAGTAGGAAAGTGAATTACCTGGAGGTGTGGGGAATAGGTGAGGATACTTCTTCCTCATGTCCTCCTCAGCTTCCCACGTCATCTCCTCCCTGAGCTCGTTCCGCCACAAGACTTTGACGGAAGCCACGTCCTTGGTCCGCAGACGCATAACCTGACGATCGATTATCGCTATGGGAATCTCCTCATACGATAACCCCTCGGTCACCTGGACATCGTCAATCGGTGTACCTAGATGGATCCTCGATACATCTCTCAAGATAGAAACATGAAACACCGGATGCACTGCCTCCAGATCGGACGGCAGATCCAACTCGTAGGCAACCTTGCCTACCCTGCGGACAATCTGATAGGGCCCAATGTACCTTGGGCTGAGTTTACCTTTCCTCCCGAATCTCATCACACCCTTCATGGGTGACACCTTCAGGAAAACCCAATCACCAACCTCGAACTCCAGATGCCGACGACGATGATCTGCATATGACTTCGCCGACTCGAGATGTCGAATCGCTCTCGGATAAGCTTTACCTTATCCATCGCTCGCCGCACCAACCGTCCCACTAATCGTACTCGCCCACATCGAACCAGCCTATAGGCGATCTGCACTTCCTCCCATACAAGGCCTCATAAGGCGTCATCGAATACCGGAGTGGTAGCTATTATTGTACGCAAACTCAACTAGAGGCAAATGATCCTCCCTACACGAAGTCAATAACACAGCTCGCAGATATCCTCAAGCAGTCCGGATAGTGCTGCTCGTCCGTCTGCTCGTGGATGGAATGCGACTCGTGCTCACCGCTGCCCCTAAACCTTTCTCGAAAGACCTCCGAAGTTAGCCGTAAATGGGCTCCTCATGCGATATGATCGAAATAGGGACTCCATGCACCGACGATCTCTGATGTAAAGTCCGCATAATCCTCACCAAAAGGTCGCCCTTGTCACGACGACCGACCGATCGCGATCGTGCCCTACCCAGGCACCCTTACAGTATACATCGAGATAATCAGCGAACATACATGAAACTTAAAAATAAAACAACGGTAACACAACAAAGTTAGCCGATAGGCTACCTTCCCGCATATAAATATAAAAACAACCGGCAGTTGTCTCTTTCTTTTACAAATCGACCCACAATGTGTGACTACAGCACTCTAAGAGTTTTAACATAATAATCGTGGCGGACAGGCCCCGCCATACCTCGAATATACATGAATCTACTACTTGGAAAACTGCATCAAGAGATAAGCCTCCGAGCAAATGGAGCTTTCTCAAAATCAACCGAGATCCTAAGAGCAAGGATCGCCAACCTGGTACCTAAAACTCGCGGCATGAACGCAGCCCCGGCGTGGTCAAGACAACAAAATTTAATATGGAATGTAATATAACGTGATAAGAAATGATCATAACTGCACAAAAGAATGACAAGGACAAGTATAAAAATACATACCAGATCCTGCCGTGTCATTACCACTTATGAACTTAATCGCATCTCATTATCTTTTTCATTCTCAAAAAAAAAACTATAGCCACATTCTTACGTACATTATTAGAAAAATAATCATTAAGTTCATTACTATATAACTTACTTATCTTTCATAAGTATAATCCGCCTCGTAGCGAGGGCACCTATACTACCCTACCAATCTAGACGCGATCAAGGTCACATAGTCCGCCTGCAGCGTATACCGCCGCCCGATCACGGGTCGATAACGCCATCTAGTGCGCCTGCAGGTATACCGCCCGCCCAATCTCGGGTCGATAACGCCATCTAGTCCGCCTGCAGGTATACCGCCCGCCCATTCTCGGTCGATAATGTCATATAGTGCGCGTAAGGTATCTTTGCCGCCATTCTCGGTCGATAATGTCATATAGTCCGCTCAGAAGGTATATCGCCTGCCCATTCTCGGTCGATAATGTCATATAGTCCGCCTGCAAAGGTATCGCCCGCCCATTCTCGGTCGATAATGTCATATAAAATCCGAATTTAACCCAACGTATCACGACCTCTACTCCTTTAAAAAGACTCTTTTTCCAATAAAACTTCCCAGATACTAACAACTATAGTATCAAGTCCTATCCACCTTTCAAGACAAGTCACAATACCTTTTTAGAAATACAATTACCGGCTTCTAAAACAAGTGACTTCTTTCTTAAAAACCCTAAGCAACTGGTACCTTAAAAACAGTTTGCCCTTCTTATTTCAAATCATCTCATTACTTACATTACTGAAGAAAAACATTCTTTTAACCTTCCATAAAGCCGTTATAACCAACTTCCCATAAAGCCGTTATAACCCTTTATGGTTTTAGACCAACTCATTCCTTTTATAACCAAGAGACTTCTACTTTTTGAAACCAAGTATTAAATACTTTCAAATCAATTCTCTTAACTTTCAAAAATACAATTAGTCTCTTAACCCTTAAAACTCAAGTGACTCCTTTTATTAAAAAACCTTAGGCAAGCGATGCCGTAAAATCAAGTTGCCTTTTCACTAAAGTCAAGTCATTTATCTTTCCATAAGGCAAATATAACTAACTTCCCATAAAGCCGTTATACTCACTTTATACCTTAGCCATAAACAATTTCCTATCCAAGGGACTTATACGCTTAAAACTAACAAGTATCACATACTTTAAAGCTCTTCAAGTCCCTTAACTTTAAAATCAACTTAAGACATTCTTACTATTTTCAAAGAAGTGAGTTAATCTCCTAACCCACCCGACTTGGCATTACATAAAACAAGTAAAGAATGTCATAGTCTTGTACGTCTACCGTACTACATACGTGCAACTAGTCATGCTCAAAAGATAGGAAAAGTTCTACATAGAGTAAATCACATAACTACCTCTTAACTTCTAAGAGTAGAAGGAAACATGAAATGATACCACAAGTATATTCCATACATAGAATCATGCCAAAGGAAGGAAGAGGTTCACATACCTCGCGACGATTGTCGACAAGTAGCAAAATGCTCCAAAGTACTTCAACCTTGAGCTATTCCATTCTTCAAGTAGGATACGCTATACTTAGTACTTCAACCTATAATGGTCACCATACGTCCATTAACCTCTTACTTCAAACGTAATATTCTAAGTGTTAAGTCGTCAAATTCTACGGAAAATCTGACAAAGACCTCCTTTGTTTCTACTACTATGCCACCTTTTTCAAGGCCGAATACAATAACCAAACAGCCCCAATTGGCTCACCACAATCTATAAGGTAGTCCAATACAAATGAATAACAAACTATTACAACTATACGTACAATTTCGGCCACCTTGAGTTCAACAATACCAATTCTTATCCAATTTCCATTTCAATCCAAATTGGTAGCATAACATGATATCAAGTCGCATTTGATTATAACAACCAAAATCTTCAAGTCAACAACATGCGACGATTCTAATAAACGACCAAAATTGTAATCCAACTTAACATGACTTACATTATATTTCGGATTTTCAAGGCTACAATCAATCCATAATACTTATAAACTTCAACACATATACTTCATGCTAGCAACAAGTAAATCTAACAATAAATACATAATCTTGTAACACTTAAAGAGAACAAGATTATACCTCAACGAATCTCAATCTAACTTCCAACCAAGTCGCTCCTTAGTAGTTTAGAACCTCTCCAAGACACTTCAATCCGCTTGTTGAGACCCTTAGAACAACACCAACAACTTTCCTTCAACTTCCAATCCAAAACCTAGAAAGACCATTAGGTTTTCACTTTGCGACTAACCCGAAAACTATCTTTTTCCGAGATTTTTCTATTGAGATATGCTTACTATACCCTCATGAACCTTGGTTTAAAGTGTGGAGCTTATTGGACAAGAAACACAAATTTTTCTCCTTCTTGGATGTTGAACCCGAGAGCACCATTGCTCTTCCTTCAAGTTTTGTGAAAATTCTCTAAGTGTTAGGACAAGGTCTTGTTACTACTAGTATAATAAAGGGACATGGAGGGTTAAGATGCAAACAATTGGGTGGTTTGGATGAGTTCTTAGTAAATATCAAGACTAATTGACTCCTTTGACTTGGTCAATAATCTCAAGCTCATTAATTGGAAGACTTAGTCATCCTAAGGCTATGGTCAATGACCATTATGTCCATGCCTAATTTCGTCCAAGGCATACTAAGGGGGGTGACACGTGTCGCCCTCCCATTCGTCACAATATTACGTTTTCCGACAATTCCATAATTCCGATAAATTTTTCTTACAAGTCTCAAATCTTAACACTTGTGAGTTCTTACGTACGTTCTTAAAGCATGTCCTGTAAATACGGGGTGTAACATTCTTCCCCCCTTAGAAACATTCGTCCCCGAATGTTCTTTTGGAGTCAATCCTTATAATTAGCGACATAGTTTCCTTTCACAACCCCGACATACCAATAATGCCACACATGGCCCAAATACCTCGCACACGCACATCCGTCCATCATAAGCCCAAAAGAGATTACCTTTTCGTACTTCCAACTCTTTCTAACATACATACATAACTTTCATACCTTCCCGGTACCTAGTTAGTCTTTACCAATTCCTGGTAATCTAAAATCATTATAGGCAACACGCGTCTGACCCTCATACATAACTCCGTATAGCTGTATGTCACAATACCAACTATACTATAATCATTACCAACCTGGATACGCAATCCACATAGTCCTTCTTGGGTCACTGCTGCCTTTCTCGTAGCTGCAATCAACATAACTCGTTAGGGAGGGACGACCCTAACAACACAGCTCTATCGCACGATCTCAGAGTGAGAAGAATGGAAACCAATCCTAAATGTCCTGCAGCCTCCTGATTATAGATGTGGTGCACAACACACCGATAATCAAGACTCTACTAGACACTGCTCAGACACTTTCCGAGGACTAATCGCTCGATACCACTTTTGTCACGACCACCCGATCGCATCGTGCCCTACTGGGCACCCTTACGTATACATCGAGATAATCAATGAACATACATGAAACTTAAAAATAAAACAACGGAAGTAACACAACAGGTTAGCCGATAGGGCTACCTTCCTGTACATAAATATAAAAACAACCGAAGCAGTTGCCTCCTTTCTTTTACAAACTGACCCACAATGTGTGACTACAGACCTCTAAGAGTTTTAACATAACAATCGTGGCGGGACAGGCCCCGCCATACCCTCGAATATACATGAATCTACTACTTGGAAAACCAGACAAGAGATAAGCCTCCGAGCAAATGGAGCTTTCTCAAAATCAACCGAGATCCTAAGAGCGAGGATCGCCAACCTGGTACCTAAAACTGCGGGCATTTAACGCACTTCGGCCGGAAGTCGATAACAAAAATTTAATATGGAATGTAATATAACGTAAGAAATGTGATCATAACTGCACAAAAGAATGACAAGGACAAGCATAAAAATACATACCAGATCCTTCCGTGTCATTACCACTTATGAACTTAATCGCACCTCATTATCTTTTTCATTCTAAAAAAAAAACTATAGCCACATTCTTACGTACATTATTAGAAAAATAATCATTAAGTTCATTACTATATAACTTACTTATCTTTCATAAGTATAATCCGCCTGTAGCGAGGGCACCTATACTACCCTACCACCCTAGACGCGATCAAGGTCACATAGTGCGCCTGTAAGCGTATACCGCCGCCCAATCGGTCGATAACGCCATCTAGTGCGCGTAAGGTATCTTTGCCCGCCCAATCTCGGGTCGATAACGCCATCTAGTCCGCCTGCAGGTATATCGCCCGACCCATTCTCGGTCGATAATGTCATATAGTCCGCCTGCAAGGTATACCGCCTGCCCATTCTCGGTCGATAATGTCATATACCGCCCGTAAAGGTATACCGCCTGCCCATTCTCGGTCGATAATGTCATATAGTGCGCCGTGCAGGTATACCGCCCCATTCTCGGTCGATAATGTCATATAGTCCGCCTGCAGGTATACCGCCCGCCCATTCTGGTCGATAATGTCATATAAAATCCGAATTTAACCCAACGTACTACGACCTCTACTCCTTTAGAAAGACTCTTTTCCAATAAAACTTCCTGGATACTAACAACTATAGTATCAAGTCCTATCCACCTTTCAAGACAAGTCACAATACCTTTTTAGAAATACAATTACCGGCTTCTAAAACAAGTGACTTCTTTCTTAAAAACCCTAAGCAACTGGTACCTTAAAAACAGTTTGCCCTTCTTATTTCAAATCATCTCATTACTTACATTACTGAAGAAAAACATTCTTTTAACCTTCCATAAAGCCGTTATAACCAACTTCCCATAAAGCCGTTATAACCCTTTATGGTTTTAGACCAACTCATTCCTTTTATAACCAAGAGACTTCTACTTTTTGAAACCAAGTATTAAATACTTTCAAATCAATTCTCTTAACTTTCAAAAATACAATTAGTCTCTTAACCCTTAAAACTCAAGTGACTCCTTTTATTAAAAAACCTTAGGCAAGCGCCAGTAAAATCAAGTTGCCTTTTCACTAAAGTCAAGTCATTTATCTTTCCATAAGGCAAATATAACTAACTTCCCATAAAGCCGTTATACTCACTTTATACCTTAGCCATAAACAATTTCCTATCCAAGGGACTTATACGTTTAAAACGGAACAAGTATCACATACTTTAAAGCTCTTCAAGTCCCTTAACTTTAAAATCAACTTAAGACATCCTTACTATTTTCAAAGAAGTGAGTTAATCTCCTAACCCACCCGACTTGGCATTACATAAAACAAGTAAAGAATGTCATAGTCTTCAGACGTCTCACCGTACTACATACGCAACTAGTCATGCTCAAAAGATAGGAAAAGTTCTACATAGAGTAAATCACATAACTACCTCTTAACTTCTAAGAGTAGAAGGAAACATGAAATGATACCACAAGTATATTCCATACATAGAATCATGCCAAAGGAAGGAAGAGGTTCACATACCTCGCGACGATTGTCGACAAGTAGCAAAATGCTCCAAAGTACTTCAACCTTGAGCTATTCCATTCTTCAAGTAGGATACGCTATACTTAGTACTTCAACCTATAATGGTCACCATACGTCCATTAACCTCTTACTTCAAACGTAGAATATTCTAAGTGTTAAGTCGTCAAATTCTACGGAAAATCGGACAGCACCTCCTTTGTTTCTACTACTATGCCACCTTTTTCAAGGCCGAATACAATAACCAAACAGCCCCAATTGGCTCACCACAATCTATAAGGTAGTCCAATACAAATGAATAACAAACTATTACAACTATACGTACAATTTCGGCCACCTTGAGTTCAACAATACCAATTCTTATCCAATTTCCATTTCAATCCAAATTGGTAGCATAACATGATATCAAGTCGCATTTGATTATAACAACCAAAATCTTCAAGTCAACAACATGCGACGATTCTAATAAACGACCAAAATTGTAATCCAACTTAACATGACTTACATTACATTTCGGATTTTCAAGGCTACAATCAATCCATAATCCTTATAAACTTCAACACATATACTTCATGCTAGCAACAAGTAAATCTAACAATAAATACATAATCTTGTAACACTTAAAGAGAACAAGATTATACCTCAACGAATCTCAATCTAACTTCCAAATCCGAAGTCGCTCCTTAGTAGTTTAGAACCTCTCCAAGACACTTCAATCCGCTTGTTGAGACCCTTAGAACAACACCAACAACTTTCCTTCAACTTCCAATCCAAAACCTAGAAAGACCATTAGGTTTTCACTTTGCGACTAACCCGAAAACTATCTTTTTCCGAGATTTTTCTATTGAGATATGCTTACTATACCCTCATGAACCTTGGTTTAAAGTGTGGAGCTTATCGACAAGAAACACAAATTTTTCTCCTTCTTGGATGTTGAACCCGAGAGCACCATTGCTCTTCCTTCAAGTTTTGTGAAAATTCTCTAAGTGTTAGGACAAGGTCTTGTTACTACTAGTATAATAAAGGGACATGGAGGGTTAAGATGCAAACAATTGGGTGGTTTGGATGAGTTCTTAGTAAATATCAAGACTAATTGACTCCTTTGACTTGGTCAATAATCTCAAGCTCATTAATTGGAAGACTTAGTCATCCTAAGGCTATGGTCAATGACCATTATGTCCATGCCTAATTTCGTCCAAGGCATACTAAGGGGGGGTGACACGTGTCGCCCTCCCATTCGTCACAATATTACATTTTCCGACAATTCCATAATTCCGATAAATTTTTCTTACAAGTCTCAAATCTTAACACTTGTGAGTTCTTACGTACGTTCTTAAAGCATGTCCTGTAAATACGGGGTGTAACAGTCCTGACGGGAAGAAAGTGGGCTGATTTCGTCAGCCTGTCGACGATAACCCAAATAGAATCATGCTTCCTCGGAGTGCGAGGTAATCCTGTGATAAAGTCCATGTTGATTACCTCCCACTTCCAGGTCGGGATCTCTATCGTCTGCAACAAACCACCAGGCCTCTGGTGCTCTATCTTCACCTGCTGACAACATGGTCACTGAGCTACAAACTCTGCAACGTCCCTCTTCAAGCCATCCCACCAATACACAGATCGAAGGTCGTGGTACATCTTGGTCGACCCTGGATGGATAGAGTAACGCGCGCTGTGTGCTTCCCTAGAACTCCGCCAAGTCCTAAAACACCGGAACACACAACTCGCTCAAACCTTAGCACCCCATCGTGCTACCTCAAAAGGACCCTTCCTCACGAAGAGCCGTATCACGATAACGTGTCGAATCGATCCTCGAATCGCCGCCTCTTCACCTCCTCGACGATGGAAGACGGCAACCTCACGAACTCGAACCCCATCGCTATCGGAATCAATCAAACGGACACCAAGGCTCGCTAATCGATGCAAATCACGAACCATGCCCTCCTCTGGCCGCACATCCGATAGGCTCCCATCGACCTACGACTAAGAGCATCCGCCACAACATCGCCTTCCCTGTGGTACATGATATCAACATCGTAATCCTTAAGCAACTCTAACCACCGTCTCGCCGTAAGTTCACTCCTCCGCTGAAAATATACGGAGGATCTTGTGGTCGTATAAATATCCACGTGAACCCCATACAAATAGTGCCTCCAGATCTTCAAAGCGTGAATCACCACGCTAACTCCAAATCACGGTGGGGTAGTTCCTCTCGTGTTTCTTAAGTCGGGATGCGTGACGCTATAACTCTACCTCGCCAGATCAACACACATCCCAGCCCGATGCCCGACGCATCACAATACACGACATAACCATCCGGACCTCCGGAAGAGTAAGAACGAGGCTGTCGTCGCCTCCTTCAAGAATCGAAACCCCGCCACACGCATCACCATCGAAACTTAGCCGCTTTACGAGTCAGCCTAGTCAATGGTGCAGAGATAAGCAAATTTCTACGAACCGCCGATAATATCTCGCAAGGCCCGAAATCGCGAACCTCCGCTTGAGTAAGAGTTCAGCCAAGTCCTGATCGCTTCGATCTTGCCGATTCCACTAATGCCATCACCCGGCAATATGCCCAAGAAAATCCACCGTTAACCAAAACTCACATTTGGAAAACTTGGCGTATAATCGCTGTCCCGAGAATCACAAGACAGCTCTCAAATGCCCGCACGCTTCCTCGCCTGAGCGAGAATAAACCAAGATATCATCAATGAACACTATCACAAACGTGTCCAAAATGGTTTGAACACTCGGTTCATCAAATCCATGAATACCACGAGCATCGTCAACCCAAAAGACATGACTGAACTCATAATGCCCGCACGTCCGAATACATCCTAGGGACATCCACCTTTCTCGACTGCACTGATGATAGCCCGATCGCAGATCAATCTTGAGAAACATCTCGCGCTCGCAATCGTCGAACAAATCATCAATACGGGAAGGGGTATCTGTTCTTGATGGTCACCTTGTTCACCGCTCAGAATCAACACACATGCGCAGCTGCCCCGCCCTTCTTCTTCACGAACAATACCGGCGCTTCCCGGGAGAAACACTAGGCCTGATGAAGCCGCTTCTCCAAAGAAATATCTCACCGGTCCTTCAACTCTCTCAACTCGGCGGTGCCGTTCTGTATGGCGGAATGGAAATAGCCAGTGTCCGCAACACATCTATACAAAACTCAATCTCCTCTCGGGAGGATACCCGAGGTCGTCCTGAAACACGCCCGGGAACTCTCTCGACTCATCGAATCGATCAAAATCTGGTACCGCAGCCTTCAGATCAAACACCCGAACGAGATGGTAGATATACCCTTCGCACCATCTTCCTAGCCTTGAGGTAAGAAATAAACCTACCTCTGAGATACATGTTCCTCCCACTCAATAACCGGCCTCAGAAACCGAACCGCACCACTTTCTCCCTCGCAGCTACATTGGCGTAGCAAGCTAGCCAATCCATACCCATGATCACATCGAAATCACCATGTCCAACTCTATCAAGTCGGCTGGTTCGACGATCGCAAATGGTCATCGGACAAGCCCTATATACCCGCCGAGCTACCACCGAATCACCCACCGCGTAGCTACCTCGAAGCGGTCTATGGACTCGTGCTCTATCCCTATCCTACTAGCAATAAGGGGATATATAGACAGTAGAACCGGATCTATCAAGGCGCATACATCATAACCAGAACCGATAAAGTACTGCGGACGACATCGCGACGCCTCCGATCCGCCGGCCGACAGGCATATATGCGGTTCGAGGACCGCTAGAATCGGGACCCGCGCCACGACCTGCCGCGACACTGGCCGCCCACGAGTACCCCGCCTCCGGGCGAGTA
This sequence comes from Przewalskia tangutica, assembly GCA_029844215.1. Taxonomy (NCBI): domain Eukaryota; kingdom Viridiplantae; phylum Streptophyta; class Magnoliopsida; order Solanales; family Solanaceae; genus Przewalskia; species Przewalskia tangutica. Next base: position 262,030 of record CM056731.1, on the reverse strand, counting down.
ATCAGGAGATGATGAACCCAAGAATGCACTCGTAGGCCGAGCCCTACCACCCCGCGCCGGCCTGACAAACTCTCGCATAACGACCCGCCACACAAGTATAGCAAGCTCCTGAGTAGTACTACAGCCTCCGAATGGAATCTACCACAACGGACACACCGAAAGGCACCTCGATCGGTTAGCACCTGCTACCTCGGTAGTCCAAGTCTGGGGCCCCGACCGCCCCAATGCTCGGGCCACCAAATGATGTAGGAGTGCTCGAGCCGGTTGTGGTGCAAATCTAGACGTCACGATGTCGCCCACCCCGAGGGCTTCCAAAGAACCGCCGCTCGCCTTCTTCTCGCCGATATCTGCCTACCCGGCCTCTCTACGCCTCGCATCCAAGTGCATGAGCTCGCATACGGGTAATGTCCATGCTGGTCAAGAGACACACCGCACAAGACTCGGCCATATAATCATCTAGCCCGCGACGTAGCGGTGTACACGGTCCTCCATGTTCGCATTAGCGCAGGACATATCGAGCCAAAGAATCGAACTCGACATTGTACTCCCTAATCGCGCCTCTCTCGCCAAAGAATAAAAATCGTTTACCGCGTTCTCCTCATCTCGCGGAGGCAAGAAGTGCGTGAGAAAAGCCTCCAAAACTCATCCCATACCGCTGAGGTGCATGCTCTCCTGAAAGCTCCCACGAATCAAACCAATCGATCGCGGTATCACGCAACCGATGCGAACCGGCGTCACGGACTCGGTCTCGAGGCCTTGATCACACGACGATCCTTCAGAATCGACGGATGAACTCCCGCGATCATCCTCCGCCTCGACCAGAAAACTCGCGGGCTACAACTCAGAAATCTCGTAGCCTCAAACTATTCGCCTCGTGAACCACGGTACGATCGGGCCGAATCGAATCACAGATCCAGCCTATCCTCATGTCCGCCACAATCCTAGCCAATAGTCGGGCCATCTCCTTGTACCCTAACTCTCCGCCCAGCCGTGGGACAGAGGTACGGCATCGTGGTCTCGCGGCCGGGCGGCGTCATGGAACTCGCCGCCCTGTATAGATCGGGCCTCGAGCCCTCGTAACTCTCGGTGTCCTACTAGCGCCTCCTCGCCGCCTTGCCTTCTTCGGGCGGGTTGCCTTACGCGAGGCATAATCAGCATGTAAAAGGAATACGTTAGAGGTCCAACTTATAACACCTTCTAAGGCACGATCTCAGAGTGAGAAGAATGGAAACCAATCCTAAATATCCTATAGCCTCTCGATTATTGGTGTGGTGCACAACACACCGATAATCAAGACTTAATAGATACGGTCAGACACTTTCCGAGGATTAATCGCTCGATACCACTTTTGTCACGATCCGCTCGGCTCGTGGATCGTGCCTTACCCGCACCCAAGTAGTCATATATCGAGAAATCGGAATATAAAACAAGACATGAAACAGTTGTAAAATGAGACACGCTCATCTGATGAAAAGCTTGCCTTTCGCATATATATATAACCCAAGTTTTGCGCTACATCCCAACTGCATAACAGACTACAGCACTTCTGGAAGTAAACAACTATGGCGGGACAGGGCCCGCCATACCCTGAATGTACAAAACTATCTACAATACAGGGAGATCATACCCAAAAGTAGAGCCTCCGGAGAAGATGGAGCTCCCGACACCAAAGCAAAGATCCTAAGGATGTGGATCTAGCACCTGCTTGCCCTTACCTGCGGCATGAACGCAGCCCCCCGAAGGAGGTCAGTACAACAGGTACCAAGTATGTGAAATCAGAAAGTACTTAAATGAAATCAAGTATTTAAAACCATTTGCAAATCAGTTCAATTGCACATAGTGTCATATCACAAATAAGAACAATAACAGGTAAACTGTAACAGATCTTTTCTAGGCCGCGAATGATCGAAGCAAGGCCAAGCGCCCATAGTATCATTATGCGTGCCTAATCTCGACTCGCACCGCATAAAGTCACACACGCACCCGCATGAGGTATTCCTCGACGGTAGCTAACCCCGCACTCCCGACTCGCAGTCGCATAGTCTCAATAGACCGCATAGTCACACGCATCGCATAGGCATCCCGCGTCGGGCCAAACACCCGAATGATCAATCTCGAACTCCGCACTCGCATAGTCACATAGATCGCAGCCGTAGAGACCGCATCGCGGTGGCAAGCCCTCGGTATAACAAGTCAAGGGGGTAGGTGATATAATAACAGTACAACGGACTTACCGTTTAGCAACGTAAGCACAGCAAGAATGACCCCTTTTCACAACATTACAAGACACTAACACATGTAGCATCATAATATGTCTACTTATCAAACAATCTTACTACACTTAACAGAAATCAATACCAGGCTTTTATAAACAAACAAGTAAACAGTTCCTTTTTATCTTTCTTAAGTTGTTATACCTAACTTCCCATAAAGCTAGTATAACTCTTAAGCTTTTTGTTTAAAAACTAAATATTACTCTTCTGTTAAAAATGATTCAATATTCCTTTTGAAATACTTCAAGATTCTTATTATTCAGGCTTAAGTCAAAAGACATTGCCGTAAAGTACGTCCAGTTAACACACGTACGTCTACCGTACTATATATACTTTAAAATATATCATGCTTAAGAGTATAGGAAGAATCACATACCTTCTACGAAAACCACCGCCAAGTGAATATGTCGCGCAGAGTATCGACCTATAATACCAAATACGCCTATCAACGTCTGATCAGATCGCATAAAGCTCTAAGCAGAGGGTTCTCTATTCTATGGAAATTTGGGCAGCACTACCCTACCCGGTAAGCTATACAAGTCTACTGTAAATAGAGAATACATATGTAAGTACAGTTCAATTATTCTTCTTTTATACCCTTCTATTGTGATAACAGTTCAATTCTATTCTGCAATATTCTTCTAAGTATTTTATACTTATTCCTATACTTCTACAGTATGTATTCTCTAATTACAAAAGAAGGATAAGTTTATTTACCTCGATAAGCCCAATATTATCCAAGTATAAACGTCGATCCTGAGCGAGGTTTATCTCCTAATTTGTACGCTCCGATAGCTCCAAGAACCCTTAGAAGTTTCCAACAACTTCTACTAAGTACTATACGGGATTTGGGCTAGGGTATTTTGGTATAGTAACTACACTTGGAAGACAACTTTTCTACCAAGGGAGGGGGTAGGTTTCGGCTAAGCTTCACTCAAGGGGGGGGGGAAGGCTTGGACGAAAAGGCTCACAAGGGAGAGGGGAGGATTTTCAAGACTTGGAGAAAGATTTGTGGATGAAGAACTCTTCATCTTAAGGGGGGTATTTATAGGTCAAGCCATGGCCAACCAATGGCCAAGATGAAGCCAAGTGCAAGGCAAGTGTAGGGTGAGGATTTTCCCAAGTGTCCTTATCCATCCACTACACAAATATCCTACCAACTCCATGCCCATCCATTCGGCCCTATTGCCGCCCCATCGCCCATCAACGAGGGTGACAAGTGTCGCCCTCTCGTTGGTCCAAAATGTTTCGTCTCTCGGAAAAATCCGCAAAAATTAGAAATGACATAGCCGGAATTTACCCTACGCGAGTCTTGTAAAACGTTTCGTCGGAAAACGATTCTTTGTGTGAGTTGTGCCCAAAAAAACGTCCTAGGCCTAAACTTTAAGGCTAAACTTTCGTACGTACGCCCTCACGTACATACTCTGGAAATACGGGGTATAACACTTACTCACTCAACTTGGCAATTCTTAAAACAAGTAAGGGATATCAAAGTCTTGTACGTCTACCGTACTATATAAGTGCAATTATTCATGCTCAAGAGATAGGAAAGTTCCACATACCTCTTCGGGTCAATCCACTCGCAAGTCCAATATACCGCACGTAGTATGTCAACCTATAATGACCATAATACGTCTTATTAACTTCTTACTTCAACGTAGAATATTCTAATTAAAACGTTCCTTATTCTACGGAAAATTGGACAGCACTTCCTTTGTTTCTACATACTTTTCCACCTTTTCAAGGTCCGAATTCAACATTCAACGCCACTTTTAAGGCCCAATAATCCAATCAATACAAAGGGGATTACACGCCTAATCTTGGATGTGTAAAACTCTGCCCCACAATACATAACAATTAATTCAATAAGTTTAAGGTAGTATCTTAGCTATAACATGCTCACATATCATTCTTATCCAATCCTTTCAAATCCAAATTGTTTTTCTACATGCAATATACCTAAAAACATTATTGACAATTACAAGTTTCTTCTTTCTCACATGCAACACAATTTACTAGCAAAAAGGGAAAGGATTGTTACCTTAAGGTTTATCCAAATTAGTCCAATAATTTCACTTGCCTTCTTTCCACAATCACTTCCACAAACCTCCTATAAGCTTGTCAACATGTTTCCTTCTTGCCACCTTTTAGAATTTTCTCAAGCCTTGGTTTCTCCTTGAATTTCTAGAGAGAAGGGAGAGGAAATTTAATTTTAGAGAGAAGGGAGAGCTTTGAAGAATGACCAAGTCTTCAAGACTTGGTCAATAAATAGGACATGCAAAAATCAGATGGGGGGGGGGACACTTGTCACCCTCCCATGGCCTCTTTTTAAAAAAAACAGTTCTGATTTTCCCCCCAGATTCGCAGAAACCCGCCGCGGCGCTGAAACCTCCGTGAATTTTTAGTACTTCCAGCGTCACGGCCAGATTCGGCGCCAGCGGCTGCAATCTCAGAGAATTTCAGCATCTCCAACAGCGCCCTCGCATCCGCCATGCCCTGCACTCGTGACCGAAAATTCTTTTCTTCTCGATTTCGCACTGAACTTGTAACTTCCATAACTTTCTACTCTGATACCCTATCGACGAACGGTTTGTTGCGTTGGGAACTAGACTCAACGAACTACATACTAGGCCTTTGAACCACCTACGAACTCCCAATATAACGGGACATAAACCGCCCCGAGTTGACTAAAAACTCGTCTGAAACATTCCGTCAACCCATCATTCTAAAAATTTAAATCTTAACTCCTTTCGTACGTCCTCATAAGCATGACCTGAACTACGGGGTGTAACATATATCGTACCCGGCCCATTCTGGGACTCGGTGAAATAATCATATCCGTGGATGCCTGTCCACATATATATATATATATATATATATATATATATATCCGTGGATACCTGTCCACTGCGCACGTACCGTATCCGACCCATCGTGGGACTCGGTGAAATAATCATATCCGTGGATGCTTGTCCATATATATCGTACCTGGCCCATTCTGGGACTCGGTAAAATCATCCTATAAATACATACCTTACCCGACCCATCATGGAACTCGGTGAACAAATCTAATCACATCAAGCACGAATAGAATATCATAAGTAACTTTGTACATATTAAATCATCATTTGACTCTCAATGGAATAAATAGAATGAACTATCACTTGTAAAATCAAGGCAACTATTATATCAAGTATCACTAGAAATTAGGGTTCAATAGAATTATGTACGTCCACCGTACACTCATTTTATATAAGTCATGCCAAAAGAAGAAAGGATAGTTTCACATAACTTATAGTCGAACTAACCAACTCAATATTTAGAATACGTCTCAATTAGCACTTTAACCTATAATAATAATAACATGTCCGTCAATTCTATGATTACTAGTATACTATATATGTATCGAATGACGACTCTCTTGTTATATAAAATTGGGCAGCACTTCCCCTATTTATATATACATCCACAACTCACAAACAAGGCCAACAACATCAATAATAAGACACGTCTCAAGGTCATAACCTCCCACATATATATATATATATATATATATATATATATATATCCGTGGATACCTGTCCACTGCGCACATACTGTATCCGACCCATCGTGGGACTCGGTGAAATAATCATATCCGTGGATGCCTGTCCACATATATCGTACTTGGCCCATTCTGGGACTCGGTAAAATCATCCTATAAATACATACCTTACCCGACCCATCATGGGACTCGGTGAACAAATCTAATCACATCAAGCACGAATAAAATATCATAAGTAACTTTGTACATATTAAATCATCATTTGACTCTCAATGGAATAAATAGAATGAACTATCACTTGTAAAATCAAGGCAACTATTATATCAAGTATCACTAGGAATTAGGGTTCAATAGAATTATGTACGTCCACCGTACACTCATTTTATATAAGTCATGCCTAAAGAAGAAAGGATAGTTTCACATAACTTATAGTCGAACTAACCAACTCAATATTTAGAATACGTCTCAATTAGCACTTTAACCTATAATAATAATAACATGTCCGTCAATTCTATGATTACTAGTATACTATATATGTATCGAATGACGACTCTCTTGTTATATAAAATTGGGCAGCACTTCCCCTATTTATATATACATCCACAACTCACAAACAAGGTCAACAACATCAATAATAAGACACGTCTCAAGGTCATAACCTCCCATATACTTCTATATACGCCATTGTTAATCCAGCCCCTTAATCCATGTTAAAATAATTTTTAAAAACAGTCCACACTCCAATAACAACGAGAGATATAACAATGACAACGAAAATGCAATGTGAGATTTTTCTACACATTTCTATACCTTTAGGACATACATTAGCAATTATCACAATGTACATGCATATTTGCAACTAAAATTTCCAGCATTAACTCAACAAAGCAGCACCTAAATACAACACAACAATATCCAACAATTTCATACATGTCTCGGCTTTACCAACATAATACCATAACTCTTCTCATAATTCCTTAAAATCCAATTCATGTTTCAACACTTCCATATTAACAATTACAACTTTAACTATCAAGACTTCCTTCAATTTAACATGCAATTAGTGACGATAATAACAATAACAACAATCAAACCCAAAGTATACAAAACAGCCCCTAAAATCGGTAACCACAACATCAATAACAACCACCACACGCATTTTCTTTCTTTCCATTTCTCTTAACACAAGTTCATCTCTTAACTACCACATCATTTAACTCCATTTACTTAATAAGAAGAGGGAATCTTACCTTAACTTAAGCCAAAACAGTCCCTAAATGTCTCTGTTTCACTGCTCTAATTCTTGCACCATTTCTTCAATTTTTAATGACATGCACGCATTCCTTATGAGCCTAAATTCATCTTACTTGCATGTTTCTCTTCCAACATTGTTCATCTTCAAAGCTTAAGTTTGTTGGGGCAGATTCTCGGCCAGCACCGTGACCCACTATTTTGGAAGTTTGCCAAGACTTGGAACTTAGTTGAAGAGCTTAATCTAGGAATATGAGTTAATTAGAGCTTCAACTTGGCTATGGAAGATGGGGGGGGATTCGGTTGGAGGGAGAGAGAATGGAGGGATAGGTGAAGGATGAGTTTTTAATTAAAGTGTAGAGAATTGAGTGAAGTATTGGTCTTAGTGTGCATGGGGCTGAAAAAATCGAGAAAGAGAGAGGCACAAGTTCCCAAATTTTGTCCACTTATTATCATTCCCTCCACTAAATTTAATCCCACAATTAATCAATCTTATATATAAAATCTGAAAATTCCATGTCCTAATCTCATAATACACGACACTTAGTCCAACCTTATTAGCAATATACAACTATTAGTACTAATTATCATCGTCACACTTGTAGTATTCAAAAATTATTCCGGGATCACATCCTTTGTATACTAATTTCCGTATTAGCATATGTAAATATACTTTATATCCGATATTCGAATCTTACTTCCTTAATTATGTTCACAAATTATTACCTTAAACTTACGAGGTGTAACAGTTTAAATCACCTATTGATAACCAAATTCCAATACCTAATGTCAAATTAGAAAGTGGTAAAAATTGATTAGGGGTAAATTATTAAAAGTATTTCTAATAATTAGGAGTGAGCACTTTCTTAAGGAGTGTTCACAAGCTAAAAGAACCACTTATTATGGAATTGATGGAGTACTACCTTAAAATGAGGGTAAAATGATAAATTTATCTCTTACTTTTCAAACTGAATAAGTAAAAATGGACATATATTTTTAATATAGTAAACAAGTAAAAATGAACTACAACAACATATCCAGTGAAATCTCACACCGTGGGTCTGGAGAAGGTAGAGTGTACACAGACCTCACCTCCACCTTGGTAGGTAGAGCGACTGTTTTCGTGAGACCCTCGGCTCAATACAAAACATAATCACAAGCAAGACAATCAAAACAAAGCAAAAGTAAAGAGTAAAGCAAGAGTAATGATCAGACTCAGATAAGAAATTAAAGCATTATAAAGTTCATTCGAACAAAAGGGAGCAGTAACTAACACAACTAAATAAGCTAAACAAAATACACTAAAGAACACATATCAGCAGAAATCAAACTACAATGGATCATAAAGCAATAATGTGCCTATAAGTGTGATAGGCTAATCGGGCCTACAGTAATAGCACTACAACTATCAATTTGTAAGCATAAGTAGGGCTACGCTCAAGTACCTACTACTCTTCTTGTGACGCCCCGAAAATCGGGCCCGTCACTGGTGCCTTACCCCGGGCACCCTAGTGATACAACATCAGAGAAAACCAGCGGAAAATAAAACATGAATCATGAAACAAGAGATATAATAAATAAACAGGCCAACCAAAACAGTTGCCTTCAGTATATACATAAAACCCGAACAGTTTAAACCTTTTACAACCCCGCCACAACAAAGGGCTGCACTCTAAGATTTACAACAACTATGACGGGACAGGGCCCCGCCATACCCCTGAATGTATAAGCATCTACAGACTCAGGGTAACATACCAAAAGATAAGCCTCAAGGAACGAGCTTTCAATACTGAAAGGTGATCCTAAAAGCGGATCGACAAACCGATGTACCTTTTACTGCAGATTTAACGCACCAAGGAGGTCGATAACAGTACTAAGTATGTGAAATCAGAATATCAGTAAATGAAATCATAATAGTCTATATAAAGCAGAGACATGTATGATGACCAAACTACTGATATAACATATAACCACATATCAAGACAGTGGACTCACGCTCCAAATTATCACTCGTGCGTGGAATTTCTTCCTCATCGCCATAGCTTATGATATAACAATACCAAGGATTATACATGAACACCATGTCCCACCGTGTTATAAAATCAGACAGACAAGTATAACTACCAGATCCGACTGCACTAATAATACAATGCAACCAAAACACGGCCGATACGGCAAGTGCGAGAGCCGACATCGGATATCAAGGCCGGCCACGCACTGACCGGGCAAGTACGAGGGTCGACCACCGAGGACCAAGGTCAGATCACGAAACTTCGTCACTATATCGAACTGGCAAAGCGAGGGTCGACTACCGATACCAAGGCCGAATCACCACGAGACGGCAAGTACGGAGCCACCACCGGATACCCAGCCGAACAAGAAGAAACCTCAACCACCAACCGCCTCTATCGAGACGCGTAACACGTAAACACCACACTTGCACAACAAAGGCTATCATCACAAGCATAGGCAAGTTTCACAACAACAAGCATAGGAATGTTTCACCACAACAAGATAGGCAAGTTTCACAACAACAAGCATAGGAATGTTTCACCACAACAAGCATAGGCAAGTTTCACATCACTCAAAGTACCTTCATTTTATGCCAAAGTCCGTTTCAACTCCTAAAGTACTACGACGTTAAATTCTTTAAAAGAGATCCATTACTTATCAAAGTCACCCGATACCCGTAGTATTAGAATGACCAACCCACATTCCTTTTCAAAATCAAGTAACAACATTCTTTTCCTAAGTTCCGGTTTGCCTAGTTTCAATTACTCAAGCTTCTCATTTTCAAATGGTTTCATAGTTCATAAACTTAATCACTGTTCCGCTTTTAGAACAATTGAGTAATATAAGTCTCACGCGTGAGTAGGTTATTCTTGTTTACAACATTCCTATTACAAAGCAGCCATGATCTAGAAAATGTAATATCATTTTGTCTCATCTTAGTTTCTATGCAGATGGAGGTTTCTACCGGTTTTAATACAATTCATCATTATTCAATACATTTTCCTTTATTAACGCCGCAGCGGTCCTGTCGATACCCATTCTCGATTTCCAAATCAAGAAACATTATCCTTTAAATAAAACCAAGTACTCATTACTCACGAATGAGGTTTCACACAAACATCCACATTAAAACAAATAAGTTAAGTCTCTTATCTTATAAGATCAAGTCTCTTAACTTCTAACATCAAGAAACCATTTTCTTTACCTTTCTTAAGACATTATACCTAACTCCCATCAAGCTAGTATAACTCTTTTAAAACCTTTAAAACCAAGTGTTACTCTCCTTCAAAACGATTTAGAAATCTTTTGAAATACATCAAGTTCTTTATTATAACTAGCCGCTATAATTCACATCGCTTACCTTTTAAAACCACAAAGTATTTTCTTACCTACATAAAGTCGTTATAACCAACTTCCCATAAAGCCGTTATAACACTTTATGTTTTAAGAACAATCAAACACGCTTAACACATGTACGCTCACCGTACTACATAGTTCACACATATCATGCTAGAAGAGATAGGAAGAGGTTCACATACCTCGCGACGATTTAACGACAATAAGCAAAATGCTCCAAGTACTACAACCTTGCTAGCCCTTTCCACTCCTCGAGTAGAATACGCTACTCTTAGTACTTTCACCTATAAAGGCCACAAACGTCTATTAAATCTTAAACACACGTTCCCATCTTTCTACGTAAAATTCGCAAAGACTCTCCCGCAACAAACAGAAATCTCCTCCTCTATCGAGGCTCGCTACCAAGCCAACCAGTGGGGTTAACACGCCTAACCTGACGCGCATAATTCTACTACACAAGAATGCTACATAAGTCTATCAGAATACAACCCTAGGTAATTACATTCGATTCTTCTCTTTATTATCCTTCTATGTGACATCGCTCAATTCTTCATTCTTCAGCTTAAGTCAAAAGACATTGCCATAATACTAAGTTCATTCTATATATAGTATATAACACTATATATTCAACACTTATGTAATTTCCAATTACAATAGGGACAAGATATTTACCTCGATAAGCCCAAAAATTATCCGAGTTTAAAGTCGCCTCCCGAGCAAGGTTTAGCTCCTCCTCCGAGTGCTCCAATCCGCACCAAACAACCCTGAAGTTCTACGCAACTTCTACTCCAAACTTCAACAACGGGTGAAGATTTTCCTTAGGGTTTCGTGTAGAGGCTAAGGAAAGTATAATCGTATTTTCCGGTTTTTCGTACAAAGCGGTACTTTGGAAAGTACTACAAGGTATTTGGGCTAAAGTATTTTGGACATTATAACAATACTTAGAGAGTATTTCTATACCACAACAAAGGGTATTATACGAAAACAACTAGGCTAGGGGTACCCACGGCCAAGGCACCACCATGGGAGCTCTCGCAAAGGAAAGGGGTGTGGTGGACGAATTTCACAAGGGAGGAGGAAGAGAACTTCAAGACTTAGGCAATTTGTGGATGAAGAAAGTCTTCACAAAGGGGGCTATTTATAGGCCAAGCAAAGGCCAACCAACGGCCAAGATCCATCCATGTGTTAGGCAAGTGTAAGGCCAAGATCAAGCCAAGTGCACCCACAAAACACTCCACAAAACACTCCACAAAACAAGCCACAAACAAGGCACAAAAGGAGGACCAATCGGCGAGCCAAGCCTCCTCTTTGCCGTCCAACGAGGTGACAAGTGTCACCTCCCGTTGGTCCAAAATGTTCCGCCGCTCGGAAAAATCCGCAAAAATACTAAATGACATAGCCGAATTTTCCCAACGTAAGTCGTGGAAACGCTTTCGTCGAAACGACTTATTCGCACTTGGCCCAAATTTCGAACCAAAGCCAATCTTAAGGCAAAAATTTAATACGCACGCCTCACGCATATACTGGAAATACGGTATCACATTCATCCCCTTAGAAACATTCGCCCCGAATGTTCCTTCAAGGTCTCCAAACAACAGCGCCGAGATAGTCTTCACCGCTATACGCATTTAAAACAATCATGCCACACCGCCACAAAAACATACGCTCACTTTTCCCTTCTCGTAGTACTGCCACGAACACTCGAACTCGTTCTAGTATCCGCACCACACTTCGCCAACGCTCGTTTCCAACCCTCGAGTCACTACTCCAAACTTGGTCATCTCACTAACCTCGATTTCCAAGGCCATTCCCGCCTTCACGAACTGATTCTCGATCGAACGCGTCCACGAACTCATACGATGGTCATCTAAACTTGGGCCTAGCACCCTCGTGACCTACCACCGCGGGACCACCAGACCGACTCCACCCCAAATCGGGTTACGGTTGACCCGCAAATGGTCCTCAACCCGACTCAATCAACTGCAACTCTTGTTCCCGATCCGAACAATCTTACTATTTCACATCACGAAAGCTACCACTTCCATCTCACACTACCTGGACTTACCCTTTTCACTAACTGTGTTTCTAAATCACATTTTAGCACAAAGCTATCCAAACATAACATTAAACACATCAACAACATCAATACAAACAAAACTCTGTAGGTCAAGGATATACTCAAACTAGGCGTTCAAGGACCGCTAAAATCGAACTCCCACCGCGACCTCTACCGGCCTTCCGGTACGAGCATCCTGCTCGCTACGGGCGTGAAGAACCCGCAATCGCTTCTAGTAGTCCATGCTATCCTACCGCATACCCTCGGCCTGACAGCCTTCTGCCGGATGGCCCCGCTGGCCGCAAAAATAACAATCTCCCGAGTTAGTACGACACTCTCCCTTATGAAGCTTTCCACAACGCCACACCGAGACAAGGGCAACCTCGTCCGCGAGCACTCCTGCTCCCCAAAATCTGAAACACAGGAGCCCCGACCGCTCCCGAATATCCCGGCGTCCCGGAAGCCGGGAGGACCACTCAGACCGACGAGGTACATAACTAGTCTCACGAGGCGGTCCGCCTCGAAAGTCACCAAAGGACCTCATTGCTCGCCCTCTTCTCGACTTTGGTCATTCCGCCGATTTATCCGCCTCACATCCAAGTGTATACGCTGCGACGCGGCAATGTCCATGCCCTACCAAGAGCTACACCAACAACTCTTCGCAAGGCAATCATCGAGCCTCAGAACATATCGGTGCACTCGATCCTCCATACTAGCTACTAACGCGGACGTCACGCCAATGAGTCGAACTCCACATCAGACCAACCGCACGCCTGCTCGCCAGAACACCAAAAATCTTTACCCGAGCCCTCCTCATCTGGGGAGGCAAGAAATGTGCAAGAAAGGCCTCTGAGAACTCGTTCCATACCGCTGGAAGCGCATGCTCTCCTCGACAGCTCCCAAGAATCAAACTACCGATCCGCGGTATCACGCATTGATGTGAACCTGTGGCCACCGACTCGATCTCCGATGCCTTGATCACTCATGATCCACAGAATCGCTTGGATGAACTCCTCGGATCATCCTCGTGCCTCGACCCATAAAACTCGCGCCTACAACTCGTAAAAATCCCGTAGCCTCGAACTATCCGATCTAGGTGAACCATCGTGCATCGAACCGCCAAGGCCCACTTATCCTCAAGTCCGCCACAACCTCGCCATTAATCGGGCCCACTTTGTAACTCATCTCCTCTCGCCTGCATCATGGATCGAGGCTCAGTATCGTGGTCTCGCCACGTTTACTCGCAGATCCTTCGCCGCTTTGCCCTTCGCCCGGCCGCTTTCGCAGGCATAACGGTAAAACGAAACACGCCGAGGGTCCATCTTATCACAGCCTCTAAGGCACGATCTCGTAATGAGAAGAATGGAAACCAATCCTAAATGTCCTATAGCCTCGATTATAGATGTGCACAACACACCGATAATCAAGACTCTACTAGACACGGTTCAGACACTTTCCGAGGATTAATCGCTCGATACCATTTGTGACGCCCAAAATCGGCCCGCCATCGTGCCTTACCGGGCACCCTAGTGATACAACATCGAGAAAACCAATGGAAAATAAAACATGAATCATGAAACAAGAGATATAATAAATAAACAAAGCCAACCAAAACAAGCTTTTCAAGATATACATAAAACCCGACAGTTTAAACCTTTACAACCCCGCCACAACAAAGCATGCACTTAAGATTTACAACAACTATGACGGGACAGTGGCCCGCCATACCCCGAATGTATAAGCATCTACGCACTGTGGTAACATACCAAAAGATAAGCCTCCAAGGAACGAGCTTTCCAATACGCAAAGGTGATCCTAAAAGCGGGGATCGACAAATGATGTACCTTTTACTGCAGATGAACGCAGCCCCAAGGAGGTCGATCTAACAGTACTAAGTATGTGAAATCAGAATATCAGAAATGAAATCATAATAGTCTATATAAAGCGAGACATGTATGATGACCAAACTACGAGATATAACATATAACCGCTATATCAAGACAGGACTCACGCCTCCAAATTATCACTCGTGCGTGGAATTTCTTCCTCACCGCCATAGCTTTATGATATAACAATACCAAGGATTATACATGAACACCATGTCCCACTGTGTTATAAAACTGCAGACAAGTATAACTACCAGATCCGACCGCACTCAATAATACAATGCAACCAAAACACGGCCGATACGGCAAGCGCGAGAGCCGACATCGGATACAAGGCGGCCACGCACCGACCGGCAAGTACGAGGGTCGACCACCGGGACCAAGGCGTCAGACACGAAACTTCGCCACTATATCGAACGGGCAAGCGCGAGGGTCGACTACCGATACCAAGGCCGAATCACCACGAGACGGCAAGTACGCAGAGCCACCACCGGATACCCAGCCGAACAAGAAGAAACCTCAACTACCAACCGCCTCTATCGAGACGCAGAACACGTAAAACACCACACTTGCACAACAAAGGCTATCATCACAAGCATAGGCAAGTTTCACAACAACAAGCATAGGAATGTTTCACCACAACAAGATAGGCAAGTTTCACAACAACAAGCATAGGAATGTTTCACCACAACAAGCATAGGCAAGTTTCACATCACTCAAAGTACCTTCATTTTATGCCAAAGTCCGGTTTCAACTCCTAAAGTACTACGACGTTAAATTCTTTAAAAGAGATCCATTACTTATCAAAGTCACCCGATACGTAGTATTAGAATGACCAACCCACATTCCTTTTCAAAATCAAGTAACAACATTCTTTCCTAAGTTCCGGTTGCCTAGTTTCAATTACTCAAGCTTCTCATTTTCAAATGGTTTCATAGTTCATAAACTTAATCACTTGGTTCCGCTTTTAGAACAATTGAGTAATATAAGTCTCACGCGAGTAGGTTATTCTTGTTTACAACATTCCTATTACAAAGAAATGATCTAGAAAATGTAATATCATTTTGTCTCATCTTAGTTTCTACGCATGGAGGTTTCTACCGTTTTAATACAATTCATCATTATTCAATACATTTTCCTTTATTAACGCCGCAGGTGGTCCGACGATACCCATTCTCGATTTCAAATCAAGAAACATTATCCTTTAAATAAAACCAAGTACTCATTACTCACGAATGAGGTTTCACACAAACATCCACATTAAAACAAATAAGTTAAGTCTCTTATCTTATAAGATCAAGTCTCTTAACTTCTAACATCAAGAAACCATTTTCTTTACCTTTCTTAAGACATTATACCTAACTCCCATCAAGCTAGTATAACTCTTTTTAAAACCTTTAAAACCAAGTGTTACTCTCCTTCAAAACGATTTAGAAATCTTTTGAAATACATCAAGTTCTTTATTATAACTAGCCGCTTATAATTCACATCGATTACCTTTAAAACCACAAAGTATTTTTCTTACCTACATAAAGTCGTTATAACCAACTTCCCATAAAGCCGTTATAACACTTTATGTTTTAAGAACAATCAAACACGATTAACACACGTACGCTCACCGCACTACATAGTTCACACATATCATGCTAGAAGAGATAGGAAGAGGTTCACATACCTCGCGACGATTTAACGACAATAAGCAAAATGCTCCAAGTACTACAACCTTGCTAGCCCTTTCCACTCCTCGAGTAATACGCTACTCTTAGTACTTTCACCTATAAAGGCCACAAACGTCTATTAAATCTTAAACACACGCTCCCATCTTTCTACGTAAAATTCAGACTCCCCGCAACAGAAATCTCCTCTTCTATCGAGGTCGGCTACCAAGCCAACCGGGGTTAACACGCCTAACCTGACGCTGCATAATTCTACTACACAAGAATGCTACATAAGTTCATCAGAATACAACCCTAGGTAATTACGCTCGATTCTTCTTTATTATCCTTCTATGTGATTATCGCTCAATTCTTCATTCTTCAGCTTAAGTCAAAAGACATTGCCATAATACTAAGTTCATTCTATATATAGTATATAACACTATATATTCAACACTTATGTAATTTCCAATTACAATAGGGACAAGATATTTA
Source organism: Przewalskia tangutica (assembly GCA_029844215.1). NCBI lineage: Eukaryota > Viridiplantae > Streptophyta > Magnoliopsida > Solanales > Solanaceae > Przewalskia > Przewalskia tangutica. The sequence goes on along the minus strand of CM056731.1, from coordinate 245,501 downwards.
CCTCGATAAGCCCAAAATTATCCGAGTTTAAAGTCGCTCCCGAGCAAGGTTTAGCTCCTCCTCCGAGTGCTCCAATCCGCACCAAACAACCCTTAAGTTCTACGCAACTTCTACTCCAAACTTCAACAACGGTGAAGATTTTCCTTAGGGTTTCGTGTAGAGGCTAAGGAAAGTATAATCGTATTTTCCGGGTTTTTCAGACAAAGTGGTACTTTGGAAAGTACTACAAGGTATTTGGGCTAAAGTATTTTGGACATTATAACAATACTTAGGAGAGTATTTCTATACCACAACAAAGGGTATTATACTAAAACAACTAGGCTAGTGGGTACCCCACGGCCAAGGCACCACCATGGGGGAGCTCTGCAAGGGGAAAGGGGTGTGGTGGACGAATTTCACAAGGGAGGGAGGAAGAGAACTTCAAGACTTAGGCAATTTGTGGATGAAGAAAGTCTTCACAAAGGGGGGCTATTTATAGGCCAAGCAAAGGCCAACCAATGGCCAAGATCCATCCATGTGTTAGGCAAGTGTAAGGCCAAGATCAAGCCAAGTGCACCCACAAAACACTCCACAAAACACTCCACAAAACAAGCCACAAAACAAGGCACAAAAGGAGGGACCAATCGGCCAAGGCCAAGCCTCCTCTTTGCTGCCCAACGGAGGTGACAAGTGTCACCTCCCGCTGGTCCAAAATGTTCCGCCGCCTAAAAATCCGCAAAATACTAAATGACATAGCCGAATTTTCCCAACGTAAGTCGTGGAAACGTTTCGTCAGAAAACGACTCTATTCGGCACTTGTGCCCAAATTTCGAACCAAAGCCAATCCTTAAGGCAAAAAAAAATTTAATACGTACGCCCTCACGTACATACTCTGGAAATACGGGGTATCACACTTCTACCCTAATCTATGTCCTCCACAACCTCCTATCTAAGGTCATGTACTCAGTAAGTTGCATCTGCGTCATATCCCGTCTAATCACCTCTCCACAATACTTATTCGGCCTACCTCTACCCCCTCATTAACTCGTCCATAGCCAACCTCTCACACCTTCGCACTAGGGCATTAGTGTCTCTCCTCTGCACGTGTCTGAACCATCGTAACCTCGCTTCCTGCATCTTATCATCCACCGAGGCCACTCCTACTTTCTCCCGAATATCATCATTTCTAATCATATCTCCCATTGTATGCCCACACATCCATCTCCGTAACTTTCATATTTTATATGTGCGATGTCTTGACTGACCAACAATATGCCACATACAACATAGTCGGTCTAACCACCACCCTATAGAACTTGCCTTTAAGTTTTGGTGGCACCTTTTTGTCGCACAAGAATCCAGATGTGAGCCTCAATTTCATCCACTCTGCCCCAATACGATGTGTGACATCGTCATCAATCTCTCAATTCCCTTGGATAATAGACCCTAGGTACTTGAAGATTCCGTTCTTTGGAATGACCTGAGTACCAAGTCTTACCTCCACGCATGTCTCAGGGTCGCTCCCGTTGATGAACTTGCACTCTAAATATTTTGTCTTGGTCCTACTCAACCTGAACCCTTTAGACTCCAAAGTCTGTATCCAAACCTCAAGCTTGGTGTTCACTCCGTTGTGATTCTCGTCAATCAGGACTATGTCGTCTGCGAATAACATACACCATGGTACCTCCCCTTGGATTTGGCGCGTTAGACCGTCCATCACCAAGGCAAATAGGAATGGGCTAAGAGTTGATCCCTGGTGCAGCTCCATCATCATTGGAAAGTACTCCGAGTCTCCTCCTATTGTTCGTACTCTAGTCTTGATTCCATCATACATATCCTTGATCGCCCTAATGTACGTCACATGTACACCTCTAACCTCTAAACAACTTCATAGAACCTCCCTAGAGACTGTATCGTATGCCTTCTCGAGATCGATGAAAATCATAAGTAAAAATGAATTAAAGGAATAATATAAAAATGATAAAAATAGTTGTGTTACCTCTTCCATAAGCAAGCTGCACAAGTAGAGACCCACTTTTAAGATTTGGGAACAAGTCCCCTCCAACTAACCAAAATTGGGTCTTTGGGCACAGGAATTAGGCATTTAATGCCCTTGCTGATCAAGAACCCTGTGGTATGCAAAGGTTGGCAGTCATTTCAGACCTATTCAATTTATTTATTTATTGGGGTACAAATTTCAGACGTATTCAATACGTACACTATACTCTCGGAGGCATGAATGAGTCTTGTAGTCCTCTCCTATCAAATAAAGAGGAAAAGGTATATAGTGTCTCACACATACTAAATGTCTACCTTTTCTTTATTAATCTTTCACAAAAAGGAGAACATCATGACATATTTTATTGCACAAGTTCAATCAATGTGACCAATTTGCGTACAGCTTTTGTTCCTATGTCGTTTTTAAATGGTACAAAACCAAAACGCGGATTTGGGATTTTGATTGACAAACATATACATTTATTCGGACAAAAAGGAATTTTATATGTTGCTATAGAAAATCCGTAAGTAATTTGGCGCCTCATTTGTATTACCATCGATGCAAATAAAGTAAACGCAATGGCAAGTCAAGTCAAAGGACGAGGCCGGAAAGTCAAAAATAAAATAATGTCTTTGTCCATCACTTGTTTTAAAGGGAATGCCATTAATTTAGTCAAAGTCTACCCACTGTTACTATCAATTATAACAAGTTGCCCTTCCCGTCTCTCCCTTTTATAATAATTTAACTATATAAATGAGTCATGTGTGTGTGTATTGCTATGATTTGACTTATTTAGTTTTTGCATTTACACAGTTGGACGTTGAAATTGCAATGTTTCATTGCTAATATGTAGCCCAAACCCTTATCTATTAAGTAGATGTAATTGGAGTAGTTGATATTTGAAAATAATAATTTTTCCATTCAAATTTATGTCATTCACTTTGGTTGAGCATGGAGTTTAAGAGATTTTTTAAATTCGTGATCTAAAATAAATTATAGATATTTGTGTGATATAAATAATCTCATTAAAGTTAAAATAAAATTGAATTTTTCTTAAGCATATAAAAGAATTATTATTTTTTAGACAGACCAAAAAAGAAAGTGTATCACAAAAATTGAGACAAAGAAAATTGAAGTTATGATTGAACATGAATATAGGTTTTGTAACTTGAGATTCCATATATATGTCAAGTTTGAAGTTGAAATAATGGGTGAATATAACAACACTCACTTGTTTGAATATTTTTTTCAAAACATGTATGGACAAACGAGTCCCGATGGAATGCTTTTGTTACGGGGAAAGATTGAAGAAGTAGGATCGCGTTTGGTGCATGTGAACAACAATTACAATTTTCTGGCAATTTCAAGTGCACAGGAGCGTAATGGGTAATGGACTGTCAGGAATTCTGCCTACAATGTCAATAAATTATAGGTAGGTAGGACGACTAACAAACTTGTTGGCTCCATATTTAATGCAACCACAGATATTGACTGTTTTCAAGACAGTTACTACCTTGAACACAATCATGATTTAAGATTGGACTTGAATGATTAAGGCCAGGACTTGAATATTTCTAGCAAATTCAACAATCAAAGCTTTTTAATTTTGAAAAAGTTCTTTCCATTGAGCCAACTTTTGATATGCATTTAAAAACAAAATCAAGTCTTTTTATCCAGCTAAGTATAACAACTGGAATATTATTTTCTATTCATAATATTTTCCTTAACATATTTAATTCATAAAGGAAGTCTAAATTATCATCAATATCAGATTGTCTTGAGTATATTTTAAAGAACATTCACGATTAGCATAAACTTATTATTTGTAAAAATAAGGGCCCAAATTAAGTTGCTCATTCCCAATTTTAATTTTTACAAAAAAAAAAAAATCAAATATTATTTTTCTTAAAAAACTATTAACCTATTCTGGTAAAACTAAAAATTAGGGCCCCCAAAAATGGGCCTAAGACAAACGCGTTACGGGCCTAGCCATCAAGCCGGCACTGGGCTTTTGGATATATATGATTTTCACCATTTCTAAATTAGTGATCATGTTTGGTTTGCCTTTGTTGACAGCTTGATATACAGCAATGTTCCGTTAACTTACATCTATGTCCAATTCCAACATGAGACAACTCTTACTCAACAGCCAAGAGAATAAAAGTAGTTTTACACGTTCATGTGTGTGTATATATAACCTCCTAACTATAGTATTTGGTTTAATTTGATCCCTATATTAACTTAGTAAGTATGTAAACTTATTTAAGTAATCAAAGTCATTTGGTGTATGTCCTTCATTATAAAAGATAGCAAGTAATTAATCGATAAAGTATGCAAAAATCAATGTACGCAGTCTTTTGTCACTCTTTTCTCGCCACTGTCACAATTGAGAAGATTCCCAGGACATGGTCTTCATGTACACCAAGATTGTGCTACAGAGACAATCTGTATTAGGATAAATGTACTTTATACACATTTGTATTTTATTAATAGAGATTAATATTTTGGCATTTGCATTTATTTGTTTATAATATTCTATAATATGCATTCCTAGAGGTTACGTGGTTATTGATAATGTGAGATATTAATATTATAATGTAACTCTTAAAATAGCCTCGACTAATGATCATCGAAAATGGGATATCGATGATATGTGATAAGTCGACATGTGGTCTGCATCATATCCTTAGAGGATGTAGTATGTCTCACCTACTACGAGTTATGGTAACTCATGATGGACACATGGATACTTAGGAAGTATTAGGTATACCCTGATATACTGTTTGTTATACATGTCTAAAGTATGATCAACGTGTGGGAGATTTTAGTCTTTAGACTTGAGGTCGATACACACCTTGTATGTACAAGGAGAATTTCTGTTAGGATGGCAAATATTTGGAAAGATTCATCTTATTAACTTAGATGGTGGAACAACAACAACAACAACTGCGCCACAGTCCCAAACAGGGGTTGGCTGTATGAATCCCCAATTCTTTATTTAGATGGTGGAAATTGATAAATTTCCATCTTTATCAGTATCTGCTTTCAGAAGGTAAAACAGCTATAGAACGGATGAGCAGCAATGAGAAACAATATTTTCTTGGTAAGTATCTAAATGAGTAAGAACAGCAATATCACGCCATTGAAGACAAAATTCAAGTTCAATTACATTTACAGAGCCAAAGTCATCTTGCACAGAATTAAAGGAGAATTTTTTTACACATACATGCTCACCAAAATTGTACGTTCTGCAAACTTCTGGCCGAATAAATTGTCGACCTCTGATTTTCTTTGAGCCTTAGCCAGTCATCCCAGTAAGTAAAAGTAAGGTCAAAGAAAATGTTCGAAGGTTCCAAAGGCAATTAATTTACGCAAGAAATAAGCAAATCAGTTGGAAAGGATATGCCTTTGGCCACTTTGGAGATAGTTCGGCCCAAGTTGATTTTGAGAGCATCCATCCAAGACCAGGAAAAGAATCTGAGCGGTAAAGAGCATCTGCAGTGTAAGATACAAAGCATTTCAGTGAGACTAGAAAAGCGAAGCTCTGTTTACTTTGCTAAAAACCACCTAAATAATATCAATATATTCCAAAACATCGAGCAGAACAATGGGATTAACCTCCATGGAGAATACACTTTTGATCAGCTCAACAATGACATCAATGGGTAAAAAAGAAATTCAATAGAAGCCCGCAATCCTAGGAACGACTATGGAGTCCTGAAAAGAGAAACGTGGATTTCTCTTGTGACAAGCTTAGTCTCTTAGACCTAATATATTTAGTGTTTGTACCAAAAGAACATGTCAGTTACAAATGTTTGATATACATAGAAAAATGATTGGATCTTATCAGTTCAGGATGTATTTCCCTGTCCTAGAACTTTTTAAAAAATATATTTCCCTTTGTTGTTATTCCAAAGGGAAATATATTTTCATAATGCTTTAATTTCTCGTCCCGTTTATCTTGCTTTGCTTTGCTTTGCCTGTGATTATGCTTTGTCTTGAGCCGAGGGTCTCCCGAAAACAGCCGCTCTACCTATCAAGGTGGAGTTAAGGTCTGTGTACCCTCTACTCTCTCCAGAGGGATTTCACTGGGTATGTTGTTGTTATTCCAATTTCTCATAAAACTTGTTCCGAGGATAAACACCAGTACAATCTGGATTAGGCTGCTAATTTTGCGGGAATACTTCCCTGTTACAACTCCGATGAAACAATTTTTCAACTTTTCCCTTTTTCAATAGTAACCAGAACGAAAGATAAGTTAAAATTCATTTTGTTCTCACAATAGCAATCTTACATCAATCTCATCCGACATCCTTAAGTGGAAGGAGAATCTTTAGACAACCACGATAAATACGTGACAGCTTTGTAGACAAAGAAAGAGTTCGCAGCCCAATGCTTCATCCTGACACTTGGATATTAGCATGATTAATATGATTCAAACTCAAGTTAATGATTAGAAAGGATATGGGTTGAGCTAGGAGAACGACGATACAACAACAACAACAACAACATACCCAGTGAAATCCCACAACATGGGGTCTGGGGAGGGTAGAGTGTACGCAGACCTTACCTCTACCTTGGTAGGTGCTAGGATAAAGACGATGGCAGAGAAATTTAGGAACCAGTCACAGAAAGAGAGGCATGTGGCAGACAAATCCAGGAACCAGTCATGGAAAAGGAATAAAGAAAGAACAGCAGAAATATATCAAAGGTAGATTATGCAACATCAAAACCCTGCTGCTGTTCTAGGATATAATCTCTTCCAAGGAATCAGAAACAAAATGAAAGAATAACCATTCAACAGAACCAAAAAGAAAAAACATCTGCTCTAAGCAGTGCGTTTAGGTTTCTTTATTGAATTACCACCAATAAGCTTTTCAATTGAAATGGGAAAAGAGTTTGTAACAAGAGAGAAACCATGCTCCATAGACTGAAGCTCCTGGCATATTACTGCACCAAAACGTTAAGCTTTCTTCAAGATTAGACAATGCTCCATAGTTATGGAACTTCAAAAAGCTACCAACAACACAGTAAGCTCTTCGAAACCATGTTGCAACTTTCCTTAAAATGAGACATAAATGGTACACGTCATGGATTAAATTTTTAAACAACAGCATGCTAGACTTCTCTAATTGGCATTTGTAAGCTTCCAGAATAGTAGAAATTCCACCCATGACATCAACCATGTCATGTGCTCTTGCTACAAAATAATCTTTTTCATGATTTAAAAGAGCAGCAACAACCACATGGTCTTTAATGGTGCAATTTCTCATATCTGTGGGGCATGCATTTGTACACCAAACTGGAATAAAAATATCTCTTTCAGGAACTCTTTGCAACTGATATCCAAGAACTATGGCCTCAGACAGTGTTCAACTTGCCTAGTGTGTAGTTTTTACCATAAGCAACATCCTGTAAATTACGAGCTGTAACTTTCCCACTTTGATAGCACTTATGCATATTTCTGAGAAATATTTCTTCATTGAAGTAGTCTCTATGGGCAAATAGAAATTGTAGCTTGTAAGTCAGGACCTCGGTAATAGTACCATAACCATCTTTTGGAAGCTTTATGAAATTCGGAGGTAGTTGTTGTCTCTCCGATGCAACACAAGTCCACCAACTAGTTGGCAAGTACATGTCTTCCAACTTGCAGGCCGTCCACCAAATTTCATAATTACAACGTTCACGTGCTCTCCCATTCCAAGTTCTTTTCGCACCTCCTTGCATAATCTCCTGGTTATTGCAAGGTTCACTGGTAAATCTTTAAGAACACGGTAAGGAAAAGACTCTTCCCTGTATGGTAGCCTTCCATTTCCCCCATACGACAACCTTTTATAGAGACACTTGTTTGTATTGTAATTTTGGAATAAACCCAACATTTTATAGCTGGCCATTTAATAGTGTTCTCTTCTTCAAAAATGTTCTCATCTTCCAGCATACTACATTCTAGATTCTAGGATTGACAGAGATCCATGAAATTTATCTACTTCTCCGGCCTTGTGACCGAGGATACCAATAATTAGAGGCACCACAATTTTAATAACCTGTTTATACAACTTCCCAGGGTCCCAAAACTCAATCACGCAATTGAATCATTGGATAAACATTGTTTGACTTCATTTATCACAATGATGTTCACCGGAGGAACCTTAGTTCCTGCAAATGTTCTAGCAAGAAGGACTTCTAAACATTCTGATATACTCATGTTTGCAGATACAAATTTTAATTGATATTCAGTTTGGTTCCAATCACACTCCTCCAACCAAACATCATTACTCTCCTCATTCTCGATTTTAAAGAGCCAATTAAACTGTCAACGAACTTCCTCAACTATCTTCATATCTGCACCACGGAGACTTTTCATGGTCATGAAAGAGAAGAGCCAATTAAACTGTCAACGAACTTCCTCAACTATCTTCATATCTGCACCACGGAAACTTTTCATGGTCATGAAAGAGAACCGGTAGGTAAGCATGGCAACAATAACCAATGAAGACTTTAGTGGTCAAGATATCGATTGTTGAATTTACGGTTCTCAAACAAATAAGCTCATCATACCATAGCATCAAATAAAGTATTCTCTACTCCAACATCATCAAGAGCCTTTAATAGCATTTCGTAATGTTTCCCAGCCAAATAAAAGTATTTTAGACAATTAGCAACCCCAACTACTGGAGAAGAGTTAGCGGTCAAGAGAATTTCAATATTAACTGAAATTTGTTTCCCCTCTTGGTATTTCTTCTTCCGTTTGAATTGGTCCATGGTATCACATACCACATGAAGTTTCTCCCTCTCGTTGATTTGGCCAGAATCTGAAATTTTAAGCATGAACTCCCAAAAACTTTGTAGCTTCATTTCAGCCTTGATCGTAACAACCTTTAGTTGATCCTCGATTACTCCGTTTTTATTAATCTCTAAGAATGATGAAAGCTCGAGGTGGGGAAAATCAATTGTTGTGTTGCCACCATTTCTCATGGTCAATTTCAAGAGCCTTATGTTATCCTTATAACCCCTCTCACAATGATTTCTCGGGCCTTGCGCCTCCATTATCACATAACATTTTTCCTCATTTCTCCTTCCTGATTGAAGCAAATATAATCCAGCTTCCTTCTCAGAAATTTCAGCACCCAAAAGTGTCATAGCAACTGGAAAAACATTTTCATTTAATGGAGGAGATTTATCTAGCACCAGGACACCATTATTGTCGGAAGCTTCTTCAGCTTCATGTGTTAGTGCTTCATCATCACTAGCAATGTGGACCAAATGAGCCTCATAGTCATTGCAAATTAGTTCATAAATCCTCTCCCACTCACCATCCGAATTACAATTGTCGTATAAAATTGAATAATTATTCTCTACATCACATTCAGAGATTAAAGCATCATGAAATTTATGTTCTGCTCTTTTAGTATACCTATCAAACACCTGGTTTACGTCCAAATGATAAATCATGTGTCCCATTACGAATCGAACTTTGTATCCGATCCTCCATTTCTCCGTTCGTCACACTTCCATTTTCCAGATTAGTATCCTCACAAGCAGAACAAGAATCGTCTAAATATATCGCCAAATAATTTTCTGGAAAATTGTCGAGCAACTTATCTGCATTATTTACGGCAACGTCTGTGGCATCATACAATCGCTTATCCCTCAGCTTAATTTCATCCCTTGAAGGAAATTTATCGAGCATCTCATCCTCGATTTCTCTATTTCCTTCCTCAAGCAAAGGCTTGAACTCTTTTAGTACTTCTTTTCCGACAAAAAACTTGGTCACCAATGCCCCATTTCTAACTAGAGCACGAAAGTCTCTTTTTACTTGAAAGCTTGTGATGTGGACCCAATTCATATTTGAACTTCTTCCTCCGTGCTTTCTTCTTGCCATCGGTGCCACGATGTTTGTCATAGAGCTTCCTAAAGTTTCCATGGTTTCTGAGATGTACTGAAATTCATAATTATTTGGCTGGAAATTGGGATTGTCACAGGAATACCCCATGTCATAGCCTGTCGAAACAAAATTAGGGCTTGCTTGATAATATTGATAAGCACCTTGATATGCTGAAATATGATATGCATTGCACCAGTTTTGAGCTTCGTAGAGTAAACCATGAATATGGATTTGAGATATGGCTGCGGTAGCCGACACTTGGGGTGGGTAGTAGTAATAGGGACAAGACAATATAGCGGAAGTGGGGCCGAGAATCGTCGGCTCTGATACCATTTGTAACAAGAGAGAAGGTCTCTTGTTCATTTGTGAAGAAATGAAGAGCTCCGGTGAGCTCATATGGAGAAAGTAGAGAAAAGGGAAGGAGAGAAGAAGAAGATAGAGGAAAGATTATATTTATTTTTAATTGATAATCATGAAATGCATTACAAAGGGTATATAATACCCTGGCTACTCTAGGGACTAAATAGCAAATACTGAAATAACAACTTTAAACTTAAAAAGGACTAAACTGAATAATTAAAGACTTCCAATTTAATTAGTTACAAAAGCTTTTGTGACAGAGTTCAAAAGAAAAATCATAACCACCTATCCCAAACGAGGAAAAAAGAAGGAAGGAAGATATAACTTACAAGGATCTTGGACGAAATGCCTTTGTCCATTGTCATTCCAAGAAGAAATAGCCATAATCGACCTGGGATGTTCACCACAAGGATGTAAGAAATGATATACTCGGGACATTCAGAACAGGCATTTTGCACTAGTTATCCCCATGTTTTAGGCCAAGTCCCGTTTTAGTTGGTTCACTATCCCACTTAGCATATTTGGCCACCAGTTTATGCAAGGAGAAGTTTATAGTCCTTTCCCTAAAAATGTTATTTAATCAAAATGGAAATTTATCCCCCTCGCTACCATCAGATTTTCTCCTACCACAAGCCTGGGAGAGTAGGAGATCTTGGATGGCTGCTGAATCTGATCCAATTGTGTTGGTTCTTTAAAGAAAATGATCCAAAAGGTTGAATTGGGAGTTGGACAACAAGAGGAAAAAAATAGATTTTCCTGAGAAAAGGATGAATTGAACAATTCTTTGAAAGTAAAGAATAGAAAATCTGGATCCTTTGAGAATGCCTCACTTGTCTCTGTCAAGAAGAGTAGCTCCAGCCTCAAAATAGTCAAAAAAATCAGCGGCAATTTCCATGTCATCTGCATGTCAGAGGCACAGATATTGTGAGAAGAAGAAAGTGCAGAGAAAATGCAACATAGAGATTAAGATAGATCAGCAGTACCTTCTAGTATGATTACACGGCTAAAATTATGCTTGTGAAACAGCTGATTCAATGCCCACTTGTAATGACCTAAGGAAAGAGTGGTCCAATGGCTAAGGCAAGACTAACACTAGTTGAAATAAAAATGAGTAAAGAAAGATGAAAAAGATAAAAAAAATCCTTACATGCAATTTTGTAGTATGCAATCAGCTCCCCTGGTCTTTCAGTATGCACAGGTTCAAAATCCAAATGCTGTCCATAAAGAATTAAAAAGTCTTTTCTTAAGAACAGTCAATAAAAAAATGCCAAGAAGAGTTTGATACCAAGCTTAAAAAGAAGCAACGGTTGTAACACTACACTTCATAATGTGAGGCCAGAACTGTTATCAGCTAGTCAGCAAAAGATTAAAGATACAGACAAAAGTAACTGCAGCCACCTAAAACTAAACGATAAAATAAAGCAGCTAGATTCATCTCCTGTGCAACGTAAAGCTTTATCAGAACAAAATTGAGCAATTGATAGGTTATAAAATTATGAACCTTATTGTGCAGTAGATGAATGTATATATAAAACAGAAGTATGGCTACTCATATGAAGAGAGAGAAGGAAATCACATATAGAGAGGGAGAAGCAAGAGAGAAGGAAAGTTGCAGCTTAAAAGCATAAATCAAACAACACATGCCTCTTCCACTTGTGTTGTCTTATAGGAAAAAAGGACAAATTGTGTCACACAGTGAATAGATGAAGTATTAAAAGAGTTGAAATGATGAGGAAAACATTTACTTGTCAAACATAGATTATGTATCTTTTCCCTTTCCATTTTCTTAGCAGATAAGAACTCCTTATGGGCAATGTTTCTACTAACTTGTTTCACCTGTACACAATATTGTTATTGTAATGACGCAAGTAAAAGCAAGTCCTGCAACAATGAGTTTATATTCTTAAGTCTATACTTCTCCTCCAAGTAAGGACCTGCCTGATTTAAATTTCACAGATAGAAATACCCCAAATGAATCCCGTTTTCCGTTTCTCAAGCAGTAGGGAGTACCTGCATATACGTCAGCTGATCATAGCTCAAAGCAAGCTTTCTAACATCAGGATTTGATCCATCCTGCCAAAGGGAGGTAGAACGAAAAGTAGGTTCAACAAGAGAAAAAAGACAAGCATACACTAGAAGCCTATGAGGGAAAATAAATGGGTACCTGGGATATGAAAAGAGGATATTTTGACGCAACAGATGTTTGGTATCTGATGACAACAATGGAAGTACCGGGTTATCAGCTGAGGCATCTAGTATGTAAAGCAGATAAAAAAGTTTTGATCCAAAGCATACTTTAAGATAGACTTAATAGTCCTTTCCAGGTAGTCAGCACGATTGCAAGCCATAACAACTACAGCAGCCACTGGCATCTAGTAAATATAGTAATTAGGTGATGAACAAACATTTGACAGAAATGAGGTCAGCAAATGTTAATAGCGAAAGTATGACAGAAGATGTGAGAATGTATGTAAACCTGTACAGCGCCGATCAACTTTTTCATGCCTTTACTGTAACAAATAAATTAACAACATCAAATATATAAATAAGTACAAATAGTTGTAGGCATGAGTATACCTAGAATTAGAGCCCATAGTATTAATAACTCAATGATGTGAACTGGCACATCGACACTAACAGATTACAGATATTTATCACGTACAATGGGTATAATTTTTACAGGAATACATTTCATATTACTGCAACTAAAAGCAGTGGCTTTAGGACGAAAAGCTGAAAGAAAAAAGAGGAGTTTATGAACTTACTTTCAAGATCCTGAACAAGAGCCCTTAATTGCCGGCACTCCTGGTCCTGACGTTCCATTTGTTCTGAAAATGTAGCAAGATGAAGATAAGGAAAGTACAACTACCCGTTACCCTTCATATAAAAGAAATAAGTAGCATTTCAGTTTCTGACAGCAAATACCAGATTTTTTTTTAATGGTGCAAAAACCAGATTTTATTATTTGAGATTTACATTATCACAGACAGGATAAGGAACAAAGCATTGAATGAGACATTAAGAAACCGAACAGGTCCAATCCTCACTGCTCATCAAGGAAGATGTCTCACAACATACAACACAAAAACAGCAATTTTTTAAAGAACCCAGATCTACACCATTTTTTTCACTGCACTCAATTACGATAGAACGAAAACTTACATAAAAGTTTCAGGATAGATGATTTTCAATAGTTCCATTTGTAGAATGGAGGACATGAAGCCATTTCTCATACAGTTGGAAAGCGGACAACAAAGAAAGAAAAGATTACACCGGAGAACACAGTGCACCTTCAAGAGCCATAACTCTTCCTTGCTGCTGGCTAATCTGGTCAATGAGCAACCTAGTCTGACTTGTACAATGATTTTCTGCTTCGATCTGTGTCATTCACATGATTTGTACCCATAATGAGCAATTAAAAGTTCTTTTCTTTATCTTTAGCCTACATCAATGACGTTAGGTGCAGTTGTGTGCTGCTAAGAAAATGCAAAAGAAGATAAAGCAATCTCCTGTTAAGAAGAAAAGAGAAAAATTTCGGAATGACATTTGAATTGTTGAAGGATACCTTCAAGTGGAGCATATGAAGCTTTTGGAAACATTATATTCATAATACAGGACATGAATACATAAACGGTAGAATACAGTATGTCTATGGCATTTAGATTCCATGTGGGGAGGATGACTAGATGAGTTCAGATACATACTGCAGCAGCAAGGCGATCAGCATATTGTGACTGTGTCGCAAAAAGCCGCATCTGAGCAATGTAGCAAAAACAACCACTTAAAACATACCTACTTCACCATTAAGAAAACACTAATACAAGAAAAAAAAAGCAAAAGAGGGAAGGTAAATTCTTCTCATAACACCTATGTCAACAGAACCAAGTAACCTCATATGCCAAAGTAAAGATGAAACAAACTAATAGTGCAACGAAAGCATTGCTTGGGGTGGTAGACAAGTTGTGGCTTTCCCTAAGCAATATAAACTTCTCTCTTTATAGTTCCGGTACCTATGCTAACTTGTGTGCTCCTCGACTGGGTACTTACTATCTCCTACCAGGATAGATAGCGAGTAACTCTGCCCAAGATGCTTAGCCATATGAGAGGAATTTCTGTACTTTCGCCACTGTTGGGGTTCCAACCTTGGTTCCCAAAGTTGCTACCGCAATTTTTAAATTGTTAGTCCAGACCCCTGTGGCTAAAATTCATATGATATTTGCTTTTGTTGAAAACATCATAAAGAGATACTAAAACTAAATCGATACAGTATGGTAACCTAAGTTATTTTCATAATTTGGCACAGTCTATTGTAATAGCAGAAGGAAATTTTCACTTCCATCCCCTACAAGCTATAAGAATTCTCAATCAAAGATGTTTTGTACATGTGAATCTCAATTCTTTCCACCCTATCTTTGCCAAGGGGAATTGTGACCTAAACCTGCTTAAATGGCACTCCCACTAGCTAAGTTGGTTCAATTGAATCGCTTTCGTGGGAATGTCACATATAAATTGTTGCATCTCCTTGATAGTTAAGCTATTCACTCATTGTGCACATTTCCAAAACGCCTCATTAGAATTCCTCAAACGACACTGCTGTGCTGCACAAATGGATATGAGAATTCAGATCAAATCAATGATTAGGTATAAAATATGAGATGAATATAACTAACCTCTATGTAGATGAAGGCCACGGCAGCCATGACGAGCAGACAGCAAAATGTATTCCCTCTCATGGGTGGATTTACTTTACTTTGGTCCTTTTTTATATTTACAACACATTTTAAAACTTTTTTTATTTTCAGTACCAAGTGAGAGTATTAATTGTTTTTTATTAATAAACAGTAATTATTACCTGTATTTGTTAATTACATAAGTTGAAGAAAATAATTTGATAAATTTGCCTTTTTCGGATATGATACCTTTTCTTTCCGCTACAAGTACCGATAATTGCATACATCCGAGTTTCTCACAAGACGGAATTTTCTCGCGTTCGTTCGAAGAATAATTGCGGTTCCTTCACAAAAAAAAAATCTACACATTACAATCTTTTATTTACTTTCTTTTAATCCCAGTGCGCAGCAGTCTACTCTACATCATTACCACTCCATTTGAATTGTAAATTCTTGATAACAAAGACTTATTTTATTTATTTATATAAAAAATAATTAAAGCAAGAAAAGGAAATGGTAGAATTTCTTAAATATCAAATTAGGTTATTTCGATAATGAAAGTATAATTGTTACTCCTAATTTGATATTTAAGAAATTCTACCATTTCCTCTTCTTGCTCTAATTATTTTTGAATGAGGACCTTTAGATTTTAAATCTTTTCATCCACACATAATGTTAAAAACAACTTTTGAAAAGTCAGAGAAAAGAATGTCCAAGGGTTCAGTTATTCGCCGATTCAAATGGTACGTGAGTTGGATTTATTTAAATTTAAGTATATTCTATTTAGACATTAGAACTAACCGTTGTTCCAGTTGAATATCTCAACTCCTAATAAAGTGTTCCAAACACTTTCTGTTGAATTGTGAAAAAACTTTTGTACGTGTTTTCATTCGTTGGTTAAGTTAATAAAATATATCATATCCTTTAATTATAGGCATCAACCTCAAGTAAAAAATATCTGTCAATTTACGGCTTATTAAGGTGAATGCGTATAATAGAGGATATGAGATATTTTATGTGTTTAACTTAACTACTTAATAGACAAATGAGAACACTCGCAAAAAAAATTGAATCAGAAGTGTCTAATTGAAACACTTTGTGCAAGTGTCTGTCTGATGACATATCCTGACAAGTTTAAGGGGCTAGCTATGTACCGTCAAACCCCTCTATGATTGTCATTCACTATAACAATATTTCTGGAACCGATTTTTCATGTTATATTTCTCTTCTTTGCCTATAAGAGTAACATTCATTATAACGGTGCGCTCTTTATAAAATTATCTTTCTATAACAGTCATACTCAAATATTGTGTAATACTACTATTTTGTAAGAAATATTATGTATAAAAATAAAATATTTAAATTGTCAGTTATTTTTAAATGCATATGTCTCTTAGACTTTAATTCATATTGGTATGGTACAATCATTTATGTATTTATTAGTCTTTTAAATTTTTAATTAATGAGATATGACAATCAATTGAGATTTTAAAATTAGCAAGTAGATTGTTTTTATTTATAACATAAAAAGTACATAAAAATAATTGTTTCTGTACTTTTATTTATAACAGCTAAATGCGATATAAACATCAAATGTTTAACAACACCTCACTATAGTAGTCATTAAATTTTCGGACAAATACTGTTATTATAGAGAAGTTAGACTGTATTATTAAAAAAATGCTAAAAGTAGCTAACTTTACCTATTATGATAGGGTAGGATGGGGTAAATACGATTAATGTGTATTGACCACGTTTTTACATATTGCTTCAAATTTCAAATATTTCGGTTAATAGGATGAAATAAATATTATTAAAAATTATTCGTATTCGGTGGTTATATATGATATGATATGTGCCTTTGCGTGCTATTTTGCTAATTGTGGTTAATTGGTATGCACTTTATCTTATTTATTACTACTTAATTAAAATAAAGTACATTGATTTGATATAACTATCCAGCGGGAATACATTTTTATCTGTAATTATCACCTCGGTATGTGCCCTATCATTGTCAATAATTGTATATTTATTTTTTGAACTTTTGTTTTTTAGATACTTTAATTTGAGCATTAAATTAAAGAGAAGGAAATAAAGCAAGAAGTATGTTTCGTGATACAATAGGACTAATAGAGTGCCACCACTAGTCCACATTAAACGAAGATTACACAACATCTCGAGAGTGCTTTTGTCAATATATTTTTAACCAGATGAATGATGCTTGTATGAACACTCAATTTAGCGTAGAAAATTTAGAATAATATCTTATATTAGCACCACTTTAATAAATGAAACAGATAGAGATGCCTTGGAGTAATATAAGAATGGACCTCCTCCAGCTTGTGTTGCTTTGACAGTTGGGGCCGACTTTATGGTCAGATTTTATCAGTTTATTCCATGTGTGTAGCTTTCACAAGAAAAGGAAAAGAATATAAGTGTGAGGTTTGTTCTGCGGTGGACAGAATTGATTACGAAGAAGGCGAATCGATTACACGAATTGATTGATTACATCGTAATTGATTTTGATGGAATTGATTTATGTTTGGATGAAACAATGTAAAAGTAATCGTTATCAATTTATAATGTTTGGATAATTTGGATCAAAATTGATTTTGAACGTAGAATTACCAAAATGGACATAGTTAAATAGATAATTGAATTTAAAGTGCAATATATAATACTTAAATATTAGAATTTAAAGTATGTAAATAAAAATTACAAATAGATAATAGAATTTAAAGTGCAATAGTACTTAAATATTAGTAGAATATTATTACAATATTAATTTAAAGTGCAATATAGTACTTAAATATTATTACAATACTAATTTTGCATGTACTCTATAATTTGATTGCGGACTAAGTCTCCAGGCAATTCTTTAAAAATAACAAAACTTACTTTAAACTTTTCGATACTTCAACTTGGGTATATTTATTTCTTTTTTGTTCAATATATAATATATTATAGTAATAATATGCAGAGTATTTGAAAGAAGACAATAGAAAAATGAGAAGTATAGTCTATACCTCGTATAATCGGACAACGTTAGGATGCTTGAGAAGTTTAAAGTTCAATCTCCCTCTTAATCTGCAATTACACATGAACAAATGTCAACTTTAGTAGTATATTTGATTTTTTTTAATTAAAACAGAACATGAGTACTATATTTGATTTTTTTAGTAATTATTTTTAGATATTTAAAAAGGGTAATGAAAGTTGTATATTTGAATTTTTTTTTAGTAATTATTTCTAGATATTTAAATAGGGTAATGAAGGTGGATAGATTTGTTGATAAAAATTAAATAGGGTAATAAAGGAAAAAGTAAAATTCAAATTGAAATAAATGGCAGAATTGATTTTGGCATTCTGGAGAGGAGAACCAAACATCCCAATTTTATTCATTTTTATGAAAATAGCAACCCAAAATCACTTATGGGTTGCTAGAAGTGGAACAAAACATGTCCTAAGTCCACCCTGAATTCAACCAATCTAATTTTAAGGAAAGGCAGCTATCCACAAGGAAAATGCTGCACCAAAATATGTCATAACATCCAAATAGACTTTTGAATAATGACAACATCCTGCTGTAGAAAATCTAGCATCCTTGTTGCCTTCCACGAAAGAAGTGAAGAATCATTGCTATGTCATTAATCTGGTTTATGATTTTTGCCCAATTCGCACCAGCCGACGTCTTCCTTTTATTCTATAGTTTTATGTTTTATGAAGGGGAAAGTGGACTAGTTGTCCAACTCCATATTTATATTGTTACATTGGGTTCTGTTCTACTGTTTTTGTTTAACTTCTTCTACAGTGCGATTTTGTTGGGCTGGAATTGGAGGCGTCATCATGAACTTAAACTGGTTTGTTCTTCTATTCCTCTGCTTTATTGGACAATCTTCAGAAGAACAGAGACAATCTGATGATGTGAATATTGGAGCCATCTTTTCGTTTGGCACCACCAACGGCAAAGTTGCCAGAATCGCCATGGGAGCTGCTGTTCAAGACGTCAATTCTGATCACTCTCTTCTTGGCGAAAGAAAACTTGTTCTCACCCTGCATGATTCACACTGCAGCGGATTCTTAGGGATCATTGGAGGTAGCTATATATATTTACTCATCTTTTCATACAGCAATTATTCTTTATGATCTCTCACTCTTCTTAATTATCTCTGCCCAGCATTACAATTCATGGAGACCAATACTGTAGCTGTAATTGGCCCTCAAAGTTCTGTAATGGTCCATGTACTCTGACCTCTCAATGCCCGCCTCATATCTTTCACAGCATTGGACCCAACACTCTCACCTCTTCAGTACCCTTATTTCATTCAGACGGCTCCCAATGATCTTCTTCTTATGACAGCCATAGCCGATATGATTAGTTATTTTCAATACAGAGGTCATTCCTATTTTCTCAGATGATGATCAAGGTCGAAATAGTGTTACCGCTCTAGGTGATAAACTCAATGAGAGGCGCTGTAAGATATCTTACAAGGCAATACTTCCGCCTTAACCTATGTCTAGTCGTGACCTGATCATTGCCGAGTTGGTTAAGCTGAAATCAATGGAATCTCGAGTTATTGTTGTACATACATTATCCATAACAGGTCTCAAGGTCTTTGAGATTGCCCAGGAGCTTGACATGATGACTAGTGGATATGTTTGGATAGCTACTTCTTGGCTTTCCAGTACCCTCGATTCAACTTCAGTTTCACCAAAGGTGGCTAGCTCTATACAATGTGTTCTCACCCTTCGCTCCCATATGCCTGATTCCCCCAAGAAGAGGGATTTTCAATCAAGGTGGAACAAGTTGAGCAATGGCCCCATCGCTTTGAATGTTTATGGTCTTTACGCCTATGATACTGTTTGGATGATTGCCTATGCAGTCAAAGAGTTTTTCGATCATGGAGGCAAGATCGCCTACTCAAATGATTCCAATTTGAACAGTTTTGCTGGAGAGACAATGAATCTTTGCTGCTCTTAGCATATTTGATGGTGGTGACCAACTGCTTAGTAACATATTAAAGACCAATATGACTGGGGTAAGTGGTCCCATTGCACTTAACCCAGATAAATCCATGTTCCGTCCCTCATTTGATGTTCTCAATGTAGTTGGCAAATAGGATACTGGAGTAACTACTCTGGGCTATCTGTTGTGCCTCCTGAGTCCCTTTATGCCAAACCAGCTAACAGGTCAAGTTCAACTCAACGGTTGGATCAGGTTATATGGCCAGGGAAAACTACAAAAAGACCGCGTGGATGGGTATTTCCAGACAATGGGGAGCCTTTAAGGATTGGAGTCCCAAGGCGAGTGGGCTACAAAGCTTTTGTTTCAGAAGAGGAAGGTACTGGAGTGGTCCATGGATACTGCATAGATGTCTTCCTAGCAGCCTTAAAGTGTCTGTCATACCCTGTGCCACATAAATTCATCATGTTTGGCGATGGACACAAAAATCCAAGCTACAGTCAGTTAGTAAACATGATCACAGCCAATGTGAGTGTCAATGGCATTAGAAGTATATTCACGCTACTTAAAGTTGCCCAGCTTATGTATTTTTAACAGTCAGTGCAACATAGTTTTTTTTATTCCATGATACGTCTTTGATGCTGCAGTGGGTGACATTGCAATTGTAATGAACCGCACGAAGATTTTGGATTTTACTCAACCATACATAGATTCAGGGTTAGTGGTGATGGTACAAGTGAAGAAGATGAGATCGATTGCTTGGGCTTTCCAGCGGCCATTTACTCCCATGACGTGGGGAGTCATAGCCGCTTTTTGCCTTGTTGTGGGAACCGTAGTGGGGATACTAGAGCACAAATTTAATGATGAATTTCATGGATGTTACCAAAGATATATATATATATATATATATATATATATTAGAGAAATATCGTGTATGACCAAATTGTTACACCCATAGGGTTGCCAAATGACTAGTTACTGAATCTTTAGCTGCTTCATCATGCTAGTTGGAGCTCATTTTGGCTTTCTTTGAGAGTTTATTCCTTCTGATGACACTTTAACTGCATCTGTCCAACTGGTACCTTATACTCTCAATGTGATACTAAACATCCAACGTTCTCCAAATTTGTACTTTGGGTCAATTTTTTATTTCCAGTGTAAGGAAACTGAGGGAAGAAGTTATATTTAACAGAGGAAAATTCAAGGGCTACTCACTGGCACCATATCTGGCAGCTTTAGCAAGCTCGAGGATTCAGGTTAATACTTGACTTCTTCGCCAACAACCCCAATCAGCGTTTCACCTTGAGTTGGTGGACAAATTTAAGCAGATGGTTAAAAAATTGTCTTGTTTAAAATGCTTCTTATTTACAAATAATTGGTTTGATCAAAGATTAATCTTGACAAATTGTGAGTAGATTAGATAAACTAGTACTCCATAGAGAGAGAAGTAAATAAATTACTACTACTAGAAAGGAATGTGCTACCTTATCTTGTTTGTAGAACCCTCTTACCTTTGAGTTGGTGTTGCAATGGCTCAATCGCCCCTCCATCTGAAGCTCTTCACCTCCTACCCACCTAATCCCTCCTTCAGATCAAACGTCTCCGCTCACTCCCGCACCCTCGTCATTCATGAGCCCCCACCCGTTTTCACCTCTGTCAAGTCATTTGCTCCCGCCACCGTCGCCAATCTCGGCCCTGGTTTCGACTTCCTTGGTTGTGCTGTCGACGGCATCGGCGACTTCGTCACTCTCTGTGTCGACCCCGGCGTTCGCCCTGGCGAGGTTTCTATTTCTGACATCTCCGGCGCCGGAAAGAAGCTCAGCAAAAAACCTCTCTGGAATTGCGCTGGCATTGCCGCCATCTCCGTCATGAAGATGCTCAACATTCGATCGGTCGGCCTTTCTCTATCCCTTCAGAAGGGGTTGCCCTTGGGCAGTGGTCTTGGGTCCAGCGCCGCTAGTGCTGCTGCTACTGCGGTTGCTGTTAACGAGCTTTTTGGGTTGAACTCGGAATCGACTTAATTCAGTTGAAGCTCCCTCCCGAAAAAGAACTGTTCTTTGTGCTGGTGAATCCGGAATTCGAAGCCCCAACTAAGAAAATGAGGGCCACACTGCCGCAAGAGGTAACCATGTCCCATCACATTTGGAACTGAACTCAATCAAAATATATGCATGTGCTAGAGACAATATGTATTATGACACAATGTATTTTATACATATTTATATTTATATTAATGATGATTAATAGTATAGCAATTTGCATTTGTTGAATTATTAATTGATTGTTTATAATATTCTATAAATGCATCCCTAGAGGTTACGTGTTTATTAATGATGTGAGAATTAATGTTATAACGTAACTCTTAAATTACCTCGACTAATGATTATCGAAATTGAAATATGCGAATGTCGACATGTGGTCTGCATCATATCCTTAGGGGATGTAGTATGTCTCACTCGCTACGAGTTATGTCAACTCGTGATGGACACATGGATACTTGTTGAACTATTGGTATGCCCTGCTGATGTACTGTTTTGTTATATGTCTATAATGTCATCGGCGTGTGGGAGATAAAAGTCCTTAGACTTGAGGTCAATATCATCTTGTTTACGGAGTAATGTACTTTGATCATGTCCTAAGCTCAAATGTCTTATAGGTTGAGACACGGCTTGTTTTGGGTGCATTACAAAGTAGATTAAATAAGGTATGTGAGCCAAGATTAGGATTCATTCCTTGAATACATATTCGAGTGAACACTCAGATACTCATTTGGTATTAGGTTGACTAAGTCGTTTGGCGTCACGATGGGCGATATGCGTGGCGTAGTCTGTTGTCAACTAATATAGATAGTTATAATAATCAAGTAATTTGGATAGACACTTGACAGATTCTAAGCTTGATTGAGTGTGTCATGAATGAAGGGGATTTATCTTTCCACATATAGGTTCAGTTCACATATTTTGTGTAGCTAAACTTTACATGTTGAGTACATATTCCGGCGCAGTCTAGGAGTTCTGAGTAGACCCTAATGTTATTAGTGACAATATGTAAAGGTCTGAAGGGTAACACTAAGTCAATTGTTTCGTCGATTCAAATGATATAATCAGAGAGTATATAAATGTTCGGTTGATAATCGAGACATTAGAATAAAATAGAAACGAAGCAGAATTGGAGCAGGGCCACGGCGTCACTTACTCGACACCGCGACGCCACTTACTCAGAGTCGCGACGCCGACACGCGTCCAGTGGGTCCAAATGACCCATTCTGCTTTGGTTTCTGGGCCTGGCCCACGAGGAAAACCCTAACTGATTTATTCAGCTATATATACGGGGTTTAGCCTCATAATTTATATACCATTTTTTCATAAGATTTACTCTACTGAAACTCTGCTGGAATTCCTAGCTTTCCAAATGAGTAATTATATCATAGTCTTTGACTTGCGAATCGAGGAGTGATTGCGTGCTCACCTTCGGACTACACAACACAAGGCTTGAAGATTTCAACTGCTTGGTTGATTGCTTCGAATGTAAGTCTTCTGTCGAAGTTTTACATTTGCTTTGTGCTTTATATTTACATTGTATAATCATCCTACAGTTTGACCGTCGTCGGGTTTGAAGCATAAATTTTCAAATTCCGCTGCGTGTACGAACCCGACAAAACCACTACAGTGGTATCAGAGCATGGGTTGTTTTGTGTGATTATACAGTGCATATTAATGATAATATGAGTTAGGATTTGTTTAAATTTAATTTATGTCGTTTAAAAGCTTTAAACTCTTAAAACTCAAGAACACATGACTTTGTCTCCAGATCTGTTGAACAGTGATGTAATCGAGGAAGTCATTCAAATCTAACTCATCTAAGTTGATATGCGTGACCGGTTCGATTCGAACATAGTGCATTGAAACGAAGAACGAGAAGGATTTGATGATGGTCGATGAACGTGCTGTGAAATAGTGAAAGGGGTACGAAATGAATCTGCAAATCTGAGCCTAAACCAATTTTAGGGTTTAGAAATTGCAGAGATTGTGTTTCTGGGGTTGAGGCGCCACGACTCCATCATGGAGCGTTATGGCGCTGACTAGGGTTTTGCGGAGGTGTCGTGGCTCTGATCAATAGGACCATGGCGTTGTTCATCCAGAAGCTTGAAATAATTTTTTTGAGAAAATCTGGAAAAAAAAAACGTCTCTGAAGTTGCGGCGCCGCAAAGCCTCCCTGCAGGGCCACGGCGTCGTCGACGGGTTTTCAAAAACAAAAAATTTACGAAATCAGAAACTGAAGTTTTAAAAGTTTCAGAATCTGATTCTGAAATTTTTAGAATTTCAGAATTAGAAAATAAAATTTTGAATGGAACAAATTTGGTCCTTTCGGGCAAATCTGTAATTAAAGAAACTTTCTGAAAATTCGATTTTGAGTTCTGAAAATTGCAAACAGGTTCCTGAAATCTGAAAATATTTCCGAGATTTAAAATTGCATTTTCTGAATTTATTAGGGTTCGAATGGAACTTTTAAATTCTTAAGGGACTAAACTGTAAATTTTAAAAGTTACAGAAATCCTGAAAATCAGAATTTTAAAATCATAAAATATTTAGGGAATGTTTGGCATTGACATAGTTTTAAAGTTTAGACAAATAAACTCATGATTGTCATTAATGGTATATTATTCTATAATATACAAATGTGCTAAGTGATTGAATGTGATGCATTTAAATTATTAGCATAGCGTCCGTAATTATTGTCTGGGTAGACGACGCTCAGTAATTTTTTAATTTCAAATGAACGCTATAACTGTCTGGGTAGACGGCGCTCAATATGTGATTAAAACCATCTTATATATCATACCTATTGTGTTTGATGGTTTCTCATCTAATTGTGTTTAGAAATTGCATGATATGATGTCATATGATGTATGACTTGATTGTTAATCTTGAATGAATCCCCGAAAACTAAAAATGTTCCTCAAACATTAAATACAAGTCTAATTATAACGTCTCGTCCATTATAATTGTTAGGGTGCTAAGTCCTTTTCGGCGATAAAGGTATTTATGCCAAAACATTTGCTCTAAGTCTAAGAGGACCGAAGTCCTTTCATAGATGTGTTAAAATGAAAGTAGATAATAAACTTTTGTAGGTATTTACACCAAAGTGTTTGCTTGCAAAAGCTAAATTTACTTAGGCATTTAAACACAGTCGTGTAATGGGGTTAGCTTGTTTAGATGAATCTTGGCGCCAAAGTGTCGAACTAATCTAAAGACGTACAAGAGTTATAGAGTTGTTTTACAATTGGTTGAGGACCTTCCAAAGTGTGTTATTGAAGTTATCAGTCAAAGCAAATGCGGATATAACATATGTTTGGATCTTGGCCCTTTATGACCTTTATATTGATTTAGGTCTGTATTCTACCTTGGGGTCGTAGAAGTATGCAAAATAGTGAGAGTTGATTAAATAAAAGGTCATGTTAAATTAGTTTATTGTGAATGTGTATAATTTAGGAGAATGAATTTTTAATTGTATTTTTCTGTTCAATCTATTATCTTCAGATCTTCAGAAATGCCAAATTTTTCGTTGAAAATGCTCATGGAGTCAAACAGACTCACCGGACCCAACTTCATTGACTGGCTAAGAAATGTTAGAATTGTTCTTAGACAAGAAAAAATTTAGTATACATTGGACAAAGTATTCCCACACAGCTCCGGCGGAGGACTCTGCAGAGTATGCAACTTTTGACCAGGTTGCCTATAAGAAACATTATAAAGATGTCACCGCAACTCAATGCTTAATGTTGTCTTCTATGTCACCTACATTGCAAATACAACATGAAACTATGGGGCCCAACGAAATGTTAGCCCATTTGAGAAGTCTTTATGATTCGCAGAGTCAGACAGGAGTATGACCTGCTCATAGAACTTTTCAAGTGTAGGCTAAATGAAGGGGGCCAAGTTTCACCTCATGTGTTGAGGATGACTGAGAGGTTAGCTTCTATAGAGATAAGGTTTAATGACAGAGTCGCCACCACTCTCATCCTTGTCTCGCTTTCTAAGTCGTTTGAGAGTTTCATTGTCAATTACAACATGAATGGGACTAAGGCGACATTGCCAGAGTTACATAATATGTTGAAAACTTTTGAATCTTCGACTTCTAAGACCAAGCGTATTCTGATGGTTGGCTCCTCTAGTCGCCCCAAACCGAAAGGTAAGGGACAACAGAAGGGGAAGGGCAAAGTTGTTGCTCCGGCAGCAGCAATGAAGTCCAAGAGAGGGGAGAAGAAGAAGAAGAAGAAGAAGAAGAAGAAGAAGAAGAAGAAGAAACGGTCGGCATCGGATGTTTGCATGAATTGCAACAGGAAGGGGCATTGGAGAAAGGATTACCGCTCGGGAGCGAGAATGTAATGTGCTAATGTGCAAGGTATGTTTGTAATTGAAATTAATATATCTATAAATGATTCTCATTCTTGGGTATTTGATACCGCTTGTGGCTCACACATTTGTACAAATGTGCAGGGGCTAACTGATAGCAGGAAGGTCGGGCCTCGCGAGGTGGACATGCGCATTGGAAATGGAGCACGAGTTGCTGCTGAGCGTGTGGGAACTTATAGGATAGATTTACCTTTTGGCAAAGTTTTAATGTTGAACAATTGTTTTTATGTTCCTTCTTTGACAAGGAATATTATTTCCATTCTTGTACTTGATTCGAAGGGTTTTTCCTCAAACACGTCTAATGGCAATATGGTTTTGACTTTAGATAATGGTGTGTATGGAATTACGCCTCATGTGAATGGATTGTATACATTAAACTGCCACATGAAAATTTTCAATGTACAAAATAAAAGGGCTAAGTTAAATGAAAGAAATTCAACCTACTTATGGCATTGCAGACTTGGTCATATCAATCAAACAAGGATAGAACGATTGAGGAAATAAAATTACCTCGAACCATTTGACTTACAATCTTATGTTAACTGTGAATCCTGCTTAAAGGGTAAGATGACCATTAAACCTCTTTCTGGAAAGGAAATTCGTGCCAATGAGGTGCTTGAGTTGGTACATACGGGCGTATGTGGACCATTTTCGACTCAAGCTAGATAGGGTTTCTCTTACTTCATCACTTTCACAGACGACTTATCAAGGTTTGGATATGTGTATCTTATGAGACATAAATCCAAGGCTTTTGAGAAGTTTAAGGAGTTTAAGAATGAAGTTGAAAAACATCTCTCAAAGAGTATCAAGACTATCCGATCTGATCGTGGAGGTGAATATTTAAGCAAATAATTTTTTGACTACTTAAAGCTTCATGAAGTTCATTCAGAATGGATACCTCCTGGAACACCACAGATGAATGGTGTTGCCGAGAGGAGAAACCGAACCTTGCTTGACATAGTTCGTTCCATGATGAGCTTTTCAGCTCTTCCTACATACCTTTGGGGAATACGCTATTTTGACCTCAATATATGTTCTAAACAGAGTTCCATCTAAATCAGTCGAAAAGACACCATATGAGGTATGGTGTGGCAAGAAGCCATCACTTAGACACTTGAGGCCCTGGGGGTGTTCTGCATATGTCAAGAAGTTGATCACTGAGGAGCAGTGAGCTGGAAGAGTTCCAAACAGGCTACTACTGCAGACTCGACTACTGAAGCGGAGTACATTGCTGGATCGGAAGCTGCTAAAGAAGCTGTCGCGATTTATGAGTTCCTGAAGAAACTAGGGGTTGTTCCGAGTGCTAGTTGTCCAATAACCATTTATTGTGACAACACTGATGCCATTGCACATGCAAAGGAACCAAAATCAACAAACAGAAACAATCATGTACCAAGAAAGTACCACATCCTGAGAGAGATGGTGGAAGTTGAAGATATTAAGATAGATTATATTCCCACAGACAATAATCTAGCAGACCGTTTACTAAACCATTAAGCTTGGTGAAGCATAATGGTCATTTTGAGAACATGGGTATTAGATATGTTGGTGATTGGCTCTAGGCCAAGTGGGAGATTGAAAGTATATGTATGTCCTAGAGACAATCTGTATTAGGACACAATGTACTTTATACACATTCGTACTTATATTAATGATGATTAATATTATGACAATTTGCATTTGTTGAATTATTAATTGATTGTTTATAATATTCTATAAATGCATCCATAGAGGTTACGTGTTTATTAATGATGTGAGAATTAATGTTATAACGTAACTCTTAAATTATCTCGACTAATGATCATCGAAATTGGGATATCGATGATATGCGAATGTCTATAATGTCATCGGCGTGTGAGAGATAAAAGTCCTTAAATTTGAGGTCAATATCATCTTGTTTACGGAGTAATGTACTTTGATCATGTCCTAAGCTCAAATGTTGTCACGCCCCAAATTTCCCTAAGTCTTTACTTAGGGCGTGATGGCACCTGGACGATTATTTCCCACCAGGAGCACCATTTAATTCTCTTTATTTAGAAATTTGAACTTATATTCAAATACGGAGCGATTAATAAAAATAACAATAAAGAAAATCTGTTTATGACTTTATAAAAAAAACATAACGCGAGCCCATGCTCGTACAAATATTGTTTCAACATAGACATACTGACAAATATTATTCTAAGTTGGAAGGGAGATCATTCCACACGGGCATATCCCGAGACATTGGAACTGACATTACGAACTCGTGAGTACCAAGCCCAAACAATGGACTTGGTATGACAAGAAAGCATGGACGATCGCTAGCCTTGACGTGGAGCCTTTCTCTATCACCCTTTCACGAAACAATGTTAAATAAAAGTCACCTACCATCCGAAATGGTGAGAACTTACCTCGCAATTCAAAGTAACACCACAATATTCCAAGCGCAATCACATTATAACGTAATAGACATATTACAAAAATATATCAGGTTACAGCATTTTAAAAAATGCAACAACTCCTCATAGGAAATTCTCGATTTAACTAACACTTCATTTTATCTCGTATTATACGTTAAGACATTCCCCTGCATTTCCACATGTTTATTACATTTATATATTTGTGAACGCGTATTCACTTTTCATATTTATATATAGATGAACATGTATTCATCTTTCATATTTGTTGCGGCGTGCAACCCGATCCATTATATTTACGTATTTGTGAACGCGTATTCACTTTACGTTTTGTTGCGGCGTGCAACCCGATCCATTATATTTACGTATTTGTGAACACGTATTCACTTTACGTTTTGTTGCGGCGTGCAACCCGATCCATTATGTTTACGTATTTGTGAACGCGTATTCACTTTACGTTTTGTTGCGGCGTGCAACCCGATCCATTATATATTTATATATTTCTGTGAACACATATTCACTTTTCATATTTTTCAGAAGATCGAATAAATACTATTCTCTTTTCTAACATTCTGTCATTCATACTTGTAACGATTATAACTTTTTAACCATAACTCCAACTAAGGTTTTTCTCCAGCGGAAACTAAGGTAAGACGTGGATCTTTCACTGTACCAAATTTCATTTAAAACTACTTTGGGTAACTAACACAAATTTATCCTCAAAACAGTCACATGAAATTTGTTTCGGCAGAAATTTTATTAAACAACACCCAATCTTAGAATAATCATAACTCCTAATCTGTAAACCCGTTCAAGCCCCATAACATCTCAAAACGATGAGAACAGAGAGATACACGTCTCCATGTGAACCATCCTTTCATATTCTGTACCATTTGTTACAGTTTTACACTTTTATTCGCTGCCCTTCCCGGATCTCGATAGATCCGAGGCAGAAACTTTAAACAGCGATAACTCTCAATCCGTAAGTCGGATAGACCCCCGTAAGGTCTCAAAATGTCCACAACAAAGATATATAGAACTTTCATTTAGCAACAATTTTCATATTCTGTCACACCCCGAAAATCGGGCCCGTGACTGGTGCCTTACCCCGGGCACCCTAGCGATACATACATCAGAGAAAATCAGCGGAACATAAAACATGAGTCATTAAACAAGAGATATAATAAATAAACAGGCCAACCAAAACAGTTGCCTTCAATATAAACATAAAACCTGAACAGTTTAATCCTTTTACAACCCTGCCCACAACAGTACTACAGACCTCTAAGATTTACAACGACTATGACGGGACGGGCCGCCATACCACGAATGTACAAGAACCTACAACTCGAGAACACATACCAAAAGATAAGCCTCGGAGAAACGGAGCTTCCCTAACGCTGAACGGTGATCCTATGGCGAGGATCCACGGCCGATGTACCTCTACTGCGGCGTGAACGCGGCCGAAGGAGGTCGATCTAACAGTACAGTATGTGAATCGCATAATGTCAGAATGAAATCATAACGATCTATTCAAAGCAGAGACATGTATGATAGCCAAACTACAAGACACCACATATAACGATTATATCAAGTCGGTCTCACGCCCACAACATCAATCATGCGTGGAATACCCGCTCATCTGCCGCGATCGATGATATGATAACAACAAGACAATCCAAATGGAAGCATACTGCGCTACGCGTCGTGTCGGTATGTCCAAAGGAAACAATAAGACAACATTCCAAATGGACGATACGTGCGCTACGATCGTTGTCGGTATGTCGAAAGGGAAACAATAGACAAAGATTCCAAATGGACGCGCGTACGTGCGCTACGATCGTGTCGGTATGTCCAAAAGGAAATCACTGGCGATAATCAAAATGGAAACATACGTGCGCTACGCGTCGTGTCGAGATATCCAAAGCGATTAACCACAAGACTTTAACAAAATTGAGGCATACGTGCGCTACGCATCGTGTCGGTATGTCCAAAGCGATTAACAACAATAATACTATCAACGAGGAACGTGCGTGGAATTTCTCCGTCGCCGCAGACGCGTCCAAGTAAGTTCTCAACTACCAACCGACCTCTATCGAGACGCGGTAACACGAAACACAACGCTTGTACAATAAAGGCTATCATCACAAGCATAGGCAAGTTTCACAACAACAAGCGTAGGCAAGTTTCACAACAACAAGCATAAAAAGTTTCACACAACTCAAAGTACTTACTTTTTATGCCAAAGTCCGGGTTTTAACCCCAAAGTACTACATACGTTAAGTTCTTTTAAAAGAGATCCATTACTTTTATAAAAGTCACGATACGTAGTATTAGAATGACCAACCCACCTTCCTTTTCAAAATCAAGTAACAACATTCTTTTCCTAAGTTCCGGTTTGCCTAGTTTGATTACTCAAGCTTCTCATTTTCAAATGGTTTCATAGTTCCCAAACTTAATCACTGATTCCTTTTTAGAACAATTGAGTAACATATGTCATATATGTGAGTAGTTTATTCTTGTTTATAACGATCTTATTACAAAGACCATGATCTAGAAAATGTAATATCATTTTGTCTCATCTTAGCTTCTATGCGGATGGAGGTTCTACTGGTTTTAATACAACACATCATTATTCAATACATTTTCCTTTATTAACGCTGCGGTGGTCCTGTCGATACACATTCGATTCCCAAATCAGAAACATTATCCCTTTAAAAACCAAGTACTCATTACTCACGAATGAGGTTTCACACAACATCCACATTAAAACAAGTAAGTTAAGTCTCTTATCTTATAAGATCAAGTCTCTTAACTTCTAACATCAAGAAACCATTTTCACTTACATAAGGTCGTTATAACTAACTTCCCATAAAGCTATTATAACACCCTATGTTTTAAACCAACCAAATCACTTAGCACATGTACGCTCACCGTAATACATAGTTCACAACAATCATGCTAGAAAAGATAGGAAGAGGTTCACATACCTCGCGACGATTTATCGACAATAAGCAAAATGCTCCAAGTACTACAACCTGCACTGCCACTTTCCACTCTCGAGTAGAATACGCTACTCTTAGTACTTTCACCTAAAAAGGCCACAACTTCTATTAACCTCAAAACACAAGGTTCCATTTCTCTCTGAAAATTCGCAAAGACCTCCCGCATGACAAGCGTAAATCTCCTCCTCTATCGAGGTGGCTACCTAGCCAACTTGACGGGTTTACACGCCTAACCTGACGTGTACAATTCTACTCGATAATACTACACAAGTCTATCGCAATACATCTATGTAAATACAGTTCGATTCTTTTCTTTATTCTTCGAGCTTAAGTCAAAAGACATTGCCGCGATCTTAAGCTTAGTTCTATATATAGTATACTTCAACTATATATTCAACAACATGTAAATTCCAATTACAATAGAGGACAAGATAATTACCTCGATAAGCCCATAATTATCCAAGTTAAACGTCGATCCTTAGCAACGTTTAGCTCAACTCGGTGCTCCATCCCGCTCCAAACAACCCAGAAGTTCTAACCAACTTCTACCAAAATACTTCAATCAAACAACGAAGATTTCCTTAGGGTTTCGGTTTGAGACCAAAGGGACAAAAAGGTAGTATTTCCTGCTCTACGTATAGAGGTATCTTTGGAATACTACAAGTGCAAGGCTAAGGTATTTAGGGCATTATAACAATACTTGGAAGACAACTTCTACCGAGGGGGTTTCTCGGCGAAGGGCCTTGACAAGGAGGGAACTCTCGGTTGAGGCCTGCAAAGGTGGTGGGGAGTTGGACGAGAGCCAAGAGGAGGAGAGGCTTTCAAGACTTAGACAAAGTAAGGAGTGAATGAATAAGTCTTCACAAGGAGGGGTATTTATAGCAAAGCAAAGGCCAACCAATGGCCAAGATCTAGCCAAGTGCTACACAAGTGTAAGGCGAGATCGCCAAGTGCACCCTGACCCTACTCCTTAAAACCTCACAAATATCTACACAAATATCTTGCCCAACCCTATCTCCCAATCGTCCCGTACGCGCGCCCGCTGATGAGAGGTGCAGTGCGCCTCTCGTTGGTCCAAAATGTTCGTCGCTCGGAAAAATCCGCAAAAATACAAAAGCGACATAGCCGAATTTTCCGCCCGCAGCTACGCAAACGTTTCGTCAAACGACTCAACCGTGTTGTGCCAAAGGTAAAATCGGCCAAGGGTGCCACATTGGGGTGACACGTGTCGCCCCCCGATTCGCCCAGAATATTTCGTCTTCCGAAAATATCCAAAATACCGGAAATCTCAAAAACAAAGCGGGCCCCACAAAACCGTAAATTTCTCCCGTGGGCCCCACGTGACCGTTTCCGAAAATAAAATCTCAAAATTCTAATATAATCTATGAAGTCCAAATACCAAATCTGGGAATCCAATTCCCATTAACGAACCTTTTTCCTTCACAAAAACCGGAAACTTTTCCGTGGAAAAATCACCTCTTTCTTCCTTTCCAATCTTTCTGTCGTATTCTCGTACGTACGTCCTCGCATACATACCCTGGAACTACGGGGTATAACATATTCCCCACATCTTAGTACAGTTTTACGTTTCAACGTCCTGCCCTTCTGGATTCCGACGAATCCGAGGCAGCAACTTCAAACTACAATAACTCTCAACTCGTAAGTCCGTTTTAATAACTCTGTATCTATATCTGTCCGTAACAGAGAGATTTACAACCATGTAAATTTTCATATAATTCTAATAAGTAAAACTAAAAAAAAACAGTCCATAATTATGCCTTTCCGAATTTCGACCAAATCTAAGGCAGAAACTTTGAACTATGATAACTTTCAAACCGTACGTCCATTTTACCTCATTTTTGGTTCTATATGATCATATTAGAGAGGTGTACAATTCTTCAGAATTGCATCAAATTCTAACAATTATAACTCAGTGAGAACAGTTCGTAAAGTTCATGATGCAACTAGTTGTCAAAACAATCAAAAGTTCAATATTTCTTTTCAACACTCAATTCTTATTCTAACATGTATTGAACTTAAAATAAAGTATATTACCAAGAATTTCTGAGT
Source organism: Przewalskia tangutica (assembly GCA_029844215.1). NCBI lineage: Eukaryota > Viridiplantae > Streptophyta > Magnoliopsida > Solanales > Solanaceae > Przewalskia > Przewalskia tangutica. Next base: position 211,755 of record CM056731.1, on the reverse strand, counting down.
GAGAAAACTCACCTTGTAAGTGTGAAAAAAAAGATTATCGGTTCTGCTGAGTGGTCCTTGCTCCTTAGTGTTCCCTAATTTTCTTGTTCTCCTTCCTCCCTTGATATTTTCTTGATTTTTTCCTTCTTGTTCACTTGTTTTTTTCTGATTTTCTAACCTTTATGTTATGTCCTTTGATTGTGTGTAAATACAATGTATAAATGAAGGAGTTTTCTATAACTTATGGGAGGTGAAAAACCAAAAGATTGAAAGGAAATGAAAAGGGGGGGAAGGGTAAGGGAAGGACGTGCATCTCATATCTGCATGCATCTTCATTTTTTTTTCTTTTGTTTCTTTTTTTGTTTTTGTTTTTGTTTTCTTATTTTCATTTTATTTATCTATTTTATCCAACTTTAACACTAACTCTATCCCATGCAATTTATTCTTTGTTTTCTTCTATATATATATATATTAACCCAACCACAACTATATATTATTATTATTTTTTTCCGGATTTTACAAATGTCTTATAGGTTGAGACACGACTTGTTTTGGGTGCATTACAAAGTAGATTAAAGGTGGTATGTGAGCCAAGATTATGATTCATTCCTTGAATACATATTCGAGTGAACACTCAGATACTCATTTGGTATTAGGTTGACTAAGTCGTTAACGTCTGATGGGCGTATACGTGACGTAGTCACATTGTCAACTAATATAGATAGTTATAATAATCAAGCCATTTGGATAGACACTTGACATATCCTAAGCTTGATTGAGTGTGTCATGAATGAAGGAGTTTTATCTTTCCACATATAGGTTCAGTTCACATATTTTGTGTAGCTAAACTTTACATGTTGAGTCCGTCTTCCGGCGCAGTCTAGGAGTTCCGAGTAGACCCTAATGTTATTAGTGTCAATATGTAAAGGCCTGAAGGGTAACACTACGTCCATTGTTCCGTCGATTCAAAGGATATAATCAGAGAGTATATAAATGTTCGGTTGATAATCGAGACATTAGAATAAATAGAAACGAAGCAGAATTGGAGCAGGGTCACGACGCCAGAGTCAGGGCCACGTCGCCACTTACTCAGCGCCAACACGCAGCGTCGGTGGGTCGAATGACCACTCTGCTTTGGTTTCGGGCACGGCGAGAAAACCCTAGCTGATTTATTCAGCTATATATACGGGGTTTAACCTCATAATTTATATACCATTTTTTCCATAAGATTTACTCTACTGAAACTCTGCTGGAATTTCTAGCTTTTCAAAGGAGTAATTATATCATAATTTTTGACTTGCGAATCGAGGAGTGATTGCGGGCTCACCCTCGGACTACACAACACAAGGCTTGAAGATTTCAACTGTTTGGCTGATTGCTTCGAATGTAAGTCTTTCTGTCGAAGTTTTACATTTGCTTTGTGCTTTATATTTACATTGTATAATCATCCTACAGTTTGACTGTCGTCGGATTTGAAACATAAATTTTCAAATTCGACTGCGTGTACGAACCCGACAAAACCCCTACGGCAGGTGCATTGGTGGCGTCCGTGCTGCAGGGAGACGTGTCTGGTTTTGGGAAGGCACTGTCCTCCGATAAAATAGTGTGAGCCAAGGAGAGCACCACTAATTCCAGGAATGGAGGGAGTGAAGAAGGCGGCAATGGAAGCAGGCGCTTTTGGCTGCACCATAAGTGGAGCTGGGCCCACGGCAGTAGCTGTTACTGACAGCGCGGAGACAGGGTGGGAGATTGGGCAAAGAATGGTGGAGGCTTTTATGAAAGAAGGTAAGCTCAAGTCCTTGGCGATGGTGAAGAAGCTCGACCGGGTTGGTGCCAGGCTTGTCATTAGCCATCCCAGATGATTTTTGCCCTAATTGTCATGCTGCTTTTCCTAATCCATTAGAGTTACCTTTCCATATGGATTGCGATCATAGGAGACTGATCAAATTTTGTCCATTTGGGCGTGCTCGCTGCTTGAACTGCCAAATAATGGAATAATTTTGTATTTTGCCGCCTCCAACTGTTAGAAATGATTGTTCGGAAAATTATTAGCAGGAAAAAGGGGCATAAGTCATAACCAGAGATGTGATGAATACTAGGCGTTTGGAGATGAAAAAGTAGTTTGAAGTTAGAGTTGAAATGGAGTATCAATAAGTTGAAATTTTGTTTGGACATGAAAATGAAGTTTTCAGTGAAACTTTAAAACTCGAACTTATTTTTCAATCTTCAAGTTCCATATTTCTAAGTTTGAAGTTGAAATAAACAAGCACTTATTTGAAATAATCTCCAGATATGTATGTTGGGAATTGAGGACATCCAACCAACTCTCTGAAGCAAAACTAGACAGTTCTGCTATGGGTGAAGCCAGGCAGACTGATCGAGGAGATAGCAGTGATCAATGGAGCTTTGAGATTCAAGAGCCTCATAAGCTTTTCATTGTTGGATTTTGATATTGGTGAATGGGAAATGATGAAATGAAAATTAAAGGGAGTAAAAGGCTCTTTTGTCCCACATCGAAAAAAGAGAAGGAAAGAGAGGTGTATATATTACATTCAGCCTTCTAGTTCTTAAAAAGGGTTGAGGCAGCAAGGACCCTCGTAATTGCCGTCGCCGCTTCAACCGGATCAATTGATAATTTTTTTGGACAAACGTTTCTCTAATTAATTAATTATTTAATTAAAAATAAATTCAAACGGATCGACCCGCGACCGACACGACCCGTCCGGCACTCCCCCTCTTTTTCGAATTTCCCTCCAAATATTAGGTGATTATTCTGAATGGTCGCAAACATTCAGAATCAGTACCTCCAAACCTATAAATTCTTGATTATTCCAAGAATTTATTCAATTCATTAATCAATTCATTTTCAATTCTGAATTTCATCTTCAACTTGAAAATATTTTGTCTTCATTCTGTGTGATATACTGCCGTTGAGTGGTTCGCTGCTACCGGAATTTGGAGTACTACTATTCTGGTAAGATAATCGTTCTATCCTATCCTGAGAGGCGATATTCCGTTAACCTCGAGTACTGTGAGGGGAATAATTTCCTTAAGGACACACTTTGAACTAAGTGGCTCGATTACATTCTGAAATTATTTTCCAAAACAAATTCTGTTTTCGTTTATTGTTTCATGATCAATTTACTGTTAAGTAATGTTTATATCGTGTAATCTGTTTCACTAAGTGATTAACAGATTGTGTTGAAACATTATTTAGCCAAATACAGATTATTATACCAACATTCATTTAATCACCCTAAGTTATATTTAAAACAGATCAAGCGAACACCTTTGCAGCATTTCAGCAGAACTTTTCACAAGCATGAATACTAACCAACTAACAAAAACTCGAACCAAACATGGTTAACTGGAGATAGAAATGTGGAAACTGCAGTTATAATTGACAGGATACGAGTCGGTAAAACTCATCAAAAAAATCTTGTACTGGTCTACACAACTCACAATACTGAATAGCAAACACCACTCTATCAGACAAGGGAACCTTAAAACAAAGCAAATACAAGGCACTAGGCAAGGTAACATGTCGTCAAACGATCACATTAGTTGTTAGCAGCAGCAACCTGCTTTGCACCAAGAGCAAAGAACTCCGAAATCACTTCAAGAGGCATCCCCTTGGTTTCAGGCACTTTCAAGAAAACAAATATCCATGATATAACACAGACGATAGCATATATGCCAAATACACCAGCAAGGCCAATAGAAGATAGCATCACAGGTAATGTGCAGGTGACAATAATATTCCCGCTCCAGAATACTAGGGCACATATGGCAATGCATATACCTCGGACCCGAGTTGGAAATATCTCTGAACAGAGTATGTTGGGAATGGGCCCGAACCCCATAACGAATGCGCAGAAGTACAGAACAACACAAACTGTTGATATAGCAGCCTTTGCAACAGTCCCCATAGTCACTAAATTCCCAATGACCAAAAAAATGAGGGCTACTATTAAGATTGGAATTGTGCCTAGCAGCAGACTCCTGCAATACAACAATACACAGAAAGGCAAGGACAAGGGGGGTGAAGAGAAACACCACATAATTGGAGATGAGAAATCAAACCAAAATACTTTATGAGCCATTCGGACAAGGCACTAAAGAGTTTAGAGGAGAAGTGAGTGAATTTTTTTTTGAGAAAGAGAAGTGAGTGAATTGGGAGGTTAGTTAAAGCAGCATTGTATGGGGAAAAAAATCATATTCACTTTTGTTTAATTGTAGTTACTCAAAAGGAAGTTACCTCCTGCCAGAGATATCCATAAGCCTCATGGAAACAGCTATTGAAGGGAGCTTTAAGAAACTTGTGATCGCACTTATCAACAAAGATGCAGAAGCAGAACTGATACCAATGTTTGACAAAAGAATTCCTACACCTGCTTGCTCAAGTATTTGCGGGGTGTAGTACAAAACTCCGTTAATTCCTGAGAACTGCATGAACAACAAGTCCACGTAAGAAATTTATAAGGAAAGCAGACTGTTTTGATAATACATACACCATATGCGTCCTATTAACCAAGCTGACACTAGCATTCTTGTCCAAGGGTGCTGAATCAAGAAGTGAAATAGAAAAATCACAAAGATATCAGAGGGTATTTAATTGGAGGTTAAATTAAGTTATAATCTTGACCACCCGGCATATAAGAAATATTTAAACCCGAGGCCATAAAAGACAACTGTCTAGCATTACGAGCAGCACTTGTAAGTAATTCATATATCAGCCAACCAGCATGAAGCATAGGGATACTTTGTCTTCAGTAAATGAATATAACATGCCTGCCTGATATTTCTTCGTCAATTCTTATACAAAAATATCAAAAAAGTAGAGAAAATAGGCCTGGCTTATTCTTTTTTTTTTTTTTGAAAATGGTACTGCTTAGGCCTGGCCTATTCAATTAATTGAATAAGTAAACTAATGTAACCAACGGATCACTGCTATTGTATTACGTTCATGCTACCTTGCAAAATCTGACGCATTGAACATCACTTTGCATCGACTGAATTCTCACTAATATCCATATCTGTGAATGCTGAACATACATCACCCTATTTAGTTATCAAGTTGTTTTTTCTTTTGTTGGTTCCCACAATCTATAAAAATGCTCAAGATATATCCTGGCCACTCACAACATATCCATGTCATCCCTTGATTAAGATTCAATTCAAGACAAAGAGTCTAACCTCTTATGATTCTGCGGAGAACTTTTCCCCAATTCCTAACCTATCAATAAAAAATTTGGTCGAAGGTGGGAATACAAGTCCAAACAACAAGGTCAGGAAACAATTTATGTAATACACTTCTTGAAGAAATGAATATGCTTCCAGTTGACTCTTAGCTGCATAAGATCTCCAGAATCACTGTTAAGACAGCAACTACGTCAAATGGACACTCAAAAGCTTCTAAAATATAGCAAGAAAGCTACTGATTTCAAGTCCAGATTTAAGGAGGGAACATAATGATCGGTGTATTTTATATACACCTTTTGAGTCAGTTTTAGTTAGTCTTTTGTCCCATTTTGCACATACAAGTGTCGTGTTAGGATAGTTTTTCTTTCTTTTGAGTCAAAGTGGTTAAAATGGCCAAATGGCGGGAAAGGAGCAAAAAGAGGGCAAAAGAGGAGATGCAGTCGAAACAGAGAAAGTGGCGAGCAGCGAAATCGCACCAGCGCCGGCCTCCTGCGACAGCGAGGGCGGCGCCACTATTCGAGAGGCGAAGACTTCGGCGCGCGCTGCCGAACGGCAGATCACGGGCGCGGCGCTAAACATCCGGGAGCTACGAAGATACAGTGGCCGCGGCTACCGAACCAGATAGCGAGCGCGGCGCCAAAACACCGATGGATTGCAGAACTTCCGGCGCGCCTATCTGCGAACGCGGCGCCAGCGGAAAAAATTAGGTCTTTTGACGAAAAGGGCGAGCACGAAGGAAAAGAAGGAGGCGGTTTGCGGCTATAAAAGGAGAACCCTAGTGCGCTTTCAAGGTTCCCCTTCTTGCACAACTCAAGACTTTGCTTGGAGATTGGATACCATTAACTTAGTAATTTCTTTTCCTTTTCTTTACTTTATTTGATTTTGTATGATGAACATGGAATTAGTTCTTGTCGTCATGTCAATGGCTAGAACTAATTCTCTTATAAGGTTTTCTATGTTGAATTGCTTGAAACTTATGCTATAAATTAATGCACGCTTATGGTTGTTTTTCTTATTGAGAGATCTATCCAATAATTGAGTTGAATTCTTGGTAATTAATTGACAACTAATTATCACTATATGATTTCTAATCAGTTCGAAAAGGGGATTGTGAATATGCTGTAAGTTGGGTAGACAGGCTTGAATTGGGGATGAAAATACCTCAATTAGTTATGTAGCGTTGATGAGAGGCTTAACAACCCTAATTTTGCGCATTGTGCGTGACGGTCAACTAGGTTTTTGTTCTTAATTCTCCTATAAAGTTACCCTTATCACCGAAAGGTAGGTAAGGAACGATACTGGGGTTGAGTGTTTATATAACCCTAACGGGAGTATAAAACGATTTCGTAAACCTGCTTTCTCCAAAAGAAGAATACCATAAGTAATGCATTAGTAAGTAGCATAAGCGGATAGTGAGGATACATAGAAGCCCTATTCTCATCACATATGAAGTAATTCTTTATATTTAAATATCTTTCATAATTCTTAGTTATAAACCAAACAATCAATTATCAATTAGCCAAATAGATACTAGAAAATAGACAGTTGGTACTTGAACCCTAATCCTAGAGGACGATATTCGGTCTTATCAAAGACTATACTACTTGATACGATAACGTGCACTTGCGTTTAAAGTGTGTGCATCTTACCGCGCATCACATAACCAACCAGGAAAACAGAAAGACTGCCCAGCGAAACGTAAGGAAGAAAGACAGCAATTACACTATATTCTAGTAATATTAGCGATTACCTGCTGAAGTAATTGAATCCCCACGCCAACAATCAATGCATGCTTGATTCCTGGTTCAAACAAATCGCTCCAACTAGGCCCTCTTCCAGATGCTTTGGATGGATGAATCATAGCTGGTCCAACAGGATGTTGATCCATCAAATCTTGTGAATATAAAGCAGGTTGACTCACCAAAGCAGCAGCACGGATAAATTCACCACCAGCAGGCATATCACCCCCAGTAAGAGAAACTAAAGATCCCCTTCGAATTCCCTGAGTTCCACCCTCATGCAAATAGATTCTTTTAAAACTTCCCTCCTTTCCATCATCACCTTCTCTCTCTGTCCATTTCCATGCAAGCTGCCATCCACCACCAATGCCAGCTGGTTCACCATCATTACCCTGCGTGATGCTAAAAATACTTCCATGGGATGGAGGCGGAACCATGTCCTTTTCCAAGCTTGTTGTCTGACGTGATATAAGTGGGCTCTGCAAATTGTCATCAGATTCTTCAGCTGTGGCCTCAGATACATAATCATCGCCCTCGATGGCAAGGTTTTCTTCATCCCACTCTTCATTTTTTGTTTGATTTCCAGCAACACTAAACATGCTGCCCAGATGTGGAAAGAGCATGCTTCCTGCATCCGGAAGCTTCTCATAAATGCTGCCAAACAGAGCGACAACAGGGTCCATGAGGGGCACATTATGTGCAAATGTGCTTCCTTGGCGAGATGCAATACGAAGTACACTTTGCCCAGTGACAGATCGAGCAACCAAAGAGTGTCCCTTTTCAGGCCCATATAACCTAATTTCATCTTTTTGAGCACTTGATTCCTGGTCTTCCACAAATTCATTTGCTGGACCAATAATGTACTCCTCCACTGATGTTTCGCCACCAACTTCAAGACCCTCAACTAGCAAAGCCATTTCTCCTGCAAATAGAAGTTCCATCAATATTAACACATGCAGATGGTAACTTTGCCATTTCTTAGGAAACCGATGATCACTGATAAACTAAAGGAACCGAGCAGCACTAAAGCCAAAGGCACAAACATGAAAAATTGACAGATACTTTCAGTGCATAAGGCAAGATGTCGTATGCATTTTACATCGGAAATTCCATGACTTTTTCCACCTCTACAGAACCAAGCAAGTACAATCACCAAATTTTACTGTTCCTCCCATAGACCCAAGTAAATACTGAAGTAAGCGAACGTAGTATAGTTCACGTACTTATGTAAAAAAATCAGGCCCGCATGAGAGCAGGCCTACTAAAGACATATTTAAGTAAATAAAAATATACCTTATCTAACAACTTAGACTTCTAGATGAGGTGGTCATGCAATTCAACAATTAGTACTATTAATACAATACGCCAAATTGCTTATGAAAAGCCATCTAAATGCTAGGTCATCCTCATTTCTTTAGGGGGATGCCTTTATTCTAGGTTGCAATATCTTTTGTAAATTTTATGATAGAAATAAAATCAAATATAGATTCCATGAGCTCACCATATACATCTTCCTTGCCCCGGAGCCTCTGCAAAACTCGTTTTGCATCTAGCATTCGCCCTTTACTCACAAGCCATCTGGGAGACTCAGGCAAGTAAAATATTGTCAATATAAAATACAGAACGGAGGGGATGGAAAGTACACCAAGCATCAGTCTCCAAGAGGGAGAACTCATCAACGACATGCCAAAAACCATGCAATATGAAAGGAACATGCCAACACAGCCTGTGAACTGAGGCAGAGTGTTCAATAAACCCCTTATCTCTGGTGGTGCTGTTTCAGATATATAAATAGGGGCAAGAGTAACTGCCAAACCGACTCCAAACCCATTCAAAAGTCTTGCCAAAAGTAGAATGTAGATATTCGGAGACCAAAGCATCACAAGGGCACTAACAAAATAAAGAACCGAAGAAGTTATGAGCAAGGGACGACGACCAATCCAGTCAGCTATTGCACCAGAGCAAGTTGTAATGAAGACAGCACCAATAAGTGACATGGAAACAATAAGTCCTTCCAGAGTAGGTTGAGTTTCCAGATTAAATTCCTTTTTAATGTAGAGCAGGGACCCTGTATTTAGAAACAAAATGTCATAACCAGTTGAAAGATATCATCCAAGGATGGAAGGAAGTGAATGGATTACATACAAAAGCAATAAGATTGGATTAACATGATGAGTGCCAAACAAATAAGTATTGAAGATAAGAAAAGAATACCAGCTATAGTGGCATTGTCCCATCCTTGCAAAAAGCTGCCAATTGCAGCAGCAAATGCTACAACCACAGCTCCATTCATTTCCGCTGGTTAAGCTTCCAGTATTGAACGCTAATAAGAGAAGCAGTACTATTGTGAATGTAACTAAAAGTTCCAAAGGAAGAAAACGATCGTCGATTGATGTTAAAAAACAAAGGAAATTAGTAATATATTGGTAGTGCGACACCTGCCAGCTATTGTAGCATCTGTCTTCTCCATCATCATCATCATCCAATAAAAACAAAAACATAAAAGTAAAACTAGTGCTGGGTCCTCCGGGCACAACACAGGTACGATCATCATTGGCGGAAGCATTCTGCATTTCAAAATCCATCTTTATTTTCCCAACATATTTTATTTCATTTATTCAATTTCACAATTAAAACACTAATATTATATTGAAGAATAGTAATTTATTTGTAGTAATATTTTTGGACCTATCTATAATTTATTTTCACTAAAATCACATAACTATATTTTTAATTAGAAAAAAATTCACAAAACGTTTACCTTACTAACACAAAATTCAGGAAAATCCAACTTCTTAAGGATAAAAATTGTATTCTATTTTTATTTTTAATTACAAATTCAATTAAAAGAGAATTGATCCAACCCGACCCACAATAATATGCAAAAATTAAAATACTACTTCCTTCGATTTATATTATTTGATATTTTTGTCTTTAACACACCCTTTAAGAAATTACTTGCGAGTTACTCCTAGAAATTAAATTTGTATTTTCTAAGTTGATAAGTATATAAAGTACAGAGATTATAATAATTATTACACTCATGATATCACATATTGAATCTTAATTATTTGTTGAAGCTCTAACATAAATTGTTCCTCGATTCGAATTCATATGCTCTTTATGTTTTATTAGATCTAGAAGTAATACCATTATTATAGAAATATTGTGTAGTATATTGTATTAATGTAGTATCCCATCTTATATGGTAAGTAGTTTAATGTATAGGAATATTTTTAGGATTATTCTATATTCTTCCTAGTTAGTGTAAAGATGTATATATTCTTACCTAATGGAATGAAGTCTTTTAAGGAAAATATTCTATCATGGTATCAAGAGCTTAGGAAAAGATTCATCTTCCTAAACACCAAAATTGTTTCTTTTTTTTCGAAATTTCGTTCTCCTCCACATCGAAATTTTTGATTTTCCTGTTCATCGTGTTTTTTGTTTTTTTCATCCAACTATTATCAACATGTCTGAATCCAAATCGTTCTATCACCCAGCCCTCACAGTTTCCAATATCAAAACTCATGTTCCCATAACTTTACAAATGGAGAATGTGCACTATGCTTCCTGGGCGGAACTTTTTAAAATATGTTGTCGTTCTCACCGGGTTCTTCACAACATCATTTCCCCGGAAAAAGACAAAGAAAGAGTCTTGACAACGGATGAAGACAAAGAATTGTGGGATGTCCTAGATGCCACTGTTCTTAGTTGGATATATTCAACAATATCCACGGATTTGTTGCACACGATCATGGAAACAGATTCTAAGGCAATTGATGCTTGGAATCGATTACGGGATATTTTTTATGATAATCAAAATTCCGTCGCGATTGCTTTGGAACAAGAATTCTCCAGTGTTGATATGGAGGATTTTCCTAATGCGTCTGCTTATTGTCAACGCCTCAAAGTGTTGGCGGATCAATTAAAAAATGTTGGTACCCCCGTCTCCGACAACCGTTTGGTTACAACTTGTTGGATTGTGAGGCATATAAGCGGGGTTGCCGCGTTATCCGTCAAACTAACCCACTCGCTATTCTACAAAGCAAGATCTATGTTAATCCAGAAAACGAGTCTTTCCAAAAGGTTGCTAACACAACCGAATCGCGTACGGTCACTAATGATGGAAATAACCGGTCAAAAAGGGCGGCATGAAAATAAAAAGGTGGAAACCGCAACAAAAGCGGAATCATCGCAACTCCGTGGCGGTTGGAATTCCGGTAATTCTGGCGATTCGTGGCCGGCCGCCATGCGGCTCCGGCGATAGCGATGGCGGCGGCGGCGGCGATGGGCTCGACCACAATGGACTTGGCTGGACCCGCATCTTACCTACCACCTGGCCGGGCGAGCCCGATTTCCGAGCCAGAATCATCCACAAGAAGGCGGCGTTTTTGCCCGGCCAGCTGGGAAGCGATGGAAGCGGAATAAGATTGAGCCGGCCAAGATGGGCAGCGATGGAAGCGGCAGCGGCCGTTGGGCGGCCAGCGATGGGCTAACAATGAAGAAGCGCGATTTAGGCGGCCCGATGGCGGCGAAGCGGCCAGCGGCGATGGGCGGCCAGCTTTGGGCCTCGGGCGTGAACGAGGCCCACTCAGCGATGGGCGATCGGAAATTGAACATGTCACGCACACGCTGGGATTAATCCACCGAACCATTGGTATATGGACTCGGTGCACGTCGCATATGACGTCATCCCAAGGTAATCTCACGTCTATTTTAATTTGAGCAAATCAAATGGTATAATCGCTTCGGAAATGGCCATTCCATTTCAATAAAGGTTATGGTTCCACTAAATTGTCCAAACCAAATCCACCATTAGCCTTGAAAAATGTTATTCATGCACCACAATTAATCAAAAACCTAATCTCCGTTCGAAAGTTTACTTCAGATAACTGGGTTACCGTAGCTTTTGATCCTTTTGGTTTCTTGTGTGTGATTTTCGATAGGCACGGCTAATGAGATGTGATAGCCGGGAGAACTTTATCCGATTACTTCACTACTACAACCTGACAAGAAACATTTTAATTTTGGCTTTGTTTTAATTCCAATTTATGGCGTGAGCGTTTGGGGACATCCGGGAGAGTCTGTTTTAAACTCTCTCAAACGCAATAATTCAATTTCATGTACACGAACTCTTAATAAGTGTTTGTCGTGTCCTTTGGGTAAGCATATTCAACTACCTTTTGAGTCTTCTTCTAATTGCACTTTTTTGCCATTTGAGACTATACATTGTGATATTTGGACATCCCAGTTTGAGCTCTTGAGCATAGATATTATTTGCTTGTTTTAGATGATTACTCTAAATTCTTGTGGACATTTCCCATATCAAAAAAATCACAAGTGTTTTCTACATTCCTTAGTTTTAGAGCTTTCATCCAAAAAGCGGTTTGAAAGGGATATCAAAACATCGATGTGATAACAGTGAGTTTGATAATAGACAGTTCAGGATTTTTGCAAAACAAATGGTTTGAATTTTCGCTTTTCATGTCCCCACACATCTTCTCAGAATGGACAGGCGGAACGCAAAATACGAACCATAAATAATATTGTCAGGACATCCCTTGCTCATGCCTCACTTCCCTAACTTTTGGCATCACGTGCGGCGGATGTACTTATTTGTTGAATATACTACCAAATAAACATACATCACACCAAACACCCCTTCAATTACTATACCTTCGAAAACCGACATACTCTCATCTCCGGGTTTTTGGGTGCTTGTGTTTTCCATTATTTCCATCCACCACCATCCATAAATTACAACCGAGATCTACTCCATGCATTTTTTTGGGATACCCATCCCATCATCGGGGATACAAATGTTATGACCTATCCTCCAATAGAATTTTTATCAGTCGTCATGTTATATTTGATGAAACTCAATTCCCATTTAGAAAAATCAATGAGTCATAATCTCCCACTTATGAATTTTTGGATGCTGGAATACACCCAATTTTTACCCAATCATTGTCTCATAGTTCGGTCACTGCTACTGCAAATGGACAAAATTCTGTTAACCCATTACCCGTGTCCTTACCAAATGGTGCCCAACCCATCGTCGGGATCTCGATACATTCGGGCCCGTGTGCTTTGACACCTACCCTTAATGCAACCTGAGCCACGATTCGATCCGGTATACAAATACCACATTTGGCGATGGCGTCGATCGGCTGGTCGACAACACGTCCGATCACACTGTAGTCAACATGGTATTGTCAAACCCAACACTAAATACTCACACCTAAATTTCCAAGTCACCATTACCAGTAACCACGTATGCGCTCTGAAAGACCCAAATTGGAAAATGGCCGTGGATGATGAATATCAAGCTCTTATTAAAAATAGGACATGGGATTTAGTGTCCGCCCATCTTATGCTAACATCATTCGGTACATGTGGATTTTTACCCATAAAGAAAAATCGATGGTTCTTTTGAGCGGCGTAAGGCTCGTCTTGTAGGTGATGGGAAACGCAGCGAGTTGGCATCGATTGTGGAGAGACATTCACCCGAAGAGTCAAACCAGCTACTATCGAGCGATTGCTCGACTTGTCTCTCCGGAGGATGGTCACTCCACGATTGGATGTTAAAAATGCATTTCTCCACGGTCATCTAAATGAGGCTTACATGCGCAACCATCGGGAGTGCAGATCCAAAATATCCCAATCATGTATGCCGCTAAACAAGTCTTTGTATGGTCTCAAACAAGCACCTGGGCACAGTATCGGCGGTTTGCGATTTTGTATCACGGATGGGGTTTTCACACTGAGTCAGATAATTCCCTTTTATCTATCATCGAGGTAATCATACGGCTTATCTTCTATCAGATGTGGATGATATTATTCGATGACTTCTCGAATCTCTTCGCAAGAATATCGTGTCTCAACTTGGTTCGTAATTTGTTATAAAGGATCTTGGTCCATTGCACTTCTTTCTAGGAATTCCGTGACAAGACATCTGCAGTGGGCTCTTTCTCTCGGAAGAAGTATGATCGAGATCGTGGAGCAGTGGAATGGCCTCTTGCAAACCCTCAGCAACACCGTGGATACAATATCCAAATTAAGTGCTATCTCAGCAAACCTTTTCTTGATCCAACATTGTCTGCGATCTAGCGGTAGCGTTGCAATATCTCACGCTTACTGCACCATACATAACCTATCGCCAGACAAATGTATGCCTATTCACGTAATCCAATGGAAGAACATATACGCAGCGCTCAAAGCGGGTTATGCGCTACATTAAAGCACTCGGGAATATGGATTACATCTTTACCCGTCTTGCGTCTCCAAACTTGTCACTTATACTGAGATCTGAGAGGCGGTGTCCGGACACCGCACGCCCACATCCGGTATTGTGTATTCTCGGTGATAATTTAGTTTCATGGTCTTCCAAACGGCAACCCAGCGATGCTCGCGCTCGATCTTTGTTGAATATCGTGTCGTTGCCAATGTTGTATCCGATTCACGCCGATTCGAATCTTTTCTTGAGCTTTGCCAAATTCCGAAAGCTACTATAGTCTACTGTGACAACATTAGTGCAATATATCTTTCTGAAAATCCAATACATCATCAGCGCACTAAACATATAGAGTTGGATATCCATTTTGTCCGCGAAAAGGTGGCACGCGGACAAGTGCGAGTACTCCATGTCCCAACGCGTCATCAAATCGCCGATATCTTCACGAAAGGGCTTCCGCTGATTTTATTTGAAGAATTTCGGGACAGTCTCAGCATTCGGCCTCCTCCAGCTTCAACTGAGGGGGAGTAATAGAATATTCTAGAATAGAATATTCTAGAAGTAATACCATTATTATAGAAATATTGTGTAGTATATTGTATTAATGTAGTATCCCATCTTATATGGTAAGTAGTTTAATGTATAGGAATATTTTTAGGATTATTCTATATTCTTCCTAGTTAGTGTAAAGATGTATATATTCTTACCTAATGGAATGAAGTCTTTTGAGGAAAATATTCAAATATTCTATCATGTTTATCAACTTAAAAAATATTTAATTAAGGTAATTTAGTTAAAATCTTTCTTAATTTTTAGAAGTAAATTATTTTTGAAAGGGTGTGCAACACCAAATAATATGGATCGAAGGGAGTAGTACTTGAATTCCATTTTGGATGTATGTATAAGAATTAAAAATCAATATTGTTTTGTTAGTATAATGAAAATTTGGTGATTTTTTATTCAGAAAATAGAGTTATGTCATAGTTATATGTAAAATATTTATGTTAAGATTCAACACGAGTTTTTACTTGGATGTATGTACCGACTCTATAATGGTGTACCATGTTAATTCAATTTGAACAACAAACGCTATAGAAATCGTACAACAGTTGCCGAAAAATATATTTGGGTTTGATAAGTTGTTTGTTACAGAGGAAGGCTACGGAGAAGATAGTAAAAAGAAACAAAAATTCCTGTTGGATTCTGAACATTGTTGAATCAGATCCTCCGCATGGGGGATTGGACCTGAAGTGGCACAACCATTAAACCAGAAATAGATAAGGGCGACGAGCTCCGGCAGGCTTGTGAGATGGGGAAAACATGAAGGCGTTACAAAATCTGAACAAAAATAAATGTATGTGTCACATCAACTCTCATGAATTAGAACTGCCACTAATCGGTGGCGTGGTTTCGGTACGCGCTGGCGCCATCTGCTCATCTTGTATTTCGAAAGAGTAGGAGTCAAGCTTCGTTAAAAAAAAAAAAAAAAAAAAACTCTCATGAATTAAATAAATACAATTTTTAGATGATAAATGTATGTGTTTTCCCTAAAAGAATCACAAAAGAGGACATTCATTAGTGGACAAAACATGTAATCTAATTTTGAGGCAATCAAGACCTACTTTATGTCATCAATCAAAGATTGATAAGGAATGTATTTAAATTTGTCAATGCTTTTGATATTTAAGAATTTTAGATTAAATACTCTTAAGCTTATCGGTGGTAAAGAGACGTCGGCAAAACCCAACATTAACCGTGGCATGCAAATTCATATTATTTTCAATCTAGTTTTCTCGTTGGATCTCATAAATTATATTGAATCATCATCTACAAAACAAAAACGATAATAAACCCAATTTCATAATATTATGACTTCATCATGTATTCAATCTAATCATTCTCACAAATGATGTACAATTATCATGATTTCAAATATACAAATAAATAAGAAAAAATATATTCCAGAATTCATATTATATTCAACCTAGTTGTCATTACTAGATCACTCGTAAATTATGTTGAAACATCATGATTTTAGAGCTATAAATAAAATAGAGGAAAAAATGTAATTCGTAATAGTTTTTAATATTAGGGTGAAATAATATTAAAGAACTGTTTCAGATACCATAAGAAAATAAATTTATTTAAAGAACTATTTCTCATGTACCCTGAGAGAAATAAATTTATTGAAAGAATTACCTTTCTAAGATACTATGGGCGAAATGTTATAGCTAGTTAATGATTAAAGTTAGCTAAGTTGGTGTTAATGAGAAATGAAATGAAAGGAAAATGAAGTTTTCTTTTTAAAGGAGATTTGTACCACATAGAAAGGGAAAGTTATGTGTTTATATTAGAAAGCACTTTCTCTAGCTCTTAAAAGGTTGAGAAGAGGGACTCCCCTCGCGCCGTCGTCGTCGCTCGGCTCGGCTTTGGATTTGGTCAAATGATTTGATTGATAATTTTTTTGGACCAAATTTATTTAATTTCAAATCTTCATTTTCTGAAAATATTTTTTTTACTTCCGCCGGAAAAAGATTAATTGGTAATTAATTTTCGTGGAATAAAAATTAAATTTTCCAAACATTTTTTTTTCTCATTTTCCGAAAAGGCAAAGTGGTCTTTCCGAACAGTCACCAACCTTTCCGAACATGCACCTTCGAGGCTATATAAACTGAGACAATGTCTCATTTTAATACACAAAAAATAATTTCTTTCATTGAAATTTTGCATTCTCTTTCACAAATAAAACTATCGAGTTTTACTGTGGTTCGTTGCCAACTTTGAGTTCGTCGAAGTCGTCGGCGTTTGAAGTACCGCTATTCCTGCGACAGGTATATCTGTTTTATCATGGGAGGAAGCAATTCATACCCTCGGGTACAGTGAGGGGATTAAACTCCTTAAGGACACACAGTGAATTCTGTGATCTCAGATATTTTTCTTACTTTCTCCATTATTCCTTTTTTCCAGTTTCTGATTTTTCCGTTTTCTGATTTTGAACACAGGCGTACTAACACGAAATACTATCACATAGGAAAATAATGTATCTCATAACTATGGTTGATAAATGGGATGTGATGGAACGAAACGGGATTAGGAGGCGAGGATTTGGGGGATGGAGTGGGTCGGGATCGGGATTAGGGGGACGAAGGGAGGCGGGATTAGGGGGATAGGAAGTGGTCTCATCCAGTCCCACATCCCACTATCAGAGGGAACGATATTGGGGGGGGGGGATGGGACGTGAAGGGGGATTTGGGGGACTTTTAAAAAAAATCTAGACACTTAATTTAAAAAATATATATATATTTAAACACTTAAATAATTGAACAAGATAGTGAAAAAACATCCTAATACATAATCATTACAATAAGCA
This sequence comes from Przewalskia tangutica, assembly GCA_029844215.1. Taxonomy (NCBI): domain Eukaryota; kingdom Viridiplantae; phylum Streptophyta; class Magnoliopsida; order Solanales; family Solanaceae; genus Przewalskia; species Przewalskia tangutica. The sequence goes on along the minus strand of CM056731.1, from coordinate 194,228 downwards.
TTATCTAATAAAATAGTCATAATTTTATTATTAATTCCATAATATTCACTAATTTCATGAATAGTTCTTGAAATAAAAATTTCAATGTGTCTTTCATCAATATATCTATATGTTATTATACGTTTTTGCATAGATCAATTGTGATATATCCAATGACATGTAACAATTAAATAATAATTACCATTAGTACTACGACCTATGTCAGAAGTAATAGTCAATTTGCCCTTAAAATAATACAATGCATCACGTAAATATTATTGTATTCCTACGCAAATTTAAAAACATCTCTTCTAATAGATGATTCAGGAAAACTGTTAAAAGCAGGATTATTTGTTTTCCGAATGTAGTGAATAAAATCAGGAGAGGAATGAAATGAAAAAGGCAAACCCTCCACATCAACAAATTTTACTAAATTTTCCCGATCTTTGTGTTTATCATATTTCAGAGCTATAACTCCCCCTGTCATCGGGTTAATTCGATCATGTATTTGGTCAAGGACACTGTGTGAACATTTTTCCGACTTAGAAGACATTTGCACACCCGTTTTTTCAGTTAATTATTGATTATACCTTGCTTTGTGATCCTTTTTCACATGTCTCGCTAAACCTCTTGTCTCACCTTGACATTTTCTAGTTTTAATTTATAAGCTTCGTGACAAATTTTACAAATAGCTACCAGTTTCAGCCTAAGACTCAGTTTGATCCGGAGGTGGAGCTGCACTAGTGGGTGTGTTATCAAAATTATCTTCTAATTCATTTTCTAAATCATAGTATGATTTAGTAATTGGAGATGAAAATATACCTCATGATCTAATGATTGCGCATTTGCATTAATATCAACATTAAAAAGTTCAGTTTCATCTACATGAGTGAAATTATCATAATTATGATTACTAGAAGATGCACTCTTACCCTTGTTACTCTTACTACCTCTACCAGAAAAACGTACATCTCGTTCCATTATAATTATGTAAATAAAGAATTAAAGTTAAGAAAATTAAGTATAATAATTAAATTAAACAATCATAATTTAAATAAAAGAAGGAACGAGTGTACCAAACGTCGACGTGTAATCGAGGTTGAAAATTGAAACTTTGCTCGATGATTATCAAACTAGTTGTCAACTTCACTCCCAATCTTTGAACTTTGATAGAAATTAACAAATAAAATATATTTTTTAGTGTGCAATTTAGACTTGTAGAGAGAGAGAGGAAGATTAGAGACATGGTAGGAAAATTTGTGAGAAAAATGAGGTATTTATAGTTGAGAAATAGGATTAATGTGTAAATATACTAACTTAGGGGTTAAAAATAAATATTAAGGGGTAGAGGTTTTATGGGGTGTTGGGGGGGGGGGGGGGCAAAATTACCATTTGTAGCCGCTGCCAACTGCTAGAATTGCAAATTATCATTTGTGCAATGACTACTTTGTGGCAGAAACGAGACAAGGCGTGATCGGGATGGATCGGGGCGGGATCAGGGTAGGCGGGACATGCGCTTGTCCCGTCCCAATTAGACTCAATTCCTATCCCCTAATATACCCAGCTAAATTGGGCCGCGGCGGAATCGATTTGTCCCGGCCCACTGATTTAAAAAGGAGGGAGAAAATACAAGTAATGACTGATTGGTACGACTTCATCTTACATGCATAAATGAAATAACTTTATTTAAATGATTATTTCTCATTGAAATAGATTTAAAATATTTATTTTCGAATGTATCGTGAGTGAAATAATATCAAATAGGAAATCACTGTGTTTCATAATTGTGGCAGGTAAGTTATGCCATATAGGTATTACGTCATGGTATATTCAACTTAATTTTTTATTAAATTACTCATAAATTATGTTGGATCGTTATAATTTCAAAACTTCAAATAGAGGAGGAAAAACATGGGCAGGCCTATGTATAATTTAGTGGTGCTCTAGCACCCGTTAAACCCGACATAGACTATGTATAGTTAGTTATATAAGAAATATGAAATTTGAGTATAAATATTTAAATAGCACATTGGAAAGTAATAAGACATTTGGGTGCTCTGGTTTCAGGTGGAACTTTTAAGGCTTGGACAACCAGGATATCCTGTTCAAACTTAAATTTTTATTAATGATAATACTAAAATAATATTAATTGCAGTTATTTTTTTAGTGTTGCATTGACACCCACAAACCTTAAATCCTGGATCCGCCACTAAAAACATACAAATCATCACTAATAGGTATGACTTATGCAGCTCAATTATCCCGTTGAATTTCTCATAATTCATAGTAGATCGTCACTACAGCATTAGCGTAGTCATAAAATGCACCGACTTGTATTACAATGACAAACATGTCATTTGCTTACATGTAAAACAAAACACGTTCATTTTCATTTACAAGATATAAAAAAGGACCAACATTAAATAGTGATCCCTCAAAAACTCTTTTGAGTAATTCTTATCAATCCAACTCCACAAACAAAAACAATCAAGTTTAAGGTCAGGTCGAAGTGGGCAGATATCCCATTTTGAAATCACCATTTAAGTCATTGTCGTAATGTGTAAAAATTTATAAGTATATTCACTCGAAATAATCTCAGACATATTGTGTTTGAACAAAGCTTAACTTTCATATGACTGAAGTTCATAGATATATCATATATGATTGAAGTTAAGTAAGTTTTCATGAATTTAATTTGTATGTGGTTGAATTCATCTGATTTTGCATGAAGTTCATGCACATATGCTGGAATTTGGCCATTTTTGTATGACTTTACCCATATGAAAAGTTATTCCAAAAAAAGAAGACAACAACTTCTATTTAGATATTTAAATAAATAAACACAAATATCAAATCCAAACAATTTTGATTTTGTTCTCTAACTTGAGTTAGTCTTCCAACGCCAATTAATGCTTATAAAAAAAATTACACCATACTTGCAGAGAATTTAAGATCATCAAAATGTTTCTATTTTTTTAAAAAAAATGAAGAATAATAGTTCGTCTACTTCAATCAGTGTAAACTTTTCTAAAAAAATTGATCTCTTTCTAAATGTAGAATAATTTGATTTTAATAAGAAACTAATATTGTCTCATAAATATTATATTTTTTTTGGGACTAAAAATGGGCAGATTTGAAGAATTGATGTGGCAGAGTAAATTGTTTCCCCCCACAAAATTAGCTTAGCGGTTTAAGGTTTACTTCAAAAGTTATACACCCGGTCCGACAGGTCTGTGATAATTAACTAACCCGCAAGGATAGCCAAGTAGACGTAGTAGTAGAGCGCGGGACCGCAAGGTCACGAGTTCGATCCCTACATAAATCTTTTTGGTTGAGTGTGTCACACATGACTTGACAAGTGTGATTAATTGACTGACGTTGTTTACTGACTATTACGTCAGTCCGAGATTTACCCGTGGCAGCTTCGATTCCTTGTCAACAAAATATTTAAAGGTGAATTGACGTTGGAGATATGGTCTCCTTTTTTCCACGCACATATGTACTGTAGAGCGGGAGAGAGATTGGTTGGAGTAGGAAAACGTGGACATGTTTGGAGCAAGAGAAATTTCAAAGAGTTGTTGGCCTCCAAAGTTGCAAGTTTTCCTCCAATTTATTTCAGCACGACCACTACATAGCGTTTTCCACTTAACAAGCAATCGCGGGTTCATAGAGTAAAGTAAATATGCTGAAGAAATCACAGATGGAAAGAGCACAAGGAGAAAGGATGTTGGAGGAGTTCTCATCTGGGTATTACGCCCTCTGTACCGCTGGAGGAATGCTCAGCGCTGGCATTACTCATCTCGCCATTACTCCTCTCGATGTCTTGAAGGTTAACATGCAGGTTTGTCTTTCATTCCTTCACCTGCTTGATTCATTTTTCTTATACAGTAAATAGGTTTATTTTAGATCCTTCATTTACCCATTTCATGTATCTCCGTTTGTGTAACCTTGAGGCAGCTACAAAAGCCTTATATTCCTGCCCTCATTTACCAGCCGTACTTGGATTTCAAAAACCTTACATCACCAAACTGCTATGCTTTTGTCCTGTCTCCTTTTGCCTTTATAGAACTACTTATCCCTTAACCGTGACAGAGAGCCAAACCCTCCCTACCCTAAAATTATACTCACCGCCACCCTCCCCTCTCTTTTCTTATTTTCCGGCGTCAACCCTTCCAAACCCTAAAAATATTCCGACGCCACCCACCTCTCCTTCATTGCTTCCGGCGGCCACATGCCTTCTCCCGCTTCCTCCTCCTCCACCCATGACGTCACACATCCTCCTCCCCCTGCTAACACCTTTCATCCGGCCTTTGCCGTAATGAATATCAAAAACTTTATCCCTCTAGTTCTCCATCAAGAGGATGAACAATACTCATCGTGGGTCGAATTATTTCAAAACATGCTTGTAATTACAACGTCCTTGATCACATCGATGTCACCACCCCCATCCACCCGACGTCGACAATCCGACGTGGACTCGATGCTATCATCAAATAATGGATATATGACACCATATCCAAGGATCTACTTCATACTACTATGAAGACAGGTACCTCGGCTCATAAATTATGGACACGACTAGAGGAAATCTTTCAAGACAACAAACATACATGTGCCGTCTATTTGGAGAAGCAATTCACCAACACTCGTCTTAAGAACTTTGCCAACATGTCACACTATTGTAAACAACTAAAATTGGTTTCCAATCAATTGTCTAATGTTGGCACTCCGATTTTTGAAACAAAGATGGTTTTACAACTTATCAATGGTTTGTCAAAAGGTGAATACGACACACTTGCGACGATGATCCAATAAGTTGATCTCCTCCCTAGCTTCAACAAGGCCCGATCAGAATTGCTGTTGGAGGAGACTAGACGAGCTAAACAGGACGAGCACACTCCACATGCATTGGCGGTTGTCGTAACGCCAACAACCAACACAACCGCCGGTCCTCCGCAACCTACGGACCACCAACCTCAATGTGGTGGTCGAGGAGGCAGAAGGGGACACATCCGCAGAAAGCGAGGCGGCGTTAAGGCCCACTTCTCCACATCCGAGCAGTAGGCGTACGACCCCATGACCCCTACCGATCTGATTTAGGCTTACAATACTATGAATCACCAACAACATGACGACACTTGGTACATGGATATAGGTGTCACATCCCACCTCACTCGTGACTCTGGTAATCTCCCTCACCTATTCAATTTGAACAATCCTCAATTTATTTTGGTCGACAATGTCAATCGCATTCCAATTCAAGGCTATGGTACCTCTCAAACACACCCACTTCATCCATCCTTTACCCTAAAAATGTCCTATATGCTCCTAACATCATTAAAAACTTAATCTTTGTTAGGAAGTTTGCTAGTGACAACTCCGTATCTATTGAGTTTGATCCTTTTGGTTTTTCTGTAAAGGACCTACGCACGGGGACAACTCTTACGAGATGCAATAGTGTGGGGGACATATATCCTTTCTCATCCAATTCCGCTGCAAGTGTCAATCCACCAACCTCTCTAGCTGCCATCTCTCCGTCCCCTTGGCACAATAGAATCGGGCACTCGGGAGCACCAATTTTTAGTTTTCTTAGAAGTCAGAATTTCATTCAATGTAATAATGACAAATTTACCTCCGCTTGCTACTCTTGTCCTTTAGGAAAGCATGTTAGACTTCCTTTTCAATCTTAAGTGTAACATTTTCTCCTATTGATATTATTCATGCACATTTATGGACATCTCCCATTACTAGCAAACTGAGTCACAAATATTATTTGGTGCTCTTGGATGATTTCTCTCACTTTATTTGGGTGTATCCTCTAAAATATAAGTCCCAAGTCTACACAAATTTTCTTGAATTTCAAGAATATGTTAAAACCCAATTTGAAAAGACCATCAAAATGTTTCAATGTGATAACGACCGTAAGTTTGACAACCTTCCCTTTCACAAATTTTGTGCGGACCAGATGTTTCGATTTTCTTGCCCCCATACCTCACCACAAAATGGTAAAGCCGAAAGAATCCTACGCATCATCAACAATAAGATCCACACTATGCTCTTCCATTCTTTCATCCCCCTTCTTTTTGGATATATGCCTTACACATGGCGACATACCTCTTTAATATATTACCAACACAAACTCTTCAAAATAAAACTCCAACCGAAATTCTCTTCCGTCGATCCCTTCTTATGATTACCTTCGGATTTTTGGTTGTCTATGTTACCTAAATCTCGCCTCCAATTCCCCTAAAAAATTAGCACATAGAACTACCCCTTCATTTTCTTAAGTTTCCCGTCAAATCATAGGGATTACTTATGCTATGATTTGTCCACAAATAAAATTCTAGTCTCTCGTCATGTCACATTCAAGAACATTTTCCCATTTGCAAACATTCAAAAATTTCAAGTCCCTGATTACGGCTTTCTTGATGATCCAACGCGTCCTCTCTCATTAGAAATACCATACATCGCGCCACCCATCCCGTCACTACCCCAGCCCACTGCCCCACCGTCGACTACCCCAACCCCTAACGACTACCCCGATACCGTCACTGCCCCACCCATCTGACTACCCCCCAGCACCTGTCGTCGACTGCCTCCCATCCCGTCGACCACCCATCGTAATCAGTCATTTCCCCACCCTCAATCAGTCACGAAAAAATATCGTGTCCCAAACCACCCCACTGCCTGAAACTACCCCACTACCCGTGACCCAAACAGTCCCTCTTCTGACCCACTATATGGAAACCCGTGTCCAGTACGTGATTTTCAAACTAAAAGTCCACTTTAACCTTTCCACTCAGACTATCTCACCTATACCTAAAAATCCAAAATTAGTCAAGCTTGACCCGAATTGGAATGCAGCCATGCGTGATGAATTTAATGTGCTCACTACACAACGCACTTGAGATCTTGTCTCGAGACCAGAGGGGGTGAATGTGATTCATTGCATGTGGCTATATTGTCACAAATTCAGAGATAGTGGTGAGCTTGAACGCCATAAGGCGAGACTAGTGGCAAATAGAACGGGGCAACAAGAGGGAGTTGATTGTGGTGAGACCTTCAGTTCAGTGGTTAAACCAGCCACCATTCACACTGTTTTGAGCATAACTATGGGAAAGAACTGGTTTATTCATCAACTTGATGTGAAAAATGCGTTCTTACATGGGCATTTGAAAGAAACTGTATATATGTATCAACCACCGGACTTTATGTATCCAGAGGCTCCTCAGTATGTCTGCCGTCTTCGAAAGTCAAAAAAAAGCTTTGAGTGTATCCATGGATTCTTTTCTAAGACTTCAAGAAATTTCAAGTTCGTAATTATTTAGATGGTGATGAGTGGTTAAGTAGTCGGGTCTTTAGCTTGAAACAAGCCCCCAATGCTTGGTATGAGCGCTTTGCCACTTTCATCATGCAGATCGAGTTCGTGTGCAGCAAAAGTGATAATTCATTTTTTATTTTTCATCGAGGTAATGACACTGCATACCTTTTGCTCTATGTGGATGATATTGTTCTGATTGCCTCATCTGGTGTGCTGAAACACGAGATCATTACTATGCTTAAATCCGAATTTGCTATGACAGACTTGGATAAGTTGAGTTATTTTTTGGGATTTCAGTGACCAGATTCGAAAATGCAATGTTCCTGTGTCAGCGTAAGTATGACGAAGAAATTGTTTACAGGGCTAAAATGACAAACTGCAAGATCATGCCCACTCCAGTCGACTCGAAGTCAAAACTCAGTGCCCGATGACGGGAATTCGGTGCTTGATCCTTCTTTGTATAGGAGTCTTGCTGGTGCACTTCAGTATCTTACCTTTACTAGGCCCGATATTGCCTATGTCGTTCAGCAGGTGTGTTTGTTCATGCATGCTCTCAAGGAGCCTTACTTTACCGCTCTTAAACGTATCATTCGGTACGTTAAGGGTACTCTTGACTACGGATTACATCTTTTATCCATCTGCACTGACCATGTTGATATCGTATATGGACGTCGATTGGAGCGGCTGTCCGGACACACGTCGATCTACTTTCGGCTGTTGTGTATTTTTGGGTGATAATCACATCTCGTGGTCTGCCAAACAGCAAGCCACATTTTTTCGTTCGAGTGCAGAAGTAGAATATAGAGGCGTCGCGAACGTTGTTGCCGAGTTGAGATGAATATTCATTTTGTTCGTGAGAAGGTTGTCATAGACAATGTTCACATGTTCCTTCTTCCTATTAGTACGCATATATATTTACTAAGGGACTTTCTCGGCAGATGTTCCTCGACTTCAGATCCAGTATGAGCGTCCAGCCTCCTCCCGCTCCAACTGAAGGGGTGTGATAGAGAATAAATAAATATTCTCCATATATTATGTATTTATGATTCTAGTGTAATTAGGTAAAGTAGAGATCCTTATACAATTAGGTTTGTAATCGTAAACACCTATATATATTGCATAAATGAGAAGTCTCCAACCAAGAAGATTTACACTATTCTACATGCTTAAGACTTAAGTGCATGATGGAGTATCTGTTTTCAGTCTCGTTGTCTAAAAATACTCTACATCACGATAAATGGATGTATGCGGCTTCCTCGCTTGATTGAAATCACCAAAGTGTTATGACTGCGAGCCGAAGATTTAGAATATGCGATGGGTATAAATTCGATGAGTAGATACATAATTTCGAGTGTGATCAGATGGCAAAAAATTAGACAATGACAGAGCGGTATGTGATTGAGTGATAGATTGATCGACTACGAAGGAAACTTTACCACAATTTTTTTGTAGAGTTCGCTTGCATCACATCATCTTCAAGCAGCTTCCACCAAAGAAGTCCATGGGATTCGCTCTATAGAGACCATCAAATCCCAGTTTTCGAGATACCTCACTATAATCAAACACTTCTATCGTGCTATGATCGGACAATTCCTAAGAAATGGTAAGATATGGGTAAAAGTTCTCGCAGATATCCCTATTATTGGGAAATCTACATAAGTAAGAATGGGAAGAGGAAAAGGAAATCCTACGGGTTGGATTGCTCATGTGTCCAGGGGGCAAATCCTATTCTGGTTTCTAATAGTAGAGTTTTGTGAAGCTTTCCTTGTCTATAGAGGTTGAATAGTTGCCAGCTACACCTTTTCCAAAACTACAATCTCCGATTTTCTGTGGATTGTTTTCAATAGGTTCATCTTCTGACACTTAATAGACTCATAAAAGAAAACTTGTTCCAACTAATTACATAACCTCGTAAAGAGAAAGGAATAAAACTTCCCAAGTCAGGATTAAAGAGAACTTCTTATCGTGGAGTGTCTAATTACCTATTTTGGAAACTTTCACTAGTAAATGACTCCTATATGGTAAGAACCAAACTCCAACTCTAAGATTCTTTCTGATGGAGTGCTTCTGTTCTTCTATCTAATGTTCATTTGTCACTCTGTTTTCCAGATCTGCTGTGGTAATTGAAATCTCCATGTCAATGTTCCCCTTGCTATCCTTTGCGCCTAATTCTGGTGGTGTATTTGGACGTTGGGGTACTACGTTATTATTTTAAATCAAATGTAAATCAGTTTAAAAAAAAATAGAATCTCCATATCCTGGACATGCCTGTACTTATTCTGTTCAAATGATCCTTATCTTTATTTCAAACCATAGAACCTCGTGATTTCTTTACTACATTTTTGCACTACAACACACCTTTCTTTCTTATAACAAATCTGTATACTCCGTGCTCACTCCTCATGACAACAAACTAAAATTAAAGGGTGGAAAGAAAGAAACTTGCCTAATCTGATATGTTTTGGTAATACCTTTATTTGCTTTAGGTGAACCCTCTCAAATACCAAGGCATTCCATCTGGGCTTATAACTTTATGGAGAGAAGAAGGTCATTCTTCTCTTTGGAGAGGCTGGTCAGGGAAACTATTCGGATATGGAGTTCAAGGAGGATTTAAATTTGGTCTTTACGAGTACTTTAAAAGGTTTTATACTGACATGTTGGTTGATCAACAAAGGAGTGTTATATTCTTCCTCAGTAGTGCATCAGCTCAAGTATTTGCTGATGTGGCGCTTTGTCCCTTTGAAGCTGTTAAAGTTCAGGTCCAGACTCAGCCTCATTTTGCCAGGGGATTAACAGATGGATTTCGCAAGATGTACACGAATGAAGGCCTTTCAGGGTAAAGTCCAAGAAGTATGCATTGTTTATTCCATTGCTGTTCACCTTGCACATTGATGCTGAAGTTTGTTTTTGCTTCACTGTAGCTTTTACAAGGGACTCTTTCCACTTTGGGGGCGTAATCTTCCATGTAAAACCTTTACTTCATTTAGCTTTTTTCTGTTAGCCCACCCATCTCCCCTCATTGTCCTTCATGTTGTCATTCGGAAGTGTTATGAAACTTTCCTGGTAAAGTTTACTCATATCAGTGTCCTTGGGCGGGATGGGTGGAGTAATCAGTGTGTTTTTGTGTATCCTGCAGATTTGTCTTGCCCTTCAATTTACCTGTTCTTTACCAATGATATGTGGCATTGTGCATCTTATGGCTTCTGCATAGGATCTTCTTGTTGCTTCAGTTCTTCATTTACCGTCTGCCTTTCTTTATCGTCGTCTACTTTACAAGTTTGCACTGGGTACTAAATTTAGTGGCTACTTTAAAATTTCTATAAAATGCTTATTAATCAAATTTGTCTTTGAAATTTCGCTGCAATATAGATGCCCTTTAAAATACGATAATCACCTTACCAACTGCGGTTATCAATGTGTAGCTTTCTGCTTTTGGAGTTCATAATGACGACTTCCCTTTGTGCTTCCTTCTGTTGGCAGTTTCTATGATCATGTTTTCGACATTTGAGCACTCGGTAGATCTGATGTATCGGAAGGTCATACAGAGAAGGAAGGAAGATTGCTCAAGAGCCCAGCAACTTGGTGTGACATGCTTATCAGGCTATGCTGCTGGATCTATTGGCACTGTAATATCTAATCCCGCTGACAATATTGTCTCATCTCTTTACAACAAAAAGGCTGGGACAATAAGACAGGTAAAACTTCTGTCAACATGCTCATGATATTCAAGTGTATATGGAAAAAATTGATTTGATGCTTTCAGGCTATGAAGGAGATTGGATTTGTTAATTTGTTTACGAGAAGTCTTCCTATTCGACTCACACTTGTGGGGCCTGTTGTGACTATGCAATGGTTTCTCTATGACACGATTAAAGTGTTAACTGGACTGTAAGTGTATTATGCTCTTTTTATGTACTTGTTCTCGTCTAGTTTTCTTACCAAATGCTTGATCATTTAGGTATAAGAGTTTCTTGGTGTGAGAATTGATAGCCTTATGCAGAGAAATTTCATGAATATTAAAGGAAAGTAGGCAATCTAGCATAAAATTGTTGAGGTTCTGTGTAGAATTGACATCCTTTATGCTTGCTGCTTGTAAAACATATTTGATTATCTGTTCTGCTAAAATTGTACTGTGTCTAACCTGTAGGCCGACAAGTGGGGGGCTTGCTCAACATCAGAAGGATCTGAACTTACTCCCACAATAATCAACGGCTCCTTTAAGTCTTGTTTTGAAGAAACATCAATTTCAGTCATTGTGAACTGTGGCCTCAATCACCTTTCTCCGCGTGTTCAGTAGTCTCAGTTAGGTCTCCTTGTTTGATGATCTACTTGTTCTGCAGTTCATCTTCATGGAGCTTTTTTCCACTCGTGAGGCAATCTGATCCCCTGTCTGGTTGGGACTTGTGAAGGAAGCAATATTACTTATAAGAGAAAATAGAAAAGGATGAATTGCAACTCCCACATCATCGCTTTAGTAAACTGCATCGGGTATAGCATACATGTGTCAGATTTCATTTCACCCCCTTGTCAAGGGGAACTAAAAAGTACTTTGGAGTTGTATTATGAAATACTTAGTGGTAATATGAAAATGATGCTATTTGCTTGTTCTAAAGATAAACATTTGCACACTGTGATGTTGGAATATTTGTTTGGTGACTGCATGTCTCCTTTTTTTTTTTTTTTTACTTGTGCTTATCTATTTACTTTGTCGAGGAGGGACAGCGGAAGGTTGTAATGGATCTAAATGTAACGCCATATTTGGAGGAAAAAAGAGGAAGAAATTTGAAAGTAGGGACAGTTTTTTTGTTGACGAAGGAACCCGCAACACGCTTTCTTCGAAAGACAGCAGAAACCCGATCGACGCAGCAAACCGCAAACCACGCCGCCAGGTAAACCACACTTGGCAGTGCCATGCGATGTGCTCAACCAAGAAGGTTTACGCAGGATCGAACTCGCGACTGCGGCCCCGCTTACCGCCATACACCATCTCGCCACCTTGCGGCCAAAGTAGGACAGTTGTGCTAATAGAAGTATTGTTTTATGCACGCGTGGGGTGGACTAATGGAGTGGAGCCAATTGCCAAAAGCAGTGGACCAATCAAGGTGGAAATGTTTGGATGTTAAAGACAAGAGTGGTTCTCCATGTCGTACGTTTAGAGCTGGAATTGCCAAAACGCGCCTCTCAAGTCCCACACAAAGTCTACAATATCCATAAAAATAATAAATTAAATAATAAGATATATACTTTTTCTATAAATATACCATAGTTATATAGATATGTATAACTTAATCATAATTTAAGTATGATAATTTGATGAAAATACAAGTTTAGTAAATTTTTGTAAGACAAGAAAGGGAAAATTGACGTGAAAAATGAAAATTACAAAGTGCCATTCCTCGTGTGTGCTTGTGGTGTCCGTCCACTAATTATGGGTGGTGACCTTGCGTTCAAAGAAAACTGTGGTGCGTAGTAAAATAAAGGGAAGATTTTTTATTTGATAAAATAGTTGCAAGTAGACCATGTTGGGGATTTTGATGGGCAACGCATTCCATAAAAAAGGAAGCCCTGGTGAGCCATGAATCGTACCCAGTCGTATTACGTACGTGCTACCCATAACATTCGCCATCCTTGGTCGTAAACTAGGACAAGGCCAGTTTGGCACCACTTATTTATGCACCGAATTGTCTTCCGGCTGTAAATCTATTGCCAAGAGAAAACTCATCTCAAAGGAGGATGTCCGGAGGGAAATTCAGATAGCTTGTCATAACAACATTGTTTCCATCAAGGGATCCTTTGTATGTTCATATTGTATTGGCGGTGAATTGTTTGACCGAATCATTCAAAGAGGACACTACACCGAGAGAAAGGCTGCTGAATTAACTAAAATAATTGGAGGCATGCCATGCACTTAGAGATCTCAAACCTGAGAATTTCTTGTTGGTTAACAAGGATGATGATTTCTCTCTCAAGGCCATTGACTTTGGACTCTCTGTATTCTTAAGCCAGGTCCTTGTTCTCTTTTCACTTTTTTGACTCACTTTCTGATTGTTCTAGGTTAGACTACAGCTTTTCTTTTAATGCTTTCAATTGTATGCATGCCTTAGTGGCCTTCAGATATTAAGGATGTGTTTTCCACTGATGTGGATGCCGGTACAACTAATAAAGTATGATCTTGGAGATGCTTTTATGCCCGACCTCTCATTTCTGGAAACTCATGGGCTGCTTTTAACATTGATTTGATGAATTTTTTTCTTGCTTCTCCAGGCCAAATTTTCACTGATGTTGTTGGGAGTCCCTATTACGTTGCTCCTGAGGTGCTTTATGGTCCAGAGGCAGATATTTGGACAGCAGGGGTCATACTCTACATCCTGCTAAGTGGTGTTCCACCATTCTAGGCTGGTATGTTTGTAATCCTATACAGTATAGCTGTAAGTTTTCTGATTTTTGTCTTTGTTAACTTACCATCTAAATTCTTCAGAAACACAGCAGGGATATTTGATGCAGTTCTGAAAGGGCACATTGATTTTGACTCAGACCCTTGGCCCTTAATGTCTGAGAGTGCAAAAGATCAGGGACGAAGCCTCATTGCACCCACTGGGGGCTATAGACCCCAACATTTTTTTTACTATTACTACTTTATTAATAATTGTCAAAAAGCCCCCTCACAAATTTGTATAATATAGTACTAGCCCCCTCGAAAAAAATTGGTTGGCTTCGTCCCGGAAGATGTTATGCATGCGACCCTCAGAGCGGTTAACTGCTCATGAAGTATTATGTATGTTTATTTACCTTATAAGTGATAGTAACCTTACATCTTGACCTGTAGCTGAATGTGTTTGATGCTATTTCAATTATTTTCTCCCATGAGATAAATCTGGTTTTGCTTGTTTGATAGTTAAATCAAGAGATAGCGCATTGTAACAATGTTATTATTCTGTCAGAGTTATAGGATTCCTGTAAGCTGTCTTCTGGACTGTACTTTTGGTAGAAGACCATGGGAATCCTTTTTGTCTAATTTATGTAAAAAAATGTTAGTTTGACAGTAGAGAAGAGTTTCTCATACCTAAACTATAATTTGTTAGGTTATCTAGGAGCCCTTTGGAAATATCAGGTTTGTTTTCTGTATTTCTGATTCAAATAATAAATTTGTCTTGACTACAAGCTGTAGAAGATCAATTCGCACTGCATAAAGTGGATCAAGTCATTGTATTTCTCATATCAATTTTATTGTATATCTGTGCCTGCATCTACGGCGTCTTTCATGTAACCAACTGGTGATATGGTTTTCTCTGAACCTCTGCAGGTCATCCTTGGATTTGTGAAAATGGTGTTGCTCCTGATAGAGCACTTGATCCTGCAGTACTTTCTCGCCTCAAACACTTTTCTGCAATGAACAAGTTAAAAAAGATGGCTCTGCGGGTATGCATACAAATCTAGTCATAGCTTTTTCGCCCCAAGTCTGTTAATTATGGTTCTTCAGTGTAAAACCTCATTGTAGAAGTTACGCAAGAAACTGTTGATTCTGTCCTCTGGGAGGCCTGTAACTGAATAATTCAATGCATTGAAGTTTTTCATACTTATTATGCTTTCAGGTGATTGCCGAAAGCTTGTCGGAGGAGGAGATTGCCGGTCTTAAGGAGATGTTTAAGGCCATGGATACTGATAACAGTGGTGCAATTACATTTGATGAACTAAAAGCTGGTTTGAGAAAATACGGCTCTACTCTAAAGGATATAGAGATACGGGAACTTATGGATGCGGTAAGAAAACCTTTACTGCAAACTAATTGTATTTGTTTTGTGCATCTTTATCCAATTAATATTACTGCTTTCAGGCTGATGTGGACAATAGTGGAACTATTGACTATGGAGAATTCATAGCAGCAACTATTCACCTTAACAAATTGGACCGCGAGGAACATCTCATGGCAGCATTTCAGTATTTTGACAAGGATGGAAGTGGTTATATTACAGTTGATGAACTCCAGCAAGCGTGTACAGATCATAACATTACAGATATGTTCATGGAGGATATTATCAGCGAAGTTGATCAGGATAACGTAAGTCATTATATTGAAGATAAAGTTGGAGTATTTTAGGAACTTGTCAATAAGAAGTGTAAACATCTTAGGAGGTTATGATTATTGTTTCAAGGATAATACAATTTGACTTAATTTCTTCATAGCTTGCAGATTTCCTGATTTGTTTATAATTGCTCAGATGCACTGAGATGCTTTGAACATTGTTTTTGAAGAACTTTCTGTAGTTCTGTTTGGTCAGTCATGCCAGCTACTCACTTTTGGTGTCACTCATAGTCCAAGTAGGTTTGTGTATTTAAAGGCACTATGAGAAGACAAAGCTGAGATATTTGTCCAAAAGAGGGGGAAAAGGAAGACTAAGCAATCGTAGGATAATAAAATGAAAAAGTGTCGCTAGAGACATTTCTGACTTTCTTCAAATCAAACAAATCTTCATTTTATTTTGATCAGTCTCTGGAACCTTAGTATAGGGCCTCAACTGTGGCCTTGATGCAGGCAAACTATGCTTTAGGAAATATGTGCTTTAAATGCATGGAATGATTCTTTTGGCATCTACACCTCTTGCTTACTTTAACTAACTCCTGATGGACTTTCTTTTCAGGATGGGCGCATTGATTACGGAGAATTTGTTGCTATGATGCAAAAAGGAAATCCATGTATAGGAAGATGAACGATGCGAAATAGTCTGAATTTCAGCATGAGAGATGCACCTGGAGCTCATTAGCTTTTTGAATGGACACGTCATTTAGGTATTTCCCTTTTTCTTTCTGAAGTAACCCTTTCTTTGGCAATGAATTTAAAGAAAAATTGAATTGGCAAGGAATATATTCAGCAAAAAAATTACATTCTACAAATGTATAACCCATCTAATGCTGTAGGGACTCTAACATGTCACAAATAGATTCAGCTTCCTCTACATGCTTCATTTTACACCATAAACAAAATAAATTTCAGATTTAGAGTTCTTTTTGCATTCTCATCTTTTTGTACTACTGGTTTCTTTCCTTTTGGCAAAAGTTTTACATACCACGTTGATTATTGTCATACATGGCTATGTGAGAAATGTGCCTAAGTGAGCACATCCCACCGAATTCAATTTTTAGAAGTTTAATAATATTACGACTTTATTTAAGCTATCGGTCAATCACTTCAACCTTCTTCCTTTGTCCAGATGTGGGGACAAACAATTTAGGTAAAATAGGAGAAAATTTTATATTCTCTCTCCCAATTCATGTGTCATACTTTCCTTTTTAGTTTATTTTAGAAAGAATTTCATACTCCCTTATTTGAAAATAATTTAATTTTATATTTTCCAGTTTACCCCAATGAGATGATTTATAGCCACACATATAATTCTAGGCCACAAGTTTCAAAAATCTTCTTTTTTCTTAAACTTTGTGCCCAACAAACACTGCCACATAAATTGCCATGGAGGGAGTACTAAAGTTTACTTCTATTTTCAATTGAACTTAAACTTGTGGAAGCTAATTAATAATCTGAAAGATATTATTAGCTGTACAAGTGTGAAAAACACTTCAGGATGTTCCAAGTGACACATAACAAAAAGTGGGGTACAAACGAGAGAGATATTATCAGTTGTACAAGTGTCAAAGACACTTAGAAAGAGTCATTTCAGAATATGCACCTAAGGGTATGAATGAAGGAATGAAAATCATGTGAGAGTTCGAACCCAAATTTCAGGGGACAAGATTACTACCTGCACTTGTGGGAGAGTACAGCCCCTGGGGGAATCTGGGGAATAATCTAGGTACGTGAAAATTGGGTTAATGACAACCTTCATCCTAAAAGAAGTCATTTTAGAATATTTAGTATGATGTGTCATCCGAGAACTTCCTGGAGTGTTTTTAACACCTGTAGAACTAATTCTATTTTCTAACCATTAGTTAACTCTATATAAAGAATATCAAAGTAGAATATTCAATAAACCAACTATAGGTATATTTATTAACCAACTACATCTTAGTCCCAACTGGTTGAAGGATGGCTTTTAGAATAACATCTATGTCCATGTAGCTCTATTCAATTCCATTTCATTCCAATATTTGAATCGTTCACCTTAAAACTAAAGGTCCTTTGTGTTTCACACTTATTCCTACAGGAATATAAAATCTAGCACTGAACCTAATATCAGCTTAACAAGTAACAACAGCAACTAACTCTTGATTCCAACTAGTTGATATTGCCTACATGGATCAGCTGCTTACAGTAGATTATGTTCGCCTATTTGAAATGATGCTACGTTGTAGAACTTTTTATTTAGAAGAGATCTTAGTCATCATACACCCTCCACCAAAAAGGAAAATATGAAAAAAGAGAGAATGCATCTACTCAAGTCCTGACATAATTTTATCGAGAAGAAAAAGAACATTCTGAGAGGCCCAGGTGAAACTCGTTTCCTCCCCATCCTTCTCTTCTTTAAACGGGCCTGATAAGGAAAGCTGATTCTTCTCACCAACAATGTGTTAGGTATCAAAGGTTGTATTTTGTTCTCATGTATACTGCAGTCTTTGCCACATTATCATGGTTAAGTTACTTGATTCATAGTTCAAATTTTAATATTGAGACGTCCTTTAGTTACACGTGCTTGTGTAGTTGTTGGTGTTCTGTACTTTGTATTTTGTTATTTTCACAGGTTCTGCTGAAATACTGTTATGACTTCTAGGATTGGTTAAATATTACAGAACACGGTGCATCTTTTATTTGGAGCATGAAATTTAGTTTGAGTAGCATGTCCTGCTCTCAAGTTTGAGTAGAAGAGGATGACTGAAAGAGCTTGTAGACTGCTATCGACTTGCCGTGTGTCTCAACAAAATGTTGAAATCTATGTCGGCCTTAGCGTGTGAAATCCTTTCAACTACTTGATGTGTTCAAATTGATTAGTGTTCTTTAGTTGAAGCTTCATGCTTGCTTCAGTAAGAAGGTGGGTTACCTCCAGGTGTATCCTTCTCAAATCAGTTTCACATTTTTTATTTACATAATTATGTATTTTATTCATGAGTACACCAGACCCTTGTGGTCCGGCCTTTTTCCGGACCCCGTTCATAGCGGGAGCTTAGTGTACCGGGCTGCCCTTTGTTTTTTTTAATGTATTTTATGCATGAATTTTTCTGTATTGGGAGATTGTCTTCGTTTTGTCTTTAAGGAAAAGCACACCATTTGATGTAACAATTTACATAAGCTATATTTGCAGAACATGGTTGGTCATTTACGATTGCAAGCTTAATTAATCACCACATATACTGATTTCTCCTTTTGAGCTTTAATAAATTGCAGTTGACGGAGCCGCATAGCACTTTCATATGATACAGAAATTTCCTGAAGAATAACCAAAACGAAATATCAAACGAGCATGTTTTAGTGGAACTTGTGACCCATTTCCTTCCTTCAGTCGATCAAAACACGATTGCTTTCATGAATGACAAGATGCAATACCACTTGAAAGAATATTATTTTGAAGTAAAGTTGCATGTTCCAATTACTTTTTGGGAAATTAATGTTTGACTGCGTGCTACTAGTTTTTTGTAAACTAACTTTGCTTGATTTTAGGTTTTAAAAAGAAAAAAATGGCTTTATATATGAAAACAAAAATTACAACTAGAGAAATATTCTTGAAAGTAGTAAAGAATTTGAATAAGCTTCTTGATCAATTAGGCCTCCAAAAATAAAATGTAAGCCTAATAAGACCAAAACGCATATTCAGCCACCGACTGCCAGCAAAATAGCTGTCGGTGATCAAGTTCCAGTTGGGTATCCCCACCCCCCATGTGCACTCATTTCCCCCAACTACTTCGGCCCCACTATCACCGCTGACGCATTAGAGTATTAACTATTGTATAATATTGCATTAACCACAATCAATTGATCAAAAAACATCTTTTTTGAGGCTTGGTGTGCAAAGGGAATCCAATTCGAGTGGCTAATTACAAAATTTATATTTATGCATAAATGAAACGGAGAAAAGTACATAATATGACATGAAACACAAGAATTACAGGGGGGGGGGGGGGGACAAAAACAAATTATACAACGGTATGCTCAGGCTGGCATTGTCACTCAATTTGAGTTATGTGGCTGTGTAGTTGCTGATCAATAGATGAATGCCTCCGGGAGCAGGGGACCGCTATGAATTACGTAATTCACTTTATAGTACTGCTGCATATTATGGATAGAGTAAGTAGCACAACGTAACTAATGTGGCTGACATTTAACTAGTCCGATCTATTAATTATTTGGCAACCACTCGAATCTATCAACAATTCAGAAATCAATCAATCAATGAATTAACCAACAATCACATAAGGAGCTAGCTTATAGCGCGAAAAGGCACCCAAGAATATATAGTAGAGGGACAACAATAACTTCCATCAGTTGTTCCTGAATAAGTTTGTCTTGCTGTCATCGAAGTCATAGTGGAAGGTTTGAGGTAGACCCACGTTGTTGCCGGATCCGACTAGCCTCCGCAGCTCCGACCTAACTTTGTAAAACACGTGCCTCCAGCTGCCCTTGCTGTGGCATCCCAATACGGCTTTCTCCTCTTGGTTCATTTCCAGATCATTGGCAAAGGTGGGCTTCTTGGACATGATCCAGCCCAATCCCCACTGCCACCATTTCCTAATCGAACTGCCAGCGTATTCTCCCATTCCGGCTGATAAAGAGGACAAGGAGGAGGAGTTGAATGAGAGGATGGGTTGTTGACAGGTAGACCTGGTGCGCATGTTCATGTTCATCCTTAGGGACAGAGAGGACAGCCTTTTGCGGACGCCAAATCCTTCTCCTCCTCCGATGGTAGGTTGGGACATCGGGAGAGCTTCCTTGCTCTGAAAACTTTGAAGAAGAGAGCTCATTATGTGGGTGAAGAGGAAATTAGATGTGTCTTTCTGATATGAAACCTCCCAACTATAAACTTAGTAATAAACAAGGTGAGTGGTGACATATTCCTACGTTATTTACAGCCTGTTAATATTCTCATTTTATTATTTATAAGGAGACTCTTTTGCCCCTCGCTCACATTTGTGACTACTACAGGCTGTCCACATTACAACTCTTTCACCCCTACAGGTGTCTCCAAGTTTCCAAAGTTGTGGGTTGGAGATGCTTTTACCTTTTTCACCAAGAATTTTAACGTAAACCCACTTATTGTTTTCTCCTCTCATCAATTTTATGTTAAAACATAAGGGACGAAAGCTTATTATCTGGCAGTATGTGGAGGAAGTCATTTGCCATTCTCAAGTCTATGTCACACCACAAAACTGGGGTGTGGCCATCACTCGGTGTCTGAACGGTCCGAACGTACCACCTCTATATCATAGCATGAGCATACAATGATCTGGGCCGCCGAGGCATTAAAATGATCAATACAAGAGAAAACTGAACATGACGACAAGGCCAATATGTGTATATAGCAAGGCCGACAAGACCACAACAAGACAACTATACATAAAACTCAGTCTACAAGCATCTATGGAAAACATAACTGTGATATGGCCGAGACAGGGCCCCGACCTACCCATCAAATGTATATGTACTCACCATTTCGACTGACTACGACTCTGACGGATGAAGAAACTCACCGCCGACACGCAGTAACTCGGGCCTGCTGGGAGGTCTATCTCGCACTCTATCGAATCCGTCACGACATACTGGCCTCCGACAAGCGGACGTCGAGACGAATGAAATGTACTGGTATGTAAACTATGAATAACAATATGAAACTATAAGATGTAAAGAGAAGCATAAAAGTAATCGACATCGAAACACGTGTGCTACATGTATAACAATGAAACTCAAATCGCATCAACTCTTGGTATAACAACTTTGGTTTGTAATCTGCCCTCGGCTTACAACCCGATGTGTAATATGTCACTTCCCTCATGTATACACTTAGGTGTATGTATGGATGCACATATAAGTGCCTCGCCCGACCAACTATAATGCGACACGATGTGTATAATGTACATGTATATCTCCCACTTACTGATCGCAACGGTAGTGTAACTAATATATATATGTATATAACTACCCACCAGCATCAGTTTGGTGGTGTGGAAAATATGTTGTGCTAATAATGGCTCTTGGCCTCTTTGGATTTCATAAACTCTTTGATTTTGCTTTGAAACGATTCTTGGTCGACTCGAAGATTAACTCTTTGGAACCTTCCTTCGTAAGGTAAATGAAGTTTAGAGACAAATAAGATACACTGAATACAATAACGAGATAAAAGATATATTCAATTAAGGACCACAACTTGTAAATAAGACTCGTCTTCGAAGGTAACCACGACTTTCCGCCTTTAATTTTGGTTCGATCTTTTCTTTTACTTTTCAATGACAACTTGTCGCCCGGTATACAAGATTGTGACTTGAGAGACTTTATTAGAAAATAGTATGGTCTCAACCAGAAAACTATTAGTAAACATGGAATGCAATAACAACTATGAAACTTCTCCGACAAGAGATGATTGACATATGAATAGAATTATTCTTTGACATTTATTTTTGAAAACGATAAAGATTTTGGATGTTATTATTTTGAAATAAGGGAATATCCGTACATACCTTTGTTGTCTTAGCTACAATAGTGCAACAGACTCCAACCCACCTTACGGACGATAATCTACATCACATATATGGTTCGGATCATATCAGATCGTCAATACGAAAATCGCCTTACTATGACATTTCATCAAACACTTGAAGATGATATAGCTCCTATCATGCTACAATGAAAATTCAATACTACAACATCTTCTTCTCTATCCACATCACAACCAACCTCTTCAATACATGGAAGACTATAATAATAACAACAACATCACCATGCTCATGCACTTTCCCTCAATTTCTATCACTGCAAGCCTTGGAGATAGCTCAAAATAGTCACGATAAGAAAACAACAATTTTCATACAACTAGAATGATATCTTGTAAATTTTCATCTCAACACTTCAATTAACACCAAGATAACTTAAACACAAGCAAAAAGAGGTTAATCTTACCTTACATAATTAGAGGAACCTTCAACCATAACTTCCTCAAGCTTACAACAATCCATAATAACCATAAAATAGCATAGAACTCTTGTTCTTCATTTTGAGTCACTTTTAGAGTTGGGTTTAGATCAAATCACCTTAGATATGTTCTTAGACCTTGAAGGGTTGTTGGGGGGCTCTTATGGGGTGCTAAGGACTAATTTAGGTCGAAACAATGAAGAAAATAGATCTGCATCACTTTTAAATGAAAATGGTCGGCCACCGCCCAAATTGACGGTGGACCAGCCCATTTTGACGATCCGTATAATTTTGTATTGTTCATCAATTTACCATCAAATTTGGAATTCTACCGATTTCGTCGAAACGTAATTTTTTCCATCCGTTTAACTTCTATAATCTCTGGTACTTTTATAAACATCCCATGGACCTTCATTATTCTCCCAATAGGTTGTGACATCTTCATGGAATATCGGTTTCCAGCGACGACCCGACAGAGCATAGAATTACGAGGTATAACACTCTCTCTCTCCTTAGGAATATTCGTCCTCAAATGTTGGGGGACGTAACTGGGAGAATTTAATCCTTGGGTTTTACCAAAATTTTGATAGAGTTTCCTCTACAAATAGGATCAACTCAAACCTGCTAAATAGTCAAAATCAACACAAATGCCATATAGGGCCATCTCAAGTAATATAATATCATACTAGCCTCACACAACAACATATCCCTCACAATAATCAAAAGGGTAAGTCATAACTCACCTCGATTATCCAATCTCGGTGTCTGAGTTGCGTCAGTCACATCGGTGCTATGACCATCCTCTGTACAGCATGTATAAGATAAGTTCATTGTTCTAGAATAGGAATAAGGAAATTGTATCACACGAGTATTATGTGAACCTGCTGTCCGGACTATAGGAAAATATCTAAATCTCATGTCTTTCTCCGTCGCTCATCTCATTTTTTCTATACCATTGCTTTTCCATGGTACTTTAACAAATATCATCTCGTGGGTCCGAAACTCCTGGACTTAATGATAAGGGATAATAGTTGAGACCTCTTCATAGGATAGGTCTCCAGCAATTCGAACATTCTCGATAAGCAAAATACGAGAGAGATCTTCTATATATACTTTGGTGATGTCATCACTTAGGAACTGAATGAGCTCCATCTAATCTCGGAGATAATCTTAAACTCATAGATCACTTAGTTATATCCTTGAGTAATATACGGTCTACTGAATCCAATGGCAAGCTTGCATTTCTGGTCGAATCTCATCATGACTTTTATAAGCGTTATCTTATAAGAAGATTAATGAATCATCCATGGTGTTCGTAAGATATTGATATCGCACGTCGGTAGGTGATTCCAGAAAATCCTGAATGGTTACATTTTTATTCATTTATGGGTTTTGGTGTTCGTGTTCGCTTTCAAAGATAGCCCGTTTAAAAAAAAATGCAAGACAAGAACCGAGCGAGTACTCTTCTAGCCTATTTTCTTCTTCTCTCATCTATCCTTCCAGCCAGCTGTTTCCGATAGAGCACCTAAGATTTTTTATTTAATATAATACAAGGAAAGGAAAAATGTCTCTTAGGGGTACCACAAATAATGAAATGCGACGTTTCAAACCCCTCGTGATAAATTTCCCTTCAAAGGGGTAAACGTGCCATAAAATACTTCCTTCCAATACTTTGGATTTGATCTTCCCTCATTTCTTTTAACCTTGGCCTCTTGGCAGGAGGTTCGATGTCCCCCTCCTTTCCGGTCTGGTCGCAGTACGTTTATTTTTTCAAGTGACTTTACTGCTTCCACAACCTTGGTAACTGACGGGACCTATATCAAGTTAAACAATATTTATCTTTTTTATGTTAAGGTATTAGATCAACGACTTATGGTTCAGACCATACCAAGTCTTATAGGAATTCATCTCAATGATAATATAATAACCGACATAATATACATCCTATAACAGGGTAGAGGATCATCACATTCTTCTTATAGATCAAGCATACCTTCATGTATCGTACCCTCGAGTGTCTAGATCATGCGCTTGGTTCGACCACTTGTTTGGGAGCAAATTACCAGGGTTTTCTCTGCACTCTTAAACTTTCCTTGGATAATCTTGGAATTGTACTGCACTGAGCCCCTTCTACTTAGGGTACAGGGTATTTAAATGTCCTGGGATCCTACGACCATTTGTCGATGGACAACCAACGAAATCCTTCACCACGTGAATAACCCTTATTTTAGTAAAAATGGGACAAACCTGTAAATATGTTGATTATTAATCGTTGATAGCAGTATTTCTTAAAGGACATGTACGAACCCATACTGAGCTTTATCCTTAACCCAGGTTATCCTTTCTAGATTGGAATCTGAATTCTGCATACTAGTTCTTCTGGCACTCTAATGCTTTGTCTCTTCATGCTGACCACTTTAGGGCTATGCCAAAACTCGGCTGTTACACCCCGTAATTCCAGGGCATATAAGTGAGAACGTAATTAAGAAAATAATATTTGAATATTGGAAGGAAAGTATATTTATATTTTTCTAATATGGGAAATTTTGGATACAAATGTGACGACGAGAATTAATACTTGTAGTTGAATTCTTTCCAATAGAGTTATGAACTTAGTATTGTATTATAAAGTCTTGGCATTGATAATATGGGGTCTATCGAAAATTTTACAATTTTGTGGGCCCATCAAAATATTAAGAATTTTGGGCTAAGTATGAAATTATTTTTTGTGAAGAGAATTATGGGCGAATTAGAGGGTGACACGTGTCCCTCCCCACTTGTGTAACAAAGCTCTAATTATATATATGTATTGCAAGAGTTGGCTAAGTGTGGGAGATATTATTGTCAAGAGGAAGACAAGTGGACAAGTGGATCTACAAGGGTTCCCCCTCCATATTATCAATGTGGGAGATATTATAACTCGTTGGTTATTGTTGTTATTATCGTCACTAAGTGCATGTTAGATTGAAGGAAATATTGTTATTGAAAGTTGAAATGGTTTATATTAAAGTGTTGAAACTTGAATTGGATTATAAGGCATTATGAAAAGGGCTTTGGATTGTTGTTGTTGGCCGAAACTATCTTAAAACTGTTGGATATTGTCGTGCTGTTTTAGGGGCTGTTTTATGCGTGTATATGTTGGAAATTTAGTCACTGTTTATGCATGTTTAGATGTGGTAATTGCTAACGTATGTCCTAAAGGAACGAGGGCGTAGAAAGGTGTATAAAGGCTTCATATCTTACCCTCATTGTTGTTGGAATATGGACTGTTTTCATGGACTGTTTTATTAAGGATTAAGGGGTTGTTTTACGTGAGAAATAGGTGTGTGAATCACCTTGGTTGTTGTTTTAGTTGTGCGTGCTTGGTTATTGATGTTATTGGCCCCGTTTGGAAGTTGTGGATGAGAGTATATATAGGGGAAGTGCTGCCTGAATTTTTATATGAAAAGAAGACCATTATGTGGTATATGACTTAAACTAGTATTCATGAAGTTGATAGAAGTGTTATTGTTGTTATGGGTTGAAGTACCAATTTGAGACGTATTCTACTATCGTGTTGGTATATCCGATAAGATATGTGAACTATCCTCCTTCTTTTGGCATGTTCTACGTACGAAATATACTTGTGGTATTGTTTCATAATTCATTCTACTCTTAGAAGTTAAGGGGTATTCATGTTATTTATTCTATGCTAAAAACATGTCTAAGTTGTTCCTAAGTCCTTATTAAGGCATATGAGGAGAGATGTTAATATTTATAAGAGTTCTTAGTAAGCGCCGGAGTCGGTTCGACCTTGCTAATTTAAAGTAACTGATAAGTATCAAGCGCTGAGACTGTTTTAATAATAATTGGGTATGTTCTAATAGACGTGTTGAAACAAGCCATTGCAGCGTTAAGTGAAAAAGGTATCGACAAACGATTATATCAAAATGATTAGCACGTCATTTGCATAGAAACTAAGATATAACCAATTTGTTTTACATTTTCTAGTTCACAGCTGATTAGATAAGATTTCATGATATAAATTACTCACGGCTCATATAATAATTAATTAGGTAAATTCGGATTTGTTATCACCAATCAAATACAGGATTATTGGAAATATTCGAGGTATGTGAAACTATCATTTCTTCTTCTAGCATGATTCTTTTTATAAAATGAAGGTACGGTGAACGTACATAGTACTTTTGGGTTCAAGTCCCTAATAATACATGATATGATAGTGCCTTTGAGTTTTCAAAAGATGATTTCAAAGTGATACATGACATGATAGTGCCTTGAGTTTTCTAAAATGAAAGTTGAGTTTTATAAAGTGAGTGTACGGCGGACGTACATAGTGTTATTGGATCTTAATCCTTAATGGTACATGTTATGTTGGTACCTTGGTTTTTCTAAAATGAGAGTTCATTATATATTATTGGTACGTGATATGTTGGTACCTTGGTATTATTCCATGGACTGACCTCCGTGATGCGAGTACATGATACTCATGCGTGTATTTATATTATATGATTCCATGAACAAGGTCCGTGATGCGATTACAGGATACTCATGCGTGTATTTATGTATTATTATTCCATGGACCGACCTTCGTGATGCGAGTACAGGATACTCATGCGTGCATTTATATTATATGATTCCATGGACAAGATCTGTGATGTGAATATAGATACTCATACGATTATATGATTCCCTGGACAAGGTCCGTGATGCGAGTACATGATACTCATGTGTGTATATATGTATTATTATTCCATGGACCGACCTCCGTAATACGAGTACATGATACTCATGTGTTATATATGTAATATTATTTCATGGACCGACCTCCGTGATGCGAGTACAGGATACTCATGCGTGTATATATATGTATTATGATTCTATGGACCGATCTCCGTGATGCGGGTACGAGATACCCATGCGAGTATACATGTATATATTTTGATTATAGGGGCAGGCATGCATGATTTTGATATGACTCTTATTATTTTTAAAAGACACAGTTGACTCTCATTTTTGAAAGGTACAGTGGTACAATGATATAGTAGTATGGTGGTGCAGTGGTACAATGATACAGTGATACAAAGGTACAATTGACTCTATTTTATATGACACGGTTGGATCTGGTATTTTAATTATTATACTTGTCTTTGTCATTCTTTGGCCAGTTATGATTTTAATTTCTGTACTTTATGTTTACATACTTGGTACCTTATTGTACTGACCCCCTTCGGGGGGCTGCGTTCATGCCCACAGGCATAGGTACACAGTTTGGTGATCCTCGAGCTTAGGATCCTTGCTCAGCATTTTGGGATAGCTCCATTATTCCGGAGCTTAGTCATTTTGGTACAGGTCTTCCATTATGACTTATGTATATTCAGGGGTACGGCGGGGCCTTGTACCGTGATAGTTACTGTATACTCTTAGAGGTCTGTAGTCATGTGTGGGTTGGACATGTGATGTGCGATTTATACACATGCTAAACGCAAGTGCATGTATCGTTACAAGTAATATAGTCTAGGTAAGACCGAATATCGTCCTCAGGAACTGGTTTTCAAGTACTGATTATCTATGCTTTAGTTTCTATTTGGTTAACGTTAATTGAGTTGGAATTCTAAACTAATAATGCAGGAAATAAACTAATTATGAAAATACTTTGATTTAAATCAGTTATGATGGCGAATTAGGGCTTCCAAGATCATCAACTATCCACTCTATTCAATCCTTAATACAATTAGACTAACTTCTTCTTCTACGTTAAGATAGCAGGTTAACTAGACCGTTTTATACTCCTGTTAAGGTAATATAAACACTCAACCCCAATGGAGAACCCTTCTACCTTTCGGTGATAAGATTGACTACAAATGAGGATTAAGAGCAATAACCTATTAAGCTACACAAGTATTGGGGTACTTTCGTCCACGATTTAAACCTATGTTTATTCAACTATAACATATTCACAATCTCCCCTTTCGGATTTCGATTAGAACTCATATAAGTGATGATAACTAGTGATCAATTAATTATCAAGCAATCAAAACAACTATTGAATAAATCTTAAACAAGTGAAGAAGAAATCAACTAATTTATTAATTCATGAATAAGAGTTTCAAGAGAATCACAAGGAAATCTCTAACAAAGTAATTAGCTCCTAGCCATAGTCACGCTAAGAACTAATATAATCTCCATACATGAACTGAAATAAACAAAGCAAAAGAAAGAAAAGAAAAATACTCAAGAACAAGTCTCCAAGTCTTCTAGCATCCAAAGATTGTGTTGTGGAATATTTACAAGATGGAATTCTCAAGTGTGGGATAGAATGAATTCTTCTAATGATGTAGAGACTTTTTATAGCCCAAGAATCATTTAGGTAAAGGGTTAGGGATTATGTAGGTAGGAAAAGTTATAGAATCATTTAGGCAAAGGATTAAGGATTATGTAGGTAGGAAAAGTTATGGAATCCTTTAGGTAAAGGGTTAAGGATTATGTAGGTAGGAAAAGTTATAGAATCCTTTTGCACCCTGAAAACGTGTCAAATTCGGCCCAAAACTCAGAAATACCGCGTCGGCGCCGTGGCCCTGCAGATTGGCGCCACGGCGCTGAAAAACCTGCAACGAAATCAACTTTCGGAACATTCAGCACCGCGGCGCCTGAGGCATTTTTCTGGCGGATTTTCGTTTTGTCGTCCTTTTTTCGTCCGGTCTTCGTCTGATTTCTTCTATACTTTCCGGAACTTCTTAGGCTTCATTTCTTGGCCCTTTTAGTGTGCAATTCCATCTCATTTATGCTCATTTCATCTTTTTTTTGTCATTTCTCCATTTCTGACCGCTGTGACACAAAAGAAAGGAAAACGACCATAATACTATACTAAACATAAATGAAATGAGTAAAATACTAACTAAAAATGACTCAAAAGGTGTATATAAAATACACCGATCAACATGTACAGTTGTAGTTCGTTTGGACTATTCCATGTAAAGTGGCGACCTTGTCGGCTTGCCTGTTTTATTATACAAGTTTGGTATGTGATTATGAGTTTTCATTAGCTTCCGCTGGTCTTATGTGATGTGTGGGTATAAGGGTGCCCAGATAAGGCACCAGTCACGGCCCGTCGGCTCGGGTCGTGACATCGGTATTACTCTATTTACCATTATCATATCAATCTCCATCTTTGGTATCGTAATATGTCCTCCCCGACTCTAAATGAGCAAAATAGCGAAAACAAAGCACCTACCCTCTTAATCTTATCTCGTAACCCGGCGGAATTTGGTACATACGATTGACTTAGTGTTGGATAACTTTGTCTCGCTTTAACTCTAGCATTGGATCTATTACCACATAACTCTATCTTCTAATTGTATTAACGTCCAACACTTTCTTGGTTATTCCTCTCTTTTTTTCTACCGGGGTGACACTAACATTCCCCATGTATCACTCTGTTATCGTTGGAGCCCTAAAATTAGACTCTTAAACTTGCTATCTGTTGACGCTCCTTTTCTAGTTCTTATTTTTTTGAGCCTCGATATAGGATACACCATTTACATACCCCATCTTAGGTTACTCTGAAGGTTGTTATGATGTTTTGCCGATCTTACTCCTCAAAAGGTAATAGAATTGAACCCTTATACAGTTATCTTTCACTACATCCCTTAAAGGAGGGATATCACTGAGTTCTATATAATGCCTCTATCGTTGATTTAGTCTTATGTTTGGATTCTCGATCGGTCGGCTGGAATAATGCTATGTTCTTGTCTTTTCACCATATTTGGGGGATACTCACTTGCTGAAGTTTAGCTTCTGAAACCTCTTACTCTTAAAGAGGGGCGTGCTTTAAAACATTATCTGAATCCACATTTTCTTACTTACTTTCTTCTAATAACTGTTATTCTCTTTAAGAGAGCTCGTAATTTTTTATATCATTGTTTACTTTCTTTTTCCTTTTAAGAATGGTTATTCTCTTTAAGAGGGCTCGTAATTCTTTATACCATTGGGACCCGTCCGAGAGGGTGCCTTTACTTATTAGTAAGAGAAACTTGTCTCAACTTTACACTTAATATCCGCGTGGTCATACTTCGGCTTACTGTTGTCGATACTAATTCAGGGACTTGGCTTTCCCTTCATATTTTTATGTATAAACATCCCAGTCCTCTTGTTTCCTTTTTTTGTAAGCATCTTGCACTACATCGACTAATCTTGATCTTTATTATTCAGGGGTTCTTTCCATATCTGACCTCACGCTCCACTCTGGGTTTAATCTTGGTCCTTACTCAATCGTCATCGTTATTGCTGAGTCTTTCTCATCGACATGTGGATTAAATCCTTCTATTCTTTTAGTAAATATCTACTGGTGATATGTTTTTAGCAATTCCGTAATCGTATATTCTTGCAGGATTTCGGATATCCCTAATATTTTACCGCTTATCCTTCTTACTATTACATCTTCTTTCATTCATTATGAGTATCATTCTTAACCATCGGCTTTTACTTCCAAGCTATGTAGCCCCCGCTTGGTCACTTTATACTAACATTTTATACTATTACTCCTTGCTTGCTTGAAATATTTCTTGAGAATCACCGTCGATTGCTTGCGAGATCAATGTCTGATCAAATTCTAAGAAGTCTCTTAATATAAATGTACCATAGTTTGATGGCTTATCCGGTCGTTCAACTCATCTCCTTTTAGATTTCGTATACATCATTTCTCAATGAAACTCGACTTTTACTCTTATTCATGAATCTTGAATACCCTTCTCGAGCCTGCATATGATTTCATCTTTAATTATTCATCGTGCTTTCCTGGGCGTTACAGTTAGCGGTCTTTGCCGTCGCTTTACCTTTTTTTTAACTGAGAGGTTGCTATCATTTTTTTCATACTATCTCTATAAAAATGTACATATATGTCGACATTAATGGCATATCCATAAGATCTGGGTAACGCCACCTTAGCCGTCGCAAAGCTTCCTTTTGTAACCCTTGCATTTGCTTACTAAATTATCGTACGATTCTATGTCAGTTCTTTCCCGCACCATCTTCTATGTATTACTTCTCCCGCGTCCGGAATTTCCCTCTTAATATATCAGGTCTCAATTCGACGTACTTCATAATCTACAATCCTTTAACGACTCACAACTTGCCTTAAAGCAATACCCCTTAGTAGAGTCACTGAATCACTCGCATAAGTAAGGTGTCACGAGTTCATGATTGACACGCTTAATCCCTGTAACAAAAACATTAACCTTGGGGCTTATTTGTTACTAACCCTTAAGGATCGCTCTTCCTTGAAGAGTACTTATTTACTGCCTATTTGGTTATTTGTCATTCTGCGGTAGCTCTTATTATATCAAATCTCGAGAGTCTTCAACTCTTATTCCATCCTATCTGAAGGATCGACTCAACATTAATGTTCCTTGATTTAATGGCTAAATCGTCTTGACTGTTTGTCCCGTTAATTTCTGCTTACTCAAATCTCGTAATAGGTACTTGGCATCATGACACTTTTCCTAGACGCCCCAATCATCCCTGCTTTCATTGTTTTCTATGTTTATTGGCCATGGTTTTCCATTCTTCTATACTTTATATCACGACTCTTCGTTATTTCATACATTTATTCCAATATTTCATATCACTTGGTCTGAACCTATTTCTTTTATTCCTATGATTGTTCAGTGATGAGTTTTTATAATATAAACAATTATGAACCTAGATTTAAGAAGGTCTGTTTTCTAGATCAGAGATCTTTTGATAAAGTGGAAGGCTAATTGTTTGCTGGCTGGGAGTTGTATGAATGGTAACGTCCACGTACGGCTCCGTGAGAAGGGTGGTGGACATTAAAAGGACTTGCAGTTAATGGAATCAACCAATCGTGGCACAAGTCCCAACGAGAAGAGGAAAGGCCATAAGCGACCGAGTTGGGCTGGGCGTCCCGGTAAAAAAAAAATATAAGTTGTCCTGAAAAAGCATCTGAGACGGCATTCCCACTCTTACTAAGACTACAGAATGTTCTTGTGAATTATGGCCAATATCGGGTATATAAGCAATGATTTCAAATCCAGAGGTTAATCGTACTCTGGCAACTTTACGTAAGGCAGAGTTTGGTTTTAACAATGCAAGAAGAGAATTCTAGGCTTTAGAGCCCTGTCAAATGCATATAAGAAGCAAGACTTCGCGATTACATAAAACATAAACTTTGAGGCTTAATATCTAAATACATGGCAATTGCGCAACGGCTTTCGCGCTAGTGCGCTCATCCGTTGCTTGTTGCGCAACGACTTTTTGTATCTATCTACCGAGCCATCTGCTTTATGCTTGATCTTGTAAATCCACTTGTGTCCGGGCAAAAAAGATCAATGAAAGACTAAAGCACGAGCTAGCTGATCTACCGACAAGTTCTTGATTTCTTATTCGCGAAGTCAGTGGATGATTGATCGCCGCCTCCTTGTCCTGGAGGCTCTCCGGCCGGGGAGGGGCTTGCTATCGTAACCCTTTCTCCTTTAAGTTATAAGGTATGTGAAAAAGAGTGACGAACTCCTTTTTTTCCGGTCATAGGTTGGTCCAAAGAACGAGAAACATGTTGTCCGTTGTTCCTCAGTAGCTCAGTGGTAGAGCGGTCGACCGAGTGGGGTGGGGTTTGATCTTTTGCTGCTCCCATTGACCACAGAGGCATGCGAGATAAAGCGCTGAACAATGATTTAATTATTGAAGAGTCTTTGACAAGACCTCGACATTCTCGCTTATGTTATTAAGACTCACTTACAGTTGAATTGTTCACATGACTTGAGAGCTAAAACTAGGGGTGACAGATGGACCGTTTGGACGGATTAAGATTGGTTGAAGTTGTGGATGGGTCAATGCTCAACCCACCCAAAACTTACATGGGCTAAGATGAGCGGATCAAGATGAGCTAAATGATGGGAGTGAGGGTGGAAGGGGTAAGTGTGGGTAGGGTGGAGGGGGTAAGAAAAAAATTCATATTTTTATAAATTATTTATAATATATAAAATAAAAATTTGAGATTGGGGTAGGGCGGGGAGGATTGTAGGGCGGGGTAGGGGAGGTAAAATTTCATATTTTTAACAAAAAATATGAAATATAAATTTGAGGAGGGGGGGGGGTGAGGGTGGGGTAGGCGGGGGTAGGGCGGTAGGGGGGAGGTAAGAAAAAAATCCATATTTTTTATAAAAGTAAAAAAAATATGAAAGAGAAATTTGAGGATGGGGTGGGGTGGAGGGTAAGTGGGTAGGGTGGAGGATAGGAGTAGGTTTGGGTATGGGGGTTAGAAAAAGATTCATATTTTTATAAATTATTTATAAAAGTAAAAAAAATATAAAATAAAAATTTGAGATTGGGGTAGGGCGGGGGGGAGGGGGGGGGGTAGGTAAGATAAAATTTCATATTTTTAATATTTTTTTTTATAAAAGTAACAAAAAATATGAAATATAAATTTGAGGATGAGTGGGGTAGGCGGGTTAGGGCGTTACGGGGAGGTAAGAAAAAATTTCATATTTTTTATAAAAGTAAAAAAAATATGAAATAGAAATTTGCGGCGGGGCGGGGGGTGGAGGGGTAAGGGTGGGTCGGGTGGAGGGGTAGGTGTGTGTATGGGTATGAGGGTAAGAAAAAAATTCATATTTTTATAAATTATTTATAAAAGTAAAAAAAATAAAAAATTGAGAGTGGGGTAGGGCGGGGAGAGGGTAGGGCGGGGTAGGGGTGGGGAGGTAAGATTAAATTTTTATTTTTAATATTTTTTTTTAAAAGTAACAAAAAATATGAAATAGAAAGTTGAGGATAGGGTGGGGGTCGGGGGTAGGTGGGGTTAGGGCGGTAGGGGGAGGTAAGAAAAAAATCTATATGTTTATAAAACTAAAAAAATAATATATGAAATAGAAATTTGAGAATGAGAAAAAGTCTGATAGGTTAGACTGGAATTGTTTATAGGATTTGTTAGTTATACCTTCCACTAAAAAGTCCTCCAAAATCTATATTTTAAAAAAATCTTTCGAAATTTCAAAATTTTGAATACCAAAAGACTTTTTGTTAGTCTTTTAAAATCTTCATTGAATACCACTAGATTTGAACACTCTGTTTAAAAAATCTTAATAGTCTTGATTGAATACCACAAGACTTTTTTAGATTATTTAAAAATCTTAATTGAATACCACATGACTTTTTTATCCCAAAAAAATCTTTTAAAATCCTAATTGAATACACCCCCTTAGTGAAGATATGTGTTAAAATGGATTGAACTAGCATGTGCAATAAGAATTGGAATATGATGTGTGACTTCAGTCTTGTACCTGTCATAACTAGGCTGTCTATCTTTAATTAAATGGTTTACTTAAGAATGACTAACCTAGATATAAACCGTAGGGTCTGTTTAGGATTACCCTGGACTAGGATTTAATTTAGAGTGATAGTTTGAATGATGTTTGCTCCAAGTGACATGATAGTACAGACCAACCTGCCCTGAGTTTCAGTTTCTGGTGATAAAAGAAAGCTGGATATTGCTTCAGTCTGTTATGTCCTACAAAGAATAAATGATTAAAAACTAGGACCTAAGATGCCTAGAAATGACAATGAACTAAGCTGTTGTGTGCTTGTATATTATTTAAACCAATGTGATATGCTTGTCTACCCTTGCCCATATCTGCTATATTTGGATCAACTAGGGTATCATAGTGCCTCTGGGAACTAGAAGTTGACTGTCAAGCTGGGCTTATGTATGATCTTTTCAGTGTAACATTAATTTTAGGATTTAATGTCGATAATCTACAAACTGTGGTCTGATTAGGTACCTTCTTGTATACCAATTCATGAGAAACTGATGGTCCTAAATGCTACTTGCAAATAGGCCTCTCCTTCTTTCCTTTGAACCCAGCAGTCTATTAGGAATCATTAGCTTAACATAGTCTCTGTCAACTAAAAAATGATAAATCAGTTCCTTTGCTATCCTTGGCATGCATCATGCTAGTTGGTTTAGGGTCCACATATTAACTAAGTCTTGCATATGGGGCTAAATGTTGGTTCTTCCAGTCTCTGTGTGTGAGTAACAGTTGCTCTGATTTGAATATATTAATTTTTGTTGTGTGTGTAATAATGCTAAGAAAACAACACCTGTGGCATACATATTTTTCTGGACATTGTTTCTTGTTTTTCCTTCATGTTGCACTAGTATACACTGATGTACATCTTGGTATACAGCCCATATATCAGATATACCCAGTACATCAGATGTATAGGTGTGTATATTTACATATATCACTTATGAGTGCACTATGAAGAGTATGGGCTTAGCTCGTTAGCGATCATTCTTTTCTGCCTTTTTGCTGGACTAAGGTCGATTAGGACTTGGCCCATTTAGGTTATCTTCTCTGTTTTCTGCCTCTGCTTGATCACCAGCTACTCTGCTTGTTTTCCCTGCTCGACCTTTTTGCTGGACTAAGGTCGATTGCGTTGAAGGCTCGGCTATGTGCAAAAATAGTCAACTGGCGGGCTTAGGTAGGCCCACCAGCCTAAACTTAAACACTTTCTTCTATTTCCTTTTATATATATGTATATGTACTTATTTGTATAATGATACTTTGTATCATATATTGGTACTTTTTATGGTTTGGGAGCTATGATAGGTTAGTTAGATCACCTAAGTAATCTTAAAACTGTTTTTAGACATTCAAAATCTGGAAAATAAAAACTAATTTTGGTTTAAGTGTAAACTGATTTTTTACTCAAAACATTTGGACTTTTAAAAGGAAAATCTGAAATGGGTTGATTTGGATCCAAGTTTGGGAGTGATAGTCTGAGTAAGCGGATTGCTGAGTATTTTTTAGTCCTGACTGAGCCCAAATAAGATAAAAATGATTTCAAAATTATAATGAACTTGGTTGAATATGGTACCTTGAGATTTTGGCAATGTCAGGAAGTAACACTTGAACAATCATATTTGTATCTAAATTAAAATGATTTACTCGATTATCATCTATATCACAAGTGTGATGTGAGCAGAATTTTGATATTATCCATATATACGAAGCATTCATTGACAACCTTAATACTCACGTCTGCAAAATCTCCATATCTTTCGGGTTGAATCATCAAACTCCCTCATTTATTTGATGCTATAAATTTTGACGGCCCTTTGGATTGCCTTTTGGAAGAGAAAATCATGCCTTTTGTAAGGTGAACATTAGCGTTTACAAGATCGTTCGTTCTTTCCACATTGTTTGGCGAATATAATCATCTTCTCTAGGGAAGACAAAGACATCAGGACGACTTTGAAGATATCAAGATATGAAATCATGTCAGAATGCCACTGAATTGGAATTTTTGCCATCGATTCGTGCTGGTGAATTGAGCTTTGTGCCATCGGTTCTTGCTGGTGTGGCCGACTTTTCAGCATTTCTACTAGTTGTTGTTCATGCCTAAGAGGATGAATATCAACCTCATTATATGATATATTTACATCATCGTCATCATCATCATTCGGATACCTCTGCATTCGGTATATCATCGCTATCACTTGATGATCTTTTTATATGATTTGGATAATCATGATCATCTAGTAAAGGCCTATTCCTATACGGAAAACAGAAAACATATTTGAAATACCAACATCAAAATATATATGAATTATTTAATATTAAGGTGATGAACCTACCGATAATGATCAATATTGTCGGGATTTGAAGAAAGATCAATTGCATTGACAACAACGTTTGATACCACTGACGCATTTTGTGAATAATTTCACTACAGAGACAATTCAAGTATTGTAAATACCAAACATAAAAAATACTTATATTATTTAATTATTAAAAAGTATACCTACCGATAATAATCAACTGCACCGAATTGAGAGAATTGCCCAATATTACTCATATCATATGTATAACCACTAAAAAGATACAAAAACAGTACTATTATGATACATATAATAAACATGTGCTATTACACATAATAATAATAATGAAAAAAATGGATATTTATCAAAATTTCCATAATTTAAATTAAATTGATGGCTTAGAGCTTCCGGCGATATTTGAACACTCAAAATGTCTCCATAAGAATTTATGTCCGGATAAGTGTTATCATGAGTAGACTGAATTTTGAGAGATTTAAGGACGAGACGCACTCAACACTTTCTCAACATACATTTTAAGAAACATTGAGGGTGATTAAACCCCCATATACTTCCGGCGCCCTCAAATATTCAATCAAAGACTCATCTTAGTGATATTTCACTCGCAGATAAAACAATGAACCTTGCGATGTAATGAATATTGGATATCTGCCTATTGTAGATAATACAAACTCACGCTTACTAACTTTCGTTCCTTGTATGACATTGAGTGTAGTAATTCAAGTTAATTGAAAACTTAACATAATATTGTTTTGGTTATTATAACAAACAATATTATTATCATTAACGCCCACGAGTCAGAAGATATTGAAGCATAGCGCTTTGAATATGATACATTGAGATTGATCCCGGAGTTAAAGAATTGCCAGTCAGTACTATCTTGTCACAACGGCGACCGCAGGTACCGGCAAAGTATCTGCTTCCGAAGAAGAAGTTTGTCAGTTTATGCTTTAGCAGGGGACGAAGGGGATGTCCGAGTTCGTTTTGCGCCGTCTCCCACCGGTAATCTCCACGTGGGAGGCGCTAGAACTGCACTCTTTAACTACTTATATGCCCGGTCCGTCTTATTCTCCAATTTACTTATTTCCTCGTCATATGTTACGGCTATACTTGATTTGTACCATTGAGACGAAGAGTAATGTCAGCACCGTCTCTGTTCTAATTCGTAAAAGTGATCTTAATATAAGTAAATATACGATTTCAATAATTAGAAATTATTTTAAATTGTAAATAACAACTCAATACAACTTCAAATTAATCCATCACTACTTTGATTGAGCTAAGACATACGAGTAAATTCTGGCTAATACTACTTAATAAAAAAAGGATCCCTAAAATTTGTCATTTTTCGGGGCCCTGGTAATGACGCTTTTGTTTACTTGTCTTTCTCTGTTAACATTATGTTACTATGACAGGTCGAAAGGTGGAAAATTTATACTCCGGATTGAAGACACAGACCTAGAAAGATCCACAAGGGAGTCTGAGGAAGCCGTGCTTCGTGACCTTTTTTGGCTTGGCCTTGCTTGGGATGAAAGTTTCATCAACCACCACTATTTCTTTTGCATAGCTAAATTGCAGAATTCTGATGTAAATGCCTTGTTTTATGTGCAAATAGAATACACTAAAGTAGACATAATTGAACGCATGGAAGGCTTGTTCAAAACTGTAATACAAGCTTATAAACCTCCAAAAGCATGGATAAGTTCGTTTTGCCCCGCAGAACTAAAGGTTTGAGCTGAGCTTACATCTAATATAAGAATTACTAGAAACAAAATATTACTGTTAATCCCCAAATCATCAACAATATTATATAAATAATTATGCCTTAGTTCCAAACAAGTTGGGATCGATAAAATCACCAGCTTATTATAAAAGAAAAAAAAAGAGATGTTTCGGTCATTTGCTTTTGTCTGAGAGTAATTGTGTAGCTTCAGTTGAGTGCTACATCAGTGGGATGGGAATAATTTGATCTCTTTAATATTGCTTGAGCTAACTTTTGGCTTTACATGGTATCATGCATCATTGTATAGGCTTCATTCCACGTTCCAGTTGGCCCTATGCGTGAGGAGGGGGGTTGAGTCCCACATCAGTGGGATGAGGAAAAAAGTGGTCTCTTTAAATGGTCTTGGGCAATACTGTTAGAACCGCAATTCTAGATGCAGAACTTGCTGCATCCAACTATGGAGATGGAACAGTACACAGATAGTTCGAGAGAGAGAATAGACGAAGAAGACATTTGTGAAATGAGTTTTCTGTTGTATTGCATTCATAGCCAGTGGCTATTTATAGCTATAGAGTTTGCACGATTTACCCTTATTACAGACATAACCAAAAGACACAAACAAAACTAAATGCTAAGACTGAAATGTATACACTATGTATACTAGTGTATACTTAACCAATACGAAGTGTATACCAATCAATATAAAGTGTATACTAACTACTTATGTCAATGTCATCTTCAACACGCCCCCTCAAGCTAGGAACACAGAACAAGTTTGTGAAGCCTAGCTTGGACAATAGGTAATCGTGTCGACCAATCGTCAAGCCCTTCGTAAGGACATCTGCGGTGCTCGTCGATTGGACAAATAATGTGTAGAAATCGTCCGCATTGCAACTTTTCACGAACAAAATGGCAATCTATA
Source organism: Przewalskia tangutica (assembly GCA_029844215.1). Classification (NCBI taxonomy): domain Eukaryota; kingdom Viridiplantae; phylum Streptophyta; class Magnoliopsida; order Solanales; family Solanaceae; genus Przewalskia; species Przewalskia tangutica. The sequence goes on along the minus strand of CM056731.1, from coordinate 154,584 downwards.
TCAATATGCTTGGTCCTTTCATGAAATACAGGATTGGCAGCAATTTGTAAGGCTGGTTTGCTATCACTGTATATTGGAATGGGAAGCTGGAGTTGGACTGTCAAAGTCGAGAACAAACCAGAAAGCCACACCACCTCAGCAACTGCAGAAGCAAGACTGCGATACTCTGCCTCAGCTGAGCTCCGGGAAACAGTGGATTGCTTCTTCGATTTCCAGGAAATGAGGAAATTCCCAAAGAATACTAGGTAGCCAGTCACAGACCTTCTTGTGTTGGGGCATGAAGCCCAATCGGCATCACAATATGCAGTGATTAGTCCCAGAAGGCATAAGAAGACCCAAACCTGGGGCTTGTTTCAGGTATCGTACAACTCGTTGTGCTGCCAAGAGATGAGAAGTCTTTGGATGTTGCATAAAGCCGCTAAGGCCTTGAATGACAAATGATATGTCAGTCCGGTGTTTGTCAGTAAAGCAATCGCGATGAGCCTTTGATAACTAGTTGGATCATCTAGCAACGATCATGGATTTTGGAAGAATCATCAACTGAAGAGGAATCAACAGCCAGGTGATGGTCATATAGCATGGAAGTCAGCTTGACATTGAGCTCTAGGGGTGATCTTGCAGGTTTTCCAGCAGACAAGCCATGATCAGATATCAATTCAATAGCATACTTTCTGCAGTGCATCACTATGCCACTATTATTCTAGCAAATTAAGCCAGAAATACCTCGTTACCCAAGTCCTTGATTCTAAAGTTACATTGTAAACTCGGTTTGTTTCTTGAATAAGAGTCTCATCACCCGATGTAAGCAAGTCATCGACATAGATGAGCACCACCACTATCTTGTCATCAACCATCTTGGTAAGCAAGGAATGGTCCAGTTGACTCTGAGAAAAGCCTGAGGCTTGCAAGGCTGTGATCAGTTTGATATTCCACTGCCGAGAAGCTTGCTTTAATCCATAGAGTGACTTGATTAACCTACACACCTTCCCTTGCTGTTGATCAAATCCTTGAGGCATGGTCATATATACTTCCTCATTAAGGTCACCTTGTAGGAATGCATTATAAACATCCATTTGGTATATGTGCCAATTTCTGGAAGCTGCCATTGAAATTACAGCCCTTACAGTCACCATGTTGAAGATGACATTGACATAAGTAGTTAGTATACACTTTATATTGATTGGTATACACTTCGTATTGGTTAAGTATACACTAGTATACATAGTGTATACATTTCAGTCTTAGCATTTAGTTTTGTTTGTGTCTTTTGGTTATGTCTGTAATAAGGGTAAATCGTGCAAACTCTATAGCTATAAATAGCCACTGGCTATGAATGCAATACAACAGAAAACTCATTTCACAAATGTCTTCTTCGTCTATTCTCTCTCTCGAACTATCTGTGTACTGTTCCATCTCCATAGTTGGATGCAGCAAGTTCTGCATCTAGAATTGCGGTTCTAACATGGTACCAAAGCCATGCATGGTGAGTCCAGAGGTAATTCTGTCTCAATAAGGCGGGGCCAGAAGATTGACTCGCGAGGTTCAATAGTCAATCGATTCATCTATAGAGGTCGATTCTGTGTTTTTCTGATTAACTTGCTTGTGTCATCTGCAATCTACTTGTTTTGCTTCTATCAAATTACAATTCGTGAGTTTGTGTCCAAAGTTCGACTCACTGTTATATTTTTTTTTCTCGATCTGCATTAGATCTGAGTTCCTTCTTCTGAACTGTTTTTTGAAGTCATTGTTTGGAGTCATCGTAAACTAAATCTTCTGAGGATATGGAGAATATCACTACAACACCTTCTGCTGTGTTGGAGGAAAGCTCAACCTCTAATGCCGACATTATCGATCATAATCACCCTCTGTTCCTGAATGCATCCGACACAGTAGGTGCCATTCAGATTGAGATCCAGTTGGCAGGTATGGAGAACTATACGCTATGGAGTAGAGCTATGCAGTTAGTTCTATTGACAAGGAATAAAATTGGATTCGTCGATGGATCTATAAGGCGCGACACATATGGACCAAGTCACATAAGGCAGTGGGATAGGTGCAATGCCTTAGTAATGTCATGGATAATGAGAAGTGTTGATAAAAACTTACTGAGTGGGATTTTGTATCGTACCAGTGCTGCTGCAGTTTGGAAGGATCTTAAGGAGAGATTTGATAAGATCAATCTCTCAAGAGTCTTCCAATTGAAAAAGGAATTGACAATGTTGACTCAAGGGACCTCACCAGTGTCCCAATATTACTCTAGGATGAAAGACTTATGGGATGAGATAGATTCAATCATACCTCCCCCTACTTGTGACTGCTTAAATCCTAGAGAATACATTATACATCTAGGAAATCAGAGGTTATTGGAGTTTCTCATGGGATTAAATGATGGATACAACCAAGCTAGGAGCCATATCCTATTGATGTCACCCATACCTAGTGTAAACCAAGCATTTGCTATGATTGCACAAGATGAAAGCCAAAAGAGCATCTCATCTCTAGGGAACTCTGTTGACAACTTGGCACTGACCAGCAGGGCATCATTTGGGAAGAATAGGAAATTTTCCTTTTGTGATCATTGTAATATGAAGGGACACAGCAGAGAAGGATGCCACAAATTACTTTACTTCTGTGACTACTGCAAGAAGCAAGGACACCTTCAAGAAAAATGCTACAAGCTGGTAGGATATCCTTCTGATTATAAAGGGAAAAGTAGGGCTAATGCTGTCATGTTACCCCAGGTGGAGCAGCAGGTGCAGGGGTATGGAGTCAGCTATGGTGGATATGTAGATGGTGAAGTGAACCAAAGGCAGTTTGCAGGCAACAATCAACTCTCTATGTATCAACAACAACAACTTCAGCAAGTAATTAGAACCTGCACACCAGACAAATTAGAGATGATCGCATGCATAAGCAACGATCTAAGGGATCGTGCAGAGCCATAATCTTTCGCTGATCACGTATGGCAGGTAAATATAATGAAGACATGAGTAGTCCTTGGATAGTAGATTCAGGAGCTACTAATCACATGGTCAAAAATAGTAGTATGATTAAGACTCCTGCTCCTAACTGGTCAACAATCAATTCAGGTCAAGTGCAATTACCAAATGGAGGCAATGCCCCAATTACACACACTGGAGAATGTAGGCTGACAGGAGGTGACCTTATAAAGCATGTGTTGTGTGTGCCAAGTTTCCAATTTAACTTACTTTCAGTATCAAAATTGACCAAGGAACTCAATTGCAGTGTTAGGTTCTTTCCTGACTTCTTTGTACTGCAGGATCTCCTCACTGGGAAGGTGAAGGAGATTGGTAGAGAAGTGGATGGGCTATATGTGCTGGACTCTACAAGAAAGCAGGAGGGACTGATGACAGCTAGGACAAACATGTCAAAGCTCAGCACAGGAGAAGTGAAGGCAGCCCTGTGGCACAAGAGATTAGGACATGTACCAATGAGTGTTCTTAGGAAAATAAATGCCTTCAGTAATAGTTCTAACTTTGTGATTCAGCATTGTGATATATGCCCTATGGCAAGACAAACTAGATTGCCTTTTCTTGCTAGTCAAAGTAAGAGCAAACTTCCATTTGATATGTTACACCTTGATGTTTGGGGACCATACAAAGTTCCCACTTATAATGGTATGAGATTCTTTCTTACTGTGGTAGATGACTTCACTAGATGGACATGGATTTTCCTCTTGCATATTAAATCAGATGTTCCTACTATACTCAGAGATCTGTGCCTATTGATCAAAACACAGTTTGGTTCCAACATTAAATGTGTGAGGTCTGATAATGGCTCAGAATTTATAAATAACTCCTGTAGGGATCTGTTTGCACATTTAGGGATCATACATCAGACATCTTGTCCATACAGTCCTCAGCAAAATGGTGTAGTTGAGAGGAGGCATAGACACATACTAGAACTTGCTAGAGCCATAAAATTTCAAAGTGGTCTGCCTGCCAGGTTTTGGGGAGAATGTGTTGAGGCAGCTGTCTATATTATGAACAGACTGCCCTCTGTGGTTCTTGGGAACATCACCCCATATGAGAAACTATATAAGAAAACACCTGGTCTATCACATCTAAGGGTAGTTGGGTGTTTGTGTTATGCTACAAATCCAGTGAAATCTGATAAGTTTGACACTAGAGCCATCAAGGCAGTCCTACTGGGGTACTCTTCCACACAGAAGGGATACAAACTCCTAAATCTATCTAACAATGTTCTATTTGTAAGCAGGGATGTTGCCTTTTATGAGGATATCTTTCCTTTCAAACAGAAGGAGCAATCTGGAGTTGATATCAGTATGAATCCAGAGGCTGATATTTTTCATTATGAACCTGCTGTTAGACAACCATCTACTGGACCAGATCATAGTGAAGGGTCACAAGAGACTCTGACACACGAGCGGACCTCGAGGATATTGTGATCCTCACAACCTGCATGGATGATGCACCCACCTCTGAATCTCAACCACCATTAAGGAGATCAGACAGAAACTGGAGACAGCCTGCTTGGATGACAGATTTTGTTCATATGCCACAAACAGCACCCACAGGAGGTAGACAAGCATGCTTATATCCTATGGCTAACAGTGTAAACTATGTTGGATTGAATGCAAGGTACAAGTGCTACATTGCAAACATTGAACTTGAACATGAGCCAAACTCATATTCTGCTGCAGTAAAAGACACCAGATGGATTGAGGCTATGAAGCTTGAAATTCAGGCTTTGGAAAGTAATAAGACTTGGGAAGTGACAGATCTTCCTGCTCACAAGAAAGCCATTGGATGTAAATGGGTTTATAAGATCAAGTATAAGGCAAATGGTGAAGTAGAAAGATTCAAAGCAAGACTTGTGGCCAAGGGCTACAACCAAAAGGAAGGAATTGATTATCAAGACACCTTCTCACCAGTGGCAAAAATGGTGACTGTAAATTTGTAATTTGATGCGACTTCCGAGAATTGGCACATATACCAAATGGATGTTTATAATGCATTCCTACAAGGTGACCTTAATGAGGAAGTATATATGACCATGCCTCAAGGATTTGATCAACAGCAAGGGAAGGTGTGTAGGTTAATCAAGTCACTCTATGGATTAAAGCAAGCTTCTCGGCAGTGGAATATCAAACTGACCACAGCCTTGCAAGCCTCAGGCTTTTCTCAGAGTCAACTGGACCATTCCTTGCTTACCAAGAAGGTTGATGACAAGATAGTGGTGGTGCTCATCTATGTCGATGACTTGCTTATTACTGGCAGTGATGAGGCTCTTATTCAAGAAACAAAATTGAGTTTACAACAGAACTTTAGAATCAAGGACTTGGGTAACTTGAGGTATTTCCTAGGCTTCGAATTTGCTAGGAATAATAGTGGCATAGTGATGCACCAGAGAAAGTATGCTATTGAATTGATATCTGATCATGGCTTGTCTGCTGGAAAACCTGCAAGATCACCCCTAGAGCTCAATGTCAAGCTGACTTCCATGCTATATGACCATCACCTGGCTGTTGATTCCTCTTCAGTTGATGATTCTTCCAAAATCCATGATGCATTGCTAGATGATCCAGCTAGTTATCAAAGGCTCATAGGCAGATTGCTTTACTTGACAAACACCAGACCTGACATATCATTTGCTGTCCAGTGCCTTAGCCAGTTTATGCAACATCCAAAGACTTCTCTCTTCGCAAAGACAACGAGTTGTACGATACCTGAAACAAGCCCCAGGTTTGGGTCTTCTTATGCCTTCTGGGACTACCACTGCTCTCGCTGCATATTGCGATGCCGATTGGGCTTCATGCCCCAACACAAGAAGGTCTGTGACTGGCTACCTAGTATTCTTTGGGAATTCCCTCATTTCCTGGAAATCGAAGAAGCAATCCACTGTTTCCCGGAGCTCACCGAGGCAGTATCGCGATCTTGCTTCGATTCTTTGAGGTGGTCTGGCTTTCTGGTTTGTTCTCGACTTTGACAGTCCAACTCCAGCTTCCCATTCCAATATACAGTGATAGCAAATCAGCCTTACAAATTGCTGCCAATCCTGTATTTCATGAAAGGACCAAGCATATTGATATAGATTGCCATTTTGTTCGTGAAAAGTTGCAACAGGGACTGATTTCTACACATTATTTGTCCACTGACGAGCAGCCTGCAGATGTCCTTACGAAGGGCTTGACGATTGGTCGACACGATTACCTATTGTCCAAGCTAGGCTTCACAAACTTGTTCTGTGTTCCTAGCTTGAGGGGGCGTGTTGAAGATGACATTGACATAAGTAGTTAGTATACACTTTATATTGATTGGTATACACTTCGTATTGGTTAAGTATACACTAGTATACATAGTGTATACATTTCAGTCTTAGCATTTAGTTTTGTTTGTGTCTTTTGGTTATGTCTGTAATAAGGATAAATCGTGCAAACTCTATAGCTATAAATAGCCACTGGCTATGAATGCAATACAACAGAAAACTCATTTCACAAATGTCTTCTTCGTCTATTCTCTCTCTCGAACTATCTGTGTACTGTTCCATCTCCATAGTTGGATGCAGCAAGTTCTGCATCTAGAATTGCGGTTCTAACAATTCAGACACAGGTAGCATTCCTTGTCACGACCCGAACCCGGACCCGTGACCGGTGCCTTAACCCGGGCACCCTAGTGACCCAACATCAGAGAAAACCAGCGGAATGTAAACTCAAGATAAACAACCATTAAGATATAGAATAGTCTAGCCCAAATCAAGCAACCCAAAAGTACATAAACCGAACGATTACATCCTTAACGAACCAAGTTCGACAAGACTACAGCCTCTAAGAATGAATAACACTATGACGGGACAGGGGCCGTCATGCCCTGAATGTACAAAATAACAACGACTCAGGAGAACCATACCAAAAGTCGAGCCTCCAAGAAATGGAGCTCCCGACACTGAGTACAAGATCCTAGGAACGAGGATCTACCACCGCTTCCTTTACCTGCGGCGTGAACGCAAGGCCCAGGAAGGGTCGACACAACGTGCAGTATGTAAAGCGGAAAATACCGTAGTAATATCATAAGTCCAAAATACATTAAAGTTATAGATAAAACCAAATTATGTTGCAGTGCCTTACTAATAATGAGAGTAACAAGTATACATTTTATAGCATAAAAATAGGAGGCTCATGATCAAAACAGGTACCTCGCCTGTAGTATCATTAAGCAATCCTACTCGCGGGACTATTTCACCCGCATAGGTCCCGTGGACCCGCGTAGGTCATCCGCGCCGTCATAGGACTATTTCACCCGCGTGGGACTATTTCACCCGCATGGATCCTATGGTCGATCCGCATGTAGTACAAAGCGCTCGCATCACGGGTAGCAAATCCATGGCATAAATAATAACCGGGGTTTACGTAACAATATAAATATATATAACATAGCTCATCCGCTATTAAACATAACATAAGCACTACCTACTATCACATCACAACATAAGCACTACCGCCTATCATAACTTAAGCAAGTTAAGAATCACCTAACTTCTTATTAATAGTATTAATACATCCTCTCATTTTAGTATACCTAAGGCACGATCATGTCTTTTAATAAAAATTCTGGATTTAACCCAAGTATCATGTACCTCTAACCTTTTAAGAAATAACTCTTTTTACAAAAATTCCAAGATACTAATCACCATAGTATCAAGTTACGATTTCTTTTCAAAACAAGTCACATTTCCTTTTAAAACTATCTCAAGCTTCTAAATTAAGTGACTTCATTTCTTGTAAAACCTTAGGCACTTCATGCCTTAAAACCATTTTCCTTTCACAAGTTCAAATCATCAAAACCTTTCTCCATTAAACTTTCACAAACTAATATAACCAACTCCCATAAAGCCGTTATACTAGAGTTAAACAATAGTAAAACACATTCCCTTAAGTCCAAGGGATTTTTCTACTTTTCTTTTAACGAAGCAAGTATCAAATACTTATATCAAACGAAGATTTCCAAATCTTGTCGCTCACCGTACTACATAGGTACAACTAATCATGCTCAAGAGATAGGAAAGCTCCACATACCTCTTGGTCAATCCACAAGCTAAGTCAATTTCCGCATGTAGTATGTCAACCTAAAATGACCACAATCGTTTATCAAGCTCTAATCTATAATGCAGAATTTTTTCCAAGTTAAAGTCACCAATTTCCTACGGAAAATCGCGGCGTTTCCTTTGTTTCTACATACTTTGCCACCTTTTCCAAGGTCGATTTTTAACGCTCAAATGCCATGTTTAAGGCTCAACAACCAACCAACACTAAGGATTACACACCTAAATTTTGGTGTGTAAAATTCAGCCCCAAGTTACAACAACTAACCCAACAAGTCTAATGTAGTATTTAGGCAACAACATGCTCATAAAATCCCCTAACCAATTCTTTCATAACCAAACCCCATTTCTTACATGCAACTACTCTAAGTGCATTTTTCCAACTACAAGTTCTTCCTATTAAACACGCAACACCCAATACCAACTACAAGAGAAGAAATGTTACCTTAAGTTTTAGCCAAACTTATTCCAACACCTAGCCTTTTTCTCCAAGAACACCACCACAATAGCACTTCTAAGCTAGTCACAACCTTCCTTCGCTTTAACTTTTCAGATTTTCTTAGGCTAGAACACCTCGAGGTTTTAGAGAGAAGGGAGCTCGAGCCTTGGAGAGAGAGAGAGAGAGAGAGAGAGAGAGTAAAGATGAAAGATGGAAAAGTGACTAAGCCTCGTCAATTATATTGCATGCGTTACGAAAATCGGATGGGGACACTTGTCACCCTCCCACGACCTCTTTAAAACACAAATCGATTTTCTAAGTTTTTCCGCCAATTTCACTTTCGGCGCGCCGATTCCGTGGCCATGGCCGCAACTCATGCGGACCGGATCTTTGCGCGGCCCTGCTTCGAGTCGCGGCTGAAACTTCAGCGACCAAGATTCGAGGCGCGGCCACGACACGCGCCTAATCACTCCAGCCGCCCGCCGCCGCCGGCCCGCCCGCGCCAGACTTCGATCATGGCCCAGCCCGAACCACGGGGTATAACATTCCTGTAACCACGAGCTGATGGTCGGATAAAATTTTGCAGCAGATGCTCGTAATTATAACTAGTTCTTCCTGCAATTGGAAGAAAAGAGGCTTCATTCCACGTTCCAGTTGGCCCTATGCGTGAGGAGGGGGGTTGAGTCCCACATCAGTGGGATGAGGAAAAAAGTGGTCTCTTTAAATGGTCTTGGGCAATACTCACCTCTTGAGCTAACTTTTAGGATTGAGTTAGGATATCTTTACAACTTCTGGAATTTTGCCAATATTTAGAAGTGTTCCAATGTTTTTTTCTGATGGGATAATTTCTTCAACTAATAGAAGCTTAATTCATCAAAAAGTTAAATAGTTATCGCTTTCACTTCTGGACAAATCCGAGTGCGGTTCTTGCTTTAACTATCACATACAGACAAAGTAGGACACACGCTAGACCAACATTTGATCAACAGAGGGGATGGAACTAGGAAGGCCAAAGAAGAGAGAGATTCATTAATTGATTTTGTTGGTGAAAATTTCATCATTTAGCCTTCGTTGTTCAACCCTATTTTTTTTATTTGACTGGTAAAGGTTGTTCAGCCCTATTGGAAGGCGAGTAAGGAAGGCGGTCTCTCTCCTTTTTGTCTAAATTGGAGGAGATCTAACATGGGGGTGGTTATGATAGACTCTGTCCTTTTTACAGGAGATCACCCTCCGTACCTGCTCATAATCTATCTGTCTCATCCTATCCAAAGGTCATAATATTATTGGATAAAGGGTGTATCTCTGAGCAATAAAATTTTTATTGTGCTAGAATTCACCAACTGTAAATGCAACTGGAATTTAATTTTCTGCACATACAAAACTGTCAAAGCTCAATAGCTAAAGTCAGTGTTGTAACTTGATCCAATGAAGATGAAACATTTTCTAACTTTTTAAATGCTAAAGTCAAAAGGCAAAACCAGGGACTTGTTAGCATTAAAATGTGTAAAGAATGTATTTTGGGCCTAATTCAACCGTAAGCTAGCTTGTAGGGTGAGGATTGTCCAAGTCCATATAAGGAGTCCATGTTCCCATCCCACAACCGATGTGGGAGAATCAACACCCCATCACACTACCCGGGTCTGGACATCTAGAGCGTTGACAATATATGATGGGACCCAACATCAGGTAAACAATGAATTGGGATGGGCCTAGCTTTTGGAGTTGAGTTAGGCCTAACATCATTCTTTACATAGTATCAGAGCCAGACCCATCCAATTCATTCATTGTATCATATATTGTCCACGCTCCAGATGTCAAGTCATGGCGTACGTTGGGTGTTGATTCTCCCACATCAGTTATGAGATGAAAATTTGGACTCCTTATATGAACTTGAGCAATCCTCCCCTCACGAGCTAATGCATTTTTTTTTCAATAAGTAAGAGAATTTTGTTAACAAAATTACTTGAGCACCAATTCTTAAATTCTGCTTTGGGTGATAAATGATTACTATGATTTCCCTTACCTATTGAAAAATTGTGCAAATGTTCTGTATTATAGCATAATGAAGAGCTGAATTTATTGAAATAATGTAGATTTTATGTTCATTTAGTTTTATTTTACTGTATTTGCTGCTGTGGTTTATCTACTGACTACTTTCATTGCGGTCATGTTTCAGCCGAGGCAGTGGAAAGTACATAAGTACGCCAAAAGTTGGGAATTCCTTCACATAGTGCCTAGACCATCTATGAATTCCAGCATTGACTCTATGACATTTACATCACACCCTTTCCCCAACACTTCATATTATATAAGCATCTATACATTACAAGAGAATTGTTCTCTATTTTCCTCTCAATTTTTTTATGATTCCTTCCAAGGCAAACTGTCCAAAAAATGCTAAAGGAATAGTATGCCATAGTTTGTGATTTTTTTTCTCATCTGGCAGCCCCGGCTAGAAGCAAATGCTTGTTTCGCACTCCCTACCTCCCTGCCATCACCCAGTTGATGCCGTATACGTTCAAAAACATACTCCAGATCCGTCCTGTGAATCAAGTAATGTTAAAAAAAGAGGTTTTGCAGTTTCTACGTCTTCTTCACATAAAAAGCCTGCTGCACAAATGAAAACCTATTTTTTTTTTTTTTTGCAGCTTGTCTTGTGTTAGACAGGCCTCATGTGTAGCGATCCATCCAAAGATAGCCAACTTGTTTTCCCAAAGCTTCTTCCAAGGCTCCTCCTCAATTCATTAGTCCCATTCTTTAGCAAAAGTTGGTAGCAGGACTCAACACTTGCCATTATTCTTATCTTTCAGACATGTAGTATCCTTTCGATTATCCATCACTTTAGGTTGATTCAGAATTTGTAATAACTGTATAACTCTCTCTATTTCCCAGTCGTTAAAATTTCCTCTAAATTTTCCCTTTTTAACCATCATTTGTCCAGCTCTGTGCAACATTAATTTCCTTATCAATCACACCAGATTGAATATGTGACTTTTGGCACAAATCAATCTCTTTATTTTACTTCACGATCTGTTAATTGCTTGTTGCCTTTATAAATATCCTGTAGTGTGAACAATGTAGGCCCGATTAGCTCATCACACTTATAGAAGCAGTATTGCTTATATTACCTGTAGTTGATTTCTGTGGCTATGTGTTCTCTAGTGTACTTTGTTTATATTATTTATTTGCGTTAGCTACTACTTTCTTTTGACAGAATGCGCTACTATGACGTATTCGATTTTTGTTACCAGCATGTTCATATAGCTTTAATTTCTTGTCTCTGACCGTTTATCTTGCTATGCAACGTTTGCTTTGATTGTGATTACGCAGGTCAAGACACAAAGGGGGAGATTGTTGATGTTGTATGAGGGCTTGCTTGTCATTGTGAAAGTGAGACAACATTTAAATTATGTCCAAGTTTGCACCATTTTTTCCTTAAGATGTAACTCTAAGCGATCACAATTATTAATGACGTATTGTTTTACCTATCAAAAAAACAAAAACAAAATGATGACATCTTGCTTTTTTACAGGTCTGGAATTGGTGGGAACTATGGTCCATACAGGAAGTCTGAAAGGAATGCCCTTTACAAGCAATTTGCTGAAAAACTTTTACAATCCGGTCATGTTTATAGATGTTTTTGCTCAAATGAGGTGATTGTACTGAATTTTGATTTCTTTCCTTCGGTAGTGCTGTCCGGGTTTTGCAGTGAGAATTTTGAGAGTAAAAATCTATACATCTAGAACGTAAGTTGACAGACGCAGATATTCGTGCTAAATAATCCTTTTGGATTCCACCTATTAGACCAGTTTCAGGAGCATGGCGCTCGCAAGTTTGATGCCATCTTAAACTGCTCCATTGCTATTTGCTTGATGGGTCAATACGTTTGTCCACTTTGTGGCCTTAGTATATCTTCTTGAATGATTGTGTAATACGTAAACCATTTTCTGTTGTCTAGGAATTAGAAAAGATGAAAGAAATTGCAAAGTTGAAGCAGTTGCCTCCCATATACACTGGGAGGTGGGCCAGTGCTACAGAGGAGGAAGTGCAAGAAGAGCTGGCAAAGGGGACCCCATACACATACCGGTTTCGAGTACCGAAAGAAGGGAGTTTAAAAATTGATGACCTCATTCGTGGTGAAGTTAGTGATATTTATATTTCCGTCTAAGCTGGTGGTTCTTCCTCTTTTTATTGTCATAATTGCGGTCCAGACTTATAGTATTGAACTGCCAACTGGCGAATAAATTGAAGAATGTTTTTTGAGATGTTGTACAACCTTATAATGGCACATTGTGTTATGATGTTATCCTCGTTTTCTAGAAGATTAGAAACAAAAAGAAGAAAGGGGGGAGGGGGGTACCTTTTCAAGGAAAACAAAGGAAGAAAGGTTCTGACCCATTTTTTCTCAGGGAATAATTATCTTAGGATGGATTTGTTATGATTTTAAGTTGGAGGGTGACTACCTCTTTCTTAAAGTAAGAGCTATGATTATACGAGTTTATTGCCTTATTTAGATAGGTGAACTAACTTCTCTAGGTTATCAATTGGTGGGTTCAAGCTCAGTAATTGCTGTGTAGTAATATGGTGATTGGAGGTTGAACCTTATCAACCTTATATAGCATCTTTTCAAATCATAAGATCTTGTATTCTTATAATAAATTTAATTGATTTTCACAGTGAAATTGAAAGGTGATTGTTTAAACTCTCTTCATGTCATGTTAATATCTTTTGATACTATTCATCTACTATTAAACATCATACTAATGTTATGGTTCTCCCAAATTTTCTCGATTTCATGAAATGGAGCCTTTGCTGCAACATGCTTTCGAACATTTTCAAATATCTATTATGGGAAGTGCAGTTGGACCATTTTATACCAGAGATGATTCAAACCTTTCAAAAGTTAGCGTTAGCTTCACTTTTGTGCTTACTCTTGTTTAAATAATTTAAACTTCTTGCTTTCTCACGTATGCCTGGTTAGAGAGACATTGAAATTGGGAAAAGCGAGTAGAACTTAGATTGTAGAAAAAATAGATAAAGAAGCACTATATGATACTAATCGTTTTAAATTAGGAAATAGGGAACTTAGATAAATTAGAAACTTGATTAAAAGAAGGTACTACAAGATATTAAAAAAAGGGCAGCCCGGTGCACTAAGCTCCCGCTATGTGCGGGGTCCGGGGAAGGGCCGGACCACAAGATACTAATACCCTAAAACGTAAGTATCACTTTGCATATTTCTTCCTTGCAATTGTTTTGCCCCTTTTCTCTCATTGATGCACGACAGGCATTTGTATAATTAAATTTGCTATCTAAATCAGATGGAACTGACATTGCACAAAGAAGCTGAAGAAATTATGGAGAAGTGTCCCTTTGTGTATTTTATGGACAACGTCGAAAGGAACCTTAGGTGCTTTGAGGTTCTTACCTTTTGTAAAGCTTAAATGCTTATAAGAGAGCTGGAAGAAATGGATTTTAGAGACCGAGTCCTACTTCTATACAGAAGCAAAGAAACACAATATTTAGTCGACAAGGATTTTTGGCTATGCCGACACTAAATTTAGATGGAGGGTGCAGAAAGATGGTTTATCGAAATGAACCCAGATACAGTTTATGTCTGAAATATTTCTTGCAAAAGGAAATATTTTCTAATCACATGTTTGGTCACATATTAGCCGAGGGTATCGGAAACAACCTCTCAACCCCCAAGGTAGAGGTAAGGCTGCGTACTCTCTAGTCTTTACCCTCCCCAGACCCTACTTGTGGGAAGAGTTGTATGGATATGGAGCTTTGGAAGGGGATGGAGGACAAAAAATATCTCACTCCCTTACGGGCGTGGGCTAAGGAGGAAATCTTAAAAGTGTGGGAAGAGTTTAATGGGAACATTTCATTTAGGCTTGGTGATGGGAGAAGAATGAGTTTTTGGGAATATAAGTGGCGTGTGAACAATATTTTGAGAATCTCTTTTCCTAACATGTTATATAATCTCCTGTAAAAAATGATGTTGGTCCAAAAGTTAAGGAGTATACAAGGGGGAGAAGTTAAGGAATATATGTTACCTTCTTAAAAAAAATACAATTGGGAGAAGTGCATTGGTATTTAATATTTAGGAGGAATTTACAAGATTGGGGGTTGAAGAATTTCAGTACTTGGATTAAATTATTTAGTACATTCTTGTTTTTTTTTTCCAAAAAAGAATTTCAATACTTGGTCGAATTGCTTCACCAACAAGTAACTACTATAGATAGGCATGATGTGGGAAGGTGGGGAAAGGGGCAGGAGGAAAATCCTTTTCAGTCAAGTCCTATTATGAGAAGTTACTGATTAGGAAGGAGTCAGCTTTTGCACATATTTCGGTATGGATCCGTAGGATACTACCAAGGGTGTTTTTTTTTTCATTTGGTTAGCTACAAGGGGGTGATCTTGATGGAGAAGAATTTTGAGGAAAAGGAAAATTACTTGTGTTAGTTGGTGTTTCGTGTGTAAAGACTCAGGTTAAGATGTGAATCACCTCCTTTTACATGGCTGGCTAACATCTTGTTTGTGGTTGGAAATTGTGAGTTGGTTTGGTAATTGAGTGGTGATACCGGGCACTATGAAATAATGGATGTTTAGTTGGGCCTTTAAAAGACAGAAGAGAAGAGGTAGGGCATGGGGTGTTGCTCCTTTAGTATTATTTTTTTTTTTTTTTTTTGTTGACGAAGGAACCCGCAGCCGCTACTCTTTCGAGTGCGCACAGGGTAAACCCCGGACTGACGCAGTAGCCTGCAAACCACGTCAGTCAGGTAAACCACACTTGGCAAGCCATGTGTGACAGGCTCAACCAAGAAGGTTTATGCAGGGGATCGAACTCGTGACCTTGCGGTCCCGCGCTCTACTGCTACACCAACTTGGCTACCCTTGCGGGTACCTTTAGTATTATTTGAACCATATGGAGAGAGAGAGAGAGGAGTAGGAGAGCTTCCAAGGGAGTAGAGAAAGATTTTACACACTTGATGAATAGCCTCTTTTCTCTTATTTACAGTTGGTGCACCCACTAGGTTCTTATTTGTATAAAAGATTGAGTGTCATTCGTAGAAAATCATGTTTTGTTGTGAGGTTTCTATTTTGGTGTACTCCATGTATACATGCAGGTTTTTACCCTTTTTAAAATGAAGTTTATTACTTTATAAAAATCGCTTACATAGTCTATATTTTTGGGTTGGGAAGAAATAAGTAGAAGGACTAGAACATCTGGTAGAATATGTACTCCTTTATTAAGAAGTCCTATGATTTTTGCAAAACTATTGTGTAATAGTACCTGCTTCGTACTTGACAATGGAATAAAATTTCGCTTATCATAAAAAAAAATAGAAGAGGAAATGATTGAAGTGATATAACTGTAGATTTTTAATCTTTGACAAGTAACAAAATGCTGGAAATCTTCCATGCAACGCACGGGCAAAATGCTAGTACATCTCATTTATTATGGTGGACTAACTTTGTTACAATTTCATGAAGGTCAGTTGGAACTTCGACACGCTTGGAGACTTTGTCATCATGAGAAGTAATGGACAACCTGTTTACAATTTTTGTGTCACAGTTGATGACGCTACTATGGCTATCTCCCATGTCATAAGGTAATAGAGTAATCTAATATCAATACTTTATGACGGAACTGATGCTATACAGTAAGGGCCAAAGACAGTGTAAAATTCCCACTGAGAAGTTGAGGTGACGGTGAAGAGGGCACTTTAGTTATAGTGATCTTTAGTTGTTAAAATGAAACATCAGTCATGATGTAAATACGCTTCTCAATGTTATGGCGTTTACTAGAGGATGGTTGTCAAAATTTATTCCACTCGAAAGTGGATTAAGATTGGTGGTAGTGAGGCCCTTAAATGTCAAGGATTGACTATTATTGCAGTTTTTGATCATCTCATCTAAAAGCTTAAGCTGTTAGAGAGAACACACTTTTAATATTTAATTATATTCTCAACGCCCCCTTATGTGCGGGTCTGATTTTTTTTCATGGGCCAAACACGTGGGAATCTTTTTTGATAATGGGTGGTGGTGAGATTCGATCCCAAGACTTCTGCCTACTCTGATACCATGTTGAAATGTGTGACTATCTCATCTAAAAGTTTAAGATGTTAGAGAGAACACACTTTTAAATTTTAATAGTTAACTATATTCTCAACAACTATTATACATGGAAGTCATGGTTGAACCCATGGAAACAACCTCTTGCAGAAATGTGAGGAAGACTGCGTACAATAGACCATTGTGGTACGGCCGCGCATATCGGGAGCTTAGTGCACCGGGCTGCCCTTTTATTCTCAACAACTATTATACATGGACTTTTTTTGATATAGAAACACGTGCAGCAATTTTGTATCCTTTCAGTTGTATGCTATCTTACACGAACTCATTCATTTGCCTTGACATACCATTGTCAAATGGGTATGACATGGTTACCTTGAAAATTTACTAAAAACTTGCTTACCTGAGGCTATGACTTCTTGTAACATAGGTTGTATCATTTTGCTTCCTGCACATGGATACTGCCGCTTTTCAATTATATGTAGCATGTATTTTTGAATTGATTATTTAGCACACAAGCACTGATGAAATCTTGATGCTTCAGAGCGGAGGAACATTTGCCGAATACTCTAAGGCAAGCATTAATATACAAGGTAATGCTTTCCCGGTCTCCTCCCCTTTCTCCCCCACCCCCTCCAAAATAAAAGGAAAAAAATGGCAGAAAAGCTAAAGGAAAAACTAGAGTAAAGAAAATGGAAAAAGAAGAAAAGAATAATTAGGTATTTTGGGAATATGATTTCTCTTCTAGAAGCTCATGGAGAAAATCCTTGTTACCCTGCTGTAGGCCCTAGGTTTTGCAATGCCTCACTTTGCGCATGTTTCTTTAATTCTTTCCCCGGATAGAAGCAAGCTCTCTAACCGGCATGGTGCAACTTCAGTTGGTCAGGTAAATGACTGACACATTATTGCATGCTTTCCTTTTGAAACAGTTTTAGGGGTTTACTTGTCAGGTAAACATGTGTTATTCCTTTGCTTTGGATGTTCTCTACCCTTTCCCTTTGAACTGGAGAAGTGAGAAATCTCAGTGTTTTCCTTTTCTCTGACAGTTCAGGGAAATGGGCTATTTGCCTCGGTCAATGGTGAATTATCTAGCTCTCTTGGGATGGGGTGATGGTACAGAAAATGAGTTTTTCACCCTTGAACAACTTGGTACTTGATTGCCTCTTATGCTGATGTTCACTGTTCACATGGCTAATGCTAGCTCAGTAGCTTGCACTCATTTCTATTTATTTACATTTCAAGTGTGATAGCTTCTCATTTCATTTGCAGTTGAAAAGTTCACAATTGAACGTGTAAACAAAAGTGGTGCCATATTTGATTCGACCAAGTTAAGGTATTATACACATATTTCTGATCGGTAAGAGAGTAACTTTTATTTATATATGCACAGCAAATTTGACCTTGTAGGGCCATTCAGTATTCCAAGGAGAACGATGTGTCAAGATGGAGTAACAAGATTTGACAGTAAAGTAACCTTTTGGGTGACCTCCAAGAGAGACAATCTGGAGAGGAGGTAGCTGGTGAGGCACCGCCAAGAGATTGCAATACCAAAATAATTTTCAAGCTTCCAATCATTAGGTTTCTCCTGAAATTGATATGCCATCCGTGGTCATGCCTATATTCTGAGATTACAGCTGTCTTGGATGCAATCACACCATATAGATCAGGGACAACATCCTTATAAGGGGATCTGCCCATGCCACACATCCTGCCAAAATCTTATTTTTCTGCCATCTCCCACCTTAATGGTGCAATTATTTGTAAAAAGCTCCCACCTGTCCCTGATGTGTTTCCAGACTCCAAAGCCAAGAGGGGGAGGGGTTGGCTTTGAAGCCCAAGGTTTGCAAATTCCATACTTAGCACAGATAAGAATTTTCGATAGAGAATGCTCTTTTCCTCTTCCTGATTGAATCTCCAGTGCCATTTGACAGTAGGCTGCTAGTTTGTGCCTTCAAATCTCTTACCCCCATGCAACCATACTCTTTGGTTGTTCTAACAGTTTTCCAATTAACTAAATTGAAAGTCTTCTTCTCCCTGTTTCCTTGCCAAAGGAATTCTCTGCAGATTTTATCCAATCTTTTAGACACTTTTTGAGGGAGGGGAAAGCTAGACATAGTTCATGTTGACAGACAATCCAAGACACTTATAATGAGAACCCGCCTACCCCCCCCCCCCCCCCCCACCCATAAAGAGGTTTTGTTTTTCCAATTTGATGATCTTTTCTCACATTTCTCTAGCATATCTTCCATATCACTACTGAGTTCACTTTGGCCCCTAGTGGGAGGCCTAGATATTTGGAAGGAAGAGAACGAATGCGACAACCCATGATATCTGCCAATAGCTCAATGTTGTGCACTTCATTGACTGCGTACGTTTGGCTTTAAGGTAATTAATGTGCAGCCCAGATACTGCCTCAAATGCCGGTAGAATCATTCTCACATAAAGTTCTTGGTCTACTTTAGCACCACTAAGGATTAACGTGTCATCTGTATAAAGAATATGTGAGATATCTAGATTTCATTGCCCTCTAAAGCCAGCAGAGAAGCCCTTGATCCAGTTGTGATGTGAAGCGGTGATCATCATCTTAGTGAGACCTTCCATGACAAGTATGAAGAGGAAAGGAGACAAGGGGTTTCCTTGTCTAAGGCTTCTTTGGGTAGAAAAGAATCCATGAGGTGCTCCACTAGTAAGCACCGAGAATCTGACGGTGGAGATGCAGCAAGAAATCCAATTTATCTACTTACTACCAAAACCCATATCAAAAATCAGCTTCAAAAAAAAAAACCAGTGTACATATGATTTAACGCTTTCTCAATATCCAATTTGCAAAGAAGCCTGGAATACATTGTCTCCTCCTCGAATCAGTACATTGTTATATTTTCTTCTGCTACATAGGATTTCTTGGTTACCAAGACATTACTAAATATATTACATTTTTTTATTCTTGTCTAAAATATGGTTATGAACTTCAGGTGGATAAATTCAGCATTTGAGATCTCTTCCATCTGAAGAGTTGAACCAAATCATTGGTGAAAGGTGGAAGGATGCAGGCATTGTTACAGAATCACAAGGAGTCTTTATACAGGTAGAAATTTTCCTCTTTCTTTTATTTCTCAACCACAACTTGTAGTTTATCTTTTGATAATGAGTCTCATTCTTCTTCAACTGATAGTTCCTATCCCTTCTAAGTTTGACGAATCCAAGAAAAATAAACCATGTTTGTGCAATATGATTTGATTTGACAGTTCCGTGTATGGTTGGGAGCAACATTTAGGTATTGCAAGTATGAAGCTTATTCTTAACATATACTTAGTGCAAGTTTAGATAAAGTTGTTGCAGACCCTCATATGAAATGCAACCAGCAGCAGTATCATTGTAGGTATTTTATTTTAACCATGTGAGTTTGCTATGACTTGGCTGGCTGATTCTGGATAGAGCTCGTGCAACATGACCAGTTGAATTAAATCAGGGATATTTTTTGCATAACTGAATGAATTAGGGATATTTGGTGCCGGAGATGATACCAAGTCAATAACTCAAGAACCTACTTAGGGTAACTTAAGATTCTCTAGGGCTGGATCTTCAGATTATAAATTGTTGCCTTTTGCAGTACCTCCTGGGTACTCATGAGCATATTCGAGAAGATGGGTGCACTATTTTGAGGTGGATCCCGGATTTAGATTTGACCTTAATTTTTTTTAATGACATTTGACCTTTAGTTTTTTACCATTGAAGCCATTACACTTTTGAAATATCAGTTGAACCCATTGACTATATGCTACATCTTCCATTGCTACTTTGCTACTAATTTTAATATATACGTTTGATTTAATTATATAAAATTTTATGATGACAAAAGGAAAATGGAAATTTCAATGTGTAAAAGACGGGGAAATTTTGAGAGAAAAAATAAAACAAAGAAAGGAAAGAAAAAAGTACTCAATTGAAATGCAAGAAGGTATCAAAAATTTGGGATGTTGCAAAATGTAAAGTAGTCATGTAGATTGTGACATGTAGAGTACTATTTTAATATTTTGAAATTTGATTGCGACATTTTATCAAGAAGTGGTGAAGCATTATGAGGTCTCAGGTCTTGGTTGATAGATTTACCTGATACTTGTGTTGGTGGGAGGGAGCGGGTACCATTTGGAATTGTCGAGGTGCGTGCAAGCTGGCTCGAACACTACTATTAGAAGAAAAATAAACTTTTCTGTTTTTACGTATTTCGAAAGATTATGTTAATGCATTCTTCATCAATGTCAATGTAATATTCCATTAGGATATGATATTCTTAAGCTTCTCGAAAGTCAACCCAAATCATTAAAATGGGATGGGGAGGGAGTATCCTTTTTGAACTAATATTACTTCTGAATCTTATTGAGTCAAGTGATATGTTAGTTTGCAGCATTGGAATTGAAAGTTTCCTTTTCCCTTTTTGACACACAGCATATTTATTGGATCTTCCATTCATTGCATCAGAAAACAAAGGGGAAATAAAGACACCTCAGAGACATGGCTATGTAGTTATGTAGTATATAAATGAGCTGGACAGGCACAATGCAGACTTTGTTGTGCTGGTGGATCTGGTGAAGGTCAAGATGCAAATGTTCCTTATAAGTCAGTAGGTCAAGCATAGTGCAAATTATTAGAATTTGTCTTTTTTTAATGGAAGGGTGGGGTGGGGTTGGGGAGTTAGGAGCTGTTCATAATAATCCGATCGATCCGAAAAATTGGATATCCGATCCTCTTTTTTGAGTTTTGGATATTTCGGATCGGATATCCGAAAAAAATCGGATCGGATACAGATCACAATTTCTCTATTTTCGGATAGCCGAAATATCCGATTTTTTTTCTTTTGATTTTCCCTTGGGTATGTTGTTGTTGTTGTTTTGATTTTCCTTAATAGTTAGGTTGCGTTTGTGTTTTTCGATTTTCATTTGTTTGATTCTTATGTTTCTTCCGTACCTTCATCAAAAAACAAAGGGAAAGAATCAAGTTCTTCTTGTGACAAACTTTAATACTGTTACTAATCATATAATTACTTTAAGTATTACAGTAGATAAGGAGATTGGAGTGAATTCGAAGTAAATGATGCAATCTTTCAACTAAGTATTACAATAGATAAAGAAATTTTAGAAGTCAATCGATTCAAAAGGAAACAAAACTGCATTTCCTCCACGTCTTCACTATCCATTTTCCTTTAAAAAAAGTAGTAAGTGAAGGAGCTTGATTTTATCATTTTATGTCATGGCAATGTAAACAATGATATTTTAAGACAATGCATTTTCATATCGTATAACTTGGTAGAAATTCTTGATGCGGGTGGACGATTAACGATAGCATTATGCTGACTATAATTATCTTTCTTTGCTACTCCAACCTTTGTGTGGATTTTAAGATAAATTAAAATAGGATTTAAATAAAATGTTAGTAATGTTGATGACACACAGTATTTTGGATAATTAAAATAGAATTTAAAATATTTTAAGATAAATTAAAATATGATTTAAAATATGAAAATTTGTGATATCCGAAATTTTTGGATCAGATTCAGATCATAATTTTACCGATCCGAAATTTCGTATCGGATAACAACCCTAGTTAGGATTGAAGGACATTTTTAATAATCTTGGTGGAGATCTAACTATGAGATTATGAAGGCTTCTTTGATTTCTGGTGTCCGTTATGTTTAGCCATCCATGATTTTAAGGGGGTGATATGTGAAATGTGTGTTTGAGAATGCATTATTGTTGTCAGTTAGTTGGGCGTATTGCTGAAGTTGAACTAGTCGAGGTAGAATACATCGGGTGGTTTTGTTTGCTGGTATGATTCTGGAAGCGAATTGGCTAAATATCAAACACGATCGAAGTTTTTGAAATGCTGAAAAGATCCCCGTCTCTTTCCCCAATGGCTGTTGCATAGATGCTAGTCGTTAAACATCAATTCAAAAAATTGTTGTTCAATGTGCATTGGAGTTATACCTGCATTGGAGTTATACCCACACAGGTAGAGGTAAGGTCTGCGTACATCTTACCCTCCCCAGACCTCACTGTGGTGGGATTGTACTGGGTATGTTGTTGTTGTTGTTGTTGTTGTTGTGGTGTACATTGGAGTTATGGTTCTTATACCTGTTAAATTTTCTATATATATAGGATGTTGTTCTACTCCTGAAAGATGGGATTGACTTGATACCAGATTCAGAGAAAGCGCTTTCAAGTTTGCTATCTTATCCTTTATATGAAACTTTGGCAAGGTGATTTATGAAATTCTGTTTAAAACTGTACCTATGTGATGCTAAAAGATGAAAAATAAAGGTATTAATTATAGCAAAAAGGAGAGTTATCCGCATTTACAAGGCGAATACAAAAGGGAACTTCCACAGAAACATGATTCCATTTACTCCTTTACAAAGTGAATATAAAAGACGAGTTCCACAGAAAAAACATTGATTCTTTGTAAAGGGCAACCAATTATCTATTCCAGCTGGAACATCATTTATGCTGCACAGTAATTAAAATGTTCTTGAGCTGAAACAATATAGCTCGCATTGAATAAAGCTGGAGGTGGAAAGCAAATTCAACACTTAAATTTTCTTGTGCTCTTAGCATATTAGCAACTCGCCAACTTCTGATAATGTGGGTAAAATCTTGTATGCAAGCACTACATAAAAATGTAAAGAACCTACATAAAATATTTTTCTCTACAGGAGACACAATCTTCTATACTAACAGGAACCTCATAGGTGTACAACGATCAATAGGCTATTCCTTAAATGTACACAATCTATCCCCTCAAAAGCGCTTTTGTTCTTCTCTCCACAGGACCCACATGAGGGTTAAGGGGTAACATTCACGCCGTGCATCCCCAGTTATGCAGCGCCACAATGATTATGGCATCGTCTAATGTAACCCAAACCAATTCAATACCTCTCACAATCTTTTCGCCACCTGACAGTGCTACAGAAGATGATCTACATCTTCGCCTGAACATAAACACCAGTTGATACACGCCATTCTTCTCTATTTCAAATTTTCAACATCGTCCTTCTTGCTGCCAATTAAAAATAACATATTTCTGGGTACTTTGGGTATCCAAACAGATAAGTTTAGAAAGTCCAACTCATTCTTCAGTAAAAGCCTGTGATTGTATGAATTTACTGAGAACACTCCTTCACTCTCCACCTCCGCAGTGTTTTAATTTCCTTAATGAACAACATAAGAGCAACGAGGTTCCTTGTTTTCAGATCTCTCGAGCTACCATAAAATCTGCATGTGTTTCGATTTATTAGAATCCAGTACTTGACCATTGAGATGTAGAACTTGATCCACTTCCTCAACTTATTCCCAAATCCTATATGAGAAACTGCAGCAACTTTTAATTCACATGGTTGTAACCTCTTCAGGGCCAATTTGCATAAGATCCCTCTCCTTTTTTTCCTTATTGGGTCGGCCACTTTATCTGCCACCAAAACCGTGTCTAGAATCTGTCTTCCTTTCATGAACTCTTTTTGGGAGACAATGTCTTGTCTAACACCTTCTTTGTAATTTTTAAGGTCTTAGTCCTTGATATTCACAAATTCCGGTTTAGGCAAAATCACTAGGTGATTTCCTCCCTCTATCCCAAGCCTTGTTTAACAAAGTTAACCCGGTACCTATGTTGATGGGAGGTAGAAGGTACCCGTGAAACTAGTCGGGGTGCGGCAAGCTGGCCCGGATACCACAATTATATAAAAAAGGTCCTTAATATTCATTACTCCCTCCCTTTTCGGCAAAATCACAATAAAATATGCGTCAAGGCTGGTCTCAAACTCCCTGATTTATTGAAGTGCAACTGTACTCCATCACTGCCCCTTGATCTTCTCCGTTGAAAGAAAGTCAAAGTCAAATCGTCCAAACTAGGGGCCTTTTCTACTGCACAAGTCTCCTGGGAAAAGAGATGCATGCCAAATAATTTCCAGATTCTTAGAAAGATAAAAAGGGATGAACAAGAAAGAAGATTGGGTGTAGAGGATTTGTAGGTTTGGAAACTATTTGTTGCATCATAAGCTAAAAAGTAAAAGGATTATTTTAAGCACGGATTCTAACTTCCTTGAAGGATCATTAAGCCAAACAGTGTTAGGAGGGAAAGTAGTCGAGAATCGAGATATTTGGAGATGTATTACATTATTCCTTATTTTCTGTTACATGGAAGAAATGAACAGGCTGAAAGGGAGACTTTGATGCCAGAAAGGACCAATTAGAAACACCCTGAAATGATGTTAAAAGAAGAAAAGCTTATAGTATGTGACGCTGTTTATGGTATGCCATTTGCAGCACTGAAGGAAAACCGATCTTAGAAGATGGAGTTTCTGAAATTGCTAAGAGCTTGTTAGCCGCCTGTGACAGTGGTGAGCTCTCTGGTGCACTTGCAGAAGGCCAACCTGGATGGAAAAACTGGGTGAAGAACTTTGGTAAATTGCTGAAGCGCAAGGTTAGATCTGAATATTTTCTTGTTCCCTTAAGTTTCTTTTTCAGCACTTAATGATGTTGCTTTATGTACCAGGGAAAATCTCTCTTCATGCCCCTTCGGGTGTACAGGAAAGCTTCATGGACCTGATATTGGTGCCACCACAGTTTTGCTCTATAAAGCTGGAACATCTGGCTCTGTAGTACCCCAAGCTGGGTTTGTCACATTTGATGAAAGATTTAAATATTGAGAGAAGTTCAATGGGAGTCGTTCAGCACAAATGTGCCTTTGTCTGCTGGTGCTGTAACTCATTGATATTGAGGCAATATTCTGTTTGATTATACATTGTATGACTTCTATCTCCCATCCCCTGTAGAAACAAAGAGAAGCTGCAATCACAAGTGGGATTTTTTTGTGTGTTTACACCTCTCGTCTGGAATCAAAGAGTGCTGCCATCTCTATGTGGGATTCCTTTTTTGTATCTCCCTTCCTCCACGGGGTAAGGCCATGCTGGTCGTGAAACTACTTTTATTTTTTCGAATGGTGCGACCATGACCTGTTTAATATCTTACTGCCACTTACTGGTCGGGGTAGTAAGTGACAGAACAATGGTAGAATAGTCAGCAAGGCATTGCAGCTCAAAACTGGGTTCATTGCATAAAATGGCTATGTATTGCATTTATTTTTCTACATGTATAGGCTTCAATTGACTAACAAGGATGTCTTTTTGTAGTATTTTCTTTTATGGTGATGCGCTAAACCGTGCATTCACTTTCTTGGTAGAGTTAAACCATGGAATTTGTTAGAATATTTATTATTAATTACAATTAATAATATAATTATGTAGAATCTTATGTATATGGTAAGTAGTATTATGTATTAAATAGAATAGTATTAATATAGGAATATATTATGGGATAGGTAGGAGGATTTTAGGGAAGACTTAATCTTCCTATTAATTATTAGTTAGTGTATATATTGTTACCATTGGGATGAATAAAGTTTAAGGAAGATTTATCATTTCAAATAATTCTTACATGGTATCAGAAGATAATTCAAAGATCCTACTCTAAATAAAATATTCCTTCCAAATTCGGTCATCTTCCTCATCCATCCAACCGAATTTGTCTTCTCCATTGTTATTATTTTTTTCCCCTCCATTATTGTTGTCAACCATGTCTGAATCAAAGTCTTCGTTTCACTCAGCTCTTACTATCTCCAACATCAAAACACATATTTACACAAACTAGAGATGAAAAGCCTCACTACGCACATACGGGCGGAGTTGTTCAAAATTTGTTGTAGGGCTCACAAAGTTCTTCATCATATAATTCCACCAAAAATGGTACAACAATCGAACAATCGTCAGGCGGACAAAGAATTGTGGGATACCGCGATGCCACGGTTCTTGGTTGGATGTATCTGACAATATCCACAGACATTGCATCTGATAATGGAACAGTTCTACCGTGGTGGCATGGGAGCGGAGAGACATTTTTCAAGATAATCAAAACTCTCGTGTCGTTGCGTTGGAACAAGAATTTTCAACCATTATCATGGCGGACTTCCTAACGTTTCAACCATCACAACGCCTCGAAGTGGTGGCGGTCAATTGAAAGCGTGGGTTCACCTGGTTTCGACAACTGTTAGTTTTACAATTAGTTGTCGGTCTCACGGATGCTTATAGTGGCGTGGGGACACTAATCCGTCAAAGTAATCCACTTGCAAAGTTTTATCAAGCAAGATCCACGCTTGTTCTCAAGAAATCGGGTTTGATTAAGAAGGTTTCAACGACTACAAATTCCGCCATGGTTGCCACCTATTCAAATGATGGTAATTATTTTGCCTATTCTTCACAAAATAAGAGTCAAAAAGGACGTGGAAATAATAATAAGAAGGGTGGAAATCGCGGAAATAATAAAGGTGGGGGTCACCGGAATTTCGGTGGCGGCGGAAATGGCGGCAACACCAACTCCGGCGGTGGCTATGGCGGCAGCACCAACTCCGGCGGTGGCTACTGGCAGCAACCACCAGGCCACTGGAACGGCAGCGGAAGGCCCGGTGGCGGCGGCCAGCGATGGCAAGAACTAGCGGCGGCGGCCCGAGGAATTGGGCGATCCGAGACGAGGTGGGCGAGCTAACAACGAGCCCGATGGCGATGGCGGCCGACCACATCCAGCAGAGTAGACAACATGGAGGTCTGACCCAGCAGGCCCATTTCGCTGGGTCTGTTTCAGCAGCAGACAGCAATTTTGGGCCTTCTCCGGCCCAATGGCAGGAGGCCCATTCAACCACGACCCAACCTACGGATATTGAGCAGGTTATGCACACTCTTGGACTCAATCCACCGGATTCTAATTGGTATATGGACTCCGGGGCAACGTCACATATGACGGCGTCCCAAGGTACACTCTCACCCTATTTTAATTTGAGCAAAGAAAATGGTATTATTGTCGGAAATGGTCATGCAATTCCAATAAAAGGTTATGGATCAAACACACTATCACCACCACATCCGCCACTAGTTTTAAATAATGTCCTGCATGCTCCCAAATTAATAAAAATTTTGGTTTCTGTTAGGAAGTTTACTAGTGATAATTGGGTTTCTGTTAAATTTGACCCATTTGGTTTTTTCGTACATGACTTTCAGACGGGGAAGCTTCTCATGAGGTGTGATAGCAAGGGGGAGCTCTATCCAATAAGTTTACCAAATTCACAGTCTAAAGTTCCTTCCACTTTTGCAGCCTTGGCTCCATCACTATGGCATGAACGATTGGGACATCCGGGGGAGTCCATTTTGGCCTCTCTTAAACAAAATAATTTTATTTCATGTACTCAGACTCATGTTTTGAATAAGTGTCATGCTTGTGCCCTTGGTAAACATGTTAGGTTGCCATTTACTTCTTCTACTTCATGCACTACTATGTCGTTTGATATTTTACATTGTGATATTTGGACATCACCTGTTTTGAGTTCCTCAGGTCATAGATACTATTTACTGTTTCTTGATGACTACTCTAATTATTTGTGGACATTCCCTTTGTCGAAAAAATCACAAGTGTTTTCCACTTTTCTAAACTTTAGAGCATTTATCCGAACTCAGTTTGAACGGGAGATTAAAAGTATTCAATGTGACAATGGGAGAGAATTTGACAATAATCAGTTTTGGGATTTTTTCAAAACAAATGGTTTACAATTTCGTTTATCCTGTCCTCACACCTCTTCACAGAATGGGAAGGCGGGCATAAAATTAGAACCATAAACAATATTGTGAGAACTTCGCTTGCTCGTATACATCCCATTTTTGGCATCACGCGGCAAATGGCAACCTACATGTTGAATATCCTTCCCCATAAAAACATGTCTTACCAAGCTCCACTAAAAATACTTTACTTACGAGAGCCCTCATATCATCATTTGAGAGTATTTGGTTGTCTTTGCTACCCTCTATTTCCATCCACCACAATCACAAAGCTTCAATCCCGGTCTACTCCATGTGTCTTCTTGAGATATCCTACGAATCACCGTGGTTATGTCACGACCCGTTCCGGGGCCCGTGACTGGTGCCTTACCGGGGCACCCAAGTAGCCATTCATCAGAGTAACCAGCGGAAATATAAACCAAGACAGGAAACAGTTTATAAAATAAGACACAGCTTATGTAAGAAAACGTCGCCTTTCGGCATATATAAATAATCAAGTTTTGCAGTTACATCCCAACTGTACAATAGTACTACTGCACCTCTGGGAAGTAAACAACTATGGCGGGACGGGGCCACATACCCTCGATCAGATAAAACTATCTACAATACAGGAGATCATACCCAGTAGAGCCTCCGAGAAGATGGAGCTCACGACACCAACGCAAAAGATCCTAAGGATGCGGATCTAGCACACTTTGCCTTTACTGCGGCGTGACGCGGCCCGAAGAGTCGATAACAGTACCAAGTATGTGAAACTATAAAGAACGAAATGAAATCAAAGTATTTAAAACCTCTTCACAAATACAATCGGTTCAATTGCACATAGTGCCACATCACAAACAACAACGATAATAGGAAAAGCTAGCAGTGCTATTCTAGGCGCGAATGATCGAAGCAAGTCAATCTCCCATAGTATCATTCTGCGTGCCTAGTCTGACTTCGCGGCCAGCATAAGGTCACACACGGACCGCGTGAGGTATTCCCGCGTCGGGGCAGCTAACCCGGCGTCCGCCTAGGCTCGCGGCCGCAGCCTCAAAAGACCGCGTAGTCTCAGCGGACCGCGTAGAATCCGCGTCGGGCTAAACACCGAAATGATCAATCCTGGAGCATACCGCTGCTCGCGTAGTCTCACAGACCGCGTAGGCCGTATAGACCGCGTCGAGGGCAAGCCACCGATATAACGATCGAGGGTAGGTGATACAATAACGATCAACGGACTTCAGGTTAGCAACGTAAGCACGCAAGAATGACCCTTTACGGCGATTTCAAGACAATAACCTGTAGCATCATAATAGTCTACTTATCACACAAATCTTACTACAATTTAACAGAAATCAATACAAGGCTTTTATAAACAAACAAGTAAACAGTTCATTTTTATCTTTCTTAAGTTGTTATACCTAACTTCCCATAAAGCTAGTATAACTCTTAAGCTTTTGTTTTAAAACCAAATATTTATCTTCTGTTAAAAATGATCTGTATTCTTTTGAAATGCTTTCGGTTCTTTGTTATTCGAGCTTGCGTGAGGCATTCTGTAATTATTATTCGAGCTTAAGCGTGGCATTGCCATAAGTATTATTCGATTAACACGTATGCGTCACCGTACTATATATTGTAAAATATCATGCTTTAGGAGGAATCACATACCTTCCGTGAAAACCACGCGAGTTGAATATGTCACAGCAGAGTCACTATAATAGTCGACATCTATCAAAGACTACTCAAGGTCATTCTAAGCAGAGGGTTCACCATTCTATGGAAAGTTGGGCACTTCCACTGCGGTGAGCTATATAAGTCTCATGTGAAAACATTCCTATGTGAGTACGTTTTGATTATTCTTCTTTTAAACCCCTACTGTGTGGTAACAGTTCAATTCTATTCGTGATATTCTTCTAAGTATTTAATACTTATTCTAATACTACTACAAGAAGTATTCCTAATTCAAAAGAGGTTAGGATTAGTTACCTCGGTAAGCCCAATAATATCCTAGATAAAGTCGCGCTGAGCAAGGTTTAGCTCTAAGTTATGCGCTCAGAGTAGCTCGAAACCTTAGAAGTTCTTCTGACTTCTGAAGGACTAAGGGATTTGGGCTAGGGTATTTTGGGCATTATAACAATACTAGAAGACAACTTTTCTACCAAGGGAGGGGGTAGATTTCGGCCAGGCTAGGGGTAGGCCTCGGCCAAACTCACTCAACGGGGAGGTGTTGGACGAAAGGCTAAGGGAGAGGAGAGGATTTTTAGACTTGGAAGATAACTTTGTGGATGAAGAACTCTTCATCTTTAAGGGGTATTTATAGGTCGAAGTGGCAACCAATGGCCAAGATTAAGACAAGTGCAAGGCAAGTGTAGGGTGAAGATTTACTCACACAAATATCCTACCAACTCCTCGACTTGTGCCTGAAGGCACAAAAACGTGCACTCCTCTCCAATTTCGTCGATGGGCGATTCAAGTCCATCAATGGGAGGGTGCGAGTGTGCCCTCCGTTGGTCCAAAATGTTTCGTCTCTCGGAAAAATCCGCAAAAATTAGTAATGGCATAGCGGAATTTTCCTACGAAGGC
The DNA here is from genome assembly GCA_029844215.1 of Przewalskia tangutica. Classification (NCBI taxonomy): domain Eukaryota; kingdom Viridiplantae; phylum Streptophyta; class Magnoliopsida; order Solanales; family Solanaceae; genus Przewalskia; species Przewalskia tangutica. The sequence continues at coordinate 123,772 of CM056731.1, read as the reverse complement.
GTGGAAACGTTTCGTCGGAAAGCGATTCTTTTAGTGAGTTGTGTACAAAAAAAGCGTCAAGGCTAACTTTAAGGCCAAACTTTTATGCGTATTCCCTTACGTCATACTCTGAAATACGGTATAACATTCTCCCCTCTTGAAACATTCGTCCGAATGTTCCTTCTCAATCGATTCTGAAGAAGCTTAAACAGTTTGTAAGTGCCACATGGCACAAAATAACACTTAGGCATAAATGATAATGGAAATTTACAAGTAGGAAAGTGAATTACCCGGAGGTGTGGGAATAGGTGAGGATATTTCGCCTCATGTCCTCCTCGGCTTCCCACGTCATCTCCTCCCCGAGCCTGCTCCGCCACAAGACTTTGACTGGCCACGCCCTTCGTCCGCAGACGCCTAACCCGACGATCGACTATCGCTATGGGAATCTCTCATACGATAACCCCTGCACACTGGACATCGTCAACGGGTGTACTTAGATGGATCCCCGATACATCTCCTCAAAGATAGATATGTGAAAAGCGGATCGACCGCCTCCAGATCGGACGGCAGATCCAACTCATGTGCAACCTTGCCTACCTCGCGACAACTAAACGCCCGATGTACCTGGGTGAGTTTCTTCTTCCCAAATCTCATCACACCCTTCATGGGTGACACCTTTAGGAAAACCCAATCATGAACCTCGAACTCAAGATGCCGACGACGATGATCTGCGTACGACTTGCCGACTCGAGCCGCCAATAGCCGCTCGGATAAGCTTCACCTTATCCATCGCTGCTGCACCAATCTGGTCCCACTAGCCGCACTCGCCCACATCGAACCAACCTATAGGCGATCTGCACTTCCTCCCATACAAGGCCTCATAAGGCGCCATCCGAATACCGGAGTGGTAGCTATTATTATATGCGAACTCAACTAGAGGCAAATGATCCTCCCAACTACCATCGGTCAATAACACAGCTCGCAGATATCCTCGAGAGTCTGGATAGTGCGCTCGCTGTCTGCATGCGTGGATGAAATGCGATCGTGCTCACCGCCCCTAAACCCTCTCGGAAGGACCTCCAAGTTAGCCGTAATCGGGCTCCTGTCGATATGATCGAATAGGGACTCTGCGCATCGACGATCTCTGATGTAAAGTCCGCATAATCCTCACCGAAAAAGTCGTCTGACGGGAAGAAAGTGGGCTGATTTCACATTGCCGGCGATAACCCATATAGAATCATGTCTCTCCGAGTGCGAGGTAATCCTGTGATGAAGTCCATGTTGATTACCTCCCACTTCCGTGTCGGGATCTCAATCGCTCAGAACAAACCACCGGGCCTCGTGCTCTACCTTCACCGCCGACAACACGCATCGAGCTACGAACTCGCAACGTCCTCTTCAAGCCATCCCACCAATACACGGATCTAAGGTCGTGGTACATCTTGGTCGACCGGATGGATAGAGTAACGCGCTACCGCAGGCTTCCCCAAGAACTCGCCAAGTCTCAAACATCCGGAACACACACCGCCTCAAACCTTAGCACCCCATCGTGCTACCTCAAAAGGACCTTGCCTCACGAAGAGTTGTATCACGATATCGAATCAAAGTGGATCCTCGAATCGCTGCCTCTTCACCTCCTCGACGATAGAAGACTGCAACCTCACGAACTCTAACCCCATCGCTATCGTAATCAATCAAACGGACACCAAGGCTCGCTAATCGATGCAAATCACGAACCATGTCCCTCCTCTCTAGCTGCACATCCGATAGGTTCCCATCGACCTACGACTAAGAGCATACGCCACAACATGGCCTTCCCGGGTGGTACAGATATCAACATCGTAATCCTTAAGCAACTCTAACCACCGCCTCGCCGTAAGTTCGGCTCCTCCGGGTGAAGATATACCGAGGCTCTTGTGGTGCGTATAAATATCCACGTGAACCCCATACAAATAGTGCCTCCAGATCTTCAAAGCGTGAATCACTACCGCGACTCCAAATCATGGGTGGGTAGTTCCTCTCGTGTTTCTTCACCGCTGACGATATGCTATAACCCCGCCATGCCGCGTCAACACACATCCCAACCCGATGCCCGACGATCACAATACACGACATAACCATCCGACCTCCGGAAGAGTAAGAACGGGGCGGTCGTCGATCTCTTTCAAGAATCGAAACCTCGCCACAAGCATCACCATCAAACTTGCCGCTTTCTCGAGTCGCCTAGTCAATGGTGCAGATAAGCAAACTTCTACGAACCGATAATATCTGCAAGGCCCGAAATCGCGAACCTCTGGCGGAGTAAGAGGTTCAGGCCAAGTCCCGATCGCTTCGATCTTGCCGTATCCACTGAATGCCATCACCACAATATGCCCAAGAAACGCCATCAAGTCAACCAAAACTCACATTTGGAAAACTTGGCGCATAATCACTGGTCTGGAGAATCACAAGACGGCCTCAAATGCTCTGCGTGCTCGCTCGAGCGAGAATAAACCAAGATATCATCAATGAACACTATCACAAACGTGTCCAAAATGGTTTGAACACTCGGTTCATCAAATCCATGAATACCGCCGAGCATCGTCAACCCAAAAGACATGACCACGAACTCATAATGCCCGTGACGGGTCCTGAATGCATCTGTGGACATCCACCTCTCGACTCGCACTGATGATAGCGATCGCAGATCAATCTTGAGAAACATCTCGCACCGCAATCGGTCGAACAAATCATCAATCCAGGAAGGGTATTCGTTTAATGGTCACCTTGTTCACCGTCAGATCAACACACACGCGCAGGCCCCGCCCTTCTTCTTCACGAACAATACCGGCGCTCCCTGCGAGAAACACTAGGCCCGATGAAGCCCTTCTCCAAAGAAATCTCTAAGCCGATCCTTCAACTCTCTCAACTCGGCGGTGCCATTCTCAGATGGCGGAATGGAAATAAGCCGAGTGTCCGCAATATGTCAATACAAAACTCAATCTCCTCTCGGGAGGATACCCGAGGTCATCCGAAACACGTCTGGGAACTCACGACCATCGAATCGATCAAAATCTGGTACCACGCTTGAGATCAAACACCCGAACGAGATGGTAGATATACCCTTCTCGCACCATCTTCCTAGCCTCGAGGTAGGAAATAAACCTACCCTACGATACCGTGCTCCTCCCACTCAACAACCGGCCTCGTGAAACTGGAACCGCATTACTCTCTCTCTGCGATCTATATTGGCGTAGCAGAAGCTAGCCAATCCATCCCCATAATCACGCCGGTCAATCATCTCCAACTCTATCAAGTCGCCAGGTCCGACGATCAGAATGGTCACAGACAAGCTCTATATACCCGCCGAGCTACCACCGAATCACCCATCGGCGTAGCTACCTCGAAAGTGGTCTATGGACTCGGGCTCTATCCCTATCCTACTAGCAACAAGGGAGATATATGGGACAGTAGAACCCGGATCTATCAACGCATACACATCAAACCCGAACCGATAAAGTACCGCGACGACATCGGTGAGGCCTCACGATCCCGCTTACCGACAAAGCATAAATGCGGTTCGAGGACCGCTAGAATCGGGACCCGCGCCACCTCTGCCGCGACCCGGGTCCACGAGTACCTTGCCCGGGCGAGTAATCGCTGGGATGAAGAAACGGCAATGCACCACGTAGATCGCCCTACTACCAGTCGCTCGGTCGGACAAACTCGCGAAATGACCCCGCCACAAGTATAGCAGCTCGAGTACGCCTCCGAATGGTATCTACCACAACGCACACCGGCGGACCTCGGCGGTTAGCACCGCTACTGAAATCAAGTCCCGGGCCCCGACCCTTCGATCGCCTGGGCCTGCACCGAAAATGAGGTGAGCGCTCATACTGCCGCGTGCAAATCCGACTTCACTGCCGCCACCCCGAGGACCACCAAAAGAACCGCCTTGGCCTTCTTCTGCTGATATCGCTCTACCCGCGGTCTCTACGCCTCGCATCTAGCGCATGAGCTCGCATACGGGTTATGTCCATACTGGTCAAGGGACACACCGCACAAGACTTCGCCATGTAATCATCTAGCCCAGTGACATAGCGATGCACCGGTCCTCCATCTCGCTACGGTGCAGGGACATATCGAGCCAAAGAATCAAACTCGACATTGTACTCCTCACAAGGCCCTCCCCGTCTCAAAGAACAAGAATCTATCACCTCGTGCCTCCTCATCCGCGAGACAAGAAGTGTGTGAGAAAAGCCTCAAAACTCATCCCATACTGGAGTGCATGCTCTCCCGAAAGCTCCTATGAATCAAACCAATCGATCATGCGGTATCACGCAATGACGCGAACCGAATGTCACGCCTCGCCTCAAGCCACGATCACCCGCGATAATCCTTCGCGGTGACGGATGAACTCTGCGGATCATCCTCCCTCGACCAGAAAACTCAAGGCTACAACTCAAGAAATCTCGTAGCCTCAAACTATTCGCCTTCTGCACTACGCGCGATCGAGCCGAGCTGAATCGCCGCGTCCAGCCTCTCTCAGACGGGCCAACTTTAGCCAATAGTTGGGCCATCTCTCAGACCCTAACTCTCCGCCCCAGCCGTGGGATGCGAGGCGGTATCGCGATCTCTGGGCCGGCGGCGTCATAGAACTCGCCGCCTCGTATAGACCGGCACGAGCCCTCGTGACTCGGGTGTCTCGCTAGCGCCTCCTACGCTTTGCCCTTCTCAGGCCCGGTTGCCGCTTTACGTGAGGCATAATCACATAGAAAGGAATACGTTAGAGGTCCAACCTATAACACGCCTCTAAAGCACGATCTCGGAATGAGAAGAATGGAAACCAATCCTAAATATCCTATAGCCTCCGATTATTGGTGCACAACACACCGATAATCAAGACTTATTAGATACGGTCAGAGACACTTTCCGAGGATTAATCGCTCGATACCACTTTTGTCACTACCTGCCTCGGCCCGTGGATCGTGCCTCACCGGCGCCAAGTAGCCATTCATCGAGTAACCAGGAAATATAAACCAAGACAGAAATGATTTATAAAATAAGACATACTTATGTAAGAAAACGTCGCCTTTGGCATATATAAATAATCAAGTTTTGCGATACATCCCAACCGCATAATAGTACTGCACTTAAGGAAGTAACAACTATGGCGGGGCCCGCCATACCTCGATCGCATAAAACTATCTACAATACAGGGAGATCATACCTAAAAGTAGAGCCTCCGAGAAGATGGAGCTCACGACACCAACGCAAAAGATCCTAAGGATGCGGATCTAGCACTGCCGCTTTACTGCGGATGAACGCACTCCGGCGAGGTCGATAACAGTACCAAGTATGTGAAACTATAAAGAATCAAATGAAATCAAAGTATTTAAAACCTCTTCACAAATACAATCGTTCAATTGCACATAGTACATCACAAACAACAACAGAATAGAAAAGCAGAATAGTCTATTCTAGGCCGCGAATGATCAGCAAGGCCAATCGCCCATAGTATCATTCTGCGTGCCTAGTCCTCGACTTCCGCACTCGCATAGTCACACGCACCGCACGAGGTATTCCCGCGACGGGGCAGCCAACCCCAGATCCGCCTAGGCTCCCGCACGCATAGCCTCAAAAGATCGTAGTCTCAACAGATCGCATAGGAATCCCGCGTCGTGCTAAACACCCGAATGATCAATCTCGAGCATACCGCTGCTCGCATAGTCTCACAGACCGTGATAGCCGTATAGACCAAGATCGCGGGCAAGCCCTCAGATAACAAATCGGGTAGGTGATACAATAACAAAGACAACAGACTTACGTTAGCAACGTAAGCCGCAGCAAGAATGACCCTTTACACAAAGATTTCAAGACAATAACCCGGTAGCATCATAATAGTCTACTTATCACACAAATCTTACTACAATTTAACAAATCAATACAAGGCTTTTATAAACAAACAAGTAAATGATTCATTTTATCTTTCTTAAGTTATACCTAACTTCCCATAAAGCTAGTATAACTCTTAAGCTTTTGTTTTAAAACCAAATATTTATCTTCTGTTAAAAATGATCTGTATTCTTTTGAAATGCTTTCTTCTTTGTTATTCGTGCTTAAGCCGAGGCATCACGTAATTATTATTCGAGCTTAAGCCGAGGCATTACCATAAGTATTATTCGATTAACACACGTACGCTCACCGTACTATATATTGTAAAATATCATGCTTAGGAGGAATCACATACCTTCTCAAGAAAACCACCGCCAAGTCAATATGTCGCGCAGAGAGTCACCTATAATAGTCACGCACATCTATCAAAGACTACTCAAGGTCATTCTAAGCAGAGGTTCACCATTCTATGGAAAGTTGGCAGACTTCCTACCCGTGAGCTATATAAGTTCATCGTGAAAACAAATGTGGAGTACAGCTTGATTATTCTTCTTTAAACCCTTCTACTGTGGTAATAGCTTCAATTCTATTCGTGATATTCTTCTAAGTATTTAATACTTATTCTAATACTACTACAGTAAGTATTCCCTAATTCAAAAGAGGGTTAGGATTAGTTACCTCGGTAAGCCCAATAATATCCTAGATAAAGTCGCGCCTGAGCAAGGTTTAGCTCCTAAGTTGTACGCTCCGGTAGCTCCAAGAAACCTTAGAAGTTCTTTACAACTTCTACAAAGGACTAAGGGATTTGGGCTAGGGTATTTTGGGCATTATAACAATACTAGAAGACAACTTTTCTACCAAGGAGGGGGTAGATTTCGCTAGGCTAGGGGGTAGGCCTCGGCCAAACTCACTCGAGGGAGGTGTTGGACGAAAGGCTAATGGAGAGGAGAGGATTTTTAGACTTGGAAGATAACTTTGTGGATGAAGAACTCTTCATCTTTAAGGGGTATTTATAGGTCAGTGACCAACCAATGGCCAAGATTAAGACAAGTGCAAGGCAAGTGTAGGGTGAAGATTTACTCCACACAAATATCCTACCAACTCCTTGACTTGTGCACAAGGCACAAAAAACGTGCACTCCTCTCCAATTTCGTCCAATGGACGATTCAAGTCCATCAATGGGAGGGTGCCAAGTGTCGCCCTCCCGTTGGTCCAAAATGTTTCGTCTCTCGGAAAAATCCGCAAAAATTAGTAATGGCATAGCCGGAATTTTCCTACGAAGTCGTGGAAACGTTTCGTCGGAAAACGATTCTTTTAGTGAGTTGTGTACAAAAAAAACGTCCAAGGCTAACTTTAAGGCCAAACTTTTTGTACGTATTCCCTTACGTACATACTCTGGAAATACGGGGTATAACAGGTTACATGTGTTATGACATTTCTTCCAAACGTATGATTATATGTCGTCATGTAATTTTTGATGAGTCACAATTTCCCTTTGCCAAGATACATGACACAGAGACAAATACTTATGATTTTTTGGATGATGATAGGCTCCAGATCTAACTCATTTTTCCACGGCCGGGACTCGCAAAAATACGGACAAACGCACTGGGCCCATCGACCAAGGATCACGGTCCAGCATCGAAAATACTGATCCATGAATCGCCATCGGGCCCAAGGCCCAGCACGAATCCCCTACCTCACACCAGTGCCTTCACTGGGCCAACCTCCAAATTCGTGCCCAACTACACACAAACTACTCGGCCCAAATTTCGCAACGGTGGAGAAAATAGCAATGATCTGGGCAGGCAATAACTGGCAAGCGATGGCGTTCACCATCGTCTCACTCCCGGCGATGGCGTCCACCCATCGCCCACTAAACCGGCCATCACCCGTAGTCAATACATGGAATTACAAAACCCGATGCCAAATACATACACACTCAAGTCTCAAATCACCTTTGCGTAACCCCGTGGTATCGCTCTAAAAGATCTTAATTGAAAATGGTCATGGATGATGAATATCATGCTCTAATTAAAAATAGGACATGGGAGTTAGTACCGTCCATCTAATGCTAATATAATTCGTTACATGTGATTTTTAGCCATAAAGAAAAATATGATGGTTCTTTTGGCGGCGTAAGGCCCGACTTGTAGGTGATGGCAAGACTCAATGCTGGGATTAGATTGCGGCGAGACATTCATCCGATGGTTAAACCAAAGAACCATCGAATTGTTCTCGCCTAGCCTCTCAAAAGGATGGTTACTTCATCAATCGATGTCAAGAATGCCTTCATACGGACACTGAGCGAGATCAGATACACGCACCAACCATCGGTACAGATGCCGATATCCCAATCATGTGGTTTACTTAAAAATCATTTTATGGCCTCAAACAGCTCCCGTGACTTGGTACAGTGGTTTGCGATTTTGTGTTCAACATGAGTTTCTCAAACGATCGTTCGGATAATTCACTATTTATTTATCAACAGGTAATCATACTGCTTATATTCTCTTATATGTAGATGATATTATACTAACAGCCTCTTCAGACTATCTTATCAAGAATATCATGACCAAGCTAAGTTCCCAATTTGCTATGAAGGATATTGGTCAACTTAAATACTTTCTAGGAATTGCGGTGACACGCCACGCATGTGGTTTATTTCTTTCCCGTAAGAAGCGATGATCGTAAATCGTAGAACGGGCCGGAATGTCATCTTGCAAACCTTCTGCAACTCCAGTAGATACCAAGTCAAAATTGAGTGTCATATCCAGTAGTCCTTTTGCCAATCCGACATTGTATCGCAGCTTGACAGGAGCTTTGCAATATCTCACATTCACAGGCTAGATATTACATATGTAGCAACAAGTGTGTTTGTTCACGCACAATCCAATGGAAGAACATACGCAGCACTCAAACGTATTGCACGATATATTCGTGGCACTCAATTATGGATTACACATGTACTTCTTCCACGACCAAGCTTGTCACCTACACGTACGCAGATCGCGGGATGTCCAGACACCAGACGCTCCACCTCCGGCTATTGCGTCTTCCTCGGTAATAATTTAGTATCATGGTCCTCCAAAAGACAACCCACCGTATCACGCCCAAAGGTTGAAGCGAATACCGCGCAGAGCCAATGTCAGGTCGACTCTACGCCGATTCGAATCTTTTACTTGAGCTTCATTGTCCTATTCCGACAGCCACTATGGTATACTGTGATAACATTAGTGCGATTTATCTCTCCGGAAATCCAATCCATCATCAACGCACTAAGAATATTGAGTTAGATATTCATTTTGTCCGTGAAAAGGTAGCTCGCGGACAGGTGCGAGTGTTACATGTCCCGACACGACATCAGATTGCAGATATCTTCACAAAAGGGCTTCCGATGATATTATTTGAAGAATTTTGGGACAGTCTCAGCATTCGCCTTCCTCCGGCTTCGACTGCGGGGGACTGTTAGAATATTTATTATTAATTACAATTAATAATATAATTATGTAGAATCTTATGTATATGGTTAGTAGTATTATGTATTAAATAGAATAGTATTAATATAAGAATATATTATGGGATAGGTAGGAGGATTTTAGGGAAGACTTAATCTTCCTATTAATTATTAGTTAGTGTATATATTGTTACCATTGAGATGAATATAGTTTAAGGAAGATTTATCATTTCAAATAATTCTTACGGAATTAAGTCTGACTTTGTTGGTAGCATTTCATCAGTGATAGGTAGGTTTCTGCAGATACTATTAGTTTCTTTTCTTGCGTTCTCATTCTCTTGTATTGTTTTAACTGGTGTATAACTATGGCTTATTCGTTTGGTCACCTGAGATCCAAGACTATCCGGTGAAAATCTCAGCTTTGCAAGTAAATGTTGCATTACTTTTGAAGTTTCGTTTCAGGCAACTCAGGAGTTACAAGTAATGCATCATTTAACCGCAGGATTTTTCCAGTGCCAAATGACAGATTTTGCAGCAATATAATTGGTGACCGATAAAAGACCTCACCGGCTGGCAAACCCATTTTCCAGTTTCTCACACATCTAAGAACACCCATGGCACCATAATTTTGAGCAAAAAATGGTTCATCATTTGTATTTATCTTTTTGTTATGTTTGGAAACTTGCAGAGAGAAGAGAATCCATTAAAGTTGAGTAGGGATCTATCTTGGAGATTGAGTTCTTCGGATGACATATAATTATAGAGGAGAGAAATTTGAGGCAAGCAATACGCGTGAGATTTATTTTGGAAAGATAAAGAAGACATGGATTGTTAGTTTGGGATTATTATTCTTTATAAGCATGGGAGGTGGACTAATATGAGCATGGTGGAGTTCAAAGTTTCATCTTTTAAACAGTCCACTAAGTGTGGTGCGTTCTTAAGGTCTCATCTTGTTGCCAACTATAGTTTGTTTTGCTGTCCTCTTAGATTCTTGTAACTACAGGGGAATTGATGATTAGTTCTATCACTACTGAATATGTCAGCAAGATCCCATATGAGTTTGCCCGTGAAGGTTTTCTAGGTGTCGAGAAGAGGTTTCAGGTTTGTTTTTTAGGGGTAGATTAGTCCAAACACAATATTTTTATATTGAGATAAATAGGTTCAAAGAATTGTTACGAGAAAAACTAAAATAAGGGAAAATGTAATATTATAAATCACAAGAGAGATTAGTATTATGAAATCAACCCGCATGGGTGTAGGCTGATTAGTTCAGTGGATTAACAAGATTGCCATGATGTGGAAGTTCATTTTTCCTGTGAGGATGACTCCTTATCAATCGAGCGTTGTGCCTCCCACCTAGTGGGCCGCTGAGTACCGTGATTTACCTTCCTCCACCAATCTCTGTCGGATCGGAGGGGTGGGGGCCCTGTGAGCGAGGGATTTCGCCTTTTTGCTCCCAAGTATTATGAAATCAAGCTTAAGTGTTGTTTTCCGAAATTATCCCTATAATCTATTATTTGGGCTAGCTATATATCAGTGGAGGGTCAATATAGATAGTCCAATAATGCATTTAAAAGTTTTAGCAGATTTGCACTTTGCACAGTATTTATTAATTACTTGGAAATAAGTCAATCCACAAGGAAAAGAAAAGATAAAGTAATGAAAGTCCATCTTAAAAAATGGGGTTAGCTTGCAGTCTGCAGTACCATCCTAATTGGTTCTTCAGTTCCTTTTAGCATATTTGCACTTTGCATCAATGATATCCCTACACGAATTCTCACATTGGGGGGGGGGGGGTATTCTCTATTCATCACTAGCACCACGTGTGTAAGAGTTTTATACAATAAATTTATTGTCACATAAAAGACCATACATGATATGGGAGTAAGGAAGTTTCATCACTAGGGTGAGAGTATAACCAAGTATCAGCCAAACCCAGTTCATTTAACCTATATTGACCGGTCATCAGGTAGTAAAGGTTCAATGGGTCATTGTGGACTAACAGTGGATAATCAGATTTCTTAGAATATATTAATAAGCAAAATGAAAGTTGCTAGAATGTACTTGTTATCTGTTAACATAGATGTATAGTTTATGTTAGATTCTCCCATCTGGGTTGTGGGAGGGTAATTTGTTCTCCTTATATAGATTTGGGTAATCCTCCCTCATGAGCTAGTTTTTGGGGTTGAATTAGACCAAAATTCATTCTTTACAGACGTAATCGACTCATCACAATTCATTGTTACCCGATGTTGGCCCCCCATCATATATTGTTCACGCTCCAGATGTCCAGTCTTGGTCGTGCGCGGGGTGTTGATTCTCCCACACCGGTTGTGGAATGGGAATTTGGTATCCTTATATGAATTTGGGCAATCCTCCCCTTTATGAGCTAGTTTTTGAGGTTGAGTTAAGCCCAAGATTCATTCTTTACCGTTTATGTGAAAGCATCTTGGGAGAAAATACAAATGGTATACAAAAACAGGCAGAACCTACAAAAGAACATGTTCATCTGCTTGTGCTTTACCTTCAAATTTTCAATTTTTCCAGCAGCAATCTGCATTCAGATATAATAGCAGTGTAAGATATGTGTTTATGTTTAAGCATATCAATTACCTTTTATGAATCAATGGAGACTTCGAGTGGTATCAAATTATTTTCCACTGTAAATTTTAAACACTGCATAATAGCGAGTAATTTAGATCGGTTGTTTGTTGCATTAGCTCTATTTTACATGCCGAGTGAACATTCTTCATCTTAATCTACCCTTCAAATATCTCTCATTGTCTTTTTTTATCCTTCAAATTTAAAAATAAGGTAACTACGTGAATAACTAAGCATACAAAGTGAAACTAGACAATCTACCCCATTCAAAGTGAAACTAGTCTCCTTAATGTAAAAAATTTGGCTCGATTGGTGGTGAAATGACTAACAAAATTAATGTGAATATTGATACTTCTATTAAAGTATTTGAAGTGTTGATGTTTATCTTTTGAAATCTAATAATAGAGTACTAAGGTGGTGTTTGGTTCTCAGAAACACTTCTTTGGCCAAATACCCTCTTTTCAAAAGTAGAAACACTTTTTGCAGAAGCCAAAAAATGTTTCTAGATGAGAAGAGAAGCAGAAACACCAATTTGGTGCTTCTGGAGAAGTCATTTTTGCTCATTCATTGAATTTTTTTTGGGACCAATTTACCATTTTCTTTTCACAAAATTCCTTTTAATCTCATATAATATCCTCATATAAAATAAAAAATTGGGAATAGGGATAGGGCGGGGGGGGGGGGGATAAGAAAAAAAATCATTTTTTTTTATAAAAGTAACAAAAAGTATGAAATAGAAATTTGAGGATGGGTAGGGCAATGGGGTGGGGTGGAGTGAGGGGTATGGCGGGGGTAGGGGTAAGAAAATATTCATATTTATTTTATAAAAGTAACAAAAAATATGAAATAGAAATTTGAGGATGAGTAGGGCAATGGGGTGGGGTAAGAAAAAAATTCATATTTTTAAATATATATTTTTTATAAAAGTAACAAAAAATATGAAATAGAAATTTGAGGATGGGTAGGCAATGGGGTGGGATTGGGGTAGGGTAGGGCGGGGTAAGAAAAAAATTAATTTAATATTTTTTTGAGGATGGGGTAGGCAACAAGGGGTGGGGTTGGGTAGGAGGGAAGAAAATAATTCATATTTTTTATAAAAGTAAAAAAAATATGACATAGAAATTTGAGGATGGGGTGGGGGTAGGTGTGGGTAGGGCGGGGGGTAGGTTTGGACATATTTGAGTCATTGACTATCATATTGTCGTTACATTTCTTATGTACAATATAATATTATTTTTTATTAAATGTTGCAATTAAATAATTTTTTTTTTTTTATTAAATTGTAAATATATACTAATTTTTAGAAACATATGATAGAAAAGAATATTTTAAATAATTTTAAATCTATTAAAAAGAATACTCTAGTAAATTTGCATAAATGTTGGCCAAACAGGAAACTGTTTCTGTTTCTCAGAAGCACTTCTATAATTATAGGTCAAACACCCTAACTGATTCTCCAGAAACAGTTTCTGCAGAACTACTTCTGAGAAACAGAAACACCTTTCCAAAAGCTTGGCCAAACATACCTTAAGTATGTGTTTGGTCAAGCGTTTCTCAACTTGAAAAACACTTTTTGGGTCAAACACATACTTATCAAGAAGTAAAAACATTTTTTTTTAAAAGCCAAAAAGTGTTTTTCCAAACATTTTTTTTGAGTAAAATTGTTGATAGACTTTTTTCAATTTGGTTTGATTATTCACTTTTTTTTTTATAATTCAATCAGGTTTAATTATTTACTGTGTTTTTTATAACTAGTTGATATGTTAATTTTTTTATATACTTATTTCAATTGAGTTTAATTATTCACTTTTTTTATTCAATTGGGTTTAATTATTTACTGAGTTTTTTATAATTAGTTGATATGTTATCTGGGTTTTTTTTCAAAATTTTGTTTATAGACTTAATTCAACTGGGTTTAATTATTCAATGAGTTTTCAATAAGTAGTTGATATGTTATCTATTTTAAAATGCTTAATTCAATTGAGTTTAATTCTTTATGAGGTTTTTGATAACTACTCGATATATTTTCTGTTCTTCTTAAAAGAAAATTGGGACTGAGGCGTAATTGTTAAAAACAGATTGTAGCAGTATTAAAAGATGATTTTCTTTTGGCATATATATATATATATATATATATATATATATATATATATATATATATATATATATATATATATCTTTGTCATATATACATATCATAAATGTAGTTTATATGAGTTTATTTTCCCCATATTTGAAGTATTATTTTGTTCTGTCCATTCATCATTGAGAAATGTAATTGACCGAACATTTGGTGTGTGAAAAAAAAATGGAGGGTATTATCAATAATGTCAAGTTTTCCATTAGACACACAAAAAAATTGTTGCGGCAACTATGACTATGCATAACTACATTAGAAGGCATGCACTTGAAGATTTGAAATTTGATAAATGTGATGCAAACCATAATTGTGTTCCTGAAGTTGAAGGAGATAAAGATATTGGAGGAACATCAAGGACTTTGAGAGATGTCATGATGGATCGATGGATGATGTTAGTATGAAATCTGTTCGCCACAACATTGTCACTTTCTTAGTGAGTCGCGAGTCGTAATAATATTTATATATTCTAGTTTATTAGTTGTGTAATGATGTAATATAATCAACTTTTGGACATATTGAGTCATTGACTATCATATTTTCGTTACATTTCTTATGTACACTATAATATTATTTTTTGATTAAATGTTGTAATTAAATAAAATAAAAATTAAATTAAATTGTAAAGATATACCATTTTTTAGAAACATAGGATAGAAAAGAATATTTTAAATAGTTTTAAATCTATTAAAAAGAATATTATAGTTTCTTTGCATAAATGTGGTCCAAATAGGGAATTATTTTTGTTTCTCAGAAGTATTTCTATAATTACAGGCCAAACACCCTAACAAATTCTCTAAAAACAGTTTCTGCAAAACTACTTCTAAGAAACAGAAATTGTTTTGAAAAAACGTGGTCAAACAGTGTTACACCTCGTTGTTTTAAGACGATAATTAAGAACGTCATTAAGAATAAAAATTCGAATTTTGGAAATTAAGTATATTCTTACATGTTAATACGGAATAATTTTGGCAACGACGAGTGTGACTTCGGAAATTTCCTTAATAATAGTAGTATATGTATATACATATTCCGTTATGGATTAGTAATGTATATAAGTTACGACAACGAGAATACGAGGCGTATTGGAATTTTCGGAAATTAAAGGACGCGGGAGTTAAGATTTAAATGAAATGGGTTCAAGATTTATCAATTGGGGAACTTGGGGACAAAAGTGTAAATACCCCAAATCAGATTTTTTTTCTTTAGTAACCTAAAAGACCCTCATTTGTTCATTCAAACTTCCAAGAACACAAAGAGAGAAAAATTTCTCCTTTCTCCTTTTCTAACCCAGCCGAGAATCCCCACCCATTGCCTAGCATAGTTCAAGATTTTCTTCTTTTCTTTCTCCTCTTCGTAGGCTACGCTTTCACCACAAATTAGAGGCGAAAGTTGGAACCAAAACAGTGCCCAAATCGGGACTGCCTGGACCGAAAGTTGAGCAGTTTTTCTTCAAGTTTTGGACAAAATTGTTGAAAGGAAAACATGTATAAATGATGGGTTGACATTATGGAATGATTGCATGTTGAATTGGAGTTAAAAAATGAAGAATTGGGCAAGAAAAGGACCAAAACAGTGACATTTTTCGCTGGGACAGTGAGCAGATTTTCGGGACTGCTGGACAGATTTTTAGTCAAATTTGGAAGGGAATATATCCTAGCATATTAGGAGTTTTTCGGTGTTTCAAAACCCTAAAATGAAGTTCGTCGAGTCTAGTTTCCAACGCAACAAACCGCACGTCGATAGGACACTGGAGTAGAGAGTTATCGACGTTACAAGTTCAGTTGACGAAGCAGTGGCTAAAAATCGGGACTGTTTTGGGGATTAAATTAAGGTATGAAAATTCTTATTTCTATGCTATAATCAAAGTTGCATATTGTTGTAGTTGAAGTAATGGACTTGTGTTATGAAGAAATCTTGAATTTAGACAATGCATGTGGAATTTGGATGTTGAACCGAAATTGGACTATTTTGGGCATGCGTTGGATTTGTATGTTGTGTTGTAAATTTCATTACTAATTGCGTGTTAAAAATGGAATAACTTGTGAAGATTTAAGATGTGTTCATTATATGGAATTGTTGGAAAGGTACAGTAAGATTAAGAGTTAAGAAAAGAGTTAAAATGGTTGCATGTTAATGGCCTAAAATTCATGGATAATTCTCGGACATTATGTGACCTTTACGGGCTGTTTTGGTGCAAGATTAATGGTTACTATTATTATTATTATCGTCGTAATTGTATGGTAAGATTGAAAGAAACATTGGTACTTTGGGTTGTAATTAGTTATATAAGGTGACGCGAGATGAATTGGAATTTATGGAACTAAGAAAAGAGTTTTTGAGTCTCAGACATTGTTGTAACATTTTAAGGATTGAATGAACATGGTAAATAAGTGCGATAGTCACTTTGATGGGTGAAATTGTTGTCTTTCATAAATAAGGAGAAAAGAGACTGTATGACGGCGTATATGTAGTATATGGGCCTAATTAGATTACATATTGAAATATTTGTGATTGTTGGTTTGATTTGGACTGTTGGTTAATTGTGGATACGCACATAAACAGGGGAAGTGCTGCCCGGATTTTTATAGAAATAAGGAAGTTGTTATTCAAATAACTTACGCTAGGAGTCCTAGAATTAATGGTCTTATTATCATTATTATAGGCTGACGTACTAGACGAGGCGCATCCTAGTTTTACATTGGTTGAGCGACTAAGAGGTATGTAAAACTCTTCCTTCCCTCTTTTGGCATGATTTTAATGAAAGTACGGCAGACGTACGTAATTCCTATAAGTTCAGTTTTAAAGGATAATTGTTGATTAGTGTCTATGATTTTCAGTAAAAGAGTTTATTATGATGAAATTATCGAGAGTCAAAAATGATTTTTAATTGCATATGGTTGCTCATGATATCTACTCAGAATTCATCGAGTCCCTCACTAGAGGGCCGAGACACGTTATATACATATATACAGATTTTATCGAGTCCCTCAATAGCGGGCCGGGACATGATATGCGCACATATATAGTAGCCAAGTTGTCAAAACCAGTAGTAAAATGACCGAAAAACAGTGGTAACATAGCCAAATATCAATCTGAAATAAGAGGCCAAAATCAGTAGCATCAGTTCATTTAGAACAAAATCTGTCTCAGCCATATGTAATAAAATAGAAGGGCACAATTGTCAAGTCAGCCCCAAAACAACAATAAAAAGTAAAGGTTCGCCGGAAAAGCCACCATTAACACCGGCAACTCAGAACTTCGCATGAGCGAACCCAAAGTAGCGCGCAAAGTCAGATAAAGGGGGGAAAATGCCAAGATCAGTCGGATTTTCGAAACTCCGACGAGATAACCGAAATCAAATCAGTCCAGCACCACCAAAATACCTGTCACGACCCGACCCGATGGGCCGCGACTAGGCGCCCTAATTGGAAGCCATTACTGACCTGTCATACATAATCCATTTGATACCAACTAAAATTTCGACAGCATAACGCTGCATCTACAACATATACCCGAATAGACGAGCCGGTCAGACTGTCTTTACATAAGGGGGTACCTGCCTCCAGAGGAGTCACGACTAACCAACACAATATAATAAGCAAGCGTCGACAAGTTGCCACCAACATAAGGAACATCCCAAACAGAATACGAAAGCATGGCCAAACAAACACGCTACACTCTCTCATAAATCAACCCACGATCGCTTCTGCACTTCTAGAGTACAAAATGACATATGACGGGACAGGACCCCGTCGTGCCCATGATATACATAAGTCTGAAATATAAGAGTCTGTACCAAAGTGACTGGCTCCGGAACAAGCGAGCCCTTTAGCAGCTGGTAGATGTCCTACACTGGAGGGTCACCTAACCGATCACTGTACTGCGGCATTTAACGCACTTCGAGGAAAGCGGGTCGATTTAAATAATGTCGAGTATGTAAAACATGAACTATCAGAAGGAGGATTGTAATCGCCGTAAGATACATGAAACATATATGAATAAACAGAGATACCAATGCAACTGTACCATATGAAAAGAAAGTCATGCATGTCTAACAATCATCAGAATCAAGATCATCTCCAGACATATAACTACCCTACCATCCCGGGACTCCTGGCCTCATGCTTTATACATATAACTACCCGGCCCATTCTGGGACTCGGTCCTCATACTGCGTACATATAACTACCCGGCCCATTCTGGGACTCGGTCCTCATTTTCCGTGAATATAGCTACCCGGCCCATTCTGGGACTCGGTCCTTATTTTCCGTGAATATAGCTACCCGACCCATTTTGGGACTTGGTCCTCATAACATACAATCACAACTTACACAAGTAGAATATCATGAGAAATCATATGCAATACAAATCATCATCTGAGACTCCATGTAATAATCATGTGCATTTCAAATCATCATATAAGACTAAATGAAATAATCATATGCCTTTTTAAATCATCGTATAAGACTGAATGGAATAACCATATGTCTTTTTGAATCATCATATGAGACTGAATAGAATAAGTAAAATAAACTATCCTTTAGAAAATCAAGGCACGATCTCCTGAATCATTTTAAAACATCTTTTGGGAAGTCAAAGCACTTTTCATATCATATATCATTTTATTAAAACTAGACTTTGAAGGAATCACGTACGTCCGCCGTACTTTCATTAAAATCATGCCAGAAGAAAGAAGGAAGATTTTCACAATACCATGCCAAATAAGGAAATGATAGTCTCACATACCTTATAGTTGAGCTGACCAACTCACTATTAGAATATGTCCCGTCTAATACTTCAACCTATAATAATAGCAGTAGGTCTGTCAACTCTATGATTCCTAACGTAGGTTAAATTGAAAGACGACTCTCTTATTCTATAAAAATTCGGGCAGCACTTCCTTTGTTTATGTGCGTATCCATAATTTACCAACAATCCAAGTCAACCAACAATTCAAATCAAATCAACAATCCAAATCATTTCAATATGTCATCTAATTAGGCTCCATAAATTGCATATCCGCCATCATACAACCTCTTTCCTCGTTACTTATGAAAGACAACAACTTAAACCATCAAGGCGATTGTCGCACCTATTTACCATATTCATTCAATACTTAAAATGGTATAACAATGCCTAAAAGATTTCATAATTCCTTTCTTGGTTTCTTAATTCCATTTCGTCTCGCGTCACCTTATATAACTAATTACAATATCAAGTATCAATGTTTCTTTCAATTCTTAACATACAATTAGTGAAAACGCTATTAATAATAATAACAATTAAAGTGCACCAAATCAGCTCGTAAAGGTCACATAATGTCCGAAACTTTTCCATGGATTTTAGGCCATCAACATGTAACCATTTTCCTCTTTCCTTAATTAGCAATCCAACTTATTCTTCCCACAATTCCATATAATGAACACCTTATAAATCTTCACAAGTTATTCCATTTTTAGCACGCAATTGGTAATGAAATTTACAACACAACGTATTTCCAAAAATAGTCCATTTCCGGTTCAACATCCACAACTATCACACGCATTGCCTAAATTCAAAATTTCTTCCTAACGCAAGTCCATTACTTCAACTACAACACATGAAACTTTAATTATATCTTAAGGAGAAGAATTATTACCTTAATTAACACCAAAACAAGCCAGAATCGAGCCCATCATCCACGCGAGTTGCTCATTGTTTAAGCCGACTTTTCTTCGCCAATTGGTCGTCGTTTCAACTCCAAATTGACTTGTATATAATCTATGATGTTAGTCCAACATCCTAACACGTTTTTCTCCTCAAAATCTGGTCCAAAACTCTAAGAATAAATGCTTTAAATCGCCGTAAACCGCTGAGTTTCTCACGATTCTGTCGCTGAATTTGTAACATCCGGAATTATCTACTCCGATGTTCTATCGACGAGAGGTTTATTGATTTGGAAACTAGACTCGACGAAATTTATTTTAGGCTTTTGAAACACCTAAAAACTCTTAATATACTAGGAGATATACCTCTCCAAAGTTGAATAAAAAATCTGCCTAATTGATCCGAAATCAGCCCATCGCTTCGATTTCTCTCCAATTTCTCACTTCTTCCCACTCCAAATTAACATGCAACCATTCTACAATGTTAACCCATTACTCCTACACGTTTTCGTCAAGAATTTCGTTCAAAAACTTGAATAACGAGGTTGTTGATTCGGCCAAGATGTACGTTTTGCCACTGTTTTGGTGAGATTTTTGGCTTAGAAATTTTGGGGAATGGTTTAATCTTGGAGGAGAAATCAAAAAGCTTCAATTTGGTTGGAAAACAAATGGAGAAACCGTTGGTTTAAGAGAGAAGGAGGAGAAAATTTTGATTTGTGTTAAAGTGTGGAAGAATGAAATTATTAGGGCACTTATCTCAAATTTTCAGATTTTAAAATACTACATTTAGGTCCCCCTTCTTATTACACTTTAGCCCTCCAATTGTTTACTTAACTCAATTAATCCCCAAGTAATAAATCTTAATCCCGATTCTTTCAATCTTGATTGTCGTTTCCTTTAATTCCCGGGAATTTCATAAGGTCTCGTATTCTCCATGTCGTAATTCTTATAATATGTTACTAATCCTTAATGAAAATTTATATATCTTATCCTTTTAAACTCTCATCGACGTGCTCGTAGCTTGTGTAATTATATCTTATATCCATTACCCGAGTCTTAACCTCAATGACGTTCTCAATCCTTGTCTTAAACTCACGAGGTGTAACAATACCAATCCAACATAAAGTCGAAAAAAGGGTCGCCGAAGATTTAAAAATTCCGGCGATATACCAAAATAGAAAACCAAATCAGTCAACAACAATATAATCACAACACAGTAGAGTTGCCGAAAATGGTGAAAATAACAACAAGGTTAGTCCAACAGCCAAAATATACATAATAGCACATAAAGAATAACCAAACAACGCCCGATCGCGTGGTCGACTCGGCGGCGAGGCAGATCTTTGCATAACAAGGGGGTTGTGGTGTGGTGGTGACAGTGGGGTTCGACGACGGGAAATGGCTGATGGTGGAGGTTCGCTGGAGGTTTGGTTCGCCGGAGCTTCTAGCTCCGCGTTAAGCGACAGTCGGTGTTGAGCGAGTGTGTGCTCAGTGGCGAGGATGGTTCAACGACGGGGTTGGTGTTCGAACTCCGGCGGCGTGACTTCGCCGGAGTTACGGTGGTGTAGGCGACAGACTGAGGGGACAGGGGAGAGGGGTAAGGTATTAGATTTTAAAGGGGAAATGGGGTATGAACGTGCTGCTGCTGGATGTGGGGTGAAAGAGAATGAGTGAAAGAAAAAGTATTTTAGGGGGATGGGTATTGTGTGGCTGAAGGATTTTTTTCTTAAGAAGGAGGGGGTAATGTTTTATTTATAGGGGTATTTAGGTTTAGGGTTTGGGTTTGGTTTTGGGGGGAAATGAAAAGTGGTATTTGATTTTTAGATGGGATAATAAAAGGATGTTGAATTAAAATAAAAAATAAAAAATAAAAAGGGTGTTGGATTGGACTGATCCGAATTAAGCCTCGGATTGGGACTGATTTGATGAAATTGGTTTGAATAAAATACAAAATGATTTATTTACTTAAAAGAAAAATTATTTAAAGAGATGTAAAATTATAAAAATAAAAATGCCGATGTAATAATAATAAAACATTTTTTTTTAAGAAATGTTTAATGTCTAATAAAATAAATAAAAGTGCGATGTCAATTTGCAAACATAGAATATTATGTAAAAAATATATAAAAATGCCAAAAATGTTGATTAAAATGCGGTGCCCTAAAACATATAAAATTGCAACAAATATACGAAAAACAGGTCAAAATTGACTGTCAACACACACCATGACCGTAGAAAAATTACGGTCCGTCGATTCCTGTCTTAAAAGTCCCGACGAACTGAACAATATAAATACGTGGGATCAGTTTCTTATTCTATTGTTCACACTCTCAAGCCCTATAACGAAGTTCATCTCTTCCCAACTTTCTTCTACATCAAGGTAAACCTTTATCATGCAATTCTAAGTGATTCTAATATTATCTTCATGAATTCTAAGAAAAATTCATTGTTCATAACCTAGGGTTTTCAAGATTAACCCACTCCAAGGGTCAAGGTTCAATCTTTGGACTTCTTCTTCAAAGATCAGATTTTTAATACAAGTACTTAAGCGAATAAGGTATGTAGATTTTCTATCCACGTGTGAGAATATCCACGTCTTTTTCCACGCCACGTTTTTTTATGAAACGCGAATTCTTCATAAATTTAGGGTTTTGTTCTATTATCGTGATAATCCTAATACATGTAATATTCTACGTCATGTCTTTATTACAATTCGTCGATTGTATTCATGATAGGTTATTACAATTGTCATGAACTTGTCCACAATCCATGAACTGTAACGACCCGTCTGGTCGTTTAGCACTTTAAACTACGAAAAAGAATTATGACATTGAGAATACGAGACTTTATGAAATTCTCGAGAATTAATGAAAGCGGGAGTTAAGATTTAAAAGAAGTGGATTTAAGATTTATTAATTGAAGGACTTGGGATCAAAGTTTTAATAAGTTTTTGGAAGATTAAATTAAGAGAAAAATTAGGGGCTTATGTGCAACTTTAATTTTCAGATTTCCTTTTAACCTATTAACATTCCCACTCATTCTCACATTCCATCTTCAAGAACACAAAACCCTAGTAGAAAAGAAAGGGGAGAGAGAAAGGGGAACGACGAAGCAGCAAGAAAACCCTAGAGGAAGAAAGAAAAGAAAGGAGAGGGAGAAGGGAACGTACGCAGCAGCAACCAGACGCAGGAGAAGAAGGGAGAAAGAAGGAAAGAAGAAAGGAAAAAAGAAAACCCTAGCAATCAGGTTCAGGTTAGATTCTATATTACATGGTTGAGTTAATCTATTCGTGATCCTTATAATAACGTGTTATGGATTGAAATCAGATTTTAAAGAGGTCATTACACAGAAATTTCACAATCCACTTGAATAGAGAAACTTGAGGGATGTAACATGACATAATGATTACTGCAGCACATTAAACGTGGAAACTGTATAAATCCGTAAAGAATATAAAATATGGGCTGAACGAAGGTTGTAGATTACTCTGTTCCCGTAAGTTTGATATCTTACAGAGATAAATCCGACTTATGGTTTGAAAGTTATGACTGTTTAAAGTTTCTGCCTCGTTTTACCGAAACCCAGGCGACATAGCATATAAAACGTGAAAACTGTACAAATCCGTAAGGAATATGAAAATATGGGAGGAATGAAAGTTGTAGATTACTCTGTTCCCGTCAGTTTGAAATCTTACGAAGATAAATCCGACTTATGGTTTGGAAGTTATGACTGTTTAAAGTTTCTGCCATATTTTACAAAAATTCTGGCGACACAGATTTCATAGGGTTGTTTCCTTCGTAAATTTTCACCAACTACATTAAGTACTGCCATATGGGATTCGGTATAATAATAGATCCTAGTGTTGCCTTCGATGTGGTACAATAAATACCTGATTTGGAGTTACGAATTTAATGTTATATCCTTTACAAGCGAAAGATACGAGAAAGTTGAAAGAAAAGAATGTTATTTGAATTTCCTGAAGTTATGCTAATATTTTTATATGTAAGGGTTTAGTCATACAATTGAAATGGTAAAAATATTGTTAATATAAATATAGCAATATGAGTGTCCTTAGATTCGTATTATAACGTAGTTCACACATTTTCTAGATTTTAAACGTTCAGAGGCTCTACGCAAGGGGAAGACATTGATTTGATTGTTCGTGGCACCCGCTCGGCATTGAAGTAGGTTATGGTTTACTTTAGTAAGACTCTGATTAGAAAACCGTATGTAGTTGTAGAAAGTGACATGGATAGCCTGATAGAATGTCCACAGGACCGCGAGCCAAAGGGGTTCGTCGATTGTGTGTTATTTTGTGTGATTACCACTTGATTGTATCTCTGTCGTATACTAGCTTACGTATCATGTGGAAATAAAGGAATTGAAATGTTGCTAATTGAACATAGGACAGTGACATGATTTATACTTGTCGATTGCATATTTGTGATATGTGTTGAGACTGATATCATGTTTGACATGCTTTTCATATTATTTTTGTGATGTTGGTGAGTGAAGTGATTGAGCAACTCCGAGGTCTTTGCCGGAGATTGAGAGTGATTGAGCAACTCCGAGGTCTTTGCCGGAGATTGAGAGTGATTGAGCAACTCCGAGGTCTTTGCTGGAGATTGCGATTGATTGATAGCCTCCGAGGTTCTAGCCGGAGAGCACGAGTGGTATATGGACTTCGCGGGTCCCCCATGGGCCATGGCTTGAAGGCACTGCCTTAACATGTGTGTACGAGAGTGGAGTGAGGGAGAGGTGACTATTGTATTGCATTGCTTCCATCTACTCTTAGTTTTAACTGCTCATTTGGTGAACTTATATCTGTCTTGGTTGATTTCATAATTTCTTATATTTTGACTTGTATAGGATACGTAACCATACCTGTTTATTCTATGTGCTACTTGTTAGTTTCAACTCTCCATGCGTTATCTAATCACTGTCGGCCTATGATGCTTACCGGTACTAGTGTTGTACTGATACTACTTTTGCTGCACTTTTGTTGAGTGCAGAGTACGATCCAGGTTCCAGTTCTACGCCCCGTGGCTGATTCACTCAAGTTAAAATATTGACTATCAATCACAACTCGATAAAAAATCGAATCATGACATTATACGATTCTTTTGGCTCTTTTGATGACGTCATCACTGGCGTGGACATTAAAGGTGGGGGAGTATGCGATCTTTAAGGTCATCAATTTGATTAACTAGGCTTGTTGTGGCTCCATGCCCATGACTTTTAGGCTGACGCTTTGTGCGTTGAGATGATGAATGCTTTAACTTCACAATATAATTTTGAATGATCTAATGTTTTTTTTAGGCCTAGCCCTTGACAATCTGATCGTGGGATCGTCGTTGACACACTTACAAATAAGATGACCTCTAATCTTCACAAAGTTCATAATCATATGCCTAAGTTAAAGTGAGTTATTCTGACGAGAAGTTGTGAAAATGGTAAGGGGATACTGCTACTACTCCAGTTGATATTTATGTTCCACGATACCCACCTACTGTTGCGGCCTCCGTTATGGAGTTCTACAACTGCATAAGAAGATCAACAAACCAAAGAATTTCCTAATCTTGTGGACTAAACATTATTTTTGTTCTCTTGTGGAAAAAAAATCATTGGCTACGCGCCATGCTAAGGGAGGTATCTTTTGTGAACTATGAATTTTTTGTATTTATTTTTTCTGCTCATATTTAGTAGAATCATCCATTCTGTTACAATTTATTTTAAAAATAACTAGATGGAAGTGCAATTTCATATTTTTTTTTAAAAGGAAAAAATATATCAAAATTAAGCATTTGTATACTCTGTGCAGTCGACTATTTTTTATATTATTGAGTTAGCTAAATAGAAGGCCAACATTCATCACTTTTAAGAACCAATAATAATGTATTTATTTTTTATTCTATAGCTCATTTTTTTTTTAAATAATCAAATAGATCTAATTTGTAAAATTATTTTTACTCATTAATGTAGACTTTCAATCTAGAATCTAATTTTATGATTCAAATTTGTGACCTTAGGGTCACAAGTTCGATTCTCGGCGAATACATTCTCCGGGGCATATGTCTCGTATTAAAGCTTGATAGCTTAACCGTGCGGGCATGTTGCAGTGTGGGTTTGATACTCCATCAGACAATCCGCTGGAAGTCGGACCAGTAGATTGATCCGTTGGTGGCGATCGACATCGAATGTGGCGCACGCCACATCCCGCGATTTACCTGACGGCGGCGGCTAAGAACGGGTTCCATTCGCCTCCGAAAGATAAGACGTGATTTCGCAGTCTTAACGATATAAGTCTAAGCCACCTCGCACCGAATTATATAAAAAAAAAAAAGAAGAAAAAGATAAGAAAATATGTAAAAAGCAAAGGAATAATAAAAAAAGAAAATACTGAGGCTGCGTGGCGCGGCAGTGCTGGAAAACCCTCTTGTCTATACTATACTGCCGGGGGATGCGTAGGACTCTCCTGTCTGTCGACTTTACCGCCGTCAAGGTCCGTCCTTTCCCGTTGGTTTTATCTTCTTCAACTATCAATATTTTGTTTTTTACTTTGGGAGTCCGCTAGTTAAGCTGCTTTCTTGTTTGAGTTTCAAATGCACAAGTCAAAATATGTATTTACTTTCTGGATTGAAAAA
Source organism: Przewalskia tangutica (assembly GCA_029844215.1). Lineage (NCBI taxonomy): Eukaryota > Viridiplantae > Streptophyta > Magnoliopsida > Solanales > Solanaceae > Przewalskia > Przewalskia tangutica. Next base: position 97,432 of record CM056731.1, on the reverse strand, counting down.
GTGGAAGATTCACATTGTCCGTGCAATTTTTTTTTTTTTGCAGAATTTTCTGGGCTGTAATCAAGTCAGACATGGTTGATTGTAAGATAGACGATAACAAAGAAACCCTGCCAGAAATGGGGGATAAGGATGACACAAATGGAGCTGAGTCAAAAAAGGACAACTTGGTGACTGCTGGAAAGGAGATGTTTAAGGACCCAGACTCCACTATACTTGATGCTAACAGTCTTCAGCTGCAGAATGAAGAAGACCGCTCAGCAGACTTCAAATCTCCCTCCAAAGCTGAAGGTCATGTAAATGCTAGTGAATCTCAAGGCCCCGGTGGCTGTAGGGACTGTACTAATCTTGAACCACTGGACTCCATAGTCCAGAATGAGAGTCCTGTCAAAGTAAAACCTGATGATGAAGAACCTCAAACACGGAAAGATGTGACTGGGGAGGAGTTGTGTGGAGTCCATCGGGCAACTCAACTGGAATCATGTACGGTACATGTTACTGGAACAGAGGAACTAAAAATTGGAGTGGAGAGGTGTGGCTCACTCTTAAGCAAGAAAGAAATGGAGGAGAACCTGAAGCGAGGAGCAACTCTGAAGCAGGCATTAACGGAAAATAAAAAAAAGGAGGAATTGGATGATGTGCTGAAAGAGACACAGATGCTATCACCCAATAAGACAAAGGATGAATTGCTAAAGCCCGAGTTGGACATAGAACATGATATTGACGTGAAAGCACCTGCCAAGATCTTTCTACTGGATACAAATCCCATGGGGGAAGATGAGTCTGGAACAGAAGAAGAGCAAGCTGCGTTTATGAAAGAGCTAGAAACTTTCCACAAAGAAAGGTGCTTGGAGTTCAAGGCCCCACGGTTCTATGGAGAGCCATTAAATTGTCTCAAGTTAGTCATACACGTTTTTCTTAATTTCACCTATTTACTTTGCTTGATTTTGTTGAACTTGGCCTAATTATTTTTGTTCATGCGTGTCAGGTTGTGGAGAGCAGTGATCAGACTTGGTGGTTATGAGCAGGTCTGTATAGAGTTTAAATGCGCTGATGTAGTGTTACCATTTTTATCAACAAACTTGTGTAACTGTTAAGAGTCAAAGTAGTGCAAATTTGGGGTGAAAAGATGTGCTTTGGATTGAAAAAGGTCTGCTATGGCTAATGGCTAAGGTTCAGGTAAGGAGCTGGAAAAGAGTAATGGCACTAGTCTTTCTTAGAAATAGGAACTGATGAAAGAGGAAATGAAAAAGATTAAGTTCTAGTAGTCTCTTGTCCCAGGCCTTCAGTCTAGTGGTAAGAGTGCCACTTTTGATGTGTGTTAGGTGCACATTACGGGTTCGAACCCTGCCACCAAGGCTCATTACTCACCGAGGTTAGGACCTTGCACCATCTGATCCTCGGAGACTTGTCCGTTATAAAAAAAAGTTTGAGTGGTCTCGTCCAGTTCCCCTCCTCCCTTTCTCCTAGGTGAGTGTATTTAAAAAGAAAACCAAGGTTTCACCACCTCTGTGAAGAATGTATACAGTGACCTAAAGAGTGTGCTAAACATACTCTTACTCTTACATAAGAATAATGCCACAACAAAATAGAAAAGTGGGCAGATTAGGTTCAATTTGTGCTGGAATAGTGGGGAAAGTGGTGGAATTGATGCTTTTGATAGGAACACCAATTGGTGCAGTTTTGATGAATATAGTATCTAAGGTAAATTTTACCTTAAAAAAATTTGAATATAGTACCTAAGTCAGAGGAATAAAAACTCTACACTTCCTCAAGAATAAACATTCAAAATAAGGCTGAATAAGCGTCAAAGAAGTGAAAAGCTTCTTAAACTAATTCGGAAGAAATTCCGCTTAGTAAATTGGATTTAGTTATCCTACTAGGGTCAATATTGAGCAGTGAGAGAGCTGCCTACATTCCAAGCCACTTGCTTTGTATAAAAGTAGCAAGGATATTTCATTCTTGCTTCTCTACATTTTACTTAGGGACTTGAGCCAATTATTATAAGGAGTATCTTAGAATCTTCCATTGCTCCTTTTATGAACAAAAATCTTTTGTTGCTCCGTCATTAACTAGTTTCCTTTCCACCTTTTCTTCTTATGGTGATAAATGACAGAGTTGTATTGCTCTTGTTGATGGACAGATGTGTTGACATGAGCACCGAGAGGTGTGAAACTCATTATAGAATAAACTAGGAGATTCTATGGAAACCTTGACTCATATAGTAACAAGTTAGCATATATTAAAGAAACATTAAGACTTTAACTTAGTTTGTTTGAGGTGGTTGATTCCAGAAAGATGAAAGGTAAACTGGGTATTCTTTGTAAGCAAGATCTCGAGAAAGCTTATGGTTATGTCCAGTGGGATTTCTTGGATTATATTATGCTGAAGATGGGCTTCAGGGATAAGTGGAGGAAATGGATCAAGTTTTGCATTTCTACTGCCAGATTCTCTGTTTTTGTAAATGAAAGTCCTTGTGGCTTCTTTGGAAGTTTGAGGGGTTTGAGACAAGGGGATTCTTTATCTCCTATGTTATTTATTTTGGTTATGGAGTTGTTTGAGAGGGTGGAGGTTAAAATGAGGGAGTTGATTAATGAGGTGGGGGATATAGCATACCGAAGGGTTGAGGGGGTTAGAAGAGAAGGAGAGAAATAGGAAGGAGGAGGCGAATGGGGAGATTGATGCTTTAGGGATAGCTTAAGAGACTAATTGGAGGCAAAAATTGAGGGCTTTCTAGTTGAAAGAGGGTGATTCTAATACGAAATTCTTTCATAGGGTGATAGTAGCAAATAGGACGAGAAACTTTATTGAGTCTCTTGATGTGAATGTAGAAGTGTATGAGGGGGAAGGCAAAGTGAAGGGGGCTATAGTAGGGTTTCATGAACACTCGTTCAAGAAAGATGTTAGGTGGAGACCTAAGTTGGGGGGGGGTTAGAATTTAGTCAAATAGGGGAAGAGATGAGGGAGTGGTTGGAAAGGGCTATAGATGAATAAGATGTGAGGGAAGCGATGGAGAGTTGTGCGGGGGACAAGGCTCTGGGACCAGACAGTTCACTTTAGCCTTTTCCAATAATGTTGAGAGAGTGAGTTGATGGAGACCATTGCGGAGTTCCAAGAATCCGGAGAGTTCAAGAAAAGTCTTAACGTTTCTTTTATTACCATTGTGCCGAAAAAGGAAGGAGCGACGAGTATAAAAGATTTAGACCTATTAGTTTGATATTAAGCATCTATAATATTATTTCTAAGGTGCTTTCTAATAGACTAAAAAAGGTTATGGATGAGACAATGTCCATTTCTCTAGAATACTTTTGTGGAAGGAAGACAAATACTTGATGCAACCATGGTAACAAATGAAGTGGTCGATTCTAGAAGAAAGAAAGGTAATGAAGTGGTCGATTCTAGAAGAAAGAAAGGTGAGCCCAAAATTCTTATGTAAGCTGGATCTCGAGAATGCTTATGACCATGTTGAATTAGGAGTTCTTGAATTTCATTATGTCGAAGATGGGTTTTGGGAACAAGTGGAGAAGAGGGATCAACTTTGCATTTCGATTGCCAGGTTTTGTTATGGTGGGCCTGAGACAAGGGGATTTTTTTATCTCCGATGTTATTCCTTATGGTTATGGAAGCATTGAGTAAAATGATGGATAGGGCAGTTAGTGTAGATTTTTTGAAGGGCTTTGACGCTTCATTTAGATGTCATAGCATGTGACAATTACACATCTTTTATTCGTCGATGATACTTTGGTTTTCTGCAATGTAGAGGTGGCCCAACTAGATCATTTGCGATAGATCCTTATTTGGTTGCAGGTGATGTCAGGCCCTAAGATTAATCTCAGTAAATGTGAGATCACTCGTGTGGGGCTCGTGGGAAACTTTGAAGAGATGGTGCAGGTACTGAATTGCAAGGTGTGTACTTTTCTCACTACCTATTTGGGACTTCCGTTGGGTGCTTTTAGCAAATATATTGCAGTGTGGAATCCGGTAATTGAAAGAGTAGAGAAACGGTTAGCGGGTTGGCAGAAGAGGTACTTGTCGAAAGGGGGAAAGGAAGTATTGATCAAAAGCACCCTCTCCAGCATTCCTACTTATTTCATATCACTTTTGCAGGCTCTGGCAAAGTGTGTGAAAAGTTGGAAAGGCTTCAGTACAACAGAAGGTATGGGGAAACATCACCTCGTAAATTGGAGAGTTGTCACATCTCCAAAGGAATGAGTAGGTCTCGGAGTTAAGGATCTCAAGGTTATCTAAAAAATGAGTTAAGGATCTCAAGGTGTTCAATAAAGCTCCACTTAGAGAAGTGGATGTGGAGATTTAGGGTGGAGGAGAATGCTTTTTGGAGGGGGGAGGTAGCATAAAATTATGGTCTAATGGAAGGAGGATGGAGCGCCATTTGGGTGTGATTTGTGGAGGAGTATCATGAAGAGATTGGAAGACTTTGGGGACATATATTCTTTAAGGTTGGAGACGGTAGCTGGATTAGTTTTTGGACAGATAAATGGTGTGGGGAGGATGTGTTAAAGGAAGCCCTCCCTAATTTATATCATTTATCCAGCCAAAAAGTAGAGATGAGCTTTGGATTAACTGGTAGAGTTATTGACATGTGATCAAGAGGTCATGTGTTCAAGCCGTGGAAACAACCTCTTGCAGAAATACATGGTAAGACTGGGTACAATAGACCCTTGTGGTCTGGCCCTTCCCCGGATCCCACACATGCTGGAGTTGAGTGCATCGGGTTGCCCTATCCAACCAAATAGTGATGACAATTCAACAAATCTGTAGGTCTCGCAAAGGGGTGTTTCATTCGGATTTAAGATTTGGAAGGAACCTTCCGGGAGATGGTTCCGGGAGATGGAAGAGTTTCACAATTTGATTGAGTTTTTGTATAGGTTAGACACACCTAACAATTACTTTTCGGTGGAAATGAAAAAGCAAGTACTGGGCTCGCTTATTATGAAAAGCTCATTCGTTTTTATGGGTCGATGCCCTAGGAATTGAGCCGCTCGGATGTATGGAGCTGGAAGGAGAGTGAGATAGGTTATTTAGCTCTTTTTATAACAAGCTATTGGTGAGAGAGGAATGCACTTTCCCATAACACCATATGAATTCCTAGAGCATCGAGAAAGGTGTATTGCTTTACATGGTTGGCGGTTAGGGGTGCGATCTTAACTGCAAAAAACTTAAGAAAGAGAAAGATCAATTATGTCAGTTGGAGCTTTATGTGTAAAAGTACATATGGAAAGGTTGATCAACTTCTTTTGCATTGTAAGGTGGCTAATCAATTATAGAGGGTGGCTCTCGATTTGTTCCAGATGTAATGAGTGATGCCGGACACAATGAAGGTGGCTTTGCAAAGTTGGGCTTATAGAAAGGGAAAAAGAAGTCCAAGGGCATGGAGTATTGCCCCCTTAACAATCATGTGGGTCATTTGGAAAGAGAAATATGAGGGCATTTGAAGGGGTGGAATAAGATTTTATAAAATTACACAACAGTACTTTCTCTCTAGTTTGTACTTACGAGGTCCCTATTTGTATAGAGGATTGGATCTCTTTTGTTGAGAATCATATTTTGTTGTAGGTTCTCTTCTTTTGACATACGACTTGTATACGGGGTTTCCTCAATTATTAATAAAATTATTTACCTTATAAAAAAGAAGCTCTGAGCAAAATGATGTACAAGGCAGTCAGTAGAGATCTATTGAAGGGTTTTGGTGCTTTTTTCCGTGGATATAGTAGTGTGATAGTTACAAATTTGTTATTTGCAGATGATACTGTGGTGTTCTGTGATGCAGGGGTGGGGGTTAAAGACTTGAAGGTCTTTAACAAGACACTTTTGATTAAGTGGTTGTGGAGATTCGGGGTGGAGTGAGAATAACAGATAAATATGGAGTTATGAAAGGGAGATGAAGAACAAATGGGATTACTATGCCTTTCGGGTGTGTGGAGGAATACAATAAAGTGTTGGGAAGCTTTTAGTGACAATATTGCTTTTAAGGTAGGGGTTGGGAATATAGTTAGTTTTTAGGGGCAAAAGTGATGTGGAGGTGTGGTGCTTAAGGATGACTTCCCGGTATTGTACATGGCCTCTTGCCAAAGGGATTTGTCTGTTTAGTAAGTTAGGGGGACACAAGGAGATGGAACATTTTGGAATTTGAGGTTCAGGATTGGGAGGTGACCGAGCTTCAGAGATTGCTAGCTTTACTTCACAAGCAATACAAGCCAATTGATAAACCCGATGCTTTGAGTTGGGAGTTGGGAAGTAAGAATTTATTCTCCGTCAGGTTCTATGAGAAGCTTGTGGTTAGTGCGGAGCGGAGTTTCCCATTTGATTCAGGATATCTAAGGTGCCGAGGAAGGTGTGCTTCTTCACATGGTTGACAACTAGAGGGGTGATATTGAGTGCGGAGAACCTTAGGAAAAGAAAGGTTCCATGCATGAGTTGCGTACATTGCAAATTAGCTACGAGGTTATGGTGGAATATCTTTACATTATTTGGCGTTTCTTGGGCTATTCCAAAATCCGTGAAGGAGTTGATATTCAGGAAGAGAGGAGCCGGAAGAAGAAGGCACAAGACTTGGAATGTTACTTCTCTTGCTTTTTTGTGGCTCATTTGGAAAGAGTGGAATAATAGGGCTTTTGAAGGGGGTGGAGATGAGCTTTGCTCAATTGAGGAGTAGTCTCCGATCCCTTATTTCTCTTAATGCACCAATGTAGTTCTTGTTTGTATAGAGGATTGAGTGTATTTTGGTGAGAATCATATTTTGTAGGTCTCTCCTTTTTTTGTATACCTCTTGTATACGACCAAAATGGCCTTGTTATTATCAATGAAATCTTATACTTCGATTAAAAAATGGTTGCCTTATAATGGAGTGTACAATCCTATACTCATCAGTTATTTCCTATTCGTTGTCTTACAGGTAACATCATGCAAGCTATGGCGACAAGTAGGAGAATCGTTCAAACCCCCTAAGTAAGGACAAGCTCATATCTTGGTATAAATCTTGTATGCGGGATTTTCCCATTAAATCAAATAAAACGTTTACTTAAAACATTACATTTGAGCCTAATGAGCTCTTATAACCAAATAAAATAAACGAGTTGTCCAACTTACTTTATTGATTATTATTCTAAGGGTGAGCTTATAACATTATGATTTATATTTGTTACATTAATACTTATTGTAACTTATTTTGAATTACAACTTCAAAGTAAGTAGGTGATGAAATGATTCATGTTCACTCTATTAGCATTTGTTTCTTTCTGATTCTAATTTCTTATGTAGTTCTCTCCTTCATGACATTAGAAGTTTCTTTAGTAGTTGGTGTTTCTTAAAAAATGGAATTGACTTGATCATTTATTGTGTTCAAACTTGTGCAGGACTTGTACTACTGTCTCTTGGACATTCCGATGTTTCTACGAGAAGGTCAACCTAAAATTATTTCCTAAGAAATTTTATTTTTCTAGAAATCTAATTGCTGGACTTCTTTTTGTTTTTATAATGTGTTTGTTGCTTTGCGGTGCTTGAGATTTGTACAAGCTCAATCCCTTGTTTAAACTTGACATAAAGGGAGTGAATGAATACTTCGAGTGGCTGAATTTTTCAGTTAGGTCGTTTAGTTGTACTATGTTTATAGCATCTTTGGAATCTAATTATACAACAACAACAACAACAACAACATACCCAGTGAAAATCCCACAATGTGGGGTCTGGGGAGGGTAGAATGTACACAGACCTCACCTCCACCTTGGTAGGTAGAGCGGTTGTTTCCGGGAGACCCTCGGCTCAAGACAAAGAATAATCAGGCAAAACAAGCAAAGCAAAACAAGCAAAACAAAACAAAGTATGAGAAACAATCAGACTCAGACGAGAAATTAAAGTATTTTGGACAGCAGATAGTAAAAATCAAATACGCAATGGTAGGACATTCTACCAAAAAGGAAGCAGTAGCTAACACAACTAAATAAGATGAATAAATTACACTAAAGAACACATAGCAGCAGGAATCAAACTACAGAGTACTATAGAGCAATAATGCGTCTATAAGTGTGACAAGCTAATCGAGCCTATAGTAATAATACTACACTATCATTTTGTAAGCGTAAAGAGGACTACGCTCGACTACCTACTACCCTTCTACCATAATCCGTGTCCTCCACAACCCCATATCTTTGGCCTACCTCTACCCATCCTGAACCCGTTCATAGCCAACCTCTCACACCTCCGCACTGGGGCATCTGTGTCTCTCCTCTGCACATGCCCGAACCATCTCAACCTCGTTTCTCGCATCTTATCCTCCACCGAAGCCACTCCTACTTTATCCCGGATATCATCATTCCTAATCCTATCTCTCCTCGTATGCCCACACATCCATCTCAACATCCTCATCTCCGCAACTCTCATATTTTGTATGTGCGAAGTCTTGACTGACCAACACTCTGACCCATACAACATAGTTGGCCTAACCACCGCCCTATAGAACTTGCCTTTAAGTTTAGTTGACACTTTTTTGTCACACAAAACTCCAGATGCCTTTAATTATAATGGTAACAGATTATTGCTATAGAAGGCTTAGTTGTCTTTCTTATAAAGGTTCAAAAGGGAAGAACCATGTATACGGTCCTTCAATTCTGATTGAGATATTTGTAGTCTTTGGGCTTGGCATTGAAGAGCTCCAACATTAAGGTGTGTACGATTGTTATTTGGTGGTCTTTGAGCACATCTATAGGCATGTTAGGATGGTAAAACCAACAAGGTGAATATTCGGTATTAAAAGAACAAGTTGACTTGGGATAATAAATAATATTCTTAAGCCAAGAACGGGGAAAGGAAGGAGAGTAAGAAGACAAAAACTCGTACTTTTTGGTTGTGGTTTAATCTATGTGGCACCTTTATCCCTTCATATAACTACAATGACAGCTCTTCTTCTAGTCTCTTCATTCTCTCTCCATATTTTTTTGATAGACAAGTATTTGTTAAAGCAGCATAAAGAAGTCACTGAAAACCTACTTTACAATGATCCTTGTTTTTTGATGAAGTGGGTTCATTAAAATGGCATCAAGAAGATGCAAAAGATTACAAGGATAATTCTTTTAAGGTAAAAAAGAAGGTGTTAGCAGCTTCTTTCTAAACTAAAGAACCAACAAAAATCGAGGAAATGTTGCTAGAAGTTGAAATTCCATCTAAACATCTTTGTTCTTTTCTATCCATAAACACCAAAAATGCAGCTGGGAATCATAATCCAGATATTCTTGATGGCTTTGTCAACTTTCCATAAACTCCAGCTTTCATGGGAATCCTTGACAATGAAGGACATCAACTAGAGACAAAAGAAAACAGCAAAACATATTCCAAAGATCTGTGGCAACTGTGCAGTAACAGATTGTCTTCTGAGTTCTAGTAAGTAGTAACAGAGGTAACATCTTTTGGCAAGCTGGAAGTTCCTTTTGGTGAGATTGTCCTTTCTAAGGCATGAGTTGTTGAGTGCAGTCCAGCTGAAACAGATCACTTTGGTAGGTAATTTAGTCTTCCATATATGCTTTCATGGCCATTTGTCAAATCATTGAGCTCCTTGAGCATAAACTATAATATCCTTCCTTAACTGTGTAATGATCCTTTTTTGAGTTACCCCATTTCAATCTATTAAGCTCTTGCATCGAAAAGGAGCAGGGCTGCTGCTTGGCAAAACGATCCATCATGTCATTAAGTTTCCAGTCTTGCAAGTTCCTTCAGAACCTTAAGTCCAACGTGTCACCTGATCTGTTGTATGATATGGTTGAATCCGGTTCAGCTACAATTGTGTGCGAACTAAGAAATTCCTCACCCAAAGTTGTATTTTCCAATTGTTAGAATAGGAATATGATTTCATATATAGTATCCTACTAGGAAAATGATTGTAATATAGTGTCTATAAATAAGGCTCCGTGTAATCATGTAGAAACAACAATTCAATAATATATTCTCTCATAATTTATCACATGGTATCAAAGCATTAGTGAGGAAATATCCGCTGTGCAATATTCTAGCGAAGTATCCAATTTTTTGGCGAAACACACCACTGCACGAGATTCCAATCACTTTCCGGTGTACTGTGCATATACCAGTACCACCAACAAGATCATAACCCTCGTGCGACCCTACCCTGAAATATTTGTTGTCGTTGGGTCCCACACGCGCTCTCACGCGCCACTCAAAGCCACTGTGGCTGTCGCCACGCGCCTGACGTGCCAGCGAGTACAGTGGTTTTCGGCTACTTTTCCCGGCAGATTTTTTCACAGTTGGCTCGCCTCTTCATTCCGAGCCTACCCATCCAATTTGTTCCTTCTGACCACCTTTAGTTTTTCCCGCGCCGACAACCCCTTTTCCGGTGTCGATAGTCACTTTTCGGGTAGAATATTTTTCCCAGTCAACTCGCCTATTCATTCCGACCCATACCGTGCAATTTGTTTCAGATTCCGGTCACCTTTTATTTTTCGGTGACTGTTTTCTACGGCTTCTGGATTGTGTTTGAGTATTATCAACCTCTTTAGATTTCTTAAATTTGAATCATATCTCTCGGATTTGATGTTTTTAATTTCAAAAACACGAGATTTGAAAATTCAAGTCCTATGATTAATTCGCAATCCATAATAAGGAGATAAGAAAATCAAGCATCACAGTCTAAATTTCGTCGAAAAAGAGGCCGCTTTGGAAGATCTCGACCTAATTGTTGTTACTGTAATAGATTTGGACACGCTCGCGACGTATGCAGATCTCGACCTAAGTGTAGTTATTGTAATAGATATGGACACACTCATAAAGTATGTTATTCTCTACATGGTCGACAATCCAAGAATGCTCATGTTGCTCAGACTGTCACTACATGTAATCAACGGGTTTGTTTATCCGAAGAAGAATATAACGAGTACCTTCAATGTCGAGCACGTAAGAATACATCTCCACAAGCAGCCTCATTCGCACAATCTAATATCACCGGATCGTGGGTTGTAGACTCCGACGCTTCTGATCATATTTTTGGTGATAAATCACTTTTGTCGGATATTAATTATTCACCCTCTCTTCCCACTATTACTTTAGGCAATGGGATCAAAACAAAAGTAAAATGAGTTGGACAAGTTAAACCTATATCTTCGGTCACTCTAAATTCTGTTCTCTGTCCTGGTTGTCCTTTTAATCTTGCATCGGTCAGTCGTTTGACTCGTGCCTTAAATTGTGTCATACTATTTCTTGATGATTCTTTTATTATGCAACACCGCAATACGGGACAGACGATTTGGCGTAGGATATGAATCCAAGGCCTCTACTATCTTTCAGACTTAATCCATAAACGATTGGGACATCCGAGTCTGTCCAAGCTACAAAAGATGGTGCCTAGTTTGTCTAGTTTGTCCAAATTAGATTGTGAGTCGTGTCAACTTGAGAAACACACTCGCACTACCTTTTCACGTAGTGTTGAGAGTCGTGCAGAGTTTATTTGTTCAATAGTTCATTATGATATTTGAGGTCTAGTGAATTTTATATAGATCAACCACCCGATTTTATTGCTCAGGGGGAGTCTAATCTATTGTATCGATTGCGTCAACCACTTTATGGTCTGAAACAGTCTCCTTGAGCCTGGTTTAGTAAATTCAGCACGGTAATTCAGGAGTTTGGTATGACTCGCAGTGAAATAGATCATTCTATGTTTTATCGACATTCTACTCCAGATATGAGTATTTATTTGGTAGTTTATGTTGACAATATGTTATAACTGGCAATGATCAAGATGGTATCACTAATTTAAAGCAACATCTCTTTCAACATTTTCAGACTAAGGATCTCGGCAAACTAAAGTATTTTCTAGGTATTGAGGTTGCCCAATTCACGTCATATATTTTTATTTCGCAATGCAAGTATGCCTTAGACATTTTTGCAGAGACGAGTATGATAGGATGTAAACCCATTGACACTCCTATGGATCAGAATGCTAAACTCTTGCCAAGACAGGGGGAGCCACTCAGTGATCCTGGAAGATATATGCGGTTGGTTGGTAAGTTGATTATCTCACAGTGACTAGACCTGACATTTTGTTTCCTGTGAGTGTTGTAAGTTAGTTTATGGATTCCCCTGTGATAGTCATTGTGATACAGTTATCCGCATTCTGCGATATATTAAGTCAGTCCTGCTTTTTGAAGATAGAGACCATGAGCAGATCGTTGGATATACATACATTGATTATACAGGATCCCTCTGATAGACGTTCTACATCCGGATATTGTGTGTTAATAGGAGGTAATTTGGTGTCCTGGAAGAGTAAGAAACAAAGTGTCGTTGTTCGATCTAGTGCTGAATAAGAATATCGAGTCTGTAGCAACTTGTGAGCTAGTTTAGACTAAGTAGTTGCTAAAGAACTAAAATTTGGAGAAATCAGTTCTCTTGGCTAACTTTCTTAAATCTGGTACTTTTCTTCCTTGGATGCATAGTTTGGTTGCAAATGGTAAATTGGCTTCTGAACTGACTTTGAATGGACAAGGAGTTAGATTTTTCCTGGTTTTATTCGGTTCCTCTAATAGAATCCCCTGCCCCTATCGTACCGATTATCCACACAGATATTTCCTTTGGTGATTTTATCCAAATGACGAACAACAATCTTAGTTTTTAAATCAAAAGATTTGATAGGAATTTCATTAATTCCAGTCTAACCCATTTTTCTTGCAAATGGCTGTCTAGGACCTTTCAAGATGCTGGTGTATGTGCTCAATTTCCTTGACCAGATTGCTTGCTTTTTCACATGCCTCTGCCATTTTTTCTCCAATTTTGTGTTTCCAGGCTGTCATTTCCTATGCTTCAAATTTGAAGTCTTCTATGCGTGTCCCCTCATCTCTTTCTCATTTATATTTAACTAGCTGGGACCTTTAGTGCTTGTTTTCCTCCATTTCCTGTTTCCAGCAAAACGAAGCTTTTAAAAACCGATTCATCAGGAACTCCGTAACATTTTCTTAACTTTTCCTAAAGACCTAAACATAAGAAAAGGACTCATTGTATCAACTTTGCTTTATATTTTCAGGGTCTTTTTACATATCGGAACCATAAGAAAATAAATTTATTGCAATATCTGCTTTGCATTGTATTTTCACAGTGAAGCAGGGCATTATTGTGAAATTTCCTTGGATGGCTGAATTTGTCTCTAGTGTACCCTGCAATCTGCTATCCGTTTTAATTGGTATTCTGAGCTTTCTTCTCATATGTTCACAATATAATCTCTTCTTCCGAATGCATAATATTTTTTGTAAAGTCCTTCAATCTCGCTCTAATGACTCTGTTTTAGTGACAGAAATTATTGTCCCATCAGTACTCCTTATTTTTCTCCCACATGACTTGTAAACATGATTTGTAAGTATACTATAGCATGTTAATAGATACGTAATATCATTTGTATGAAATATGAAAAACATGTAAGATCCCTGGAGTAGAGCAATATTGGTTCATGACTTGTAATTGAGAACCCATGGAATTCAAAGCATGGTGTTCGTAGATTACAGATAGGTTCATGGCAATCAGAATGACATATCATGAATTCAACTAATGAACTTGCAATATATTAGGGTTATCACGAACATAAAATAAAAACCCTAGCTTGTGGAATTTCATATTTTCATGGATGAACGTGGCGTGGGGAAGAACAATAACATTCCACACGTGGATAGAATCCCTACATACCTTAATCGCTCCAAAACTTGAAGAAAAGGTCTGAACTTTTGAAGAAGAAACCCAAAACTCTGAAATTAAAACCTTGAGAAGGGTTTTCTTGAAAACCCTATGATTGAAGCATACATGGGAGAGACTTACTTAGGAATTGATGTATAAGTGTTAGAATTACTTAGGAATACATGGGAGAGACTTACCTTGATGTGGGAATATTAAGAGAGGAGAGAAAAGTTTTGCTAGGGCTTGGAGAACCGAAAAATGGAATAAAAAGTCGGAAAACGCAACTTTAAATGAGTTTTGGGTGCATCTGCGTCGCATTTCGCGTTCTGCGTTGCAAATGCGTGTCCGACGGACTGCTCTGCGACCCTTCAGTAAAACAGTCACAACTTTTTGTACAGATATCCGTTTAACCTCCACCATATACCGTTGGAAAGGTATTTCAAAGGGCTACAACTTCGATGTTTGAAGTTTACCCAAATTCCTTATATATTTTCTGTATTCTCGATTAAAGTGAGGTCTTGTGCAACTCACTTGGAAACATGCTCTGTCTAGTAGCTACCGTGTTTACTTTGTCCTAAGACTCTCCTTATGACTTGATTAGTTTTCAAAACACTTCCTATACTCCTCATCTTGGTTTCATTATGTTCCCATCACACGGGTCAGGCCTTAGCCTGAAGGTACTTGGTGTTACAACAAGTTTCAAAAGTCTTTCTTTCTTGCTTCAACTCCTTGTGCAGTCAAATACACGTAAATTAGGATGGAGGGGGTATTTCATAATTCCACAAAACTTTTATGTTGTCAAATGTGGGGCTACTTATGCAGGTTCATAGATACTTATAACACTTTTCAGTATCTGTTTCCACTTTAACTTCTCCACAACGTACTGCTGGTTTTCTTTGTTTCCTGTCATTTTTTTTGAGAAAGGTAACAATGTTGTATATCATTAGCACAAAGGCAGTGTTAAAAGCAGTATTTACAATTCCCAAAAGAGCAAAAGAATGCTCTCTTGTTCATCTAGGACTCTATGATGTGTAACAATGATTCAACTTCTTCTAGCAATTCCTTTTTACACCAAAAGTGAAATAAAAACAGACAATTCATCTTAATCTCCTGGATATTACTTCCTATATCTTCAAAGAATCTTGAGTTTCTTTCCCTCCATATGGTCCACCAAACACAAGCTGGGACAGCACTCTACCATTTCTTCTGTTTGACCACCCTTCACAGTTGGAACAACAAGCTAGAAACTCTCCTGTTGATTTAGGCATGGTCCATTTCAAACCTTTATTTCAAAAATAATTTCTGGGGTCAAATATTACTTTTCAGCAAAATCTGGATTGTTCTTTCTTCCACCTGTGCCTCTATCTCTTTTATGTCCAATGGTTTGTGATGGATACATGAGGAACCTGATAAAAAATAGTCAAGTCCAAGTAACTCTGATTTTCCTTTCGAGCCACTGTCGCCGTCTTTCGAGACATAGCTGCAACCACAATAATTATTAGGAAGAGGGGGATTATCCTAATGACATAACTCTATTGCACGATCTACGAGATGAAAGAGTAGAAACCAATCCTAAATGTCCGGCAGCCTCCTGCGTATAAGTATGGTGCACAACATACCCATACACAAGACACTACTAGACACGATGTGTAGACATTCCGAGGACTAACTGCTGTGATACCACTTTTGTCACGACCCGACGGACCACGACCCGACGCCCTAATTGGACGCCATTACACTAACCTATCACGTAATCAACTGACCCTTAAGGGTAATAGAAAATTTCGACAGCACAACGCTGCATCTATAACATATACCCAAAATAGCGGCCAAAGCTGCCTTACACAACTATCCAACCGTCACAACAGCTGGCCGACTAGGTCGCCACCAAATAGCATCACGTAAGCAAAGGAGTAATCCTGATAGGCAAGCGGCAAGTGCCACTATATCTGAACATCCCAAAACAAGTGCAACAATCTGGCTAGCTCAACCGCATAAACGTTACCTGAGTTCAAAACATCTATCACCCACAATCGTCTACAAACCTCTAAGAGTACAATCTCGACATATGACGGGACGGGACCGTCGTGCCCAAAATATACATAAGTGCGGAATGTAAAGATGCACCAAAATAATCGGCTCCGAACAAGGGAGATCTTTAGCGGCGGTAGATGTCTAAGCGGAGGTCACTAACGATCACTGTACTGCGTGCGTGACGCGACCTCCCAGAAAAAGGAGGTCGATCGATAGATGTACCAAGTATGTGGCGAAAACTAAATCTTGTAATGCAAGTATGAAATCAACTTAACGAGATAAGCGTGCCTTACCAAATGAGTAATGAAAATCAGTTCTTACCTTTTTCAAAATATGCAAATCATGCCAAAGTCATGAACTCCTATCCTCAGGATATAATGACACGGGACTCGAACTCGTCTAGGTACATATATATCATGGGACTCGAACCCAAGTAAGTATGTATATATCATGGGACTCGAACCCAGTAAGTATATATATCGTGGGACTCGAGCCACGTAAGTATATGTAATAATATAATGTCATGAGACTCGAACGCGTCATGGAGAGCTAATCCATGGAATAATAATGTCAGGAGTTTAACCGCTTGGGACTCGAACCCAGTAATATAATAATAATAATGGGACTCGAACCGGAACATACAATATAGTCTGACCTACATGTGAGACTCGGTGAATGTGTAATAAGACTTGACACGAGTAGATATCATGAGCAACTATATGCAATTAGAAATCATCTTTGACTTTCGATAATATCATCATAATAAGCTCTTTACTGAAAATCATAGGCACTTGTCATAACAATTTTCCTTTAAAACTAACTTTGTAGAAAATCATGCACGTCCGCCGTACTTTTATTAAAATCATGTCAAATGAAAGTTCTTTCACAAAGTCATGTCAAAAGAAAGAAGGATAGTCTCACATACCTTATAGTCGAGCTAACCAACTCACTACTAGAATATGTCTCGTCTAATACTCCAACCTATAATAATAACATTAGGTCTGTCATATTCTACAGAAATTTGGGCAGCACTTCCCCTGTTTATATGTACATCCACAAATTTCAAACCAAGCCAGCAATACCAACAACAAGTCATAACTCAAATATATAACCACAATAATCTCAGATATTCCATTTATGTCATCATAACGTATTCCTTCTCTTTTATTTTTAAGCGATATCACAACTACAACAAACCAGGTGATTACTACACCTATTTCTCATGTTAATTCAGTCCTTAGTCCATAGTAGAACAATCTTAAAATAATCCATCAACTCTAATGACAACAACAATAACCAAGTTCTTTAATTTGTAACATAACACCCTTTTTACACTTTACTTTCTTTAAGATATGTATTACAGTATTAGTAATTACCATAACTTATATATATGTTCATAGTCAAATTCCCAACATTTAAACTTCACAAAATCAGCCCCTAATCTTGACGCGATAATATCCAAAAATTTCAAGCAAGTCTTTGGCCAATATTTACAAAACCAATCATTTTCTTAATTCCTTAGAGTCCAATCTTGTTCCAATAATTCTTTATGAACAATTTTAACTTATATGTCAAGATTCTCTTCCAATATCAACATGCCAAGTAGCGACGAATTTCACAACACAATAATCGAATACGACAATTCCAAGATTAGTAACATTAGTCCTAATATCGGCTACAACATTCAAATTATTCACATGCAATGTCTAAATTCAAGATTTCTTCCCAACACAAGTCCATTACTTCAACTACAACAATATGCAACTTCAATTATAGCATAGAAAGAAGAATTTTCATACCTTAATTTAATCCCCAAAACAGTCTCGATTTTTAACCACTGCTTCGTCAGCTGAACTTGTGACGTCCATAACTCTCTACTCCGGTGTCCTATCGACGAGTGGTTTATTGCTATGGAAACTAGACTCGACGAACTTTATTTTAGGCTTTTGAAACACCCAAAAACTCCTAATATGCTAGGAGATATGCCCTCCCAAAGTTGACTAACAATCTGCCCAGCAGTCCCGATTTTGCCACTGTTTTCGCTCCAATTTTTGGCTTCAATTTCACACTTCTTCAACCCCAATTCAACATGCAACATCTCTACTATGATAACCCATCATTTATACATGCTTCACATCCAACAATTTCACCAAAAACTTGAAGAAAACACCCCTACAATTCTCAGCCAGAGAAGCCGAGAACGCCCACTGTTTTGGGTGATTTAAATGTTCTAATTTCTTGGCTTAATTATGTAGGATAACTAGCCTAATAAGATGGAGTAAAAACTTAATTTTCTTGCTAGGGAAAGGGGGGGATTTTCGACCAAGGGAAATGAAGAAGGAGGAGAGAATTTTGACTTGTGTTTTAGTTGAAGAATGAAAGGTATTAGGGTATAAATTAAATATTTTCAAATTTTAAGTAAATACACTTTGGTCCCCCTTACAATTACACTTTGCCCCTTTAAGTGTCTTCTTAACTAATTTAATTCCCCAAGTAATAAATCTTAAACCCACTTCTTTAAATCTTGATTCCCGTTTTCTTTAATTCCCCGGAATTCCATAAGGTTTCGTATTCTTAACGAGAATATATATACGACTATCCTTTTCCATTTCCACTGACACCCTTGTTGTAACCAAAATTATTACATATTAACATGTAAGAATATACTTAATTTTCCAAATTCGGATCTTTATTCCTAATGAGGTTCTTAATTATTGTCTTAACTTACGAGGTGTAACAAAAATATCCCATATATAATCATGTTTCTCAACTGTAATGGTCCTGTTAATTGGTCGCATTGAATCAGTATTGAAGAAGTGTTTCAAGAGTTAGTCAAAACTTCTTTGTAGCTGTATATTTTATTTTACCTTGCTGCATTTAGGCTGATGAGCTGTCACCTTTTGCAGGCCCTACTGGAATATGAAAAACACAAAATGCGTGGTGGTGAGCTTCCTTTCACTGATGCTGCTTTTGCAGAACCTACTAGTGTTGGAATCCAGGTATTTCCCGTGCATCCATCTTTGCAAGATGTTATGAATCGATGAGTACATTTTTCTTGGAGTTTGGGGGTGGGGGGGGGGGGGGCTTTCTTTAGTGAAAGAAAAACATTTGAATAATAATTGGCCTGGCAAAGAGAGAGATCAGGTGACTTAGAACATAGTTATTGTCATCAACTTTTTTCAGGTTGGTTTGTGTGTTTAATTGAACAATTCCCTTTTCAGTATCTAGCCATGGTTTTGATAATTTGAAGTTGGAAAGAATAGTATATAAAATGAAAAAAATAAGTTTTTCTCAATTTGGGAATTATTTTGCTCAGTCTACTGCACAAATTGCTGTGCTTAATGGTTTATTAAACTTCTAAAGAAATCTTATTACTTTATCAAAAAAGGTGTCAAGTGGATTTTCCTCGAGTATTAGAGCTATAGATGTGATATGGATTACCCAATGCAAACTGGACGGTTAGTTTTCATTTCTAGTTGGAGTGGGGTCTAAATTCACGAGACAATGGATTTATTTGTACCAATTACTAGAGTTTTCCTTGATTTGGTACTTATAAGCTGTTTGGATGACCTGATAGCCTGCAGATTGTGAGCTAATGACATTTTGCTTCGAGTCCAATATAGCACAGGACTGGTCTTGCTTTTTATCTCTTGTGCTTTTGAAATCTATCTCGTGTTATTCTTCATTAGCTATATGTTTAAGATGCAGTGCTTCTTTATCATAGAAAACAATGATAAGATGTAGGTACATTTAATCTTGGTTGCTGCATCCACTGTTATAACGGAGTTAAGGCCTTTCTTGAACAGGAAACTAATTGTAGTGGCACTTCTAAGTTGCATATCTGGATTAAGTACTACTCTAAAGCGGAATGCGATAAAAAGGAAGTAGCATGTAGAATCACAACAATACAAACTATGGGAAATGATCTATCCATGCATCATGTACTATTAGAACTTGTTCTTGCAGGGGAATCAAGCCTCTGGATCAGGTAGAGCAAGAAGAGATGCTGCAGCTCGAGCCATGCAAGGTTGGCATTCTCAACGTCTTTTTGGTAACGGTGAGGTTGGAGATCCTATCATTAAGGTCTGTGAAGATGTTTTCTAGTTTATTGTTAGCCAAGACAATAGCAAATGGGTCATCTCCAAATGGTGCTTTAATTTCTTGCTTTTTCCTTCCTTTTGGCAGGAGAAGAACTCAATGTCTTTGCCAAAGCGTGAAAAGCAACTTAAAAGCATTGGTATTATTTGTTACCTAATCCTTTTACAGAAACCATCTTAGTTGGGACCTTTAGTTTCTTCCACTGAGCTCCCTTTCTCAATTAAGGTTTGAAGCGGAAAAAGCCATCTCAAATGGAGCATGCTGCCAAAGTTACTGGCGTGAAAGTATCAAAACCGCAGTTAAGATTCTGGGTGTTTTCTAGATTCTTAATGGACTCGTTGCTTACACATAAAATCCAGGTCACTTACATACAGGAAATGCAGATTACTAGTTTGCATGGACATTTTAATATTCTTGTGAACAATTCTTTCTGTCAAAGGCACGGATAATCACATTTAAGTGTGGAATTATCCTTGTTTTCTTGATTTATTGATATTTTGCTGAGTACAACCTCGTTTCTAATTGGCCCACTTTATGCTACTGTGCTGGAATTTATTTGATTTTCGTATAAATAATTTTATCTTGTTACTGCTGCTTGTTATCGAAGCATCTCTCAGTTCCGGAAGACTGATAAACCCATGTACAACCCCAAATTTGCAGTTTGGAGACAATGGTGGTGGGTATTGGCCCTCCTGCTGACTGGGTGAAGATCAATGTGGAGAAAACTGTACGTTTCTCTTTCTCCACTGGCATGACTCGATTTTAAATGCAGTGTGTTATATTTTCTCCACGGGATCAATTAGAATGTTCAATTATCCGTGCAGAAGGATTGCTATGAAGTCTATGCTTTAGTTCCTGGCCTTTTGCGTGAAGAGGTAAATCCTGACATTGTTGTTTCTCCTGCGCTATGAGCTGGGGAGGCTGTGCATGATAACTGTTGCATAGAATTTGGACATAATGTATGTAAGCTTAGGCCATAACTTTTGATTATATTTTATCTAGACATACCATATAAGAACAAAGTGCATCTTTTAAATGCTTACTACTTTCAGTGGTACCCAATTAGGATTCTTATGCATCCTGTGTTCTCTGTGTCAACACTGAACTGGACTATCTCCAAAATATTTTTGGGCTGGTCAGTTGATCGATCGACTAATCTCCTACTCCCTCCGTCCCAATCTATATGATGTAGTTTGACTGGGCACGGAGTTTAAGAAATAAAGAAAGACTTTTAAATCTTGTGGTCTAAAACAAGCCAATGATATTTGTGTGGTTATAGATTATCTCGTTAAGCGTAAAAAGTAAAGTTAAAAGTTAAAAGTTAAAAGTTAAAAGTTGTTTCCAAATAAGGAAATGCGTCATTCTGTTTGGGACCGACTAAAAAGGAAAGTGTGTCATATAAATTGTCCGGACAGAGGGAGTATTTTGTAATCTTATGCTGATGCAAAAGTACACAATTGCAATTCTACCATCTGCTGTAACAGGAAAAAAATACGCAGCTGTCATTCGCAGCATAATACCAAATAGTCTTTTCTTTCCTTGTTATAACACATCTGGGTGTTTTTAAAAAAATTATCAGGTTCGTGTGCAGTCTGATCCTGCTGGACGCTTGGTTATTTCTGGCCAACCTGAACAGCAGGACAATCCTTGGGGTGTTGCTCCATTCAAAAAGGTTTATTCTCTACACTTTCGAGTCATTGATGTTATCTGATGAACTATAAGAAATAATATCATCTGTGAATTACATAACAAATGTACCACTGCTGTTTAGTGTTGCTTTGTGGCGATAAAATGTGTGCCTTTTTAACTGGCCGCAGCACTTGTAGTAAACATATTCCTTATGTTGCGGGAAGAAAGAACCTTTGATTTCATGATCAAACAGACTTGTGATGCAAACTTTTTCTTAAAAACAATTTATTCTTATTTCATTCAATGAATTTAAGAGAACAGGCAGAGAAACTGAAAGCTTGAGATTGCGTGAGGACTTTGTGCCTCAGCCCTTGTGTAATTATACTGTATAATATAAGCCTTATCTAAAATAATTGTTAATGCCATTGACTTTGGATCTCCTAATTGCATTGATAATCGGACCCGTTCTGAATCCCACTGACATTATACAATTTGTACTTATTTAGAATGTAGCGGGATTACGAAGTCACATCCTCTAACAATTGATTACATTAATTACGTAGTTCCAATCGAGGATTTCTTGTTCTATACCACGTATATACTGGGAACTTTCTTGCCACATCAATGCTTATTACTTTCTTAAAAAGGTCTATTTGGTGTCTCCCGTCCATATTTCTAGTGAACTTCTGTTTAGAACTGTTCACTCTATTTCGAGAGAAAGGAGAAATGAAAAAAAAACAGTTGGAGAAGATATGTTCGTCTTTAACATTTATTGGGCTTATCTGTTTTCAATTGCAATTCCAACCTCCTATTAATACTAGGAGTTTGTTTTCCAGGTAGTCAGCTTACCTTCAAGAATTGATCCTCACCAGACCTCTGCTGTGGTTACCCTGCATGGGCAGCTCTTTGTGCGTGTACCATTTGAACAATCAAATATGTAGGCTGAGGCGAGCAGCCTCCTACATTATCAAAGGGCACCTTGGGGTGAGTTTTTGGGAAATGGAGGTGTTGAATTCACCTGCGATGTTGAATTTAGCTTGATGGTGCAAGTTATGCTTTTTACTGCAGGGTAAGTGGTAGGTTTTATAGTTTGCTCAAGACAGTGATGTATTTGGATAGCAGAAGCTGCAATCACAAGTGGGATTTTTTTGTGTGTTTACACCTCGTCTGGAATCAAAGAGTGCTGCCATCTCTATGTGGGATTCCTTTTTTGTATCTCCCTTCCTCCACGGGGTAAGGCCGTGCTGATCGTGAAACTACTTTTATTTTTTCGAATGGTGCGACCATGACCTGTTTAATATCTTACTGCCACTTACTGGTCGGGGTAGTAAGTGGCAGAACAATGGTAGAATAGTCAGCAAGGCATTGCAAAACTGGATTTCATTGCATAAAATGGCTATGTATTGCATTTATTTTTCTACATGTATAGGCTTCCAGTGATTGACTAACAAGGATGTCTTTTTGTAGTATTTTCTTTTATGGTGATGTGCTAAACCGTGCATTCACTTTCTTGGTAGAGTTAAACCATGGAATTAAGTCCGACTTTGTTGGTAGCATTTCATCAGTGATAGGTAAGTTTCTGCAGATACTATTAGTTTCTTTTCTTGCGTTCTCATTCTCTTGTATTGTTTTAACTGGTCTATAACTATTGGCTTATTCGTTTGGTCACCTGAGATCCAAGACTATCCGGTGAAAATCTCAGCTTTGCAAGTAAATGTTTCTTTCCTTTTGAAGTTTCGTTTCAGGCAACAAAGGAGTTACAAGTAATGCATCATTTAACCGCAGGATTTTTCCAGTGCCAAATGACAGATTTTGCAGCAATATAATTGGTGACCGATAAAGACCTCACCGGCTGGCAAACCCATTTTCCAGTTTCTCACACATCTAAAAACACCCATGGCACCATAATTTTGAGCAAAAAATGGTTAATCATTTGTATTTATCTTTTTGTTATGTTTGGAAACTTGCAGAGAGAAGAGAATCCATTAAAGTTGAGTAGGGATGTATCTTGGAGATTGAGTTCTTCGAATGACATATAATTATAGAGGAGAAATTTGAGGCAAGCAATACGCGTGAGATTTATTTTGGAAAGATAAAGAAGACATGGATTGTTAGTTTGGGATTATTATTCTTTATAAGCATGGGAGGTGGACTAATATGAGCATGGTGGAGTTCAAAGTTTCATCTTTTAAACAGTCCACTAAGTGGTGCGTTCTTAAGGTCTCATCTTGTTGCCAACTATAGTTTGTTTTGCTGTCCTCTTAGATTCTTGTAACTACAGGGGAATTGATGATTAGTTCTATCACTACTGACTATGTCAGCAAGATCCCATATGAGTTTGCCCGTGAAGGTTTTCTAGGTGTCGAGAAGAGGTTTCAGGTTTGTTTTTTAGGGGTAGATTAGTCCAAACACAATATTTTTATATTGAGATAAATAGGTTCAAAGAATTGTTACAAGAAAAACTAAAATAAGGGAAAATGTAATATTATAAATCACAAGAGAGATTAGTATTATGAAATCAACCCGCATGGGTGTAGGCTGATTAGTTCAGGGTGTCAGTTAACAAAGAAGCGTGCATGATGTGCAGTTCATTTCTCTTTTGTGAGGGATGACTCCTTGTAGCCATTAGGCATTGTGCCTTCCACCTAGTGGGCCGCTGAGTACCGTGATTTATCTTCCTCCACCAATCTCTGTCGGGTCGGAGGGGTGGGGGCCCTGTGAGCGAGGGATGTCGCCTTTTTGCTCCCAAGTATTATGAAATCAAGCTTAAGTGTTGTTTTCCGAAATTATCCCTATAATCTATTATTTGGGCTAGCTATATATCAGTGGAGGGTCAATATAGATAGTCCAATAATGCATTTAAAAGTTTTAGCAGATTTGCACTTTGCACAGTATTTATTAATTACTTGGAAATAAGTCAATCCACAAGGAAAAGAAAAGATAAAGTAATGAAAGTCCATCTTAAAAAATGGGGTTAGCTTGCAGTCTGCAGTACCATCCTAATTGGTTCTTCAGTTCCTTTTAGCATATTTGCACTTTGCATCAATGATATCCCTACACGAATTCTCACATTGGGGGGGGGGGGGGTATTCTCTATTCATCACTAGCACCACGTGTGTAAGAGTTTTATACAATAAATTTATTGTCACATAAAAGACCATACATGATATGGGAGTAAGGAAGTTTCATCACTAGGGTGAGAGTATAACCAAGTATCAGCCAAACCCAGTTCATTTAACCTATATTGACCGGTCATCAGGTAGTAAAGGTTCAATGGGTCATTGTGGACTAACAGTGGATAATCAGATTTCTTAGAATATATTAATAAGCAAAATGAAAGTTGCTAGAATGTACTTGTTATCTGTTAACATAGATGTATATTTTATGTTAGATTCTCCCATCTGGGTTGTGGGAGGGTAATTTGGTCTCCTTATATAGATTTGGGTAATCCTCCCTCATGAGCTAGTTTTTGGGGTTGAATTAGACCAAAATTCATTCTTTACATGGTATCAGAATCAGACTCATCACAATTCATTGTTACCCGATGTTGGCCCCCCATCATATATTGTTCACGCTCCAGATGTCCAGTCTTGGTCGTGCGCGGGGTGTTGATTCTCCCACATCGGTTGTGGAATGGGAATTTGGTATCCTTATATGAATTTGGGCAATACTCCCCTTTATGAGCTAGTTTTTGAGGTTGAGTTAAGCCCAAGATTCATTCTTTACCGTTTATGTGAAAGCATCTTGGGAGAAAATACAAATGGTATACAAAAACAGGCAGAACCTACAAAAGAACATGTTCATCTGCTTGTGCTTTACCTTCAAATTTTCAATTTTTCCAGCAGCAATCTGCATTCAGATATAATAGCAGTGTAAGATATGTGTTTATGTTTAAGCATATCAATTACCTTTTATGAATCAGTGGAGACTTCGAGTGGTATCAAATTATTTTCCACTGTAAATTTTAAACACTGCATAATAGCGAGTAATTTAGATCGGTTGTTTGTTGCATTAGCTCTATATTACATGCCGAGTGAACATTCTTCATCTTAATCTACCCTTCAAATATCTCTCATTGTCTTTTTTTATCCTTCAAATTTAAAAATAAGGTAACTACGTGAATAACTAAGCATACAAAGTGAAACTAGACAATCTACCCCATTCAATATTAAAATCGTATTTGTGTGGTACAATAACCTACATCAGTTAGTCTCCTTAATGTAAAAAATTTGGCTCGATTGGTGGTGAAATGATAGGGTTTAGGGTTTAGTTTTTTTTTTTTTTTGAGTAATCCTCTAGGCTGGTGGGCCTAGGTTGTTTTATTAATGCTGAAAATAAAAATAGGGGCCCAGAAGGGAATTACAGACTAATAAGGGGCTAGTCCTTTACTTCGCCTGCTAGTCCTGTCTAGGCGAAGCATAGATCTATCCCGAATGTAAAAAGAAAGAAGAAGCTTTAATAAGGTAAGCTATGATCATCATAGAGTTTATAATGCACTCTATGATGATGTTACAAATGATGATACTAAGGTAGAGTAGTAATACAAGAACAAAGCTAGGAAATCTAAACTCTGTACTTATAAAATCTTCTAACCCAAGTACCTTCTCCTCCTTGTCTTCTAATAATCCCTGATATAGAATCATTTCTTCTTTGACCTTGTGGTTATGGACAATGGGATAGCCGACTTTCTAGCTTGTTTGCTTTGGTGTTTTGTATGTGTTGATGAAGTCTCAACTCGCGCTACGGATATTGATTCATCTATTCTCCTCATCTCAGCAAACATATCTGTTGCATCGGGCACTCCATGAAACATGCGACCAAGTGCTATCTGGAGCTCCTCATCATCTAGTATCTCTTCATCTGATCCCTCATCAGCTGATGTTGCTTCCACAACAATCGTCCTTGGTTCTGGTTCATATAGTTCCATGGCCCATTCCTGTCTATCTTCTTCTGAGGGAACAAACATCTCCAAATATTCATTTACAGTGAAGTGTGAGTTCCGACTGCTTTGAATGTCCTCCAGAACATCCTCAAATTTTGTCATACCACTGAACTCACCTTCTCTTTCCATTTCCTTATCAAAGGCCTCACGAAGTGATGCTATATCAGATTCTGATAACTTGTGCTCATAATCCTTATCCTTAGAATCATCTCCATCTGTCTCACACCACTTCCTCCTTTCACTATCAGTATCCAAAGATTTGGCAGTGGTGGGGTTATTGGAAGGTATGTCTGAGGAAGATTTATTTAGAGTACAAGGTTGTGGAGGGAATGAAAAGGCATTTTTAAGCCAATTTTGGGCCGATGGGTTTTTTGTGGTTGTGGGCTTTGAATTACTTTTGGGCTTGGTATTTGATTTTGTTTGGGGTTGAGTAGTGGAGCCCGTATCCGAAATAGAATTTGGACTTGGATTTTCTTGGAATTTTTGTAGTTTGGTTGGGCTATGGGCTTGGGCCGGGTGGATGGTGGGAGTGCGGGTTTCGGGGTGGGGTCACGGGTTGGGTTTTTGACGGGGCAGGGGTAGTGGATTTAAGTTGAGGGGGTACGGGTGAAGTAGTGGTGTGGGTGGGTTGGTTGGATTAATGGGTCGGGTCGGTTTGAATTTCGGGTCGGGTCGTTGGGTCGGGTCGGGTCTGGGAGGTGGGTAGGGTTTCCGTAGGTTTAGGTTTTTTATAGGTGGTTTCGGCTAGGGGGTGGGTCGAAGGGGTGGGGTGGGGAGGGGGGGAGTGGTGTCTAGATCTGGGACAAGAGGGGAGGTAGGGTAGGTGGGTTAGATGGGTTAGGGTAGGGGCTGAATTGGAGCGGGTTAGTGGGTCGGGTCGGGTCAGTGTGTCGGGTAGGGTTTCGAAGGGTAGTTTAGGGTTTTTGGTGGTGGTTTCGACTGTGGGGGGTTGGTCGAGGGGGGTGGGGTGGTATCTGGGTTGGGGGTGGGTCTGGGAGGTGGGGTGTGTGATCTGGGTCGTGGGTAGGGTTTTAGGTGACGGGTTGGCGGCTAGGGTTTGGGGGGGTAGTTTAGGGTTAGGGTTTAGTGGTTTTGGGCTAGGGTTTGGCCCATTAGCCTTGGCGGCTGCTGGGTTAGGGTTGGGGGGTGTTACGACGGGGGGGGTTGATCTGGCTGGTCGGAGGTAGGGTTCGTGATGCAGGTGGCGGTTATGCAGGTTGCCGTCGGTAGGGTTTCCGACGGCGGAAAAAAATTTTTGGCTCAAATTTTGTGTATTTTTTGCCTGGGGGGTCTGTTTCGACGTGGAGGTGGTGTTTCCGACCACCATATTGGCCGGAATTTCTTCCCCCGTCGCCGAAACAGTAGGAAATGAAGATTTTTGATTAGGATTTGTATTTTTTCTACTCTTCTTTCCCGTGACCACTTGCCAACCGTCGGGATTTTTGGGTTTCGGATCTGGGTGAGGGTTTTTGGCGGAAGAAGGAGGAGGAGTAGGGTTTTGAGATTTACCTTTGTCCATAGCCGACGATTCCACCATAGATCCATCACCTTTGTCATCCTTCTTTGGTCTCAAATTCGGATTTAATTTCCAACATCCTTCAATATCATGTCCTTGAAGTTTGCAATTAGTACAATACTTAGGAATAAAATCAAACATAATTTTTTGCAATTTTGTATGTACAATTCCATTCTTCTTGAAAGAGAGTTGAATTTTTTGAGGATGAACTTTTAACAAATCCACTTCAACCTTAACCCTAGCACAACTGGGCCTTGTCTTCTTCCTTGTAGCCGAATCTAGGGCAATGGGTTTCCCCACCGCCGCAGCCAACGTGAACAAGGCCGATTGGCCATGGAAATTTGGTGAGAGATTTGGAAAAGAAATCCATCCCCAAGCAATATTCGACTCCTCCTCTGGATTAAATGCAACATCCCAGATGAATGTTCTCATCAACAACATCTTATTATTTTCTTTAATCCAAAAACTAGGGCTTGACATCAAAATATCATAATCTTCTTCAATTGTACAACGAATTAGAATATGACGATTATACAACAACCCTATTGTAACCTCAGCCTTTAATCCACATTGCTTAGGAATTTCCTTCCGCAATAGATCAAAGTTAGTCCATCCATTTGAAAACTTACCAATTACCGCAAGTTTCAAATCTTGTTCTTGAATCATCAAATCGATTTCATCCTCCTCAAACATAACCATAGGTTCACCATGAAGGTAGGTGATAGGTTTTAGTGGCACAGAAGTCGAGGAGGGAGGAAGAGTGGTGACGGCGGAGCTAGGGTTTGCCGCCGCCGCCGCCACTGTTTTGGGGTAAACCGGGGGGGTGGGGGTCGATTTGACCATTTCTGAGAAGGTGGGGAGCACGGTGACGGTGGGGTGTTGGCCGACCAGTGGCCACGACGGGCATGGTGGCCGGAAAACATGACGGGTTAGGGTTTTTCCGTCGATAGGGAGGAGAGAGGGGAGAGCAAAAGTCTAAAAAATAAAGTTTTTTTTAAATTAAAAAAAATAAATGTTGGCTTGTTAGCCGTTGTGTGATTATTATTATTAGTCATTTTTTGCGCGTGGTCTCGGGTTCGAATCCTCCTGATCAACAGACCCCTCCTCCGGCCTGGACCTACGGTTTATACACCCGCTTGCCCCTACACGTTTGGAGGATTTTTTATGAGCAATTAACCTCTACTCTTGGATCCGGACTAATGATTCGAGTGTCCAGTGTATACAGTGTGCCCTCCATCCGGATTTGAGCGCCCCGGTTAGCTACTCCGTTCGCCCTTCCACGTATGGATGCTGCCCCGCTGTCACTGTGACTCGAACCTTCGCCCTCACCCTCATTCCCGCCGCCTTTGACCATTGGTCAATGCTTAAGGGAGAAATTTATAGAAAATTAATCTCACCTCTGCTGATATGGGGATTCGAACCCTTGACCTTCCACACATGGTATCCTTAGCCTAACCTTTGACCATTGGGCCAAATGCTGTTGGATAAATTTTTTTGGCTTGTTAGCCGTTGTTTATTATTAATTATTATGTGTTTCCCATGTGCTTGAAGGCCCTGAGTTCGAGTCGGCTTAACAATAGGCACCCCCTCCGCTTGACAATAACCCATACCGCTTGAAGGTCGCACTGAACCAACTCCTCGTCTGGACTCGGACCCGTTTCGAGTGTTCTTTTTAATCAGTGGGTCCCACTTTCGGCTCGGGCTTACGGTTAGCTACTCCGCTTGTCCTTGCGTATAGAGAATCCGTTTAGATCGACATCGATACTCGAAATGAGCCCCAGCCCTTTTACCCTCCACCCTTTGGAGAGCTTTGGATAAAATTGCAAGGAATTAATCTCACCCTGCTGTTAAGGGGAATCGAACCCACGGTCTCCTGCACAAGGGAGCATCCTTAGCCTAACCGTTGACCATTGGGCCAAATGCTGTTGGATAAAAAAAATGTTGGCTTGTTAGCCGTTGTGTGATTATTATTATTAGTCATTTTTTGCGCGTGGTCTCGGGTTCGAATCTTCCTGATCAACAGACCCCTCCTCCGGCCTGGACCTACGGTTTATACACCCGCTTGCCCCTACACGTTTGGAGGATTTTTTATGAGCAATTAACCTCTACTCTTTGATCCGGACTAATGATTCGAGTGTCGAGTGTATACAGTCTGCCCTCCATCCGGATTTGAGCGCCCCGGTTAGCTACTCCGCTCGCCCTTCCACGTATGGATGCTGCCTCGCTGTCACTGGGACTCGAACCTTCGCCCTCGCCCTCATTCCCGCCGCCTTTGACCAATGGTCAATGCTTAAGGGAGAAATTTATAGAAAATTAATCTCACCTCTGCTGATATGGGGATTCGAACCCTTGACCTTCCACACATGGTATCCTTAGCCTAACCTTTGACCATTGGGCCAAAATGCTGTTGGATTTAAAATGTTGGCTTGTTAGCCGTTGTGTGATTATTATTATTAGTCATTTTTTGCGCGTGGTATCGGGTTCGAATCCTCCTGATCAACAGACCCCTCCTCCGGCCTGGACCTACGGTTTATACACCCGCTTGCCCCTACACGTTTGGAGGATGTTTTATGAGCAATTAACCTCTACTCTTGGATCCGGACTAATGATTCGAGTGTCCAGTGTATACAGTCTGCCCTCCATCCGGATTTGAGCGCCCCGGTTAGCTACTCCGCTCGCCCTTCCACGTATGGATCTTTGCCTCATTGCCAGGACTCGAACCTTCGCCCTCGCCCTCATTCCCGCCGCCTTTGACCAATGGTCAATGCTTAAGGGAGAAATTTATAGAAAATTAATCTCACCTCTGCTGATATGGGGATTCGAACCCTTGACCTTCCACACATGGTATCCTTAACCTAACCTTTGACCATTGGGCCAAATGCTGTTGGATCAAAATTTTGGCTTGTTAGCCGTTGTTTATTATTAATTATTATGTGTTTCCCATGTGCTTGAAGGCCCTGAGTTCGAGTCTGCTTAACAATAGGCACCCCCTCCGGCTTAGACAACCGGCCCCATACCGTTTGGAGGCTGTACCTGAACCAACTCCTCGTCTGGACTCGGACCCGTTTCG
This sequence comes from Przewalskia tangutica, assembly GCA_029844215.1. Taxonomy (NCBI): domain Eukaryota; kingdom Viridiplantae; phylum Streptophyta; class Magnoliopsida; order Solanales; family Solanaceae; genus Przewalskia; species Przewalskia tangutica. The sequence goes on along the minus strand of CM056731.1, from coordinate 66,466 downwards.
AGTGTTCTTTTTAATCAGTGGGTCCCACTTCCGGCTCGGGCTTACGGTTAGCTACTCCGCTTGTCCTTGCACGTATAGAGGAATCCGTTTAGCACTGATACTGATACTCGAAATGAGCCCCAGCCCTTTTACCCTCCACCCCCTTTGGAGAGCTTTGGATAAAATTGCAAGGAATTAATCTCACCTCATTGGGAATCGAACCCAGATCTCACCCGCGAGGAGCATCCTTAGCCTAACCTTTGACCATTGGGCCAAATGCTGTTGGATGTTAAATGTTGGCTTGTTAGCCGTTGTGTGATTATTATTATTAGTCATTTTTTGCGCGTGGTCTCGGGTTCGAATCCTCCTGATCAACAGACCCCTCCTCCGGCCTGGACCTACGGTTTATACACCCGCTTGCCCCTACACGTTTGGAGGATTTTTTATGAGCAATTAACCTCTACTCTTGGATCCGGACTAATGATTCGAGTGTCCAGTGTATACAGTCTGCCCTCCATCCGGATTTGAGCACCCCGGTTAGCTACTCCGTTCGCCCTTCCACGTATGGATGCTGCCCCGCTGTCACTTGGACTCGAACCTTCGCCCTCGCCCTCATTCCCGCCGCCTTTGACCATTGGTCAATGCTTAAGGGAGAAATTTATAGAAAATTAATCTCACATCTGCTGATATGGGGATTCGAACCCTTGACCTTCCACACATGGTATCCTTAGCCTAACCTTTGACCATTGGGCCAAATGCTGTTGGATAAATTTTTTTGGCTTGTTAGCCGTTGTTTATTATTAATTATTATGTGTTTCCCATGTGCTTGAAGGCCTTGAGTTCGAGTCGGCTTAACAATAGGCACCCCCTCCGGCTTAGACAACCGGTGTCACGACCCGACCCCGGGCCCGTGACTGGTGCCTTACCCTGGGCACCCTAGTGATACAACATCAGAGAAAATCTGCGGAAATGAAAACTTACACATGAAACAAGATATACAATAATGAAATAAGAAAACAGGCTAACCAAAACGGTTACCTTTCTGAATATATAAATAAAACTTGAACGACGATTCATCCCTTTTACAAACTCGCCACAACAAGATTTTCGGACTCTAAGAATGTTATAACAACAACGACGGACGGTGCCCGCCATACCACGAATGTAAGTACCTACAACGACGGGGACTATACGAATAAGCCTCGGAGAAACGGAGCTTTCAACACGCTGATCCTAAGAGCGAGGATCGACGGCTCGTGTACCTCTACTGCGGCGTGAATGCGGCCCCGAAGGAGGTCGATCTGCAGTACCAAGTATGTGAAAGCGTAAAATCAAATCAAATCATAACATTTTAAAACCAATTACAAATACGCATTTAACAACCAATTAAAGCGCACATAGTGCCAAAGATAAACAAGAGCAAAATAGATATAACGTGAATCGTCTTTTCTAGGCCGCTAATGATCGAAGCAAGGCGATCGCCCATAGTATCATTATGCGTGCCTAATCCTCGAACTCCCGCACCGCATAGTCACACACGTACCGCATGAGGTATTCCTCGCGGGGTAGCTAACCCGCGGCATCCTCCCGACCCCGAAGTCGCGTAGTCACGTGGACCGCGTAGGCCATATAGACCGCGTCGGCGTAACACACGGGTGATCAATCCTGGAACTCCCGCAGCTCCGCATAGGTCACACAGACCCGCATGAGGTATTCCTCGCATCGAGGGTGGCAAGTCCTCGACATTATAACAAGTCAGGGGGGTATGTGATATAATAGCAGTACAACGGGCTTATCGTTTAACAACGTAAGAACAACAAGAATAACCCCCTTACACAAACATCACAAGACACTAACACACGTAGCATCATAACATGTTTACTTATCAAACCATCTTACTACACTTTCCAAAAATCAATACAAGACTTTCATAAACAAATAAGTAAACCGTTTCTTCTAGCTTCCTTAAGTCGTTATACCTAACTTCCCATAAAGTTAGTATAACACTTAAGCTTTTAAAACCAAGTATTTCTTTTCTTTCAAAAATGATTCGTAGCTCTTTTGAAATACTTCAAGATTCTTATAATTTAAAACTCAAGTCAAAAGACATCAAAGTAAAACCAAAACAATTTCCATACCTTCTTTTTAAACCAATCTTAAGACAAAACCATACCTTCCTTTAAAACAAAGACACTTTTTCCTTTAAAAGTCAAGTAGCAATATACTTTTTAAACCAAGTGTCTTACTCTTTTAAAAACAAGTAACATATACCTTTAAATCAAGTTACTTCTCCTTTCCCAAAATCAAGTTGTTTATAAGTCAAGTTATCATTTTAAATCCAATGATAAAACCATTCTTATTTTCGAAATCAAGGTAACTTTATTCTTTAAAAGACCACACACCCATTACTCATGAGTGAGGTTTTACAACTTTTTTACCTAATTCAAGTCCTTAATATTTCATAACAAGTCACTTAACTTTGGAATCAAGTCAAGGACACAAAAGGAAAATCAATTTCCTTTAAACACACGTGCGTCTACCGCACTAAATATATTTCACAAATATCATGCTAGAAAGGATAGGAAGAGGTTCACATACCTCGCGACGATTATCGACAATTAGCAAAACGCTCCAAAGTACTCTAACCTTGCTCGTCTCTTCCACCCTTCAAGTAGAATACACTACTCGTAGTACTTCAACCTATAAAGGCCACAAAACGTCTATCAACCTCTAGATCTCTTCGTAGAATAATTCTAGATACAAGATTCCTTATTCTACGGAAAATTCGGCACCTCCCATGACCACATAAATCTCCTCCTCTAACGAGGCCTGCTACCAAACCAACAATCCCAGGGGGGGTTACACGTCTAACCGGACGTGTACAATTCTACTCCACAATAATACTATAAGTCTACTGTAAATACAGTCCTATGTAAATACAGTTCAATTCTTATCCATATTCATTCTACATATAGTATACTCAACTATACATTACTACAACATGTAATATCCAATTACAATAGGGGGACAAAGATCATTACCTCGATAAGCCCAAAATTATCCAAGATATAAGTCGATCCTGAGCAATGTTTAGCTCCAATTCCTGACGCTCCAACCCGCTCCAAGCAACCCTTAGAAGTTTCCAAACAACTTCTCTTAACACTTCATCTAAGCTATGAAGATTTTTCTAGGGCTTCATTTTTGCGACTATAGGAATAAAGTAGTATTTTTCCGGGCTCTTAGTATTTGAAATAACTTTGGAAAACTACTAGGAATACTAGACTAAGGTATTTGGGACTATACCAACACTTGAATAATTTTTCTCCAAACGGGGGGGATTTCGGACGAGAGCTACACAAGAGGGGGGAGAATTTTTGTGACTTAGAAACATTTAAGTGGATGAAGAAGTCTTGAAATCAATGGGGTATTTATAGGAAAATCAATGGCCAAGATCTAGGCAAGTGTGTGGTGAGGATGGGGTACATGTGTGTGGGTAGTTGGCCAACCATTTGGCTACCACAAAAATGGGACAAGTGGCTTGCCACTTGTCCCCCAATAAAACGCGTCAGTGGTGTCCATCTTCAATTCGGCCACAAGGCCACATGGGGGTGACACGTGTCGCCCCCCTACTCGTCCAAAATATTTCATCTTCCGAAAATATCCGCAATGCCAAAAATCCGAAAATAAAGTGGGCCCCACAAAACCGTAAATTCTCCCGTGGGCCCCACGTGACCAATTTCGGAAATAAAATTCCATAATTCTCAAATATTCCAAAAAGTCCGAATACCAAATCTGGGAATCCAATTCCCATTAACGAACATTTTTCCTTCACAAAATCCGGAAACTTTTCCGTCGAAAAATCACATCTTTCTTCATTTCCAATTTTAATGTCGTATTCTCGTACGTACGTCCTCGTATACATACTCTGGAACTACGGGGTGTAACAACCGACCCCATACCGTTTGGAGGCTGTACCTGAACCAACTCCTCGTCTGGACTCGGACCCGTTTCGAGTGTTCTTTTTAATCAGTGGGTCCCACTTCTGGCTCGGGCTTACGGTTAGCTACTCCGCTTGTCCTTGCACGTATAGAGGAATCCGTTTAGCGAGCATCGATACTGAAATGAGCCCCCACTTTTATCCTCCACCCCCTTTGGAGAGCTTTGGATAAAATTGCAAGGAATTAATCTCACCCTGCTGTTAAGGGGAATCGAACCCACGGTCTCCTGCACAAGGGAGCATCCTTAGCCTAACCTTTGACCATTGGGCCAAATGCTATTGGATAAAAAAAATGTTGGCTTGTTGTGTGATTATTATTATTAGTCATTTTTTGCGCGTGGTCTCGGGTTCGAATCCTCCTGATCAACAGACCCCTCCCCCGGCCTGGACCTACGGTTTATACACCCGCTTGCCCCTACACGTTTGGAGGATTTTTTATGAGCAATTAACCTCTACTATTGGATCCGGACTAATGATTCGAGTGTCCAGTGTATACAGTCTGCCCTCCATCCGGATTTGAGCGCCCCGGTTAGCTACTCCGCTCGCCCTTCCACGTATGGATCTTTGCCGCCATTGCCACCGACTCGAACCTTCGCCCTCGCCCTCATTCCCGCCGCCTTTGACCAATGGTCAATGCTTAAGGGAGAAATTTATAGAAAATTAATCTCACCTCTGCTGATATGGGGATTCGAACCCTTGACCTTCCACACATGGTATCCTTAGCCTAACCTTTGACCATTGGGCCAAAATGCTGTTGGATTTAAAATGTTGGCTTGTTAGCCGTTGTGTGATTATTATTATTAGTCATTTTTTGCGCGTGGTCTCGGGTTCGAATCCTCCTGATCAACAGACCCCTCCTCCGGCCAAAACCTACGGTTTATACACCCACTTGCCCCTACACGTTTGGAGGATTTCTTATGTGCAATTAACCTCTACTCTTGGATCTGGACTAATGATTCGAGTGTCCAGTGTATACAGTCTGCCCTCCATCCGAATTTGAGCGCCCCGGTTAGCTACTCCGCTCGCCCTTCCACGTATGGATGCTGCCTCGCTGTCACTGGGACTCGAACCTTCGCCCTCGCCCTCATTCCCGCCGCCTTTGACCAATGGTCAATGCTTAAGGGAGAAATTTATAGAAAATTAATCTCACCTCTGCTGATATGGGGATTCGAACCCTTGACCTTCCACACATGGTATCCTTAGCCTAACCTTTGACCATTGGGCCAAATGCTGTTGGATCAAAATTTTGGCTTGTTATTCGTTGTTTATTATTAATTATTATGTGTTTCCCATGTGCTTGAAGGCCCTGAGTTCGAGTCGGCTTAACAATAGGCACCCCCTCCGCTAGACCTAGCCCATACCGTTTGAAGGCTGTACCTGAACCAACTCCTCGTCTGGACTCGGACCCGTTTCGAGTATTCTTTTTAATCAGTGGGTCCCACTTCCGGCTCGGGCTTACGGTTAGCTACTCCGCTTGTCCTTGCACGTATAGAGGAATCCGTTAAGCACTGATACTGATACTCGAAATTAGCCCCAGCCCTTTTACCCTCCACCCCCTTTGGAGAGCTTTGGATAAAATTGCAAGGAATTAATCTCACCCTGCTGTTAAGGGGAATCGAACCCACGATCTCCTGCACAAAGGAGCATCCTTAGCCTAACCTTTGACCATTGGGCCAAATGATGTTGGATGTTAAATGTTGGCTTGTTAGCCGTTGTGTGATTATTATTATTAGTTATTTTTTGCGCGTGGTCTCGGGTTCGAATCTTCCTGATCAACAGACCCCTCCTCCGGCCTGGACCTACGGTTTATACACCCGCTTGCCCCTACACGTTTGGAGGATTTTTGTCACGACCCGATTAGGGCCGTGGTAGTGCCTACCGGGCACCTAGTGATACAACATCGTGTAATCGCGGAACATAAAACGATACAAGACATATTATGAAATATGAAACAATAATCTGAGAAAAACTTGCCTTTCGGCATATATGTAAATAACCACTTTTTCAACATGAACAGTTTAATCCGTTTTACAAACCACGCCACAGCGATTCTACGGACCTCTACGAATGATATGACAACAACGACGGGACGGGGCCGTCATACCCTGAATGTAGCACCTACAACAACAGGGACTATACGAACAAGCCTCCGAGAAGCGGAGCTTTCCCAATGCGAGCTGTGACCCACAGAGCGAGGATCAACGGCGGTGTACGCTTTACTGCGGCATGAGCGGCGGCCAGGAGGTCGATCTGGCAGTGCAGTATGTATGGCGAAAATCGTAAATGAAATCATAGCGATCTATATAAAGCGGAGACTCGTATGATAACAAAACTACGATTCCTGATAAACAAGCGATCATATCAAGTCGTGACTCACGCCTCAAGTCATCACTCAAATATAACAATGGGTCTCACGCCCACAATATCAATCATGCCCGTGGAATACCTTCCTCACTGCCGGCAGTTTATGATATAAAAGCACCAAGGAACACACATGAACACCAGGTCCCACCTGTGCCATAATGAAAACGTCTGAGGTAAATGCGAAGGCATAGCCTACTACTAACACCCACAGTACCAACAAGGTCATGAACTGTATCATAAGATCTGTCTAGACCGTCACATGATCAAAGCTGGCCACTTGCCCGCAGTATCTAATGTGCGCGTCTAGCCACAGAAACTTTCGCGACTCGCGTAGGCCAATCTCATCGGCCCGCGTGAGGTATTCCCGCATCGAGGTAGCTACTCCGGCATCGTCACGGACTTCGCGATCCGCGTAGCCCGTGGACGCGTGCCCGTAAAGGGCATACACTAACACGGAACTCGTAGCTCGCGTAGGCCCAGGACTGCGTGAGGTATTCTCGAATCATAGGTCCATCGACCGCTGAGTCTACCCCGCGTCGGAGGCGGCTTAACCCGGAATCATCTCGAGATGAGTGATGTAAAATACTAACACAATGACTTATCGTTAAGCAACATAAGCCTGACAAAGGAAAACCCTTTACACAACATCACAAGATACTAACACACGTAGCATCCTAGCATGTTTACTTATCAATCAACAAGAAAGTATTACAAGGCTATCACAAACCAACACAATCAAGTTATACACACGAGGTACTTTAAGCTAACAAGTTCGGTATCTACCCCAAAGTACTTCATACATTAAATCTTTTAAAAGATCCGTTGCTTTCATAAGTCACCTGATACCGTAGTATAAACTAGAGTGGTATCTTTTAAATAAACCAAAACACTTACCTTTGTAAAATCAAGTAACAACATTATTTTCCAAGCGTCAAGTTTGCCTAATTTCAAATGTTCACGTTTCTTATTTTAGAAAGGTTTAAAGTTCATAGTCTTATTCATTTAAGAATATAATTCTCTTTTAAACAATCGAGAAACATAAGTCTTATATGTGAGTAGGATATTCTTGTTTATAACAATCTTATTACAAAGTAGTGATCTAGGAAATATCATTTTGTCTCATCTTAGCTTCTATGCGGATGGAAGTTTCTCTTGGTTTTAATAATACTTAATTAGTCAAAACATTTCCTTTTATTAGCTTTGCGGTGGTTTGTCGATACACATTCGATTTCGAAATCGATAAAACATTCTTAAGCCGTTATACCTAACTTCCCATAAAGCTAGTATAACTCTTAAGTTTTCAAAAACCAAGTATTACTTAACTTTCAAAATGATTCAAAAATCTTTTGAAATACTTCAAGTTCTTTATTAACACATAACAAACCGATTATAGTTCAAATCGATTTACCTTTTAAAGACCAAGTATTTTCTTACCAACATAAAGTCATATAACCAACTTCCCATAAAGCCGTTATAACACTTTATGTTTTAAACCAATCAAATACGTTTAGCACGTATCGTCTACCGTACTACATAGTTCACACATATCATGCTAGAAGAGATAGGAAGAGGTTCACATACCTCGCGGCGAGTATCGACTAATAGCAAAAGCGCTCAAGTACTTCCAACCGGCTACTCCTTAAGCCAAGTAGATCGCGCCACGTAGTACTTCAACCTATAAGGCCACAAGGCGCTTATTAACATTTAGATCTCATCGTAGAACATTCTACCGAAATTGGCGGCACCTCCCCATGGGCGTAAATCTCTCTCTATCGGTAGGCTACCAAGCCAACGGGGGGTTATACGTCTAACCTAACTGTACAATTCTACTCACGGTACTACTACACAAGTCTCTGTAATACAACCCTATGTAATTACGATTCAAGATTCTTCTTTAAATTCAGCTTAAGTCGCAAGACATTGCCGTAAGTATTATTCGGACTTAAGTCAAAAGACATTGCGATAACTACGTTCGGTTCTATATATAGTATACTTCAACTATATATTCTAACAATATGTAATTTCCAATTACAATAGAGGACAAGATAATTACCTCGATAAGCCCATAATATCCTAGTTAAAGTCGATCTGGGCAATCGTTTAGCTCAACTCGAGCGCTCAACCCGCTCTAAACCACCCTTAGAAGTTCTAACCAACTTCTACACAATACTCCAACGGACTATGGAGATTTTCCTAGGGTTTCGGTTTTGTGGTAGCGGACTAAGTATAATAGTATTTCTGGGCATATTCGTATAGGTATAACCTTAGAATTCAACAAGGTATACGGCTAAGGTAATTTGGGCATTATAACAATACTTTTGAGAGTATTTCTACACCACAAAGGGGGGTATTATACGAAAGCAACTAGGCTAGGGGTACCCACGGCACACTACTTGGAGGAGGCGCTACTCTACGAGGGCCTCGAAATGGGGAGAGCTCTCAAGACTGAGAGATTTGTTTGGATGAAGAAGGCTTCAAAGGGAAGGGGTATTTATAGGTCAAGTGAAGGCCAACCAATGGCCAAGATCTTGCCAAGTGCAAGGCAAGTGTAGGGCCAAGATTCACCCATGTGTCCTTGACCAACTAACACACAAAATATCCTACCAACTACACCTTTCCATTTCGTCCAATCCGAGCCCTTACGTCCGCCAATGGGAGGGTGCCAAGTGGCGCCCTCTTGTTGGCCAACACGCTTCGTCTCTCGGAAAAATCGCAAAAATTAAAAATGACATAGCGGAAATTCCCTACGAAAGTCGTGAAAACGTTTGCGTCAAAACGACTCTAAGCGGGTGTTGTGAACAAAATTAATTCGCCAAGCCTTAGTACAAGTTTCAAATTTTCTACGTCGTCTTACGTGCATACTACGAAAAATACGGTATAACATTCTCCTCGCCAGAAACATTCGTCGAATGTTCCTTCTAAGTCTCAAAACAAGCGGCGCAAGATAGTCTTCACTACTATACTTACGAGAACAATCACGCCACGGTGGCCACGAAGCACTGCGTAAATACTTACATCAAAGTCCACGAGAAACACCTCTAATCATCACCACAAAACACTCATCACCTGGTCTAAAATTTACTTCCCGCGCCTCTTTACAAAAGAAATGATCACATCTATGCCCGCCATACATGCTCGCTTCTCTCTTTACGTCGTAGATACCACTTTGTCACTTTGCTCGAGGCATTAACCTTCTCAGCGACCAACAAATGGTACCACTTTTGTCACTTTGTCGCGAGCCTTGCTCGACGACCCAACAAATGGTACCGGCCGCTTGCGACCCACGAGGTCGTACACTCGAACTCTTACCACATTCGATACGGCCGGTTTCCAAGACTGGGTTACTATCTCTAACGTGGTCATCATTAACGGGAACACTCGGATGGATTCTCGATACTTTCCGATCATAACAATACGAAAAGGCGGACGTACTGCCTCCTAAGTCGGACGGCAAAAGCTATCATATAGGCAACCTGGCCTATCCTTCACATGAACTAAAAAGGGCCCAAAGTAACACGGGCTAAGTTCCTCTGCCATACCAAAACTCGTCACACCCTAACCACAGTCTGCTGGAACAAGCACTGAACAGTATGCGAACGCCAACATCGAACCAATCGACCGGCAACTTACACTTCCGCCCTTACAAGGCTTCATAATGCGATATCCGAACACTGAAATGGTAGCTTAAACACTTCCTCCACAGGAGACAACAATCCCCACGACTACCTCTGAAATACACACACTGGCCCGAGGGCGAATGCGGTTCTGAGACTCACCTGAGTTCCTAACCTTGCCTGGCAAAACCTCCAGAAAAAGAAGCGTAGTAACACGGGCTCCATCATGCATCTTAAGGTGTAGGTAGGCACCTCGTGCAGCCTACAACCTTTACGATAACTCAACACGGTAGAGTAAACGGTCCTGACCGAAGAACACGATGGGCTGCCCCCATCGGCCCGACCACTGGTCGAACGCATCCACGAACTCGTTCGCTGGTTAACTAAACTTGGGCCTAACATCCTCACAACCCTAACACAAGGCGGGACCACCACAACCTGACCCCACCAAACCTACGCGGGTTGACCCGCAACGTGGCCTCAACCCGAGGCAACGCCGCACAATACTAGCTCCCCGATCCGGAACAATCTCACTAATCACGTTTCGAAAACCTAGCGGTCTTCTTAGCTCAACTACCCCCTTTCATTCCACACTACTAGGGACCTATCCCAACATAACTCACGTGCACTATGCACTTCCGATAAGGGTCAAACATAACACTACACCTTTTCTCGAGATGGCCTCACCTCTAAGGTCTTTACGTAAAAAGCTCTAAGGCTCACACCTTCTCTATCCCCCAAAATCTTACTCGGTTAAACAACCATGATCTAATCACGACTAACACACTGCTATCAGAACATAGCACTTAAGGTATACTCACCTTATCACACATACTGATCTCTAGAGGGTTAAAGATATATCTATATCTACTGCTTCACTCCCCTTAGTCGTTCTAATCAAACCTGCCACGTAGGGCTCATAGCTAAGGAAGATGACGAACTACCCACCGATCCTGAAGGCTAAGTCCTCCTACAAGGACACCCCATCGACATCGCACCGGACGGTCGTAGTACAACAAGTACCAACTAAAGACGACATTCCCGGAATGGCGTGCATCCTGTGTGAACCGGAAGCCACAGGTTCGACCAACTCCTGCACGCCCGACGTCCCGAAATCGCGGAAGACCACTGCTGCTGGCGGAGGTGCATATCTAATCTGGCGGTGGCGACTCGCCTCGAAAGTTACTAAAGGACCTTCTGCTCTGGCCTCTCTGCGTCCTTTGTTAACCAGTAAATCTCTACGTTTCTTGGCTGCTGCGCATAAGCCCGCATACAGGCCATGCTCGCCTAATCAAGAATTACTCTTTGACAACCTCTCTTAGATAGTCATCAAGACCCGTGGTACATCGGTATACTCTCTGGTAGCCACATCCATGTAGCTAATGTGGTCGTCTTCTTTGCACTTTATATTCACTTTGTTCGATGCGTGGGCGAAGGTTCAAATATCATGGCGCGTGGGAGCTGCGCTGCCGTGTCAAACTCTGCTGGGGCTAGTGGCGTCGCAAAACTCCCGAATGAAGCACTACCCTAGGTAATGATTGGGCTGTGCCCTCGCCACCCTGAACTCTACTCGCGGCTCCGCCATTGTCTTGCCCTCACGGGCGGGTTGCCTGCGCGGAGGCATAGCGGTAAGGAAAGAAATACGTCGGAGGTCCAACTTACAACACGGCTCTAAGGCACGATCTCGAGTGAGAAGAATAGAAACCAATCCTAAATACCCTATAGCCTCACGATTATTGGTGTGGTGCACAACACCGATAATCAAGACTCTCTTGGATACGGTCTGTAGACACTTTCCGAGGATTAATCGCTCGATACCACTTTTGTCACGACCGATTCGGGCGTGGTCGTGCCTTACCGGGCACCCTAGTGATACAACATCGAGTAATCACGGAACATAAAGCGATACAAGACATATTATGAAATATGAAACAATAATCGAGAAAAACTTGCCTTTCGGCATATATGTAAATAACCACTTTTTCAACATGAGCAGTTTAATCCGTTTTACAAACCCCGCCAGCGATTACTCTGGACCTCTACGAATGATATGACAACAACGACGGACGGGGCCGTCATACCACGAATGTAAGCACCTCTGACAACAGGGGACTATACGAACAAGCCTCGGAAACGGAGCTTTGCACCGAATGTGACCACTAAGAGCGAGGATCAACGGCGGTGTACCTTACTGCGGCATGAACGCAGCCCCGAGGAGGTCGATCTAACAGTGCAGAGTATGTGGCGAAAATCAGTAAATGAAATCATAGCGATCTATATAAAGCGGGAGACCAGATGATAACAAAACTACATTCCTGATAAACAAGCGATCATATCAAGTCGAGGACTCACGCCTCAGTCATCACTCAAATATAACAATGGGTCTCACGCCCACAATATCAATCATGCCTGTGGAATACCTTCGCCATCGCTGGCGGTTATGATATAAAAGCACCAAGGAACACACATGAACACGTGTCCCACTGTGCCGTAATGAAAACGTCATGGGGTAAGTCTGAAGGCATAGCCGACTACTAACACCAGCGGTACCAACAAGGTCATGAATCAGATTATAAGATCTGTCTAGGCCGTCATGATCAAAGGCCGCCACTTGCCCGCGATATCTAATGTCGCGTCTAGCCACGAACTTTCATGACTCGCGTAGGCCAATCTCATCGGCCGCATGAGGTATTCCCGCGTCGGTAGCTACTCCCGGCGCATCGTCACGGACTTCGCGATCCGCGTGGCCACATGGACCGCATGCCCATAAGGCGCGACACTAACACGGAACTCTCGTAGCTCCGCATAGGCCCACAGGACTGCGTGAGGTATTCTCGAATCATAGGTCCATCGACCGCTGAGTCTACCAGCGTGGAGGCGGCTTAACCGGAATCATCTCGAGATGAGTGATGTAAAATACTAACACAACGACTTATCGTTAAGCAACATAAGCACAACAAAGGAAAACCCCTTTAAAAAACATCACAATATACTAACACACGTAGCATCCTGGAATGATTACTTATCAATCAACAAGAAAGTATTAAAAGGCTATCACAAACCAACACAATCAAGTTTTACACACAAGGTACTTTAAGCTAACAAGTTCGGTATCTACCCCAAGTACTTCATACATTAAATCTTTTAAAAGATCCGTTGCTTTCACATAAGTCACACAATACGTAGTATAAACTAGAGTGGTATGTCTTTTAAATAAACCAAAACACTTACCTTTGTAAAATCAAGTAACAACATTAATTTCCAAACGTTCGAGTTTGCCTAATTTCAAATGTTCACGTTTCTTATTTTAGAAAGGTTTCGTAGTTCATAGTCTTATTCATTTAAGAATATAATTCTCTTTTAAACAATCTGAGAAACATAAGTCTTATATGTGAGTAGGATATTCTTGTTTATAACAATCTTATTACAATGTAGTGATCTAGGAAATATCATTTTGTCTCATCTTAGCTTACATGCGGATGGAAGTTTCTCTTGGTTTTAATAATACTTAATTAGTCAAAACATTTCCTTTTAATTATTTGCGGTGGTTTGTCGATACACATTCGATTTCGAAATCGAGAAAACATTCTTAAGCCGTTATACCTAACTTCCCATAAAGCTAGTATAACTCTTAAGTTTTCAAAAACCAAGTATTACTTCTTCTTTCAAAATGATTCAAAATCTTTTGAAATACTTCAAGTTCTTTATTAACACATAACAAGCGGTTATAGTTCAAATCGATTTACCTTTTAAAGACCACAATTATTTTCTTACCAACATAAAGTCGTTATAACCAACTTCCCATAAAGCGTTATAACACTTTATGTTTTAAACAATCAAATACGTTTAGCACGTATGCGTCTACCGTACTACATAGTTCACACATATCATGCTAGAAGAGATAGGAAGAGGTTCACATACCTCGCGACGAGTATCGACTAATAGCAAAACGCTCCAAGTACTTCCAACCGTCGGCTACTCCTTAAGCCAAGTAGATCGCGCCACACGTAGTACTTCAACCTATAAGGCCACAAGGCGCTTATTAACATTTAGATCTCATCGTAGAATATTCTACCGAAAATTCGGCACTCTCCCATGGCAGCGTAAATCTCTCTCTATCGAGGCTAGCTACCAAGCCAACCAGGCGGGTTATACGTCTAACCCTAATGGGTAAAATTCTACTCCACGGTACTACTACACAAGTCTACTGTAATACAACCCTATGTAATTACAGTTCAGTATTCTTCTTTAAATTCAGGCTTAAGTCGCAAGACATTGCCGTAAGTATTATTCAGGCTTAAGTCAAAAGACATTGCCGATAACTACGTTCAGTTCTATATATAGTATACTTCAACTATATATTCTAACAATATGTAATTTCCAATTACAATAGAGGGACAAGATAATTACCTCGATAAGCCCATAATATCCTAGTTAAAGTCGATCCTGGGCAATCGTTTAGCTCCAACTCCGAGCGCTCCAACCCGCTCTAAACCACCCTTAGAAGTTCTAACCAACTTCTACACAATACTCAACGGACTATGGAGATTTTCCTAGGGTTTGGTTTTGTGGTGACGGAGTATAATAGTATTTAGGCATATTCGTATAGGTATAACCTTAGAATTCAACAAGGTATACGTCTAACGTAATTAGGGAATTATAAAAATACTTTTGAGAGTATTTCTACACCACAAAGGGGTATTATACAAAGCAACTAGGCTAGGGGTACCCACGGCACACTACTAGGAGCGCTACTCTGCCAAGGGCCCACCCGACATGGGGAGGGGGAGCTCTCAAGACTTAGAGATTTTTTTGGATGAAGAAGTCTTCAAAGGGAAGGGGTATTTATAGGTCAAGTGAAGGCCAACCAATGGCAAGATCTTGCCAAGTGCAAGGCAAGTGTAGGGCCAAGATTCACCCATGTGTCCTTGACCAACTAACACACAAAATATCGTACCAACTACACCTTTCCATTTCGTCCAATCAGAGCCCTTACGTCCGCTGATGGGAGGTGCCAAGTGGCGCCCTCTTGTTATTGGCCCAACACGTTCGTCTCTCGGAAAAATCCAAAAATTAAAAATGACATAGCCGGAAATTCTCCTACGAAAGCTGTGAAAACGTTTCGTCGAAAAACGACTCTAAACGGGTGTTGTGAACAAAATTAATTCGGCCAAGCCTTAGTACAAGTTTCAAATTTTCTACGTACGTCCTTACGTACATACTCTGAAAAATACGGGGTATAACATTCTCCTCGCCAGAAACATTCGTCCCGAATGTTCCTTCTAAGTCTCAAAACAAACGCGCGCCAGTATAGTCTTCACTACTATACTTACGAGAACAATCCTGCCACAGCTGGCCACAGAAGCACCTGCGTAAATACTTACATCAAAGTCCACGAGTAAACACCTCTAATCATCACCACAAAACACTCACCGGTCTAAAATTTACTTCCTTGCGCCTTCTCTTTACAAAAGAAATGATCACATCTATGCCGCCATACATGCTCCCTTCTCTCTTTACTCGTAGATACCACTTTGTCACTTTGCACGAGGCATTAACCTTCTCAGCGACCCAACAAATGGTACCACTTTTGTCACTTTGTCGCGAGCCTTGCTCGACGACCCAACAAATGGTACCGGCCGCTTGCGACCACGAGGTCGTGACACTCGAACTCTTACCACATTCGTCACGGCTCGCTTTCAAGACTGGGTTACTATCTCTAAATTGGTCTTCATTAACTGGGAAACCTCTTGATGGATTCTCCGATACTTTCCCGATCATAACAATACGAAAGACCGGACGTACTGCCTCCTAAGTCGGACGGCAAAAGCTATCATATAGGCAACCTGGCATATCCTTCACATGAACTAAAAAGGGCCCAAAGTAACACGGGCTAAGTTCCTCTGCCATACCAAAACTCGTCACACCCTAACCACAGTCTGCTGGAACAAGCCTGAACCAGTATGCGAACGCGCAACATCGAACCAATCGGATCGGCAACTTACACTTCCGCCCTTACAAGGCTTCATAAGGCGATATCCGAACACTGAAATGGTAGCTTAAACACTTCCTCCACAGGAGACAACAATCCCCACGACTACCTCTGAAATACACACACTGGCCCGAGGGCGAATGCGATTCTGAGACTCACCTGAGTTCCTAACCTTGCCTGGCAAAACCTCCAGAAAAAGAAGCAGCCGTAACCTGGGCTCCACTGTCTGTCTTAAGGTGTAGGTAGGCACCTCGTGCAGCCCTACAACCTTTCTGATAACTCAACACAGCCGAGTAAACGGTCCTGACCGAAGAACACGATGGGCTGCCCCCATCGGCCCGACCTTTTGCCAAATCCGCCGCCTTTTCCGAAGATCCATCACCTTTGTCATCCTTCTTTGGCCTCAAATCCAGATTTAACTTCCAACATCCTTCAATAGCATGTCCTTGAAGCTTGCAATTAGTACAATACTTTGGTAAAAAATCAAATCTAATTTTTTGCCATTTAGTATGTACAATTCCATTCTTTTTGAACGAGATTTGGATCTTTTGAGGATGAGTTTTCAACAAGTCCACTTCCACCTTAACCCTAGCACAACTGGGCATTGTCTTCTTCATGGTGGCAGAATCTATGGTTAATGGTCTCCCCACCGCCGCCGCCAACGAGAAAAGGGCCGAATGGCCATAGAAATTCGGTGAAAGGTTTGGAAAAGAAATCCATCCCCAAGCAATGTTTGATTCCTCCTCTGGATTAAATGCAACATCCCAAATGAATGTTCTCATCAACAACATCTTATCTTTTTCTTTAATCCAAAAGCTAGGGCTTGACATCAAAGTATCATAATCTTCTTCAATTGTACATCGAATAAGAATATGACGATTATACAACAACCCTATTGTAACCTCAGATTTTAAACCACATTGTTTAGGAATTTCCTTCCTTAATAAATCGAAATCACTCCAACCATTTGAGAACTTACCAATAACTGCAAGTTTCAAATTTTGTTCTTGAATCATCAAATCAATTTCTTCTTCTTCAAACATAACGATAGGCTCACCATGAAGGAAAGTGATGGGCTTTAGAGGCACAGAAATCGAGGAAGAAGGGGGTGGTAGGGCGACGACGGAACTAGGGTTTGTGTCCGTCGCCGCCACTGTTGTAGGGAAAGGCGGGTGGGTGGGGGTCGATCTGACTATGTCGGAGAAGGTGGGGGGATGGGTAGTGACGGAGGGGTGATGACCGACCACAGGAGGTGGCCGGCCGGTGGCCGAGACGGCCATGGTGGCCGGAAGGGGGGGCGGGGTAGCCTAGGGTTTTACCGATTTTTTGAGGAGAGAGGGGAGAGCAAAATTTTAAAATGTTGGCTTTATTTTAAATGTTGGCTTTATTTAGCCGTTGAGTGGTTAATTATTAGTCATTTTTAGCGCGTGGTCTCGGGTTCGAATCCTCCTTATCAACAGACCCCCCCTCCGGCCTGGACCTACGGAATCGCCCGCCGCTTGTCCCTACACGTTTGGAGGATTTTTTATGAGTAATTCCATCCGTGTTAGAGGCTTAGGGTTAGCTACTCCCTTTGCCCCTGCAGGTAAGACAATTAATCTCACCTCTGCTGATATGGGGAATCGAACCCTTGACCTCCCACACATGGTATCCTTAGCCTAACCTTTGACCATTGGGCCAAATGCTGTTGGATAAAAATGTTGGCTTTATTTAGCCGTTGAGTGGTTAATTATTAGTCATTTTTAGCACGTGGTCTCGGGATCGAATCCTCCTTATCAACAGACCCCCTCGGCTGGACTACGGAATCGCCGCGCTTGTCCTACTGCGTTTAGAGGATTTTTTATGAGTAATTCCATCCGTGTTAGAGACTTAGGGTTAGCTACTCCCTTTGCCCCTGCAGAATGACAATTAATCTCATCTCTGCTGATATGGGGAATCGAACCCTTGATCTTAGCCTAACCTTTGACCATTGGGCCAAATGCTGTTGGATGGGTTTAGGGTTTAGGGTTTAGGTTTTTTTTTTTTAATAATCATCCAGGCACGTTGGCCCAGGTTTTTTATTAATAACAGAAAGGAAATGGGCCCAGAAGGGAAATACATACTAATAAAGGGATAGTCCTTTACTTCGCCTGCTAGTCCTATCTAGGCGAAGCTAATGTCTATCCCGAATGTAAAAAGAAAGAAGAAGCTAAGATCAGATAAGCTATGATCATCATAGAGTTTAGGGTTTAGGGTTTAGGGTTTGGGGTTTGGGGTTTGGGGTTTGGGGTTTAGGGTTTAGGGTTTAGGGGGTTTGGGGGTTTGGGGTTTTGGGGTTTTGGGGTTTTGGGTTTGGGGTTTTGGGGTTTTGGGGTTTGGGGTTTAGGGGTTTGGGGTTTAGGGGTTTAGGGTTTAGTTTTTTTTTTTAAGGTAATCCACTAGGCTTGTGGGCCTAGGTTATTTTATATATCAAAAGAAGAGTACATGGGGCCCCCGTAGGGGGAAATACACTGCTTATCAGCAGGAGTGCAAAAATAAAGAAGAAGCAATAATCAAATAAGCAATGATCATCACCGAGTTTATAACATACTCGATGATGATACTACAAATGCGGATACAAACAAAATGAAGATACAATGTGAGCCTAAAGCTATAAGCTACCTCCGGGCATACAAAGTCTTGATCTGAGTGTCTCGTTTTGTCCTCCCCAAATACTCTAAAAATCGATCATGTAAAAGGAGCCACGGTCCGGATCCGATCTGGATCTAGTAGTGATGGATGAGGTTGCAGATGTGTAATCCTCGGAGCAAGACTCTGTCTTTGGAATCAATGGCTGGTCCGGCTGTGTCTTGCATCTATCATGGCCCTGAGTGTCCGATCTAACTTCTTAGTATCCATCTTCATGTATTTTTCATTGCCTGAACGTGTCATATCTGCTATCATATGTAGCTCTGTGCGATGATGAGTGTAGGGCTGGTGTGCCTGCAACCTGTTCTGCTTCCTGTGAAGAGCCTCTCTAATGATATCCAAAGATGGGCCGTAGTTGATCACGCCTGTCAAGCCTGCCTGTTTCTGACGCCACAACTGTTCCCTTCTCGCCTCCATAAAAATGTTGATAAAATCGTACCTTTGCTCGATTAGCTTCATCTCCATTCGCGACCTCGATCCACGAATATCCTCATTCCTAATAGGAATAGCCCTATCCAAACCAATCGGTGGCCGGTGTAACTGTGGGATCTCCTTACCCTCGAGTATAATACCCATAAAGGATCCAGATCCTCTCTATAGCGTAAGGCGTTACCTCGAGTGAAGTCTCTTATGGCTGGTTTGTCAACCATGTATCCTATCCTCATCAAACAGTCGACCATGTCAACAAAATTATCATCTTCGTCAATCATGTAATCGCATGGGCATCAACCTCCACCTCAAAGTCATCATTATCGGCAATAACAAGCTCGCACCATAAATTCTCCCCACACTGGGAAGAGGAATGCTAGTACAAGCTTGGTTCAAAGGCACAATATTCTTGGCTAAAGAAGGTAGCTCAAGATTAATGCCAATCAAGAATGGGTCCCGTCGTTGGAAAATTTTTGGTGCTGTAGGGGTAGAGGGTGCGGAAGAAAATATAGGGCGTTTGTATTTGGTTTTCCCAATATCCAGTGGGGATACTGGGTGAGTAAGGGTTAGTGGAGGGAGGGGTGTAGTATCTGGAGGAGGGGTAGGTTCAGTGGGAGGTGGGATGGGTTCTGGTTGAATAAGGGATGTAATGTCGGGTAAGGATAGGGGTGGTGTGGTCTCAGTTGGGTTTGGTTCAATATGAGGGGGAGGGTGGGTGGTATCAGGTGGGGTGGGGATATCTGGTGGGTTTGGTTGAGAAGTAGGGGGGGAAGGGGCAGGCATTATGAAGAGGGGTTGGGTGAGGGTAGGTAAGGTGGAGGAGGTGCTAGCAAAGATGGGTAGGGGCTGTGCCATGAAATGAAAAGGATGGGGGTTTTGTTGCTGTGTTAGAGTAGGTGTGGGGGTAGGTAATGGAGTGGGGGTGATTGGAATTTCTGGGGGGTGTGCTATAGAGACTTGTGTGTTTTTGTTTGGAGGTTGTTTTTGGTTAACTTTAGATATTTGGGGCTGGATTTGATTTCCAGTATTTTTGGTTTTTGGCTTTTGGACTTGTGGAGTATTTTTCTTTCGTTTTTTACTGGCAACTGTTTGCCAGTCATTTGGGTTTTTGGGGGCATCTTTGGCTTGATTTGTAGTTTTGGGGGTTTCTTTGGCTGGGTTTGGATTTTTGGGTGGATTGTTTGTTTTGTTTGTATTATCCAGGGGATTTGGGTTTTCTGGATTGTCTTTTGGAGGTGGGGGAACAGTATGGGTATTTTCTTTGTCCTTCGAAGGTCTCATCTCAGGATTGAGTTTCCAACACCCGTGCACATCATGTCCTTGAAGGGAACAATTAGTGCAATACTTTGGGAGAAAGTCAAACTGAATCTTGTAAGAATTTGTTTGAATTCCTCCTTCCGTAGCAATTTGGATTTGGATATTTTTGGGATGTTGACGCAACAAATCTAGTTCGACCTTAACCTTAGCACAACTAGGACGGGTCATATTTTTGGTGGCCGCATCAACACAAATGGGTCTACCCACAGCAGAAGCAATAGACAATAGGATAGACTCATCAAAGTAGACAGGTGGAAGGTTAGGGAATGAAACCCAAGCCCAAGCTATACTAGTTTCTTTTGTAGGGTCAAAGGAAACATCATATTTCATAGTGCGTAAAGGATAGGATTCCCTCTTATCTTTTATATCAAAGCTGGAAGAGATGGACATAAGCGTATCATAATCTTCTTCAATGGAGCATCGAATCAGAATATGACGGCTAAACAGATAACCAATTCTAACTTGGGCTTTCAATTTCAACTGTTTAGGTAATTCAGTCCTCAAAAAATCTATGTGAGGCATGCCATGACTAAATTTACCTATCACCGCCCATTTCAAATCTTGACGCGCAATTAACACATCAATTTCAGATTTCTGAAGCAATAATGTAGGTTCTCCGTGTAGATAATTTACCTGTTTAGGTGCTAACGGAGGTGGTATTTGACCGTTCTGAGCTTTGTTTGGACCCGCTGATCCAGTTGTCGGAGATGATGATTGTAGAACATGAGCAAACTGAATTCCAGGTTTAGGACCGGTCTGAATTGCCGCCATAGGAGGCGGCACCACCGCTGTACCGCCACTGTTTGGCGGTGATGTTCGCCGGAAAATACCATTTTGATCCAAAGTCAATGAATTGTTGCATTGGGGGGTCAGTAGTGGTGGAAAATCAGAAGAAATGGACTGGGCAACCTCAACAGGTGGCTGCCCAGCCGCAGCAGCCGCCATTGCCGCCGGCAGGTCGCCGGAAAAAATGGCAATTGTCAAAACCGACCAGTTTAGGTTAGGAATTTAGTGGGAATTGTAGAGCTTGATGAGACGAACACAACGGTACCACACACGACCCTCGACTATGCCTGAATCGACGTGAAATCGGCGTTGAACAGTCGGCAATGTCGATTTGGTTGTCCCGTCGATCTGGTATGAATTGGAGGTTGAGGGTGGGTGCAAAGTGACGGGCTGAAGACGACGAGTCTACTGGTACCACACTCGACCGTCGACTATAACTCAGGTCACCGGAAAAGGGCTGGCGGCGG
Source organism: Przewalskia tangutica (assembly GCA_029844215.1). Classification (NCBI taxonomy): domain Eukaryota; kingdom Viridiplantae; phylum Streptophyta; class Magnoliopsida; order Solanales; family Solanaceae; genus Przewalskia; species Przewalskia tangutica. Next base: position 44,854 of record CM056731.1, on the reverse strand, counting down.
CTAGGGTTTCGGGTTACAAGATTTGGTTGAATCGACGATTTAGTAACAATCGAAGGTCGTGGTGGGTGTAGAAATGACGGCAAGGAGATGACGAAACTGATGGTGCCACCCCCGTTCGTCAACGTTGCCGGAGTTCGCCGGAAATTCGAAAAGAACGATCGGAAACCTGGGGGTTTTTCGATCTGAATTTTTCGGCGATTTAGGATTAGTCGACGGTAGTGGTAGGTATGGAAGTGACGGGCTCGTCGAGACGAAGCTAGTGGTGGTGGTCCCGTTGGCAGTAGACGCCGGAGCTGGCCGAAAATGGCGAAAAACCGTAGACTGTTCGCCATGATTCGCATTCACGTCTGCTTAAAATTTAAAAATTTTAAAAATGTTAAAATGTTGACTTTGGGGTTTCGGGTTTCGGGTTTCGGGTTTTGGGTTTCGGGGTTGGGGTTTCGGGGTTGGGGTTTCGGGGTTGGGGTTTCGGGGTTTGGGGGTTCGGGGTTTGGGGGTTCGGGGTTCAGGGTTCGGGGTTCAGGGTTCAGGGTTCAGGGTTGGGGGTTCAGGGTTAAGGGTTCATTTTTTTTTTTTCTTCTTATTTTTTTTAAGGTGGGGGTGCGCCAGGCCCGTGCAGTAGTGCAACACATAGGCAACACGTGAAGGCCCAGGTAGCAAGCTACCTTAATGGACCTTCCCCCTTAAAAATTGAGTTAATATCGTGTGAACCGATGGCCCACATATCAGATATTAAACTTATAAGAACAGATACTACACTTGATCTTAGCCAAAAGGCCGAGAAAGGTATGGGGTTCAGGGTTTAGGGTTTAGGGTTTAGGGTTTAGGTTTTTTTTTTTTTTTTTTTGAGTAATCATCCAGGCACGTTGGCCCAGGTAAAATGTTGGCTTGTTAGCCGTTGTTTATTATTAATTATTATGTGTTTCCCATGTGCTTGAAGGCCCTGAGTTCGAGTCGGTTTAACAATAGGCACCCCCTCCGTCTTAGACAACCGACCCCATACCGTTTGGAGTGCACAGACGATTCCTCCGGGCTTGGTTGCATTCGAGTGTCCTTTTTAATCGATGGGCCCCCTCAGAGGTATAGAGGAATCCGTTTAGTGGCGGTACTCGGCGGGGCCCAACCCTTTTATTCGCCCTTGGTTAAGCGTTCGAATAAAATTGCAAGGAATTAATCTCACCTGTTGGGAATCGAACCACGGTCTCTGCTGAGGAGCATCTTAGCCTAACCTTTGACCATTGGGCCAAATCTTTGTTGGATAAAATGTTGGCTTTATTTAGCCGTTGAGTGGTTAATTATTAGTCATTTTTAGCGCGTGGTCTCGGGTTCGAATCCTCCTTATCAACAGACCCCAGACCTGGACCTACGGAATCGCCCTCCGCTTGTCCCTACACGTTTGGAGGATTTTTTATGAGTAATTCCATCCGTGTTAGAGACTTAGGGTTAGCTACTCCCTTTGCCCTGCAGAATGGCAATTAATCTCACCTGGCGATATGGGAATCGAACCCTCGACCTCCCACATGGTATCCATAGCATAACCATTGACCATTGGGCCAAATGCTGTTGGATAAAAAAATGTTGGCTTTATTTAGCCGTTGAGTGGTTAATTATTAGTCATTTTTAGCGCGTGGTCTCGGGTTCGAATCCTCCTTATCAACAGACCCCACTCCGGCTGGACTACGGAATCGCCCTCGACTTGTCCTACACGTTTGGAGGATTTTTATTAGTAATTCCATCCGTGTTAGAGACTTAGGGGTAGCTACTCCCTTTGCCCTGCAGAATGACAATTAATCTCACTCTCTCGATATGGGAATCGAACCCTTGACCTCCCACACATGGTATCCTTAGCCTAACCTTTGACCATTGGGCCAAATGCTGTTGGATTAAAATGTTGGCTTTATTTAGCCGTTGAGTGGTTAATTATTAGTCATTTTTAGCGCGTGGTCTCGGGTTCGAATCCTCTTATCAACGGACCCTCCGGCTGGACTGCGGAATCGCCCTCCGCTTGTCCTTACACGTTTGGAGGATTTTTATGAGTAATTCCATCCGTGTTAGAGACTTAGGGTTAGCTACTCCCTTTGCCCCTGCAGAATGACAATTAATCTCACCTCTGCTGATATGGGGAATCGAACCCTTGACCTCCCACACATGGTATCCTTAGCCTAACCTTTGACTATTGGGCCAAATGCTGTTGGATGAGTTTAGGGTTTAGGGTTTTTTTTTTTTTTTTTTTAATAATCATCCAGGCACGTTGGCTGTGTTTTTATTAATATGAGAGAAATGGGGCCGTAAGGAAATACATACTAATAAAGGGATAGTCCTTTACTTACTTTGCTAGTCTATCTAGGCGAAGCTAATGTCTATCCCGAATGTAAAAAGAAAGAAGAAGCTAAGATCAGATAAGCTATGATCATCATAGAGTTTAGGTTTTAGGGTTTGGGGTTTGGGGTTTGGGGTTTAGGGTTTAGGGTTTAGGGGGTTTGGGGGTTTGGGGGTTTGGGGGTTTGGGGTTTTGGGTTTTGGGGTTTAGGGGTTTGGGGTTTAGGGGTTTAGGGTTTAGGGTTTAGGGTTTAGTTTTTTTTTTTTAAGGTAATCCACTAGGCTTGTGGGCCTAGGTTATTTTATATATCAAAAGAAGAGTACATGGGGCCCCCGTAGGGGGAAATACACTGCTTATCAGCAGGAGTTCAAAAAGAAAGAAGAAGCAATAATCAAATAAGCAATGATCATCACCGAGTTTATAACATACTCGATGATGATACTACAAATGCGGATACAAACAAAATGAAGATACAATGTGAGCCTAAAGCTATAAGCTACCTCCGGGCATACAAAGTCTTCAATCTGAAGTGCCTCATTTTTGTCCTCCCCCAAATACTCTAAAAATCTGATCATGTAAAAGGAGCCCTGGGTCCGGATCTGGATCTGGATCTAGTAGTGATGGATGAGGTTACCCGATGTGTAATCCTCGGAGCAGCACTCTGTCTTTGGAATCAATGGGCTGGTCCGGTGCTAGCAATGCATCTGTCATGGCCCTGAGTGTCCGATCTAACTTCTTAGTATCCATCTTCATGTATTTTTCATTGCCTGGACGTGTCATATCTGCTATCATATGTAGCTCTGTCCGATGATGAGTGTAGGGCTGATGTCTCGCACATTCGCTTCTGTGAAGAGCCTCTCTAATGATATCCAAAGATGGTAGTAGTTGATCACGCTGTCAAGCTCGCTGTTTCGACGCCACAATCGTTCCGCTTCGCCTCCATAAAGATGTTGATAAAATCGCACCTTTGCTCGCTTAGCTTCATCACCATTCGCGACCTCGATCCGAATATCACATTCTAATAGAATAGCCCTATCCAAACCAATCGGTAGCGCTGGTGTAACCTATGGGATCTCCTTACCCTCGAGTATAATACCCATAAAAGGATCCGAATCCTCTATAGCAGAAGGCGTTACCTCAGGAGTGAAGTCTCTTATGGCTGGTTTTTCAACCACTGTATCCCTATCCTCATCAAACAGGTCAGCCATGTCAACAAAATTATCATCTTCGTCAATCATGTAATCCTTGCGGGCATCAACCTCCACCTCAGCATCATCATTATCAGCAATAACAAGCTCCTTACCATAAATTCTCCCCACACTACCGGAAGAGGGAATGCTAGTACAAGCTTGGTTCAAAGGCACAATATTCTTGGCTAAAGAAGGTAGCTCAAGATTAATGCCAATCAAGAACGGGTCCCGTCGTTGGAAATTTTTTGGTGCTGTAGGGGTAGAGGGTGCGGAAGAAAATATAGGGCGTTTGTATTTGGTTTTCCCAATATCCAGTGGGGATACTGGGTGAGTAAGGGTTAGTGGAGGGAGGGGTGTAATATCTGGAGGAGGGGTAGGTTCAGTGGGAGGTGGGATGGGTTCTGGTTGAATAAGGGATGTAATGTCGGGTAAGGATAGGGGTGGTGTGGTCTCAGGTGGGTTTGGTTCAATATGAGGGGGAGGATGGGTGGTATCAGGTGGGGTGGGGATATCTGGCGGGTTTGGTTGAGAAGTAGGGAAGGCGGGCATTATGAAGAGGGGTTGGGTGGGGGTAGGTAAGGTGGAGGAGGTGCTAGCAAAGGTGGGTAGGGGCTGTGCCATGAAATGAAAAGGATGGGGGTTTTGTTGTTGTGTTAGAGTAGGTGTGGGGGTAGGTAATGGAGTGGGGGTGATTGGAATTTCTGGGGGGTGTGCGAGAGAGACTTGTGTGTTTTTGTTTGGAGGTTGTTTTGGTTAACTTTAGATATTTGAAATGGATTTGATTTCAGTATTTTTGGTTTTGGCTTTTGGACTTGTGGAGTATTTTCTTCGTTTTTCTTGCAATTGCTTGCAGTCATTTGGGATTTTAGGGCATCCTTGGCTTGATTTGTAGTTTTGGGGGTTTCTTTGGCTGGGTTTGGATTTTTGGGTGGATTGTTTGTTTTGTTTGTATTATCCAGGGGATTTGGGTTTTCTGGATTGTCTTTTGGAGGTGGGGGAACAGTATGGGTATTTTCTTTGTCCTTCGAAGGTCTCATCTCAGGATTGAGTTTCCAACACCCGTGCACATCATGTCCTTGAAGGGAACAATTAGTGCAATACTTTGGGAGAAAGTCAAACTGAATCTTGTAAGAATTTGTTTGAATTCCTCCTTCCGTAGCAATTTGGATTTGGATATTTTTGGGATGTTGACGCAACAAATCTAGTTCGACCTTAACCTTAGCACAACTAGGACGGGTCATATTTTTGGTGGCAGATCAACACAAATGGGTCTACCATGTGAAGCAATAGACAATAGGATAGACTCATCAAAGTAGGCGGTGGAAGGTTAGGGAATGAAACCCAGCCCAGCTATACTAGTTTCTTTTGTAGGTCAAAGGAAACATCATATTTCATAGTGCGTAAATGATAGGATTCCCTCTTATCTTTTATATCAAAATTTGGAAGAGATGGACATAAGCGTATCATAATCTTCTTGATGGAGCATCGAATCGAATATGGCTAAACAGATAACCAATTCTAACTTGGGCTTTCAATTTCACTGTTTAGGTAATTGGTCCTCAAAAATCTATGTGAGGCATGCCATGACTAAATTTACCTATCACCGCCCATTTCAAATCTTGACGCGCAATTAACACATCAATTTCAGATTTCTGAAGCAATAATGTAGGTTCTCCGTGTAGATAATTTACCTGTTTAGGTGCTAACGGAGGTGGTATTTGACCGTTCTGAGCTTTGTTTGGACCCGCTGAAGCAGTTGTCGGAGATGATGATTGTAGAACATGAGCAAACTGAATTCCAGGTTTAGGACCGGTCTGAATTGCCGCCATAGGAGGCGGCACCACCGCTGTACCGCCACTGTTTGGCGGTGATGTTCGCCGGAAAATACCATTTTGATCCAAAGTCAATGAATTGTTACATTGAAGTCGATGGTGGTGGAAAATCAACAGTGGTCGCCAATGCAGCGGCGCCATTCTGGCCGGCGGTTCGCCGGAAAAAATGGCAATTGTCAAAACCGACCAGTTTAGGTTAGGAATTTAGTGGGAATTGTAGAGCTTGATGAGACGAACACAACGGTACCACACACGACCCTCGACTATGCCTGAATCGACGTGAAATCGGCGTTGAACAGTCGGCAATGTCGATTTGGTTGTCCCGTCGATCTGGTATGAATTGGAGGTTGAGGGTGGGTGCAAAGTGACGGGCTGAAGACGACGAGTCTACTGGTACCACACTCGACCGTCGACTATAACTCAGGTCACCGGAAAAGGGCTGGCGGCGGCTAGGGTTTCGGGTTACAAGATTTGGTTGAATCGACGATTTAGTAACAATCGAAGGTCGTGGTGGGTGTAGAAATGACGGCAAGGAGATGACGAAACTGATGGTGCCACCCCCGTTCGTCAACGTTGCCGGAGTTCGCCGGAAATTCGAAAAGAACGATCGGAAACCTGGGGGTTTTTCGATCTGAATATTCCGGTGATTTAGGATTAGTCGACGGTAGTGGTAGGTATGGAAGTGACGGGCTCGTCGAGACGAAGCTAGTGGTGGTGGTCCCGTTGGCGATGAAGCGCGAGTGGCGAAAATGGCGAAAAACCGGCAGACCGCTCACGCCGCGATTCTCGCTCACGTCTGACAACGTTTAAAATTTAAAATTTTTAAAAATATTAAAATGTTGACTTTGGGGTTTCGGGTTTCGGGTTTGGGGTTTCGGGGTTGGGGTTTCGGGGTTGGGGTTCGGGGTTGGGGGTTCGGGGTTTGGGGGTTCGGGGTTTGGGGTTGGGTTTGGGGTTCGGGGTTGGGGTTCGGGGTTGGGGTTCGGGGTTCGAGTTGTGGTTTAGGGTTGAGATTTTTAGGGTTTAGGGTTTAGGGTTTTAGGGGCTTATGGTTTTAGGGGCTTAGGGTTTTAGGGGTTTAGGGTTTAGGGGTTTAGGGTTTTAGGGGTTTAGGGTTCGGGGTTTCGGGTTCGGGGTTTCGGGTTCGGGGTTTCGGGGTTCGGGGTTTGGGGTTCGGGGTTTGGGGTTTGGGGGGTTTGTGGTTTGGGGGTTTGGGGGTGGGGGTTTGGGGTTGGGGGTTTGGGGTTAGGGGTTTGGGGTTTAGGGTTTAGGGTTTAGTTTTTTTTTTTTTTTTTTTTTTTAAATAATCATCCAGGCACGTTGGCCCAGGTTTTTTTATTAATAACATAAATGAAAAGGGGCCCAGAAGGGAAATACAAACTAATAAAGGGATAGACCTTTACTTACTTTGCTAGTCTATCTGGCGAAGCTAATGTCTATCCCGAATGTAAAAAGAAAGAAGAAGCTAAGATCAGATAAGCTATGATCATCATAGAGTTTATAATGCACTCTATGATGATGTTACAAATGATGATACTAAGGTAGAAGAATAATACAATCACAGAGCTAGGAGCTCTAAACTCTGTGCTAATAAAATCTTCAAACCCAAGTATCTTGTCCTCCTCATAATCTAATAATCTCTCATATAAAATCTTTTCTTCTTTGATCTTATGATAACTGCCAATGGGAGTACTGGCTTTCTAGCTTGTTTGCCTTGCATTGTTCTTTGTCTTTATTGAAGACTAAACTTATTCTAGCCTTGGGTATTGCTTCCTCGATACTTCTCATCTCTGCAAAATATCCATGCATCGTGGCATACGAAACATGTGACCAAGTGCTATCTGAAGCTCCTCATCATCAAGTATATCTTCTTCCAAACCTTCATCAATAGCAAGCGGTCTTGGTTCTGGTTCATACGGTTCCATGGCCCAATCCCGTCTATCTTCTTTGGAGGAAATAATCATGTCTGAATTCCTTAAAACATCTTCAAAATTAGTCATACCATAGAATTCACCATCACTTTCCATTTCCTGATCAAAGGCTTCACGAAGTTCTGCAATCTCAGCTTTTGATAGTTTGTGTGAAGAATCCTGTGAAACATATCCATCTGTCTCACACCGCTTCCTCCTGTCACTATCAGTACCCAAAGATTTGGCAGTGGTAGTCTTATTGGAAGGAATGTCTGATGAGGCTTTGTTTAATGTACAAGGTTGAGGAGGAAAGGAAAAGGCATTTTTAAGCCAATTTTGGGCCGAAGGGTTCTTAGAAGTTGTGGGCTTTGAATTAGTAGTGGGTTTGGTATTTGTTTGTGTTTGAGGTTGGGTAGTGGAGCCCGTATCCGAAATACTTGGGCTTGGGCTTTCATGGGTTTTTTGGAGTAAGTTTGTGTTTTGGGTTTGGGCCAAATTAATAGAGAATGCAGGTTTTGGGGTGGGGTGAGGTCACGGGTTGGGGTTTGGGGTAATGAGTTTGGGTTGTGTTGGTACATGAGATGTAGAGGGGGGGGGGGGGGGGGGGTTTAATGGTATGTTGGGCCGGGTTAGTTAATTTGATGGGTCGGGTTTTAGGGTTAAGACGGGTCGGGGCATTGGGTAATGTTAAGGTAGGTTTAGGGTTTTTAGGGGTAGATTCGGATAGGGGTGGGGTGAGGTGGGGGGGAGGGGAGCGATGTCTAGGACTAGGGTACCGGGGGTAGGAGTAGGCGGTCAGTGGAGTCGGGGTAGAAATTTGAGTTGGGCCGGTCGATGGGTCGGGTCGGGTTAGAGTATCGGGTAGGGTTTCACGTTAAGGGGGTTCTTGATGCAGGGGATGGTCAAGGGGTGGTGGGGTTAGGGGTGGGGTGGATCTGGTAGGGAAGGGGTGAGTGCGGATCACGGGTTAGTTAAATGGGTCGGGTCGGGTCAATGATACGGGTAGGGTTTCGGATGGGTTTTTAGGGTTTTTTATGGTGGTGTCGGCTGAAGGAGGAGGGGCGAGGGGGGTGGGGGGTACGTGTGATGGGGGGTGGGTATGGCAGGGGGTGGGGGTGGGGTCTGGGTCACGGGTCGGGTCTCGGGTAGGGTTTGAGATTTCGGGTTGGCGGCTAGGGTTTGGGGGTGTAAATTAGGGTTTGGGCTAAGTGGTTTAGGGTTAGGGTTAGGCCCAGCAGCATTGGCGGCTGCTGGGCTAGGTTTAGGAGATGACACGTCGGTGGGGGGGAGATCTGGTGGGTCGGGGGTAGGGTTCCGGCGGTCAGGGTGGCCGCCGGTAGGGTTCCGATGGGTGGGGGGTTTTCCAGGTGGTTTTCCGGCGCCGCCAAGAAAATTTTGGTTCAGATTTTCTGGGTTTTTCATCTGGGTGGGCTGTTTCGACGTGGAGGTGGTGGTTCCGGCCACCAAATTGGCCGGAATTTCTTCCCCCAACGCCAAAACAGTTGAAAAAGAGGATTTTTGATTTGATTTTGTGGTTTTTCTACTATTCTTTCCAGTGACCACTTGCCATCCATTGGATTTCGGATCTGGGTGGTTGTTTTTGACGGAAATAGGAGGAAGATTAGGGTTTTCAGAATTACCTTTGTCCATAGCCGACGATTCTTCCATAGATCCATCAATTTTGTCATCATTCTTTGGTCTCAAATCAGGATTCAATTTCCAACAACCTTCAATGTCATGTCCTTGAAGCTTACAATTAGTACAATACTTAGGTATAAAATCAAACCTAATTTTTTGCATCTTTGTAAGTACAAGTCCATTCTTCTTGAAAGAAATTTTAATATTTTGAGGATGAACTTTCAATAAATCAACTTCAACCTTAACCCTAGCACAACTTGGCCTTGTCTTTTTCATAGTGGCCGAATCTAGGGTTAAAGGTTTCCCCACCGCCGCCGCCAACGAGAAAAGGGCCGATTGGCCAAAGAAATTTGGTGAAAGATTGGGAAATGAGATCCATCCCCAAGCAATATTGGATTCCTCCTCTGGATTAAAATTAACATTCCAAATGAATGTTCTCATCAACAACATATTGTTTCTTTCTTTAATCCAAAAACTAGGGCTAGACATCAAAGTATCATAATCTTCTTCGATAGAACAACGAATTAGAATATGTCGATTATGCAACAACCCTATATTAACCTCAGATTTTAATCCACATTGCTTAGGAATTTCCTTTCGCAAGAAATCAAAATCCGTCCAACCATTTGAAAACTTACCAACAACCGCAAGTTTCAAATTTTGTTGTTCAATCATCAAATCAATTTCTTCCTCCTCAAACATAATCATAGGTTCACCATGAAGATAGGTGATAGGTTTAATAGGCACGAATTTCGAGGAGGAAGGAGACGACGTGACGGCGGTGCTAGGGTTAGCCGCCGCCGCCGCCGCTGTTTTGTGGGATTCCGGGGGGGTGGGGTTAGATTTAATAATTTCTGAAAAGGTGGGGGTGTCACGGTGGTGGAGGTGGTGGCGACCACAAGAGTGGCGGCCGATGGCCACCACGGCCATGGTGGCCGGAATTGTGGCGGCTAGGGTTTAGGTTAATGACGTGAGGGAGGAGAGAGGTTAGAGCAAAAAATCTTCCAAATGTTGGCTTTATTTTAGCCGTTGAGTGGTTAATTATTAGTCATTTTAAGCGCGTGGTCTTGGGTTCGAATCCTCCTTATCAACAGACCCCCTCTCCGGCCTGGACCTACGGAATCGCCCTCCGCTTGTCCCTACACGTTTGGAGGATTTTTCATGAGTAATTCCATCCGTGTTAGAGGCTTAGGGTTAGCTACTCCGCCCTGCGAATGGCAATTAATCTCACTCTGGCGATATGGGAATCGAACCCAAGACCTCCACACATGGTATCCTTAGCCTAACCTTTGACCATTGGGCCAAATCTTTGTTGGATAAAATGTTGGATTTATTTAGCCGTTGAGTGGTTAATTATTAGTCATTTTTAGCGCGTGGTCTCGGGTTCGAATCCTCCTATCAACGGACCCCATCCGGCACTGGACCTGGAATCGCCCTCGACATCCTACTGCGTTTGGAGGATTTTTATGAGTAATTCCATCCGTGTTAGAGGCTTAGGGTTAGCTACTCCTTGCCCTGCGAATGGCAATTAATCTCTCTGGCGATATGGGAATCGAACCCTTGACCTCCCACACATGGTATCCTTAGCCTAACCTTTGACCATTGGGCCAAATGCTGTTGGATAAATGTTGGCTTTATTTTAGCCGTTGAGTGGTTAATTATTAGTCATTTTTAGCGCGTGGTCTTGGGTTCGAATCCTCCTTATCAATCGACCCTCCGGCTGGACTACGGAATCGCCTCGCTTGTCCCTACACGTTTGGAGGATTTTCATGAGTAATTCCATCCGTGTTAGAGGCTTAGGGTTAGCTACTCCTTCACCTGCGGAATGGCAATTAATCTCACCTCTGCTGATATGGGGAATCGAACCCAAGACCTCCCACACATGGTATCCTTAGCCTAACCTTTGACCATTGGGCCAAATGCTGTTGGATTTAAAATTGGCTTTATTTAGCCGTTGAGTGGTTAATTATTAGTCATTTTTAGCGCGTGGTCTCGGGTTCGAATCCTCCTTATCAATGGACCCCCTACTGGACTACGGAATCGCCCTCCGCTTGTCCCTACACGTTTGGAGGATTTTTTATGAGTAATTCCATCCGTGTTAGAGACTTAGGGTTAGCTACTCCCTTTGCCCCTGCAGAATGGCAATTAATCTCACCTCTGCTGATATGGGGAATCGAACCCTTGACCTCACACACATGGTATCCTTAGCCTAACCTTTGACCATTGGGCCAAATGCTGTTGGATAAAATGTTGGCTTTATTTAGCCGTTGAGTGGTTAATTATTAGTCATTTTTAGCGCGTGGTCTCGGGTTCGAATCCTCCATCAATGACCCCTCCTACCGACCTCGGAATCGCCTCCGCTTGTCCTACACGTTTGGAGGATTTTTATGAGTAATTCCATCCGTGTTAGAGGCTTAGGGTTAGCTACTCCCTTCACCCCTGCAGAATGGCAATTAATCTCACCTCTGCTGATATGGGGAATCGAACCCAAGACCTCCCACACATGGTATCCTTAGCCTAACCTTTGACCATTGGGCCAAATGCTGTTGGATAAAATTGGCTTTATTTAGCCGTTGAGTGGTTAATTATAGTCATTTTTAGCGCGTGGTCTCGGGTTCGAATCCTCCTTATCAACAGACCCCCCCTCCGGCCTGGACCTACGGAATCGCCCTCCGCTTGTCCCTACACGTTTGGAGGATTTTTTATGAGTAATTCCATTCGTGTTAGAGACTTAGGGTTAGCTACTCCCTTTGCCCCTGCAGAATGGCAATTAATCTCACCTCTGCTGATATGGGGAATCGAACCCTTGACCTCCCACACATGGTATCCTTAGCCTAACCTTTGACCATTGGGCCAAATGCTGTTGGATGGGTTTAGGGTTTAGGGTTTAGTTTTTTTTTTTTTTTTTTTGAGTTATCATCTAGGCACTTTGGCCCAGGTTTTTATTAATAACAGAAAGGAAAGGGGCCCAGAAGGGAGTTACAAACTAATAAGGGGGATAGCCCTTTACTTCGCCTGCTAGTCCTGACTAGGCGAAGTATAAGTCTATCCCGAATGTAAAAAGAAGGAAGAAGCTAAAATGAGATAAGCTATGATCATCATAGAGTTTATAATGCACTCTATGATGATATTACAAATGATGATACTAAGATAGAGTAGTAATATAAGAACAAAGCTAGGAAATCTAAACTCTGAACTTATAAAATCTTCTAAGTTATCTATCCCCACCCTCTCCCCCCTCTCGGCCCATGCCCAGTCATCTATCCCCACCCCCCAACGCCCAAAACAACACTTTAAACCCTAAATTACCGTCACAAGCCCAATCCAATACCTTAACAGGCAGGCGACCCGACAAAACGACCCGGCCCAAAAACAAAAACCTACCCCTAACCCCATGACCCAGCATACCCCCCCTCAACCACAAACCATTACTCCCTTAAAACCTACAAATAAAAAGGCCCAAACCCAAAGCCCAAATACACTTCAAAATATACAAGAAAACCCAAGTCCAAATTCTATTTCGGATACGGGCTCCACAACTCAACCTCAAATAAGTTCAAATACTAAACACCTAAATAACTCAAAGCCCACAACCTCAAAAAACCCAAGTGCTCAAAATTGGCTTAAGAATGCCTTTTCCTTCCCCCCTCAACCTTGTACACTGAATAAATCCTCATCAGACATTCCTTCCAATAAAACTACCACTGCCATTCCTTTGAATACTGATAGTGACAGGAGGAAGCGGGGTGAGACAGATGGATATGTTTCACAGGATTCTTCACACAAGCTATCAAAAGCTGAGATTGCAGAACTTCGTGAAGCCTTTGATCAGGAAATGGAAAGTGATGGTGAATTCTATGGTATGACAAATTTTGAAGATGTCTTAAGGAATTCCGACATGATTATTTCCTCCAATGAAGATAGACGGGATTGGGCCATGGAACCGTTTGAACCTGAACCAAGACCGCTTGCTATTGATGAAGGCGTGGAAGATGATATACTTGATGATGAGGAGCTTCAGATAGCACTTGGTCACATGTTTCAGGGCGTCCCTGATGCAGCGGATATGTTTGCTGAGATGAGAAGTATCGAGGAAGCAATACCCAAGGCTAGAATAGAAGCTGAGTCTTCAACTGCACAGCAACAACGGCAAGGCAAACAAGCTAAAAAACCGGCAATCCCATTGGCAGTAACCACAAGATCAAAGAAGAAATGATTTTATATCAAGGATTATTAGAAGACGAGGAGGACAAGGTACTTGGGTTTGAAGATTTTATAAATACAGAGTTTAGAGCTCCTAGCTTTGTGATTATATTTTTACTCTACCTTAGTATCATCAATTGTAACATCATTATAGAGTGCATTATAAACTCTATGATGATCATAGCTTACCTCATCTTGGCTTCGTCTTTCTTTTTACATTCGGAATAGACCTATGCTACGCCTAGATAGGACTAGCAGGCAAAGTAAAGGACTATCCCTTTATTAGTTTGTATTTCCCTTCTGGGCCCCCTTTTCTTTTATGTTATTAATAAAAACCTGGGCCAACGTGCCTGGATGATTATTCAAAAAAAAAAACCCTAAACCCTAAACCCTAAACCCTAAACCCTAAACCTAAACCACAAACCTAAACCCTAAACCCTAAACCTAAACCTAAACCCGTCCAATGAGATTTGGCCCAATGGTGAAAAGGTTAGGCTAAGGATACCATGTGTGGGAGGTCTTGGGTTCGATTCCCATCGTCAGAGGTGAGATTAATTGCCATTCTGCAGGTGTGAAGGGATTAGCTAACCCTAAGCCTCTAACACGGATGAAATTACTCATTAAAAATCCTCCAAACGTGTATGGACAAGCGTAGGGCGATTCCGTAGGTCCAGGAGGAGGTGCTGATAAGGAGGATTCGAACCCGAGACCACGCGCTAAAAATGACTAATTAATTAACCACTCAACGGCTAAATAAAAGCCAACATTTTTATCCAACAGCATTTGGCCCAATGGTCAAAGGTTAGGCTAAGGATACCATGTGTGGGAGGTCTTGGGTTCGATTCCCATGTCAGTGGTGAGATTAATTGCCATTCTGCAGGGGTGAAGGGAGTAGCTAACCCTAAGCCTCTAACACGGATGGAATTACTCATGAAAAATCCTCCAAACGTGTAGGGACAAGCGGAGGGCGATTCCGTAGGTCCAGGCCGGAGGGGGGGTCTGTTGATAAGGAGGATTCGAACCCGAGACCACGCGCTAAAAATGACTAATAATTAACCACTCAACGGCTAAATAAAGCCAACATTTTTTATCCAACAGCATTTGGCCCAATGGTCAAAGGTTAGGCTAAGGATACCATGTGTGGGAGGTCAAGGGTTCGATTCCCCATATCAGCAGAGGTGAGATTAATTGTCATTCTGCAGGGGCAAAGGGAGTAGCTAACCTAAGTCTCTAACACGGATGGAATTACTCATAAAAATCCTCCAACGCGTGTAGGGACAATCGGAGGCGATTCCAGTAGGTCGAGGCGGAGAAGTGCGTTGATAAGGAGGATTCGAACCGAGACCACGCACTAAAATGACTAATAATTAACCACTCAACGGCTAAATAAAGCCAACATTTTTATCCAACGGCATTTGGCCCAATGGTCAAAGGTTAGGCTAAGGATACCACGTGTGGGAGGTCTTGGGTTCGATTCCCATATCGCCAGGTGAGATTAATTGCCATTCGGGGGTGAAGGAGTAGCTAACCCTAAGCCTCTAACACGGATGGAATTACTCATGAAAAATCCTCCAAACGTGTAGGGACAAGCGGAGGCGATTAAGTAGGTCGGTAGGAGGAGTGCATGATAAGGAGGATTCGAACCCGAGACCACGCGCTAAAAATGACTAATAATTAACCACTCAACGGCTAAATAAAGCCAACATTTAAAAATCCAACAGCATTTGGCCCAATGGTCAAAGGTTAGGCTAAGGATGCTCCATGCGGGAGGCAGTGGGTTCGATTCCCTTATGACAGGTGAGATTAATTCCTTGCAATTTTATTCGAATGCTCTTAACCAGAGCGAATAAAGGGGTTGGGCCGCTGCCAGTACCGTCGGCTAAACGGTTCCTCTATACCTACTGAGGGCCACCGATTAAAAAGGACACTCGGAGCGAGCCCAAGCCAATGAGGTGGTTGTCGACCTCCAAACGGTATGGGTAGGTTGTCTAGCGGAGGGTGCCTATTGTTGCCGACTCGAACTCGGGGCCTTGCCACATGGAAACACATAATAAAATGACTAAATAATTAACCACTCACCGGCTAAATAAAGCCAACATTTAATCCAACTGCATTTGGCCCAATGGTCAATGGTTAGGCTATGGATGCTCGCATGCGAGAGGCAGTGGGTTCGATTCCCTTAAACGGTGAGATTAATTCCTTGCAATTTTATTCGAATGCTCTTGACGAGGCGAATAAAAGGGTTGGGCCACCTTGAGTACCGTCGGCTAAACGGATTCCTCTATACCTCTGAGAGGGCCCACCGATTAAAGGACACTCGGGCAGGCCCAAGCCCGAGGGTGGTTCAGTCTGACCTCCAAACGGTATGGGGCCGGTTGTCTAAGCCGGAGGGGGTGCCTATTGTTAAGCCGACTCGAACTCAGGGCCTTCAAGCACATGGGAAACACATAATAAAATGACTAAATAATTAACCACTCAACGGCTAAATAAAGCCAACATTTTTTATTTTTATTTTAATTTTTTTTAAACATTTGAAAAAAAACTTAGCAAAATTTTGCTCTCCCCTCTCTCCTAAAAAAATCGGTAAAACCCTAGGGCAGCCGCCACCCACCACCGGCCACCATGGCCGTCACGGCCTCCGGCCGGCCACCTCCTGTGGTCGGCCAACACCCCACCGTCACCACCCACCCCCCTACCTTCTCAGATGTGGTCAAATCGACCCCTACCCCGTCGGTTTTCCCCTTAACTGTGGCGGCGGCGACGACAAACCCTAGCGCCGCCGTCGACCTTCTACCCCTCTCCTCGAAATCCGTGTC
Organism: Przewalskia tangutica; assembly: GCA_029844215.1. NCBI lineage: Eukaryota > Viridiplantae > Streptophyta > Magnoliopsida > Solanales > Solanaceae > Przewalskia > Przewalskia tangutica. Next base: position 28,945 of record CM056731.1, on the reverse strand, counting down.
CCTAAAACCTATTTCTTACCTTCATGGTGAACCAATGGTGATGTTTGAGGAGGATGGAATTGATTTTATGATTGAAGAACAAAATTTGAAACTTGCGGTAATTGGTAAGTTCTCAAATGGTTGGATGGATTTTGATTTCTTGCGAAAGGAAATTCCTAAGCAATGTGGATTAAAATCTGAGGTTTCCATAGGTTTGTTGCATAACCGTCATATTCTTATTCGGTGTTCTATTGAAGAAGATTATGACATCTTAATGTCAAGCCCTAGTTTTTGGATTAAGGAGAAGAATAAATTGTTATTAATGAGAACATTCATTTGGAATGTTAATTTTAATCCTGAAGAGGAGTCGAATATTGCCTGGGGATGGATCTCATTTCCAAACCTTCCTCCTAATTTCTTTGGTCATTCTTCATTGTTCACGTTGGCGGCGGCGGTGGGGAAACCCATAGCCCTAGATTCGGCTACAAGGAAGAAGACAAGGCCCAGTTGTGCTAGGGTTAAGGTTGAAATGGATTTGTTAAAAGTTCATCCTCAAAAAATTCAAATCTCTTTCAAGAAGAATGGAATTGTTTATACAAAAGAGCAAAAAATTAGGTTTGATTTCATTCCTAAGTATTGTACTTCTTGCAAATTACAAGGTCATGATATTGAAGGATGTTGGAATTTAAATCCGGATTTGAGACCAAAGAAGGATGACAATGGAGATGGATCTATGGAAAAGGTGGTGGATTTGACAAAAGGTAATATTCCAAACCCTACCCCCCCTTCTTCGTCCAAAACCCTTCGTCCAGATCTGAATCTCAAAAATCATAATGGATGGCAAGTGGTTACGGGAAAAAAGACGTCAAAAACCACAAATCAAAATCCCAAAAACGCTGTTCCGGCAACCTTGGAGGTCGGAACCACCATAAACACGTCAAAACAGACCTCCGTGGTGAAAAATCATAAAAATCCGACCCAAAAAATCATTTCCGACGCCGGAAATTATGACGCAGCCACGAAAACCCGTCGTAACCCTCTGGCCACCCGATCACGAAACTGCTGCCGGCCACTGAACCACCCCTCCGTCACACCCTCGCGCCTCTAGCCAGTGACGCCATTCTTCTTTGGGCCAAACTAACTCTAACCCTAGCCCAATACCACTTTGCCAACCCTAATCCATCTTCCAAAACCACCGGCCCAAGTCGGAAACCCTACCCGGCACCCGAGATCCAAACCCAACCCCACCCCTTCGGACCCCTGACCCAACCCACGCACTCCCACACCCCCTAGACCAAGACCCGCCGGCCAAAAGCGCTAAAACGCTAAAACCCTACGAATCGTGACCGGGACCCAGGCCACCAAGTCCGACCCATGACCCGGTCGATACCCCACTTCAGATCCACACCCCACCTACACACCCTCCTCCCCGTCCAACCTAAAATCCGTGAAACCCCGTGGTTTTAACCCGAGCACCCTCGACGCTCCATCTCCGGCGACCCTATCCTCCTCGATCCCCTGCCTCTCCCCTCTCGGCCCATGCCCAGTCATCTATCCCCACCCCCCCACGCCCAAAACAACACGTTAAACCCTAAATTACCGTCACAAGCCCACTCCAATACCATACACCGACCCGACCCGCCCCGACAAAACGACCAACCCAAAAAAAAACCTACCCTAACCCTACGACCCAAAGATACCCTCAACCACAAACCATTACTCCCTTAAAACCTACAAATAAAAAGGCCCAAACCCAAAGCCCAAATACACTTCAAAATATACAAGAAAACCCAAGTCCAAATTCTATTTCGGATACGGGCTCCACAACTCAACCTCAAATAAGTTCAAATACTAAACACCTAAATAACTCAAAGCCCACAACCTCAAAAAACCCAAGTGCTCAAAATTGGATTAAGAATGCCTTTTCCTTCCCCCCTCAACCTTGTACACTGAATAAATCCTCATCAGACATTCCTTCCAATAAAACTACCACTGCCATTCCTTTGAATACTGATAGTGACAGGAGGAAGCGGGGTGAGACAGATGGATATGTTTCACAGGATTCTTCACACAAGCTATCAAAAGTCGAGATTGCGAACCGTGAAGCCTTTGATCAGGAAATGGAAAGTGATGGTGAATTCTATGGTATGACAAATTTTGAAGATGTCTTAAGGAATTCCGACATGATTATTTCCTCCAATGAAGATAGACGGGATTGGGCCATGGAACCGTTTGAACTCGAACCAAGACCGCTATTGATGAAGGCGTGGAAGATGATATACTTGATGATGAGGAGCTTGAGATAGCACTTGGTCACATGTTTGGGCGTCCACGATGCAATGGATATGTTTCTTTGAGATGAGAAGTATCGAGGAAGCAATACCCAAGGCTAGAATAGAAGCTGAGTCTTCAACTGCACAGCAACAACGACAAGGCAAACAAGCTAAAAAACCGGCAATCCCATTGGCAGTAACCACAAGATCAAAGAAGAAATGATTTTATATCAAGGATTATTAGAAGACGAGGAGGACAAGGTACTTGGGTTTGAAGATTTTATAAATACAGAGTTTAGAGCTCCTAGCTTTGTGATTATATTTTTACTCTACCTTAGTATCATCAATTGTAACATCATTATAGAGTGCATTATAAACTCTATGATGATCATAGCTTACCTCATCTTGGCTTCGTCTTTCTTTTTACATTCGGAATAGACCTATGCTACGCCTAGATAGGACTAGCAGGCAAAGTAAAGGACTATCCCTTTATTAGTTTGTATTTCCCTTCTGGGCCCCCTTTTCTTTTATGTTATTAATAAAAACCTGGGCCAACGTGCCTGGATGATTATTCAAAAAAAAAAACCCTAAACCCTAAACCCTAAACCCTAAACCCTAAACCCTAAACCCTAAACCCTAAACCCTAAACCCATCCAATGAGATTTGGCCCAACGGTCAAAGGTTAGGCTAAGGATACCATGTGTGGGAGGTCTTGGGTTCGATTCCCATATCAGAGGTGAGATTAATTGCCATTCTGCGAGGGTGAAGGAGTAGCTAACCCTAAGCCTCTAACACGGATGGAATTACTCATAAAAATCCTCAAACGTGTAGAGACAAGCGGAGGCGATTCCAGTAGGTCGGTAGGAGAAGTGCATTGATAAGGAGGATTCGAACCCGAGACCACGCGCTAAAAATGACTAAATAATTAACCACTCAACGGCTAAATAAAGCCAACATTTTTTAACATTTTTTAAAAGCCAACATTTTTATTTTAAAATTTTGCTCTCCCCTCTCTCCTCAAAAAATCGGAAAAACCCTAGTTTCCGCCGCCACCAACCTCCGGCCACCATGGCCGTCACGGCCACAGGACGGCCACCTCCTGTGGTCGGCCATCACCCCACCACCACGACGCAACCCCCCACCTTTTCAGAAATGGTCAAATCGACCCCCACCCCCCCGGAAAACACCGTAACAGTGGCGGCGGCGTCAAACCCTAGAACCGCCGTCACCCCACTTTTCCCCCCCTCCTCGACTTCCGTGCCCCTAAAACCAATTACCTACCTCCATGGTGAACCTATGGTGATGTTTGAGGAGGATGAAATCGATGTGATGATTCAAGAACAAGATTTGAAACTTGCGGTTATTGGTAAGTTTTCAAATGGATGGTCTAACTTTGATCTTTTGCGAAAGGAAATTCCTAAGCAATGCGGATTAAAGGCAGAGGTTACTATAGGGTTGTTGTATAATCGTCATATTCTAATTCGGTGTTCAATCGAAGAAGATTATGATATTTTGATGTCAAGCCCTAGTTTTTGGATTAAGGAAAATAATAAGATGTTGTTGATGAGAACATTCATTTGGGATGTTGCATTTAATCCAGAGGAGGAGTCACATATTGCTTGGGGATGGATTTCTTTTCCAAATCTCCCACCAAATTTTCATGGCCAATCGGCCTTGTTCACGATGGCGGCGGCGGTGGGGAAACCCATTGCCCTAGATTCGGCTACAAGGAAGAAGACAAGGCCCAGTTGTGCTAGGGTTAAGGTTGAAGTGGATTTGTTAAAAGTTCACCCCCAAAAAATTCAACTATCTTTCAAAAAGAATGGAATTGTTCTTACAAAAGTGCAAAAAATTAGGTTTGATTTTATTCCTAAGTATTGTACTACTTGTAAATTACAAGGACATGATATTGAAGGATGTTGGAGATTAAATCCGGATTTGAGACCGAAGAAGGATGACAATGGCAAGGATACTATGGAGGATCCGTCGACTATGTCAAAAGGTAATTTTAAAAACCCTAACCCTCCTCCTTCTAATGATAAAACAACCAATTCAGATCCGAAACCCTCAAAATCAGTTGGTTGGCAAGTTGTCACGGGAAAAAAGAATAGGAAAAATTCAATTCCAATCCAAAAAACACCTTTAGACAATGGTTTGGAGATTCAGGGAGAAATTCCGGCCAAAAAAGTGGTCGGAACCACCTTCACCACCACGGATCCGACCCCCCCATCGAAAACTACACAAAATTCTAACCAAAAAATTAATTCCACCGACGGAAACCCTACCGGCGTCACACGGCCAGGAACCCTACGGCGCCACCTGCAGCCGGAACCTAGCCCAAGCCCACTGAACAACCCGTCGTCATACCCCAAAGATCAACCCAAGACCGCGAGGCCATTGGGCCAAACCCTAGCCCATCACCACTTAACCTAAACCCTAAACTACCCTCCCAAACCCTAGCCGTCAACCCGGTTCCCCAAACACTACCGGCGGACCCGATACCGGTCAACCTACCCCCACTGGACCCACTTATCAACCCACGACCCCGCACCCCGGATCAACCACCCGGCCAAACCGCCAACAAAACCTAAACTACACTTTGAAACCCTACGAAAGGTCGACCGACCGACCCAATTCCCAACCCTTAACCTGATTGATACCCACACCCTTCCGGATCCACCCCTCCACCTAACCACGCGCCGAACAACCTCCGGATCTGAAAAAATCATCAAATATTCGTCAAACCCGGCGATTCACGACCCGACCCGAACCTTTGACCCGACCCGACCCATTTACCCAACCACCGACCTGCACCATACCACCCATCGCGGTTCACCCCGCTCCTGCGAAACCTCGCAACAAACCCTAAACCACTAACCAAACCTACCGAACCACATACCCGACCAGCTAACCCGATCGATGCGCACCTACCCTAACCCAACAGACCCAACTACCCTACCCCGCGGTACCTAGTCCTAGACATCAATCCCCACGTCGAAACCACCCCTCTAAACCCTAAAAAATCAACGGAACTCCTACCCGACCATTGCCAGGCGAACAGGAACCCGACCCAGAACTATGCCCAACACCCAAAACAGACCCCACCCCACACCAAATTCCCAACCACAAACCATTACCCCTTTAAAACTTTTAAATAAAAAAGCCCAAATCCAAAGCCCAAACACAATTCAACAAATCCAAGATTCAAGCCCAAATTCTATTTCGGATACGGGCTCCACCACCCTTCCTCAAATAACACCAACCAATAAGCCCAAATCTAATTCAAAGCCCTCTACCTCAAAAAACCCAACGGCCCAAAATTGGCTTAAAAATGCCTTCTCTTTCCCTCCACAACCTTGTACTCTAAATAAATCTTCATCAGATATACCTTCTAATAACCCTACCACTTCCAAAACTTTTGAGACTGATAGTATAAGGAGGAAGTGGTGTGATACGGAAGGAGAAGAGTCTAATAATGATTATGAGCACAAGTGGTCAGAATCAGACATAGCATTACTTCGGGAGGCCTTTGATAAGGAAATGGAATTGGAAGGTGAATTCTGTCGTATGACAAAGTTTGAGGATGTTTTAAAGGACACCCTAAGCAGTAGAAATGCACACCTTACTGTAAAGGAATATTTGGAGATGTTTGTCCCCTCAGAAGAAGATAGACAGGAATGGGCCTTGGAAATGTTTGAACCAGAACCAACCCCACTAGCTGTTGATGGAGATTCAGAGGACGACATTCTAGATGATGATGAGCTTCAGATAGCACTTGGACACATGTTTCATGGTGTCCCAGACCCTGGAAATATGTTTGAAGAGATGAAGAGATTAGAGGCAGCAATACCCAGTCCACCTAAGAAAGGAGCGGGGACTTCATCAACACATAATCTACGCCAACGAAAGGAAGCTAGTAAGCCGACTATTCCATTGTCAGTTACCACTAGGTCAAAGAAGAAATGATTCTATACCATGGACTGCATGAAGACAAGGAGGAGAAGGTACTTGGGTTAGAAGATTTTATAAGTTCAGAGTTTAGATTTCCTAGCTTTGTTCTTATATTACTACTCTATCTTAGTATCATCATTTGTAACATCATCATAGAGTGCATTATAAACTCTATGATGATCATAGCTTATCTCATTTTAGCTTCTTCCTTCTTTTTACATTCGGGATAGCCTTATACCTCGCCTAGTCAGGACTAGCAGGCGAAGTAAAGGGCTACCCCTCTATTAGTTGTAACTCATGCAGGCCTTTTCCTTCTGTTATTAATAAAAACCTGGGCCAAAGTGCCTGGATGATTACTCAAAAAAAAAAAAAAAAAAAACCTAAACCCTAAACCCTAAACCCTAAACCCTAAACCCATCCAACAGCATTTGGCCCAATGGTCAAAGGTTAGGCTAAGGATACCATGTGTGGGAGGTCTTGGGTTCGATTCCCCATATCGGAGGTGAGATTAATTGCCATTCTGCAGGGGTGAAGGGAGTAGCTAACCCTAAGCCTCTAACACGGATGGAATTACTCATAAAAAATCCTCCAAACGTGTAGGGACAAGCGGAGGGCGATTCCGTAGGTCCAGGCCGGAGGGGGGGTCTGTTGATAAGGAGGATTCGAACCCGAGACCACGCGCTAAAAATGACTAAATAATTAACCACTCAACGGCTAAATAAAGCCAACATTTTTATTTTAACTTTAACATTTTAAAAAGCTCTCCCCTCTCTCCTCCATTTCGGCGGAAACCCTAGCCCAACCCGTCACTTTTCCGGCCACCATGGCCGTCTTGGCCACCGGCCGACCACCTCCTGTGGTCGGCCACCTTCCCCCCACCACTGCGCATCACCCCTCCTTTTCAGAAATTGTCAAAACCACCCTCTGCTTTTCCGAAGCAGTGGCGGCGGTAGGTTACCTAGCAACGCCGTCGCCTCCTCCTTCTTCCTCGATTTACGCCTATCAAGCCCATCACGCATGGTTCATGAGCCTATGGTTATGTTTGAGGAGGAAGAAATTGATTCTATGATTCAAGAACAAAATTTGAAACTTGCGGTTATTGGTAAGTTTTCAAATGGTTGGACGGATTTCGATTTTCTAAGGAAGGAGATTCCTAAACAATGTGGCCTTAAATCTGAGGTTACAATAGGATTGTTGTATAATCGTCATATTCTTATTCGGTGTTCTATTGAAGAAGATTATGATACTTTAATGTCAAGCCCTAGTTTTTGGATTAAAGAAAGGAATAAATTGTTGTTAATGAGAACTTTTATTTGGGATGTTGATTTCAATCCAGAGGAAGAATCCAATATTGCTTGGGGATGGATTTCATTTCCCAATCTTCCACCGAATTTCTTTGGCCATTCGGCCTTGTTTACATTGGCGGCGGCGGTGGGAAAACCTTTAACCCTAGATTCGGCCACCTTGAAGAAGACTAGGCCAAGTTGTGCTAGGGTTAAGGTTGAAGTGGATTTGTTGAAAATTCATCCTCAAAAAATTCAAATCTCCTTTAAGAAGAATGGACTTGTTCATACGAAAATGCAAAAAATTAGGTTTGATTTCATTCCTAAATATTGTACTAATTGCAAACTTCAAGGGCATGATATTGAAGGATGTTGGAAACTAAATCCGGATTTGAGACCAAGGAAGGATGAAAATGGCGAGATTTCGACGGCTATGGAAAAAGGTAATCTTCAAAACCCTACCCCATCTTCTATTCCCGTCAAACCACTTCTTCCAGATCCAAAAACCAAAAAATCGGATGGTTGGCAGGTGGTCACCGGAAAAAATAATCGAAAAACCACAAATCCAATTCAAAAATCACCATCAAACACTGTTTCGGCGATGAGGGGTGAAATTCCGACCACTGTAGAGGCCGGAACCACCCCCACACCGTCGAATCGCCACCCATCTAAGTAGCAAAAAATTTTAGCCAAAAAATATTTCCAGTCGCCGGAATTCATGACGGCGCCGTCAACCTTGATCGGAACCCTACCGGCGGCCACCCTGACCGCCGGAACCCTACCCCCGTACCACCAGAACAACCACCCCCCTCGGTCACACACCCTAGCCCTAGCCCAGCAGCCGCCATTGCTGCTGGGCCGAACCCTAACCCTAACCCTAGCCCAAAACGCCCTTGCCCTAACCCTAATCCACTACCCAAAACCCTAGCCGCCAACCCATCAACTAAAACCCTACCCGAGACCCGACCCGTCACCCAGACCACCCCCCCACACCCTGTCGGACCCACCCCCCCACCCACGAACCCCCATACCCACGTCGTCCAACCCCCCCCTGCCGAAACCGCCTCTAAAAACCCTAAACCACTAACCGAAACCCTACCCACTTCATTGACCCGACCCGACCCATTAAACCGACCCGACACCCAGATCGACAACCCCCATGTTTCCAGATCCACCCCCCCTCCTATATACCCCTCTAACCCCCCTGACCTACCCCCCAGTCCCGAAAACACCCTAAAAATACCCGTCGAAATGCCCAAATTGGGCTTGACCCGACCCGACCCATTAACCCGATCCAATTCAGCCCCGACCCTTAACCCGGTGGCCCAATTACCCTACCCCCCCTCTCGGCCCTGGTCCCGACACCAATCCCCACCCCCACGTGTTGAAACCACCCCCTTAAAACCGAAAAATCATTCGGAAACCCGACCCGCCAACTTGACCCGACCTAAACCCGACTACCGACACGACTCCAACAACGTGAACAGACCCCACCCAATGACCCAAAGAAACCCCCAACTACAAACCATTACCCCCTTAAAACCTATAAATAAAAAGGCCCAAATCCAAAGCCCAAACACACTTCAAAAAATACAAGAAAACCAAAGTCCAAAGTCAATTTCGGATACGGGCTCCACAACTCAACCCCAAACAACATCAACCACCAAGCCCAAAACTACTTCAAATCCCACAAACACAAAGAACCCTTCGGCCCAAAATTGGCTTAAGAATGCCTTCTCCTTCCCCCCTCAACCTTGTACACTGAATAAAACCTCATCAGACATTCCTTCCAATAAAACTATCACTGCCATTCCTTTGGGTACTGATAGTGACAGGAGGAAGTGGGGTGAGACAGATGGATATGTTTCACAGGATTCTTCACACAAACTATCAAAAGCTGAGATTGCAGAACTTCGTGAAGCCTTTGATCAGGAAATGGAAAGTGATGGTGAATTCTATGGTATGACAAATTTTGAAGATGTCTTAAGGAATTCCGACATGATTATTTCTTCCACAGAAGATAGACGGGATTGGACCATGGAACCGTATGAACATGAACCAAGACCGCTTGCTATTGATGAAGGTATGAAAGAAGATATACTTGATGATGAGGAGCTTCAGATAGCACTTGGTCACATGTTTCAGGGCGTCCCGGATACAGCGGATATGTTTGCTGAGATGAGAAGGATCGAGGAAGCAATACCCAAGGCTAGAATAAGTGAGTCTTCAACAAAGACAAAGAACAACGGCAAGGCAAACAAGCTAAAAAACCGGCACTCCCATTGGCAGTAACCACAAGATCAAAGAAGAAATGATTTTATATCAGGGATTATTAGATGACGAGGAGGACAAAGTACTTGGGTTTGAAGATTTTATAAGTACAGAGTTTAGAGCTCCTAGCTTTGTGATTATATTATTACTCTACCTTAGTATCATCAATTGTAACATCATTATAGAGTGCATTATAAACTCTATGATGATCATAGCTTACCTCATTTTGGCTTCGTCTTTCTTTTTACATTCGGGATAGACCTATGCTACGCCTAGATAGGACTAGCAGGCAAAGTAAAGGACTATCCCTTTATTAGTTTGTATTGCCCTTCTGGGCTCCTTTTTCTTTTATGTTATTAATAAAAACCTGGGCCAACGTGCCTGGATGATTATTCAAAAAAAAAAAAAACCCTAAACCCTAAACCCTAAACCCTAAACCCTAAACCCTAAACCCTAAACCCTAAACCCTAAACCCTAAACCCTAAACCCATCCAACAGCATTTGGCGCAATGGTCAAAGGTTAGGCTAAGGATGCTCCCTTGTACAGGAGACCGTGGGTTCGATTCCCAATGAGGTGAGATTAATTCCTTGCAATTTTATTCGAATGCTCTTGACCGGCGAATAAAAGGGGTTGGGCCCTCGCCGAGTACCGTCGCCTAAATGGATTCCTCTATACCTACAAGAGGGCCCACTGATTAAAGGACACTGAGCAGCCCAAGCCCGAGGAATCGTCTGTGCATGACCTCCAAACGGTATGGGCCATTGTCTAAGCCGGAGGGGGTGCCTATTGTTAAGCCGACTCGAACTCAGGGCCTTCAAGCACATGGGAAACACATAATAAAATGACTAAATAATTAACCACTCAACGGCTAAATAAAGCCAACATTTTTATCCAACAGCATTTGGCCCAATGGTCAAAGGTTAGGCTAAGGATGCTCCTCAGACAGAGACCGTGGTTCGATTCCCAAAAAGGTGAGATTAATTCCTTGCAATTTTATTCGAACGCTCTTGACCAGGGCGAATAAAAGGGGTCAGGCCCTCGCTTCGACACTGTCAGCTAAACGGATTCCTCTATACCTACAAGAGGGGCCCACTGATTAAAAAGGACACTCGGAGCAGGCCCAAGCCCAGCGAGGAATTGGTTCAGGTACAGCCTCCAAACGGTATGGGGCCGGTTGTCTAAGCCGGAGGGGGTGCCTATTGTTAAGCCGACTCGAACTCAGGGCCTTCAAGCACATGAGAAACACATAATAAAATGACTAAATAATTAACCACTCAACGGCTAAATAAAGCCAACATTTTATCCAACAGCATTTGGCCCAATGGTCAAAGGTTAGGCTAAGGATACCATGTGTGGGAGGTCTTGGGTTCGATTCCCCATATCGCCAGAGTGAGATTAATTGCCATTCTGCAGGGTGAAGGAGTAGCTCACCCTACGCTTCTAACACGGATGGAATTACACATAAAAATCCTCCAAACGTAGTGATGTCGAGGGCATTCCGCAGTCCAGCCTAGGGGTCTGCATGATAAGGAGGATTCGAACCCGAGACCACGCGCTAAAAATGACTAAATAATTAACCACTCAACGGCTAAATAAAGCCAACATTTTAAATAAAGCCAACATTTTAACGAAATGCTCTCCCCTCTCTCCTAAAATTTTCGAAAAAACCCTAACCTAACCGCCACCTTTTCCGGTCACCATGGCCGTCGTGGCCACTGGCCGGCCACCTCCTGTGGTTGGCCACCACCCCACCGCCATTCCACACCCCCCCACCTTTCTAGAAATGGTCAAATCTAACCCCTCCCCCCCGGATTTGTCCAAAACACGGGCGGCGCAGACTTCTTCGCCGCCGCCACCCCCTCACCCTCCTCGACTTCCGTGCCCCTAAAACCTATCACCTATCTTCATGGTGAACCTATGGTTATGTTTGAGGAGGATGAAATTGATTTGATGATTCAAGAACAAGATTTGAAACTTGCGAATTGGTAAGTTTTCAAACGGTGGACTAATTTTGATCTATCATGAAGGAAATTCCTAAGCAATGTGGATTAAAGGTCGAGGTAACAATAGGGTTGTTGTATAATCGCCATATTCTAATTCGGTGTTCAATCGAAGAAGATTATGCTATTTTGATGTCAAGCCCTAGTTTTTGGATCAAAGAAAATAATAAGATGTTGTTGATGAGAACATTCATTTGGGATGTTGCTTTTAATCCGCATGGAGAGTCACATATCGCTTGGGATGGATTTCTTTCCAAATCTTCCTCCAAATTTCCATGGCCAATCGGCCTTGTTCACGATAAGCGCAGTGGGAAACCCATTGCCCTAGATTCGGCTACAAGGAAGAAGACAAGGCCCAGTTGTGCTAGAGTAAAGGTTGAAGTGGATTTGTTAAAAGTTCACCCTCAAAAAATTCAATTATCTTTCAAGAAGAATGGAATTGTTCTTACAAAAGTGCAAAAAATTAGGTTTGATTTTATTCCTAAGTATTGTACTACTTGTAAACTACAAGGACATGATATTGATGGATGTTGGATATTAAATCCGGATTTGAGACCAAAGAAGGATGACAATGGCAATGAAAATTCGGAGGAATCGTTGGCAAAGGCAAAAGGTAAATCTCAAAACCCTACCCCTCCTTCTAATGACAAATCTACCATCTCAGATCCGAAAACTTCAAATAAATTCGGATGGCAAGTTGTCACGGCAAAAAACAATAGGAAAAACAACATTCCAATCCAAAAATCGTCACTTTCCACTGTTTTGGAGATTCAGGGAGCAATTCCGGCCAAAATGGTGGTCGGAACCACCCCCACCACCACGGATCTGACCCCCCTGTTGCAAAACCCTAAAAATCCAAGCTAAAAAATTGTTCCCGACGCCGGAAAATCTGACGGCGCCGGAAAAACCCTTCGGAACCCTACCGGCGGCCACCCAGACCGCCGGAACCCTACCGTCGACCACCTAGAACCCCCCCTGTCACCGTCACAACCACAAACCCTAGCCCAGCAGCCGCCTATGCTGTTGGGCCAAACCCTAGCCCAATACTACCCTTAACAAACCCTAAACCACCCTCCCAAACCCTAGCCGCCAACCCTTCAATGCTAACCCTACCCGTGACCCGACCCGTGACCCAAGTTTAGGGTTTAGGGTTTATTTTTTTTTTTTTTTTTTTTTTTTTTTTGAGTAATCATCCAGGCACGTTGGCCCAGGTTTTTTATTAATAAAATAAAGGAAATGGAGCCTAAGGGAAATACAACAAATAAAGAGATAGCCTTTACTCGCCGCTAGTCCTATCTCCAGCGGCTAATGTCTATCCCGAATGTAAAAAGAATGAAGAAGCTAAAATCAGATAAGCTATGATCATCATAGAGTTAATAATGCACTCTATGATGATATTACAAAAGATGATACTAAGGTAGAGTAGTACTATAAGAACAAAGCTAGGAAATCTAAACTCTGAACTTATAAAATCTTCTAACCTATGTACCTTTTCCTCCTTGTCTTCAAGTAGTCCATGATAAAGAATCATTTCTTCTTTGATCTAGTTGTAACAGACAATGGGATTGTCGGCCTACTAGCTTCCTTCCGTTGGCGTAGATTATGTGTTGATGAAGTCCCCGCTCCTTTCTTAGGTGGACTGGGTATTGCTGCCTCTAATCTCTTCATCTCTTCATACATATTTTCAGGGTCAGGGACACCATGAAACATGTGTCCAAGTGCTATCTGAAGTTCTTCATCATCTAGAATGTCATCCTCTGAATCTCCATCAACAGCTAGCGGCCTTGGTTCTGGTTCAAATAGTTCCATGGCCCATTCCTGTCTGTCTTCTTCTGAGGGGACAAACATCTCCAAATATTCCTTAACAGTGAAGTGTGCATTTCGACTGCTTAGGGTGTCCTTTAACACATCCTCAAATTTTGTCATACCACAGAAGTCACCTTCTATTTCCATTTCCTTATCAAAGGCCTCCCGAAGTAATGCTATATCTGATACTGACCACTTGTGCTCATAATCATTATTAGAATCCTCTCCATCCTTCTCACACCACTTCCTCCTTACACTATCAGTATCAAAGGATTTGGCAGTGGTAGGGTTATTGGAAGGTATATCTGATGAGGATTTATTTAGAGTACAAGGTTGTGGGGGGAAAGAGAAGGCATTTTTGAGCCAATTTTGGGCAGTTGGGTTTTTTGAGGTAGTGGGCTTTGAGTTATTTAAAGGTTTGGTATTTGATTTTGTTTTTGTTTGAGGTTGAGTAGTGGAGCCCGTATCCGAAATAGAATTTGGGCTTGGGGTTTCTTGGGTTTTTTGAATTTCGGTATGTGGTGGGGCCACGGTTTTGGATTTTAGGGGGGTAATAGTTTGAGGTTGGGGGGGTATGTGCTGGGTATGGGGGTGGGGGGTCTGGTTATGATTCTGTGTCGGGTTGTCGGGTCGGGTAGATGGGCCGGGTCGGGTCAAGGGTGTGGGTAGGGTTTTCGACGGTATTTTAGGGTTTAGGGGTGTGGTTTCGGTGGTGGGACTGGACATGGGCTGATAGGGGGGAAGGGGTTGGGGATCGAGTGGTGAGGGTCGGGTCCGAGTTGGAGCGGTCGCTGGCGGGTCGGTCAAAACTCGTAGGGTTTCACGGGTTTGGAAGGGTTTTAACGGATCCGGGGTTGGTTGAGGTGGTGAGGTGTGTGGGGGTGGGGTGGATCTGGAAGGGGTGGTGGTTTGACACAGGTCATGGGTTGTAAAGTGGGTCGGGTTAGTGGGCCTCGGGTCAAAGTTGCGGGTAGGGTTTTAGAGTGTTGTTTAGGGTTTTTAAAGGCGGTTTCGGCTAAGGGTGTTATGACGGGGGGGCAGAGGGGTATGTAGGAGTGGGGTGGGTATGTGAGGGGTGGGGTGAGATCTGGGTCGTGGGTCGGGTCGTGGGTAGGGTTTCCGTCAGACGGGTAGCGGCTCGGGTTTGGGGGGTTAGATTAGGGTTTTGGTGTAGTGGTTTTGGGCTAGGGTTTGGCCCATTGGTCTTGGCGGCTGAAGGGTTAGGGTTTAGGAGGGTGTCGACGTGGCGTGGTGGTTCTGGGTGGTCGGGGCTAGGTTCCGCGTCGGGGTGGCCGTAGGTTCGTGGGTTAATGACGGCGCCGGTGAGGTTTCCGGCGATGGAAGTTAATTTTTGGCTAGAATTTTGTGGATTTTTCGTTGGGGGGGTCTGTTTAGTCAAGGTGGAGGTGGTTCCGACCACCATTTTGGCCGGAATTTCTCCCTGACTCGCTAAAACAGTAGGTAATGACGTTTTTTGGATTGGATTTGAATTTTTCCTATTATTTTTTCCGGTGACAACCTGCCAACCGTCGGTGTTTGATTTTTTGGGGGGTGGGACGAGAGGTTTGGATGAAGTAGAAGGAAGAATAGGGTTTTGAGAATTACCTTTTTCCAAATCCGCCTCCTTTTCCTTAGATCCATCAATATTGTCATCCTTCTTTGGTTTCAAATCAGGATTTATTTTCCAACACCCATCAACATCATGACCTTGAAGCTTGCAATTAATACAATACTTAGGAATAAAATCAAACCTAATTTTTTGCAGCTTTGTATGGACAATTCCATTCTTCTTGAATGAAATTTGAATTTTTTGAGGATGAACTTTTAACAAATCCACCTCAACCTTAACCCTAGCACAACTGGGCCTTGTCTTCTTCCTTGTAGCAGAATCTAGGGCTATGGGTTTCCCCACCGCCGCCGCCAACGTGAACAAGGCAGATTGTCCATAGAAATTTGGTGATAGATTTGGAAAAGAAATCCATCCCCAAGCAATATTTGACTCCTCATCTGGATTGAATGCAACATCCCAAATGAATGTTCTCATTAACAACGTCTTATTCATTTCTTTAATCCAGAAACTAGGGCTTGGCATCAAAATATCATAATCTTCTTCAATTGAGCAACGAATTAGAATATGACGATTATGCAACAACCCTATTGTAACCTCTGATTTTAATCCACATTGCTTAGGAATTTCCTTTCGCAAATAATCAAAATCAGTCCAACCATTTGAAAACTTACCAATTACCGCAAGTTTCAAATCTTGTTCTTCTATCATCAAATCAATTTCATCCTCCTCAAACATAACCATAGGTTCACCATGAAGGTAGGTGATAGGTTTAAGGGGCACGAGATTCGAGGAGGGGGGTGGAAGAGGGGCGACGGCGGAATAAGGGTTTACCGCCGCCGCCGCCACTGTTTTGGAAGATTCCGGGGGGGGTGGGGGCAGATCTGACCATGTCGGAAAAGGTAGGGGGGTGCGGAGTGGTGGGGGGTGATGGCCGACCACAGGAGGTGGCCGGCCAGTGGCCACGACGGCCATGGTTGGCCGGAAAAGTGGCGGCTAGGTTTAGGGTTTTTCCGCCGTGAGGGAGGAGAGAGAAGAGAGCAAAAAATGTTTTCAAAATAAAATAAAATGTTGGCTTTATTTAGCCGTTGAGTGGTTAATTATTAGTCATTTTTAGCGCGTGGTCTCGGGTTCGAATCCTCCTTATCAATGCACTCTCCTACCGACTCTACGGAATCGCCTCCGCTTGTCCCTACACGTTTGGAGGATTTTTATGAGTAATTCCATCCGTGTTAGAGACTTAGGTTAGCTACTCCTTTGCCCTCGCAGAATGACAATTAATCTCACCTGCTGATATGGGAATCGAACTTGACCTCCCACACATGGTATCCTTAGCCTAACCTTTGACCATTGGGCCAAATCTTTGTTGGATGGGTTTAGGGTTTAGGGTTTAGGATTTAGGTTTTTTTTTTTTTTTTTGAGTAATCATCCGCACTTTGCCTGTGTTTTTATTAATAATGTAGGAAAAGGCCTGGGAGTTACAAACTTATAAGGGGATAGCCTTTACTTTGCTAGTCCGACTAGGCGAAGTATAAGTCTATCCCGAATGTAAAAGAAGGAAAAAGCTAAAATGAGATAGTTATGATCATCATAGAGTTTATAATGCACTCTATGATGATGTTACAGATGATGATACTAAGATAGAGTAATAATATAAGAACAAAGATAGGAAATCTAAACTCTGAACTTATAAAATCTTCTAACTCAGGTACCTTCTCCTCCTTGTCTTCAGTAGTCCATGGTATAGAATCATTTCTTCTTTGACCTAGTGGTAATCGATAATGGAATAGTCGCTTACTAGCTTCTTTTCGCGTAGATTATGTGTTGATGAAGTTCCCACTCCTTTCTTAGGTGGACTGGGTATTGCTGCCTCTAATCTCTTCATCTCTTCAAACATATTTTCAGGGTCAGGGACACCATGAAACATGTGTCCAAGTGCTATCTGAAGCTCCTCGTCATCTAGAATGTCATCCGCTGAATCTCCATCAACAGCTAATGGGCTTGGTTCTGGTTCAAACATTTCCAAGGCCCATTCCTGTCTATCTTCTTCTGAGGGGACAAACATCTCCAAATATTCCTTTACAGTGAGGTGTGCATTTCTACTGCTTAGAGTGTCCTTTAAAACATCCTCAAACTTTGTCATACGACAGAAGTCACCTTCCAATTCCATTTCCTTATCAAAGGCCTCCCGAAGTAATGCTATGTCTGATTCTGACCACTTGTGCTCATAATCATTATTAGATTCCTCTCCTTCCGTATCACACCACTTCCTCCTTACACTATCAGTTTCATAAGTTTTGGAAATGGTAGGGTTATTGGAAGGTATATCTGATGAAGATTTATTTAGAGTACAAGGTTGTGGAGGGAAAGAGAAGGCATTTTTAAGCCAATTTTGGGCAGTTGGATTCTTTGAGGTAGTGGGCTTTGAATTATTTAAGTGTTTGGTATTTGATGTTGTTTGGGGTTGAGTAGTGGAGACCGTATCCGAAATAGAATTTGGACTTGGGTTTTCTTGAATTTTTAGAAGTGTGTTTGGGCTTTGGATTTGGGCTTTTTTATTTATAGGTTTTAAGGGGGTAATGGTTTGTGGTTGGGGATATCTGGTCCGGGGTTGGGGGATTGTTTTAGATTTTGGGCTGGGTTTCGGGCCTGCTCCTGCCTGGCCGATGGGTCAGTAGGGTTTCGTGGGTTTTTGTGGTTTAGGGGTTGTTTCGACGGTGGGAGAGGATTGATGTCCGACCAGGCTTAGGGGTAGGGTAGGTGGGCTACGGGGGTTAGGGTAGGGGCAGAATTTGAACGGGTTAATGGGTCGGGTCGGGTCGAAATCTCGGGTCGGGTTTCGACGGTATTTGTTTTGTTTTCGGAGTGAGTTAAGGGTGGTGGGAGTGATTGTGGGTGGGGTGGATCCGGGAGGGGTCGGGCGATCCGTCACCGTCAGGTCGTGGCCTGTCCGCGGGTCGGGTTCGGAGGGTAGTTTAGGTTTTAGTGAGGTTTCGCCAAGGGTGTTGGACGGCGTGGGTACGGGGTTGGGTATGGAAGGGGTGGGGGTGGGGGTCCGTGGTCACGGCCCGCCGGTGGTTTCGAAAGTGGGTCGGCGGCTAGGGTTTGGGAGGGTAGTTTAGGGTTTGGGCATAGTGGTTTTGGGCTAGGGTTAGTGCTAGGTTTAGGCCCAGCCGCCACCGCCGCCGGGCAGGTTGTTGAGCACGTAGGGGGTGTTCGGTGGTCGGTAGGTTCCGTGATCCGAGTGCCGTAGGGTTCCGATGGGTAGTGACGGCGCCGCTAGGGTTTCCGGCGTCGGTAATATTTTTTTGGCTAGTTTTTTGTGGGTTTTTCGACGAGATGGGCTGATTTGACGTGGTGGAGGTGGTTCCGACCTCCAATATGGCCGGAATTACTTCCATAGTCGCCAAAACAGTGGGCAGTGGTGGATTTTGGTTTGGATTTGTATTTTTTCTTGTCTTTTTTCCGGTGACAATCTTCCATCCGTCGGGTTTTGCAGGTTTCGGATCTGAGATTGATTTTTTGGTGGAAGAAAGAGGAAGAGTAGGGTTTTGAGTTTTACCTTTTTCCATAGCCGACGAATCCTCCATAATTCCATTGCCATTGTCATCCTTCTTTGGTCTCAATTCCGGATTTAGTTTCCAACATCCTTCAATATCATGTCCTTGTAATTTACAAGTAGTACAATACTTAGGAATAAAATCAAACCTAATTTTTTGCACTTTTGTATGAACAATTCCATTTTTCTTGAAAGATAGTTGAATTTTTTGAGGGTGAACTTTTAACAAATTCACTTCAACCTTAACTCTAGCACAACTTGGCCTTGTCTTCTTCCTTGTAGCCGAATCTAGGGCAATGGGTTTCCCCACCGCCGCCGCCATCGTGAACAAGGCCGATTGGCCATGAAAATTTGGAGGAAGATTTGGAAAAGAAATCCATCCCCAAGCAATATGTGACTCCTCCTCTGGATTAAAAGCAACATCCCAAATGAATGTTCTCATCAATAACATCTTATTATTCTCTTTAATCCAAAAACTAGGGCTTGACATTAACATAGCATAATCTTCTTCGATAGAACACCGAATTAAAATATGACGATTATACAACAACCCTATTGTAACCTCAGCCTTTAATCCACATTGCTTAGGAATTTCCCTCCGCAATAGATCAAAATTAGTCCAACCATTTGAAAACTTACCAATTACCGCAAGTTTCAAATCTTGTTCTTTAATCATCAAATCAATTTCATCCTCCTCAAACATGACCATAGGTTCACCATGAAGATAGGTGATAGGTTTTAAGGGCACGGAAGTCGAGGAGGAGGGTAGGGTGATGACGGCGGCGTTAGGGTTTGACACCGCCGCCACATCAAGCCACGAACCGGGTGGGGATCGACTTGACCATTTCGGAAAAGGTGGGGGGTTGCGTCGGGGTGGTGGGGTGATGGCCGACCACAGAAGGTGGCCGGCCGGTGGCCCTGACGGCCATGGTGGCCGGAGGTGGGTGGCGACGGAACCTAGCGTTTTTCCGATTTTTTTTTTTGGAGGAGAGAGGGGAGAGCAAAATTTTGCTAAAAAATAAAAATGTTGGCTTTATTTTAAAATGTTGGCTTTATTTAGCCGTTGAGTGGTTAATTATTAGTCATTTTTAGCGCGTGGTCTCGGGTTCGAATCCTCCTTATCAAAGACCCTCCTACCGACCTACTAATCGCCTCCGCTTGTCCCTACACGTTTGGAGGATTTTTATGAGTAATTCCATCCGTGTTAGAGACTTGTGGTTAGCTACTCCTTTGCCCTCGCAGAATGGCAATTAATCTCACCTCGGTGATATGGGAATCGAACCCAAGACCTCCACACATGGTATCCTTAGCGTAACCTTTGACCATTGGGCGAATCATGTTGGATAAAAAAATGTTGGCTTTATTTAGCCGTTGAGTGGTTAATTATTAGTCATTTTTAGCGCGTGGTCTCGGTTCAAATCCTCCTTATCAACGGACCCTCCGCCCCGACCTACGGAATCGCCTCCGCTTGTCCCTACACGTTTGGAGGATTTTTATGAGTAATTCCATCCGTGTTAGAGACTTAGGTTAGCTACTCCTTTGCCCCCGCAGAATGGCAATTAATCTCACATCTGGCGATATGGGAATCGAACCTTGACCTCCCACACATGGTATCCTTAGCCTAACCTTTGACCATTGGGCCAAATCTTGTTGGATAAAAATGTTGGCTTTATTTAGCCGTTGAGTGGTTAATTATTAGTCATTTTTAGCGCGTGGTCTCGGGTTCAATCCTCCTTATCAATGCACCCCCTCCTACCGACCTACTAATCGCCTCCGCTTGTCCCTACACGTTTGGAGGATTTTTATGAGTAATTCCATACGTGTTAGAGACTTAGGTTAGCTACTCCTTGCCCCCTGCAGAATGGCAATTAATCTCACCTCTGCTGATATGGGGAATCGAACTCTTGACCTCCCACACATGGTATCCTTAGCCTAACCTTTGACCATTGGGCCAAATGCTGTTGGATAAAAATGTTGGCTTTATTTAGCCGTTGAGTGGTTAATTATTAGTCATTTTTAGCGCGTGGTCTGGGTTCGAATCCTCCTTATCAATGCACCCTCCTACTGGACCTGCTAATCGCCTCCGCTTGTCCCTACACGTTTGGAGGATTTTTCATGAGTAATTCCATCCGTGTTAGAGGCTTGTGGTTAGCTACTCCTTCACCCCGCAGAATGGCAATTAATCTCACTGGCTGATATGGGAATCGAACCCAAGACCTCATACATGGTATCCTTAGCCTAACCTTTGACCATTGGGCCAAATCTTTGCTGGATAAATGTTGGCTTTATTTAGCCGTTGAGTGGTTAATTATTAGTCATTTTTAGCGTGGTCTCGGTTCGAATCCTCCTTATCAACACCCTCCTACCGACCTACTAATCGCTCCGCTTGTCCCTGCGTTTGGAGGATTTTTATGAGTAATTCCATCCGTGTTAGAGACTTAGGTTAGCTACTCCTTTGCCCCGCAGAATGGCAATTAATCTCACCTGGCGATATGGGAATCGAACCTTGACCTCCCACACATGGTATCCTTAGCCTAACCTTTGACCATTGGGCCAAATGCTGTTGGATTAAATGTTGGGTTATTTAAGCCTTTGAGTGGTTAATTATTAGTCATTTTTAGCGCGTGGTCTCGGGTTGGAGTACTCCTTATCAACAGACCCCTCCTCCGGCCTGGACCTACGGAATCGCCTCCGTCCCTACACGTTTGGAGGATTTTTTATGAGTAATTCCATCCGTGTTAGAGACTTAGGGTTAGCTACTCCCTTTGCCCCTGCAGAATGGCAATTAATCTCACCTCTGCTGATATGGGGAATCGAACCCTTGACCTCCCACACATGGTATCCTTAGCCTAACCTTTGACCATTGGGCCAAATGCTGTTGGATAAATGTTGGCTTTATTTAGCCGTTGAGTGGTTAATTATTTAGTCATTTTTATTATGTGTTTCCCATGTGCTTGAAGGCCCTGAGTTCGAGTCGGCTTAACAATAGGCACCCCCTCCGGCTTAGACAACCGGCCCCATACCGTTTGGAGGCTGTACCTGAACCAATTCCTCGCTGGGCTTGGGCCTGCTCCGAGTGTCCTTTTTAATCAGTGGGCCCCTCTTGTAGGTATAGAGGAATCCGTTTAGCTGACGCTGGTACTCGAGCGGGGCCCAACCCTTTTATTCGCCTCGTCAAGAGCATTTGAATAAAATTGCAAGGAATTAATCTCACCCTGCTGTTAAGGGGAATCGAACCCACGGTCTCCTGCACAAGGGAGCATCCTTAGCCTAACCTTTGACCATTGGGCCAAATGCTGTTGGATAAAATGTTGGCTTGTTTAGCCGTTGTTTATTATTAATTATTATGTGTTTCCCATGTGCTTGAAGGCCCTGAGTTCGAGTCGGTTTAACAATAGGCACCCTCCGCTTGACAACCTACCCATACCGTTTGGAGGTCAGACGAACCACCTCGGGCTTGGGCCTGCTCCGAGTGTCCTTTTAATCATGGGCCCTCAGAGGTATAGAGAATCCGCTTAGCCGACGGTACTCGAAGGCCCAACCCCTTTTATTCGCCTCGTTAGAAAGCGTTCGAATAAAATTGCAAGGAATTAATCTCACCCTTTGTGGAATCGAACCCACGGTCTCTGCACATGAAGCATCCTTAGCCTAACCTTTGACCATTGTGCCAAATGCTGTTGGATGGGTTTAGGGTTTAGGGTTTAGGGTTTAGGGTTTAGGTTTTTTTTTTTTTTTTTTTGAATAATCATCCAGGCACGTTGGCCCAGGTTTTTTATTAATAACAGAAATGAAAAGGGGCCCAGATGGGAAATACAAACTAATAAAGGGATAGTCCTTTACTTCGCCTGCTAGTCCTATCTAGGCGAAGTTAATGTCTATCCCGAATGTAAAAAGAAAGAAGAAGCTAAGATCAGATAAGCTATGATCATCATAGAGTTTATAATGCACTCTATGATGATGTTACAAATGATGATACTAAGGTAGAGAAATAATACAATCACAGAGCTAGGAGCTCTAAACTCTGTACTAATAAAATCTTCAAACCCAAGTACCTTGTCCTCCTCATAATCTAATAATCCCTCATATAAAATCATTTCTTCTTTGATCTTGTGATAACTGCCAATGGGAGTACCGGCTTTCTAGCTTGTTTGCCTTGCCGTTGTTCTTTGTCTTTGTTGAAGACTCGCTCTATTCTAGCCTCGTATTGCTTCCTCGATACTTCTCATCTCTGCAAACATATCCGCTGCATCAGGGACGCCCTGAAACATGTGACCAAGTGCTATCTGAAGCTCCTCATCATCAAGTATATCTTCTTCCATACCTTCATCAATAGCAAGCGGTCTTGGTTCAGATTCATACGGTTCCATGGTCCAATCCCGTCTATCTTCTGTGGACGAAATAATCATGTCGGAATTCCTTAAGACATCTTCAAAATTTGTCATACCATAGAATTCACCATCACTATCCATTTCCTGATCAAAGGCTTCACGAAGTTCTGCAATCTCAGCTTTTGATAGCTTGTGTGAAGAATCCTGTGAAACATATCCATCTGTCTCACCCCGCTTCCTCCTGCTACTATCAGTACCCAAAGGAATGGCAGTGGTAGTTTTATTGGAAGGAATGTCTGATGAGGTTTTATTCAGTGTACAAGGTTGAGGGGGGAAGGAAAAGGCATTCTTAAGCCAATTTTGAGCACTTGGGTTTTTTGAGGTTGTGGGCTTTGAGTTATTTAGGTGTTTAGTATTTGAACTTATTTGAGGTTGAGTTGTGGGCCCGTATCCAAATAGAATTTGGACTGGGTTTTCTTGTATTTTTGAAGTGTATTTGGGCTTTGGGTTTGGGCCTTTTTATTCAGAGGTTTTAAGAGAGTAATGGTTTGTGGTATGGGGTATCTTTGGAGTGCAGGGTGGGTTCTGTTCTGGGTTTGGGTGGTTTCCGGTGGATTCTTGGGTCGGTCTGCAGGTGTTGGGTAGGGTTTCCGTCGGTATTTTAGGGTTAAGGGGGGTGGTATCGACGGAGGGGGGTGGGGATTGATGCCGACCCACGGCCGAGAGGGGGTAGGTAGGTGGGCCACAGGGGTTAGGGTCGAGGCGCACTGTAACGCAGCGTGGTCGGGTCGGGTCAAAACCGTGGGTAGGGTTTCAACGTTAATAGGAAGGGTATTTTCAGTGATGGGGTTGGGGGGGTTAGGGGGTGGGGATGGGGATCTGGTAGGGGGTATGGTATGGATCTGGGTCACGGGTTTGGTTGAAGTTTCGGGTCGGGTCGGGTCGGGGATACGGGCTGAATTTCCGAGATTTGTTTAGGGTTTTTGGGGGTGTTTTCGGCTGAGGGAGGGTTGGTCGAGGGGGGTAGGGTGGTATCTGGGTTGGGGGTGGGATTGGTAGGGGGTGGGGTAGGTATCTGGGTCTCGGGTCGGGTCATGGCTAGGGTTTAAGGTTTAGGGTTTAGGTTTTAGGGTTTAGGGTTTTAGGGGTTTAGGGTTTTAGGGTTTTAGGGTTTAGGGGTTTAGGGTTTAGGGTTTAGGGTTTTAGGGGTTTGGGGTTTAGGGTTTTAGGGTTTTAGGGGTTTAGGGGTTAGGGTTTAGGGGTTTGGGGTTTAGGGGTTTGGGGTTTGGGGTTTGGGGTTTGGGGTTTAGGGTTTGGGGTTTAGGGTTTAGGGTTTAGGGTTTAGGGTTTAGGGTTTAGGGTTTAGGGTTTAGGTTTTAGGTTTAGGGTTTTGGGTTTAGGGTTTTGGGTTTAGGGTTTAGGGTTTAGGGTTTAGGGTTTAGGGTTTAGGGTTTAGGGTTTAGGGTTTTTTTGTTTTGAGTAATCATCCAGGCACGTTGGCCCAGGTTTTTATTAATAACAGAATGAAAAGGGGGCCCAGAAGGGAGTTACAAACTAATAGAGGGGTAGCCCTTTACTTCGCCTGCTAGTCCTGACTAGGCGAAGCTAAAGTCTATCCCGAATGTAAAAAGAAGGAAGAAGCTAAAATGAGATAAGCTATGATCATCATAGAGTTTATAATGCACTCTATGATGATGTTACAAATGATGATACTAAGATAGAGTAGTAATATAAGAACAAAGCTAGGAAATCTAAACTCTGAACTTATAAAATCTTCTAACCCAAGTACCTTCTCCTCCTTGTCTTCTTGTAGTCCATGGTATAGAATCATTTCTTCTTTGACCTAGTGGTAACTGACAATGGAATAGTCGGCTTACTAGCTTCCTTTCGTTGGCGCAGATTATGTGTTGATGAAGGCCCCGATCCTTTCTTAGGTGGACTGGGTATTGCAGCCTCTAATCTTTTCATTTCTTCAAACATATTTTCAGGGTCAGGGACTCCATGGAACATATGTCCAAGTGCTATCTGAAGCTCCTCATCATCTAGAATGTCGTCCTCTGAATCTCCATCAACAGCTAGTGGGGTTGGTTCTGGTTCAAACATTTCCATGGCCCATTCCTGTCTATCTTCTTCTGAGGGGACAAACATCTCCAAATATTCACATGCGATCATGTGTGCATTTCTCGCTAGGGTGTCCTTTAAAACATCCTCAAACTTTGTCATACGACAGAAGTCACCTTCCAATTCCATTTCCTTATCAAAGGCCTCCCGAAGTAATGCTATGTCTGATTCTGACCACTTGTGCTCATAATCATTATTAGACTCTTCTCCTTCCGTATCACACCACTTCCTCCTTATACTATCAGTCTCAAAAGTTTTGGAAGTGGTAGGGTTATTAGAAGGTATATCTGATGAAGATTTATTTAGTGTACAAGGTTGTGGAGGGAAAGAGAAGGCATTTTTAAGCCAATTTTGGGCAGTTGGGTTTTTTGAGGTAGTGGGCTTTGAATTAGAATTAGGTATATTGGTTGATGTTATTTGAGGATGGGTAGTGGAGCCCGTATCCGAAATAGAATTTGGGCTTGAATTGTCTTGGAAGTTTTGAATGGTATTTGGGCTTTGGATTTGGGCTTTTTTATTTAAAGGTTTTAAGGGGGTAATTGTTTGTGGTTTGGGGGGGATTTGCTGGGTCTGGGGGTGGGGGGTCTGTTTTGGTTGCTGGGCTGGGTTTCCGGGTCGGGTTTAAGTCGGTCGGTCGATTGGTTGGGTGGTATTCCAGCGGTTTTATAGGTTTAGGGGTGTTTTCGGACGGAGGGATTGATGCAGCCCATGGCGAGAGGAAGGGTAG
The DNA here is from genome assembly GCA_029844215.1 of Przewalskia tangutica. Lineage (NCBI taxonomy): Eukaryota > Viridiplantae > Streptophyta > Magnoliopsida > Solanales > Solanaceae > Przewalskia > Przewalskia tangutica. Next base: position 3,079 of record CM056731.1, on the reverse strand, counting down.
TTGGGCCATAGGGTTTAGGGTCGGGGCAGAATTTGAACGGGTCAGGGTTTCGGGTCGGGTCAAATTAGTGGGTTGGGTTTCGACGGGATTTGTAGGGGTATTTTCGTCAGTTGTGTTTTTGTCCAGGGGGGTTGGGTAATCTGTGGAGGGGGGGTTGGATCTGGGTAGGGGTAAGGTTGAAATCTGGGCTGGATGTCGGGTCAATGGGTCGGGTCGGTCCCTGTTTGGTCAGTCCTGATTGGTAGGGTTTAAGTGGCAGTTTAGGGTTTTTGGATAATGTTTCGTAGAGGTTGGGCGAGGGGGGTGGAGTGCAATGGGTTGGGGTTGGAGTCCGAAGGGGTGGGGTGGGTTAGGTCACGGTCGGGTCATGGGTAGGGTTTCCGAACTTGGGCTGGCGGCTAGGGTTTGGATAGGTTGTTTAGGGTTTTGAGAAAGTAGTTTTGGGCTAGGGTTTGGCCCAGCTATGGCTGCCGGGCTAGAAGCGGAGTGGTGTGTCGGCCGTGGGGTGGGCGGGGTCACCGGAAGGGTTCCGACGACCAGGGAGGCCGCCGGTAGGGTTTCGGTGAGCTGTGACGGCGCCGGTGGAGATTCCGGCGTCGGAAATTTTTTTTTGAGTAGAATTTTTTGTATTTTTCGCCTGGGTGGTGTTTTTTGACGTGGTGGTGGTGGTTCCGACCTCCAAAGTGGTCGGAATTTCCCCCCTAGCCGCCAAAACAGTAGGTAATGTGGTTTTAGGAATTTGAATCGAATTTTTGCTAACCTTTTTGCCTGTGACAACCTGCCAACCATCTTTCTTGGTGGGTTTCGGATCTGGGAGGTGGTTTTTGGTGGAGGAAGAAGGAAGGGTAGGGTTTTGAGTTTTACCTTTGTCCATAGCCGACGAATCCTCCATTTTGCCATCACCATTGTCATCCTTCTTTGGCTTCAATCGGTTAATTCCAACACCCATCAATATCATGACCTTGAAGTTTGCAATTAGTACAATACTTAGGTATAAAATCAAACCTAATTTTTTGCAACTTTGTATGTACTATTCCATTCTTCTTGAATGAGATTTGAATTTTTTGGGGGTGAACTTTTAACAAATCCACCTCAACCTTAACCCTAGCACAGCTAGGCCTTGTCTTCTTCCTAGTAGCCGAATCTAGGGCTATGGGTTTCCCCACCGCCGCCGCCAACGTGAACAAGGATGATTGTCCATAGAAATTTGGTGATAGATTCGGAAAAGAAATCCAACCCCAAGCAATATTTGACTCCTCCTCTGGATTAAATGCAACATCCCAAATGAATGTTCTCATCAATAACATTTTATTCTTCTCTTTAATCCAAAAACTAGGGCTTGACATCAAAATCTCATAATCTTCTTCAATATTACAACGAATAAGAATATGACGATTATACAAAACCCTATTGCAACTTCGGCTTTTAAGCCACATGGCTTAGGAATTTCCTTTCGCAAAAGATCAAAATCCGTCCAACCATTTGAAAACTTACCAATTACCGCAAGTTTCAAATCTTGTTCTTCAATCATCAAATTAATTTCATCCTCCTCAAACATCACCATAGGTTCACCATGAAGATAGGTGATAGGTTTAATGCTCACGGATTTCGAGGAGGGGGGGAGAAGGTCGACGGCGGCATTAGGGTTTTCGCGCGCCGCCATTGAGGAGTGGCAGGGGTGGGGTCGATTTGAGCATTTCGAAAAGGTGGGGTGATGGACGGTGAGGTGGTGGTGGCCAGGCCACGAGAGGTGGCGGCGATGGCCACGACGGCCATGGTGGCCGGAATAGAGTGGCGGCTAGTCTAGGGTTTTTTCGAAATTTAGGAGAGAGGGGAGAGCAAAATTTGCTAAGTAAAATTAAATGTTAAAATGTTAAAAATAAAAATGTTGGCTTTTATTTAGCCGTTGAGTGGTTAATTATTTAGTCATTTTATTATGTGTTTCCCATGTGCTTGAAGGCCATGAGTTCGAGTCGGCTTAACAATAGGCACCCCCTCCGGCTTAGACAACCGGCCCCATACCGTTTGAAGGCATGCTGAACGATTCCTCTTGGGCTTGGGCACGCTCAGTGTCCTTTTGTCGGTGGGCCCTCTTGTAGGTATAGAGAATCCGTTTAGGTGGCGGTACTGGCGAGGCCCGACCAGCTTTATTCGCCGCTTGGTTAGAAGCATTCGAATAAAATTGCAAGGAATTAATCTCACCTGCATTGGGAATCGAACCGGTCTCTGCGCGAGGAGCATCTTAGCCTAACCTTTGACCATTGGGCCAAATCTTTGTTGGATAAAAATGTTGGCTTTATTTAGCGTTGAGTGGTTAATTATTTAGTCATTTTATTATGTGTTTTCCATGTGCTTGAAGGCCACGAGTTAGTCGGCTTAACAATAGGCACCCATAAGCAGACAATGCCCCATACCGTTTGGAGGTGTACAGAACGATTCCTCGTTGGGCATGGGCTGCTCAGAGTGTCCTTTTAATCGGTGGGCCCTCTTGTAGGTATAGAGAATCCGTTTAGGTGGCCAGGTACTCGAGCGGCCCAACCCTTTTATTCGCCCTTGGTCAAGAGCGTTCGAATAAAATTGCAAGAATTAATCTCACCTCTTTGTTATGGGAATCGAACCACGGTCTCTGCGAGGAGCATCCTTAGCCTAACCTTTGATTTGGGCCAAATCTTTGTTGGATAAAATGTTGGTTTTATTTAGCGTTGAGTGGTTAATTATTTAGTCATTTTTAGCGCGTGGTCTCGGGTTCGAATCCTCCTATCAGCAGACCCCTCAGGCTGGACCTACGGAATCGCCTCGACATGTCCCTACGTTTGGAGGATTTTTATGAGTAATTCCATCAGTGTTAGAGGCTTAGGGTTAGCCTCCTTCACACTGCAGAATGGCAATTAATCTCACCTCTGGCGATATGGGAATCGAACCCAAGACCTCCCACACATGGTATCCTTAGCCTAACCTTTGACCATTGGGCCAAATGCTGTTGGATGGGTTTAGGGTTTAGGGTTTAGGGTTTAGGGTTTAGGGTTTAGGGTTTAGGGTTTAGGGTTTAGGGTTTTGGGGTTTAGGGTTTTGGGTTTAG